>JAMJFZ010000716.1:5800000-7095000 GCA_026225945.1 Cricetomys ansorgei | reverse complement strand
GCATGTGACTGTCTACAGACTTGCAGCATAAACAAAGCGAAGTCCTTCAGAGCTACATGATCACATTGAATAGTTGTAATGAAAATCTTAACATTTCCTTCTACATGGAAAGAAACAAAGGGAACTTACAGGGCAAAAGGCTAGCGTAAGGGCCAGTGCATGCCTAGTATGCAAATAGGCTTGGGTTTGATCCCCAGGACCATGCACTCAAAATGTAGTTAAGAATGTGGGGTCTGAGCTTAAACAGACCTGTGTTAAAGTCCAGAATCTATGCCTTTTTTATTGGGTATCAGGCACATATTTATTAAGCTTTTTAAAAAGCATGTTAGTATTTATAAAAGCAGAGTCAATGCGAGTTTTGCTTAAACGAGAATATGTAAATAACAGATGAACAAAGAAAATCTGGCGCTTTATATAAAACCCATACATGACAAGCATTTTTAAAATTTATTAACAGAAAGACAACAAGCAGGAAAAGCCTCTTATCTAATTTTTCCACCTGGTTACTGAATCTTCCTCCTAAGAATTCTTAAGCTATTAGCCCAGGCCTTAAAGGGCCACGTGGGAATCCAGGTGGAGCCCTAGGCACTGAAGCTGCCACAACTTAGGAAAAATGTTCTCTCTGGCATCCAGTCCGAGGTCTGGTGAGCTGCAACTCCCCTGGTATTTTAAGAAATAACTGCGAAGCTCTCATTCCCAGTGTGGCCCATCCTTCACGAGCTGTCAGTGGAAAGGAAGCAGATGAAAGGAGGGATTCCTACAGTATCGTGTCACTGTGGCCTGGGGAAACAGAGGGAATGAAACCCAAACAATTTACAGTGGACAAGCTTCCAGATGTTTACTGTCAAGACTTCTGCTAGACATGGAAAGAAAACCTAAACTGTGCCATGTCCTTCCTCAGCTCTTCCTTTCCTTGATGGCTTGGGCAGTCTGGCCAGGAGAGAGATAATGGCAGCTGGCTTTCTTGTTTCTCTGGGATACCTTGACAGTGACTCCAGGCTAAACTGCTGCTGATTCCTTTCTGTTTGTGCACATTAGATTTCGGCACCTGGGAAGAGATTTATGACTTTGTAATTAGCTTCCTTCTAGAGGCAGGATGGCGTTGAGATGGTACCAAGAACTGGCTTAAACTTGAGAAACCAGGATCTCACACACAAGCGTGCTCTACATCCAGATACAATCCTTTAATTAATCATAGGTGCTTAGGGTGCTTGGCTGCATTTTAATGCTTTTAAAGTAAGTTCAATGAAAAAAGTCTCATATTCAGAAATCAGTGGCTTTTACATTATTCTTAACAGAAACCTCTCAAGCCAGGATGTCCTAAGGAGTACATGTTGGGGGACCTCTGTAAAAGTTTCCTATTATTGCTATAAATCCCGTGATTACATTGGGTGCCCTCAGATAATCCAGATAATTCCTCCATCACAAGGTCCACAACATGCTCACGTCTGCAAAGTCATTCTGCCTTATAAGGTAGTATATTTCCAGGCTTCGAAGACTAAGGTGTGGATTCCTTTTGGGACCATTATTCAACCTACCACAGTCCACTTCTGACCACTAAAGATTTATTTCCATTCCTCAAATAGGATACATTTATCCCATCCTACTTACCTCTGGAAGTCTCAGCCCAAAATCTAAAAGCCAGTTCAAAGTTCCAGATCTCGGCAAGCATGGGTAAGGCAGCTACATGCCTTCTGAGGCAAGACTCATCCCTGTCAGCTAAACTGTGAAACTCAAGAAGCCTGTTGTCTGCTCCTCCCCCGCAGCGCTGGGGCTGCCACAGGATAGGATGCATTCCAGGTCAAGAGGGGAGGAGCAAAGATACTGCCCTGCACTAATCAAGGTCAAAACCTGGCTGGGATAACTCAATAGTTCTCTCCCACTCCATAGTTCTTCCTGCAATCCACCCCTTTCCTCTTGCATTTCACTGTAAGAAGCAAGACACAAATTATACCTTCAACACTTTGGAATCTCAAGTTCATATCCAAGTTGATTGCTTAAGTTTTCTCTCTATACATCTGCAGGACACATGTCACTGAAGCTTTCTGGGACTGTATAAAAGGATCTTTTATAATTCCACCTATAATTCTCAGTAACACATTACAACTTCCATGTGAGCCCATAGCATCATGCCTTTAATATCTGTCTTTTCACCAATGTTCTTTTTATGACAATTTAAATATTACTTGATAACATATATATATATATATATATATATATATATATATATATATATATATTGTCAATACTTCCTACTTTCTTCTGATCCCTCGTTAGCAGAATTAATTAAGAATTTAGCTTTAAAAAATGTACCACAGTAACAGAAGATTTTAACAATAGGGGAAACTTCAGCACAGGAGAATAGGGGAGTGCTATGCTTTCTGCTTGATTTTTCTGAAGCCTGAAATCACTTTTAAAAATTGACTAAATGGGGCTGGAGAGATATCTCAGTGGTGAAGAACACTTGATGCTCTCGCAGGAAACTCAGATTTGGTGTCTAGCACCATTCAGTAGCCCACAATTATCTGTAACTTTAGTTCAAGGGGAATCAATGCCCTCTTTTGCCCTCCTCTGGCACTGCACACATGTGGTGTGCATATAAACGTGCAGGTGAATGCTCATATACTTGCAATGAAATAAAACTTCAAAAGCTCTACTAAAATAATAAGTCCTTGAAAGCCATCATTTGCAATTTAATTAAATAGTAAGTCCAACTGGAGGCATCGGGAAATACTGGAGATGGTTGGTGAAAAAGAATGCCTGGCTCGACCCTCAAGGAACCAAGAGACAGTCAGATGGATGCAAACACAAGAGGCTTTATTGTCTGACGCGCCAGGTTCCACCCCAGCAAGTTCCCACTCAGGGGACAAGCATGGCGGACCACGATTCCTTCCCCCCCTTGGCATTTTATGGGGTACAGGGGAAAGGGGTCTGGGGATGAGGCTTGTGCAGCTCTGATTGGCTCAGAGCTCTCTATGTCCTGTATCTTTCAGACTAATTGGTTAGGAATTTGCACCTGAGGGATCCAGGGGAGGGTAGTCAATCTGTGTCCTTGGACTAGTTGTCCCGGAGACAGGGTGGTGCCTGGGATGCCCGGGGAGGAGGAATTCCTGCTGATAGGTGTTAAGCTTAATGGTCATTCCCCTGTGGGTGGGGAGGAGACTGAGGAGACTGTTAATGGCTGTTCTTGGGAAGGCATCTTCTGATAGGAGGCATCTCCCCGATATGTGACTGCTAGCACTCAGGTGATGAGACACTGAATTCCTAGAGGTCATTTTATATTTCTTAAATCCTTTCAGTTGGGACACATGACAGTGATGATTAGGATGGCTGTCGATCCAGTTGTGGGCTCTCCACCATTTTTGCTGGTTGAGTTGGAAGGAAAGGCCTCCCCAGATGTATGTTCTATTTGTTTGTTTTTACCACTAGAGGAAAGGCAGAGAGCTTTGCTTGGCTTTATCTCAACCACATCAGATCAAAATAAAACTTGGACATAATTTAAAGTAGTACATTTTGGAACATATTCCAGTGTCATATAATGTGTGTTTTAAAATCTTTTCACTATCTTTTATTCCTCTAACACATTCAGGGCAGAGTATATCATCTTCTAGTATGGGACTGAGAAAATACAGGCTGGTAGCCAGAAGAGAGAACCGTTCTCCAGGGAGTATCAGGGATTCAGATCTGTCGAGCATGAAGCAGTGGGCGAAGCATGCCATTCTCTAAGGGGGAGTCTGATGTAGTCACCTGACACCGTGGTTTGCCAGCTTCACAGAAGTGTGTGTGTGTGGGGGTGGTGGTGGTGGTGGTGGTGGTGGTGGTGGTGATGGTGGTGAGTTGGAACAAAACCTCACAGCATTGAGTTGGACGGCTCTTGGTATAATTCTTGCCCAAGACACCAATATGGACTTCTGAGCTGAAGTTATAAATTCAACTATTTTATTCTCCTCCTTCTTACCATTATTGTCGTACACTCCCTGAAATACAGACACAACCTGGCTTCCCATGACGTGTTAGGGATATCAGGATTTTGTGTGGCAGTGTGTATGTCCCTAGCATGTCAAATAAATCTGTTTTCTTCTCACGGATACTGTGACTGGAGTCTGACATTTCCAGAGAAGACAAAGCCAGCAGCACCGAGGACATCTGAGGCTCACTGCCCGCAGCAGAAAGATTAACACCCTGTATCTAGCAATAGTCTGTAAGCACTCGAGGCTTTTCTTATAATGTTCCTCAGCTTTTTACAGCCCCCACTCATTGCTCAGTTCCAAAGGCAGGTTTTCAGGTGTGTTTTACAGTAGCACTTCCCCTCGGGTTCTGAACTCTACGTGCATTTTCCATTGTATCAGATTTATAAAAACCCAGTGACTTAAAATAACACAAATTCCTTGCCTGGAGATCGGAAGTGTGAGTAGTGTGTCATGGGGCTGCAATCAAGGTGCTTGTCAGAGCTCTGTTTCTCCTGGAGTCTCCAGCAGGGGACCTCTCTAGCTTATAGGAGCTTCTGGGTTCATTGGTTTATTTCCCCATCCCTAGAGTCACCTTGCTCTGGCCTCTGCTCTCTTTGCCACAGCCCCCTTTCTGAGTCTGACTTCCTATTCCTCTCTTTATTTTATAAGGATCTTTATGGGCTGTGGAAGGAGCTAGTGGAAGAGCAGGTGCCAAGCCTAGCATGCTTGAGGACTGATACTCATCATTCCAATAAAAAGAAAAACCATTTTTATGATTACATTGTTTCCACCTGTGCAATAGAACATGATTTCTTTATTTAAAATCATTTTGTTAATTACACCTGAAAAGTTTGATTTAAAAGTAAGGCTTCGTAGCTATAGGTTCTAGGGCTGAGGAGACTGTAGCTCCTCTCCCCCCTCTCTCTCCTCTCCCTTCCTTGTTCTCTTTCTTTTTCCTATCACCACATCTCAACAGTCCCAGGTTGGGTTTTCTGGAGTCAGACACTGAATATCTGGGCTGTAAAATACATCGGGAATTACGTACCAAGAAAGGAAGCAAAGAAATAAACAGTAAAGAATGTGACACAGGCCTGATTAAACTTTGACCACAGCAAGGCCAGCTGTGGTCAGGATTGTTCAGCGTTAAGCTAAATGATGAAGTTTCTATTTCCATCCAGTGTTCAGGCACTGGAGAGGTGCTGTGTACTGTCAGACAGCTTTCTGAAGCCAAGGCAGAAAGAGCAGCCTGTGACTGGAGGAAGCTGCTGGCTGCAGTCAGGAGGAAGCTCTTTCTAGAAGGAGGATCCACACTGTGTATCTTTGTGTTTAGGACACATGATGGATCATGTGAATGTAAGGGGGGTTGGAAAGTGTGTACTTATGCTTCTGTGACCTTTGAGTGTTGAGATAGAAGCTTTTGGACCAGCTCAAATCCTCCAAAAAATTCACAGTAGAATTTTCATGGCCTTTATAATCTTTCTAATAGCTTAGGAAAGTACCCAGTTGGATTCTTGATACCCACAGCTGTCTTGGAAGTTTCCTTCTGAGGTTTAGGTTATTGGAGGGAGTCCAATTGATTCAAAGTCTAGTTATGACCTCTTTCTCTCACTAGTATTCATTGAGAATGTAACTCAGGCAAAAGAATATCCCACAGGCACCAGGACCTCCTGTAGGTGTCTGGATATCCTGCAGGCTCCAGGATATGCCTGCAGAATGTCTGGGTACCTGTGGGATGTCTTGGTGTCTGTGGATGTCTGTGTGCTTGAGAGATGTCTGTGTGCCTGCAGGGTGTCCTGGTATGTCCAGCTGCCTGAGGGAGGCCCTGGTCCCTGTGGGATGGGGTGGGCACTGAGGGATGACCTGGTGCTTGGAAGATACCAGGGAGCCTACTTGGTGTCTGGGTTTGGGCTGTGCGGCCCAGCTTTGGGTCAAAATTTGTTGTGTTTCATCTAGGTCTGGTGTGGGCCAGGTGGACATCCATGACCATGGTGAGGCATGTGGTTTATATTCCTGCCAACAAGTTCAACTCAGTTTTCTTTTGTTTTGCCCCTTTTTCTTTCTGTCTTTCTTTTAGAGGGTGGGAGGGCTGGTGGGAGGGTGGAACAAGGAGGAATAGGAAGAGGGTGTTATCAAGATACATCGAATGAAATTAAAATTATTAATAAAAGAATTTAAAAAAGAGTGTAACTCAGGGATAGGGAGCATGCCTAGCATATATGCGTGAGGTTGTGAAAAAAAATTGCCAACTTTTATGCCAATTTTATCATGGTAGTCATTACAAATTAAACATTGTTATTATGTATTCGATACTTATTCTGTATCATGCATTTGCATGTAACATCTCACAATTATTTCAATATGTTGAAATAGTTCAGGAAGTTAGCATGAGAGGAGGTATCCATATTCTGCTATGTCCCCACTGTTTCTTCCTAGGATGTGACATCATAGCTTGGTAGTGACATAGTGAGCAGCACTCATTTTGGCTTAAAACCTGACATGTAACCTATGATGCGATATGCTCTCTTACAGCATGGAGTTCAACTGTTTGAGTTCTAGAACATCATTTGAACATCTGACCCTACCACCAGCATATTCAGGTATTCTTTTGAGGGTGTGCACATTCTTATCCTTTAAAAATGTAGAACTGGAGGGTGAAGAGATGTTTCAGTGGGTAATGTGCTTGCCAAATATACACAAAGACCTGACTTTGATGCTCAGAGTCCGTGTAAATAATCCAGCTGTGGTGATGTGCACCTGTACACACACACACACACACACACACACACACACACACACACACACACACACATTGTAGAATTGGAAGCTGAGAGTAATAGCTTATTCCTATAATTTCAGCACTTCATGAAGGTGAGGCAGACTGTCTGTCATGAATTTAAGGCTAGCCTGGCTACATGTCAGACCTTTAAAAAAATACTACAATGTAGATTGTGATTTGTGCCTTTTTCTTAGAAGGGCTGGGGCCCAATGGAAGGATAGATCTGGCATGCTGCCTATATCATTAAAGTCTAATTGCAAATTAAAAGTGCTAAGTGAGACTATTAGTTTGGAAGCTGTAATAAAATACAACATTCCCAGGTTTCTCTGATGGTGTGAATTTGCATGTGTGGGTGTATCTGCCTTTGCTCAGTATTTGTAGTGATCACAGAACAAGCCGTCCTATCTGACACGGAAATGAAAAGCTATTTGTAGACACGCTCAAGTTTTATGTATAATGTGGTGCCTTTTTGAAGTTTCAGGCTTAGCTATGAAAATCTGTTCCACTTTTGTGAACTAAACATTTTGCCTCCTTGTAAACTATGGTGGCATATCGGTGGGAGACAAATCAAACCCTCTCATTTTGTAATTTTGGACTCAAGTCTTGGGGCCACGTTTTTGAAGTCTCTTGCATGATTACAGACTGCGAGAGTAATTTCTCCACATCGCTACTGTCTTCTGAATTCTGTAATCAGACGGACATCCGTGCACGCCAGCTTTCAGACTCTAGGCGTGTGTAGACTGCCCATTGCGTCTAGTCAGGACTTTGAATTTTCTCTTAGCGAGAAAACTTGAGTGGGCAGCTTTCTTATAGAAATCAGATTATTTAGCTCAATCATGAAAGCAATTCTTAATAGAGAAAGTGGACACAAAGACTTATAGGTCTATTCTATGGGATAAATCTATAGCAGTGGTGGGAGGAGTTTACTTACAGGACCAGAGATGATTCAAATGCAGCTGCCTCATGGGAAAGCCCACTCCAGCAAGGCTGATGACTCCTATAAGCTGGATCCCTGAAGCCTCTTGGAAACTTGTAGGCAGCTCTCAGAGAGTATCTTCTCCTTAGCAATTGCCTGTTGCTTATATAACCATGGGGTGCACCCTTGTGAATTCTGTAATTTTCTGAGTTTCCTGAGTTTGGAAAGTTTCACGAGCTTTCTGCAAGTTTTGTTAGCTTTCTAAGCCCCATGAGCCCCTCTCTGCACTCCAGGAGGGAATGTTTCAATTTGGACACAATAGCTATACAATCCCTTATTTGCACCTTGATTTCTGTGGTGCTTTGCGTTTCTATCAAACTCTCCCAGCACTGGGAGTCACATGTTATTCCGTTCCTACTTTACAAAAATGCCTTCCTTTTGTTGTCTTATGCTAAGGTGGACCCTGCCACTTTTCTTGAGCCAGTAGTTGGTGCCCACCCCCCAGGAACTGTTGCGTTGTCCTCAGAGTGAGCTATTCATGTAGGTCAGTCGTAATGATCTTACGACCTTAGAAGAACGGACCACATGGCTTCTGTGTCTGCTTGCTCTAATTGTTTGGTGCATTTATTTGATCCTTTTTTCTTTTTGCCTATAGCTTGTAGTACGTTATCACCATTAGGGGAGTTGCAGAGATTTCCCCATTTGCTTCTAATTCTGAATCTATCAAGGAGACTTTCTATATTTGCCCAAAGAATTTGAAAGCTGTCGAATGACCATCTTGGCTTAAGTCAGTTTTTGATTATGAACCTAGGGGAAAGGTGCTATTCTATTACCCTCACGGAATCCACACATTAGCAGAAGAATACACTGAGGCATATAACACTGAGTGGCAGACCAGTGAGGGTGCAAGGGCTGGATTACAGGCAATCAACTTTCAATTGCTTCCTCATCTTTCTACTAAACAGTTGAGCTGGGACTGGTGACACATGCGTATATTCCCAGCATCCTGGAGACCGGGGAGACTGAGTCCAACAACAGCAGCAAAGAAACTGAGGTCTATTCACCCACCATAGATCACTGGTAACTTCCCATGTGAGTAACAGAACCTGCCATATAGAGAAGGGCAAGAAAGCATTAACAGATTTGAGACGGCAGGCGGAGAAGTGGCTTTTCTTTGGTTTTTCTTTGGCAGGAGCAGCATTGGAAAATAAGGCGTGTCTTTAGCCATTCAGTAGGTTGATTTTGTTTCCTGCTTTCTCACTCTGGAAGGGAAGATAAGTAGGAAGGAAACTATTGATTTCCTCCCAGGCAAAGTTACTAGTGTAATTTTTCCTGAAAAGGAGTTCTACTGTTCCCGTCTACCAGGGCGAGAGGTCATTATTGACAGTAGAATCACAACGGTTCGAGGACTAGTGGTCCACATAGATGCTTAGTCCTTACATAGAAATCGGTTCCTTAGCGCACATACACCTGTGTATTGTGAATATACATACATATATGTTACATAAAGCTATTTTGATTAATATCAACAAATTTAATATTTTTTACTCTGAAGTCTCAAATTACAAAACTATCTCACTTTTTTTTTTTTTTTTTTTGGTCTAGAAATATCCATGAGTTCACAGCATTAAACCTTGGCTACACGGGAATACCACTGTGTTGTTTTTGCTTTTGCAAAATTAGGATAGATACGAAATGATTACTAATTTTAACCAGAGCCATTTATATTAGGGTATCATTTTCAGTAAAAAGTACAAAACACTTCACACAACAAAATAAAGAATTTGGCTCTTCAGGGTAACTAGTGATGTCTGATTTATGTTCTGTTCAGAGATTATGATCCAGCCATCTGCATCACTGTCGATTCTGGAAGATTAGAGTAATAAGCACTCATTACAAAATGTGCAGCAGTATAAAATGTCTGTCCTGTAAAATTTCCTTGCTGGCTGGTAAAGTCGTCTAAGCTAAAGAACATTGTCATAAGTCCTGGCTGTTGCCTCAAAACATACTATGTGGGGTTACCCACCTGATACCCATGCTTACCCTGCTTATATCATTCAACTAGGACTTTTTTTTTTTTTGTTTGAAACTATGATTTATGTTTTATGTTCAAAGAATCCTAATGGATAAGCTTTTTTGGTCTATTAATCAACAATATCTTATGCTTCTGTTTTAGCTGTTCTGGCACGCTAGCCTGTCCATGCCGTAGTTTTCATGCATCCTCTGTGTTCTAGAACAGTGTCATGTAGCTGATAGTTTTTATGTCCACGTGATAGCGCGTGTAACTCCACATTCGATAAGAGTCTGATCAGCTCATTGTTTTCCTGACATAAAAATCAAAAATAGATGGAAATTTAACTTTTTAAAATATAAAGTAGAACATGAGAAACGGGTACTGACACACAAAGACAAAGCAATAATATTAACCCTTGTGTCTGCTGAAGGATTGGTAATGTGAAACTTTAGCATAATTCACAGAGTCCCGTTCTGGGCACTCAGAACATTCCGTGTAAATAAAAGCTGAGGAAAATATAGTTTCAATAAAGTAGACATTATCCACGCCTCTCTAACGTACGCTGGGCCCATTCTACAAGAATGGAATCTAGCCTGCCAGGACAACAGGTTCTCATTTGCCTGAGTGATTGACTTAGATGACCACCACTTTAATCAATCTGTGCCTATAGTTTTCTGGCCACAAAGATTCTGAAGTGGTCCAAACATCAAGAGGCCCAATACTTTCACGCAGGATAATAGGCACACTCTCTAGCCAGGAACTAGCATACATACAGCTTTCAGCACTGCGGAGAACTTCTTGTCTCTAGGAGAACAGTTAAGTGGAGAAGAAATCCAGCACACACTCTGAAAACCTCAGAGGGACGGAGGTAACGGAACTGGACATTGAGTTCATGTAACAGGGGGAGTTTACAGTCGTTGCAAATAATATACTTTATTTATAGATTTTAGTTAGTTTAACATGGATAATTATTTTAAAAAGAGCATTTATTTAACATAATAGCTTTTGTTTAAAAACTCTTAAAATAATACAAGTATCATATTTAGGAAAAAAAAGATTTCTGAGCTTAGAAAGTAGATAGTTAAGGTGGCTGGTTACCCATCTGCTGTAAAAACTTTAATAGAAACATACTATCTCTGAATAAATCCACAGATTTATTTCAGCTTATTAATTTGAAATTTGAAGTATAACATACGAGTACACAAATCTTATGCGTGGCCCATTAGAAGAAGACACTTTTTAAAAATTGACTAGGTAACAGTGTAGAACATTATGATGACCACAGCATTCTCGTGATCATTCAATAATTGCCCTGCAGGTGATCATTCAGGTTTCAGTTTCCATAGCTCCATTTTATATAGTTTTGAATCCAGAAAATGGAATCGCGTTTAGGAGAATCCTTTGTGTTTGTCTTCTTTCAATGTTTAGTCAGTGAATTATGCTGTCATTCCAGTTTGCTGTGTTCAGCGTAGAATCTCATTGTGTGAATATGTCATAATTCGTTTATTCCGTGATTGATGGATATTTGGGTTGTGTCCTATACTGGCTATTGTGAATTAAACTCTGCGAGCATCCTTTTAAATGCCTGTTGGTGCACCTGTATGCTCATTTCTTGTGGACATAGCTTAGAACTACTGTGTGAATGAATTTAGCTCCAGTGGATAATCAATAGTTGTCCTAAGTGGCTGTGCCAGTCAGATCTGCACAGCCTAGGAGCGTTCTGGCTAATCACGTTCTTCCTAGACTTGATTTTGTCAAGTTTTAAATTCACGTGATTGTGTGGTCATAGTTTTACTGATTTTCTCTGATCACTAATAATCTTAAGAACTGTCTCATCTGCTTCTCAACCTATTTATATTTTTTTTTTGTGGTGTCTATTCAAGTCTTTTACAATTTTTATCTATTTAAATTATTAATTATTATCGTTTGGTGTATGTGTGTATGTGTTTGTTTATGCTACAGTATGTGTGGGGAGGTCACATGACAGCTTTCCTTCCACTCTGGGTTTGAGGGATTGAACCCAGTCACTTGGCTTGATCAGCGAATGAAGGATTTTGCATGCCCTAACCGATTTCTAAGACCAATTTCTAAATGCTGTCTTTTTTTCTTATTGTTTTCCTACTCTATATATGAGACATTTGTACAACACAGATAAAGCAAGTCTTGTCTTCTACTTTGTGACTGGACATTTCACTCTTTCTCTGTCTCTGTCTCTGTTTTTTACTTTCTTGGGGTAGGGGGTTTGATTTTTTTGAGACAGGGTTTCTCTGTTGTAACTCTGGTTGTACTGGAACTCACAGAGATCTGCCTGCCTCTGCCTCCTGAGGGCTGAGATTGAAGGAGTATGCCACCACTGCCTGGCTCTTTTTTGACATTTTAAGAAAGATTTATTTATTTTATGTATGTGAATGCTCTATCTGCATGTACCCCTGCATACCAGAAGAGGTTATCAGACCCCCATTATAGGTGGTTGTGATTGCTGAGAATTGAACTCAGAACCACTGGAAGAGCACTCAGTGCTCTTAACCACTGAGCCATTTCTCCAGCTCTCTTTTTTTGACTTTTTTAAAATTTAAATTTTTATTGTAGGGAAAGGAGCAAAAACCAAAAAAAAAATCATGCACCAAAGTTAACCAAACCAAAATTAGCAAAGACTACACAACTCAGTGAACTTCTATAAGGTTAGAGGAACCATTCAGAACAGAAGCCGTGGAGCTTCACACTGGATTTTGTACCTTCACTATGGAATATATTTTTATATATTTGTGCATTGACAAATATGAACAACGGTGACAGACTGAGAACTAGAGAAACACTAGCTTTGTGTCCTCCCTCATAACTCATGTTTACTGCCTGTGCTCAGCTCTGCCTCATATTCTAATATTTAGCCTTTCTTGTTCTATTTTCATAGAACATTGAACACATTAAAATCTATTAGGAACAATAAATAAACACACTCCACCCACACATACATTTGCTCACTCTCTTAATGGTGCAGTTAATAAACAGAGTTGTAAAACTAAATGTAACCTAGTTGTTGATCTGTTCTTTTGTACGTAGCACTTTGAACCCCATTTGAATTTGTTTACCTGACTTATTACCAAGAAAATATCTTTCTATATGTTTCTAGGGGGATTCATCCCTTTATCCTTCATATTTATGTTTATGATTCACACGGAATAAATGTTTATATTTGGTATGAGCTGGGAACATACCCTTTTCCCTCCTGGCTGCTCTGAACCATTTCTCACAGCAGACAGATGTCTGACTATGTGTTTCTGGACTCAGTATGTTTCTTCGGTCTGGTTGTCTAGGCTTGTGTCAATCACACCTTGCATTTCACTTTTTTTGTGCTAGTGCCTGAACCACGGAAGCCCCTCACACCGTCATTGTTAAATTTCTGTAGCTTTGAAATACAGCTTGATGTCGATCAGTGAATTCCTTCTACTTTGTTCCTTTTCTCAGAGATCACCTTGACTTTTCCGTGATCCATTTGTTCTTGGTCTCCCTCCCAACACCTAATGCTGATGTCTCCATCGAGATTACCTCGAATCTGTTGATCAATTTAGAGAGAATTGACTTCGTGTAATATCGATCCACACACGTGGTGCTGTTTCTTCTGTGACGACCTTGTTCACTTTTGTTCGATTTATTCTTCATTTGATATATCTTTTGCGGTACTAGAAATATTTTTAAAATATCTATCATTCATTGGGAAACACATTTGACTGTTAAATACCAAGCACATGGTTTACGACCCTTGTAAATTACTTTATTTCTGCTTACCTTTGTATGTATTCTGTGTAGTAAGTTATTTAAATTACCCTGTTTGGGGCTTTGTTTCACCTTTTCAGTATAGGTGGCATCAGTTGTTGAAAATTTTTCTGCTATCCCCTTAGTTCCCTGTCATTTCAACAGGTTTCACATCAGCAGAAAAAGAAACCCAACAATACAAAGCAGAACATTTGAATGTAAAGTTCTGTATCGTGGGGACTTTTCTCCAACAGAGAGAGTGAAATAAAAATGTTGTAAGAAGAAGGGGCAGATAGCTACACACTCCCATAACTTTACTAAGAATATAATAATATCGGGGAGAAAGCTGTGGAGATTGATGCTGGAGTATTTTAACAAGCGCTCAAGAATATTGTGAACACAGCACTTGGTAGGCAGAGACAGGTGGATGTCTATTAGCCTGATCTACACAGAAAGTTCCGGGCTAGCCAGGGCTGGTGATTGAGATATCTGTATATATGACAATTCTTTTGAAACATTATATTAGAAGAGCACTTTTCTGAATAAAATTTTCAAATTGGACTAAAGAAGTCACAAAACATTGAGAATATTAAAATCTATTAACAACAATAAGCAAACCAAAATCTCATATAACAATGTGCAAAATACAGGCCAGGATCAAGCATAGGTAAGCTCTAACAGTTCTCCAGAGACAGGTTGTCTGCGCACAGTTTCTACTCTCAAAGTCATTTCACAGCAGTTGTATAATTTTGATATTAGATAAAACGTACAAGGATAATACAAGAAAAATACGAACAGAAACACCGAGTAAAATATCAAAATTGGTAACTGTTTGTCACGATGAAGCACACCACATCTAAGTTGATTCTACTTCAGAAGTGACAGATGTTTGTGAGACACATGTAAATGTAATTTGCAAACCAGGAACTCTTCCCACAGCTGAAAAGACCCTTGTGGAACCCTCGGTAGACGTCATGCTTAGCGGTTCCCATAGCTGAAAAGACCCCCGTGGAACCCACGGTAGGCGTCATGCTTAGCAGTGACGTGTTTGAAAGAAGAACCCACTGTGCCCTGCTCAGCAGACATGCTGTTTATTTGGAGCTTATTTAGGAAGTCTAAAAAGGTTCCCTTTTGTATCCCAAAGAACTCTGGATGTGAAAACGTTCATACTAATTGAAAAAGTGCAGTTCATGTCTGAGAATCTGTGATCTATAAATAGTTTATTCTTGGGTGTCAAGGAGTTCACTCAAACACTTCCAGATACCTAGGCTGCATGTTGAGTTTTGACATTCAGACAAAGACAGACTGCTTATGTTTTAGAGCATTCCAACTTAAACTCCTGCTAGATCTGGTTATATATACATTTCATAAAAGAGCTTATCCATACATAAATAAGCCATGAGTCATTGAAAAGCCACGACTGAGACACTGTCATTAAGGTAGCTAATAAGATAGAAATGACTGCTATCTAAACAGTAGTCTGTAAAGCTTGCTATTGTTTTGCTGCAAGAAAGAAAACAGGTCTGAAGACCTGAAAATATGAAACAAAATGGTTGATACTTATGGGCGATGTCATGCCTGTGTAGATAATACAAAATAGTGAGCACAAACAGGAAATGGAGTGGTTTGCTATATGGAACATAGTTGTAATGCAGTGAATGACGTTTTGTGGAGAGACAAAAAGCAATTAGAGAGTGTAACTGGAACTGAGCTTCCTTACTCAGTGACAATCCAAATAACCGACTCGTTTAAAAGGGGTTAGTTTCATGAAAATATGTAAAGCCTTATTTCTAAAATGATACAAATTAAGCCAGATGTGGAAGGGAGGCTGAAGTAGGAGGATCATTGCAAGTCTGAGACTAGCCTGGGCTACATAATGACTTCTCGGCCCAGCCTAGGCTACAGAATGAGACCCTGTCTCAATACCGCAAAACACATGAATAAAATTATACAACCTTGTTGGAAAACATGAGAGAAGAGGCAAATAAAGGATGTCTGTTCACAGATGTAGTTACTTAGTGTGGTAGGTATCTCTGAATTAATGTATGAAAAACAGACTTTCAGCATGAAATAGTAAGAGTTTTTTTCTTAACTGAAATTTATGATCCTGAGAAAAATATATGTCTAACATCAACTCCAGCAGATTTGCTCACACTGTCAATACTTACTCCAATTTTATAGTTGGGTGTAGTAAGTAAACCATTTGAATATATTTTAAGGATAGAGTTGCTCAGGTTGCCCAGGCTGGCCTCAAAGTACAGATGACCTAGAGAGCTAAGACTGCAGCATGCACTCCCGTGCATGACTTGAAACATGTACTGCAAATGCAGGAATGGATAGACTTTCAAAACGAAATAGAAAGACTAAGAGCATATGGGTACACGAAGCCTTGATGTATTTCCAGTAGACACTAAGCACTTTCCTGCTTGTAGGCATGCTTCCTCACTGTCTGAGACTCTTTTGACATGATCCTCACAGGCATAGATGACCAAGCTTCCTAATTCACCAGTTCATTTCCTGTTCTTAACCTAGAATTAGTTGTTTTCTTAAGAAGTTTTGACTTACCCTATGGAAAATGGGATTTCAATACTGGTCTGCATAGAATGTACCACGCAGATCAGGCTGGCCCTGAACCTGCAGCCGTCCTTCTACCTCTGCTCCCACGTGCTGGGATTACAGGCATGTACCACGGATTTCATTTATGCTCTCATGTATTAACTTTAATATCTTCTTCAACATTAGAATTCATGGATGTTAAGGGCTTAAAGGATGAAAAACTTCAAGTATCTCATCACCATTTAGTATCTCTATTCTCTGCCACACACAGAATCATCCAGGAAGAATGATTGCAGAAAGAGCTGATCAAGTTGTAAATATTGCCTGTTGTTTATGGTTTGGATGTGTAATTGTTTTGTCTGTTTTCACGAGAATTGGGCATCATTCAGATCTCTGCTGCTGTGTCAATAAGGGCGTGTGCTAGCTCAGGATCCTCCCTTGATAAATCTTAAGATTGTCCCCAGATAAAGGAAAATATGAACAGGCCGGTCCAACTGGCTGATGATTGATGAGTCCGGCAGAGGGTTAGCTTGTGTCTTATTACTAAAAGCCACTGCAATGCGGTGAGTTATGCCTCCATGTCCCCAGCCTAGCACTACTGGAGACTTTAGAACTAGGTGGTCAACTCTGAGAGCTATCAAGGCTGTGTTCAGATTGTGGTCAGGAGAATCAAAGTATGTTTTGGAGAGGTTTAGCTGGCTGGTAATCTTCAGCAACCCTTTACAACTACAAATAAACATACACTTTAAATAAAAACAGTGTGAATATTATTTGAAATGAAACACTAATGAAAACAACCAATTGCTCTCCAGTGGAATGCATCCTGTTTGGCTGCCCTTTCTCTATACTTAATTACAGGGCATTCATTTCCTTTTAAAGAATTATCTCTCCTTAGAAATGTCCAGTTTTCAGAGATTGTCTTCACCGTAAGTCAGGCCTCATCTTGCTGGACTGTCTTAGAACTTGCTATCTTGGCCGGCGTCAGAAAGGGTACAAGACAGAGTTCAGTCATCGCAGGGTTGACAGAAGGAGAGTGACTGGGCACTGCTCTGGTTCTTAGCCCTTTTCTAGCTTGTCTCTCTACCCTGTTTCTCTAGCTGTCACTTTTACATGTTTCCTAATACTGACCAGATACATTCTTCTGTTTAAAGCTGGTTTCTCTTATCTGTAATCAAACAATTAGGAGTGACTCAGTGGCAGTCTCTAGAACATATTTACATTTGCAATCTGTCTGATTATAATCACTTCCCCTTCTGTTCCAATCCTTCTTTCTCTGTTAAAGTATGCTATATAGTTTACTTGATTATGCTCATTCTCTTTGTCTATCTCTCTCTACTCCAATATGAGCTTTGTGAGGGCAGGCATTCCTTATTTAAAGTCATTTCTTTGAGTTATGTTTACCAAGCACATAGGGCAAATCCTGGAACAAAGTAGACACTCCAGAAGTATTTGTGTATTTAATTAATAAAGATTTTGTGTGTGTGTGCATGTGTGTGTGTGTGTGTGTATGTGTGTGTGTGTGTGTGTGTACATACATGTGTCCATGGAGGTCAGAGAATAATCTTGGGTGTTAATCTTCTCTTTCCACCTTATTTGAAGAGGGTATTTTTTGTTCACTCATGTGTCAGGCTAGCTGATCCACAAGCTTCTTGGGATTCTTTTCTCTCTGTTTCTCATCTTGCCGTAGCAGCCCTGGGATTATAGACACACATGAGCATGCCTAGCTTTATGTGGGTTCTAGAGATTTAAACTCAAGTCTTCCTGTTTGTACGATAGGTACATTTCTCACTGAGATGTCTCTCTAGCCTTTAATAAAGGTGTTTGAAACATCTTCTTTCAAATCTCTTGATTGTATGCACAAGGCTGAGTACTTGGTTCACTATGAGACCTTGGTATATTCTTCCCACAGTTGGTTTTGGTGTGTAATTTATGGATTTGTCAAAATGTGATTCAACAGAGGATGGTAACCAGTGGCTCTCTACTTCCAAGAAAATGAGGAAAACTGACTCCCGTGAAAAGTTTACACAGAATTCTAGCTCTTGGCACCTAGCTGCTCATTTGTAAGGGAAAGTTTGAAATTATCAATGATGATGATAAGGTAAAAGAAGATTTGATTACAGGGATAGGAATCATTGCATTCATTTTAATAAAAACTTAAAGTTTTCACTTATTCCAAACGAATGAGTTTAAGTCAGCCAATGTAGTACAATGGTCAGGAGTGTGATCTCAGGTCCCAAGGGCATCCAGGAGAGGATAGCTGAGAAAGACTGGTGGCATCACCAGAGAGACCATGTTCAGAATGAGGTTAGTACCAGAATGTGACAGTTGCCAGCAGAAGGTAAACTGAACACCTGATCCTGGAACGACAGGGGAGAAGCGTTAACATTTATTAAGAAAGTGTTATGTTTTTGGTGAATTTTACATGTGTTATTTTACATTATGACTTTCATATATATTTTTCATATTGTAGTCAAAATAAGTCCAAGAAAACACTTTCCTTTTATGGTTAGGGAAATGGAAGCAAGGGAGGTGGTTGACTTACAGCTAAACAACAAGAGAGATGCAGATCCGGAATTTGCCTAAGGTAATTGATTCCTAGTCTCTCTCTCTTTCTCCGAATCACCTCTCCACAGGAGACATGTTTAGTGTGAAAGCACAGGAAACCAGCTCCCTTCTCCAGTGAAGACAGTGGAGTGACTGTATTCAAGAGCTGCTGCCCCTTGTCAAGTTCTAAACCTTTTAATATCTACCACAACGGCATTTTTTTTTAAAGGCATAACTGGCTGGGGACAAGAAAATAGGAGAGAAAATGATTGATAAATAGATGGGAAAGTGAAGATCGATGAGCAGTCCCAGGCTGTAAACATCCGGGAGGAGAGAGGTGTAGTTGCTAGTCTTTGCACACACTGATAAATCATTCATAAACACACATACTAGGACTCCTGAGGAAAGCCTTGCCATCCTGGCTTATATGGGTAATGGCTTGTCAAGTTACCATGGGCCAATTGGTCTCAGAGTCCCTGACAGACTGCCCTATGTCAAAAACATACTCACTCAGGACTCTACTCTCTCAGAGCTATCTGCATCATGGCTTCTCAAAAAGAAAAACCTAATGACATTAACATCATGACAACCCAGCTCAATCTCCATCCCCACTCCCAGCAGGGTCTCTTTACATAACCCTGGCTGTCCTGGAACTCACTATGTAGATCAGGCTGGCAGAGTGCTGGGATTAAAATTCCCATCTTAAGTGTTGAGTTCCGAGAACTCACATGACTGTGTAGAATAAAGCACCAGAATTCTCACCTTGTAAAACTGAAACTCTCTATCCATTGCACAATCCTACCCCCTGACCCCCACAACCACCATTCTTCTGTTTCTGAGTTCGATGATTTTAGTAACTTCTTGAGTGGAATGCTACAGAGTTTCTGATTCTGTGATGGGTTTACTTAGCTGAATGTCTTTGAGCTTCATCATCTCACAAAGATAAAATTTTCTTATTTTTTCAAAGACTAAATAACATTCCAGCTTTTAATCAACTTTGAATTCTTAAACATGTATGGGTAGTCTACAGGTACCAGAAATCAGAAAGTGTTAGATTCTCGAAATAGCTCAAGGTAGATGCTGAGAGAAGTGTATGGCCATACCAAGCAGTTTATTTAGTATACTGGCATACTAGGGTCCTCCAATTAGAAATCATGGCTACCCCAAATGTGGGTGCGTGGGGTTTTTAGTGAAACAGAGTCACTGGGAGGATCTCTTCAATCGGTGAGGATTTGAGCATGAGTTCCTACTGGACTGACTTGTTACGTCTGGTAGGGAAGTGAGGGCTTCTTGGGAAAGTGGGGTGCGTGAGATGTGCAGAAAGCTCTAATTGGCCAGCAGCTGGCTTGGCCAATTACCGGGGATTCCCAAAGAGCCAAGGTCGGGGCCTGCCACAAGGGGATGCCCTCGTGGGCCTCTCAAAAGAAGTCTACTGCATGAAAGATGAGAGACACAATGCACATTAGATTATCCGGAGACTATCAACAAAGACTTTGTGAATAGATGGTCCATCAGAAAGTAACACAGGATCATTATAACAAAAAAGAGCTGTGAAAACAGAAACAAACAAACAAACAAAACCCAGCAGCAACAAAGAGTTTTTAGGAAACTCAAAGAGTGGTGTACCAACTCGAGGAAATATTTAGCAAGTAGAGAAAAAAAGAAACTATGGAAAATCAGAGAGAAAATAAAATTTAGACTAACGGGTTAGGAAATGAAAGATAAAAACAATAGACAGATTAGCTTTCTACAAGGAGAAGACAGAAAAACAGAGCGGAAGAAATAACACAAAGGTGTGCAGAGCTGGGTTAGGGTTAGACACCCTGTAAGCCCAGCATGCAGGAGGCCGAGGCGGGAGGACAGCAAGTTGAGATCAGCCTGTCTTGCAAAGCAAGATCCTTCCTCAAACAAACAACAATAAGCCTTTTCATGACTTACCCAAATTATGCAGACAAGAAGCACATGGAGTTCTTCACTGAAGGCTTCACATTCCTTCAGTGGTTTCCATCATGAAAACCCCAGACACCAGAGCAAGAGCACTCTGGGGCTTGGAGTACAGCTCAGTGGCATGCTGTCCAGCAAGCACGTGTAAGTCCTTGGCTCCATCCTAGCATGGGAAACAGCAACAATGTCTGCTCTCTGCCTTAGAGAGAGGGACTGAATATAGAACCAGAGAGTAAAGTTCCATCAACATCTCAACAGCGATGACTAAGACAGCACGAAGAAATGAGTTCTGAGGTACAATAATTATCCAGCTGGTTTGTTAAGCTGTATTTTATCATCTGAACTTCTGAGTCCAGGGTGTGTGTGTGTGTGTGTGTGTGTGTGTGTGTGTGTGTGTGTGTGAGAGAGAGAGAGAGAGAGAGAGAGAGAGAGAGAGAGAGAGAGAGAGAGAGATTGAGTTTGGATCTTGCTTTGCTATGCAAGTCTGATCTCAAATCCACAGACTCCAGTGATTCTCCAGTCTCCTGCCTCAGCCTTCTGAGCTGCTGGGATTGTAGGCACACGTCTCCATTCTGGCTTGCTGTTTTAAAGTGGATTTTCAGTGATTAAAGTTTCAGATTTCTGAAGAATCGTGACATTAGTCCATGGCCTCCCTACCACATACATGCATAGTTTGCCACAGTGCGCTTCACCATTTATGAACCGCTGTTCATGTATCATCCTTAACTTGAGTCCATATTTAAATTCAACTTTTTTTTTTTTTTTTTCATTTTCACTTGATGTTGTTTTCTGGTCCAGCATCCGTTTAGATGAGGATGTGCCGCCTACTGTGTTGCTCTGGGCTATGACAGTTTCACAAACTTGTGTGGTTTCCAGGATGGTTCCGAGCAGGAGTGGCCAGGCATTTTGGCAGAAGGGACTTGCTTGCTGTGGTTTTCCTGTTTAGCCTGTGGTCTGGGTGCTTGGGGACTGCAGAAGTAAGGTGCTCTTCTCATCAAGCAGCTGCTGTTGGTCCTAATCACCAGAATGAGGCTGTTACCAGATTTCCACTCCATGAATTTTCTCACTTCTTCTTTCTCCTCTTACTACAGCCTTTGAAAGGGGACATTGTTGTAGAAGTTTATTTTTAGTTATGTATAAAATAATTGTTTTGTGCACTGTTGGGGGAAGGGTTGCCTAGGCCTTGGCATTTTGCATTGTCTGTAGGTGTTGGATTTATGTGGGGATGTTTGATTGCTTATGATATGCATGTGCTATCAGTAGAACACCTACGGAGTTCTGAATCAGTAAAAACACCTGAGCTCAGAGGCTCAGGGTTCCACTGTCCAGTGTGACACTGGCCAGGACAGTGGTTCCAGCTGGTGAGGCCTGGCAGATTTTGCACCTATGAAAGCGCCTCCCTATCTTCTCTGATGAGTGCCACAGCAGCCTAACTACAACAGGACACCATGTCCACTCCACATTTAGGGGTGAGCACTGAGCTTCACCTCTGTAGCATGGAATAGCTACACGCAAAGAATCTTCTGCATAACAGGCAATACTTTTCCCACTGTTTATCCAAAGCCAACAACTTATTTGAGTCAGTACTGTCTCATGGATAGTTATTTTACCATTCGAGTTATAATTTGACATTATTCTTTTTCTTTGCTATGCATTTCTTTTATTGGAAGTGTATTCCTTGTATATGGTGTTGAGATCCATATATTTTTTTCAAGCATATCATGTACTTTGCCTATATTCACCTTGTTATGTTTTATTTCTGAAACATTTATTTCAGAGATGCTGTGTCATAAAGACCTGGAATATTTTTAACAATTTTTTTTTTTTTTTGCTAACTTTTTCCTCTTACTCCCTCCTTCCCTCCCATTTTCTTTCTTTCCTTTTTTTGATTTTTAAAATTTATTCTCTCCCTTCTTTTTTCTTTCTCTGAGGTCTTGCTATATAGCACAGGGTGGCCTGGAATTCACTATATATCTCAGGCTGACCTCAAGATCTCAATCCTCTGCCTCAGCCTTCCAGCCTTGGGGTTACCTCCCCAGCTTGAGGCCCAGAATAGTCCAGTTGCTTTTTTTGTCATCTATAGCCTTAAGTCTAGACTCCACGACACTTAAAATTGACGTAGTGAAAAATCTTCTCCAACTCGTCCACAAGTCGTAGACTTTTATCGGGATAAATGCACTTCATTGTTCTGTGTGAGCAATGAAAGCCATTCCACAGAGGGCACGGTACCCAGGGAGATCATGGCTGCTTGCGTGCTCTGACGTGCTCTGATGACGTTTCTCCCAGTCAGCCCAGCTGAGGTGAATTTATGCTGTGTGTCTAACTGAGCTAGTGTGGAGCCTGAGGCAGCAGGAGGCTCAGAAGCTCTGACCGGCAGGAGACTCACGATCCCGACAGGCATGTCTATATAAAAGTGTGGTCAACTTCCAAACGATGTTTAAGCAAGCAAAGTTAGAGTTCAAAGAGCTTCTTAAGAAGGGTTAGAGAAGACAAACAACAACCCAAACAACTCTCAAAACACTTAGATATAAAATGGTGGGTATTTCTTTAGAAGTATTTGTGGTTTACATTTTTAACTACCTTTTCCATCTGGGACCTCATGATATACACTGTGTCTTCAGTTGGGTAAGCTACAAAATGCTCGCGGCAAAGACTGATAATGCACCCTTATCCCGGGCAGGTTTGAGTGGGTTAACAATGCGGAGTGCTGTCAGTGACGGGATATTCACAGCTGGCAGGACCGTGAAGGGCTCCTAGATTTCATCAGTATGGAGGCTTCCATAGGTTGCGGATAGAAGCCATTTATCAGTTTAAGCAATTTTCTGCTGTTCTCTGCTTTTAAAGACTTTTTTCTTTTTTACACTGAAAGTTGTTAAATTTATTTATTTATGTAGTTGTTGTTTTTTGAGACAGGGTTTCATTGTGGTACATCTATCTGTCCTGGAACTTACTCTGTAGAGAAAGCTGGCCTCGAACTCAGAGATCCACCTGCCCCTGTCTCCTGAGTGCTGGGATTAAAGGCGTGTACCACCACCTCCCGGCTAAATTTATTAAATGTTTAAGAAACTCCTCATCTACTTCAATGCCTTATTGTGTTTATTTGAGTCAATAGGCTTCCTGATGTCAACCATTCTCATAAGATTGGAGCACAGACAGCTGGTTCATACGACATAGCAATTCCTTATCAAGGTCTAGGAATTTTACTGTTTCTTACTGTCTCTACATTTGCGGACCGACTTTCTCTTAATAATTCATCTTGAGTCAGTTTTGTTAACTTTTATTTTTCTAGTCAAGCATCCCTTTAATCTAGACTTTAAAATTTACTGATAAAGATTTATATACCATCTTAAAATTAATGATAATATTTATCTGTCATATAATGTATTATTATCTTTTTCTAATATTATTTGTATTTACTTTTTTCTTTAGTCAGACTTAACCAACATTTTCCTGCTCTACTGGTTTTCACTAGTCAGTTTAAAAATTTGTTTTATTGTGTTATCGCTTGGTACTATATTGTTATTATTGTATATTACAAACATAACCCTAAGTAATCATGTGAAAAACAACTCTTTGTAGAAAAAACTTGGCTTGAAGTATTTGTATTGTAAAGAAGGCTCAAGGCAGTCAGTCTCCTGTCCCTCTCCTCCCTCCCTTTCATTCTTTCCCTTCCTCCACTCCCCCCACCACTACCCTTCTCCTCTTCCCCTTCCCCCTCTCATCCCAGTAGGGCACAAACTTTTCCCTACGGGATCACAGATACTCGCCTGTGTCTCATGGAGCCTTTGGAAATGTCAGCAGGTGGTGCTCTTTTTGTTTTTAATGAACTTCTGTGGCTATAGTGGTGCTGATCCTGTTAGGAGGAGGTCTCTAGTTTCTTCTGGTCTTGACTCTGGCCACAGTGTCAGTTCCTGAGCCCCCAGAAAAGAAGTGTTAATATTGTGAGTGGTCAAGAGTTTGATTAGAACAAGCAAGGGAGCAATACCCTTTAGAAAAAGAGCAGGCTGAGTGGAGCAGAAATGCTATGTCTTCACAGGCCTGGGTCTTATATTTCTCCTGTCCCTGTTTCTCCCTGCTATCCCTTCCCCAGTGCCTACCCCGACAGAGGGATATGTTCTTATTTTTTCTTTTTTACCCAGAATTCATTTGACTTGGGTGCTGGGAACAGAACCCGGGGCCTCTGCAGGAGAGGTAGATGCTCTTAACCACTGAGACATCTCTCCAGCCTCTATACCCCTATAGTTGAAAAGCTCGCTAGGCGAGAATGTAGCCACACTGTGCACATGGACTTCTTATGAGGAAGTCTCTGAAGTTGGATCCAGCTAGAGTTGACCAACAAGCAATCTATTGCTTGCTGCCTCCTGTGTAAGGCCTGAACTGGTTCCTGTTAGACCACTACTATCTGTTATTCTTTATGTCTTATTTCGGGGAGACATTTGCCAGTCCCTCCCAGAGCTAACATCCTGCCCAACAATACCATGCATGGACATTCCTGCTCTCTTCAGTGTTCTTGTAGCTCCTTCTTCAGTGCATGATGTTTCAAAGTTTGTGATAGAGGAGACCGTACGGCAGACAGTGTGGAAGCCCCTCCGTCACACTGACTTACATAGCAAAATGAACAAACATATTTACCCTGAGGGTGCGTGCACATTTTGAGCCTGTACCTAAAATGCCACGGGTGAGTGTCTTCTCAGTAATACTTGAAAACAGTTAAGCTGGAGAGATGGCTAAGCGCTTAAGAGCATTTGCTCTTTCAGAGGATCAGAGTTTGATTCTCAGCGCCTACATGATGGCTCACAACATCCATGATCTCCACTTCCCAGGAATCCAAAGCCCTCTCCTGACCTCTGCAGCACCAGGCAGACACCAGGTACACAGGAACACGTGTAGGCCACACACTCACACACACACAATAAAGTAAATACATCTAAACAATAAAGAAAACAGACATCCTTGCTCTGTTCTGCCTCTGGGGGTCCTTTTATGACCATCCTTGTGGGGAAACTTCAGTAATGAAAATGAAAAAAAAAAAAAAACTGACATGTTAAATAAAATTTATCATCACTTTATGATTCGCCTTTTCATTCTTATTTATGAATATTTTTGTAAATGTTGAAGCCACAACTGCTTAGGACAAGAATTCTGCGGCCACTCAATGCATCCCAAGTCAATATGCCTGCTTGGAGGTTAGAAATTTATTGCTCGAAGCAAGACTAACACCTAATTGTCTGCACATTGTGAGAAGTGTAAGGGCCATCATGACAATCGGGCAGAGCGTTTAGTCCATTCAATTTATTTAACACCTCATAACATGCTGATGTTTTGTTTTTTTTTTTCACTGCTCAGGCTTGTAAAATTTATTATGAACCTTTAATTCTTCCTTCTGCTTTCCTTAGATTTTAAAAGCAAATGTAAAACAAAGCAAACAGCCTATAAAAACATGTCCTCTGTAGCCGCCCGCACTCCTAACGTTGCCTGCCACGCAGGCTGGCCAGCTCCTTTAAACACCTGTTCCAGACGTTACCGGAGCCCTGGCCTTTTTCTGTAAAAGCGATACCAACAGGAAGTAAAGATTTGCAGAAATTGTGTTATCGTTCTGGCTTTGCTTTTTAAGTATTACAATGTGAAATAATAGGATCACATATGCCTATGAATAAAAACACAAAATTATTACCTTTATGAATGAGACAGTATATTTACATGGAAAAAATGAAACAGTACAGAAAACAATAAGATTCTTCTATTTTTATTTGATATATATATATATATATATATATATATATATATATATATATTAATTGTGAGAAACGTGAATATTGTGTAAGATGCTGTTTACTTCAGCATTTAGGGCTTTCTTTAAAAAACAAACAAACAAACAAAACAAAGTAGTCACCAGTAATTGACTAACAAGACAATAAGTACCAAAGACACAAAACCAAAATCAGAATAAAACCCAGAGTCAGGAAGATTCCCAGGATAGACAGTCATTAGGTATCATTTCCAAGGGCAGAAGACGATGGCTTCTGTTTTTGTCCTAGAAAAAACTGATGATGACAGCATGCAAGCAAGCAAACAAAACCCTGGGCAATTACCCAGGAGGGGCAAGAGTCTGACTCTTGAATGAAAGACACAAACCCTATCACTTAGCATCCAAATGACGAGTGCTTTGTAGACTGATGGAGACTTTCCTGTGGATTTAACTCAGGTGTTGATCAATCTGCAGTCACCAAAGCCACCAGAGCTAGTGACTTCAAGTTTGTTATCTCACATCTGAGAAGAATAAGGAGATGTACACGAGGAGTGAGCAAGAGAGAATGTAGATTCACGAATAAAAATGAGAAATGGCCGAAAGAGGGTGTGCGTGTTTCCAAGAGAGGAATCAAGATTGTGGTTCCGCCCGGTGGCTGGAGACTGAGGTAGTCTTCACTGAGATTGCTTGTCTTTTGCCTTTAAGCGGTCCCCACACCAGTTACATGCCTTCTCTGCCCAGCCAGAGAGAGACCTGATCATGTGTTACTCTTCTATTAGGGAAGGGCCACACAATGCAGTCACCATCAGCCAGTGTCTTTCCTAACTCCTTATAGCTGTTCTTCAGGCTATGGATTGAGTTACTTTCTACATAACTAACTCATAAACTACATGGGCCCTGCTCTTACTTTATTCAGGGAGCGAACTCCTGCAGCGCATACAGGAACAAATGGCATAACCTAGATCAGTGCTGGATAGTTGTCACAGAGCCCTCCTGAACAGGGCATTCCCTCCATTTAGCACAGCACTAACTATGTACTGCAGACTCTTGTGGTTTTGTAGTCTCTTGTTTTGAGATTTAGCTCTTAGTTACTTATTAGTTATTAATTACTGAATCTGCCCTATTCTCCACTGCAGAAGCACCTTTCTTAGATGTCAGGCCCTGGAATGGATTCTTCCCCTATGCCCTAAACTGTCAGAAAGTTTGTAGGTGTGTTTTTGTGGATTGCTGCTTTTGTCCCATTTTGTCAAAGTGCACAAAGATTCGCACTCAAACCAAAGCCTCCTCACCTGAGTGATTAGGACTCCAAGATTACGGTCCCTTTCAGACAAATGATGGTCTCAAGATATTTTCCAAAAGTCTGACTACATTACCAAACGTTGGGTCTGTTTCTCTTGGGGTATAGCTATAGCATCGGATGTGTGTTTTCTTTAGATCTTCAACTGAAATAAAGCTAACAACATAGATTAGAAGGAGGCAGGACTAGAAGGAGCAATGACCTTAGAGGAAAGAACCATTAAAAGCTTGCTTTAGAATAGAAATGCTCTTTTTCCAGGGATCCCTTCGTTTTGATAGATGATGATGATGATTATAATGGGTACTATCTGTTAGGATGGGGGTCAGGGGACATCTTTCCGAGTCAGTTCCTTCCAGGGATGGAACTCAGGTCTTCAGGCTTGTGTGGCAAGTGCTTCTCACTCAGTTTCTCGCTGACGTTTCTGGGATTTCTCTAGTTACACACCTAGGTTTGGAAACGTTTCTACATTTACTATTCTGTTCCCCTTCTGAGATGCACAAAGCTTTCTGGAAGAGGCCCCTGGGGAAGAAAATGTCTGAAATAGTGAACCACCTCGTCGTGCATGCGGCCCTAGACAGTTATACCTCATCCTCGACAAAGTGGAGAACTCTTTGTGGACAGGAATGGTGAAGGTAGAGGAAATAGAACCAAATTGGGCATTGACGGACAAGTTCCTTATGCAGGCTCTCCCAGAGGACCCAGGTTCAATTCCCAGCACCCACATGGCAGTTCTCAACTGTCTGTAACTTCAGTTTCGGAGGGATCCAGTGCCCTCTTCTGGCCTCTGAGGGTGCCAGGCATACAAGTTGTGCACACACATACATATAGGTAAAATATTCATATGCACAAATATGAGTTGCTTCTTTCTCCCTCTCGGTCCACGGTGGGCCTCGCTTTTTTCCCACCCAAGTGGCTGGATCACTGGTCATGCGGTCCAGCTGCCGGTGGCTAGTGGGAAGGAAGTGTGGATGGAATGCATCCAGGCAGGTCCCAGGTCAGGGATCTTAAGAGTCGACTGAACACACAGAATTCCAGGAGAGCCATCAGAGAGGCATATTCAACTTATTGCAAGGGTTAGGGTATATTTATCGGGTGCAGGAAGGGGAAGGTCATTGGTCCCAAGCATGGGATCCATTGGCTAAGACAAGGATGGTGGGAGTAGCCTCTTCTGCAAGTGGAGCTCAAGCCTCCCTAGGCTTCTAGCTACAGAGCAGATAAATACCAACCAAACCGTATTTCTTTGCTTCTGTGAAACAGGCAGTATTTAATATTGAGCTGGGTTATGGCCAGGGCTAAGTGAGGAGCAACGGAACTCCTACTATTCTCAGGATGAGAAAATCCGGGGTTCCAGGTTAGCTTCGACTCACTCTTAGCTCTAGGACAGCCCCACACATAAACAAGAAATACACCAATCTTTAAAAAAAAAATCCTAGAATTGAAATGCTAGGTTATGGAAACTCCTGCTAAGGTGAGTTTTGAGGCAGGTTCACTTCTTTTTAGGGAGGTATGAAGCCATAGGACAAGGGCTCTCTTCCAAAAACTGATGACTGATACAAATGGTATTTAACCGTATTGGTCTTAATGGCTATAATATAATGCAATAAACCATATAGATTACACTTAATGCATATAAAGTCATATACAACTCTTTTTTTTACCCTCAGAGAAGTGTTGCCTTTCTTTCTATTGAGGCCATTAACTGAATGAAGCCTCAGACATATTGCAGAAGGCAATGTGCTTTACTTAAATCCAGTAATTTCAATGTCCATCTTGATTCAAAAGCATCCTCACAGAAATACCCAGAATGGTATTTGATTAACTATCTGGGCAACCAATACTTTAGCTGAGTCAACCGGAAATTGATCATCACACATGGTCTCCTAAGTGATCTGCCTTCATTTTTGTCCTCTTGAGATTTGCCTTCCACAGCCTCCCATCTCAAAGACAAGTCAGGCCAGAGGGCTCTCCTTCAGAGACCTTTAATGGCCCCATGACACCCCCAGGGTGAAGCCCACATTCTTAAACATGCTAGTTCTCAAGAAACACAGAGTCTGAAGTATCTAGCATGTTGTAGTGTTCTAGGGTGAAGATGGTATGAGGAAACGGCTCTCACCTTTCTTTCTCCAGGTTTCTTTTCTGACACATGTTGAGAAATAGGTGTCAGAATGTTGTGGACACACTAAGTTGAGACCTCTATGTTCCCGCCAGCTAAAATTGTTTTTCTGTTCCCCTTCTTGGAAGTGGCTCCTCTTCCCCTTTCTCTACTACTTGTCAAAGGCACACTTCAGGAAGACTGCTGGCTTCCCATGATTTTTTAGACTACACTCTTATATACATTATTCTGTCTGTATTTATAGCACTCCTTAGCACAGTGTATTAGAAATAACTGTTCTTTGTTCAAAACAAGGACCAATGCACCCATCTCTTTCCCGAGAGGATTCTTATTTATTTTTTGTAATTTAATGGTCTGAGTATCTTTTGACTTAACACTATCCAATTGATGTTTACTGACCAACTGATTGATTGATTTTGTTCGTTTGTTTTTCGACAGGTTTTCTCTGTTGTAACTCTGGCTGTCCTGGAACTCACACTCTAGACCAGGCTGGCCTCAAACTCACAAAGATCCACCTGCCTCTGCCTCCAGAGTGCTGGGAATAAAGGTGTGTGCCACCACCTCCTGGCTAGATTGACTGATTTTTAAGTATATAACAACTCCATATTGGAGTGGAGTGCAGGCTAGCCTGTACAATGGAAGACACAACAGGTAATTCCTCTGGCGATGTTAAACAAAAGAAAATGAACTTAGACCTGCTAACAAGCTTTGGAATCTTGGGACAGCGAAACTTCTCACTGAGCTTTAGGAATGTGGGGACTGTCAAGGTCCAGTATGCCTTTCTTCTTCATGTGTTAAGTCATGTCTGGAGGTCCTAGATTTTAGTGCCATGATAGGTCTTAAGATTCAGAGCAGGGACAAGTGATTTCGGTTACACAACAGGTTCTATCAGTAGATTCGTAGAAAAGTAAGACCATTATTATTGTTCTTTTGTTTGAAAGATTTCAAATGATAAGATGACCATCATCAGAGGGGTTTTTTTTTTTTTTTGGTCTTATACTTAATACACAGGCATTTTTCTTGCAAGGCACTCCTTGTCTTACACTGTAGTACCTGAAACCATGGAAACCATGATTTCTGATCATTTGGAAGAAATCTAATTTGGTTTAAACATCTGGGGACACTATTCTGCCAATTATCTCTGGAAATAGTTTAAAGCCCTTTTGATAGTTTTGCATTTCTGTTGTCATTCTCTCTCTGCCCTCCTCCAATTCTTGTTATTTCTTTGGATCCAGTAGCCTCTTCGTTTTTCAGACTCGAGAGGGAAAGAATAACATTCAGCTGCAAGGCTACATTTACCCTGAAACCAGGCCCCCAGAATTCAGCGGGCAGAAACCGGTGCTTTCTTATACAGTGATAACGGCCCTTCCTCATTTTCCTATAAGCTAATTCAATGGGGAGTTTTAAGTAATTTTAAATCCTAAAAGACAAACTAAGCTAGGAAGGTGTTTGCCACACCATACTTTTACACATGTGTCAGAAAGAGAGTGAAACAGTAGCACCACTTCAGAGAGCTATTAACCATGGGAGAAAGCATCCCTGATCCCACCGGCGTCTTTCTTATTAAATTCCCCTGTATTTTCCCAAGCACACGAGCTGAATCATTTACAGAGTACGAAGACTGGTGTCACAAACAACAGCGAGTTTCAATTCTTAATACTTCTCACAGTTTGAATTTTGAAACTCCTGTTAAGAATGACTCAAGATGAATTCTCACATTTGTTAAAACTTGTGGCTATATGTGGAAAATCTCCCTCCATTCGACTGGAGGCAGACAGTTTATTTTTCTCTCAAAGTCAGCTAAAACTGCTTGTTGACACAATATTTACAAGGCTGCATTTTCAAAGTTGCAATCGTGATGGCAAGAATGTCTACAAAGAATTAAATGTGGCCAAGAATACATTAAATATATTCTTAGTGATTTTGACAAGTTAAATAGAAAAGGAGACTCTAGGTCATTTAGGTCATTATAAATCAGCACCCAATGACTTATCTCTCAACCCTTTTGTAACTGTAATTGGAGAGTCATATAAATAATGTAACTATAAAGACTTTTTTTTTTGCAAATATTTGTTACATTTGCATGTATTCATATAGCTTAGTTTTCTTTGCTTGGATCCTATGCTTGGCCCAGTATATACTGAGTCCATTAGTGGCTGAAATATTTCTATAAATACATTAGAAGAAGTTAAAACTTCTTCGTGTTTGTATGTAAGCATTCCTTCCTGGGGGGATAGTCCCATTTTTCACAGTACTACTCTGGTCTTGTGATAGTTTTGTAATGCAATCAGGAGCATGAAGAAATTATGCAGACAATAGGAGACTCTAATCAGGGATCCCTGCCACAGTCCTCCTAGGGGTTCAGATTCTTCAAAGCAAATTCTACTTAGAATTGAGACTCCCCCAACCACCTCTAGTACTGTTGGTATCTGGATCACCCACTACATTGTTATAGAAACCTACAAGCTTTAAATGTCAAGTTGGCTGTGCAAGTTGCCTGACAAATTCATTTTGGTTTTTGAAGTAACATAGTTTGATGGCTTTCAATGGTGCACTTTTAAAAAGCATGCCTGCTTCTCTTCACCACCCCACTCTCTCAGGCAACTTCTGTTTTGGTCTTGTCCATCCTTAGTGCTTCATGGAGGGGCCCGGTTTCCCTCAGATGTCCAGGACTTCCTGTCTGCCTGGATACTCCTGATGAGTCAGACTGCCTTAGCTGTTTCAGCAGACAAGTGCCTGATATTCTTGCAGCACCAGGCAGCAGGCCAGTGCTGCTGCATTCCTGGGGTCTGCTGGTGGACACACTTCTCTTGAGTTAGACTAACAGGACATAGCTACTGGAGGAGGCCTTGTAGCCACTGAGCTGATGCCACCCACCTAGAAAGATCCCTTTGTCAGAACTACAGGCCGAGTCCTGCCAGGAAGGCTGGGAGCCTTCTATCCACTCTAATGAGCTGAATCTTCTTTTTAATCCATTGAGATTGAGGGCTTGCAAGGATGCATGAAGACTTGCTTGTGATTTTATCATGTTCTGTAAAGCTACGATCCTGAATGAATGTCCACTTTCTTAAGTACAAAAGTACTTGTTCTTGGCTTTGCCTTTAGTGCTAAAATATTAGTCACAAATCAAGCCAGCTCCCTGCTGATCTCATCCCTGTGATCTCATCCTGCTCATCATCGAATGTCTCGGTCCTCTTCTCGATCTCCTGATCTCCATGAATGCATGACATCAGAAGTAGACTAAGTGATTGCAAATTAGAGAGGAGACATAGCTCTGGTTTTGAACAGATTTAACTTTGTTAGCCAGTGTTCTCACTGGCAGTGGAATACAACCATGCCATGTGTTGTTCTGCAGTCCTCTACATTTTAAATGCTTCTCATATATTGTCAGATTGTCTGAATGTTGTCAGATTCACAGTACTGCTACATCATTGTTCAAAGCTCCTCAGAGGCTTCTTCTTTCCCTCACATGGTCCTGCTTCTACTGCACGGAGCTTCATGATCTACCGCCTGACATAGAAGGCAGATGGGAGTTTATTTGCATGGCCGAGTATGAAGTGGGCTTCCTCCCCTCACCCCAATGTTAACACAGTCCACTATTGATGTATATGGTTGGATCTCTAGGCAAGGATAGCATCCAGTGTCATAAAATGGCCTTCTGTGTTCAGCCAGAGCCCTTTTAGGATCCTATTAGAGAGTTCTATGGAAACATGACTGCTTCCCTTTCTTTCCTTTCCAGTTTTTGAGAGTGCTACTTCACCATACTTGGCTGTTTAAAAATCAGAAGTGATGCTTGTCTAGTCCTGCCCAAGCCCACTCCTTTTCCTTTCTAAGCTAACTGTTTTTCGTACCCACAAGGCATTGCACTGGGTCTCCTGTTCACCAGAGAACTGGTCAGCAATACCCTTCATTCAAATTCACACTCAAGCTCTGCAGAATGTCTCAGGCACTGATCCCCTCTCTGGATAGCAGTAGGATGTGCTGTGATTAATATCTTAAGTATGATTTTCAGTCTTCTCCAATGCAGGCCTCAGCTTGTATTCAATTGCTGTATATTTTGTTATCTGGAAGGGGAGGGAAAGAGGAAAGAACAATTATTTACATCCCCTCTCCAGCTAGGTGTTTATTGAACAGCTTTTAATTTTGAGTTATGTGTATGTGTGCTGGGGTCTGTGAAATATGCAGCAGTTCTTCCTATCTGAGATGTATTTGTGGTGGTGTGAATGAAAATGACCTGCATAGACTCATAAAACATGGCACTATTAGGAGGCGTGGCCTTGTTGGAGGAAGTGTGTCACTGGGGGTGGGCTTTGAGGTTTCAGAAGCTCAAGCCAGGCTCGTTGTGACTCTCTCTTTCTGCTGTCTGCCAGTTCAAACTCTCTGCTACCTCTCCAGCACCATGTCTGACTGCATGCTGCCATGCTTCTTGCCATGACAATAATGGACTAACCCTCTGAACTATAAGCCAGCCCCAATTTACTGTTTTCCTTTATAAGGATTGCTGTGGTCATAGCGTCTCTTCACAGCAATAGAAACCCTAACTAAGACCTATGTCATAAGTTGTACGTCTCTATGCTTTGTTTGTAAGAATGGAAATCATATTTTACAATTTCATAAAGTCAAACATCCATGTTAGACTAGCAATAAAGGCCCACGATGGAAAAACTCCTTCTGGTCAGGAGAATAAAATCTTTGACCTGGGCAGAGACAGAACATTCCAGTTGGGCCAGGTCGATCATTTGGAAGGACCAACCCTAGGAAGATGGGTTCACCATGCTAAAGAGATAAGGGGAATAATTAGCCCTTTAATGGGATACTGAACTTCTCCTACTCGGAATCCCCACCTCTAGTGCAGCAGTTTGGGGGGCTGCAGCCGTGTACCTTCCTAAGTCTGGCCACTGTTACAAGTTACTCAGAAAAGCAAAACTCCCTTTCTTCTTTCTGTTTTCTAACTATTCTTTCTTTCTTTCTTTTTTTTTTTTTCTAAAGACAGGATCTCACTAAGTAGCTCTGGCTATTCTGGAACTCACTGTGTAAGCCAGGCTGGCTTTGAACTTGCCTCTGTCTCCTGGGTCTAAAGGCCAGGCTTTATGCCCGGCTTATGCTTTTCATAAAATGTTGGATCTCTCCAACATTTTGGGCTTTGCTATTCTTTTTCTAAAGACCCTACCACTGCTTGGCATGTGGCAGCTTGTTGCCCATGTGACTGACCTCCATGCCAGATCAATTAGCATGCCTTTCTTCTTCTCTCCTTCATGCTTTTCCTCTGGGCAGCTGCGAGGTTTACAGCTTGCCTGCTCTGAGTTTTTATCCTATGAGCGCTAATAAAATTGCCCTTGAACTTCAGTTTGAGTCCATTCTGAAAGTCTTTTGAGACTAAGAACCCAAGAGGAAAGCCTGGTTTCTTCTGTATCAAGGTAACTGCTTTTAAATTCTGATTACAAAATAATTTTTAGAGACACCATGCTTGATTCTGGAGACCTAGCAATCAGTGCTAGTGAAATCATGATTATAGGAGGAGAATCCACAATCACCAATTTGCTCAACCAGCATAATCCCTAACGACTATCTATTAAAGTTTGCCCTTATACCCACAGAAAATCACAGTTCTAACCCCTCATCAAAGAAACTTCTCTTTGCATCAGATGGAGAACACTACAGAAAACCATAGCCAATCAAAATGTAGAGTTGTGGAGCCCAGTCACAGTGGGTGGATCTACAAAACGCTACTGCACACTAGGCTCAGGGAACATTGTAGAGGAGGGAGTGGATAGGTTGCATAGGCTGGAGGATCAGGGGGTTTGCTGTGAGATTGTCTCATAGCAACATCAGAAGCTGTACCTGTAAAGTCTCACCAACATGACCGCCCAAATGTGAGCTGAACAAGGATGACACCAATGAACATGCCAATCTAGGAAAGTCCCACAAGGCCTCAAACCCTGCACAAAGAACTACAGGCAACTGAGTAAATCTGGGAGTGGGAGAGGTGGTCTTTTCTACGGAGGAGCATGCCAATAGACTGCCCAGTGCTAAACAGTCAGCCCTAAAAATATACACACACGTTACCTCATATGGATTCAACAGGTTATATTCAACAGGATATCTATATATCTATATATCTATATATCTATATATCTATATATCTATATATCTATATATCTATATATCTATATCTATATCTATATCTATATCTATCTATATCTATATATCTATATATTTATATATATCTATATATATCTGTCCCTGGATATACAAATACATATATGCATGCAAGAACGATTTATGGAAAAAGAGGCCATGAATTTGAAGGCGAGAGGGAAGGGGTATATGGGAGGTTTAGAGGAAGGAAAGGGAAGGGAGAAATGTTGTAATTAAATTATAATCCCCCGAAATTCCTTTCTTATCTCCCAAAGGAGTAAGAAAAGAGTTGAGATAGAAGGTCAGAGAGGCCTACTGGGGACAGCTGCAAGAGACAGAGGCACCCAGCTAGAATGCACTCAGGAAGCTGTGGTGGAACAGGAGGTGGAGGCTGAAGGGGAGGGTGGGATGGGGGCAGGAGATGACAGCAAAAGGGCCTGGTGGGTGATATGTGCCTATAAGTCCAGCACATGGGAGACTGAGGCAGGTTTCCCACAGGTTGGAGGCCAGCCTGAGCTATATACTGAGATCTTGTCTCAGAATACACAAACCCAAGCTAAATCCGTGCTGGCTAGCTTTTGTCAACTTGACATAAGCTAAAGTCACCTGGGAGGAATTGCCTCTGCCACACTGGCCTGTGGGTGTGTCTCAGGGCATTTTCTTTCTTTTATTAATGAAACATTTTCTAAAATATTTGTTTTACGTGTATGAGTGTGTTGCCCACATGTATGATGTGTACCACTTTCATACCTGGTGCCAATGGAGGTTAGAAGAGGGTGTTAAGTCCCTGGAATTGAAGTTAATGGATGGTTGTGAGCCGCCAAATGAGTTCTGGGTATTCCTCTGCAAGAGCAATGAATACCATTAAAGATACCTCTCCAGCATCCCATTTTATTGATTAATGATTGATGTCAGAGTGCTCAGTCCACTGTGAGTGATACCACCCTTGGGCAGATGATCCTGGGTTGCATAATAAAGCAAGCTGAACAAGCCATGGGCTGCAAGCTGCTAAGCAGTGTTCCTCCATGAAATCTGCTTTAGTTCCTACCTCCAGGTTCCTCTCTTGACTTCCTATCTTCACTTTCTTCTGTAATAGATTGTAAACAGGAAGCCAAATAAACATTTTGTTCTCACAGAATCAGAAAACAAACTAGGACAGTACAGAAACCAAGTTACTACCACCAAAATCCTGCCCTCGCCCCCCGCCACAACATCTAAAAGACAAAACAAGATCAGGTGTTTATGGGATATGACAAGTATACATGGGTGGAAACGAAACAAGATGTTGACTGAGAGTGTGGAGAGAAAAGAGAGGAAATGGAAGCTGGTAAAGGTTGGGATGAGAATCAGAATCTAGGCGAGGTATTTGTTAAGAATTACAGAGTATGAGAAAGACAGATAAGCAAACAAAAACACCCCGAAGGTTCTGAGCTTAAACCATTTTGAGATAGAGACCACTATCTCTCTCTGTGGTGAGGATAAAGAGATTGATGGCTAATGCAAAGCTCTTTCGAATCAAATCTCTAGAGTGTTTTGCACACAGGCATATGTTGAATGCATAAACACATGCATGTATGCATGAGGAGAGGGAAAACTGGGCAATCATAGATCAGATATTCAGAAACCATCTCTGAGAAGCAGAAGGACATTGGATCATTTCAGTTCCCTTTTCTTTTTGCTAGCATACTTTTAAAATGGGCTGCCATGAATATGTGTTATTATTTTAAGAACAATATTAACAATTCCTGGAAGAACTCTATTCAAATGAACTGCTGTGTACTCACAGACAATTTGAAAATTTGGTATTTATTTAATGACTGGGTGACTGTTCCTGTCTAGATGGGACACAGATGTGAAACCAAATCATTGCTGGACACAACAAAATCTCCTGGAACTCATACATTTCTACATCCAATGTGCTGCCTTCCATCTTATTATGGTAATTTCTTGTTTGGGAGAAAAGACACTTTCTTCCAAAAGTAATCAAGTAAGGGGGGTCTCTCCAGGACAAAATAAAAGAAGAGTTGAAAATGATTGAACTAATTGCAAGGATTTCAACAGAATAAATTATGGCTGGAGCCATTTCACACAGCCAGCTGGGTACTTTTATTGGCTGGTTGAGCCCATAATGGGATTATGGAACAAGGACCTTGAGCTTTGTTTTCAGTTTATTTTGCAAATGAGAAAAGCCTTGGGCAAAATTCCTTTTGTTCTTAGTGCCAAAATATTTCATCATCACCCCAACACAAAATGTATTAAGTAATAATATTTAAACAAAACCACTGACCCTATCAATAAACCTCACAGAATTTAAAAATGTTTCTCATTCCAAATGTTTTCATTAATTCTATGCTACACATGGGATAAAATATATCAATAATGGGAAGATAAAACATTCTATTATCGGTGAAATTTTTTACTCATATTTGATAATTCAGCTATAGATTAATAAAGAAAATTGGCTATTTCACTTATATATATGCATATGTCTGTCATAATTTTCTAGTCAAGCTGGAGAGTTGGTGCTAATGGCAAGTATGACACTAAACTGTCCTCGTTTGTGTGCTCTGTTTGAATTTTGGGAGACCATAGTTGCCTTACGACAAGCATGAGATGGTTTGCTTATACACTTGGAGGGTAGATGATGTGAATGCTAGGCCCTTAATTCAAGGCCAGTTATGTTTAACATGATTAACAAATGGGCTTTTGTCAAGCTCATAGCTTCACGACACTTTTATCCATAGGTTGGGCAGGTAAGGATCACAAATAAGCTCATAACTACTGTAACGATGCTAAATGGCCCTTAACTGTGATATTCCTCACATAATCAGCAATTGAGATTGTTGAGTGAAATTTGTCAGAACTCTGCTAATTAGAAGCTTTCCCTCCTCTTGGCTGGAGTGAAATAATGTATCTCATTTAATACCATTAATGTTCTGTGAGTGGTTATTTTTCCCATACACCGTCATGGGGACAAGTGTGCTCCGGGTAGATGAGAAATGTGTGTCCCTTGAGTCATCTATCTGTTCCTTCATCAAGCTTTTGATTCAGGCTGAAAGACTTTGGTTATTAAGAGGGCAGGTCTGGACCAATCAAAGCGAAGCATTAGCTTTCCTTTTCTGCTTTTCCTATCCCTTATACTCTGTGTACCAGATGTGTCTCCTGAGGACACCAGCCCTTGAAGATCGAAGAGCCTTTCTCTCCTAGTTGACCCTACCAACTGCCCTTCTGCACATATTCCCACAGCCTTTCTAGCTTCAGGTGATAACCGTGAGCTTGTCCCAGCCATCGTTCTAGTATGGATGGGCATTTGTGGACGTATTGTCTTACCACCCTACCCAACTAGTGCTGGTGTGTTTTTGTGTCATGTCACTGCTTTGTTGATGTTGGGCCATGCTTTACACACCTAGGTGGGAGCTTGAGCCCTTGGTTTGCCTTCCTTAAACTTTTATTTCGAAGACGGTGCCCTTTACTTTCTCTCTCCTCTCTCCCTCTCTCTTATCCTCTATTCCTTTCCCTGTCTCCTTCCCTCCCTTTCTCCCTCACGCCTCTCTCTTCTCTCTCCATTTTTCTTATCCTCTCCTCACTGGCTCCCTCTTTGCCTTCCTCCTTCTCTTCTTCCCTCTTTTTCTCTTTGTCTCTGTTGGAAAACAGGGTCTTGCTATGCAGCCAGATTGGCTTGGAATTTGTGATCCTCCTGCCTCCGTCTCCCTAGTATTGGGATTATAGGCAAGTATCATCATGCCCAACTCTTTTTTACTTTCTTTAAGCTTCTCAGGCCTAGGCACCCCCCTCCCCCCCGAAGGCTATGCCAAATTCAACCAGAGCCCTGGACAATTTCTTTGTAAATTTTGGTTTTTATTTTTTTGATGTAAGTAAAAGTAATTGGTAGGGCATAACAAGCTCACCCTCGCAGGACTGCTCTCCAGGTAGCCTAGGGCTTACACAGACCAGCTCCTTTCTCTTGATTAACTTGCAGGTCTTGAGAATACTGGAGAGTGTGTCTGGAATGCAGTTCAGAGCTGAAAAGGAACCGCATGAATAGTCTTGGTCTGTTCCTGTCCGTTTGGGGAACGCAGCACCCCGAGAACAGCTTGGGATTTTCCGCTTTCTTCTCCAAAAGAACAATGTCCTCCAGAGGTTCAACCTAGTGAGCCATGTCACCCAGGAGGGGTTGCCTTGCAGTGTCTTCCAGTGATGGCATAAGTGAGGCATTCCCAGTTTGCCTCTGCCTACCTTTGACTGCTTCTCTGAGACTCAGAGGACAGGTTCATAGCGGACCTTAGGTTCTTGTCCCTGGCTACCAACCCATGATTCATCTGCTGCACCTTACCTGACAGATATGAGTGTGTCCTGCATCCTGGGATGCAGACAAGCTTGCGACTTGTGCGCAATGAGTCTCTGTGCCTTCTCCACACCCCATTGTGCTTGTCAGTTTGCTCCTAATCATAATAAGCAAGGAAGTTAAAATTCAGTGGAGTCAACAGGGCAGACGCACACCTTGCAGAATTCACTAGAAATAGACCTAAAAGTTGTGGCTGAATAGAACTATATTTATCTTAAGGGAGCTCATTATGCCAGAGAAACCCTTGGGGAAGTTCAGTAAGGCAAGAATTCTGTTCTTTTCCTCTACATAAACCATGCCTTTAGATTTTGCTGATTTATAAACTTGCATTTTTGTTTGTGATTTCCTTAATGTAAATATGTTACAAAAATAGAAAAAAAAGTTCTATGGTGGCTGGAGCTGGTGCAGAGGTCTCATTGAACTACCCTTTTGTCTTTTTAGTTGCCTCTCTACCCTTTAGAGGAGGGACTGCTTTCCTCAGCAGGCTTCCTGGGTCCTGAGGAGTGGCCTACAAGGATGCGTCTTTAGCCTTTCTGTTTTTCACGAACTTTTTCTGCTCCTTTGAGCAGATGCATAATGAAGCAGGGATGTTGAGTTTGGTTCACGCTTCTGCTCATAGATGGCTTCATGACTTGAATAATCAGTTGGCCTCCCCTGGACTCCGATTTTTCTAATCACTGAAACAAGAGGAGGGCCTGTATGAGGATCACTTAATTTGCACCTGGCAGTGCAATTTTTAAAAAACAAACTAAAATTTGAGAGTCCATTTTAGACTCTCAAATCAAGAATTTCTCTATTCGTATTTAAATACTTACTGCTAAGGACCACATGTGCTGTGCTCTTGCGAACTAAAAATAAATGCCTCAGAACTTTGGGGAAACATATTTAATGGAGCTAAGTGACTCATGTCCAGCCGTGACAAACTGCATTCTTGTGTAATGGTGGAATATATTTTCTCAGGTGGTAGCTTAGACTTGATTCTACTGGGGCCTCATTAAGGTTAATCTGTAGTCAAGAGCAGCTCTGCAGAATAAAACCACAGGAGAAAGAGAAGTGTCCAGAAGATAATGCCGGTCTTTGGCATCGCAGACACAATCTGATTTAACTGGTTTGGATTCTTAAGTTTGAAGGAAATTCGGGACTCTTGTGAATAAAGCTAGGTAAACCCAATGGTCACAGCCTATAGCAGAGCTCCGGAAAGTGATTCTGTGTCTGGACTGTTGGGCAAGTTGCTGAAAGGAGTTATCTGTTGGAAGTGACACGCATCCTTCTGGAAACAGCTGCATGAGCAGAGGGCCATCACATTTCAGTGTGGAAGCCTTTTGTTTGGCAGTAAGGTAATCTGAGTTATTATTCATCGGGTCTCTATGAAGAAACACAAGGTTTTAGGAGTGCACTGGTCTTCAGATAGGGCCAAGGGTCGAGATAGAGCACATTTGTGACCATGATTTCTCTGTATCTTCTTCCCAGGTGCCAGATTTTGATTCTGGAGAGTGGTAAGGTCAATCCTGAATGGTGGTTCCCAAATCATAGCGTGTGTGGTGCACAAGGGGTGTGGTGAGCTTCTACTGCTGGCCTTACTGATGGAGGAGGTCGGGGAGCATGCTGAGAGCCCAACCTGTGCACGCTGCTTGCTTATGTTTCATTGGCACCTATTATGGGCTTTTGCATTAGCTAAGCTTTGTCAGCCCCCTCAGCTCTGAACATTTAACATACTAAAATGGAACCGGATGTGCCATATAGAATATGATCAGATTCAAGTTGTTCACAGGTGTGTAAAGTCAGACCATCCAATTCGCTCTAATTTTATCTTAATTTTTTTAGTGTAATTTGACAGATCTGACATGCCACTAGAGTGATAGTTACACACTTTTCCTGATACTTTTCTGTGCTTCTTTTATTGATTATGCAAGGAAAAATAGACAAAGGGTGTTTTTAAGGTGTCTTGATGTGAGTCTTCTAAGTCAGGGCAGTGTGTGAAATATAACCTTCACAGAACGGTGGTGCCTCGATTTCTTTCCATGAGATTCCCATTCATCTGGTTTTATGTGCCGACAGAGACCAGATGACAGCTCTCCCCTTCCACTTCTTTACCTAACTTCTGTTCTCCTAACCTTTCATTAACCCTTCAGAAGTCAATGGAGCATGTGATTATTACACCATATAGAAACAAAAGGGGGGAGCAAATGGCATCGTATAAAGGGTGAAATTTATGGAGCTAAGTCATTCAGGAAAAAAATGGAAAAAGTGTTCAATTTATTCTAAACCTCTTCATACTGTTGCCTCCCCCCTTGCATTTGCTTACATTAAATTCTTTGGTTGATACGAAAAACGATTAAACTCACCCTTCTACAAAAGCCAGCAGAAGTTGCCGTAAAAATTAAAATGTTCCAATTTAATTGATAATAGGGAACATGCAGAGTCTCAGGCACTGACTTGCTAGGTTCAAATGTATGACTATACATAGCTTGCTGGCATTTTTGTCCGTAGATAGCTCAAATCATTTCTGTCTGGTCTTAGAGAGATGCGAAGGTGAAGTCTTAGCCTTACAGAGCGTTGACGTGGTGTGCAAGTGTGTGTGTGCTTGCACGCATGTGTCCATGGTGGTAGAATGGAAATACTAATGAGATGTTGATGCTGATTTTGTCTGAAAACTCAACAAAAGGGACATAGAACTCTAGCGGCAGAAAAGGTATGTGCTCATGTAAGCATGCTTATCATATGCATGTACATATGTGTGTGCTTATATGAAACTGTTATCCTTTAAGGCCTTCCTCTTTTCTTTTTTGTGGTGCTGAGTATCATGTCTTGCATGTGCTAGACATCTGCTCCTCCACAGAGTTTCACTTCCAAAAATATCTGTATGGGGCAGTTCTTGGCTAGTTAATCTTTCTCTTGGTCAAAATTTTCATACATATAAAATAGGGATAATTATCATTATGCATTCTTCATAGGTTAGATTGTTGAGCAGATTTAACTAAAGCAAACATATGTTAATACCTAGCATATTACATTTCCCAAATATTTTAATATCTGTTCAAAGGCTAATTTCTTCTCTTTACTCAGACTGTGTGTGAACCTTTGTGTGATGTTCTAGTCTTGGGACATGGGACCTTTTGCTCATTGGACCTGGGCAGTAAGTTAGAATTTTCTTATTGCCACTTAATTGAAATATGGAGTCCACACCCATTATAGCAGTTCCTTGGGTGGATTCAGTGCCTTTCTTATAAGCCAACTATAGATGTAGAAAATAAACTCTTATTGCTTATTCTTCGTATAGATAAAAGGAGATAAATGTAAATGTAATTAAAACAGATCTATAAATATGCTCTAGAAGTGGAACACAAAGGAGATTAGTAAGAGAGGAAGGGCACAAGACAGGATAACAGGAAGTGAAGATGTTCAAAATATGTCTATATATGTGTGTGAAAATGTCATTAGGATAACGTATAATTAATATATGCTAATAAAAACTTTAAAAAGGATGGAACTCTTGCTGTAAGAAGTATGACATTAACTGTGTTCCATGTATAATTTTAAGTGTTTTACGTAAAACACAACATGTTTTGCTATGGAATATTCTGGAAGCATACGGAAGTAATCCTGTATGTGTAAGATATCATTCTCCATGAGCTCATACTCACTCATGGACAATTTTGTCTGTACCCCCACGTGCTCCCTTTCTTGACCTCATGAACATTTTTGTTTATGTAGTTCAATATGCTTCTCAAAAAGATAAGGGCCTTTTAAGAAAGAGTGCGAACTGTCCTTGTGTTGCACACAGATTTAATCCATTTTAAAGCCTTAATTGTTAAACATTGTCACCTTTTCTTAGGTGGAACTGAGGCATGGGACAGTTAAGTCATGTTCTTCAAGTTCATATGGTCAGGGTCTTGTGGGGATTTTTATTGCTGTGATAGAAAATTGTGACCAAAATTAGTCTGGAGAGGAAAAGTTTATTTCCCTTACACTCACAGATCCCCATCAAAGGTAGTCAGGACAGGAACTCAAACAAGGTGGGAATCTGGCCCAGGGGCTGATGCAGAGACCATGGAGGAATGTTGCTTATGGGCCTACCCATTCCTGGTTTGCTCATCTGCTCATCCTGCTTTCTTATAGCACCCCAGGATCACCTGTCTAGCACCACCCACAATGAGCTGGGCCCTCACATATCAATCATTAGTTTCAGGACAACCAGTGTTTCAATAGAGAATCAAACAAACAACCAAAGAAACAAACGGACAAAAACACCCTAATTCCCCCCCCCCCAAAAAAAAAAACCCAACCAACCAACCAAACAAAACAAAACCTAAAAAAATCAAAATCATAACCAAAAACAAAAAAACAGACTTGCCTATAGGCAACCCTTATCAAGACTTCTTTGTTTTCAGTTGAGAGTCCTTCTTCCTCTACCTTGTGTCAAGTTGACATGAAAGTAGTCAGGACAGCCAGTGAGCGAGTGGAGTTTAAAGCCAGGTGGACAGGTGGACTGTTGATCTGTCTGGTTCTTAACTGCTTTGACTCACCAGCTCCCCAGTGAAGAAACAATACTGATATGTAGCAGTGTCTTCTCAGTGTATGTAAAGGTCTAGATTTTAGTACTGTTTATGTCCTTTCTACATGAGTATCCTTTTAGGAACTGATACCTAATTTGTCATTTTTAGTTGCACGAACTTGAGCTTCCAAGAGAGCTGAGTTTGAGTTTCATTAGCCATGCGACTTTGTGAGCTCTACCTATGACCTATGAACTGTAATTTTTTTGTCTGTTATGTAGGTAGAGATGTTGATTTAATAATTATTCTCGTGGGTTCTTGGCAGAGGAGTTTATTGTTTGCTAATTCAATCCCTGGTTCTAGAGGGTTTCAGCCTCCATTCATTCTAATCTTAAAGATACAAGCACGGACCTTAAAGGCTCCTACAGCCTCCATATACTCTAAACTTCAAATCTAAACCTAGAATGTTTCAGCCTCTGAAACTGACTTATTGCTGACTAAACTCACTCTGACTGGCTGTCTTCTGAACTCTGAACTGTAAATCATAAAGCGTCTGTTTCTGACTTTGTTTTCTCTCTTATCTTACTCTGGATTGGTTCCTCTCTTGGCTTCCTCTGTTTGAACTGTCTGTGAACTGTCTGTACTCAAACTGTCTGACTGCACTAACTTTCCTCTCTGCTTCTATCTTACTTCTCTCTTGCTGCTTCTCTGACGTCTGCTTCTTGTCTCTGCTTCTACTCTCTGAACTCTCACTGCTTTCTTGTCTGCTTCTACCTCTTTCTGAGCTCTGCTTCCTGTCTTTGCTTCCTCCTCTGCTTCTACTTGTTTCTGTCTTAGGGATTAAAGGTGTGTGCTACCACTGCTTTTTGAGTTGGGATTAAAGTCATGTGCTGTGTTGCCCTCACTACAACTACACTATAAATCCCTTTCACCCAGCATTCATATAAACAAAGGACAGGATTAGTTTGACTAATATTCTTTCTGCATTCCATATGGATTACACAGGCCTCTGAATGTGATCCTCTGCTAGAACAGCCATGCTGCTAGATTAAAAGATTAAATGGTCCTCTACCCTGTTATGTAATGTTATACCTACTTTAGGGAATTGTACTGAGGTCTAACTGAGTTGATTTACACAGAAAACTTTGTCCTATGTTTGCTATATATTGATATGGAATGTGTTAAAATTATGGATACTTAAATTAGACAATTAATTATATAGGAAGAGAGCTGTATATTTTCTAGAGTTTGTGTGTCTAAAGACTGCTAAAATAGGAAAATTCTTTTATACCTTGAAAAGGACATAGTCTATTTGAATAGACTAATTTTCTTGGCTTGACTGGCCAGGCACTAGTCTTTTTAATGACCAGGAACTGGCAGGATAAGGATTCAATATAAAGCATTTAATAATATCTCCTAATTTACAGTTGAGGAATGGTCAGTTTGTTAATCCAAACAAATGCTATCTGTGCTAGTTAGGCTCAGCAAAGTACCAGCATCTTCAGGGAACTGGGCTCTTCCCTTTGAGCTTCGCTAAAATCATTTCAACACCATTTGAAAGTGCAGTGAGAATTCTCACAGAGGACACATACACATGCTTTAATGCTTGGCTTCCTTGAATCCAGCCTTCATCCGGAACCCATATTGTGAGCTGGGTGTGGTGTGAAGGGAATATAAAATATTTTGTGTGTGTTTGTGTGCGTGTGTGTAAGGGAATATAAAAGATTGAGTGTGTGTGTGTGTGTGTGTGTGTGTGTGTGTGTGGCCATCCTATGTGTCTGCTCTCTAAAATGAATTATAATTTGTTTTTAGATTATCTATTTTGGAATTTACATCCCATTCCTATGTATACCACTAACTTGGATAGCCCAGGCTTAGTCACATGTAGAATATTTCATAGCATGACTTCTTTGCTTGTAGCATCTAATATTCAGAATGTGTACTTCATTCTAGACTGGATTTTATTTCCTTGTTCATATCAGTTCTTCCCAAGGTTTATATTGAATAACTCACCCTTGTCAAGGAAAATGCAAGCTTTTCCAATATTCTACCTAATTGGTGCCTTGCTACTTCTAAGGTATGTGATTGACTGTTGTACACATTTCGACAACAATGGCATTCTTCTTAGTATTCCCACTAGGTAGAAATAACACCCTGAAAGCTTGTTCTCTCCCTCTTTTCTTCTTTGTTCCGTGATTTTGACTTACAAGTAGCAGCTGAGCTTGACTCTCACCTTGAAGACATCCTTCCTCAATGATGAAAACAAATGGTGGGAAAGCTCTATAAACACAGAATTTGAGACTCTTTTCACATGTCTTTTATATCATCTTTTTTGGCCCAAGGCTTTTTGCTACCCCTGGGTTTAGAATTTCTCCAAACCGAGCCATCATTTTCCATGGCAAGTGAGGTCAGACTTGTGGAGGACGATGATTCTTTGAAATTCTCTGTGGAAACCAAGCCTCTTGCCTCTAGCTGTGTGAATGCTGGAGAAATCAGGCTGTTTGCTTTTCCTATGGCTGTTTCAAAGTAATAACTTGTCCTGTCTGATTAAACTCTCGCAGGACTTAGATGACATGTCAACCTTTCAGAATTTTGCATTCACAATCTCTGAAACAAAAACTCCAAATTATATTAAGTTTAGTTAATTTGATCCTATGTGTAAAATTAGAAAATAAGAATGTTTGTTTGCCTTGTGGGTTCCTTAGGCTTTGTGGTAGTTAGGTGCTTCATTTACCTCTTTGTCTCTGCTACCAATACCTATTTTTTTTATACTTACTGTTTTGAAATATACTTTTAATACAACAAAATCCATTATTTATAAGAGTTTGTTGAGCCTTGACATTTATGTATGTTTAGACTGTCAACACCCACACAAAACCTACCACCCCCTCTCTTTCTTGTTGGCCCTTCCAAGGTGATAAAGGGAAAGAACACTGACTAGACTCTGTCATTCTTAGATGAAAACACGTCTTCAAACCCGGTTATAACTGCCTGGCTTTTCTTTAACAAAAGCAACATTTGCTCTAATGGCTTGATTATAAGCAGAAACATGCAGGCAGTAAAAGTGCTCCTATAATGACTGACAGCTCAAAATGGGTGGAGGAGGTGAAGTGCACGGGTGGTGGGCAACAGTTTATTACAACGCAATCAGCTCAGGATGCTCTAACTGGCTGCAGAGGAACTACTTTCCTGTGGCTTTAGCAAAAAGGATAAATTATAGTTGACATCGTCAATGAAAGACAGCGTGATGACCCGAAAGCAGGGGAAAAAAACCAAAAACATTAGAGAGCCCCGTTGAATTGTTATTCAACAAATGCAGGTTTGTTTGCAAAGACCAAAGAGGCAAATGGTGTGAGGTAGGTGTTCCATGAGAAGAAGCAGACAGGGTGCACCAAACACTAGTGAGTTAAGGTATCAATCCTTCATTAAGTTAAGCAATTCTAGGGGGCAATGCAGAGGGGAGAGTTCAGGATGGTTGGCATGGTGCAGAAAGGATGAGACGCAGGCAAAGAAGCTGTTGATCCCAATTAAACAGGCATTCTTTTTGATGAGATAGGTCTGAGTTCTTTTCCCTCCTCTCCGTGGGCGTTTGATATTGTTCAGACAGCTCAATTATAGGATTTTGATGCCTTTAGTGGCTCAATCAATCATTCGTAGGAGGGTTTGGCTGTTTGCGTTGGTATATGCTGGAGAGGAAAGCAGAGGCTCTTTCATTATAAGAAAAGTGGGCTGCAGCTGGGGTGACACTCACACTATTTCAGATTTTGATTATCTGCACACAATTAGATGTGGAAAGAATAGCATGGGAAACAGAATAAGATAAACGCCTCAGTTTTGCTCTTATGCCAGGCCATATTTAATTTTATTGTGCTATTTATGCAACATCATTTTAACCGAAGCACACGCAAGCTGCTCCACAAGCCTCAGACTGAAGGAGGGCTTCTATGCAGAGTGGGTTGAGAGGGGCTACTACAGAGTCACAGAAGGAGGCAGAGAAGGAGGAACGCAGTTCCTGTGGTCGAGCTTCACAGTCAAGTACAGATTAATTTTCAAAGCCAGGGTATTTTGCTGATGTCAGGACACTGGCAAATGACAGTGGTACCACCAGCAGTAATACTCCATTGGAATTTTCTGCCATTGTGCCAGCTGTCTAGCTGATCTTAGCAGGCTCTCCATCAGATGTCTAAATCCCTCATGGAGATGGTACCACTGACTTTCACTGTGGCTTAATTCACTGAGTTTTATGACGGAATTGCTTCAGTCTTAGGAGTAGAGAAAAATGTACCTTTTTCCGTGTGCTAAGGCATTTTCTTGCCATATGGTACATATAATCCTTATACACGCAGGCATTTTTTACAGACATGGACTTGAATTACCAATGATTTGTTGTAGACTCTGTCAATACGCAGGAAGCCAGCAAGGCTGTCCGACGGCTGTATTTCTTCTGTGACAAAAGTCTGCTATATCGCTTCTTAGTTCATGCTAATTCTCTTCAATGCCTTCAACCCCCTTTCTTTGAATAGAGTAAGAAAATCTTGGATTCATTTATAACATAGTGCTGTCCAGGACATTTTAATTTTGAAAATAAGCCAACAACATTACTTTCGGATTAAGCAAAAATCTCAAAAAACCTTCCTTTCTAATTCTCCAAGTCACAGTTTAAATACCATCTCTCTAACCCTTGGTTATTCTCTCTCAATTTTCTGTTTGCATTCCTTGCATGTGTCTGGCTAACAATGACTTTAACTTTCCATCTTCCAGCTATTTAAGACCTTGACCTGCTGGTCCTAATAAAAGAGTTATGAACCATGCCCTGCTAAAATGACTTCACTCCCCCTCTTTTCCTTTCACCCCACTAAATTCCCTGGGTGGGTGATAAAACTTTGCATCGAAATGGATGCATTTGGTCTCTGTTAAAGCTATTTATGGTGATTTCTCTGCCACAAGCATTATACTCGGGGCAGACAGCCGCTCCTCTTTCAGGGCCCATCTCATAACATATTCCTTCAGGATTTTGTGAAGTCCTCGATGGCTAGCAAATTATCCCCTCCAGCAAGTGTGGTCACATAGAGCATCTTCATTCAGGGACACAGTGCACATAGGGAGGAAAAATAAATACACAATGAGACTCCACCTTCAATGTTTAAAAAGAAAGGCACTAGCGATAGCTTTTGATTTCTCTTTGTCCTGTTCCCCCTCCTTATTTTTAAGGCTAGAGTTTCCTATAGCCTAGTGTGGCCTTGAACTCCATATGTTGCTGAGGTGGGCTATGAATATCCTATGGCTCTGGCCCCATTTCCCAAGTGCTGGGAGTATAGGCAGGTGCTACTGCGTCTGGCTTCAGGTCTTTAGCGTTCTCTAAGTGATGGACTCTAGAAAGAAGAGTATTTCTATTTTCTGCTATTTTGTTTCTGAAAGGTCACAAAGTGGATGAGTTTTGTGTTTAATTCTGAGACCAGACACTTTGAATTGCTCAGATAAATCCGTCACATGTTTTCCATTTGTTGTATTGATTATCAAAGCAGTTTATGAAACTGAAAATGAATACCTGGTCTGGGCTGAGGGGACGGCTCAGTTGGTAAAGTGCTTATTAGGCAAACATGAGGGCCTGGATTTGGATCCTCAACGTCAAGGCAAAACATCAGGTGTGGTGAAACATGCCTGCGATCCCAGTGCTGGGGAGCTAAGGCAGGAAGATCCCGGGGTTTGCTGAGTAAGTAGCTTCACTAAATCAGTGAGTGCCAGGTCTACAGAAGGATCCTGTCTCAAGAAATGGAGTGGAGAGTAGCAGAAGAAGACATTGTGACTTCAACCTTTGACCTTTATACCCTTAGCACACATGTACAGGCATCTATACATGTGCGCATACACTGAACACATATATACACACACCGAAAAGGAGAAGAAGATAAGGAGGAGGAGGAAGGAGGGAAGGGGAAGGGAAGGGGAAGGAAGGAAGGAAGGAAGGAAGGAAGGAAGGAAGGAAGGAAGGAAGGAAGGGAAGGAAGGAAGACAGCTCTCGGCTCCATTCAAGTCTTCTCAAAACACTTCAGGCTTTAAAGCCGCTGTAACCATTTAACTATCTGTTTAAAGACCACATTCATAAAGATCACTGTATTCTAAAAATAGACTTAAGTTGTTGTTGCAATTGTATGTTTATAGCAAAATTGTCTGGGAAAGAACAGATTTTTCTCCCTTTTCTGTCATGCCTCCTTCCCCTAACCCCAGCCCCCACTCCTGCCACAGTACATGACCTCCTCCGCTATCCACCCACCCGCCAGAGCGGTCCATTTGTTACAACTGATGAACCAGCACTGACACACACACTAGTATCACCCAACATGCATTGTCTAAATCAGGTTCATTCTACTTAGTTTTGGCTAAAACAACATCGAGAACCCATAGCTCCAAGATGACTCCTAAACCACCGCTTTTCTCATCAAAGCTGGGAGAGCTTCCAGATCAGGTTCTCAGGTTGTGGATAAAGTTGTCTTAATTACTCTACTGATGAGCTGGCTGGGAACCCAGCAAGGTTAGGGCTGATGTGGAGGGCCAGGATCGCCCTCGCCTCCTTGTCCTTCCCTGCAGCTCTCCAAGCAGACCGCACGGTCACCAGCTCCACACGGCAACATGCCCAAACAGATGATCCGATTTCACCGAGCCCAAATTCTTTTCTTCTACTGTTTCCAGAAAATAATTTCCATCTGTGAGCCGCAGGGAATTGAGTTCTGAGTGTTGCATGGCAACTTTCTTCTCTAAAGCTGTGAAAAGTGGAGGCCATGGGAGGAGATTCGGAAGAGAACATGTGTTTCTATTTGTCTAGGGGGAAAGTCAGTGTGAAGATTGGAAGGTGTCCTGCCCCCCAAGCCACCGGGAGTCCCCGGCACAAAGTCTGGCACAATGGTGGCGATCACATATTTCCTAAATTAAAATTTCTGTGCTAAAATAATTTATGAGCCAAAAGAATAAAAATAGCATTTTAAATATCAAGTTCCGTGAGGAGCTGCATTGGGAAAAAGACACATGATTCATGTTGGTGGCACAAATGTACACAGGGTGCTTCAGAGTGTGTGGCGAGTTAGCCTCTCTTCCTTTTATGCTTCCACTGGATGACATTGTCTTTACATATCGCTTGATCTTTGATCGTTGCCACTGCTTGCTTTGGAACTGGCGCTCACATTTCCTGTATGAAAAAAATGCTATATTTAAAAATTGATTCGGATGCTCTGATGTGATCTTTTGGAATCACTTTTCTGAAATTTGATTTTTTTGAAACAAACAAACAAACACCCCCCCCCCCCCCAAAAAAAAAGTATTCTCACTTGGCAAAAATCCTTTTGGAAAAATAAGATTATCTATGGGGAGTGGAGACATAATTCAAACAAGGTCATTGCATTAGTCAAGTTCAGAGAAACAGGAAATGACCCAAACCTCTAACACTATGGAAAAGAACTACCAAGCTTTGTGAGAACTTTCTTTTTGAAAATAAAAATTAGATCTTAATTGATTTTACTTAATCCTACTAATTAGACGTTTTCTTTGTCCGAGATACTCCGCTGAATGCCAGAAGTGCACAGGCGATTGGAATGCCTGTTGTGTTCTCCAGAAGTTCACGGACTGTTGGGAAGAGTGAGTTATCTGTGCCCTCAGCGCAGCAGGACTTGGCTTTGTTCGCCACTGCATACCCAGGCTCTAACTAGTCTCCGCTGCACAATAGGTACTCAGTGACGGAAGGAGATTCTGAACCATCAGGTATTTGTGTGGCGACTCCACACTAGCATGGAAATTGGCAGGCTCTCACCCAAGCCTGTTACGATTGTTATGATCTGTAGCAGATCATCGAAACATCACCACTGTCTTCTAACTCTGGATTAAAAGCCGATGTAGGGAATGCAGAAGTTCATGTATTGTTGACTTCCTGCATAGGAGGGGCAAAACGGAAATCCAGGATTTCTTTAAGACAGCTGAGCTTCAAAATTTTCCTACAGTAATTGTTTCCTAACGGGAGAAAGTGTTCATGTCATGGGAATAGCCTAGAAACTTTAAACCAAGAGCGTCCTAACACGGACCACAAGTAATCCAGGTTCTCATATACTTGTATCGTTCTCAGCAGGTGGATCCCTGGACTAGAAGGGTGATCACAAGTGGAATCAGAGTGGCCAGCCTCCTCTCTGATGGGAACAGACCCATAAGGGGGTTGGAAAGTCAACTGACTCACAACAAGGGCTGCCTAATGACTTACACATTTTATGAAATGCCTTATAAAACGTGAACGAGCAGCTATTCAAATGTCATGAAGTAGGGTCAACGTATGCTCTAAGTGTTGTTTTGCTAATTGGATATTCTTTCTTTCTGACATGAAACATGTCCGTACTACATCTTCCATAACTTCCAATGTGGGCGTCTTTAAATGGAGCATTGAAAGAGTCAGACTGAGAGTCTGCATTGAAAATCTGAGCACAGCTGAAAACCGTTCTGAGGACTATCTTCCTGTGTGTCTATGACCTTTGTAATGCCATTGTGTAAAACCCCCTGACTACTCACTGGCTCATTGTAATGAATTGCTTCTATTTCATCTCCTTGAAACAATAGATTCCTTTTATGTTTAATTAAGTCACCGATCTGCAGTAACAGGTACAATGGTCAAAACTACCTTCCAGAGCAAATACAACTGTTTTTCGGTTAGATTTCAACTTGGTGGGAGGGAGGAGAGATACAGATACCCACAACAGAGTAGCCAATTAGCCACAACATGGGAAAGGTTTTATAGTTTTGTTCAGGTTGGTCACAGGAGGCCTGTAAAGCAGTGGTTTTAGTAATGATCTCCATTGTGTGGCGATGAAAAATGACACGTAAGGTTTTCATTAGGCAAGGAAGTGTAGCTCATATGATATTGAACTTATTTCAAGATATTATATAATACAGCATTGAAGCTGGCTTGATGATGAGCGTGTAGTTAGTATCCTAGTTTAGCACCTTTAAAGATGATGAATGAGCACTTCCGTGTGGCTGCTGGAAGAGAAACAGGAATATATGTGTTTCTAATGGGGCAAGGGGATAGTGCTGCAGTCCTTTCATCCCCCAATTTGAGGAGGGTTTGGGCAGCTGTGATTAACTTGACAAATCAAGGAGAAGATGGTTTGAAGGGATCCAAACAGCTGAGCCAACCTGGCACTCCTTTCTCTGATCCTTGAGGGCCTCATCAGACAATGGCTTGGCTCCATTCTTGCTATAGAGTCTTTGTCAGCATTCCAAGCATGGGTCCCAAGGAGGCTGGCTGCTGAAGCCAGGGCCAAGAATTTCTTGGCTGAGGTCCTCTGTATGCCCAGGGAGGCTGTCTCTAATCCTACTCTGGAACAGGGTGTAGTGGGGAAGATTGCATTGACAGATAATCAGCCAGCACTTATTATACCCAAGGTGGCCTTTGGATTATGAGCCATTTATATATTTAGCAAATATTTATTGAGCACCTACAGTGCTCAAGACACAGGGCCAGGTACCTTGATGGATATAGACTGACATATGAGAGAGAGAGAGAGAGCACGTGCGAGAGAGCACGAGCCAGCCCAAACACACAAATCTGAATGGACTCAGAAAGATTAAAGGGATGGACTAACATATGTGACACTGGCTGGCTGGAAGGAACTTTTTTACATGGTAGGATAAAAATATTTGTTCGCTTTTATCTTGGGCTACCTTGTGCTGTGAAAATTCTCTTTAGAGAATTGGTTATGTCTGTACATAAGTGGATGAGTGCTAGACCTGGTTGGGATTGGTTAGTCATGGTGAAAGAGGGTCCCAATCTGTAGCTCAGCCTTCTGGAAGCTGTATCTGCCAAATCCCAGGTGTGTGTGTGTGCACCAGCCAGATACACAAGGCAGCCTGATTGGGAGTCTTTCCATTGCCAGTCTAAGGTTGAAATAATATTCATGTTTCAATTTCAGCCAGCCAGACTCCTTTGCAGCCCACTTTGCCTTCTGTAGGCACATGGTAGAGTGGGCTTGATGGTCAGGAGAATTCTGATGAAGTCAGGTTCTGCTTCAGGGGCTGTGTATTTGAGGCTCAGGCTCTCCCCTAAAGAGAAGAGATGTTTTTACTAGGTCCTGCCAACTCCTTTATGGTAAAAGCAAGAAAGCTTATGCCCCAGCTTTGGGAAAAACCCAGTTGCCCACTGGGATTGATCTGAGGTGCAGGATTTGGGATATGAAACAGAGTCTTCCTTCAAAGACAGTCCCTCAAGAAGACGTCTTGCAGGCTTTGACACAGAAGGTCCAAGTGCTGCAAGAGGCAGAGGATGAGTGTTAGGTGGTGCTGTCTGATGAAGCTAGCAACTCGAGAATAATGGTTTCAAGTGCTGGCTGGTATTCTCCTGCTTACTGTCGAGCACAATGTCTGGATATGCACTGAAATCAGTGACAAGACATGACCCAGAAAGTAGGCATAGCTCATAGCTCAGAGAAGTAGAGGAGCAGGTGCCAGCTGAGAACTCCCCGCACCAAGCTGCAGAGGGTGTGGTGGCAGCTCTTTCTTGAGACCAGGGAGACTCAGTGACCCCACAGTGGCTGCCGCCGCGGTCAGGAATTTTGTCCCATTATGCCCTGTTACAGCACTTCTGGTTCCCCTACAGACACCAATCTCCCTGGATGTGGCAAAGGGAAACAGCATAAGGAACAGCGAGCCATGCCCCTCCTTCCTTTTTTGGTTAGTCTCAAACCCTCTCTCTACCCTGAGATTAGGGTGATGTCCCATGCAGTTTGCAATTCTAGTAGCTGGCCCAATGCTGTGGGATGCCATATAGAACTGGGAGTGAATGAAATGAGCCTTCTGGGGCCCTCCCTGCCTAAGGCAGGTCTTGAGTATTTGTTGGCAATGCTCTTTTTAATGGCTGTGTTCACAATTCTTAGTCTTTGGGGCTGGCTAATGACGTTGATAGCACAGACTAATAACTTGGTGGAACTGCAGTTCTTGCAGAAGGAACAAAGAAAACTTGCATGCTTTCTTTGCATGTAGGTCCAGTGATTCCTGCCTAGGCGTGAAGACTCCCAGCACTGTCCTGATGTCCTTTTACTCTAGCTGGAGCTGAGGTTTGTGTTGGGACATTCTAGCCCAATAGTGAAGCACATGCTAGGAAATGAGCTTTCTCTTTCATCTTCCCTACTGGACCACCAGTTTTTGGGGAAGAGGGCTACTTATACCTAATACTTATATCCTTCTGGATGATGGAAATGATTGTTTATTAGGGTGTCAGCCGATGAGATTTACATTGAGGATCTCATAGCAAGCTTTTGATTTCTGATGTAGGCACTGTTGCCCCCTCCTCCTTTTGTGACCCTTTCTGTCTGTAATGGCCTACAGCATCTACCTTCTCACAAGGAAACAATGAATAAGTGGACTGAATCCTTCGCCGTTCACAGAAGGACGGAGTGGGAGGCAAGATCAAGACCTGTGGCCTTGCGGTTGGAAAGTTTAAGTAACTCTGGAAACGATTCAGTTCAGATTTCTTGTGAAAAGTAAACAGAGGGGAGAGAGCTTTGGGGAACTGAGTTTTTACGTTTGTTGCTGCTGCTGACCGTAGACGCAGGTGATCTTTACTGTCTAGGAGACATTTCTAGATACAGAAATTCACAAAAGGTTGAAGATGGAAGCAGAAGCTGGCAATACTCATTGTTCAGTGTGTGGAAATAACAGCGTGGCTAAGTCATACATTTAGGCAATGGATTTGAACCTGAGGTCACAGTAAGACAACAGCATTTTCAAATACTTTTGCCAGGAAAGCTTTAATCCAAAGCATATGCAGTGCATGGTAAGTTTTTGAGAATTATGCCAGCAGGCAAAGCTGTCCCCACTTGACTCATGAAGAATTCTTACCTGGAAAGTGGAGGGTTTGGGAGTCTGCAGTTGTTCAGGAAAGGATGGATTCAGTTCTAAATACTAATATGGATTTATGCAGCCATTTCTGGACTAGTGTGATTCGTACCTGGACTGCAGGCTGAGAACCTGAAGCTCCTACCTCACTTGGGGATTTGTAAAAATATCAGTTTTTGGATATAATTACAGACCCAGTGATTAGGAAATGCTAGAGATGGCTTTAGCTATCTGTCTTAACAAGTCCCTGGGTGAATCTGAAGCAGCCTAACAATGGAGAATCACCACTGTAGACTAATTTCCATCTATTCGGTGAACAGAAAGCATACCCTTCCCCCAGACCTGAGGCCGTCAACATCTTCCTGATTTGTGACTTGTCTCCTGGTGATCATTTCCAGAGAGACTGTCCTGCAGTGGTAAATTAAGAAGTTCACATTCTGCTTTTCAAATCAATCTGTCAACTGAGATGTAGTCCCTTTCTCCCAGGAGCCCGAGGTGAACCGCTAATATTACATTTCTAAATCTGAGTTAATCTGTTTTAGGGACTGGCGCCTCAGTCTGAAGCAACCAACTTCCCTTTATTTCATTTCACTACACAAAGATCTCGCCGAATCATACATTTTTTTTCCTTTAATTTAAAAGGACTTTTCAAAGTTAAAAATGAGGATTTGCCACCAGCAATCCAGAATGTAAATAATCAGCATCAGATAAGTAGGTAAGAGGAAAACACGGAAGACAGATCTTTCTGGCAGGTTGATTTGCTAGTTTAATCATTTTATAAGAGATGAGGTCCACAACTAAACTCACTACACATTCATAAAGGTAAAGTATATTTAGACACTTTCTTTATCTACTTATACTAAAAGCTATCAAAATCAACGAACTGTTTCCCCCCCCCCCTATAAAAAGGTCTTTAAAATGAAATGTACCTACCTTTAAATTAAGTCTGATTTGATTTTTTTTTTTCTGCCAGGGAATGTCTTAAATCTCTGCTTCATGACTACCTTATAATCCTGTCTCAGAGGATGGGAGCAGTTACCTGCCATAGCAGAATTTGAAGGTAGAGCAGCTTCCATTGGGGAATAATTATTACCTGAAAGACAGCATGTGCAGTAGGACTTGTTCAACCTTTTGTTCAGAATACCTTTAGAAATAAAATTAATATTTTATTTTATCATGTGTCCCCCCTCCCCGCCCCAAGCATGTTTATGGCTATACACTGGTGTGGTGAGGTGTGGGGTAATGTGGCTTAGTCAAAAAGTCACAGAGTGGTGAGCCCCGACTAAATTTATATAGAATCTTTATGGTATATTATAATCTGTTTCACATTTATTTTTTTATGTGTTTGTATGTGTGCCATGGCATGTATGTGGAAGGTAGAGAAAACCTGTAGGAGCTGGTTCTCTCCTTCTACCATATGGGTGCCAGGGCAGGGCTCAAACCCAGATAGTCAGGCTTGACCCACTAAGCCTGCTCACCAGCCCTATAACCTGTTTTTAACTAATGTATTGAAGTCCACCTGGTTCTCTCCCACGTGCTATAACCATGAGCCTATCATTAAACTTTAAGAAAGAGGGATAGAGAGATGGGGTCAGTGGGTATGGTTGCTTATTGTACAGACACAAGGACCTGAGTTCAGATCCCCACATCCACATGAGAAGCCAGAGGTGACTGCACAGGTGACTGTAACTCCGGTGGCAGGGTGGAGGTGGACTGGGGAGAAGATGGGAGCATTACTGGAACTTGCTGGCTGCCAGTCCAATTTCTGGTTCAATGACAGACCCGATTTCAAAGGAGTAGAGAATAATAGGACAGGATACCCAGTGTCCTGTGGCTTTCATGTGCATGCACACAGGTACATGTGCTTGCAGACTCATGTACACAGACATGTCTCACACATACACCACACACATATGCACTCATACACATAAAAATAAAAAACAAAAGGTAATTAGACAGAGAGTTTAGCAGTGGTGACTATGATGATGGGAGGAAGAGGAAGATGTATGTTCCAGGAGACTGTGTGGTGGATGTGTAGGATGATCTAACTCATAGATCCAATGCACAGCACCAGAGCTGAATTTAGTATTATACTGTTCTGGGGAATCTTGCTACAGATAGATTTTTGGAGCTTTTTACACATGTGCATGTGTATATTCATGCTTGTGTGAGCACACACACATACGCATGTGTAAAGAGCATGCACACACACACGCACACATACACGCAGAGCAGTTCTGTCACATGGTAGACTTGTTAATTTACTTCACTATAATAACTAACCTTTCGTAATCTATTTGTACATCAAAACATGTGGTACACACTCCTTCTTAGGCTCAAGTAATATCGTGAAAGAGAGAGCAGAAAAAAAGATGTAAGGTAGAAGGTAGAAAGGAGAGGTACAATATGTCATCTTCCGGGCAAGACACGGTCATTGCAAACATGAACTCACAGCGGCTATGGATGCCTACCCTGGCTCTGTAGGAGAAAGAGTCCATCAACAGTCAAGCATGGTCAGAGGAGGAGCCAGGGTGTCTTATCTCTCATAAAAGGATTATAGGGATGGGGATGGTGCTGATTGAGTTGGGAGGGAGAAAAGAGCACATGTGTGGGAGAGATTAATCAGAATACATTATATACATGTGTGAAATTGTCAACTAATTAGTCAGTAAAAATTAAAGTAGCGTTTAAGGAAAACACATGGCATATATAATAAGAACTTAATCACTTTAATTTTTACCTTTTTGTAAGAATCGGGAATGCTATTCTATTATTGTAAGTAAAGAGTTTATGTCAAAGAGTAGCAAACTGATGTCCAGGTGGGACGTAGCAGTAAAGACCACGGTTCTCATTCTATTCCTGCCCTTAAATGCTTTGACTGTTAACCCTGCAGGAATATAGCCTGTATCTTGTAGAGCTGGGAAAATAAGGCTAAGAAGTGAGGGAGGGAGGGAGGGTTTTTTTTTTTTTTTAGTTTTTCCTATGCTGGAGACCTGATAATGAAAAACGATATTTGAGGTAAGGAGGAAAGAAATACATTAAATGGAGAAAATGAGTAGAGGTAAACTAACGATTCGGCTTTAAAGACACGTGGGCAGACATAGGGAAACAGGGCTGTTTGGGGTAATCAATCCCACATGGGCATCTCCAGTTCATTTTACCCATCTGTCAGGCCAGATGTGCTACCTACATATATTTCTATTCTGAATTATCTTTCTTCATCCATGTGCTTCATTTTTATAGAGACCTTCTGTTGGTTGGTGATACAAGGTTTTAAATCTAAGCACCAAGCTATGTAGCTGTAAAAGCATTTATGCCATGGGACCCAGTTCCATGCAAGTTGACTTTGAAGCCAAGACATGAAGATATCTTTGGTCTACCTTCCCTTGACCTTAAGAAAATAAATACACAGAGAAGAAAAGCCAGGAAGAGTGTTGAACTTGAGCTCTGTGGACTTGTACATAGAATAAAGGCCAAATATGAAGATACACTAATTGGTTGATTGACCAAGGTAGTGCCATGTAATATTACCCCCCATTGTTCTTTGAACTGCCATGAATTATTCTGATATTCTTACTGCGTGATGTCCTATAGTTTGAGGATCAAAATAAAGCCAGACCTCTTATCTTCCTAGGGTTCAGTCAGTATATCACAGTTCTGTATTAGATTTATTATCTGGTGGTTTTCAAACTATAATCTGCAATGCCCCTTCAGGGTCTGCTGTAGGTGAGTCATGATTTGGGACCCAAAGGTTATTCCCTGACACTGCCTTTTCTAGAATCTCTGACTTTAATCTGTCTTCTAATTCAGTTTTGAGTACAATTTTGTTTGTTCACAGATTCCTGGGTTGAAAATTAGAATGTGAAGATCTTGATGAATGATTTTTTTGCTTTAAATGTGAACCTCTACTTTTCCAACCACATAAATATTTTCATAGAGTCTGTCTTTGGTGGTTAGGCATCTCATCTCATCCTTCTGCCAAGTAAGTTTTTCTTTTGTGGCTCTGCTCCAGAAAAATCCGCACAATTTTGCTCGCTTAGATCCTTTCTCCAAGGTAGGTTTGTAAAACTGGATCCCCAAATTCCCGATAGGAGGGCTAGGGTTCCATGCAGATCTGAGGGGAGTGGAGGTCCATTTCATTCCTCATACATCCTAAGCCTTAACTTCTACTCTGTTCTCTCTCTCTCTCTCTCTCTCTCTCTCTCTCTCTCTCACCCACCCACACACACACACACACACACACAGAGTTATGTGCGCACACACAGAAAGCATTCACTTCTCTAGGTATTTGAAATATTTTCTCGCTACTGTGTTTGTCTCTTTGCAGCTCTTAAGCTCTTTTGCATGGCGTAGGGATGACTTCATTTTGGATCACCAGCTACTGTGGGCCCTGGCAGGGACAGCAACGTTGTGATTGCTCAAGTGCTAGCTTGAGGTTGTTTCTATAACCTGGGGTTGTCTATTCCCACACCCAAATTTCCTGTGCCAGAAAACACAACTTCTGACTAGCTCCGGGAATTCCGGTTTAACCTGTAATGCAGTGTGATTATTAAGCTTCATTGTTTTAGGAGCATCTAGAAGACATACCTCTGGGCAAGTCTGTGAGGGCATTTTCAGAGAGATTTAATGGAAGACAGAAGACCTACCCAGAATAAAATGGGGGGAAGTAAGAAAGTCTGCAGAACACCAGTATCCATCTCTGTTTGCTTCCTGAGAACGGATGCGATGTGATAATTTGGCTCCGGTTTCTGCTGTCGTGTTTCCCCCATCACAGCGGGGTGGCTCCTCTCACATCATGAGTCAAAATAAATATTTCTTCCCTTAAGTTGCTTCTGTCAGATATTTGTCACAGCAATTAAAAAAAAAGTAACTCATGAGGATGATTGCTACTCAGCAAATTACAATGGCGTCTAGAATCACCACCTTGGGTAAGAGCTTTAATGGTAAGTACTCAAGCAATAGCAATGACGTCTTCCCACATCTCCGGATCTCATCAGGGATGTTGTCAGAGCTGCCCTCCATAACTGTAGCATCCAGCAATTTGCTAGGAATACAGATGCCCTAGCCCAGCTCAGAACTACTGAGTAAGACATTGGGTGGGACCCAGGGGTCTTCCTGCGTGATCCTGATGTAGCCTAGGGTTTAAGAATCCCAACATTCATCGCACCATTCCTCCTGGACTTCCATACTGCCTGAGTCCATTGTTCTCACAGAGTCCTCTCCGTCTAGGCTCCATGTCCTTGCAGCTGACTCTGGCACAGCACCTGAGCCTTGATGAGAATCTCTCCACGCTTGGAATCATCCACTCTCACAAATGCCATGACCGAAGCTGCATGAAGAGGAGGAGGGGAGTATACCACAACACACATCAGAGAACAAGTCCACAGTCGTGTATTAGAAACTACTCATCTCTTGGCTGCCCTGCCATTTCTGGGGCTGTTTTACCCTGGCGCCACTCACCACTCAGCTTCTTCTCTTCTCATTATCATCTCCTTTGGACCATCAGATGTCTGCTGTCCCGTGTTGTGCTCCATCACCCCCCACTCATAACTTGCGTTTGCAAACCCAAGAGGGCATTAGTGGGCCCAAACCCACCATTTACTTGATTTACCCTGTCAGAAAGCACTTATTGATCACAGTGTTTGTCCTCTCCCAGTACTATATAACCCAAAGTCAAGTGGGTTATGACAGATTCCATTCTCATAGCTAGAGAGAATGTTATTATGATGATCTTCTTGTTTTAACATGCCAAATATATGGCACACGTGTGCATGCGTGCGTACACACACACACACACACACACACACACACACACACACAGAGAATTCTGACTGTTTGCTTTGTCTTCATAACTCTCTGCCACCTATTCGATGGCTCCTCTTTCACGTTTTCCTTTTTTGTAGACAAGAGGGTTCCCTGGGATGGGGGAGGGTTTTAGGCAGGCAAAGCCTTTATTTGTCAGCCTCCGAAAGGATGAATGTGGTCTTCTTTATTTCTAAGTGGGTGATAAGAGAAACATTGTACTTCGAAATTAATAAAGATGGGCAATTTTCTTCAGGGAAATTTATTCTTCAAATGTCAAAGGCCAATTTGAAATTTGTATCAGACTCCTCTGGAAGTAAGACGGCTGATGAGTAAAGCAGCCTGGTAGTGACTGTGACTGGGTCCAAAATAAGGAAGTTTTTACTTTTCTTGACAAGGAAATAAAGACAGTGAATAGATTATTCAATGGACTGCTGATGTGGCCTAACATCCCTTCTGGCAGGTGCACTGTGCTCAAATATACATGATAATACTTTAAATGTAAATAAGGTTAATGAATTTTAATATTCCTCTGGATCTTGTATGCATGCTCCCATTTGCACAGTGACTTATTTCGCAAGTCCCTTTGTAAATATTGCAATGAAATAAACATAAGAGATGAGCACAAAGAAGCGCAAACAATTAACTCAGCAGACAGCCCTCCGTGAAGGCAAATTGGAATCATATCACAGGATCACAGACGTCAGGGATGGACGAGTCCCATAAGCAAGCCAGCTGATCCTTCTTTATAGTGGGGAATTATTTTTTTTAGGGGGCTTTTAAAAAAAAAGTGGCTTGGTTTAAAGTGATGTGCATCAGGTGACAGGGTTTGCCTTCAAAAGGATATTTTCTGTGTTTCCATCTCAAGTGCTGTGGTCTGGGAGATGTGCTGTAAGGGACGAAGGGAAGCCCCTACCAAGCCACCTGGGGGCACACACACACTGTGAATGGGGTGGCTTCATGCTGGGTACCCTCCCCAGGCCTTGAAGTTATCCTGGAAAGCATCATAGCACACATCTTGTGTAGAATTTTCAGGGGGAGTGATAAGGTGTTCTTTCAGAGCTGTGCACTTGAAATCATTTGGGTTCCCCATGTGCCATGTGTCAGTGGCTAGGTACAGTGTGGACATTAAAACCACATGGTACAGTTGTTTTCAGCGGCATGCACACAATAAGGCATTCTGGATAGTTTTTGCCAACACGATACAAGCTAGAGCCATTTGGGAAGAAGTAATCTCAACTGAGAAAATGACTCCATAAGATCGTAGTCTTGTAGGCAAGTTGGTGGGAGCATTCTCTTGATTCATGATTTACACGAGAGGGCTCAACCCACTGTGAATGGTGCCACCCTGGGCTGGTGGTCTTGGGTTGTAGAAAGAGCATGCTGAGCCAGTAAGCAGCACTCCTCTGTGGCCTTTGCCTCATTCAGTTCTGGCTCTGTCTTCTCTTCAGGATGGACTGTAATCTGTGAGGTGCCTCTCCTTCCCCAGTCATGGTGTCTTTGCTTTTGTCTTATTTATCACGGCAACAGGAAGCAAGCTAGGACACCTGATACTACATAGCCTCTGAATGTTCGTCAGCAGAGGGAGCTCGAATCAGGCAGCTAGGAAGCGGAAATGAAAAGAAACTTGTGTTGCAGAGGAGGCAGTTTTCCAGCACAGAAGGTCAGGAGTTCAGTTAGAATTTTCTGAAGGAAAACCAAAATGAGATCGAGAGAAAGGAAAGAGATCGGCAAATTGCCGTAAGAGTAACAATAACAAATTTAAAATAGGAGAGAATTAAAAGGCATGATTAGCAGCTGTCACTACCTCAGTCGACAAAGCTGGTTAATTGCCCGTGTAATCCACGTGCATAATTTCCCACCCAGTACCCTTCACCCCCAGAGTCACAAATGAGCTTCGTGCTTTCATTAGGCCGCTGAGGACGTGAGACCACGGCACAAAGGAACTGCAATGGCAAAAGCTAGCTTCATTTACGCATACAGAAGTGAGTGCTTGGTTTTGTTTTTGTTTTTGTTTTTTATTTTTTTCTGTTCAAACCCTGGGACTGAAGGTAGGGATTGTGATTTATATCTTTGTTATGGAGATTGGAGAAGGGAGCCTGGAGAGCTAAATTGCCTTACCCGGAGATGTTGGGCATCACTGCGTGAACGCCATGAAATTCATCCCTAGATTCATTGCTTTCCTCAGCTAAGTATCCCATTAAAGTCCATGAGCCTATACAAGCAACCCACTCCTCGTCTACATGTTTTCTCTTTCTCTTTTATTCGCTCTGGCCTCTGCCACTCTGAGATAGGCAGTGATCCCCACAGAGATTCTATGGGACAGAGTCATCAGTTGAAAGAAATTGACTCACCCCCCCCCCCCCGCTTTTGTTATCCATTCTGTATTGCCTGGCAGATGTCAAATGGGAGCAACAACAAGGTGGGTGCAAAAGACATTCTCTCTCTTTTTTAAGGCTAAGCATTCTTGGTTAGTCCTTTAAAATATTCTACTCTTGAAAATTGGGCAGAGGAGAGATGTCCCTTCCCTCACATTTCAAAGATAGAGAAGCACCCCCATCCTGATCTAGACTAGTGGCCCTCCTTTCCCTTATGTGTTTTTGGGTTCTTTTTTAAAAAATCAAAATTAACTTTCCTTATATAATGTATTATTATCATTTCCCCTTACCCAACTCTTCCCAGATACTCCCCACCTCACTACCCACTCAACAAAGATCCCAGATCCTACCTACCTCCCTCTCTTTCATCAAACAAAAACTAGAAACAAAACCAAGAAACACACACAACCCCTCCTACAAAACCAAAAAATCAAAAATCAAAACATACAAGAAAAAGATCAATAAGAGAAAAAAAAATGCCCCAAACAATCCCAAATGAAACAGAGTCCACAAAAATACAACTGGGTTTGTTTTGTGCTGGTCAACTATTCTTGGGCATAGTGCTCACCCTGGAGTGTGGTTAATATACCGGAGACACCCCATTAGAGAAAACTCATTTCCCCTTTGCCAGCAAGTATCAACTGCTGAAAGCTTCTTGGTTAGGGGTGGGACCTGCGTCCGCTTCTCATTCTCAGAGCTTGGACCCCATGTGGCTTGAACCTGTGCAGGTCTTGTGCATTCTGTCACAGCCTCTGTGAGTTCTTACGTGCGTCAGACCCGTTGTGTCAGGAGGGTATGCGTCCTCATAGTTAGCTATGCCCTATGGCTCTTATAATCTTTCTGCCTCCTCTCCCATGTAGATCCCTGAGCTTTGAGAAGAGTTTGATGAAGACATCCCATTTAGTACCCAGTACTTCAAAGTCTCTCATTCTCTGCATATTGCCCAGTCGTGAGTCTATATTATTTCCCATCTACTACAAGATAAAGCTTCTCTGATGAGGGTCGAGAAAGGCACTGATCTGTGGGTATACTACTATGTTCTTAGGAGTAATTTTTATTGCTATGTTCTTTTAGCAGAACGATAATATAGGTTTTCCTTCAGGCCTGTGACCTATCTCATCTCAGGCTCTGGCTCTCTAGAGCAGTGTCAGGTATGGTTCCATCTCATGGAGTTGGCCTTAAATCCAATAAATAAGTGGCTGGCTACTCCTATGACATTTGTCCTGTATTATCCCAGTCCCTTGCAGGCAAGTAGCTGTTGTAGGTCACAGGGCTTACAGCTGGGTGATGTTGGTGATCATGTTTCTCTTCCAATAGTTGAAGAGTCCCCTTAGCACAACACATGCTCGTCAGAAGAGATGAAGCTTCTACTTAGGCACCAGCTTGACTTCTCTACGTTTGGTGACATAAGTAAATGTTTTCTTAAGCAAATAGGACCTTACCGTTAGCTTGTGGAGAGCAACTAATAGCCTTGGCGATCGCTTGTGATGTTTGCTGGGGGATTGTCGATGGGTCCCCTTTGCCCAGTGACTCAACAAGATATAGCCAATTCCTGGCACTGGGGTTTTTACTTGGAGGCACAAGATGCCTAATTAGTATCTGAGGACATCTGCACATGTGATACACATACAGCTACAGATGCATAGATAAACACACATTCACATAAGTTAAAAGACATTGAAATTCTAGAAAAAACAAACAAACAAACAAACAAAAAACCTGAAACCCCCAGTGTATTAAAGCTAGTTGGATGGCTCGGTGAGTGTCATGTTTGTTGGGACTTGATCTCGAGTTCAATGAGAGAACCCGTCCAAAAAAGCAAAACAGTTAAAAAAAGGTGAAGAGCCTTGAGGAGGACGTTCTGCACAGCCTCCAGGCTGTCTCCACCTGCATGTCCTGCGGCTCCCCTCCCCAGTGTATTTTTCTTGGTCATAGTTCAATTGTTTTCCTGGCTTAGACTGATTTCAGTTGTGGAAACCCGAGCTTATCTATTTCTATGACAAATAATAATTACTGTGACACGTCTGTGCTTTTTAACTTGGATTCTTATGACCATTTAAAAGGATTTTAAGCAGTTTTTCTTGGGTGACGGAGCCACCGGAAAATCTTAAATGCACTGAAGGGCATCATTGTCACCACATTGTTTACTTATGTGAAGACATCTACCACAAATGTGGACAGAATAAAGCAGATGCTTCTTCCCGTAGTCAGAACCGTACGGATAGTGAGTAGAGCACCCATCTGCAGCAATGCCTCAGGATGTGACCTAAACAGGGAAGAGGGGTCAGACTTTGAGCCTCGGTGGCTGATTTCCTTAGTTCTCTTAAAAGCGAACCTTTGATAACTACTCAGTGTTGTTCTTTCCCTAATGATAAGTCATTGCATTTTAATCCATCAAAGGCCCTTTGATGCTTTTTAAAAACCTCTCTAAAAACATTTTATACATCACACCGTGAGTATCAGATAGGCAATAACAGTTGATCTTTGTCCTTTAAAGATTTGGAATTCAAAGTTGGCAGTGATTTTTCTTGGAGATCCAAATCCACACACATGTATATAAATATATGTATACATGTGTGTGTGTGTGTGTATACACACATATGTATATATGTGTATATATATACACATATGTACACACACACACACACACACACACACACATATTTATATATGTGAATAGGAGATAAAGGATCAGAGGCAGAAGCTCAACACTGGTTTTCCAGTGGCTCCACAGCCACACAGTTCCTGCATGTAAGTATGCCTTGGGAGCTTTACTCTTTAGGCCAGTTTCCCTCCACACTCACTATGCACATTTGTGCATTATGGAAACCACCACAAAACAGGAGGGTTTTCAGTGGTGGGGGATCTTTCTAGAAGATGCAGCTTTCTCAGTGAAATATGATTTGAAAGAGAACTAGGACATCTGCCAAAAACTTGGGAACTTATGAAGGTCTGGGAGCATTTACTTACGAATGTAAAGGGCTACTTTTGAAAAACAATCTAGAAATTGTACAAAAGTAAAAATGTGTCATTTCCCTGTAGAAATCTCCATGGTTCAAATGCACTATCTTTCAGCTCCCAGTCAAATTACTCTTCTGTCTTGATAAGCTTGTTTGGTGATAATAGACACTGCAAACCTTTTTGTTTGTTTGTTTGCAAATGCCATCCTACACCATGCATTATTTACAGAGAAATTTGAGTTGGTGTATGCAGACAGGAATTTTTATTACTTTATTTACAAGGAAGAATTAGTTTCAAATTTTTTCTTGATTGCACACTTCACTTTTGAGAAGTCTGTTGGTTTAAACATCCCAGCTACATTGCTATACTTATGATATGTCTTACAGATTTACTGGCTGATCAGTTGAGCTGAGTAGAGGGGAGGGGCCCTCTGAGGACAGTTGTTTATGTGGCCTGGCAGTAAAGCATTAGAGATGTCATGAGCTCTCCCTGGTGTCCTCTGGCTTCAGAGTGACTTCTAGAGCTTCATGCTGGCTTGCCTTGATTGGAGAACTAGTGTGGACCTAAAAATCCAAGAGGGAAGGAGGATTAAATATCAATATTGAGGAGTGCTGACTCAGTAGGTCTAGCAAAAAATCTATTAAATCAAATAATTTCTGTCACAACAGAGATGTGGAAAATTCCTACTGTGAAGTTCCAGTGTTGACTTCACAGGGTGACAGCTTATCAGTAGAGGACTGCGGTCAGCTTAACGATACCTTGTTGGCTTGATCTTTTATTAACTTGATATATAGGTCAGTCAAAAGTTTACTGGCACACAAGCATGCAGAGTATTTACGACTGGGAGGAGACCATAAGTGGAGGGCAGAGAAATCAATTTTTATAGATCTTTCATGAAAGCAAAGAAGCTTAAGCAACCGTCGTAGAAAACCCACAGCGGTTTGGTTGGCTCCTTTGTTCTGTGATGTAAATTTATCTTCGATGGTAAGTTTACAATTCCCTTGGGTCGTTTAATTACGAAAAATTGAAAAGAATTCGTTCGTTGCCAAATCAAGTGTGAGAATGTGCACATGAGCGCAGGTGCCGGGAGGCAGGACAGCAGGGTCTCCCGGAGCCGGCGCTATAGGCAGTTGTGAGCTGCTTGACTTGCGGGCTGGGAACCGGGCAGGGAACCTCTGGAAGAGCAGCACACTCTCTGACCACCGAGCCATCTCTCCAGCCTCTCTGCTTTGTGCCTTCTCAAGTCATACATTCTTTGGTGTTATAAACTATGTCTGACCTCTCGAATCATTATACCACTTATAAAAAATTTTAGAAGCAATTTGTCCTCAGCAACTGTGTACTCATGCTACAGTTCTCGCTAGAATGTAAAGCTGTGCTCATACAATTCTCACGATGCAGTAAAAGGACAGCATAAATGTATTAGGGAAAAAAAAACCCTAAAATATCCAAGATGTTGAATTATGTTAAGATGACAGAATGACAGATGAGTTTGTTATCTTTTTTGTATTTTCATTTGCGTTATAATTTTGATCCACTTGGTAGGTAAAATTAACATATCAGGATAACATAATTCTGCACCTGACCGTAATGGAAAGCATGTGTCTTCAGATCCATCACCTGGAAGCTCCCAGAAGACAGCCAATGGGGCCAGACATGAAGGCGGCACTGGGGAGTGAGGCACATCATCCCGAATCATTCTGCAGCATCTCTGCGCTAGGGTTGCTGTTTAAGCAGGCATGGGACACTGGACAAAGTGTGTGGCTGCTGTGAAGAGCGGTGAAACTATGTCATTTGCAGGGAAACAGACGGAACTGGAGATTATTATGTTCAAAAAACAGACTCAGAGGTGAATGTTGCTTCCTCTCACATGCAGAATATTGATTAAAAATCACGGCACTGGGGCTGGAGATGCCTTAGCAGATAACCGAGTGGTCATCCTCCAAAAGGCCTGAATTCAGTACCCTATTCCTACTGTGGGCAGTTCACACCCACCTGTGGGCCCTCCCCCCCACATGTGGGGGGGCACGGGATGAGATTACATGAAGGAAGGAAGGGGATAAAGGAGAGGAAGGGGCAATAAAAGGGGACAACAAGCGTGGAAAATGGGAGAAGGAAAATGTCTCAGTTTCTCTCCTGTGGAATCTTAGATTTAGATGTGTGGGTGTGGCACAAAATTAAAAGTGGTATTATTTCAGGGTCGGGGGAAGAGACCCATGGGAGAGTTGACAAGGAGAACAGGAGAGGGTACTAAGTGACAAATACGGGCCAAGTATGACGGCTGGCATACATGCGTGAAAATGTGGTAAAGACAGCCATACTTCTGAGTGTTTATTAGACTTACAAAGCGGTGGCTGGGTGTTTGCAGCTTTCTTATGCAAACCAGGAATCATAGGCACCATGCTTACAGACACAGACCCACAGACATGCACAGAGACACAGATACACAGACACATAGGCACATACACACAGACACACTCACATGCGCAGAGACACAGACACATAGACACACACAGAGGCATATATACAACACCTCCACCCAGGTAAGCACACAGACACACACACAGACACACTTATAGACATGCACAGAATCATGCACAGAGATACAGAGGTGCGCGTGCACACACACACACACACACACACACACACACCCCACACACAGGCACACGCACAGACACAGGCACAGACACATGCACAGAGGCATGTACAGACACACAGATACACAGACACATACAGGCATATACAGACACACCCACAATCACAGACATACACACACAGAGGCACATACGCAGGTACACACATAGACACACACCACACACAGAGGCACACACTTAGGTACACACTCATAGACATGCACAGAGGTACAGATACACAGACACACACAGGCACACACAGGTACATACTTAGACACACATAGAGGCACAGGCACAGACATAGAGATAAACACACACACACACACAGGCACACACATAGGCACATATACAGGCACACATACACAAACACACAGGTACACACACACAGAGGCACATACACACAGACACAGAGGAGCTCAGACCTTACAAAGAACGGGAACCATGATATGTACCAAGTCTGAGGCTACTTTTGTGTTTGGGGGTGTCCGTGCTCATGTGTGAAGGCAGAGACTAAAGTTAGGTTTTTTTCCCCCTCTTGACTCCACCTTTCTTTTTGAGACAGGGAATCTCACCGAACCTAGAGTTAATCAATGTCTGGCTGGCCAGAATACTTAAGGGATCCATTTTCTACCTCCTCATTGCTGGGAATTTAGATGTGAGCTTCTGTGCCTAGCTTTTATGTGGGTACTGGAGATGCGAACACAAGTCTTCAAAGTGTGCACAGCAGGGGCTTTGCCAAAGGAGCCATCTGTCCAACCTGAGACATGATGTTTCACAGGAATAAAATAATCACCAGATAGCCCCTCCCTTCCCAACTCTACAACTCGCTCCTGGAGGAAGGATACTCAGCTAGTTCACCCTCCTACCCTTTTGTGCTGGCTAGTTTTTTTTGTCAACTTGAAGCAAACTAGAGTCACCTGGGAAGAAGGACTCTCAGCTGAAGAATTTCCTCCATCAGATTGGCCTGTGAGCATGTCTTTGGGGCCATTTTCTTAATCGTTATTTGATGTAGGAGGGCCCAGTCCTCCTATACACACAGTGGTGTGTGGTGCCATCCCTGGGCAGGTGGTCCTGGGCTGTGCAGGAGAGACAGCTGAGCGGGCCACTGAGTGGTATTCTTTCATGTGCTGTCCTGACTTCCCTGAATAAATTCTTTCCTCCCCAAGTTCCCCTTTGGTTGTGGTGTTTATCACAGCGACAGAGAAGTAAAGTAGGACACCATGTTTAAGTTGACAGCTTGTATTGTTAGGTATGCTCACACTGTTGTAAAACAATCTCTCAACTCTGTTCATCTTGCAAAATTAATGCTCTACAAAATAACTTCCTATTTTCTCCTTTCCCTTGTCCTCGGATAGCTTTATCTCTGAATTTGATTGCTCTAAGTTCCTTGCATGAGCTGGGTGATGTAGTACTTGTATTTTGATAACTGGCTTCCTTCACTTAGCATAGTTTCCTTGTCTTATCATCTGTCAGAATTTTCTTCCTGTTTACAGCCGAATACTATTCTATCCCGTGCATGTACAGTACCACATTTCATTTTTCAATTCATCTGTCCATGAATATTTGTGCTGCTTCCACCTCTCGGATATTATGAACAATGCTGTTACAAACTTGACCACGTGAGTACCTTCAAGACCTTGCTCACTGCTTGCTGGAGGTGGTGGCGCAGATCTGCACTCCCAGCTGTAGGGTGGTGGAAGCAGGGTCACCATGCGGCGAAGAGCAGCTTGGGCTACACAGTGAGTCTCTGACTCAAACAACACAGAGCAGCCCTTGCTCAGTTCTTTCTGATGTATACACAGAAGTAGATTCTCTGGAACATCCGGTGGTTCTGTTTTTTGATACTTTGAGGAATCACCATATGGTTTTCATAATAGGTTTCATCTGACACCTCACAGCAGTGTCAGAGTCTCGATTTCTGTGCGTCCTTGCCAATGCCTTCTTTTGGTAGTCGGTGAGACTGTCTACTGGCGACCAATGCTTTATTACTTAACCACTATCTTACTGCAGTTAGAATTATTTTTCTGCAATCGTGTATAGAAGACATGTGAGGTAAATATCAGGCACAACGGGATCCATCTCTCTGTTACCACTAGACACCGGTCCTTTAACACTCAGTTGCGATGGCTTATTTCTGAGCCCGGCCTTAAATGAGGCTTGAGATGATTATTTCCGCTTTTACTCATGAGTTCGTGAATGCCGGCTGCAGACGGATCGGAGAGTAGAGTTAAGCGGTGAGCGTGGTCGGGTCAACGGATTGTATTTAATGAGGGGGACACAGCTGTAACAAATGTCCAGCCTGTCTCACAAGATAAGAATCTCCCTGCCACTATGAGGCTAGAGCTTCTTCTAGTTCCCGAATGCAGCCCATATTCTGAATAGATTATAAAGCACAGCACCAAGGTTGGGTGATTATCAAGCTTTGAGGCAGATGTTGTGGAAAGTCACATGTCTTTTGAGTTTTGAGGAATGTATCAAAAGGGAGATTTACACCCCCCCCCCCAAAATCCAACTTTCATTTGTTTTGGGGCTATTTCAGAAACCCCAAAGTTTTTTTTTTCTTTATTTTTCTATGCAAAAATCTATCATTCTCCAAAAAAGGATTTGAGCTATTCCCAGAGTTGTAGATTGGCTGCGTTTTGCAGGATGCGTCAGGAGAGAGGATGGGATTGCCACAGCTGGCTCTGCAATCAGGCCTATTATCCCTGGCAAGGTGGCAGGAGGAAGCTGTGCCCGCTCACACGGTGCACGCACTCACTGTCACCTCTGTGGGGAGTGGCCACCTCTTCTGTCCCCAGGAGTCAATGATGCACAGCTGTCCCTCCAATATGGTATTCTCTAGGGTCCAGTCTCCTACCTTCATGGCTTGCTCACCTTGATCCTTCTAGGGAGGAATGGAGTTTTGCTGTCAGAGTATTAACTCCTAGTGTTCACGCTCCAGGGGTAAACTCTCCAAGGAACTCTCAGAATTTTAAAATGTGAATGTCCAAGAGAACACCAGATATCCAACACTCTGTGGGTTGCCAGAAAAAGGCTCTTTCTCCTCATTTTTCAGTTCAATTTGGAAAGAAACTTTTCAATATGCTAAACGATTCCAAACTCATACAATATAAGTAGGAGAATATGTGAACCAAGCATCACACTTTCTGATCTCAACAGCTGCCATTCCTGGTTCAACTAGACCCCGTCCTGCCTCCTGATCCCCACTCAATGATATGTAGAGAAAATGGACATACGTTTGGAGGGGGGGGGGGGAATCCAACCTCGGTTCAATAAAGCATTGATGGTTGGTACTCTGGTGGGGAAGATAAAGCTTGATCTATATTTTATCTTGACACTTATCTAAAACATGTGGGGACAAACCATTAATACATCTTATCAGCCGAGGTTTAAAATAAATCAATTAGCCTCAAAGTAGCACCCAGTCCTCCCTTCATTCACTCAGTGAGCATCCAGCAGAGGCTGCGTCTATTCCAAGGGGTCCTCTAGGTGCCAGGACAGCAGCAGTGAGCAAGTTTAACAGAAATTCCTGCCTTAATGGAGTTTGTATCCTGGATTCAGGCTATAGGGAGGGAGGGTAGAGGGAGGAGCTGAAACTGTAGTACTCTGTAGAAGTACCTGAGCAGGAGCAGAGTCAGGGAGCCAAGTGGAAGCATAGAGATTGTTAAGGTCCTGGTCAGATGGGACAGTAAGCTCAAAGGCCCAGAGGTGTAAGGAGCCTTGCTAGCCCCAAGGACCTCAAGAAACCCAGGAGGTGGAGAGAGAAGATGGAAAGAGGTCAGAGACACCCAGAGAAGTGCTGATCAAGTGTTTATGGACATTTACAGAGAAGCTGAGCTTTCCCAGGATGTATAGTTGGCCTGTGGATAAGACAGAGGGAAAAAGCAAGTCAAATGGGACTGGACAAGGAAGCCGAATGGGGACAATTTCCCACAAACTGAATTTTCTGAAGTAAATGAAAAACGTAGTATTTTTGTTACTAAGGCTCAGGAATACAGATGTGCCAGGCACACTTGTCTTTCCACACTGATTCATCTAAGTCTTCTTGTCTAGCTGCATTTCTTAAATTCTTTTCATTTTATTTTCTGTGTATAAGTATCTTGCTTGCACGTATGTCTGTATGCCATGCTTGTGGTGACCAGAAGAGGGCATCAGATCCCCAGGGACTGGGGTTAAAAATGGTTCTGGTCACCCTGTGGGTGCTGGGAATTGAGCCTGGGTCCTTGGTAAGAGCAGCGAGTGCTCTTAACCACTGACCGATCTCTCTAACCCCCTAACTATGCTGTTTTTAATATTCTTTTCAAGGTCTGCCAGACTGAACTTCCCATGAACCTCCAGGTTTCCGGATGCAAACCTAATTCCCAATCCTGCTTCTTATTAATACGTCATGTTTGCATCGATAACTAGTTATTTAGCATGCTGTTTCTCTCACAGAGCACTGAGAAGTTATGCAAATGAGTGGCTGACTGAGTCACGAGAGTGAATACATTTTATGTTTCTATGGTGCTGTTTGTTGTATGGCTTTTGGCCTACTTAAAACATCTTTTATCACTTCCTTTCTGAAAAAAACAAATTATTTGAAAAACTAATTACCTTGCTTCTGGTCAAATTCCAGTGGATAAAGATTATTGATTGTTGTGGCTGTGTGTGTGGTGGTTCGATGTTGTCTCGGGGCTAATGCCTTCCCTGTCAGAGTGACACTACAGGAAGCCTCACAAAGAGTATTACAGGACATCTGACAGCAAACAGGCGATTTGTAGAAGGCTTATGCAAAACATGTTTTTCAGGCTTTATAGGCTTGCTTTAAAGATTTGTTATTTGTATAAAAATCTTTAGACCTGAGGCCCCTCCTCCTGCCTGCATCTCAGCAGGCCCACTGGCCGCCCTTGCCCTGTGATCATGCAATCCGTGTGCTAGTTTGGTAGGTGGGCTATCTGTCCACCCTGCCCCCACCCACTCTATATATTCCTTCACTTGCCCTGAATAAATCAACCTTTGTGTTCCATCATAAGCGGGTCCCAGGACCCGCTTTTATTATTGCACCCTGTATGATTCTCTGGGTGGCAACTGGGTCTGTGCCAGTCCCGATCCTTGTCCCTTTTCCATCCCTCGCATTCCTCCTCCTGCGTTCCTGCCTATGATCTCCAAGCCTGGCCAGCGTGGAGAACTGAACCTGGATGGTGGGGGTAGGGTGGGGTGGGAGCAGGAGAGAGAGGTCAGAGCACCGGGGACCGCACACACCACGAACAAAGTAACTTAAAGGAGAAAGAGTTTATTGGGACTTACAGTTTCAGAGATGAGTCCATGACAATCATGCCTCTTAATCCTTGCCAAACAGTTCTACCAGCTGGTGACCAAGAATTTAAATATGTGAGCATATGTGAAACATCTTCATTCAAATGACCACAGTGGCCATTCAAAGTCTGACATTGACACTGAAGTTATCAGTCTGCTCATGACTTAGGTTAAGAAGTTCTTATGGAGTAGAATAGAAATACAGGGAAAATTATGGGGGAGATGGGAAGGGAAAGGAGTCTCTTACTCCATCGTCTAGGTGAATAATTTCTGCTGCTGACAAGCAAGAATTCTTACTATATAGTTCTGTCAGGTAAGACACGCTTACCAGTGCAATGGCTGTTACGAGGATAACCAACTACTTTCTGGTTTTAGGATCTGCATAGAAGAGGATTCATGCCTGGTTCTCTAAACGGTCAAAAGCCTCTATCTCAGTGGGGTGGGGGGGCACTATTATTATTTTGCTAAATGGTCATATTGTCAAACTGTCCTCTGAATCTTCGTATTATAGCAATAGATTTGTCCTGTTCTCAGCCTTAGTCAGATACGTTTCTCTCTACAGTGGCAGGAATTAGTGCAAGTTTATAATTGGTAAATATTCATAAACTGAATATAAATGACTGTGAATGCTCAGTCATAGACAGGTAAGCTGAATCACTTCTTCCTACCCCACAGGTCAAGGAACATCGCAGAAAGAGGTGGCTGGAAGACTGTAGGAGCCAGAGGATGGGGAGAAGTTCTGTGACATGCTGTGACCATGACACGCATTGCACTCATGGACCTGTGTTTACCTGCATGAGATCAACCCAGTCAAAATTCCAATCTAGATGGGGGAGGGGCTTCTGAGTCCTTATCCCTGGCTGAGGAGCTATTGGAAGTTGATGGGTGCTTGAAGGAGAATTATTTTTTTGGATAGTGTGGCCTCTGGTGGGCTGCTTATGGCCCGCTGGTTAGCCCCACGTCTCTGCTCCTCTGGGCAGCACTCATCAGACTTAGTGGGTTATAAGAAAAAGATGGAGTTGAGGCCATGTCGGAGGCATCTCGGGGAGTATGAGATGTGGGGCTGTCCTGGAGCTGAGGTGAAGTAGAAGCTGCTTGGAATTCCAGAATTCTCATTTCTGAGAGTGGCAGGCATTTGGCTGTTCCTCCACCCACTGCTCTGACAAGCCACAAACTATGCTGCCTGCTTTCACAGCAAGGCACGACCCCCTCAAAAGTACGTGACTTGATGAATTGTTTACCTGGAGCTGTAACCATATAAGGTCTCTCCCTCTGGTCCCCGGGGAAATACCTAGATCCAGGCTGCAAGCCCCAACATGCAAATGGGGCTGTCATAGCTGTGCTATCCTAACCAATGAGTTTCCCCTGATGTCTCTGGATACAAGAGACCCTTCCTCTTGCTATAAATGTGACGCCGTTCCTGCAATAGACTGAGTTATGCCCTCTGCCATGTGCCCGTGTGCTCCCGGGACTTCTGTAGGGTCCCGCAGACTCTCGGTCCTCTGATCAAGCACCGCATGGACCCATAGACCCACGCCCTACGGCTTCCCTCTCCAGAACTGCGCCACCGCTGGCCATGGCCGGCTTCTTTGTGGGGATAAAAGCTGCAGCAGAGAGGAAATTCTACAGTGAGGGAGGAGTGGGGAGTGGATGTGATTAGACTGCATAGTATACGAGTATAAAAAATTCAAAGGCTAGATAAAAGTAGTAACTACAATCAGGTGAGTTACCGGTGAAGGAGATAAACAAAGAGAATACAAGGTATTTAAGATAGGAAAAGTTTTCCATCTGGTTCTTTAATAATGGGTACATGTTACTACACATTTCTTAAAACATATGGACTGTTAAACACAAAGAATAAACCTCGAAGTAAACTGCAGACTAAAGTCAAGTAAGTGGAGCGTTATTGACTCACTAATGATAAATGTTGCACACTAATTAGGAATGGTAGTACAGATACTATGAAACCAAATCAGAAACAATAAAATTCCTTAAGCAAGCTTGGTAGATCCAATGGCATTGGATATGTTTGCCCCTGATTATATGTAGGCAGGAGACACCTAGGCAGGGAGTACCTCAGGATATATGCTTGGACCTGGTAGGAAGTACTTAGCCTTTTTTAAGCCTTTGCTGAATGTGACTTGGGGCCATTTTGTGGGAACCTCAGAAGGGACCTGGCCAGAGTCCATCATTGATGGCCTGTATTAAAGCTTGCTTCAGATTTGGCTCAAAAACTGTAGTAATGGTCTTATTCTTGACTGATAGGATCACAATACCCCTACCCGCTATTTTATAGATAAGAGACTGAGATGGAGACTTGCTGGTAACAGAAGATTCGAATCTGGGAACTGGTGAGATTGCTCATCAGTTAAGAGCGCTTACTGCCTTTCCAGAGGACCTGGTTTGTTCCAGCATCCACACGGTAGTTCACAACCATCTGTAATGCAAGTTCCAAGTTGATCCCATACCCTCTTCTGGCTTTCTGGTACCTTCTGGCAGGTACCAGGTATATACATGGTTCACATACATACATGTATGCAAAACACTCATACACAAGAAATAAATATAAAGAAATCTTAAAATATTTATGAGATTTGAATCTAAGCCCATGGCTTGTACCTCAGTTTTCCGATGTGTACACTCATTGAAAACTGAGAGAAAAATCTCAAACCTAAAGGGAAAACAAATCTGCCAAGCAAACAAACAAAAAAAACCGTATCACAGAAGTATTTGTTAAAAGGTAGCCATTTCTCCCAGGGCTAGAATGGCCTTAGGCTAACAAAAGAAATAATGGAACGTTAAGTCAACTCTGTTACTACTCTGGGGCCCACTGTGTCCCGCAATAGTATGACACTTCATTAATCTAGCACTAATCTTTAACAGTCTTAGACATTTTCACAAAGGGTTGCTTCTCTAGTGACAATGTCACACAAGCTAAACAAAACAAAACAAAACAAAACAAAAACAACCAAACAGCTCCCCAATAGGGTGTCACAGCTTACAGCATTGTTAACCCCTAAACTTGAATGACTCTGTATACTTGCTTGCTTCTTGACCGCCAGAAAGTCAACTAGACACTGGCAGAAATTAGCCCCATGGATAGTTACTGTGTTTATCAATTCTTACTGCCTGAGGGTGGGAATTAAAGGACTGTTGGATGCAGATTCTGTTATCCAGTCAGTTTGACCAGTACCTGGAATGAGCACACCACCCTACAAAGGGATTGTCTCCCGGGGAGAAAGAGGATCAGAATCTGTTTTGAGCAGTGGCCACTACACTGAATTTCCCAGGGTAAGGAATCTGAAGGTCAAAGCTTTTTAGGAAGTACTGATAATGATTATTTAAAAAGTAAGCCTCCATGTTTTTCAGTTCATCTTGTAATAATACAGGGGCAGGCAAACACAGGTAAGAGTCTAGTAAACTGGGACTCTACTTGGTTTGGGTCCTGCACACACCTCTCTTTAAATAACACGCTTGGCCACCTAGTTGCTTTACCTGCATGTACACAAACTCCTCTCCAAACAACGCACCTAGCAATCTCAAAACCCTTTTGGAGCCTCACTGTGGATTTTTTTGTCAGTCCCTCTCCCTGGGAGGTAGCTAAGCCACTGGTCACCACTGGCTCAGCTCTGAGGAAGAGAGGTCAGGGTGGGTCGCTGGGTCTGGGCAGGTCTTTGGTCAGAGGCTGAGAGTCCGATAGGAAACAGACTTCCTGAGAGACGGTTTTCAGTGAAACAGCTCAGTTTATTGAAGCAAGGAGAATCACATTTATAGGGTAGGGAAGTAAGGGTCATTGGTTAAGGTAGTGGTACTGGGGTAGCTCCATTTGCATGTGGTGAGGGCTCACAATCAGACCTAGGTGGTCATATTGTCACTGGCTGGTCCCAAAGTGCTGAGGAAGCATCCTTTGCCTAGACAAGAGTTCTCACAGGGGCCAAAGGAAGAGACCTTACAAGGTCATGTTTGGAGAAGAGAAGCCCAGCCCAAGGCCCTCCAGCCACAGCATCAGGTAAGTGTCAATCAGGCCACATCCCTTTGCAGTGGCCTGCTGTGAAAGCATTGCAGCACTGGGGCTAGCTAGGATTTGTCAGGGTAAGACAGGGGAGCAACCAAACACCTTCCCATCTCAGGGTGAGAATTCTGGGGTTCAAAGCACACTTCAACCCGCTGATAGCTCTAGGTCAGCCCCACACCTCCCCATCATGCTATTCCTCTGCCTCTCTCTGAACAATAATAATACAAATTTCCCATCCCTAATAATCAAATTTAGATAGTTTCTTTCAAATATATTCCAATCTATCCAGTCTGGTTTTGGGTGCACGTTCAGTAAGACAAACTATGCCTAGCACGTGAATTTTAAGGGAAGTTTCCCTGCTGATCACTTATGTCTATGCATAATTGGGCTGCATATAATTAAAAGCAGACACATTATGGGAAGTGACATGTGGAACAATGATTGTATGACCAAATCTATCAACCAAAATACAAAACCTCCTTCCATTAGACACCATAGCAAAAGATCCCAGGATATAACCTGGGGCCCTTGGTCCATCTTGGTAGTATCCCTCTCTAATATGTGCTATCAGCTTGCTCTGAGTAAAGATATCTTGATACTTTTACAAATATGTGTGAGCCCATATTTTCCGTTATTTGGGTAAGAGGACAATAACCTGGAAATGCCTGGCCCCAACCCTCACCATGGGTAACATTATGGGTCCATATAGATGGAGACATAAATGAGAAAACCATACCCCTGTAGAGAGCAGAGGAAGCCCCGAATGAGTGTGTATTGTTGACATGGAGATAGCCATGACAAAGATCAAGGCCTGGAACACATTGGAATTTGGCGAAGTCATTCCCCTTAGGGGCTGGGCTTGACATGGACAAAACCTTCTTTCACTGTTGCAAGTCAGAGTGTTTATGGACAGTTGATCAGTGTGTTCAAAAACTAGCAATGGGGGCTTCCTCCTCCTAGATCTCTACATCTTGAGACTGCTTATAGAAACCTCACATAGAAACTAGCTAACTGTCCCCCACCCTCCTATACCAAAAAAATATGTGGAGATTCTAAGTTGCTTGCAGTGGTAGGAATCTCTCCATCAGAGTGGGTGCAGTTCACTTAACCCTAGCCTTTCTATACGTATGCTCATCATTTCTTCACTACCCCTCGTCAGGGTTCTAAGACCCAAGTTGCACGGTTATGGTATCTCCATATCAATCCCAAAGCTGAAAACAGTCCATGGCATACAGCAGATGCTCAATACGCCAAGATAAATAGTTGTATGTTCCATGGGCTTTGAGATCTCAGCGGATTCCAGCAGCAAGGGAATGAACGTTTTTATTAGTGCAGTGAAATCATTGCCATCACAGCACTCAAAGCCAAGGACTCTTGGGAACACATCGGGGAGAAGTCCAGTGGAACTGTCCTTGCTTAGTGTGTGTGAAGGTCCTAATTTAATTTTCAGCAATATCCACACACACAAAGGAGGAGAAGAGGAAGAAGAGAAAGAAGAGCGGAGGGGAATGGAGGGAAGGAGAGAGAAGGATTCCGTGCCGAGACATCATTGCTTAAGCAGATAACAAGCCTTTTGACTATATGGCTGATAATTCCCCTCATTTTGAGAATAAAACAAGTGTCCTGTTACTTGGGATGGAAAGACTCTACAGCCTGCTCTTAGGACTTCTATTTATAAAAGAGGGCGGTGGTTGCTAAACTACAGGATACCTTTAGATTGTATGTAGCTGTCCTAGTTTCTTTTCTTGCGGTTATGATTGAATACCCTGACAAAAGAGAAAGGACGAGTCAAGCAGGCAGGAACCTTCAGCAACTGGTCACATTGCATCTTTAACAGGCTGCTAGACCTTAGCACAGCCGATGACATGTTAGAGGCATCATTCTGACTTCAAAACCCAGCAGTTAGGCCCCAATACCAGCCTAACTGTGAATAAAGACCTTGTTCGTAGTTCCAGGAAAGTGCTGAAATGTACTGACCTTGCCTTTTGGCTTCTGTGGCTCCACTTCTTGCTAACTGAAGTATGACAGCAAGGATGTGGCTTTTGTGCATAAAAGACAAAGGGCTGTAAGGCTTCGGGCTGCGTGATTTGGACAAGTTCCCCATGCAACCACTGGCGGCAATAAAGTCTTTCCTTTCTGCTTTATCAGTGTCTGTGGTGGTCTAGAATCAGAGAAGGCCAGGTGGTAGTGGTAGCACATGCCTTTAATCTCAGCCCTCAGGAGGCAGAGACAGGTGAGACTCTGTGAGTTCAAGGTCAGACAGAGTAACAAAAGAGAAACCCCCCCCCCCAAAAAAAAAAAAAGAATCAGAGATGGATACATAATGTTGCTTTGTTCCCTTTCTTTACTTATTCAGTCAGAATCCCAGCCAGGGAATGGTGCTGCCTACGGTGGACTTTTTTTTTTTTTCTTTTTCTTCTTTTTAATCTCAGTTAAGGCATACTCAGATGCTTATCTCCCAGATGATTCTACATTCTGTCAAGTGTACACTTAACTAAAACCATCTCACATATGGCCAAGATCCATACAGCTACAACTTTAAGGCTGGATAAACAAGCAATGCTGAATTTGACTTCCTGCTATGCATTATAGCTTAGAAAGTTCTGATTCACTCGTGTGATGAAACCTACCCTACTGATGACTAAATGCTCGTAAACATGTGTTCAAGGCTGTATTAATGACAAGCTCCCTTTTAGTCAAATAATTCATTAACTAAGAATTAAACACATTGAAAAAAAAAAAAAAACAAAACCACAATTAGGTCCAGAAAAATGGCTCAGTGGGTAAAGGCACTTACTGTTAAGCCTGACCCCTGGAACCCACAATGAAAGGAAAGAGTTGGTGACATCATAAAGTCTGTCTTCCACATGATCACTTTGGCAAAATGGATTCCCTTCTCACAATAAAATACATCAGTCTAAAAAAGAGAAAGCACAATTAAAAGTATCTTTCCCTTTGCTTATTAACAGAAATTTCCAATAATAAACCATAAATAAGGAGATTGAGGGGCACATTTTTTTTTCTGCCATAATCACCTCACTTAACATTTTGTTTTGTAAGATTAAAAATGTTAAATAAAATGTCAAGTGTATTTTGGAAATTAGAAAGTAAAATAGGCAGCTGGTGACATTATATTCTTAATTTGGCAGAGTGGACGCGTGTGTGTTTCATTCCCTTTTTGTCTTCTCTCCACATTCTTTCTGGGATAAGAGTAGAGGTGACTTAGGTTTGAGAGGTCATTAGAATGACGGTGTCCATCAGGATAGACAGATGGCACCGTGGTGGTAAATGTTCTCAAGAGCTGCACAGCTCAATGCGTCACAGGCTTCTTCTCGGCAGAGTGTGCCTCCCATCACCCAGGTGAGGCTCCTAGGTTTTCTTCCTTTCAGTGTCCACAGTGAAGGAGTAGTCACTAAACTGGACAAAAACCAAAGCAAAACAGAAGGAAGCAATGCAGAAACAAGCTCTTGATGCTTTGCCTGTAACATAATTTTAATAATTTGGATCATATTTGATTGGGTGAAGCAAGTTACATGAAGAATCAATGGTAAGAATGTAACTCCTCCTTACAAGAAACTGATGCTCATGTGAGTTTAAGTTGAATTACAACCCACACTACTACATCAGTGTTCCCTTTGCAGCTCACTACATAAAGCTTCACTGCCCTTTGGAAAGTATACTGTTATGATCCACAAGGAGCTGTAGCAATGCCCTGGTTAGGTGTTTTTGTTTTGTTTTGTTTTTCTTTTAACTTGACACAGTCTAGAGTCATCTGGGAAGACGGAACCTTAACTGAGAAACTACCCCCACCAGATTGGTCTGTGAGCAAGAGTTGGGAGACTTTCCTGATCAATAATTTATGTGGGAGGGCTTAGCCCACTGTGGCTGTGCCAGCCCACTGTGAACTGTGCTGCCTCTGGGGAGGTCATTTTGGATGCTATAAGAAAGCAGGCTGAAGAAGCTGTGAGGATAAGCCAGTAAATGTTAGTCTTCCATTGCTTCTGTTTCCATTCCTATCTCTAGGTTCCTGCCTTGAGTTCCAGCCATGACTTCCCTCAGTGATGGATTGTGACCTGAAAGTTGTAATAAGACATAAGCCTTTTCCTCTTTGAGTTGCTTTTGGTCATGATGTTTTATCACAGAAATAAAACACTAACTAGGACAGAAATTGGTACTAGGATCTTGGGGTTACTTCTGTGACAGACCTGACCATGTTGTTTTTGGGAGGACTGTGAAAAGAGTTTGGAACCTTGGGCTAGAAAAGCCGTTGAGCATTCAGAACTTAATGAGACACGGTGGGAACATAGAAGACAATGCTGAGAGCAGTGCAGATGATCTAGGTCTGGTTTGTGAAGTTTCATAGAGAAGTTTGAGAGTCTCTTAAAGATTCTTATTGGGGCTGTTAGATAGTTTGAATTAAGAATCTATGGTTCTAGTCAGATGAGGTTGAAGAATTGGCTGTGATTTATAAGATACCAGAACCACAAAGTAAAACCTTGCTCTGGTGGGACTATTGGTACTGGTCCATTGTGGGCGAAGAATCAGTTGTGATTAAGAAGAGACTAGTACCACTGAGACAAAATATACTGGGAAGTGTTTCCTCAGGGCCAGCACACAGAAGCTGTGGTCCAGAGTAGGCCAATGCTGTGTCTCATGCAGGCAGCTATACGTCATAAAGTGTAAGAGTTCCTCAGGCGGTACTGGTTTTAAAGGCATGAAGGACTCATGGAAAGTAGACGGGTCTTGATATTGTGACAGGCCATTGGTAAAGGTACAGCCTTAGTTTTCGGAGAAACCCCAGGATTGAAGGAGCTGTAGCAAGAAGTCAAAGCTTGGAATCATTCAGTAGAGTCAGAGTTCCTGAAGAGATCCTAGGAAGGGATATTGGTGAAGATATAGCCTGGTGGCAGAGGAGACTCCAGCATTTTGGAAATTCCAGTAAAATGGAATGACTACCAAGGCCAGTAGATGTGGAGCCAGCTTGAGCCTCTAAGACAAGCTATGCGTGTTGTGGTGGGCAGAGCTGGAGAAGCAGAGCTGCTAAGGTCTTTAGAGACCAGAAGATAGTGAGTTCCAGAAGTCTTTCACTGAAGTTTATGTTGTTGGACTTCAATTTTACTTTTATATTATTGCAGTTGTGCTCTGGAATGTGTTTTATACTGAGATATTGATATTAATATGAGATATTGCGGATAAATAAGAAAGAAAAGGTTACAGTTCAATAGTAAGATATTATTGTGCCAACTCGCTAAGATGCCAATTGTCTGGGTTTATTTATTTTTTTTAAATTGACACAAGCTAGAGAATCATTTGTAAGAAGAAACCTCGATAGAGAAAATGCCCCTATTGGATTAGCCTATAGGGCATTTCCTTAATTAATGATTTATGTTGGAGAGTTCAGCCCATTATGGGTGGTCCTGTATTGTATAAGAAATCAGGCTGAGAAAGCCAAGAGGAGCAAGGCAGTAAGTAGAGTCCCTCCATGGCTTCTGCTTGTCTTCAGGTTCTTAGCCTTGAGTTCCTTCCCAGACTTCCCTCAATGATGAAATTTGGCCTGTAAGCCAAATAAATTCCTTTCCTCTCGAAGTTGCTTTTGCTTCATGGTGTTTCATCATAGAGATAGAAATCTTAACCAGGCCAGTCAATGAGTACATGTAGGAGGATTTGGATTCTCCTGTGTCCAGCTGTAGGAAAACAGGCACTAGCAAAAGTTCCATAAGATATTAAGGAGGGAAAAGATATGGCATCTGGAAAGAAAGCATCTTAAGATGCCTTCAAAGGCATGAATCTTGCCTAAATATGCAAGCTTTCTTCTTCTATCACAGACCCCGTGGCCTTTCACATAGTGACATCCCAAGCCTCTTTGCTTGCACATATGACTAACCTATGGCCAGGAGATACAGAGCTAAACTATGACATTTTCCAGAATGTTCCTTTGAGAGAAAGAAGATTGGGGTCTTCTGCCCCAGTCTCTATGCCACCCTTAGTCCTCCCTTTTATCACTGTCTTCATGTTGGACCTGGTGCATGGGCACTCCAGTCTGTGATGAGGTAGTGAGGGGTCAGAAGATGGTAGGGATAACATTTCTGCTGTGTATTGTGGACTGCTACAGTATTTATTTATTGAGTATATACATTTGATTTAAAAATGTTTAAGTTAAAATGTTTTGAGGAAAATGGCGAGGAAATATCTTTAAACAAGGTTTGATTTGAACTGAATATTAAGTAATCCATATAATTTAGGTAAATGGGGTTAGAGCACAAGGGTGGAAAGAAGGCAAACTGCTATTGAGAAGCCAATGACTTACTCCTTTTCTCCTCCATGCATCTGTGCTGGACCTGAGTCTATACCAGCACAGAATGCCAGCTGCGTTACTGCCATTTTAGATGGAAAATGCTGCTTTTAAATTTTTGCTTCTAATTGTACAGTTATTAAGTAACTTCATAACTTGTCAGGCTACAATTTACAACCAGGTTTGACTGAATTTTCTTTTGAGGGGGTTGAAGAGATAGCTCAGTGGTTAAGAGCCCTGGTTGCTCTTCCAGAGGTCTAGAGATTAAAACCCAGCACCCATGTGGCAGCTCCCAACTATCTATAACTACAGTTCCAGGAGATTTGATGCCCTTTTGGGCCTCTGAGAGCACCAGACATGCATATGGTACATAGACATACAAGGGCAAACTGACACACATCCAATAATAAAATAAAAGTGTTATAAAGCTCCTTTCTGTACAAAAGATAAAACATAAAGATATTCAGAGAGCAAAGCAGAGCCTTGTTCTTGTTCTTCTAGTTCTCGTCTCCTTTTCTTTCTCTTTTTTCTTCCTCCCTCCTTCCTCCTCATCTTCCCCTCTCTCCTTGAAAAGTGACTGACTAAAACCAATTTCATTTAGGTAAACACTAAAATCTCCTACAAACTGCTAAATGATCTCTGAACAAAAACTAAGCTTATTATTGGCTTTAAAAGAACATGTTGCTATGGGTCTGGAAAGATGGCTCAGCGGTTAAGAGCACTTGTTGCTCTTGCAGAGAACCTGGGCTCAGTTCCGAGCACCCACATAGTAGCTTACAACTGTCCGGAACTCCAGTTCCGGGAGACCCGATGCCCTCTTCCGACCTCCTGAGACACCAGGCATGCACATGGTGCGCAGACATGCATTCGGGCAAACACTTATATACGTAAAATATTCCAAAAACTAAAAAGACCACGTTATGAGGATCTATTTGTTACCAAAATAAAAGCCAAAGTAAACAGTACTTCCTAAAATGAAGTAAAACTATTCAGACGATGTGCATTCAAATATTTATGTTACTATTCCTCTTCATCTATGTGGAAAATTGAAGCCTGCCTTTAGTTTGAGGAGGAGTACACAGTGCTTACATTCTGAACACGTATTTTCTGTCATCCCCATTTAGGCATCGGAGTTATCTTCTTTCCCATTGGAATACACCTGTATTGGCAGTATACTTTGCAAACCGCCCATTATTCTAGCACACATTCAGTGAGCAACACAATATAAAGATTAAAACATTTAGGAAACAATCTAGTTTGGGCCAATGTGATGCTTGCTGTGGTTACTAACATGCGTTTTCAAAATTTTCATCAGTGGTAAAAACCGTGGCTGAATTTTTTAGTGCTCAGACTTTCATTTGAATAAGTAAGAATAATTTCATGTAATATCCCCAAATACAATATACATTATCTACCCCTTTAGGGAACTGTAATTACAGAATCTCTGCGTATAATAAGAAACCCGACAATTGCTGGGCACTGAGATGCTTCGGTGAATACAGCAGCTGAATGAAATGAAAGCATTTTTGTGCTTCCTGCTTCCAGCTGCATTTCCCCCACAGGGTTAGCATTCCTCCTGATACTGTGAAACCATAGGGAACATTTGTGTTGTGTCTGGACCTGAACTCAGTACCTGTAACAATTTCTAAAGCGAGAAGGTGTCATTGAAAATGATTCAGAGTTGACAAAGGTTATAACTTAAAGCTGTCTAATGCAAATGCTAGGGCAGAGGAAGCAATACGGATTGCAAAACACCTTGATTTTTGAATATATCCCATACAGGAGGCTTTCATACAGTCCTTTAGTGTTGGTTTTTAACTAAATCAACACCTTTCATAAATGTAAATAGCTTCACCACCTAACTCCAATTGTGTTACTACTAGGACTTCGTAATTTTCTCCTCGTAAGCCTGTGAAAGTAGAAGCTTTTACTCAAAGGTAGTTCACCTGAACTACCACCAGTAATGCCTTATCAGATGATGTGGAAGGAGGTTCTAACAACATCCCAGTATTTATTTTTCTTTTTGAGACAGGGTCTCTCCACATAGCCCTGCGAACCTGGAACTCTCTATGTAGATCAGGCTGACCTTGGATCCACAGAGATTTGCCTGCCTTCCAAGCGCTGGGATTAAAGGTATGCACTGCCATATCCAGCATAAGCTCTTGATTTGAAAACAGCGAAAATACTATCTGAAGCAATCTATAAATTCTTTTCAATCTTTAAAAAAATTCCAATGCCATCCTTGACATAAAGTTTTCCAATGGTAAAATTTGCACAGAACTACAAAAGATCCCAAGTAGCTAGAATCATCCTAGTGAGAGGTACAAAGATGGAATCAATCATACTACCTGACTTCAAAACACATTACAAAGTCATAATAATCAAAACCCCAGGTCTGCAAGATGGCTTATCAGGTCACAGGTCATGCCACAAAGCCTGATGACCTGAGTTTGGTCCCTAGAGCCTACGTAAAGGTAAAAGGGAGAACGTACTCCAAAAAAATTGTTCTCTGAGCATTACACATACTATAGCCTGTTTGAACATAGGCATTATATGTGTAATTACATACATAATTATAATAAGTATGTAGCAGTTAGCCTACTGTGGTGGCTCAGCTGGGCGACGGGGTGGCATATTTATAGGTACAAACCCTGCCAACCTCAGCAGAGGGAACCACCCTCATGGCCAGTGCCATACTCACAGTAGAACTCCAAACTCTGGTCTGCTTTTATCGATTCCGTACTCCTTAGGTGTTCTACCATACCACGTGCAGATCATAAGCAATTAAACATTCCCCACAGAAATCCAAAACCTGCAAATAATACAAATTGCCCTAGACCTAGGACAGCCCCTCACCCAACAGTACATAAAACAGTTTCAAACATAACTAAAATAAACTTCCCCAACATAAGTAAATTAAAAAAAAAACTTTATATTAGCATAAAACCTGACATATAAACTAATAAGAGGATGGTATGGTAGCACATGCCCTTAATCCCAACATTCAAGAGCAGAAGGAGGCGAGTTTGAGAATAAGCTGGTCTACATAATGAGCTCCAGGCTAGCCAAAGGTACATAGTGAGACCCCATCTCAAACAAACAAACAAGCAAACCAATAAGAGAGACCTAGAAATAAACCATTCTATTTATAGACAAATGCTTTTTGACAAGAGCATTAAGAACATACACTGGAGAAAGAACAGCGTCTTCAATAAACGGTGCTGGGGTCAGGGGCAGAAACCAACTAATGGTCAATCAAAGGCTAGGTATATGATCTAAAGTTACAAAACTACTGGGAAGAAACATACAAGAAACCCTAAGAACATTAATCTGTGCCCCAAAAAATTTCCTGTGACACCCGAATGCAGGTGACAATAGTTCAAGCTGATCAGCTGAACCGTATCAGACTGAAAAGCTTTCACACATCGAGAGAAGTTAACAGCGGAGGGACAGCTTAGGACAGGAGGGAATATGCAAACTACTCAATTCACAAGGGACTGGCATCCCGGATATACAGGGAACTCAGAACTCAACAGCAAAGCAAACAAATAAATATAATTTTAAGATGAGGAAATGGTCTAAACAGACATTTCTCAAAAGACAATACATGAATGGACTCAAGTATTTGAAAGTATTCCACACCGTTCATTACACTGGGCAATGGGATGCCACCTCACCCGGGTGGAACGACGGCTCCTAAGAGGACAAAAATTAAATGCCAATGAAGACGTGGACCACGGAGATGTCTCACAGTCTGTCTGAATGTGAAGGATGACAGCCACTCTGGAAACCGGAATGAGGGATCCTTTAAAAAGTGGAATCCATATGATGGGATGGTTTTCTACTTGGAATTTACCCAAGAGAAAAGGGAACCAGCACCACAGAGGTACAGCTGCATCCCATGGCACTGTACTACAGTTCACAGTGGCCAAGACATGGAATCCATTCAAATGAGTACCAACGGGCAAGAAATGTGAGAAGTTCATATGGGCACACACACATTCCGATTTGGTAATGAAGTCTCCTGAAGAATCCTGGGAAATTCTATGAGTGAAATAAGTCGGGCTCAGGAAGGAAATACCACAAATTCTTACTTATACAAAGATGCTACAAATTTTGGCATGTTTGCGCGTGCGCACACACACACATATGCAATAAATGTAATAAAAATCTTAAAGAAAAGAGCCAAGATCCACTTTCAGTATGTATATGTGTATATATTATAATATATATCACAATACCAATTCTTCTAAAAAACTTATCTTAGTTGCCATTTATTACTGTCCCCAACATCCCCAAGGGATCCCGCTGAATGAGTTAAAGAAAAAAAAGTAAAAATAAAATGTTCTGCTTTTGGTTTAATGGAAACCTGTACATTCCCCCTTCTGGATGCTTTCAGTGCACTCCCAGGGAGAACAGAACTTGTGGGAACACAGCGTTATTTTGGGGGCTGCCCGGATCCAATCTACTAAACCCTCCATGTGGGGTCTCCAGGTCTCTTGTTAACCTGTTCTGTCACCATCAAGGAAGGCTTCCAGCTGAAGCAGCAGATCTAGTCCATTCGACAGTCAGGTCGTGACCTGTGACCTCTGCCCAGTTTGTTCTGGTTGACTCCAGCTCTCTCCCAGTTGTGGATCATGCCGTCAGTGTTGGCATATAGCATTTTCAGAGACTTTCCTTTACAAAGTACCGTGCCGCATCTGGGAAAAAATATGATCAAAGCTGCCTTTGGCATGATCAAAAACTTTTGTAAGTATAACATTTGCTTAGTTCTTAATTCCAGAGACTTAGACATGCCTATCATTTCCATTCACAACCCTTCACTGGGCCAGATGTTTCTATCAGCCTGAAAAATGTATTCTTGTTGTGTTCCAAGCAGGTGGAAGGCTTCTGCCCATAAAACATGTTTGCTATGGAAAGCCAGATTCCTGCGATATCAGACTTTTTCCTAGTCCCCTAATTGTAACCTGGAGTGAGTTCTTTTCTCTTATTTTCACTGTAAGTACCACCAACTTACTTTGTAATTTCTAAATGAAACAATCAGAAGGAAGATAAATAACAGAGGCATATTATCAAAAGGAAGATTAATCCAAGCTACAGGCTAACTATAAGAGCTAATGTATTAAAAGATAATGTCTATAGTGAAGTCGAAGGTTCGGTCTACTGTGGAGAAACGAACCGAGGTCAAGGTCTATACGGTTCAAACCCGATCTCAATGAGGGAGAATAAAATTCAAGAGACAGCACAGAGATATACAGCCATTCTTCCATCTTTTTCTCTGAGGGTTTTCCATGGCAACAGGGAAGAAGGTAGCTGAAGCTGTCACTCTCAGCCTTCAGCGATTCCTTTTTCTTTTAGGGACTTTGATGGAGGTGAAGCCAGATTTCAGTTTCTGTACACACGTGAATTTCAGAGTAAGCCAAAACGAAGCTGAGTTGGAGCTACTCAAGGACATTTTGCATTCAGATTTTAAGCAGGAGCTTTAAGACAAGGAAAGCAAGCAAGATATCTGAGCGCTTGGGCGTGGCTTCCTCTCAGATCTTCACTATTCAAGTTGTCTTTACAATTCGAAAACTCCTTATTGTTTAAGGGTTGCTGAGAAACTTAAATGAAATCACAGGTGGTTCCTAAACAGGCACCCAACAGGATTGCAGTTGATAAGATAAAACTCAAGCTCACAGGGATTCCGGAAGGTAAGACATCTTTACTGTAAACAAAATCAATGCCTTGCGGCTGGAGAGATGGCTTAACTGCTCTCTTGCGAAGGCTTGAGCTGGTTTCCAGCACCTATGTCAGACATCTTATACCGGCCTGCAACTCCTGCTCCAGGACATCTGATACTCTCTTTTGGCCTCCACAGGCACCTTCCCCCTGTGCATAACACACACACACACACACACACACACACATACACACACACACACAAAATCAATAACTGTAGGCACGTTTTCATAACTGGATACACTACTTGTAGATGCTGACAATGGGAAATTATTCAGCAATATTAGAGAAATGATCTGTTAAGCCATAAAAAGACATAGAAGAGCTTTCAATGAATATCGCCAAGTAAAGAAAGCCACTTTAAAACCACTGTGTATTATTGTTTTAACTATTTTACATTCTGAAAAAGATGAAACTACAGAGTCAATCAGATGAGTGTTTTGCTAGTCAAAGTGCTAAGAATGAGCGACTCTTGAGTGCTCAGACCCAAGGGGTATATTTACATCAAACTCCTCCATACCCAAAGGCTCAGGAAACATCAAAGAAAAAAGGGAAAAAGGAAATACTGTCCCACGGACACAAATACCAAGGCGGTTGCACCCGTAAACTCACAGAAGCTGTGGTTAACTGTAGAAGCCAGCCAACATTCTATCGAAGAAGTTTTAAACTTACCCATGGATCAAGAAGATCTTATGAGGTTGTAGAGAAAGAGAAAATTATGTGGCTAGGTGAAAGAGCCTTTCACCCTAGGGTCCACTTGACCCTCTATAGCTAAGAAGTAAGAATTATTGCAATAGGGACCTGCCAGGCATGGTAAGCCCACTAGTGCAACATGGTGGTTATGGACATAATCAACTGCTTTCGGATAGACTTGCTGCCTGTTCCATGGGAGAAAAAAAAATTCATGCTTGGTGCTGTAAACCTGTTCAAAGCTTATGGCTTGGGAGGTCACAGACCCTAGGAAGAACCTACTTTTGTTTTGCCAAACGATTATGCTGTCAAATGCCTTTTAAATGCTTATATCAATATCTGTAGATTTGTGCTGCCAATCCAACGGAGGCGGTTCCACAAGTGAGGGTCCCTGTGTCAAGCTGACAACTGAAACTAAGTGTGACAGAGTCTCATCACACAATCCAGGCTATCCTGGAACCTGCTCTGCAGCCCAGGATGGCCTTGAACTCATGGTTCTCCTGACTCAGCCTTCCAATGTACAGGCATGAGTCACACATCTGGCCCAAAAAACCTTTAATTGAAGAAAATTATACCAACATACGATTGTCTCTTAGATCTCCCAGTGGGCAGTTCTTCCTTTAGTAGAGAACTGTCCAGGAGGAAATCGGAGGCAGAACAAGGTGTACTTAACCTGGCATGTAGCCTGCACTATTTGAGAAGCGTTGTAAGAGTCCTTAACTAGTTCTAGTGAACTAGATAGGGCTAAATAACACATCTCTTTAGACAGCCTCTGGGGATACTTTGGCCATGAACCAGACTGCTGAGCAACTCTACTGGCAATATGTACATGGCCACATAACTTGGCGCTCAAGCTAGATGACTTCTAAGGGCAAAGGTAGATATTATTAATGATTCAGTCAGGACAGTAGGTGAAAATCAAAACAAAATGTGGATTGAGTTCCAAGGTGCCAAGATGGAATATTAAATCCAACAGCAATGTCTCCCAGAATGCTGTATGTATTCCTTGTTATACACTCTGGTTCTCTGGAAAATTGGGATTATATTATTATCAATAGATAATACTAAAAAGGAAGAATTAAGAAGAACCCAATCAAGGAAATATAGATTTTATATCTAGGTAAAAAGTCATGATACCCAAATACTTAATTAAAATTAACTTTATATTAAACAGAAACCTCATCTGAATTTCTCTCTACAAGGCCCTTTGGTAAAGGTGTGTGCTAGCCTACATCTTAAACTTTAACCTTGGCTGCGGTTGTGCCTGTTGAGATGACTATTTGAGATCTTAAGGTACTTTTGTAGAAAAATAATGTTTATTCTGGTAAATTGGAGTCATAAAGAGCTTTCGTGGTTCCTGGTGCAACTGTGTGGAGTGATTGCCTGGGATGACAGCACAGGTCTGGGTCAGGCTCCTGTCAGTTCCTTGTGGGAGCATTAGGACCTGGCTGATGGCAGATTGGACCTATAGAGAGACCAGGATAGTTCCTTTGTTTTCCTTAAGGACAAAAATGAATGGGGTCAGTATTAAGACAGGGAATTGACTCTGACTGAGATCTTCTCAAACAATCTTCCATTGACTTGCTTGGCTTTTATAGCTTTTATATCCTGAAGTAGATCGCATCACACCTGCAATTTTAGAAAATGCTCTTATTTCTTAGGCTAAGAACATGTAAATAAAAGTAACATTACCAATCTGGTGAGACAAAACTCAACTGAATCGAGAAGTCAGTCTGCAGAAAAGCCTAAACAATTCATTCTTTGGTTATTTTAGGACAACTGATCTGTAAAGTCATTTTGCTTAATAGTCAGTCTTCAAATGTCTCTTAATTAACCACAGAGGCACATCTGATGCTTTAAACTATGAAGTTTCTTTCAAATGTTTTTCTCATTCAAAGCAGCGGGTCATTCCTGAAACTCTGAGTCATGCACTAAGTAGTCTGTTTGCTGCATTTGTCCTACTTGCCTGGTCACACATCTTAATTATAAGAGGAAATACACTCGAAGAGGGCCCATGTATTCAGTCGTATTATAATTATTTAGTACAGCTATTTATTAATGACATGTATTATAAATGTTTTCATAGTGATATCTTTGCTGGAACACATTCCCTAATTGTGGCTCTCCTGGGAGATGAGGTAGGTCTGGTGTATGCAATAAATTAAAATCGCTTAGATTAAGACAATGCTTCTGATTGGTTGGCACAAAACACCCAGCAATGTGGTAGTAATGTCTCCAGGTTCCTATAAAAGGGGTAATGTTATACCAGCCTATTCCATGAGACTGTTGGGAGAGATAAATTGTTAAGCGCAAGTATAATGACAACAACATGTGCGAATCTATCCCCAGAGGCACAGGAGTTTAAATGCATCTACAAATCAGGTAAATAACTGGTTACCCAGCTCTGTAACTGAAGAAAGCAAATGTCCACTTAAATTCAAAGATAATATGAGCAACACGTGCAGCAGACAAACATAGCTATCAGGTACGTGGAATTTGCCTTCCTATGTTTGAAAAGGTTAGCAGAAAATGTTAACTACGTAATTGAATATACTGTAGCAGAAAGGAGGGATATAATGTCATTATGCTCAATTACAAAGTATCTACAGTCAGGGCCAGGTGAAGGTTGCCACAGGTGGTCTTTCAACCTGCCCCAGAAAGTTTTAGAATAATTAATTTTTGAGATGGAAATGCATCTGGCCATTATTTACCACAGATGTACCCTAAGGTAATTTTTGTTTTATGTCTGCTAAAGTAAGTGTGGCTGATGAGAGTATATGTCTGAGAGAGACCTTGTATGGAACCCACTGTGTAGAGATAGCTAAGGACATTCCATTCAGTCCAGCCTAGACAGAAGTATTGGGATTGTGAGCCAGTTACAAGGAAAGGAAGCCCTATGAGTGTGTAATTCCAAACTTGTGTAAAGTCCTCCCCATTTAATCATTTATATAACCAAGACAGATTTTGAAAATGGTTGTGTAGCTACATATGTCTTCTTTAACTCTGTACTTTAAAAACCAAATATTTCTTTGCACGTTTTGGGACCGTGCCCTAGTTCAACTGTTGCTGTAACAGAATCCCTAGGATTGGAAACTTAGGAAGGAAAGAGTTTTATCCTGACTCATAGTTCTGGGGGAAGGGAAACTCAGTATCTGTTTGGCTTAAATGAGATTCTGGCACTGCTCCAACTCAAGGCACAAAATAGAAATATAAGAAGTCTTGCTTTATAATTTTTGAAATGAACCCAGTTCTGGGAGAAAGTCACTGGGTGCTCGTGACCTAATTCCTTGGAGGGTTCCTATCAGTTCTCAATACCTTTGCAGAGTTCTGACCTGTGAACACTGAGGTCCCAATAGCTGATAAGAATAATGTCCTAATTTACTTGATAGTTGGTAAATATGTTTTTTCTTAGAAAAGGGGAACCTACAAATCCAGAGAGAAAACATTCTTAAAAGCTGCAACACAGGCACTGCTATTTTTTTTTTTTTTATTTATATGTTTGGTATAATTCCACAGCAAAGCCTTTAGAAGGTGATTTTTACTGTTTGTTTTGTGAGACAGGGTTTTACATGGCTCAGGCCGGCTTTGAACTCACTTTGTAGCTGAGGATGATTTTGAACTTCTGATCCTCCTTTTCCCACTTTCCAAGTGCTGGGGTTACAGGCATGTGCCATTATACCTGTAAGGGTTTATTTGGTACTGGGTATTGAACCCAGGGCCTCATGTATACTAGGGTATAGTATAGTATACTATACTATGGTATACTCTACCAACTGAGCAACCAAGTGTAACAATTTGCTACATCCCCAACTTCTGATTTATTTTTCTATTTTTTTTTTTGAAAAGGATTCAAATTAAGGATCCAATTTCTCTAAGAGTTTAAAGAATGTATTCTACTTGAGTGAGATTTGGTAGTCTGAGACTTTCATGAAATTTCTCTACTTAATCTCAGTTGACAAAATTATTGACCTATAAACTGCCTTCCAAACATTTGTGTTTATTCCCATGGATTTGTGCTGTTCTCAACTTTGCAGAGAAGCTTTATTCCACAGTGGGTAGTGATTAATGCAAAGGCTCAAAACTGGTCAATGTGCCAAACATAAACCTGAGTGCTCAGCTGTGAGTAGTCATCTACATCCGCCTCCTGCCATCAAGGCTCAGGGAACGTTTGAAGAAGGTGTTGTGTAGCAGCTTCCCCAGGGAAGCTCTTTAAGACAGAAAGTAAACAACTCAAAACAGCATCAGGATGTCTCTGAAACTGACCGTATTCACTAGGCTACTCACACCCAGTTGTAAGCAATAACGACTGCCAAGAGTTCACTTTTAGGCAAGCCAAGTTGCAAAGAAATAGTCTCTGAGAGCTGACTAGCTGCCTGAAAAGAGCAGAAACCAGTCGAGCTGTCTGGAAGAGATTTAGACCAACTGAGCCCTGTAGAAAGGACACCGTCCAACCTGTTGATCGCTTCCAGACTGCGCAGTGTGGTTGAGGTTCTCAGCTTTTGTGAACTGTCACTCATGCTAGGGTAGGCTTTGGAGATGAAGCTCTCTTTGAGTCATTTCTGTTCTTTATTTAATCTCTTACTCCATATTCCTGTAAGTAACCCCAATAAAACTCATTGGCTCACCAAGTTGGACTTTGGTAGTTATTTGATCTGTTGAAGGCTCTCTATTTGAGGTCAGTAGATTGTGTGTGTGTGTGTGTGTGTGTGTGTGTGTGTGTGTGTGTGTGTGTTGCATCTCTCCAGGGAGAGTATTGTCAGGGAGGAAAAGCTGCAAAATTCTGACTTCCAGGCGTGGCATGGTAGTTGAGTGTATCAGTTCCCAATAGCTGTAGTTACCTGAAGAAGACCTGCACAAGGTCAAGCCATTCTAGCAGAGATGCAGGCAGGTCCCCTGAGGCCTCATTCCTGTTGGAACAGTTATTGGCAGTAGATGGCAGCTGGAAGAGGGTCACTCTCCCTTGAATACATGGCCATTGGCAGTTTGCTCATTCCCCAGTGAATGCACAGTACCTGGAAGCAGCACTAATTGGACTCAGATGGTTATTAATAACAAAATAACATAAAAGAAAAACGTGAAATAAGGAGAGAGGTGGAGTGGTGAGCACTGAGAGCTGGAGGGAGGTAATAGTGGATAGATACGATGAAGATAAATTGTGTAAATGTATGGAGCTCTCAAAGATTAAAGAAATATTAAAAAATATATTGACCTAAAATAGTACCTGATTTTTTTAATGCTCCTAATCTCATTTTGACATTGGTAATTATGTGTCTTTTCTCACTTTCAGATCCATTTCTCATAGCTAGAGTTTTAGTAATATTTAAAAATAGTAAGCTTTGTTATCTTGGCGTTTCTATTATTTTCAGTTTTAATTTCATCAATTTTTCCTTGTATCGATCATTCTCTTTTATTTTTGTTTACTTCAGATCAGACTTTCCTTCTAGTTTTAAAGTAGAATTGGAAGTCATTGATTTGAGAATATTTTCCTTTTGTTAGCATAAGCTTTATGAACATGAATACCTCTTAAAGTATTGCTTTAGTTACATCTCACAGATTTTAATGTGTCGTACCTTCATTTTCACTTAGCTCCAAATGATTTTTAAATTTCCTTATTATTTTTTTGAGTAACGGTTTATCTAGTAATATGTTATTAAAAGTGTTAAAATGTTCTGTTATTAATTTCTAAGTGAATTTTACTTTATGATGAGATAATGTACACTATAAGATTTGGAGTCTTTTGAACTTATGTCTATTCTTTTATGGAGCAGAAAATGGTCTGTCTTGCTGCATGTCCTATGTTCCCTAGAGAGGAAAATGAAGTCTGGTAAAATCTCTAACCAAATCTGTGGAGTTGCCTATTTGTCCTGGGGATTTTGTCAGACTTCATGTATAAGTATCTGGACTTTTCTTGACAAGCTTTCTTATAATCATGAAATGACTCTTTACTTTTAAGCTAGTAGTACTTCTATATTTAAACTGCCTTCTGCATAGATAGCATGCAATTAGGTCTTCTTTGTGGTTATTAAATTCACGCAGTCTCTGCATTTTAATTGCAGTGCTTAGATCGTTTACTTTTAATATGGTTGTTGAATTGGTTAGTTTTAAATTTGATGTTGTTATTGTTTTGTGCTTGTTCCTCTTTTTTACTTGCCCTGACTTTCTACTTTTTTTGATTGAAAGCCTTTTTTTTTTTTTTTTAATTATTGGTTCCTTTTACTATTTTGCCTATTATTAAGCATCACATATGGGTGTGGAGATGTTTGTGCAGATGTGATTTTGTTGCATTGTCTTTTAGAATTTAATATATTAAACACGTAACTGCAAGTAAATTCTGCCACTTTGTGGCATGTATTGCTGAAGATCGTTCAATAATATGTTTCCTTTGTGTTCATGACCTTTCTCTGTATGTAGATTGCTTAGTACATTGCCCTTAAGTTTTCACTTAATTCATCAATTATTTTTCAAAGAAAATATAATAGTGTTAAGCTCCCCATAGCTAGGAAGGATAGACAGAGGCCGATGGTGGATCATGAGCTTGTCAGTAGCACATATGATTCTTCTCTTGAATCGATGAGTAACTCTCTGGGCTGAGGGAGCATGCACAGGGCATGAGGACTTCTATGTTGGCTAGCTCCTGATGAACTCCGAAACAATCAATTCATGAAAAGCTCCTGGATCTGCATCCAGTTCCCTCCATAACAGCCTGAAAAGCTCCTTGGGCGGGGCAACTCGCAGATACTTCTCACTCTTAGGAGCCCCTCCCACTTTCAGGGAATCTCATAGTTCCTTCATGACTCTACACTCACCCTGGTCACTTCCTGTCTGCATTTATTTTTTTCTGGAGGGTGAGATAGCAAACACTGACTCCACTGGCTTGGGGTGGCTTTGGTTACCGTGACTGTCTGGCACGGAGATCCGTCATCCTCACAGATTTCATTGTCGATATGATTTCTGATATCTCGTTTCTGCTATTTCTCGTTCCATTGTTTGGCTCATAATTTCTATCTGGCGTTGTCAGTGGCTGTGGCAGATTTGGAATTGCCAGTTGTGCAGCTTGAGCACTTTCCTGAGAGTTCTGCTCTGGCGAAGCAAGGGTCCTGACTTACCATAGGAAACAATTGGAGGGCAAGCTAGAGAGAAGCAAGGCTGGGGTTTGTGAGAGACAGAACAGTAATATATACTCTAGGACGAGAGCTGGCTTATCAAGATAGAATCACTAAAGGGGCAATCAGTGGTTATCCTAGTCAGCCATGTTGGTCCCAGGCGGTTTGGGATGGCCTTGCTGTGCCTGTACCCCTCGATCCACCCGCCCAACGTCTGTCTTTGTATGATCTCAGTATGAGATCCTTGAGTATGAAGGTCTTTCTTTAGTATTTCTTACAATTCAGCTCTTCTGGTAATGAATTGTCCCAGCTTTTCTATGTCTGAAAGTCTCTGTTTTGACATCACTTTTGAAATATATTTTCATGGCGTATAGAATCCTAGTTTGGCTGTTCATTTAATTACTTTAACAATGGTGCTTCATTGTCATTGATTTTACACTTTTTGTCTATGAGAAATCTGCTGTCACTATATTTGCTCCTAAGTATTGTAAGAAAGAGAAAGTGGCTTCTTTCTACCCTGTAGGTTCTTTGGCTGGCTTTTAAATTAAATTGTTATAAAGAAGATCAGCAGTAGGAAAATAATTTTAATTGTACACACATAGAATGAATTACACCCCCCTGGAGGGGTGTATGAGACTTAAAATGGCCAGGTGAGTAAAACCCAAGTTACAGATGGGAATGTGGCTTGAGGACTTCTGTGGGGTGGTGGAGACGAATGCAGAGGCCTGACTATGTAGCTAAGAGGCATTCTGACATTAGAAACTGTCTGAGCAGCTCACCTTCTGGTACAGGTAACTCAGTAATGAAATCTTTCTTTATGGATCTAAATCTTCTTTACGAAGGAGAGTTTTAACTATATTTTAGAGTAGGGGAAGTAGAGAGCTTTTCCTGTGTGGTTGGCTCTCAATTTCTTCTGGCTCAAAGTAATTAATATACCAAGATGGTATATATAGAGGTGACAGATTCTGACCTCCTGAATGATATTTTAGGGGTGGTGTTGCTTAAGTCCCAAAGCATGAATGTGTGTTTTTTCTTTTGACTTAGTTTAAGACTTTAAAGCTCCAAATTAAAAAAAAAAAATACTGTACTGTTCATTAAAACCTCCTTTAACCTCCTCCTTCCTTTCATTCTTTTGGGGCTTCAGTTCCATAGGTAAGTTTCACTTTCCTAATCTGAAAATCCCCAATCTTAAATGCTCCAAATGCAAAACTCTTTTGAGTGCCCAGCAATGTCCAAGAATCTTTTACATTTAATCACATGTGATTAGTTGGAATGAGAAAGTAGACTGTAGGGTATTTTATCAAATTACCTTTGGGCCAAGATGTGTATGAAACATAAATGAATTTCATGCTAGACTTGAATTCTGTTGTAAGGGGGACTCCTTTGAAAGTGTTCTTCAGTTCCTACTTCCTTTCCTGTTCAGTCTTCCTTAATCCTTTCTCTGAAGAAAAGTCCCACTTCTTTGGTTAATATGTTACCTTTTAATGTGATCTATCTTTCATTATTTCATCTGGAATAGTTTTTATTTATTCATAGAGTTTTTATTTATCATTATAATTTCATACATGTATGCAATATATGTGGATCATATCCAACCCGATTTTCTCCTTCTGCTCCTCCCAGGCTCCCCAGTACTTCTTCCTTTCCCTTCCCATCTCTCTTTCTCTCTCTCTCTCTCATTTCTCAAAAATAAACCACTAAATCCACTGTATCATACAGTGGTAGGATAATCCATCGGAGCATGGGCAACCTACCAATGGCCACATCACTGTGAAAAATGGCTTCACTTCTCCCTTCAGCCATAAATTGTCAATAGCTTCTCAGCTAGGGGTAGAATCTCATAAATCTGTCTCCCATCTGTGCTAGGATGCTGACGTACTTGATCTAAATCTTTAGATCCACAGAACCCAGAACATACAATGGCCTTTGTAATTTCTTTCCTTTGTCTTTGTTGACCAGCTTTATGAGGTAAATGTACATTGCATGTTCTGTCCAGATAGAGAGGTAGGAGAGACACCCATGGATGACGAATATGCTACCTGAGACATATCCTTCCTGTCCTGATCCTCCTTTCACTTCCCAATAACAGATCACCATGCTCCTGAATCACACACAATGGATTTTTGAGGTAGTAACATGTAGATAGCAAGCATCAGCAGGCTTGGAGGCTGTTGATGATGGACCTCTTCTGCATTGGCTTCAGATATCACCACCTGTTTCCTTGATAATACTAAAAATGGATACCGAGAATCCCTCTTTAAGATTTAAAATACCATATGAAAAGGTGGTGATATCAGACATTTTGATGCACATTAAAGGGAAACTACTTCTTGGTCAGAAGAAAAATATGAGTTCTGTCTTTGGCTTTGGAACATTACATGGTGCCCAGGACATTATATGGAATTGTCCTTTTTCTTAAGAGTGAATCGAACTGGGCTTGTCGGTCACCTGGCCAGGAGACTACCCTGTAGAAAGGCTGATTTACCTGAACACAATCTAAGGAGATCAGAGGAATAATTATCCCTGCAATGAACTAATGTATATACCCAAGAGCTCCTTCCTTTATAGTTGATGGCAAATCTTCACTGCTAAGGCTGCCTGCTTTTCTGGGTTCTAACTCAAAAAGCACAACTTTTCTCCTATTTTTGAATACCAGGAAAAGTCTTAAGCACGCTTTTCCTTACATGTTAGGCTTGCTCACTATTTCCTCCAAAGACTGCTCCATTTGTACCAATGTTTAAAGACCTCTATTGCTGACCCTAGCTCTCTCTCCCTCTTCTCTCTCTTCTCCTGTCAGCTGCCAAGGTTTATTGCTTGCCTGCTCTGTGGTTTTTCTCTTGGACTCTAATAAAATGGTCCTTGAGCTTCTTCTGAGTTCATTCTTTCATCCAGAAGAGTAAGAATCCATAAAAGCAAGCCCTGATTCCTAGGTAACAGTCACCTCTTCTGCTTTGTCAGGATCACTAACCCATGAATAAACCTGATTGCCTCCTGGTATTTTCCAAATATCGGTCTTTTTGAGTGGTGAGCAGGTCAGAGATATGATTCCAGTAGCCCAGACAGGAGACAGGGAGATTCTAACAATAAACACATAGAAAGGAAAAAAGGGTCTTATGGCAGAATGGCACCAAACAGTCACCCAGACGGATTGCCTCCGTGGAAATGCTCCCATGAGAGCTTCTTAAAATCTATATGTACTTCCCGATTCTGGGACAGAACAGCCATGATCCATCCTGGTTTCTAAATGGCTTTCCAGGATGCTGACTCAGCTTGGGTTACTCCAAGGTTTGACATCATTAACATACACAACCTGGCCCATTTCTCTATTTCAGAACATTTTTTAACTTCTAAAGTTTGATCCCCTGAGCTGGCAAGCCATTCAGAAAGCTTCCTTATTAGCTGGAAGCTTTCTCTATTCCATCTTTCAGTTAATAAATTCCCCACTGTGTTCCTCACTGATTTTCATCCTTGTGTTTTATTGTCCATAGTCATTAAATAAGAGCCTAGAGAAAAATATACAACATCACCACCTGTAATGGTTAATCTCAATGATCCACTTAGTGGGGTCTAAAATCACCTGTGAGATGGGCCTCAGCACTTACCAGTGGGGCATTTATCTTGACCGAATCTGTGTTGGTTGGTACCGTCCCATGGAGCAGGATTACAGACTACCTTAAATGAAGAAGGTGGGCCAAGCGCCAGCATTATCGCTCTCTGCTTTTCGACTACGAATGCAATTCGATCAGCTGTCTCAAGCTCCCGCTGCTGTGACTACCTGATGGACTGCACCCTTAAACTGTGAGCCCAAAATAAATGCCTTCTCCCTTACGTTGTTTTGGAGAGGGTATTTTACCACAGCAACAGGAAAAGAAAACTAAGACACCAATCCCAAAGACGTGTGAATATTATGGATATTATTATTATATATTTGTGAATATTCTAGAATCTGAAAAACTCTGAGCTTAGACATACCTCTGATCTCAAGGGCACCCATCTTGTCTGTTTTGTTCTGCAGCAGACTGAGGCTTTGTCTACTTTTTGCTATTATCCTCCCGTGATTTAATTTTTTGTTGGCTTCCACTTCAATGACTTCAATTTGATCAGTCTGTTCTCTCAAGGTATGTAATCTGCTTTCATTCTTACTTGGTTTATCTTTATCTCAGAATTCCATTGTTCATTTCTTGCTATGGTTTGAATGTGGAATGGGCTTGTGTGTTTGAATGGGTATTCTCCAGCTGGTGGCACTGTTTTGGGAGGATTTCAGAACCCTTGGGACACAGGGCCTAGATGACAAGTGTAGGCCACTGGGCAGGCTTTTGAAAGCTATATCCACTTTTGGTTGTGATCTGGCTCTCTGATTCCTGTTCATCAAAGATGTATAAAATGGCAGACACTAGCTTCCACTGTCATGGGTATAGCCCCTCTGTTAAGTGTTCCCCAACACAGTAGCCTGAGTCTTCTGAAATCATGAGACAAAATGTATCTCTGCTCTCTTATATTGCTTAGGTATTTTGACACAGTGATGAGAAAAGTAGTTTATCACTAAATGTTCAGATGGGGGACTTTGAATATACCTGCTTTACATAACATCTTCTTTCCTTCCTCCCTCCCTCCCTCCCTCCCTCCCTCCCTTCCTTCCTTCCTTCCTTCCTTCCTTCCTTCCTTCCTTCATTTCTTTCTTCAGCATCCTCAACATATGGAAAACACACAAGGCTACTTTCAATGTGATTTGTGTCTACTAACTTTACATTTGTGTCACTCCAGGTTTTCTAATATCATCTTTCTCACTGTAAGTTCCTCTACCTTTTTTGGAATGCCTAGTAATTTTTAACAAGTTGTAAGAGTTTGTCCCTTTTACTTTAATGAAATACTGAATATTTATTTATTTATTGAAATTGGGTCTCACTATGTAGACTAGCTCCAGCCAGTCTTGATCACATGATCGTCCTGCCTTCCCTTCCTGAGTGTTGGAATAGCAAGTCTGTATCACGTACTTGGCTATATCTTTGTATTTCTAGTACTTTCGACTTTTGTTTTCTTCGCTTTGTATGTTAGTAAGCTACTCATCGGCAGGAAGCTTGATCCTTTCAGGTCAGATTGTTAAGATGGGACTAGATTTCTTTCTTTGGTTAATTTTGTTCACCACTTAGTCAGTGGGACAAATACCACAAGAACCATGAGGTGTTGCATTGTGTCTGTCAGGAGGAGGAGCTATTGCTGGCCTGTGACTGTTAAGCCTGTCATGGCACCTCTCACTAGCGTGCATCTGTATACACAGATACTAACTCTCTGGCTTGAGCACTAAGTCAGAGACTTATGGTACACATGCAATAAACTTTGCCGTATAGGTAAATATATATGCCCACTGTGATAATGCTTCTCAGAATTACTAGGATGGTTTGAATAATGGCAGAATTCTGGTTTTTAAAAATTTTGAAACTATTGAAAGAAAATATTCAGCTGCTTAAAACTATACACTAACATGTAAGATCACTGGATTTGATAAAAAGATCAACATTTTTTAACATGAACCCCTTTTTATGACCTGATTGTTTATGTATTTTTTAATTTATTTTTCTTCTTTCGTATATTACATATCAATACCCCTTCTACCCTCTCTTCTTTCCTTCCAGCTCCCCCATCCTCCCTCTCCTCCTATTATATATCTTCCCCATCCCCATCCACTCATCGCACCCCCTCCCTGTTTTTCCCCATAGGAGAGAACAGTCCTCCCAGGGTCACCACTCAAACAGGGCACAACAAATGAGACAAGGTCAGACACCAGTCCCCACATCAAGGATGGACCAGGCCACCCAGATAGATGGAGGAAATGTGTCCCAAGAGCAGGCAAAAGCTGCAGAGAACCCCCATATGCACTCTAGTCTGCAGGCTCTCTGTAAGAACCCCAAGTCAGACAACCACAGAACATATCTAGGAGACGCTTCAGGTTCCCTATCTTCTGTTTCAGGTTCTGAAGGACTCAAGAGCACTGGTCCGTTGACTTCTTTGGGCCTGCTCTCCTGACGTCTTCAACTCCTCTGGTCCTGAAATGTCTCCTTTTCCTCTTTTGTGAGTTTTCCAGAGCTCTGCATAATGTTTGGTTCTGGGCCACTGCATCTGTTCCCATCAGCTGCTGGCAGAAGCCTCTCTGATGGAGACTGGACTAGGTACTGGTCTGATCTCCTGGAGCTGCCTTGCTCTGTCTGCTCCAGGGCAAGAGCTGTCTTGTGACCCAATTATTAAAGAGGGAAGCAATTAAATTTATTTTGTGAGTATGCATAATGTGTGAATGGGTGCAAACATGGAAGTCAGAAGACAAAATTGTGAAGTTAGTTCTGCCTTTCCACATGTGGATCAAAGTCAGGTCACCAGGCTTGCAGGGAAAATCGCCTTTACCCCCTTAACCATCTTGCCAGCCCAAGAACAGTGATTAAATTTTTTTCATGTGATTGAAGTTATATCTAAATAACTCATAAATGTGTTTTAAGGGAAGCTGATTTCGGGGAGAGGGTGAGCGAGTGAACTCCGCGGAATAGGTACTCATCACCCAGTGTCCTCATTGGCCTCACTTCTCAATGGCGGACATAAGATTCTCTTTTGGGACTTGTGCCAAGTGACTCAAGCGTCACACACGGGGATGGTTTTGTTCTATTACTTAGCATTTGCTTGGTAAGAGCGGTATCGTATCACGGGTGACACTGCCGTCTGTTGTCTTTGTAAATACAGCTCACAGGATTCCGGGATACAGCTGGGCATGGAGGCACATGCTTGTAAGCTCAGCTCTGTGGAGGCCGGGGAAGGAATATCAGAATGTGGAAGCCAGTCTGGGCTACAGAGCAAGCCCATATTTCAAAACAGCCAAACGAAAAGCAAAATAAGATTACCCTCAAAATATTTAAATACATAGGCTCAAGTCTTGTGGTCCGTAGGCAGATGGCAAGGTGACGGTGGGGAGGACACTGCACTTGTATCCGTATGACGTAAGAGGCTAGAGCTGAGCAGGTACAAGTTCCTGGGCTGAGATGGCAGTTAGGACAGCCTGTGGAGTGTTAAAACATACCCTTTCCCGTGAAACTCTAACTACTCCCAGAGTAGTTAGTGTGCTCTTACCTCTTTTGTTCAAATGCTTGTCAATAAGATTTTTTGAGCAGGTGTTTCCTGTGTACGTATTTATTACCTTGTAAGCTATCTAGAGGAATTAATTGTTAAAACAATATGAAAATTGCTAAGCACCCAAAACGATTTTTCTTGGATAAATAAATGTGAGTATAAATCTTAATATTTGCAATCTCCCTGGGATGTGCACACTCCGCTTTGTAGATAACAACCGTGGAGGAAGGGTCCAAGAAAGGTGGGCTTCTCATCCTACCAGAAATCTAAAAAGAAGATCTACAAACCGCTCTCTAAATCTTACAGCAAAGTCTCTACTTAACAGAGGATAAAGACGATAATACCATTGAAACACAGCAGACGGAGAGCAATTCTAGGTTCTAGATTATTAAGCAAACCATCTCCGGGCATTGTCATGAGCAGTGAAAAAGATGTGTTTCTAATCCTAACAAACATGGTGACATAGACCTGGATTCCTTGATTTTATAAGTCAATAGTATCAGGTGCCTAGAGACTGCAGTTCTGGTCTTTTCTGAGGCCAGTGTTTTTATCCTCCTGAGCTGCACTAAGATGATGGTATTAATTACTGTATGGATCAGGTTGTGTAACTACAGAGAAAGACCCTGTTCACAGACTCTTGACTAAAAGGTTCCTAAAAATTTATATTGACTTTCAGGATGTTCTTGAAGAACTTGGTGGTTAGCGAGCTATTATGATTTTTGTTATTTTATAAGGACATCATAGCAAGCAGAAAGATTAAAAGGAATCTTAATGATGCCTATGAGCACAATGTTTATAGTCTGCGTTTACGTTGTATGTATTTTTTCATCTTTTGTTCATGAGCATATTTGTTGCATAATTTCAATCTTCATATGAATAATACGTGTCTCTGGCCGTTTTTTCCCCACAAAAATTGCGTGAAACGCTGAATATATAGTATAATAGCAACTTTGAAATGTTTCATAACTGAATCGCAAACTCTCAACTATTAAAATTTAATTTGACTTTCCCCCAGTTTTAGCTACTGTGTTCTTGTATTTTTTCATAACGTATGATATAAACAACATTTTGTTCATTAGACAAATATAAATGTAGCATTCTGAGAATAACCAACAATAATAGTTAGAACGAGGAGCTAGAGAGGTAGCTCAGCGTTTAAGAGTGCTTGCTGCTTTTCCATAGGACACCAGTTCAGTGTTTTGCACCCGAGTTTAGTATTTCATAGCCACCCACAACCAGCTCCAAGGGACTGGAAGAGTTCCTCTGGCCTCTGCAGACACATGTGCTGTAAACACAGAGGTGTGACACACACACACACACACACACACACACACACACGAAAAGCAGAATGTAGCAAGTACTTACTGTGAAGTATGCAAAGTTGTAAAGAATGGAATTCCAGGGCCTATATGAGTTACTTGTGTGTGTGTGTGTGTGTGTGTGTGTGTGTGTATCTGTGTGTGCATATGACAAGATAGCTGACAGAAGAAGCCTAAGGAAGGGACGGGTTTATTTGTGCTGATGGTTGGAGGGCACACTCCATCATGGTGAGTGTGAAGTGACGGGTCACATTGCCCTTGCATCCAGGAAGCAGAGAGAGATGAATGCTGGTTCTTAGCTCACTCTCTCATTTTCATTGACTCGGAATTCCAGCACAGGGATGGTTCTATCCACATTCACATAGGATCTTCCCTTAGTAAGTCCTTCGGAAATATCCTTACAGACATGCCCAGAGATGTGTCTTTTAGATAATTCTAAATCCAGTCAAGTTGACAATGATTAATCACCACAGGGCCAAAAGATATGAAAAGTAGTTTTATTTTTAATCTGTGTTTCTAAATTGCTGGAGGCAGTGGAAATCAAGTCTACCACTGGGCAATAGTTTGCATTTACCGATTTCTCTGCTAATTTGACTGCTTCGAGAATTATTGTCTGCTAGTGTAAAGCACTTTGTAATTTCAATGCTTGGTTGTAGAATTATTCTTAATGAGGTTACAGATATTTTTAAGGAAAATAATAAGCAATTTTTGGTGCATGTGTAGACAGAGGATCGTGTGGCAGTAGAGGGATGAGAGGAGGAGTTACAGGGGAGTGGGGACAACTCAGGATGAGGTTGAAACCCTAGCCTTGCAAGTGTTAATTGACTTTTCCAGCAGAAGCATCTTAGCCTTTATCTTTGGATTGCTTGTGCAGTTACACAATTTCTCTGATAGTCTATACTGTCAGTCAAATATTTTCCATCCACAGACACCCCTGGACTGACTGGTTTGTGAGACATTAAGGAAAATAGTTCCCCCATCCGTGCAGTAGGAAATGAAATAGGACGCTTGGCCAAGAGGTGAGATGTTCCCTAATCAAACCAAATGAGTGACAGTTTAGAAGCTTAAACCAGAGGTAACACCAGGGAAAGAACTGCCAAGAAAGTCTCTAGAACTTCCGAAGGGACTTTCCAAAGGGAAATATTCATTTCCAAAGGGATAAAACAAAGGGCTGGCTGTTCACATGTCAGTGCCCTACAGTTTAAGGGATGTAGTCTAAGATCATTAGTGTCAGCCCAGTCCCGGAAATAACACCTGGTACCAAACGACACATACGTCATGTGCTTCCTCCCGTGCACTCATGCCTAAGATAAAGTCTGACTGATCACCTAGGCACAGTGATAAATTAATACACACAAATTCAATAGATACAAACAACATGCTAAACTAGCACAATGGTAACAATACACTGGGGTGAAAATGGTTTAAACCTTGTGAATTGTCTATTTCTGGAATTTTCCATTTTGTATTTACAGACCGTGATTGACCACTGGTGACAGAAATCTGGAAAACAAAAGCCCAAGTGAAGGTGACCCAGTGCATTTTTCGTCTAAGAACCTTGAGGCTGGAGTTCACAATGAGCTGTGCTCACTTTTCTTACAATGGCTTCAAGTGGCCCCGCTTCCTCTTCAGATCCGCACGGCACTAATACGCTCTACAGCCCGTCAGTGGGCATCAGGGGTTGCTAGGCACAACACACAGAAAAAGCTTTTATGTTTCTCATCGCGGCAAAGGAGCATTCACCAGACAACTTCTGAACCATCTTATATTTAATCACCATCAAACAAATGGCTAGTGAGGATGTGTAGGGGTTAGTGAGAGTCCTGAAGTCAAATGTTGGAGGACAAAGTTGATAAGGCTAGTACATCATTTTTACTTAAAACTTCACTCCATATTCAGAAAAAGGAACCAGAGCATTGCGGTACCATTTCACGGTTTACCTTCTACCATTTAAGATAATACTTAACAACTCTGAGGTAAGCTCTGATCCTGTCTTATTATTATTTGTTATTCTGTCTTGCTTAGGTGGAATGACATACCTTTGAGGGCAGGAATGATGTCCTACTCTCCTTCTTTCCATTTTTACCTGACAGACCCGACATTTAATTAGCATTTGTTAACCAAACATGACCCTCCCACACCTGTACTCCCAACTGAATACACGCAATGTTCACTTTTTATTTTGATCTCTTAGTTTCCTGTTTCTTTTATTTTATTGTCCTTGAATGTCTTTTTTTGTTACTATTGCATAATTTATAATGCTACCTCAGCTATTATGAATAATTCTGCTTGAACCATTAATTACTCCCTGTATGTTGTCTCCTCCTGAGTGGTATGTTTTTCTCCTAGGTCTTATAGCTAGCAGTCCAGAGAAAATGTACCAGGGGTGCATAGTAAACGCTTCTCTGTGGAGTTACTCATTATTGACAGACATTTGCTAACACACATTTTGAATCAGTCAAGTCATATCGTTGACAAAATGCCCTTTTATTATTTATTAACAAACAAAAACATTAACATTTGAGAGAGAGTCTCGGGGCAATTTGGAAGAACAGATGGAGTAATTTAACTCCTTTAGCTTCCTGGCTTGCTGACAGGTACCACGTAGAGCTAGAGCAGTCACCTCCATCTGGCACACACGAGGGTGGATCCTGAGCTATTTAGCATGGCAAGATGATGTTACAACAGAAGCAACTACAGAGTATAGAACTCAGAGGCAAAAATAGACTTTGCCAAGTCACAGACCTTAGTAAAGGGCAAACTTCAAGCTAGTGTTAATACAATAATGAAGCTATTTTTAGGTAATGACTAATTTTAAAACATTAGCCAGAAAGATAAGGTTCTGTTTTAGCAGTAGCAAAATGAACACCCATTTCTCTGTTTGGTGCCCTGAGTTCTCAGTAGTGTTTCCTGATAGACTCAGAGGACACTGCTAATTCAGTGATATCCAAAAGTCCCTCATTTTCTCAGGACTAGCTCCTCAGGCTTTGTTTTCTCTGATTCTTACCTATAAATGTGATGGGAAGTGTTATGGTAAATGTGATTACCTTTGTGTTCTGAAACTGTGAGCTACCTCTGTTTCATTTGCTCTAACCCCTGGATTATAACTGCACAAAAAATAGAAATAGTGTTTTATAAAAATGGAGATGCATTTCTGAACTCTCTCATCATGCCGAGTAATTTGTCTCCCTGAATGTATTCAGGAAAAGTCATTAAAGAAGGCCCCCCATTGTTCTGAATCGCACAAATGCACATGTTTAAAGGGCACACGTTCTGATGTGGCATTAAGAAAAATGGCATTTATAAATCTTCCCTGCCGAGTGTAGAATAGATGACCCAGGCATGTGGAGGTTCCAAAGCACCCAAGGAATTTTTTTTTTTTTTTCCTATACTCCAAAGTCTTTCTTGAAACTAACGGGTCTATGGAGGCTGGAAAAGCTGCAGGTGTGTCCTGTGTGAGATCTGAAATGAAAGGTATGCAGCTGACCAGAGGCCGCCACATCTCCAACCCTCCGTTTCTAGAAATATAAGAACTGTAGCACTTAAACAAGTGAGTCTGCTCTTTGAAGGAATTTTTTGATAGACACTTTCCCAGGAGGAGCTCTTTACACAGGCGAAAGTGAAATACGCATCTCAGACACGTTAATACGCTCGGTCAAAGTTGGGACTATTCTAGTATCCTCTTCAACAGTATTCTCAGGTGATCACTGAAAGGAGGAGAAGCTGTTCATTGCTAGATTACTGGTTAGTATGTGTGACGTCCATGCTTGGTCCTCAGCACCAGAAGTAAAACAGCCAACAGAGGAAGTATGAATTAGGGTCGTGGGGGAGGAAGGCATTTAACACCAGGCACCACGTATGAATATTTGCGTTCCAAATACTTTCTAATCTTTTTCAGAGAGGATGCTTGTGTTTAAAACTGGCGTGGTGGGAGAATGCCACCAGAGTCTGACCAGCAACTGAACCGAAACAAATCTGGGTTTAGTATTCTTGAGGGTGGATTCAATACTCTTTCTGATCTATTCTCATTTGTAGGGCTTACAGTAGCCTTTTGGGAGTCGTAAGTGAAAATCCGGGTTATTTATCAAAACTCCTTTTCTTTGGTGTCTTAATCTATATTACACGGTGGGAAACAAACTACAACAGGCTAGGTAATTTACAGAGAGCATACATGTATTATGTTGTACATACCAAGAACTGCTGAAAGAGCTCTACCATCCCCCACACCCTACCCTGCCTTCAGTGATTCAGCACTTCCATGGCCCTGTCATCAGTAAAGGCCAAGGTGATATGATTCCTCTGCACATGCTTCATACACCCCTTTAAAATGTCCAGCACGATGCTGTATCCATTTATTCCCTCCCTCTCCGAGGCATCCATTTCATGTCTCTCCCTACCCCTATCCCCAATAAACCTCTAGCATGGAATTCTGTTGCATGGCATGCCTTTGCAGTGTTCCTGGGCCCCTTATCTTGGAGATGCCCTTCTGCTGCAAAAACCCTTTCATTGGTGCCATGACTCAGATAGACTCTCCTGTGCCTGGATTAGAACCACACTGGGATCCATATTTTTCACTTCTACTCTACCCTCAACAGACTCATCTGCTGGCCCACTGATCAGTTGGCCCCCACATCCACCAGGCACAATTTGGCAAGTTTCCCCCAGCCCTGGGTGGAGGTATATCAGCCACAGTCTTTATGACTAGATCTGGCCTTCATGGCTTTTTGACCCTGCTTCTTGTGGCTTCCGTTGGATGAGATTTCATTCCTGAGCTCAGTTTCTCACCTTCTGGCTTCAGTTAAAGCCCTGGTACCAGGCGCTAGTCTCTTGGGCTGTCTGTCCTGATCTCTGTTGAGTGTGGTGATGACTCACCGTGCTATTCCACAGTGCTCCCTGGGTCCAGGGGACACTCTCAACTACACGCTGCAGTGACATTTTTCCTCCCTTCCCTTCTCATCCATGGGAATGGAGTCATCCATACCATCTAACTACACTCCAGGATGTCTCTTAAAGAACCGCTGAGCTCTCTGTTTAGCACCTGATTTAAGAGCTGCTAAACTTATCCACCTTTGCAGTCAATTCAGGACCTTTACAAACACTGCAAGCTATCAATGGAAACTGAGCAGAGATGGCTCATTCTCCATGTTCAAACTTTCTCTTTCCTCCTCCTAGACTTGTTTGTGTTTGTCTGGTCTCCACCCCTCCCCTGTGCTATGCAAATGTTCTGTCTTCTTAAGTTACCATAGCTGGATCTGTAAGTTTGTGGCAAAGTGGGGGCTAGGAGCTGAATGGAGCAGGTCAGGGAACAAAGCAAAGGAGTAGGCCGGTGTGGGCATGCACATGCTCCATCCATACTCTTTACCTTCTCTCTACTCTTTCTGCTGCCCTACCAAACTCCCCCTGAAGCCCACTCTACTTAGGAGCTCCCTGCAGCCCTACAACTTGTAGCTTCTATGATGCTTTGCAAACTTGTTTCATCTTCACGCCCTCTGAAGCTTCCTTTTTCTATAGCCAGGGCTCAAAGATTTCTATCTCTATGCCTTATTTTTTTTGGTGTCTTTTAGTTATGAATGGCAGTAAATTGTTGTTTATGCTGTCCCTCTTCAATTAAAGCTGGCTCTGGAATTGGAATATGGCTATCCTGTCATTTAGACTCAAACATGCTTATTTAAAAGTTTCCTCCAAAAATCTCTGTCCTATATCAGGTGAAACACCTGACTATGTGACAGAGAAAGCAGAGCAAAACAGAATAAAGGGACAGACTGTTCCCAGGGGAGACTATTGCTGCTCATTTCATACTGTTTTGGTTTTGGTTTAACTCTCTAAAACCTTCGCTAAGGTATAAATCTTATCTCAAGATTTACAAGACTGTTCTGTAAACTTTCTGTATATCAAGATCTGTAAACATTTTGGGTATGGTTAATATCTGTAAAATCTGTAACAAAATCAATTTAAAACCTGTGACACCAGGGTTGATAGATAAAAATCTATACTTGAGTAACCTTGATTTGCTACAATTTACTATACATGTGATTCAACTATTGTTTAAAATATACTATATATCACAACTTGGATTCAACTCTTGTTTAAATAAATAGGACTACTAGAAAAGCAGATGTTTTAAATAGCAGCCACGTGACTCCACCATCGTAAGAAGACTGCATGGATCAAGGTGGAAGCAACCAAGTGACTGGCAGCCATCTTTACTAAGGTAGAAGGGTACATGCCGTGTGACTCCAGGATCTTAAGGCGACCCCACGGTATGAAACAACTGAGATAGCAATTATAAAATGTCTTAGTCCTACTGAGCTCTCTGTTTACCATTGTGTCTCCTTTTAGACTAGGAGGCAACAATAGGTTTCCAAAATATTTTGGACGAGGGTGGATTTTTATTTGATGATAAATTCCTGAGTATGGAAAGATATGAAAAGAACCTAGCTTGGAAATGTATGTCTAACTAGTTATATCTTTGCTAACTCTGTTAAATATCAGGCTTCTGGAAAATTATATGATAGGAAACAACATATGCATGTTTGATAAATAAGGTTTATAAATTCCTAAGGTCTACTCAGATTCACATTAATTCTTATCTAGGCTTTAGCTATTTGTATCGACTGAGTCATATAAGAAACTGTGATATTCTATAATGGTATACTAAAAAACTATAATATATATGTCACATACACATAAATTATATATATATATATATATACATGTATATAAATATAAATATATATATAAAATAGTAAAGTAAAGTTCCAAGTCTCTCTACGAATTTATGGTTTATACTAAAGGATCTTTAATTAAATCCTCAACTCAAATTTAACAGAAATACAGCTGTAAAATCCTAATCTTATTTTTAAAAGATTATATAGTATTTAATATGTATAATAATTGAAAGATAATTAACACATTATCTATTAATATACTATTTATCTATTATATTGTTAGTTATCTATTATATAATAATAAATAATTATCATATACTATATAATAATAATTATTAACATTGGTTAAATATTAAAGATAATTAAGATGTACAGGTTAATAGTCACCTTATAAATGATCAAATTCTTTAATGTGTTCAGAGCTATACTTGTAGTAGTGCTAAGGTCTAATGTAATTAACTTCAGAAATATGCTTTACTTAACCTCCTGTATGTGTTTTCAAAGTTAAGTCTAAAGCAAGTAACTAAAAACATACAAACTTTGTTTAGCTCAGATATACTTAACAGATTATGGTCCTCAAAACCCCTCCAAATTCTGCTGAATATGGCATTTAAAATGTTTAAGCTTTCCACAATAAACAGTGAACTTTTCTAATGGTAACCGTTGAGGTCTCCAAAGAAGATGATGGGGCCCTGCAATGACAACTCTACATGTATTGTGGTAATGCTAACCACTGAGCGAACTGCCCCATGCCTCACCTGCCGCCAGGGCTCTGCACAAACTGGACTCTCTTGGGTTGACTGCTGTACTCTGTACTCTGCCTCATCAGAGTAAGGTCAATTTTCCCAAGTTCCTTCTCCACAAAAAAATGTTTCCAACCTGGGCAGCTGAATGCCTATGCTGCTCTGTATGACAGCTGGAGATCATATGCTGTCTTGTATGACAGCCAAAACCCAACTACTTCTGCCCCCAAAGAACCACAGGAGCCTCAGGTGACTATCTAGATAATGGGTCTCTGTCATTTTAATTGATACATAGGCCATTTGGATTCTATAGTTTTCCTTCCTCAGATCTACAGTGGCTTGATGACTAGGCTAACTGTAGCTTTAAGAGCAGCAAGCATCTCCCACCTCCTCCCTCATGGCTAATAGAACTATTATGTAAATTCAGATGCCTCTCAGTTCCTCTGTCTCCTCAGTTCTCTTCCCATGTAAAAACTAGGCTTCAAGCCCCACTTTGCTAGAACTGTTAGGCCTTCAGCTGAGAAAGACAGTTTACCTCGCTACCGAACTCTAAAAAGAGATAAACTCACTTTCAAAGTAACTTTCTATTTAAAAGAGCTTGCCTTACAATGAGTACACCTGTGTCTCATGATAAATGATTAAATAGAAAAATTTTAACATTAATGTAAGTTCCGAGGTTTTAAGTAAGTTGTGAGGATCTAAGAATGTGTTTTAAGGTATGTAAATACAAGTTATAAAGGCCTAAGACAGTATTCTTTGAGGATATGAAAGCTGAAGTAAAACCTGAAGGTCTAAAAAATGGTATAAGGTATTATTATAGTCAAAAATTTAAATTTCCTTTGATTATCTTTGAAGTATAGACCTAAAAATACTTCTCATTGTGCTAAAAACAGTTCTGTCCAATCTACATATCCAGCCCTCTGGAAAAACGTGTTGAAGCTTTTAATCCCAAATCATTTTTGTTTTCCCAGGTTTTACTATGACTTAAAGACCCAAGCCCAGAGTTCTCTCTCTCTCCAGTGGGGATTCCAATACAGATTACAAACAGCTGGTAATGCTAACATACCTAGAACTTTTATCCCTTTTAATAAACTTAAAAAAAAAATCCTTATAAGCCTCAGGGAGTCTTGAGACTTGGATCCACCTTACACAGGTCAAACAGACTCTAGATAAATACTGTCAATCAACAGACCTTCAAAAAGATAAGGAATAGCTCAATGCCTCCAGCCCCTGCGTCTTGGATAACCTCATATGGAATTGGATACTGCCCCTCCTAACTCCCAACCTTCTTGTTTTCCTGCTTTTACTAATTTCACTCTTCTTCATCAATTTCTTTTCTACATTTCTTCAACAATGAATCTGGAAAATTTCTAATGAAGCCATCAATCAGTGATTGTTGCAGGACTGCCAACCCTTAGTCACAGAACTGGAGACTTGTAACTGCTGAATTCATCCTGACTGCGAGGATCAACAATTCCCCAAAGATGTCGATGCCCCAGACAGCAGTCTAAAGAGCACTGCGCCCCATTCCTACCTCACCAGTCACCCCTTCCTATTTCCTTGACTTTTATAACAAACAAAAGGAAGCAATGTTCTGTACACCAAGAACTGCCATAAGATCTCTCCCATCCCCCGCACCCTTCCCTGCCTTCAGTGACTTAGTGTGCCAATGGCTCTTTCATCACTAATGGCCAAGGCAACAAGTTTCTTCTGCGCATGTTCTATTATACGCCCCACCCCCCGCACCCCCTTAAAGTGTGTCGTCTTGGTCCAGCCTGGTGTGGGATTCCTGTTGTGTGGTGTGACTTTGCAGTGTGACTGCAAAGTGACTTTGCCTGAGATGCCCTTCCACCACAAAAAGCCTTCAGTATTCTCTCTCAGATCTGGAGGCTGCCAATCCACAGGCAAAGTTAGCAGCTGAAGTGCCTCTCCCTCTGCTTCCCAGATAGCACTTGGAATTTTGTAAGAAACCAAGCCCATTTTCCATTCTTATATTTATTATATTTTATTTCATTGCGTGTATATATGTGTGTATGCGTGCATGTGCCACAGTGTATATGTGGAAGTCAGAGGACAACTTGAGGGAGTGGTTCTCTGCATCTACCATGCAGCTCCTGGGGATCCAACTCAGGTTGTCAGCCGTGGCAGCAAGTGCCTTTACCTGCTGAGCCTTCTCACTGACCCTCACAAAGCCCATTTCCTATAAGTGCTCAGCGCTGACCTCTCATGACATAAATGCTGCTGTAAATGCCTGCTGTTTTTAGGTCCCGCCTTCTAATACTGTTACACTGGAATGTATTTCCAATGGATAGAATCTGGGAAAACATATCCAAAACATGGCTCTTGGTGTACCCCAAACTACAGTTTATGTCTTCTTCAAGCTTCATGAGAGTTGGAAATTCTGTTGAGCTTTTGCATTCCTACCCAGAAGCTTCTAGACAGCTTCCCAGCCTCCAACCTGCTGCTGGGGAACTTGCAAAGGGCACGGGGCAAAATGTAATGGAGTGTGTGGCGTTTCTTTCTTTGTTTTTTCCCTGTGGAATGTTTAGTATTTTTCAAAATCTCACCAATTTTCAATCTTTCTAATTCCTTTCATCCTTTATATCTTAAAAAGGGCTTTCTAGTTTTCTGTTTGTTGTTCACATTGGAAAATTCTTCAGCAAAAACAAAAATAAGAAGGGCAAATCTGCTGCTCATATACTCTATATTTTTGACATTTCTTCTGATTGATGAAATCAAAAGGCCAAAGGTATGAGATGATTGCCAGAATGGCTTTGTCCATGGTGCTACATGGGCTGCTCTCCCCATACCTCAACAGGAGTCAGGAGACACTTCTCTGGTTTCTTGACAAAAACAGAATTTTTCCATTCTTCATCCTGATGAGAAAAATATTTATTCACAATAATGATTTATATGCTATTGATCTGAACTCACAACAAACTCTGCATTTTTAAAGTTTTCTGGGGTATACCATGGCCAAATCACAGGTTCACTATAAACAACTAGACAGTCAGTGTGTCCACAGCTGTGCAGCACTAGATGGCTTTGCTTTCTTAGAAAGGCTTAAAGAGCTGCCTCTGCAGTTAAAAGGTCTGCAATGGCAGATTCTCTGTGTCCACCCTTTTTCATGGGGCAAAGTAGGTTCTGAGAAGCTTGGAGTTGAACTCCGTGATGAGCTGACTCTGAGTGGAAGACGACTCAGTTAAGTAGCCGTGTACTGGAGTTCAGAGACCTGCCGCCAGTCTGCCGGGCTTTCAGCTTTTGACTGCATGATTTAGTTTGCAATAATAGCAATCTGAAAGGCAGGTGGTGTAGAGGCTTCCTGCCCCACTGAGCACCAACTCAGTTCTCAGCAGAGGATGTTCTTGGAGATTTGCAGAGCAGACTGACTCTCTCTCTCTCTCTCTCTCTCTCTCTCTCTGTGTGTGTGTGTGTGTGTTTTAGCCTCGGGCTCATGTTTGACTGGGTGCCTTTCTTCTCATTGCTTCCCTGACTTCTCTATTGGATTTCCATCTGATGTCACCTCTAATATTTCTGTAATTTAGGGAGAAACAGCAGAACTGTTGCAAGTCTTACAGAAACAAAAAGTGACCTGCGGATGAAGTTACCTCAGGCTTCACTTAAAGAAGATTTCGTCTTCTGTTGAAGACAATAACTCTTTCAGACTTTGTTCCTTGGCTAGCTGAAAATTTTAAAAGGATTAGGACTAAACATGAAGTTTACTGGCTTTCCTTAATGCTCAGAATCCATTTATTATTATTTATTATTATTTATTTTTATTATCATTATCATCTGCCCCGTGTGCCACAGATTAGTACTTCCAATCTGAATCAACAAATAAATGCTGTGGTATGTTTTATGATTCAGATCTATTGGTGTAAAAACATGGCTCCCATCTCAAAGAGGATAAGACATAGCTTTTTCTGGAGCTAAATATGAGTGACCATCACCTGGGAAATATGAACCTAGCTTTCCTACATTCCATGTCCAGCATGGTAACAGTTCAATGAAGTTTTTACAGTAACGGAATAAATGAAGTTATAAATCAAGGCACTTTTCAGATATTTGGTGAAAATATTAGATAGGTAGCTTAAAGCAAAGTGGGAAAATCTCGGCTTTAGGACTTAAATGCTATCTGATGGCATTCTTAAGTTTTGGCTGGTTGGATAGACAACAAATATACAATAAGTGTATATTCCAAAGGATTTACCTAAGGTCGCAAAGGAGTTAGCTCACACACGGAGGAGGGTAATAAATGGTTATTAAGAGGGCTAAAGATGGCTCAAGATAATTTGGTTATACATATGTAACCTTCCAAACTCAAGCACCTACCCCTTCCACAGAAGACACCATTCAGATAGTCCCCATATATACCAGGGTACAAAGCCCAGATGCGACCTCACAGACCTCCTACACACAGTATGTCAGGTGGAACCAGCCACTCATCCTATCCCAAAGAAAATCTAGTTTTCAAGGATCTAATTCAATCATTTCATGTACAAGTTAAAAAAAAAAAAAGAACCCCGAAGCCTAGGGAAAGAAAAGGCGTTAATTCATAGAACCCAGTCTTTATGTTAAGGAGCAGATTCAAACTCTAAATTCTTATTCAGTGCCTTTCTGTATCACAACGTTACTCCACCCTCATCAAGTAAGCAAAGATAAAAAAAAATCTAAAACACATCAAATGACCCCTAAATAGCACATTCGGGGTCCAGGCGGGTCCATGAAAACAGTACCTAAAACTCAACTTACAGCGTCACTGTTTCCCAATGGTTAATGGCTGTAGTGGTCACTGGGGAAGTAAAGAAAGGAACAAATGTTTTAGAGGCATGAGACAAACTACATGTATTTCCCCATCTTTATTTCTCAACAAGTCAACATTGTGCTTCATGACAGGAATATTAACATGAGCAAAAGAAAGACCTTTACCTCAAAGAACCAAGTCCGTGTACATAGTTAATAGCACCATGGTTATGGGAGTCAGACAATGAACTTTGGTGCTGGATCATCACTAAGAGATAGTATTATTTCTGGAATTAGAGCAATGGGAGAGAGTTAGAAGCTAATTAGGAGCCATTGATCCTATCTCAGTATAGGGATCATCTCTGCGTTACCTTGAAGGAGGTCATTAGTCCTTCTTCTCCTAACTTTAATGATTTAAAGGTTAAAATATGTTTAAGGAGAAAAGCAAACTCTGAGCCCTAAGTGAAAACAAACAAACCCAAAATAACCAAACATGCAATTTTGGGTTCATTTAACTCTCAAATAACCTAAAAATGATTAGAGCCAGAGCAGATGGATGACATCAAGGAAACGGTGTCTTCCAGACACAATGGGGTTGAGGCACATACGAGCTTACAGAGACTGTGGCAGCGTGCACAGGACCTCCACAGGTCCAGGCCAGCACTGAGAGGGGGAAGCGGAAATGAGCTCCTATCTCTAGCTGAGAAGCTATCTCCCATTGACAACTGCTTGCAAAGAATTAGTTCTGATCAATGAACTCTCACTGGATATATTACCACACTAATGGAAGGCTCCATGCCCAGCAGTAGATAGCCAACACAAAAAGAACTCAAAAGTATTTTTGGAGATTTTTTTCGGTCTGATCTTGCTTTGTTCAAGCTTTTATTTTTTTACCATACTGTTTTTTTTGTTTGTATGTTGTGGTTTCTGATCTTGTATTTTTATCTTGTGTGTATGTATTTCACATGGTTTTTTTCTTTCTTTTGTATTCTTGTTTGCTTGGTTTATTTTTATATTTTATTTGCCTGTTTGTTTTTTAAAGAGAGAAAGAAGGCTTGGAGTTGGATGGGTGGGGAGGAGGAGAGGGATGTGGGAGGAGGTGAGGAAGGGAATCGTGATCAGAATTTATTGTATGAAAAATTATTCTCAATAACAAAAAGTATTCTAAAAATTATGATTAAAATATTGGTTTTGCCCTTGCCTAACTATTTCCAGACATAAGGGAAGATATTCAACATCTCAAAATGAAGCTAATTTTATCTTGTAAGGTGTACTATTCAGAGAAACTTCAAAGTTCTAAGGAATTATTCGCCTTTGCTCAGATATAAGGAACCAACCTAGACCCTACGGAAACTAGGGAAATCCTGTTTACGTTGTGCTCTGAGGCACTTGTCTTACTTGAAACATTTTTCAAAAAAAATTTTTAAATTTCTCTTAGTCTCCAAACTGCTTTCGGTGCTTTTGAGTCTAACCCTTTGTATACTAATCTGTTTTTAAAACGCCTGGTGAGGAAATCCCATCGCAAATCTACAAGTACTATCCTATTGATATTGAGGTTTCTTATCAGTTATAGATGGAATCAAACCTTCAGATTCCTGAGATAATGTATTTCAATCCTAGAATTCTGTACTCAATCACATTAAAACTAAAGTGTGAGGACACAGTAAATATATTTAGGTATCTACCATGTGTTGTGTTTCACCAAGGTACATGGATAAAAGAAAGTGCGTGGAACTGTGATAGCTAGTTTTAATTGTAAACTTGTCACAATCCAGAGTCACACGGTAAGAGAGTCTCAGTGAGGAATTGTCTAGATCAGGTTGGCCCGTGGGCCTCTCTATAGAGGGCTGTCTTGATTAAGTTAATGGACGTGGGAAGACCAGTGCATCTTTGACTGGCTTGATGTCCCTGACTGTGTAAGAGTAGAGAATGAGCTAAGTAGTAGAAGAATACATGCATACATCTCTCTGTTCTTGACTGTGGGAGGCATGTGATCTGCTGTTTTGAGTTCCCACGACCTTGACTTCCATGCTTTGATGCACTGGAACCTGGAACTGTGAGGTGAAATATATCCTTTCTTCTCTATGTTGCTTTTTTTTTCAGGGTGCTTTTTTCATGGCAACAGAAATAAAACTAGGATAGAAACCCTGAGCACAAGGGACCTTTCATAAGGAGTGACAGAAAGTCTCAGGATGAAAGTCGGAGGAATTCCATCCAGGGGGTAACTAAGCAGAGCTTACAGAGGAGCACAAAGCAGAGGGACTTAGAGCACAGTCTCACTGTGATGACTGTCACTGTCAACCTGATGTTTTTAGAATCACCTAGGAAACAAATCTCTGGGTGTGTCTCTGAGGGCATCCCCAGAGATGGTTACTTGTTGGAAAACCCACTCCGAATATGATCTGCACCATTCCTGGATTGATTAAGAAAGAGGAGGTGAGCGAGTGCTAGCACTCCCCCCGCCCCTGCTTCCTGACTAGCTGCCTCGTACTCCTGCTGCCATGCTTCCCTCACCATAGCCCAAATCAACCTCCCTCCTTAAATTACCTTTGTCCTGTGTTTTGTCAGAGCCACATAAAAACGAAACCAACACAACCCCAAAGATACATCAAACTGATGTGCTGCCAGGTCTTTAAAAACATGAACCAGAGGAACCATATATATATATATATATATATATATATATATATATATATATATATACACACATATATATACCATATATATATGTCTATATAAACCATAAATATATAAACAGTTCTGTGTGAATTCATGATAAATACCTAGTGATGAAGCAAATTATTATCAGGGGGAAAATAATGTACAAGAAAATTCACAATACAATCTAAGAAGCAAACTTTCACACGTATCACCAGATGTCTTTTGATGGGTGCACGAATTCAAGGGCCAGGCTTTTCAAAGGCTAGTATTGGGAAGATATGCATAAGCAATGACATTGAGCCCCTACTTTACACCAAGATGAGATGTTTTCCCCTTATTTATATACAGTATGCTCTACCCTATTCCTATATGCTGCAGAAACAACTTGCAATTCTTTAGTTTTTCTCAATATAATACGTTTATTGATTACTTGAGTTTCATATAATGAATCTGGATCACACTTTTCCCATTCCTCCCAGATCCACCCTCCTGCCCTTGTGCCTTCTAAAAAACAAAACAGAACAGAACAAAAGCCTGAAACCATATAAAAAACAAAACACAAGCCAAAAACAAGAAAAAAACCAGATAAAAAAGAAACAAAAAACACAGAACAAAAACAAACAAACACAAAGAGAGAGAAAAAAAAAAAAGAAACAGAAAAAAAAAGAAAAGAAAGAAGAAAAACATGAAGTCAGTCTGTGTGGCAGGAACATGGGTCACAGGCTTCACCAGGGTTGCGGGCGGCAGCAGGCAACACAGATCCCAGCCATCCACCTGGCACTGTAACGCAATCAATATACAAATAACATATGTGAACTATTAGGCTTAAAATTTCAGGCATAATTTTTTGGCTTACTAATTACAGGAAGATATAGTTTTCTATAGCATACTTACCTATTCTTCAACTCCCCCCAATAGTAAATTACAATTAAGGTAAAATCAATAATTTGCGTGTTCATAAAAATATTGATATAAATTAAGGTACATAATATACTTGATAATTTCTTTTTCATGATGTCATTCAGGAAGCAAACTAAACGCTAAACAAATTCTGTGTGTGACACGAAAATAGAAAACATTTCCTTAGGGTTGAGCTAGCATCAAATGACGCTGAAAGAGGTGCTTATTCGAGGCTTGTTGTTTGACAATGTTTTAAAAATTGTAGTATGTAAATGTACATAAGAAATTTGCCATCTTTAAGTGGGTAATTCTGTGGCGCTAAGTACATCACACTGTCACATGGCCACCGCCACTGTCTGTCTCCACAACCCTTTGCATCTTTCAGCGCGCAAACTCTGCACCTACTTAGCTGTTACCCAGCTTCCCAACTTGAAGCAACCAATGTTATGTTTCTGTCTCTGTACAGATGACTGCTCTAGGTGCTTCCGGGAAGTGGCATCCTGCAGCGTTTGTCCTTTTGCAATTGTCTTATTTTATTAGCACTGTACCTTCAAGTTTCATTCATGTTGTGGCATGCGTCAAAATGTTCTTTTTAAAGCAGGACAATATTCTCCTATATAGATGTAGCATTTTCTGATTATACCACTCATTCATTGGCAGAAATATGGCTTGCTTCTCTCTTGACTTGTGTAAATAATATAATATGTTACCAATATGTTTTTGTAAAAGCTTCATGATGCTATCTGGTTTTAAAATCCATGCATCAAATTAATTTATTTCAATATTTTTCAAAGATTTATTATTTTTTTAATTTTGTATGTGTATAAATATTTTGCTTGCATGCATGTATGTGTACCAGGTGCATGCAGTGCCTGAAGAAGGTATCTCTCCAGCCCATTTTACTAATTTGAAAATAGGAACAAATGGAAGCACCTATATATTTGTTGATCACCCTGGTTACCAACTATGTATTCCTGACCGTATGAAGGAATCTGAGAGATATGCTTTTAATCGTTTTGAAGTGGGCCGTAATTAAAAATTATTTCATTACATTCCTCTAGAGAAAGCCAGTTTCCATGTTGTGAAAAAGCCCCAATGACCCTGTGGAGAGTCCATGTAGCAAGTGCCCTGTAGCCAGTTCTAATTAGCAAACAAGATGAGCATACACTATTAGAATTGATTCTGCAGGCCTGGGAAAGCAGTAGGATGGATGCTGGAATGGCCCTCATTCCAATAGCTCACTAGACACCCCACATGAGAACCTCTCAGGTGAGCAGTTCCTGAATTCCTAACCCTCAGAAACTATAGGTTCATTGCTGTTTTAAGCTGTGAAGATTTGAGTATATTTTTATACAGCAATGGATAAATTAGGTATGGGTTAGACCAGTGGTTCTCAATCTGTGGGTCACAATCCCATTGGCGGTTGAATGACTCTTTCACAGGGGTCACCAAAGACCATCTGCATATCAGATATTTATTTGCATTATGATTCATAGTAGTAACAAAATTAGGGTTATGAAGTAGTAATGAAAATAGTTTTATGGTTTCAAATCATCACAATATGAGGAACTATATTAAAGGGTCTCAACTGAGAACAACTGTTTTAGAAAGAACCGAGGTTCAGAAAGACAAAAGGACCTATGGCTGGACACACAGCTCAGTAGTAGACTTCTTGCCTCTTATTTGTGAAAAACAGAAGGGACCTGCCAAAGGGATCTCAGCTTAGTAAATGGGTTTGGAGGCGAGCAGTGATCCTATTTCTGACCCTAGACTCAAGGCTCTGTCCATTTACAATGCCAGAGTGGCTGTCTAGCCCCAAGTGCAGTGTGATGATTGCTTTGTTTTTTAACTTCAGCAGGTCAGTCTTGATATAGGGAAGTTCCCTTTTGAAGGTTACAAGTGTGAACTTATGGCTTCACCAATCTCCACCTCCAACCCAGATGGGAACTGCCAAACTCTGAAGCAAATAGGCTGCTGTTCATGTAGGGACTGGCACGTAAGAAAGACCTTCAAGTAAGGAAGTTAAGTACCCTATATATGTGCCAAGTTTGGATCTGGCTCACACACTGAATCGTTTCTTTTTTATGTGCTACATTCTTATTGATCTCTTGGGTTCTGCTTTTAACTAAGAAGTATATTAAAAATAGCACTCACATCATAACACTGTAAAGAACATGTAACAACTCATTTTTCCCCATCAGTGCACTAAACATAGATATAACTAACTTCTTGCTGTCTTCATACTATATATGAATAACTATTTCAATTTGCCTTTCTCTTCATTTCACAGATTTTTAATTTTCTGTTTCATTTGAGATCATTAAAGAATATTACTTAAAATGGGCAAAAAAGGCTAGTGTTTAGTCATTTTTAATTTACTGTGACACACACATTTGCTGATACACAGAATGAGTTAAGGTTATAATAACGCGTCGCCTGTGCCCCTTGATGCTTTTGGATTGGATTTCCATGTGGATGAGTTTCCCATTAGAAGTCTTCTCAGGCACATGGAGTCTCTACTCACAAATTCTAGATTGCACAAACTTCACGAAGATGTACTCTCCTGATGTGAGGGAGCCATGAGAGTCGATCAGTTTTCACTGATATTTGGGACTCACCCTGCTAGAGGTCAGGATTCACATCTTACTGTCCATACCGGCTCCTCTTTCTCAGAATCCTAACTCCTACTGGGAGTTTCCACCAGCATTTTAGAAATCTTTTTGAATTTGTGGACATGGTTTGGGATTTGAGCTTGAGGTGAGAGAATGAACCACCAAATGCCCAGAAGGGACAGGAAAAAGAGAGGGGGGGGGCAGCTTTGTGTCCCACTTCCCAGATTTGCTAACAGAGCCATGAGTGTGGGTTTGGAAAACATCTGCCTATCATATTCTTCTTCTTTCTTGCACAGGCCAGTGACAACAACTGGGATCAGCCTAAACCAAGAGAAGTCACTGCAAGGTTGTCCAACCAACACAAATTTCCAAACTCCCACCTTGCCTTTTCTACTATAGAGACCAGGGAAGCTAAATATGTGTGCTCCTAGGTTCCCTTGACACTTGGGATGCTAAATGGAGAAGCTGTGGCCAGTGACACTCCAGGAGAAGTCTTCTCAGATGTTTTGAAATGACTCTGGCTTTCCAATCAGATGGATTTGAGGTATGAGGCTCTGGTCTGTGCCTCTTTTCTTTGTCTTGCTTGTGTGTGCAGCCAGAAAAGCAGCATGGTTTTATGAGCTGACCTACAAGAATAGCAGCACTGATGACAAGATGGCCCTGAGGACAACTTTCAGCCACTATATTCATCTGCCTTCTTTTGGACTTTGTAAGGCCAAGGCGAATCCAATACACAAGATTGATATTCTTTCATATTGCTGATACAGGGGTATCCTCTTTGTTCGATATATCACTCCCTAATTAGCACACTGTTCAGCTGGATCATTTTTGTGGTTAGAGTTGAACAGAGTTGAACAGGATTTCTCAGCCTTGGCAACTGTTGCCATGGGGTGCTGAATCAGTATGTATTGCGAGCAATTCTGTTCATTATATGATATTTGGTCACATTCTGGGCCTTTACACATTAGATGCCATTAGCATCCCTCCAAAAATATCTTCAGTCATCAACAAATGTCCTTTGGGGAACAAATCAGCACCTGCCATGAGCAGAGGGACAAAGAGATGGGCTTGCACAGGTGCAGGGGCAGTAGAAATGCAGATCACCACCCAGAACAGGCAAGTTGTCAGCACTGCGGTCGTAAAGGGCCTCAATTTCAGCGACCCACAATAAGGTTTGTTTTTAGCTCATAACGCCCTGTCTTCAGAGGAACTTGGCTTACTTGGTTAACTTCAGAGGAACTTGGTTAACTCCGTATCATTTGTAGTTTGAGACAAAAGATGATGGGACAGTTTCAACTTAAATATTTTTGGTTGCTTGGACAAAGAAAAAATGTCTCCACTCACTTGTAAAATGAAATCCATGAGCACATTTGTCTCACAGCATGGCTTTGTAAATATAGCACAAGGGGAATGGTCAGGGTAACTGAGCCTTGGAAAACATTCAATGTTTGGCATCTAGTCTGACATAAGGGTCATTTTCACAACAGCTTTGAGAACCACCATCCCTGTAGCATATTTTGGGGCAAACACCCCAGTTATAGTAACCTGATCACAGATACTCTTCTCCATGACTTCTTGTGTGAGTTGTAGTTAGTTTCAGTCAGTTGGGCTGCTGTAATAAAACACCATGGGTTCTGTGTGAGTTAAATAACACACATCTGTATTCATGGGCTGGAGACAGGAAAATTCATGATTAAGGTGCTGGCTGATTTGATTGATGAGCACTTTCTTCCTGGCTAATGGCCAGCTGCCATCTTGCTGTATTCTTACATTGCTTCTAAGTTCATGCTTTCGTGTGTGTGTGTGTGTGTGTGTGTGTGTGTGTTTATAAGAGCACTAGTTTTATCATGAGGGACACACCCTCATTATCTAACATAAAGCTAATTGCAGTGGTCCCTATGACCAATATGGCGGGCTGGGTTTCATATGACTCACCAGAGGACACGTTGAGTCTGTACCACTGATTCTTCTGACTTCTCCTCAGCTTGTGTCCTGCGATTCAAGGCCACAGGCCTTGGCAGTAAGGCACACCTGTGAGTAGAAAGCAGGAAAGCATGGTGATGAACCGAGGGCCATCTCATGTCCTGCTCTCACTTCCGGGGGGAGCATGGACTCCCCAGAAGATGGTTTGATAGGGATCACTGAAGAGCTGAGGTGCCCCTAAAGAGGGTGGCAAGACATTTGAGACTGCTCAAAACTAAGGTATTCAGAGGGAAAGCTTCCAGAAGTCAGACCTCCCTGAGTGGTTCTCTTAGGAATGCATTTGATCCTTGCCCTTGCTGACCTGATTCAGGTGTCTATGTCTGAGACCCCCTGCTCAAAGCTCATGGGCAAATCTGTTCTCACACAATGGGAAAAAACTCAATACCCAAGACTATGCCTCTACTGTCTAGACAAAGAAGCCATCCCTTTCTAGATAGAGTAGCTATGCTCCAAGCCTGTGGCTTTCAATAAGAACTGAAATCTAAACATTTCTTTTTTTAAGTTTTAAAATCATTCTAAGTGTATGGATGTTTGCTGGCACATATGCATGTGTACCACGTATATGCCTCATTCCCCATGGAGGCTAGAACAATTTCAGATGGTAGTGAACTACCATGTAGGTGCTGGGAATTGATCCTTGGTCTTCTGGAGCAGCACTAGGTGCTCTTATCCACTGAGTCATATTCTCCAGCAGTAGAATAATTTTTAATAGCTTTCAAAATCTAGTGAGGCGCCATGAGGAAGAGTCTGAGCATTACATGTCTAGTCTTGGCCTTACCAGCCCTTTTCCAGAGTATGTTACAGATGTAATTGCTGTTTTGAATCTTCCAGCAAATGACACGACTATGGGCACAGACTTCTGCATGCTTGACACACCCCTCCCACCTGTCCTTGTCACCACCTGCCTCTGCCACCCATAGTAATTCTTGCATACTAAAGCCATGAGACCAGAAGTGTTCAGCTACCCCCAACTTCCAAGCTCATGAGATTGTTGGCAAGGTTCTCTGCCACTGGACTCTGCATGTTCAATTATTATGTTAAACAGAACCATTAACTTGCTGCCTTTCAAACAACATGCCTCCCTCCCCGCCCCCAAAGGACAGGAAAAAGAGAGAAGGACAAAATAAAACCATCCCCAAATGGGTGTATTTCTGACTTAGACACATGTGTCTGTAAGGGTGACAAACTGACTGTTTGGATCTGTGAATGTAGACAGACCCATTTCTTTCCTACCCTCTGGCCTGAATAGAGATGAATAGCTGGAGGTTGCTTTTCAGTAACATTATTACCAAGATGCCACAGCAGCGCGTCATCTATTCCCAACACGCTTGGATGTTCCTTACTTCTTAGTGTACATTAAAAAAAAATCATTTCATAGAGCCCTTGGAGACAGTGCAGATGTCAAATAATATTGCCTGACTTTGCATGACAATATCTCATTTTATTCTGTAATTTAGTTTAATTCAAAGCGGGGCTAATGTCTGTGAAATAGCCAATACAGAGACCAGCTGGGAAACTAACTGGCATCATGAGCTCCACTCAGATTAACATTTCAAAAGTGACACCATATGGCAGAGGGCTTTGGATTTTATGGCAAAGAAACTGAACACTGGACATGGCCAACTAGCACTGACCACCCTGAGTCTCATGCTCGAGAGGAAGGAACAGAAGGCACGGTAGAAATGCGGCCTGCTGCCTTCACTCCAGACAGCCATTTCATGCAGCACTGTAGCAGAGGTGCTGGCCGTTTCATGCAAAGACAAATGGATCCTGACTTCAGTGTGCTATTTTCAAATGATTTCTAGTGCTGAAACCATCCTTGGGAAACTAACATATATACCGTGGAGAGAGTCTGGCTGGGAAAATCCAGATGTATTTTGATGTCATTTATGTGCCAAACCATTGAGAAGGTGTCATGAGTTTTTCCAAATGTCATTGATTTTTATATTCACAGGAACTAGAAAGGTAAATGTGATCTGCATGATTCAACCCAGTTGCCGTTACATTTTTCAGATGCTTCTTACAGGGCACCGACTCCACATAGGGGCCATTTTCAACCTGCTTTCCTTAAGCTGATGAAGAATTCTCCCTTCTCAAGCCCCTCCTCTTATTGGTGTAGGAACCAGACAATTGTAAAACTGTGTTGGATTACGTTAAAAGGACAGAGGGGGTGGGGAGAACAGGAGGAGGAAGAGAGGGAAGGAAGGAGAAAGCATGCAGGAGTAAGGTATTGTGGCACGTAGAAGTGAACTTTGTTGTTAAGTGAGTTTTGATTTCACTCCAAAGTTCATGGGATTTTATTTTGTTAGTTTAAAAAACGCCATCCATTTATGTATATTATTATTATTTATGTTATTAATTAATTAACTATTATTTACTTATTTAACTATTTTTAATGCGTGGACTATGCACATACCACAATATTGGTGTGAACAACTTGTGGGAATCTGTTCTTTCGTTCACTTATGGGGTGGTTGAATGCAGGTACTCCTGAGCCTTGGTAAGATTCTTAATAGACCACTCAATCCAAGTGTTGTCTTCTGGTAGTTTATTTTCTTGTAGGGTTTGTCCTTGATGTTCTCTGGCATCAAAGGGATGGGAATTGTTACAGTTGCTTAAGGGAAGGGAAATCAGTGTATGATGGACCTTGTCTCTATTCTAAGCCTCTCTAGGGAATATTCCCTAAAAGGAAAAAGGACCCCCTACACATTCTTTAAAGATCCAGGAAGTCTTCCTTGTTTTTTTCAAGGGCAATTTGTTTTGTAAGGACATTTAATGGATTACGTTGGATCTGGCAGCACATGGCTGTGACTCCAGCATTCAAGAAGCAGAGGTGGGGAGACGAGGAGTTGGCTGCTACACTGAGCTGCTCAGTGACACCTTGCCTGAAAACACCAAAAATAAACAAAAAATTAAAGGAATTCGTAAATCAGAAACGGAACTCCCAATCATTTGAACTCAGTGTTTTAATTATTTGTTTCGAAATTATTTTGGATTTGCCCTGACAAATGTACAGGGAAGCCCTGAATACCCTTCACCCAGTTTTCCCCAGTGATAACACTTTAAAGAACTTTTAATATCATGGCCAAGAAATTGACACTGGTATTGTCTACACACACGCACTCCTCTGTCTCTGTCTGTGAGTGCTTGTAAGTAGTTATGTGCAATTCATCACACACACACGTTTATGTGACAGTCTCCATAATCCAGACTCGGGCTGTTCTGTCACTAAGTCTCTCTCACATTGTCCCTTGTGGAGTGCACATAGCCTTTTCTGCCATATCTAACTGCTGGTAATCCCACAACTGTTCAACATCACTGTAAGTTTTTATTCTATTAATGTTCTAGAAGTGGAATCCTACTGTATGTTACTTTTTGAGGTTGGAATCTTTGGGTATGGTTTGGACAATGGCTCCTTACAGGGCACACACGTTGAAGGTTTGGTGCCCAGCCATGGTGCTGTTAGATGAGGGTGGAACTCTTTGGAAGTGAGCCCCAGTGGAAGGATGTAGGCACTGAAGGTAAGTCCTAGAGGGACATAATAAGATCCCTTCTCTTCTTCTTATGCTTCTCAGTCTCCATGGGAAGAGGATCTTCCTCAGCTATAGTATCCCACCACTGTGGGATAACTGACCATGGCCCATCACTGCAAAGCTATGAGCCCACCTGCAGTTTCACCCCAGTTCATTTTGTTCCTGTGTTGGAAAGCTGACTGACACATGTGTAACTCCTTTGGTATCAGCCTAGACTCTTCCACCTGCCATTAGGTTGTTCCTTTTTATTATCATATGTGCTTCTGTGTACAGATGTACCACAGTTTGGACAACCATTCGCCCACTGAAGGACACTGGTATGCTTTCTATTACAAATGAGGCTGCTATGAACACTCATTTACGGGTTGTGGTAGAAATATTTTCATTTCTTTGGGATACTATTCAAGAATGCAATTGTTGGGTCCTATGGTGAATGGATATTTAATTTTGAAAAGTTCTATTTTATGTATATGAGTGTTTGCTTCCGTGTACGTCTGGCGCATTGCCTTCATGCCCGGTGCCTGCGGAGGCTGGAAGAGGGCATCAGATTCCCTGGAATTGTAGTTACAGATGGCCGTGAGCTGCCTTGTGGGTGGTGGGAACTGAAACTGCGTCCCCTGGAAAAGCAGTAAGTACTCTTAACTACTGAGCCATATTTCCAGCTCTGCATATTTAATTTTTAACTTGGAGGAAACCAGGAAACATTTTCATAAAGCGGCTGTATTATTTTACATTTCCACACAAAGTGCAAGAGTTATCCAGTTCCTCTGTATTCTCACTAGCATTTGTATCATTGCTTTTTAATTTCCATCATTCTGATGAGTATGTAGTGATACCTCATTCTGGTTTTGATTTGCATTTTCCAAATTGTTAATGGTGCTGAACATATTTACATTCTTATTTACCATCTGTATGTATGTCTTAATGAATCGCTGTTCATATCCTTTGCTCATTTCCCAACTGGATTGCATTTTGTTTGGATTTACTGTTGATTGAGAGCTCTTTCTATATTTTGTATGCTAGACTTTTGTCTGATGCAGAGTTTGCAAATATTTTTATCTCCATCTGTGGCTTCTATTTTTATTCTCTTTATTTTTGCTGAGTAAAAATTTCAGTTTTGGTGAAGTCAGATACCAAAATTTTCTTTTATTGTACGTATTGCAGTCATCAACTCTGAGAATTCTTGCCTAGCTTTAGGCCCTGAAGATAGCCCCCTCTTATTTTCTGAAAACATTGTTGCTTTACATTTAAGTTTTAAGGCAATGAATATAAAGGTTTGTAGAAGGTCAGAGCTGGGCAGCCTGCTGCTTTCCCTCCTTTGCTCCTGTGCTCACCCCCCTAACCCCCCCCTCCGCCTTTTCTGCACTCTTCTTTCCTCCCCCTCCTTCCCTCCTAGTGGTCCTGCACCAGTAACCAAGCTGTCCTTCCCCACTGATTTTCTTCTGTACTTTTGACCGAAATTAGTTGCACACAGTGTTACGGGTTATTTCTTTCCTTATTCTGTCCTATTGATCCGTGGCTTCTCCTTCTCCAGTGCCAATTGTCTTGTCTTTTAATTTTTAAAAGTTTTATTTTATGTATATGAGTGTTTGCCTCCATGAATGCCCAGTGCATTGCCTTCATGCCCGGCGCCTGCGGAGGCACCGGCAGTGATTCCCTTCATGTGTTTTCCCTGTTCCCAAACTTGTTTCAGTGGTTCTGTACAGTTTTGCCTTTCCAGATGGATTTTAAAGCCAGCTGTCTGTATTTATTAAACACGTGGGTGGGATTTTGATAGACAATCTGGTAAAACTACAGATCAACTTTGAGAGACTTGAGACCTTTACAATGCTTAGGTTTTTAGTGTATGAATACGCTTACTACGCTGTCTTTGGTTTTGTTGTTCATCAGCTTCTGCAGTTTTCAGCATTCAGATTGTACACACGCTGTGTAAGCTCGCGTCTTGGAGCTGGATACAATAGAAATCTGTACGCACTGACGTCATTTAATCACCACTAAATTATTTTAATAGTTCAAATAAGTTGTAATAAACCTGGATAAGGTGTTCTCCCTACATTAATTAGGAAATCGCTGTTTACTAGCCCGTGTAGAATAACTGTGTGGGTAAAATGACAGTGTTCTTAGGGATATACTCAAAAAGACCAATTTACTCTCTCTAAGTGGAGTCTTTGAAGAAATGGAGATAATAGTGCTATCTATCTTCTAGAATTATGTAAGGATTAATAGATTAATATGTGACAAATGCTTGCTATTGCATCTCAAGAATTGACAATGTATAAATGTTATGTATATTATAATATCATGTACTAGTATACATTAATAGTACAATTCAAATTTTACTGCAATTCAAACATGTAACAGCAATAATCCCAACTCAAAGACAAAGGAAGGCAGTGGAACAATGCAAATGATGCCACTTGATAAGCTGACACTGACTAGCAGGCTGCTGGGATGATCTCCGATGCTATAAATTAATAAAGTAGGAGTGCCTTGAGAGGAGATTTTAATGCAATGCAAGTTCCCCGTGTCTGTGAGTGTGACGGCATATGGCTCAGAAGGTAAAGGAAATGCAAATAGTTTAATGGGAAGAAACGCCTCACAAACCAAAGAGAGGGCTGTTATGTGGAATGCTTCATAAATTCCAATCCTCCTGACCTGAACAGGCACATCTTGGAATATGGCTCTAATATAGATCACTTTACTTGGTGCTTTAAAATAAATTTGAGGCTTTAAACATCCCCCTCTCCTTTACCTTTGAATTATAGTTCTCCAGTGTTGTTACTAGCTTCCTTGGCAATGCTTCCCAATAAAAATGCAGAATTTTGTGAACTTGTGTGCTTCACTGAGGCATGCACAAATGAATGTCTCCTCTTCCCTTTCTTAAGTCTACGGTTGAAGTCCCAAATGATCTTTCTTGCCTCAACAGCATAGTTGGGACTTCCCCAGTCCTCACACCCTGATTTACTTTTATTAAGTCTTCATTGTGCAACTGACATAGCACCTACCCAGTGTGCACAATAGCTTTCGGAGCATCTCTTACATACTTTTATCCATCAATTTATCATCTCTTTAATACTCAGAAAAGATAAACACTTAATTCTCCATGGTCTGGTTTCCCTCCTTAACATTCATTATTGCAAACCACCCCATGGTCTGCCAGAAAGGCTTAAATTGATTCCTGCCCGTACCTCCCAGCTGGGGCTTCTGGCTTTGCATCAGTCCCCAGGCCCACAGAGGAGATGGATATATTCTGAATGCAGCTGTAGACCTTTGTCAAGAGCATAAGCCAGAATGAGTTCATAATCCCTGGGATGTATGCTCCGTGTAGGCTTTTCATTAGTTGCTGGAGAAATCCCAGAGCTGGCAATTTCAGATAGCATTTCACTGGCCTCAGCCCTATTGCATCTGGGGAGGAGGGGTTCTTTCTCTGTCCATCTGTTGCCTCTGTGATATTTTAGTTATATTTCTAATTATTTCCAAAAGAGTAAGGAACAGATTCTAGGCTGAAGGACTTTAGATTCAGAAAGGACACACTCTGTGCACTAATAGAAGAACAGCATGGACCTATGGGTTTGAGACTCAAGAGCGGGTGACCCCACTTTAGTGGGAGGGGCATGCAAGGGGAAATTACAAGAAACCATCAGTTGGCCTCATAAAATATTGGTGAGACTGTTTATATGTCTGCTGTTACAGCATTCCTTATAATACATGTCAATAAATAATATGCAATAATATATAATAATATGTCAATAAAGTAAATACTTTAAATATCATTTGCTTGATAAAGATTCTAAAGTGTATTTTTAAGCATTAGAAAGAGTTAGAAATGGCAGTGATTTGTAATTAACCAATAAGTGCCTGAATATAACAGATAGAAATTGTCATCAAACATGCTTTATCTTTAGACATAATTTTTTTTTCTCTGAAAAGCTATTCAGAAGAAAGCTGAATTTATTCAAGAGGCTATTCAATTTACACAGTTTGGGCTATGACTTCCAAGAGGTTATATGATATATCTTTTCTTTCCTTTCTATAGCACACACGAACAATAAAGAATTAAGAAAAAGACAGTGGTACAACAACCTTTGAAAGCATAACTTAAAATCAGTGCCTGCAGATCAGAGAGCTGGACAACATGAAGAAAAGGAGTTAGAAGCACCTTCAAGCTAGCGAGATGGAGGTGGTTGATAAATCAAAGAATCTAAAAAGGGAAACCAGAGCTAGGTGTGGGCAGGGACCACTGACCCCCTTGGGGGAGAGCAGTCCTGCTCACTGTACCCCCAGAATGTGTTTTCTTTGGTAAGCTTAATCTAGTATTGAATGGCTTGGCAGTGCTCACTTTCTTGAGCCATTTCCTAGGATGTTGGTACCCTACATTCTGATTCTATAGCCTCTTCTTGGCCTTCTGTCACCTTCGCTTCCTGGTGAGCTGTTTGTATATGGGAAGAGAGGCTCTGATGGGAACTGTATGAACCTAAGATCCCCTTGGGAGCTGCATTGCTCACTGTCAATCTATGAATTCTATTTATGGTTTCATTTCCCTTAATAGTTCATAGATAAATATTGCTCACTTGCTACATGCTTCATTTGTTTAGTGGGAAGCAAGGTGGCTGTACGTGTGGATGTGTGCTGTCTCCCCAGCAGCGGACGTTCTCACTGTGAGACACTGAGTGGGCACTACAGTGTGCATGTACTTGAGCTTGAGCACATTTGCGTGTCTTGTGACAGAGTCCTTGTTGATGGGAATGAGACAACAATCACAGCTTTCTGAGCACATCAGTTGATTCTAACAAGATACAGCCTCCAACTTCATTTATCTGAACAGTCAACAGGTGGCTTTGCTTGCCTGGATTCCTTTAGTATTAACTCTATCCTTTTATCAGGCCTATTAGAACTCTACTAACAAAGCCCTCCTCTGATGCACATGAAGACACAGCTGAGCTTGGTGGGGGTGAGGGGGGCTGATGATAGTGGTTCTGTCCTCTGCTCCCAGTCCTGCCACAGCCTCAGACGCAAGGATGGCAAAGAGTTCTCTTTCTTGATTAAAGGACTCATCCTTCAATCATGGGAAATCACTGCCAACCAAGAAGCATGTCCGGTGTTAGGAAAAGAACCCTGTGCAAACTTCTTCCAGGTCTGGTTTCCCTAGTGTTGAAGGATTGTTCATTGTATAGCATGGTGATGTCACTCTTTAAAAGAAAAAGAAGAAAAAGGAGTCTGTTTCCTCTACATTAGCTGCCCGAATGGGGCTGCTGACACTTACCTTCAGGTGGTCCACATTCTCACAGAGAGTCAGGAAAGGGCACGCTTGGCTCACCTGTGCTGGGACCTTGCTGGAAGATTTAGGCCAGCTTGAAAACCAGTGAACTAGGTGGTGTCTACTGTGCCTTCCACGCACAAAACACAAGATTTTATTCATGATATTGCTTCTTTTTCATTTTCCAGGTAACCATTGAGATCTATCAACTATCTACGCATGTATGCATTCAACATAATTTTCCATGTTTCTATGAATCTGCTATTCATATATTATCTATTATCAATCTATTTATCTATCTATCACCTATGTATGTATATATGTATGTATCTATCAATCATCTGTTACTTCTATCTATCTATCTATCTATCTATCTATCTATCTATCTATCATCTATCTATCTATCCATCCATTCATCCATCCCTGTCATATTCTCTGTCATCACCACCTTTCTATTTCCGTTCTACCTGTGATCAAGAGCACAGTTCTGGAATCAGAATGCCTAGATTTAAGCTCAATTCTGCCATGTTACTTGCTGTGTATGGAGGGTAAACTAATTACCTGTGCCTCCAACCTTACAAAAAAGGTTGGAGAGAATATTTTCCACCTCTGGATTTTGCTGTATGAGTTACATATGTCAGTGTTTAAGACCTCAGTAAATGTTAGCCATTGTTCTTCTTAGAATCTGAGCAAACCCTTGTAGTTTAAAACAGGTTTGAAATCTATATGAAGTGAGTAAGGCAAAGCCCAGTTATAGATTCAGTGAAGGTGTTCCTCAATGGACAGGGGAATAAGGAAAATGAGGATTCCTTGTACTTAGTTGACTGTCACTTAAGAAAAACAATGGAATCTTGCATTTGCAGGTATGTGTGTGGAACTGGAAGTCATTATGTTAGGACTAGAAAGATAAATATCACATGTTTCCACTCATTTGTAGAAACTAAAAAGTTGGTCCTGTTTAAGTAGGGAGTGCATCAGTGCCTTCTAGAGATTGGAAAGGGCAGGGGAGAAGGAATGGAAAGAAGTTAGACCAGTCCTTCAAAACACAGAGAGGAGCAATTATTCGGATTCTCTGCAGCACAGAGGACAACTGCTGGTTATAACATTGTTATGTTTCAGAATAACTGGGAAAGAGGAGTACAAATGTCACCAACTAGAAGAGATTATTGATGTTTGAGGAGTTGGAGGTCCCTATTGGCCAGATGGTGCATCATGTGGTATATGTATTGAACTATCATATTGTACCCCGTTAGGATGGCTACATAGCAGGCCTTAATTAAAGTAGGAGTGTAAGGCTTAATACAAAAATGTTTGTCTTCAATGACTAGACTGAAGGAACTAAGATGGTGGGTAACTGAGTTGAGGAGCTGATTTAAGGAGATAGAAGATGATCCAGGCAGAGGGTGAAGCTCTCTGATAGTCTGGGAGCAGGCACTTCTCTCTGAGCTACTGAGCTACTGAGTGTGGTCATAGAACAAGACTTGGTCTCATGTCAGGATAATGCAGAATTCTAGATATATATAATCATATTCCAGACCTTATCCCTATCTGGCATTGAGCCCCTTGGAAGTGCAACTATTTTCAGTTTAAATTTTTAAATAAGTACAATATTTCGGCTCAAATGAGCTCATGAACACCAGTGTTTATTTTACCTTCTGCTTCCCTGGTGTAGACTGATCCCCTTGTATCTCAGATGGCTGGCTGAACACTCTGCTTGCTGGGTGCAGTGCTACTAGCAGAGCTCTGAGGCTGCCATATTCTGCCCTGTGTGTGTGGCATCATTTCCCCAGGAGCACTGGAGACCTTAAAGTAAAGATGTAGTTAACCCTGCCTTCTTGGAGAAAGAGGGGCCACAGCTTCTCTCTCCATCTCTGTTAGATCCAAAGGACCACAGTGCCATGGAATCTTGAGGAGACATAAGACCTAAGTGCATAGACATCTGGGTTTCTCTTCCTGCCACCTCCACATTTCCCACCCTTCCACAGAGCCAAATGCCATCTTGGCAGAGGAAGGGAGAATGGACATCTGATTAAAAGAGAATGTTTAAATGGACAGAATGAGATCCACTTTAAGTTGGCCGAGTTCAGGCACATACCCTTCTATGAATGCTCTTGTTTAGGAGACTTTGTAAGTCTTAAGATTTGGAGACTCCAGAGGGGTAGATTGCCTGCACAAGAAATTAGTTATAGAATGGAATGATGCTGGATACTCTATCCAGGGTAGTTTTTTCATATTCCACCCCCCCCTCTCTCTGAGAGAGTCTCTTTATGTTTTCAGACTGGTCTGGAACTCACTATGCCTGATCCTGGTGCCTTTGCTTCTTGAGTGTTGGAATTAAAGGCATTCAGCCCCATACCCTGCCTTGGGTATTTTTCAAAACTTCAACATGCATAGTAAGACCTGGCCATGCAGAAGCAGGTTGTTCTTCTGAAATTGTTACCTGTCAGGATTTGAAGAGGAAATACTCTCCAGAGGCACACATATCGAGAACTTGGTTGTCACCTTGTTGGGCTATTTGGATTTCAAGGGATCTGACCTAATCGATAGATTATTCCCTTGGTAGATTTATAATATAATGGCCTTATTAGGGAGTGATGAAAAGTGGGTGGTGAGGTACACTTGGAGGAAGTAGGTCACAGGGGGTGTCCCCTGCCTTGGACCTTTCTTGTATTTCTTCTCTCTGCTTCCTGTCTGCTATGTTATGATATTCTTTCCTTCACTTCATCCTTCCGTGAGCGACTGACTCCCCTAAACAAGAGCCTAAATACATTATTCCGTCTTAGTTGTTTATGTCAGACATTATGTCACATCAATGAGAAAGCTGTCGTGCTGTCCACGGGGCAACGTGGCTCTGAGTCAGCTTCTGTGTGCAGACTTCAGCTTCAATTTTATTCTTTTGGAATGGTGAGTCACTGGTGTCAGAAGGAACACTGGGGTTATGGACATTCTTTTGCAGTCCATACAAAAAGGAGTTCAGAGCACAATTATTTTATGTTGATAGAATCGCTATTCTAATTTACTTCTAGTCTACCCTTCTGAGCTGCGAGCAGCAGTGTAGGAATGCTCCTCCTCTCCACAGACCTGACATCCCCTGGGTCAACCCTTAGGGATCTTTGATTCCTTTTCTTTTCTCCATTCCCCTGCAGCTTTTTGTCATAAACCTTCTTAGTCATCGCTCTGAAATGGCCTCTCAGCTTTCTCATCAACTTCAAGCATTCCTCCCCCAGATCATTAGTCACATTTTTGAAAATTTTATATATATCTCATTTTGATATTCACTCAATGTTAAGGTGACCTGCCCCAGCCTTCTGTCCTGCCTCCACTTCAGGATTTCACTCATCAACCAAACAGGGGCAGAATAATTGAAATACTGCACTTCCCATCAAACCTATGTCCCATTGGGAACCTCCAGTGGCTGGAAATTTCCATACCAAACTCACACTAGGATCCTCTACATAATTCATAGTTTTGTTTATTTGCAGTTGCGCTCAGGTTTAACTCTTACACGTGGATCCTGGCCATTGCACCCCGCAACTAGAGCCAGGGTGCTCTCTTCACTGCTCATATCGTTACATCATGAAGACACTGTTGGGATGTTTTACTCGGCAAGCCTTTCCTTGGACTTCCTACCTATTTAGATCAGGTTCTGTATTTCTCCATCCATGATACCTTTTCCTACACCTCTAAAGGCTTTTTAGGTGTGTATCTCCCATCTGAGTTTTTGTAAATGGTGGTGAGGGTACAGATTAACTAAAAGGAACCTCCATGCTTCATCCCATGTTACAAGAGTCTTGTTTTCTTGTCTCTTTCTTGTGTGTTTCATGGATAAACAGATTAATCTCCCTACATATCAGTGACAATAGTAAAGCCAGGGGCAGAATTTTATTCCATCCTTTCTTTACATCTGTGGTCCCTAACATCTTTCTCTGCATAGGTTGGGTGCTTTGTAAATTCTTATTGAATAACAAATAGGTCAATCCTAGGACATAAGCCACGTGTAGCATGATACTGTCACATGAACACAATGAATTCCAGAATTGTAAGCCAAAGAGAAGTAACTGTTCACCTAAAAGATATGACACATTTTAGAGACAAGGGGACTACACCTTTGGGTAGTGATTACTGCGAATATTTGCAGAATGCCTAGTGAGCATGTATTTCTTAGATGCCCTAATCTGTACTGTGGGTGCTACTACCACCTCCCTACCTTTATACGCAAAGGCATAAATGTTACTTATTACTTGTAGACTGAGACATTGAGCCAGTATAATCCACACTTCATTGCCTTCTGGTCATTGAAACATCCATGATTTATGACAACCAGAGACAGCTTAGAAATGACTCCAGTAAGTCCGCACCAAGTTCTGCAGATAGTCTTCTCAGTGACCAAGCAAGGGATCAGTTCCTACATGTCCCGTATGTGCAAAGCTGTGAACATCACTCTTTGTGACTACCGGTGAGTCCTTGAGGACACGGCATGCATGCTGTAAACATTTTAACAGCTCTGATAACTTTAAATTACAAGGACACCCCAAAATAAAAATTGCTGACTAATGCACTTTCTGAGATCTTGTTTCTATCCACTTGAATAACGTGTAAAACACGTGTTTCAAATATTTTTGGTGAAGGGTTAGATGCTGAATATGGTAGGCTGCCTGAACTGGAGGGTCTCTGTCACAAATCCTCTTCTGGGACCCCTCAGTGCAGTAACAGTCAGGGGCAATGTAGAAGTGAATAGAGAGGGCAGTGTTCTCGTAACATCTTATTAGCGGAAGGAGGTGACGGCCTGGGTTGGCCTAAGGGCTGGGATTTCCTGGTCTCTAGTTTAGATAAGGAACTTGTACACCAACAGGGCAGCACTGAGGGTGTGGAGTGTTTAACCCACAGCTTTCAATTCATTTCCTCTGTACTTCTGCTACGGACCATTGAACAATAAAACCACTTTTTCAATTTCTCTGTCAGGCTTTCATTATTCTTCCCATCTATGGGTTGTCAGAAAATGTCTCCCAGATATCTGATCAATAAAGGGCTCTGAGAGGAATAACAGATCTCGATGCCCCTGTGCATTGTTTTCTATGCATTTGCTTTGAAGGACCTGGGAAGGCGCAAGTATTTCATTTTATATCCTGTGATCTAGAAAGACTTGGTATTGATACTTTAGATTTGTTTCTTACCCTTCATTCTCAAATATCCTAGAGGGAAATTATAAGGGTTCAGAACAGAAGAGATGAAGGAGCTACACGAAAGCTAGAGGGGGCTGAGACGGGGAACAGGTGATTCTACACACCAAACAGAAACACTTGTGTCATTCTTCAGAGAGCCACTCTAGTAAAGAGCAATTCATGAAACACCTGCAAGGGGGAGCATGCAGACACGACAGCCTTCTCTAACAAGGGTACACAAACTCGTTGAACCTAAGTAGCAGCATCTGGAACAATGGACCCAGTCTACTAAATATTTCATAAAGCTTGTCGAACTAATAGTGCACTTTGCTTTTAAAACACTGTCTGTCGTTCTTGGGCACATGTATGGGAAGTAATTTTATTTGCTTTACATTTGTTTCAGTGACTTCTCTCGTCTGCATATGGAAGTAGTAGATCATCTCTCCTGGCTACACCACAGTTGTCGATCGGACTGTTGTGAATTCATTTTTGTTTCTCTGTGCACAGAGGTGACTTTGAGGGAGGCCTTATTTGGGGATCTGACCAAATTCAAAGGAAAAGAAAGGGGCTTTTTGATGTTTGGGCTGGGCCATGGTTATCAGGGGGTGGCTGGTTCAGTGGTATAGAAGGACTTTGCTCTTTCGGTGCTTGGTAACTGAGCCCGGAAATCACACATTATGGAGGATGAAGACAATGCATATCCGATATAAGGAAACACTAATTTTCCTTAATCAGGATTGATAGTGCAATTTTCTGAAAAGCCTCTCTTAGTATTCATGGAAAATTGCTGTGTGTGAGGAAAGCATCCCTGACACAGTACTTCCTTGCTGCCAGGCAGAATGAAGACCAGCTCTGCTGAAGGAGAGAGCAACATCACCCCAGCTCAGCGTCCACTCCACTGTTCTCTGTAGCTAAATGAAGGCTGGGGCTTCTCTGGGCTGCAGGTATCTTACGGCTTCATCCCAAAGTGAATTAAACTCCTCTAGGCAAGCGGTGGTTTCTCCTAAGGCTGTAGAGGCAGTGAGTGATCTGAAAATCTGAAGGAAACATTTCTCAGAGGAGACCAGACAACAAAAGGAGTCGGACATGGGTACAATTGGACTTGGCTAACATTAACTCTCGGTAAAGTGGCTTTCTTATGTGTCTTGTGGTATGAGTGGTTCTTCGACTTGGAAGCTCTGTGGGATCCCATGTGACAGGGTGGTTATAGAAATCAGGGATATGGGGTGTAGGCATGCTTAGAGCTGAGACCTCTTGGTGAATCAGGAGGAAAGAGGGAGAAGGGGTTGCCAGCTGCATGCATAGATGCAAGAGCCCCAAACACTCTCTTTGAGATGAAAGCGAACACTGCTCTCAAAATCAGATTCAGTTGCTCCCATAGATTATCTGAAATAAAAATCTTTTAAACACCAGTGGCATAAGATATTATCGGATGCATTTGGTGATAAATACACATCTTATTTCTACGCATTAGGCCTCTAAATTGTTTCTCTACACACTTTAGAGGGAAAGGAGGAGTCAGTTTTCAAGTGCTGTTTTTGAAATACGGGAGATGGGGAAGATGGAGATGGGAGGTGGGAGGTAGAGGTGGGAGGTGGAGGTGGGCGGCAATGGCTTAAACACTTTAATTACCATGGAGCATGTTGCATGGCCTTCAAAATCAGATGACACACTTACTTTGGGATATTAGACAAGATGCTTTATCTTTTTTGTGACTCATTTTTTTTTTATATCAACAAAAGAGAGGGTATAAAGGAACCTTCTTATTAAGGAGGCTGTAAAAATGTAGGAAAGTGCATTAAAAAATGGAGGACGATGCCTGGGTTACAGCAAACACTGGATAAGTGCTCTTTATTCATTAGATTGTTCTTGAATTAATATCCTAATATTAAAGCTGATCAACATAACAATTTGAAAGATCCTATCACCATTTCCAATGGGAATAATTTGAATTCTGATTTCCTGTTTCTGAGGCTGGATAAGAGAAGCAATAGCCTCTCCTTTGCTCCCTATTAGCATCTATATGAGTGGGTTTTATGTAGATGAGACATTTGCACTCATGGCGACTGGAGGAAGGAGCTAAATCATGAGACTGCCTGGCACTGCACGTTCTTGTTTTTGAGTATTGCATGAAGGCTGCTTCCAGTGCACCTGGGCCTTCGTGTCTGATGGAGCCGAAGTCATTAAACAAATATGTGAACCGCCTCTGTTCAGCTTAGTGACATATGCTTCCACTCTTTATGTTTTGGACAAATGATTAAAATTTCCAGTACTGTTCTGGCACTTCACAGTGTAAGGGAAATGTCTCTGCTTAAGAACTCACCTATTCGAATTGCCAGGCCACTGGTGGGGAGGGGCCACGGAAAGAAGTTAACAGGCTGACATGAGATTTCTCTTCCTTTCAGCAAAATTATGAGTGAAAACACTTTGTGGAGGTTCCAAAAATATTTCTGTTCATTATTGATTGTAACAATGGCCACAAGAACATCGCATCAGCGAATCCTCCGAGGTTAGCCGTCATCCCTGTCCTTGAAGTGTTTTAGCTACGTTTGATTTTAGCACTCTGCTGATGTGGCAGGCACAGTTTAATCCCACTTACACAAGTGTGAAAATTTAAGCTCAGTAATGCTGAGAAACCCAGTGAAGGCCACACAGCTAGTAGGAGCCAAGTTGGGATTTGAAAATGATGTCATGCTGTCTGTAACTGAATTCAGATTGTCTTACGGCTTGGCTCAGTGTCGCTTCATCCACCTCTTCTGCCCAGTAGTGTCTCCACCGTTCTCCAGTTCCTGCAGCATTATGGCATTTGGGTCATTAATTGTCACTTAGGGAATCCTTTCATCCTTGTAAATTAATTGTTTCTAAGTCTTAACTGTCTGAAAAGAGTTTTACCTTTACATATCATGCCCAGCGAAACTTCTTTCTTGCAAAATCTAGAGATGGCTGAATATCCACACTCTGTCAATTCACGGAGAAATGTCCAAGGCGAAAAAAGTGCCCGAGTGAAGACGAATCACAGCACACGTGAACTGGGAACAGAAACACTGAGGAGGCATGGTTTATTCACCTACGTGCAGATGTGTGAGTCAGAATACAGGCTGAGCTAGCAAGGGAACTGAACAGTTGGGGTTTTAGACTCAGTTTTCTGTTGCCTGTGTGTGAAAAATCATCTTGAGTCCATATGTTTGGAGAGTTGCTTTGCTCTAGCCAACATTTGACTCAGGAGTTTTATTTGTTAACATCAATAAGAATCATGCCTCAGATGGAAAGTTCACACCTGCCAAGAGCGTCCAGAACAAGACAACGAACGCTCAGGTTTTAGAGCTGGATTTGTGGGAGCCATCTGAGAATAAGAGAGCCTGCCAGAGTGGCTAGCTCAGTGGAAATGGAATTGTGGTGCAGTGGCAGAGAGGCATTCTTAAGAGACAGACCGTCCACAACCAGAATTTCTCAAGATGTACATCAGGCTGGTTTCTGTCCAAAGTGCATGACATCCAAATTTGTTCTTTTGCCATCCTTATTCTTTGTGTGAGAGAAAATGAGTTTCAAAATGAGACACATCGTCTCTTGTGCACACCCCGGAGGAAGGAAAGTAGATACGGTTGAACTTACTGACGTTTGGTCATCCGATATTTGATGACTTATGAGACCAATGGGACAATAAAATCCCCATTATATATTTCACCATTTAAGATCATTGAGCAAAATCAGTATTTAAATGAGTAATGAGGGAATTTTGGATGCCCAATAGGATTCCACTGTTACATTAGTTTTCTCCAAACCATGAATAAGAGCCATGAGTGCAATGTCGTGCTAATCTGACATCATTATAAAAACTCTGACCCTTCTCAGCTTTAGAATGCTTAAAGGCAGAAGACAGCAACAAAGCACAGGCAACTTGCTAAAAATCTTGGCCCTGAAGTGCAAGCAAGCACGCTGAGCACCATTGCTGGGACTGCAGGAGTGGAGGAGGAACCTTTGGTAAATCTAGACGAACCACTGAGCTCCCGGGGCTTTGGGTGGTGGTGGTCATGTTGTATTAAACTGCATTTCTCTTCATTCATAGCTGCATCTGTTAATGAAAGTCCTCTGGTGGCAGCGATTCTTTTAGCAGATTGCAGACATTTAATAATGACATCCTTGCTGCATTCACAAACACCAAGTGTGACCTGTCCTTGCACCTGATATACATTCAGCTTTGCACAGAGTCCTCTGTTACCCACGTCTTTTATACAGCCACACAAGAGAACTGGAACATGAGACGTAGACTTTCACCTTGGCTTTATAAGGGACATTATTAGCTATACACCTGCTTAGAATGAGCTTGGCAGGCCTAGTTCTTAGGAAAGAATGATTTGCAACTGGGCAGGAAGAAAAGAGTCGTTAATTGCTAGCAATTAGTGATTCTCAGAGGTATTCTTTTTCCTTTGAGTTAGCCCATCCTCTGTGGGAAGTGAGGACAAGAAAAGGATGGTTTTAGTTTTACAGACCCAGCATTGCAGGTTTCCTGTCACACCCAGTGACTCATTCAAATTTTTTCTGGAGTTCAAGGAGTCACCCTCTCTCTTTTAAAATTACATATTAATCAAAGTTATATGTGTGTGTTGTTCATGTTCTCTGATTGATAGGATTCCCAGTGACTGAGCTCCTCATGGGGGAGGAGCTTCTTTAGGCAAGTAAGGGGAGCTCAAAGGAAACTCCTTCCTGTACCTATGGTGGTCCAAAGCTATCAGTGCATCACAGAATGGGATTTCCGGGACTTCCTCAAGGCTCATCCACAATGGGGTCCTTCACCCTGTGCTTGCCGCCGAGTGCTTTTCTTAAACATTAAACCAAAACCTTATCCCTTCTGTTTGTTTGTTTGTTTATTTATTTATTCATTTATACGACTTCTTGAGACAGAGTGTCACCGTATAACCCAGTGACCCAATCCTCCCGTCTCAGCCTCTTAGTGCTGGGTCCAGGTCCAGGTCTGTCTTCCTGGGTTTATCTCCTTTCTGTCTAGTGCTCTTAGGATTCTGATGTTAGATCCCTTGGACTGATCCTAATCTATTCTCTCTTTCTTCTTCTTCTCCTCCTCCTCCTCTTCCTCCTCTTCCTCCTCTTCCTCCTCCTCCTCCTCTTCCTCCTCCTCCTCCTCTTCCTCCACCTCCTCCTCCTCCTCCTCCTCCTCCTCCTCCTCCTCCTTCTTCTTCTTCTTCTATATTTTACTTTGATTCGGCTTTTTGAGAGACTTACTAAGCATTTTCCAGAGTCTTTTACTAGCATTTTAGACTTTGCTCTTTTCTTGCAAAAACACTTCGTATTTCACTTCCGGGATGTCCCTTTCCACTGTGCTTCCTTGTTTTTCGGATGTGGCAGGACTCATGCCTTCTAAGTGCATTCTATTTGATCAGACTTTCACAGTCATTCCTTTCTCTGTGCTGTCCCTGGTCCTTTCAGGACAGGCTTTGGTGACTGGCTTTCTTGTTTGGTCTCTGTCTTTGTCTCTGCCAACAGTGGCCTGGCTTACCTGAACTTGGTAGACATTTAGAACACTTGACTGGAACTTCATCCCCTTTTGTTTGTGTGAACTATTATTGCCATATGTTTGCAACCATTCACATTTGGAAAGAAAAGTATCATTGTTTTGTGCAGCCACAGTCCAATTTTGATATTCACTCCGTGCTCTCTCCTAATTCTTTAACCTGAAATTCAATGTGAGGCTGGTGAGTTGTGTGGGACCTCTGGGTGTTAGAAACCCTCATTTACAACTCATAACCTTCATTGCTGCTGGAGACACAGACACAGGACTTGGTGTATCCTGTGATCTTAAAAAGTGAAGAAATTATGTACAGTGACAACACATTGGGTAAACACCCTCACTGAGCAGTGATTCAGGACCTTGTGTTAATAGACAATATTTCACATGATTCCAGAACAATGTAATGCTTATTTAGAAGAGAATGCAGGGTCTGCAAGGACACTGGGAGAACCAAGATCACGCTATCTGGTAAGGAGACAGGCCTTCCTGTCAGCACTTGATCTCTGACCTAGAAGCTCAGATGCAGCTTTTAAGGGGAGGATAGAAACTTCAGATTTGTGGATATTCATGGAATGTTTCTTTATAATTTTGTAACTAAACAGCATCCTACACATGCATACCTGTGCATGCACATTCTCTCTCTCTCTCGGACAGAAGGAGAGACTATGGACATGCAGGTCAGTATTGCTCTGATCTAACCTAGCTGCAACAGAAATGGAGACCGTTCTCTGACACTTCCTGTGAAAGTCAACAGATCACTAATTTTAAAAAAGTGCAGTAGAATAAAACTGGAACCGGATAGTCTAAAAGTAGGAATCCTGGGTACAGTTCTTGTCAGTTGTGACTGATCTACAGCACCCAACGTGGTGAGCCCAGGGGAGGAAGCTGACTCCTGCAGTAAGGAGCTGGTGGCAGAGGTTTTGAAGCACAAGTAGTGTTGGTGATGATAGATATTCTCTCCCAAATTCATGTTTGATTATGACAGCAGGTACTCGATACTTCTAGCTTCTAATTCATTAATTGCTTATTGACTATCTTCTTTATTTATAGATATGATCTCTTTCTGAAGCCCCAAATGTCCTGGAATTTATAATGTAGCCCAGACTGGCCTCAAACTCAGCAATCCTTTTTTGTTTTCCTCTTGAGTCCTGGGATAATGGATGTGAGCTGGTAGGTAGATTAGTTCTCTTTGCTCAGAGTTGCTTTGGCTCTTTGGAGTTCTTCATGGCGCTGTACAGATTCTAAGGTTTTAGTTTTCTGTTTCAGAGAAGGAGTCATTGTAATTTGATGGGATTCTATTGGGCCTGTGGATCACTCTCGGTGGTGCTGTCGTTTTGCCCAGTGCTGCACAGTGCCGATTCTTCCAATGCCCAAATCCCGGTATTGGTTTTGGTTCTGCTTAAGACAACCACATGACAGAGCCTCCCAGATCTTGCCGCCCAGAGCAGTTTGTATTCACATGGATAAAATGGAAGATCTTGTCAACTGCCCAGGTGGCCGTCACCACTGTGGTCACTTTCCTTATTGTCTCTGCACTGACCGCTCTTCAGATGTTTGGATCTCCATGTAATATGAATATTAGGAATTAAATAAGTCTCTTCGTATTATTTTAGTTTAGCAACCCAGATCCCTGACTGTCTAGGATTTTTTTTCAAGTTTATTTTTATTTTCTCTGTACATGTGAGTGCCTGTCGATAAGTATATGTGCCATGTGCATGCCAGCCGCCCTGTGGAGACCAAAAGCGGGCGTCAGATACCCTGGAACAAGCTGTCGTGCCTTGCCTTGTGGGTGTTGGGTCTCAAATCCCAGTCCTCTTGCAAGAGCAGCAAGTGCTCTTGATTTCCCCGGCTCCTAAGCGTACACAATAGATCACACACACTGAGACTACAGTTTCAGTTTGTAGCTGAATCTGGAGATATTTATGATAAAACGTTCATTTTAGAAGCACAGTGTAGGTTCTCTTCACACTTAACATATTTATTAGATTCAAGAGGAGCTGTCTTCAGAAAAAACGCTGACACTAGTGAACAATGGAAGGGCCAGTGTTTTGAATTTCTGCATTTTCAGAGGCAGCACCTGGGCCACAGCCGGCTGCAGGAAATGCCTCTGTGATGACCCAGCCACTAGAGGGATTGTTGTAACACAGAGAAACAGTTCCCTGCCCTGCTTGGCCCCTCCCTGAAACTCCCTATCCCCTTTTAAAAATTCCACCCAGTAAGCTAGCTGTCTGGAAAGTGCCTTCTTTCCTGAAGAAGTGACAGAGGTAGGTGAGAGACCTCTCTCTCAGCACGCGCCGGGTGGCTGTGGGCTTCAGCAATGTCTGCTGTCTCTGGGGTGTGTGTTAGGCATTCCCATTCTCTTTGAAGCTTCGCTATTTGCACTCCAAAGAAGTCTGGATCCTCAGGACTGTCTAGGCTGAATGTGGTTGTAATCCAAGAGTTGTCTTTACTATTCAAAGCTTCTTGTCTTTGAGACGGTTGCCAGTAAATATACTGCCTCGGAGACTTAAAATGACAACCCAAATCGCCAATTGTGTATTTAAATTGCCCTATGTTTAAAATATGTTTGTTTAGGTGGTATCAGGTGTCTGAAATAATTTAATGTAGCAACTTAACACTTGGAAGTGAAACTTAACTTGGGCTTTTTATTTTTAAACGTGGAAATGTTTTATTATTTCTAGAATTAAATATAAGTAAGGTTCACTCAATTGACAATAAACGGGTGTGAACAAAATACAGACATGCTCAATCAATTAACTAGTTAATGATTCAAACATGAGAACATTGAAAACTCTCCCATTAGATGGCTTAATGACATCCATATTAGTACCAATTTATAACTTCATAATTAGAATTTAATTAATGAATAACTGCATTCCATAAATGACAGCTCCGCATGCTTCAAATTCTTAACTAAATAAAAGAAAACATATAATAATTTTGCAGTGACTGACACTTTTTATTCTTGGGTGTCTCTCTTCTGCACCTTAGGTTCTCAAGAATAGAAATTACAACATCCTGTGTATTCTGGATCATTTTCAATAACACAGCTATTTCATACATGTCAAATCCATATGCGAACTGTTAGCAGGCAGAACACAAACACACATTTTTATATCAATTCATTATGTAGCTCACACTTGCAATACAGTTCAGTGTGTTATTGTAGAGTTAATTGGTCGCACAGGGCTTAGACTCTGCTGTGACTTATTTACTTGTTAAAGTACCCCACAGAAGCGGCAAGGGAACTTTTGCTGCATGATTATACTCTGGAATGCTGGAGTTCCTTTTTCCAAACATCGAATGTAATGCGTTATTTATTCCCCATGTAAAATCCCCACTCCGTCCTTAACAGTAGTCCTTATTTGTGTATGTCCATGATAATGGATCAGTGGGTGGTAGCCCACTGAGGATCAGGTTTGTAGATGATACAGATTTGAATTTTGTGGTCTTCTGTCTACACAGTTTTCTTTTGGGTGTTTTTGTATGTGTGGAGGTGCTTGTGCGCTTGTGTTTGTGTGGTTGTGGAGGCCAGATGTTGGGTTGAGTGGCTTCTACAAGTGTTCTCTATGTCATCTATTTGCTCATATATGTGTGTGGTATACATAGATGCAGGAATGTATGCTATACATAGATGCAGGAATGCACGCTTGTATGTGTGTGGGCTGTGTTCATGAGGAGGCTGGAGGTTGATGTTAAGTGTTATTATTGAACTCTATCTTACATGTTGAGGCTAGTTGTCTTGCTGAATTTAGAAGTAGTCTGGGTTTCAGCCAGACTGGCTAGCCAGCTTGCTTGGGAAGCTCCCTGTCTCCGTCTCCCATGTAGGAACTCCTATCCTCATACTTCGTAGAAAGCACTTTATATGTTGAGCCATCTCTCCAGCTCTTCCACATTATATTTTGAGACAGGATTTCTCCTTGAACCAGGAGCTTGATAATTTAGCTAGCCAAGCTAGCCAGCAAGCCCCAGGGACCCTCTGTCTCTATAGCTCCTGAGATGATAGGTGCATACCACTGTGTCCAGCTTTTATGTAGTAGGTGTGGCGTATCATCTCAGGTCTTTATGCTTGTTTAGTCAGCATATTGCCAACTAAAACCGTCTTTCCAACCTCAGGGTTTTCTTTTTGCTGTCTGTCTGTCTGTCTGTCTATTTACTCAGCTCTCTGATTATTATTGCTGTCGTGGTTAAGTTTTATTAACAGTGCATTGGATTGAGATTCACCAAAGGAGATTCTTTGGTCATTCTTCTTGGCCTAACTCCTTCCTTTCATAGCGCCCATCTGTTTCCTGGGAGCTATGATGTGGGGTGCTCTGTCCTGCCATCCTTCCCTGTTATGATGAACTAAAACCTCCTAAACTTCAAACCAAATGAACCCTTTTCCTTTTAAATTGCTAGTTGGGGCATCTAGTGAAAGGGATGAGAAATCAAACTGGTTAATAGATTGTGTTGCTGCTGAAACCGCCTTGGGTCTCTGTGTTTGGGAGAGCTGGAGATTTTCCACTTCCCGGTCATTACCAGTTCTCTTCTGTGCCCCTGTGATTTGCTTAGTCCTTTCCAGATGGAGTTCTTATCTGGTTGCCTGGAGACAGTGCAGATCTCAGCTGTGACTTTGTTGTTCCCCCTAGGACTCAAGGAAAGGGACTAAGGCCTCCTGCCTATAAGAAAAGGGCCTCTCAAGTGGATATTCTGTCCTGGACCCTCTTCCTACTCTTCCCTTTTTAGCTTCAAAGCAACTTCTCAAGGCCCTTCATCAGGAGCCGCCCCCACCTTGGACCTCCAGGACAGAGAATCTTCGGTATCTATGCCTGGGAGAGTCTTCTTTGCTCATCAAGGGTGACTAGACTTACTCAGTTACTGTGTCTGAGAATGGAGCAGGCACTCTCTTAGTCTCCCAGCATTTGTCCCACAGAGTGAGGATCAGCTAAGAATCCATTAGTTTTCCAAGGAAGTAAGCACGCTGAAGCATAAAGCAGATTACTTTTTTCCCCAGTTTCACATGAGGAAAAGGCTATGTCGTAGCTTTCCTGTGACTTTACATGCTCCCCTAGGAAATAATAAGCTCTATATCATTGTGGAAAGGGACAATTAAGTCTGTCATTCTCTGGCATTATTTCCTTGTCTCTGATCATTCGTCCTTCGTTAGAATGTAAACTGTGTAAGGACCGGAGATGCTTTTCTTGTTCACAGCTCTGAACGCACATGTAGAACAATGCCTCATACTTAACATATGATTTTATATATATACATATATACATGTTAAATATGTTATGTTAAATAATAGCAGTATATATATGTTAAATAATAGCAGTATTGGAGGGTTATATCCCACCCTAAATACTTTGCCCTTTGCCACACAGAACTGAAGACGTGCAAAGAGAACACTAAGTCAATCGGATACCATTTAATCATTATTTTTCACTCGCATAGTCCAAGGAAGGGCACCCTCTAATTTACTTTCTACTTCAAGGCTGACAGGCAGAGAAGCTGAAGGTTAGGGAGAATTTATGCTACTAATAGACAGATTGCAACAAGGACTTTAAATCCTGTTGAAAAGATCGCTCAGCGCATTCAAATGGGACCTGACCCTTAAAGCTAATGAGGGATGCTAGAAGTGTTCAGATCAATAGCACGCCCACATCATGATGGAACCTTGTTTTCAAGTTAAGGCTTACACGGCACTGAAGGGTATCACGCAGCTGACTTTTTGTCATTGAGAAAGCTTCCCATTGTATGTATTCGTTGTCCATGGTGCGGTGCTGTAGGAGGGTACTTTCATAGACGTACACATTGCATGCTGAGTACGCTCGCTCTCAAGCACGCCACCTTCCAGTGTCCCTTCTTATAACTCCACCGTGTTCTACAGTTTCACTTCTGCTCTCATGGTACACGTACATACTTAATTTTATGTAAAATTATCTTTTATCTGTGTAAAACCTGAGAACGACGTATGGCAGAACGCAAACTATTTTGTCTGTCTTTTTGAGACCGGCTTAACTCAATGCGATTCTATTCAGTTATATCCATTTTACTGCAAATGATGTAGCTTCTTTCCTTTTCAAAACATCTGATTTAAAAAAAAAAAAAAAAGGAACAAGGATATTCCCAATAGACTAGATTAGTAATATAACAGGCACTGGCGCTGGGCTTAGAGCAGAACCCAGTTACACTCTGCAGTCTGCACCTTCGCATTGGGTCGGGGAATCTATGGTCTATGCTGGGAGCAAATCAAAGGAAACATGAACACAACACAAAGAAAGAATGGGGTGTGTGTGTGCTGGACTAGACATGAGGAGAATCAGTACTGTGCATCAGGCCAGGAAAAGATGAGAGAACTGAGTTAATTTCTCTTTTAGGTAATAAGTACGGTTGCATATGGCAGTAAGAGAGGGAGAGGACCATTGTGAATGACTACAAAGAAAATTGCTAAGATCCCTGAGCCAGTAATTGATCTTAATGGAACTTAATTATTCTATTACCGTAATCAGTCACCTCTTACCTTGTGTTTCCTTTCGCTCTACTTTGAGAACCTATTAACTCCTGTTACCTAACTGTGCTGAGGAAGAAGCTGCTTGAAAACAGCTTAATTATTTGGCAAACTCATCTGTCAGCATTGGAAGGAAAAGCAGTCAGTGTAACCTAAGCCAAGGGGGGAAGATCGTCAGGTGTTAGCATCTCTGTTCGTCTTGGCGCTCAGCGTCCCAGGTGAGCACTCTGAAATCGCAAGCCCTGTTCACGTACATGCATTTCCAATGTCACACACCGTGCTCCTCACAGAGCAGGTTGCTGACAAATACTACAGAGTAGCTCATGAAAACAGCTAGTAGGGTTTGCATTTTCTACTGTAATGTCTCAGAAATTGAGATATTGTCTGTATTCTACTAAATCAAATAACGTCTTTAACCTATTCTTTCTTTATCATCAGGTAGCATAAGTTCTAAGACAGTATTAGCCCCCCCCCACACCCGTCCCTGCCAGTTGTTAGAATGCTGTGCACCGAATTCATGAACAAATGGATGTTGGTTTTATGGAATTATTAAAGCTTCATTTTTTTGTTTTGTTTACTCAAGAAAAGGTAGCCTTTTGATTTGTTCTTGTCTCGCTCTGTAGCCTGGGCTGACCCTGACCCTGACCTTTCTGTCTTTCTTCCTCATTTTCCCTGATGCTGGCAGAAAGTTAGGAGACACAACACCTTGCGAGAACCCCTTGATGACATCATTTTAGATTCTAGAGTTAGAAATGGTTGAAATAACCATAGGAAACTCACAATGCTCTGATCATTGTACTCAGAGCAGTTCTGAACAGCCAACTGTTATTTTCTTATGAAATTACATGTTCGAGTTTTTCTTTCTTTAAGTTTTGAAGTAGCATTGGATATCCAGCGTAGTCCTGAGAGCTCCTGCAGTACATTTCACCCAGCTTCTCCACAGCACAGTGTTCTTCTACGACCACAGTGCATTGTCGAAACTAGGGAGGTGATGTCGGTGCACTATGAAGTCAAACACAGACCGTATTCCTATTTCCAGGTTTTACATGTCTTACGTATACTATATAATTCTGTGAAGTTTCAGCACATCCATAGAGTCAAAGAATGAATAGCACACTCACGACATAGCCTTATTCCATCCCTACAGAGAATGATGTTAGCTGTTTACTAAAGGGTATAACTTGGATGTTATTTTGATTGATGCATTTGAGATATGTGAGCTTTTGCTCACTGCACATACCCTTTCCCAGGATGCACCTGATTTTAATCATATATATGCCCCAAAATGCAGAGGCATAAGATGGTAAATAGGGGATTTCCCCTAAAAGTCCGTTCAGATTACACAGTTTGTCTTATTGCACATATAGTCCAAAACAGTTCAAACAAGAACAGCCCCTTGCTCTTGTACATAAATATAACTGGGAATATGTTTTAATACAAACTGCCTACATTTGATCATTGCTTAAAGGAAGAGAAATGTATTCCACTGTTGGGAGTGGGGTGTGCACTCAGTCTGATGCAGGTGTGGACCCTAGATTGCTAGGTACTATGGTAGGAGAGGATTGCCTATGCATAGCACCTGCAGGTAAGGGGCTCAGCCCACTAAGAGCTTTGTGAGAAAGGGTGTGTGCGCAGCCCAGGCCAGGTGGAGTTTCAGGTTGCCTAGCTATTCCCTATGCTCACCTGCCTTGAGTCTACAACGGACTAAAGCCTCTGAAGCAGTGAGTCAAAACAGACCTTTCCTCTTCTGAGTTGTTTTCCTCAGGTATTTTGTGACAGTGGACACATAAAACAATATAGTCCATGAGGTTTCCTTGTGTGTGTGTGTGGGGGGGGTTGTGGGGGTGTGGGTGTGTGTTGTATGTGTGTGTTGCTGCTTTAGGATTTTCAATTACTTTCATCAGTTACTAGGTATAGATTTCTTTTTTAACTAGCTAGTCTGTCCTTCTCATCTATTGTTCAAATGGCAATTTAGTGTTGGCTTTAGCTTAAATGAGTCTCTATTTGATTCCCTAAGAAACGAAACAGGCTGCAAAAAATATTTTGACTAGTGCCAGCTTGCCAGGATCTATCTGTATGATGAAAATCCTTTTGAGGGTGATGAGTTGAGGTTTCCAGAAGTTCATGCCTCTGAGAAGAGCACTATACCTGGCATTCAGATTTTGCAGGAGGATTTAAACTAGAAGACTTTGAAAAACTAAGTCATCTTTCTTTTTCACTTCTTAAGGGCATTGTGCGAAAACCACAGTGGCTGTGTATCAGAAGCACTGTCTGGAGGGGAAGTAGCGCTAGAAGGGCTTGGGTTACAGAGATGACACTCCGGGTATCGGCAGCAATGTAAATGCAGTTGGTACCAGTCCTCTTGGCACTGGCATCAACACCCTGGTGCTTTGGAAGCCTCCAGAGAGATATGCACCAGCTCCTCAGGCTGGCACTGCTTCTGTAGATCACTAGATAACTTCTTTAGCATCTGTATGGAGAACATGTACATGTAGGCATGTGTGTGTGCCCAGTCTTCAGTTTCCTGGGCCTTTACAGTATAAAAAGATCACAAGCTTTCAAACTATTTTCTGTATTGACTCCATAAAGGAAAAGCACACTTCAAGACTTTGCTTTGGTTAGAAAATTGACAAAGAAATTAAAGCAATTATTTTGAGATGGAGCCTTGGTCTGTGGCTCAGACTGGCCTCTAACACGTGACCCTCCTCCCACAGCCCCAGTGCAGGTGCTCAGAGAGCTCTTCAAAGAATCTTTGGGTTTTGAAGTCTCTACTGGGTGTTACTGTGATAACAGGCAGCCATTCATAGAAAAATTAATACTGAAAATAGTGTCTTGTTACTGGATACATGGGACATCCATAAAATATTTTCTTTTTCAAACATTTGTCAGATTCTTTGAGACAATATTGAGTTGTCAAGTCTTGGATACTCTGGAACTTATGGTTCTCCTGCCTCAGCTTTTTGAGTGCTGCTGTTATAGATGTGTGCTAGCACACCTAGCATCATAGAGTATATTCTCCCTCTCTCTCCCTCTCTTCCTCTCTCTTTATTTCTCCCTCTCTGTCTCCTGTTTTGTTTTTGTTTTTAGACAGGTTTCTCTGTTGTAACTCTTACTGTCCTGGAACTCACTCTGTAGACCAGGCCTGGAACTCACAGAGATCCACCTGCCTCTGCCTCTGCCTCCCAAGTGCTGTCATTAAAAGCATGCACCACTACTGCCCGGCTTAGTATTTTCTCAATGTGAGAAAAAAGACGAAATGCTATTTAAATTAATTTCAAATATGGGGAGTAAAAGTGGCTATACAAAAGTGGAAAGCAAAATGTTCCCTCAATATGTCTTTAAACGCTGAAGCATAAAAATCAGGCAGAGGGGCACCTGCATGGTTAGTTTTTCGTGGTTGTAACTAAAGACTTAAACAACTCAAGGAGAGAAGGGTTTGTTTCAGCTCCTGGGTTCAGAGTTGAGTTTATCACTTGGACTCTTGCATTTGGGCAGAGCATCGTGGCGGTGGGAGTGGAGGGGAAACATGGACATTAGGAAGCATAGAAAAAGGGGGGTAGAGGACAGGGCCAGGATGAGATGTAGCCCTGAGGAGATACCTCCAAGTGACTTACTTTGTCCAGTGAGACCCTTTCTCCTCACTTGGCATGCCTATTCCAAGGACTACTGAAGAGGAATCAGTAGTTTGGGAGAAAACCTGCTACTGTTCAGTGCTGGTCTTTGTGGTACCCACAGACACAACCGTCTGTTGTTCTTTCAAAGCTTGCTATAAGAAGGAACTAAGATCAAAAAGGTCTGAGGTTTGTGCTATAGTTACAAATACTAGTTATTTTCAATTCATTGCAGAAACATTGATTAGAAGCTAGAAAACAAATTAGATTTGGCTTTCTTCTAAATGTAAATGGAATTTTATCTGTTATAGGATCCACATTTCATCTAACACAGACAGCAGACAATGGTGACATACTCTCCCTTCTTATCTTGGGCAGCAATTTCAACTGTCTAAAAGCAGCTCTCTCCACACCCTGTGCACAGCATTATTTTAATGGCAGCTTTATTATCATGATGGTAATAAAGGACTCTTGCCGCTGCCTGCCCCTCTTTCAAGGAGCAAACTGTGATGTCAGCATGTCACTAACACACTAGATATGTATCTCTAGAGGTTGCCATGGAGAATCAGGAACCAGAGCCTTAGCAGTAGCTCCTGACAGACTAAGCACTCTCAGGCATTTCTTGTTAGACTCAGTGTTGGCCTCAGCTTATGAAGGTACTTGCTTTCATTTCTGGCATAGATTATTAATATTGGGTGGGATTGGAGGTTAAGCCTCCTCATCCAGGCATGAAATGTCACTTAATCTGACAAGGGAGTTTCTGTGGCTAGAGCTACATCAGGAGCAATAGGATTGTAAGGAAATGTGTTAAGTTAGATCACGATTTTGGCAGCTTTATGATGTATCCTTTTATCCCTGGTTTGAAAAAAAATGAGCAACTTTGAAATTAAGAGAATATGCATTTTCATATTAATAATTACTCCAGAAGAATGAAGACTGAGTAGGAGAAACAGTTCTAGCACAAGGAAATGCGTTTCTGAAATTGCTTCTTATTGTCATTGAAAAGACTAGTTTTTCATAGAGAAAACAATAAATATACTTCTCTTTTGATAAGGAGTTAAACATTCGAGGCTCACCACAGTGATGGCTACCCGTCGCAGCAAATACTAATCTAGTGTAATGGTCTATATTCTGTTGCTAAGAATACAATCCCACAGGCCACATTAGCTAATAGTAAATGGTATTTATTTTGGCCCATGGTTCTGATCCAGGAGACTTCTGGTTGCCAGCATCTCGAGGCAGCACAGGGAATCCAATTGCAAGAGATAAAATGGCCACTATGCACCTAGCTAAACTGGCTTTAGAATAGCAGACGCAGGGTTGAGACAACCCATGAATCCATTAACTGACCACCCGAGTAATCCATCATGACTGCAGAGCCCCGATCACCACTTAGCATTTCTCCCCTTGTCTACCTCTTAATGCATCATAATGGGGATTAAATTTCAACATCAGTTTTGGAGGTAGTGAACCATACGTAAAGCATGTCTGACGGCTGACACTGTCCTTCCTTATGATGTTTGGATGGCATCATTTCACGATTTACAAATTTTAGAACCTGAGGCAACATCTTTTCTAGTTGGTAGAGGGACAGACATGAACCTTTGGGAAGAATAATTACTACTTAGCTTCAAGAAAGCAGTATATGGAGTAATAATCTTGTTAGAGTCATTTACTGCTTTCTCTTATTTATAGTGACATGATTGGATAATGCGGTTGCTTACCAGTAAAAGAAGTAGGTCACGGGTTCAGGAGAGAAGTTTAGGAAGTTGTGGGGGAGACTTGGGAATACTTTTTCATAAGATTCATGCATGCAGTGGCAGGTAACACTGTGAACTATTAAGTGATGAGAGCAGAAAAGCAGAAAGATATCCATGTGCTTTGTGAGAAATCTGAGAAGTACGGAATGGCCTTAGAGCAGAGCCGTGCTGTCAGTAGCACAGCAGAACCCTGTTTGGCCAGTTACCTTTGTGATTCTGTTAGGTTTTGGGAGGGCGTTCATTTGAGAGCTGGATTTCCTGGGCATTGAAAAGACACTTAATTATTGTCACTCCAAAGCACTGTCTTAAATCCCCAAATAGGAAAGGGACAAAGGGAGTTTTGCCATAGGCAGTATCAGAATAATCCTAATCCCTGGTTGGCTTTGTTGAACTGCTACTACTTTTTCTCTATACCACCCAAATAAGTCCTTCACTGAAGATCCAAGCAGACACAATGCCCTTGTTCTTCTAAAGAAATGTAAATGGATCTATCATAAAGCTTCCTTATATAGATAGCAAATTTGACTGATGTCTGTGTCCACATAGATTTAGACTGCATGTCAAGGAATTGGTTGATTGTCTTAGAAGAGAGCAAAAATCAGATATCTTAGGATGAGTTCGAACCTTTCTTCTTAGATTTAAAAGGATGAACATCTCACACAGTGAGTGAACTTGGTCATCTAAACAGCCATTTAAGTTCAAGAACATGCTGAGTTTTTGGCATTATCTGGGGGTGAAGATCGGTTCTGGAATCCTTGGATCCAAGAGCCTTCTGTGTCTTCTAGAGTAGTGACTGATTGAAATTATCCGATGTTCATTGCTGACTCTTGATGAAGTCAGGCTCCATAACAGAGCCTAATGAAATAGAACCTTTGAGAGAAAGAGCGCTGACATAGTCTCAGTGGAGAAATACAGTGGCAGCTTCTAGAACAGTCTTGCAAATAGAAGTTTCCTAATGTCAATGGAATCACGCAAATATTAAGGGTCCCTTTTCCCAATTATCACAAAATCCTCCTTTCTGCTTTCCTTGGATGTCACAATTTATCCAAGATAGTCCTAGACTGTGGTGATGCATGAGGGTAATCCCCTAATGTTGTGTAAATGAACCAGAAGGATAGATTTCAGTAAAGCCAACCAGGTCTCTGGATTCTGATATTGTATCAATTTGTACAGCAGCATGAAGGGCCAAATAAAACCCATCCTATTGTATTGGAAGAAATTTGAGTCAGAGAAGCGGAAAAGGCAGTCCACATGATCAGCCTTTGTCAAGGACACAGGCATTCTCAACACAATCCTTAAGGCAGAAACAGGTTACAACAGAATGAAAGAGTCTCTGGGGGCAGAGCACATGCTGTATGATGAGGAAGGCTCAGCACTGTATCTGCAGGGGTGATCCCTTGAATACAGATGCAGATCTGCTAAGACGAAAAGATCACTGTGTAGTAGAGGCAAGAAGGGAAAACCAGGGCAGATTTGCCCAAGAGATTAACCAAACAAGGGGATTTTAGCATTCCTCAGATAATTTGTCAGATGGTGGCAATTTCCAGCAACAACATAACATGGACATACAGGCTACAGAATTGAATTGGTTATCTAGAGGCGAAGGGCTCCCTAGATCCTCATTTCCTCGTGGAACCAGCTTTCGATGGCTCCCTTTGTGCTTACTGTCCCTTTTCTTCGCAGTCTCCTTGCTTCCTTTCTTGTCTTTTACAGAACCCAGTCTTATCTTTTAGGCTGATTTATTTCCAGTTTTATGGCTCAGAGAGCAGCTAAAGCTAATAGAAATAAGAGAGGAAACCCGAGTATTTTCCCACTGTCAAAGAGCAGGCACTGTGGCAGTTGCCGCTGGTAAAATTTGATAATCAACAGGAAAAGAAATGTAGGTTTTCATTTTCCCATCATAAGACAGGGCTCTCCACTTGCTGACTCACTCACTGGTTCAGGGCAAATTAATATTTGAGAACTTTCTCTACAAGATAGTGCCATGTTGCCAACTGTTACATGGACCCCTACAAAGCAGCTTCCTCAGGAAGGGGTGTTCACTTTCTAATTAAGTCCTTGATACATTACATTCCATGCCGTGGTGAAACAGAAATTGCTCTCAGTTCCCAGAGAGGAAGGCATATTAAACAATACAAATGATCTCAGCAGCTGAGAGTGACTGGTTTTGCTATCCCCTCTTCAGATACTAAGTAGAACAGTCACCTGACTGCCTGTGCATAGGTTTCTGGAGAAAGAATTATGTCACTAAGTCAAATATTTTTTGGCTTATGTTTATCCTGCCAGCTCCTTTATAACGGCCCTTTTGATTATTTTTCACTTAATTGTTTATATTTTAGTAAACTGTTCAGAAGGAATGTGATCTAGTTATTTTGCCTAGAAAATCAGCTCTGTACCAGGCCTTGATTGTGTGGGCTTCTGAGCTTTGATTCCCCTGTGTTGGGCTGGTGCATGTTTAGTCTCTGTTTTGGAGCTAACACCAAACCTTTCTGACTTTTGATAGGAAAGAATATTTACTTTAGCTTTTTAACAGCATGACTATTGGTTAGATACACGTTAGAAAACTTCCGTGATTTACAAACAGATATGTTTTTGAGCATGGCATCAGTCCGTTTGGTAAGAATGCTGGATATTTTGTTGATAATGTATCCTTACTGTCCAGTTTATCTAGCTGCATGTGTTTAAAAGCACTTATTTTGGACTTGAAATGGTATTATTATTATTTTTAAATAATAATCCCATTAAGGGCTGGAGAGATGGACGAATGGTTAAGGCTATGGCAGCTTTTCCAGAGGACGTGGGTTCGATTCCCAGCACTCCCATGGTGACTCACAACCAACCGTAACTCCAGAGGATCCAACGACCTCTTCTGACCTCCATCCACAGCATTACACATACTGGTAAAATACTCATATGCATAAAATAATATAAAATAAAATAAAATGACAAGATAAAAATTATAATGATCCGCATGATCACACTTCATGGTGCCATCTTTTTCCCAAACAACACCAGCAATTTCTCTGGGCCAACAGCACTCTGATGACTTTGGGAGTTCTGTTTTACATTTTCTTTCTTTCAGCCTGCCTTGGGGTGATGAACAGGCCTGGGGAGACATTTCACAAGCAGTTTAGGAGCACTTCTTGGGAGAAATCGAAATCTCTTTGAAGGTTAGGATAGTCACTCACTTTCATTGGTCCATTTATTTGACTAGAACAAAGCCCAGAGAAAAATTGATTCAAGAATCAGTTCCACGGTGGAAGGAACACATGGCTCGTAGTCAAGGCAACCTTGATTCCAAGGCCAGTTTGCTGTGTATTAGCTGTGACTTAGGATTTCTGAGACTGGATTTCTCTCTTGTAGACTTAGCAGAGAAAATTGTCAATGGAAGTGCAGCCATAGACAACACCTCTGCCAGTCTTTAAAGAGCGGGGGTTTTCTTCCCATTCTCTCAATCTCAATTTCTTCATTCGTAGAATCAAGAAAATAAGAACTCCCTATTATGGGGACTGTGAAAACAAAATTGAGTATAGACTTGGGGTTATGAGTAGTTATTCAGTAGTGAAGTATATTTGTTATCTTTGTGTAGTGTGACTAAGAAGCCCAGGTGAACAACCTGAAGAAGTAACGATTTATTTTAGTTCATAGTTTCAGAGGGCTCAGTTCTTGGCTTTGTAGTCCCATGGTCTTAGGAAGAAAATCATGGCCTAAGGGCTGTGTGGTGGAGGGGCCTCTTTACCACATTGTGGGCAAGAAACTGAGACAGGATTTGAGAAGAGGGGGCTGAGGACCTGGCCCCAACTTTCAAAGTCAAAATCCTAGTGACTTCCTTCCTCCAGCCAGGCCCCACCTCTGCAAGTTTTCACAGCTTCTCAAAAATAGTTCCAACATCTGGGGACCGAGTGTTTAAAGCAAGAGCCTGTTGGAGGTGTTTGTACTAAAGCAGTAGCAACAAGTCTTCAAAGGAAAACAAAAATTCCTACTTACAAAAAAAATTGTAGCATGCTGAGACCATGGGCAGTGGTGGGCCTGGTCTCACACACTGCCCAGTGCCTTTTCTTGTGTACTATCGTTGACCAGTTAAACCTTGTTGGTATCCTGGCTGGAGGAGTTGGGTACCGAATGCTGAGCCAGGTGAACATACAACATATGATACTAGACATGTACAATGTTAAGAAACATTTGAAATGATTCCTCTCAGAACTCAGGCTCCTCAGAAGAAAATCAGTGGGCTGCAGATATAAAACTTGATTTACCTTAAAGAAATGGTTTAAATACAATTGTAAAAAGACTGCTTCAAGTTAAACAAAAGCATTTCTTTTTGTTCCCTTATTTTTCTTCGAGTGTCATCAGTGTTAGTTAATATAACAATTTGCCTTTGTGAGTGCTTTTCTAGGTGTCTCTTTACCCTGAAAAGCCAAATAATACCCTCCTTCTATATGACACTGACACCAAAGTCAGATAAAAAGGGTTTCATTGCAAAGCTAAGAAAGAGCTAATTTTCTAAAATTGGAACATTATCTGTCATGTGTTCTTACTCTGTAATTATGACTTATTATTCTCATTGGGGAAAAAAGAGATATTTCAGGAGGGGAGAAGATTTTTATAAGAGGCTTTTAATATAAATGGGCAATTATACTAAAATACTGACTTTTATGCTTAGACACTGTGTTGTAGATATATTATATTTGATGTACATTTAGTAAATTATATGCACATGAAAACTGAAAATATACGAGTCCTGCATCTTTTTCCTAAAGCATGAATGATCTTTATGGAATGGACTTGTGAGAAATGAAGCCACAATTTTCATGCTCGTAGAGATCTTATTGTTAATAGGCGCTGTTGTTTACTTTCTTGCTAAAGGGTGAATCATTTTCGTTTGGCAGTGAGTCTGAGCCTTTTTGTTTTACGAGAATGATTATGCTTCTTAAATAATTTGTGGGGGCTGAACAAAAGGCTGTGGCAAAAGTAAAAACAATAGCCATGATTCATCTTTTTTTTTTTTTGTAGAATGTGGAGACAGTGGTGTAAATTATGAAGACATTGTCAGTTTTACCTTAAGTCATTCATTAAGGAAGAGTCCACAGCCAATGGGAAGTTTGGAAGAAATGTTAACATGTGGGTATTACTGAGACAGAATTTTCCATTGAGTACCTGGAGAACAAATCCTCCAGCATCATTCCCCTCAAAGGTTGCCCTTACAAAAGAAAACCCAGGCTTTGTAAACTCCTTATACAATTTGGGACCTTTTAAGAAAAAAAGAATATTAAACATACCTAATACGAATATAGGGTAGCATTAATTTGTATAAGATAAAAAATTAAATAAGTCAGCAATAAAAAAAAAAACCTAATGGATATCACAGATAACATATAACTGACTGAAACATCTTTCTAATATTTATTTTTACATGTCTGGCTAGTTGTTTCTAATTTTTTTCATGTTAAGTGAATTTTTTTTTTTTTGAGTTAGGGTCTTGTGTAGCCTGGGCCTTGAACTCCTGATCATGCTGCCTATACCGCCTAAGACGGGGTCCAGATGTGTGTCATCACACCCAGCTCTCTCCCACTTTTGATAGTTGGAATTTTAAGCCTGGCTGCACACAACTGGATGGCTGTGTGGTTTTGTGTGGTATTGCTACCAGATGTGTGCCCTTTAATAGAGATATTTTGATATATCCAACTTCACATATTTCATAGAAAAAATACAGTTGATTACTATTTTCGCATGTACTGCCATATGGAATCACCACCACCAGGCAAGAGCTGTTTCCATAAGGATGATAAATGAATTCTATTTAGAATTTTGACCATACTGCGATCAGAAGTATTCTGTGCAATTTATAACTAGTTTCTTTGCTATTTCCCACATACACCTAGTACAGAGTGCTCTTACCTACCCAAGGACTGTAGAGAAGGCTGGTGCAAGGACAGGTAAGTGGTTCCAGGGCACATGCCTTATTTTCACTATTATAGGCTTGTCTGAGTACCTAGGTGTGTTGTCCTGTGTCAAGAGATGTGTATACGCCTATGAAGAGAGACATGGAACCAAGATTAATGGGGACCACTAGCAATTCAGGTTTTTTTCTTCATCTTGGACTGTTCCTTTGTAGAATTCTCCATTTTAAAGGCTATATCCCTGGAATGGAGACATGCCTCAGAGTTTAAGAGCACCTACTGCTCTTGCAGAGGACCCCAGCTCTGTTCCTAGTACTCATGTGGGGGACATCATGTGCTTAGAAACTCCTGTAACTCTAGCTCTAGGGCATCTGTCACTCTCTGGTCCATCTGGGCTTCTGCATACACATAGTGCACATAAACTCACGTACATATATGTACATGAAAAAAAAAACCTTTAAAATTTTATATTTCTGCTTTGAGCCTTGTTTCTCAGAGTGTTGTATTCTTCCCCTTCCTCTTCCTTTCTCTCCTCTTCTCTCATATTTCTAAAAAAAAATAAAATAAGGACTTAAGAGACTTTGGCCCTTGGACAAGGTTCAGCAGTGGAGGACAAGAGCAGAGTGAATAGGTAGACAGGGTTTTTCACTGTACAGACCCTAGACCAGTGACTTTCAACCCTCCTCATACAGTTCCTCATATTGTAGTGATCTCCAATCATAAAATTATTTTTATTGCTACTTCGTAACTGTGATTTTGTTACTGTTATGAGTCGTAACGTAAGTATTGGTTACTCACGTTGTCTTAGATGACCCCTGTGATAGGGTCATTCATCCTAACTGAGTCGCGACCCACAGGCTGAGAACCGCTGCCCTAGGACTTTCTGAACCACTGTGGTTATATGTGCATTATGTTATATTGTCTGCGTTTGTATACCGTGGTGTGTAGCAGTATCCTTTTCTCAAGGGATTTCATAGTCATTGAGAGTAGGGAGAGCATTTCCTGCATCTTTATCATTCTCTGAAGATTAATTAATTAATTAATTAGTTAATTAACTGCCGTGCAGCAGTTACACGGAAATGCTACCTGGAGTGGATTGTACATTGGACAATCTCAAACGTCCTGTTGTCTTAGCTTGCTTTGCTGTTTTACAACCCGCAACCCGCTCAGGTCCCTACTGCTCTCATGTCCTTTTCAACATGGCCCAGGAGTTCAAATGACATATACGTTTCAAAGCAAAGTCTTTAAACTCAAGGTTGAGCAGAAAGTCTGTTGATAAACTGGGTATGCATAGATCTGGTTTGCTAGAAGCGTGAGCTAGAAAATGGAGGCCTGCTCATTTGGTCTCTGTCTTCCCTTATGGCAGGTCCCTGAATGGGTACCAGAACCCTTAGAGTTCAAATCCTGGTGTAGAAAAATGGCTCCTGGACACGGAATCAGAAAGCCTGAATCTTCTTTCTCTCTGACTCTCTTCTGTTATTTCACTCCCTTCAGCGTTCTGCCATGTAGTCCAGAGCGGACTCAAACTTGCGGATCCTCTTGAGTACGGGGAGAGCAGGCACATGCCACCACACCACACAGAGCAGAAAGCCTAGATTTCTGCTGTGACTTACACATTGTGTCATAATAGGCAAATTATAAATTGTCCTTTGCCTCTCTTTTTGTATTTGTGAAAAGTGGATAATAATATACTGTCTTAGCCCATGCAAAATGAGGCAGCCGGAAGTCAATAGGTCACACATGTGAAGGCCTTTAATGTGCTCTATGCTTATGAATAATTATACTATAATCCCCTTAACCTTTCTAGTAAAATCACCTTTTAGATGATTTGAATGAAAAATCCACAAATAATTATATCAGAAGGGCTATGTCTGCTGCCCTATGCCTGTGACAGCATCCCAGGCCCCTGGTAGGTCGCCTCCCACTCCCTGCACAAGGAAGCCACATGAACGAGTGTGACATTTCCCGCATGTACTAGGACAAGAAGCCCCACCACAAATCTTGTCTGGGCTGCCTTAATACAGAAAGCATTCTGCTCTACAGAGGAGTGAAGGCTAAGACAGCGTGGCAGAAATAAAATGTCACAGTGGACTCTGAGCTCACCTCACATCGGGAAATTTCTTCTGTAGATGACCAGGTAACAATGGCACTGTGGCTATGCAGAAATGACATATTTAGAAGTGACAAATTAATCTTATTTTTAGTTTGCGATGAAGTGTATCTGTTTGCAGAAATCACACTGAATAAAGAGTGACAGGCCACAAACTGACTGTAAGGGAAGCAGAGAGAACAGATCGGGCAGGAAAGAGTGAACATAGCATATTCATGCCATTTGGGTTGAAGAGAAGAGGATGTGAAGAGTGATGGAACAATCGGCTCTGAGGAAACAGACATTTATTGTGCGGGGTCGAGTGTAGAACTGGCTCTCCAGGAAGAAGCCACAAGTCTGTCCAGGGAAGCACTTCATCCAGAATCCCAGCTCCTCTGCTATCAGGTCCGCTTGACAACTAAATCATCTCAAAGAGATGAAAATATCTCTCGTTATTACAGACATCCTCGATCCCAGACTAGATTAGGGGTGAAATGACACGGAGGAGCTGGGCCTCTGGCATGACCTTAGAGAAAAGCTGATGATTGACACCAAGGAAATTTTAGCCAGAGGGCAGGGAATGGTGTCTTCTTAGAAGCCTTTATGCCGTCAGTGTTCACAGTAGCTGCTGTGGTTACCCAGAGATAGGCCTCCGCATTAGGAGACCTATTTCATCCTACTTCATCCAGACTGTGGATGAAGACAAGAAATTCTGTAATAAGCAGCTTACCCTAATTGACATGTGGGATGGAGCTGGCAGACAGACAAGCTCAGCCTACATCAAGATAAGCCAGGCTCCCGGTCATACTGAAAACTTGTCTTAAATTGTTCCACCTTAGTAGGAATAATTGGGAATAATTTCTACACTGGGAGACGGGGAGAGAGAGGGGGTGGGGAGAAAGAAGAGCATAATGTTTCTAGTGTACTAGATATGCATCAGGACTTTCTAATGTCAGAGTCTATCAGCCATGCACACAAACCCCATAGACAGAGTATCAGAGTCCTTGTAGCAGGCCAGAACAATTGTGTGCCCTTTACAACATGGACAGATTTGTGGACAAGACTGAAATCTCTTCACAACCCGCTGGAGAAAAGCCTGACCACCTTCCAGCTGAACAGACTTACTAGAGGAAAGAACAGGAACTAATGCTTTACAAAATTTAGCAGGTGCCATATTTTGCTGTTATATTTTCTATTAATTGTTTTTTTTAAAGGGCAAGATTTTTATCCTACAGTTTAGTTAAAGAAATTTTATGGAACACTCGTGGACGGGAACACCTTTTCTGTATTTCCAATTATCTGACAAGTGTCACATGCATGCCGGCCCAGGCCTCGCTCTTTGGCCAGGAGTGCAAGGGCCAGGTTTGAGCGGCAGGGAAGCAGCTCTCTGGGACCAGGCGTGAGTCTAGGCACCCGTGGCCTGAGAATAGGGGACGAGAAGCAAAGAAGCCTCGGGAGACAAATCTGGTGGATCACGATAAATATCTTTCCCCTGGGGAGGCGGGATCCTGGTACTCCGGGTGGGGAAGTCCCATTACCATACAGGCAGGGCGGGCACCCGGCCTCATGGTCTTTGCAAAGACAGAGGAAGATGCCTAATTCACCACAGGGCAGACAAACATCTGCCAGGTTATTTTCCTTTTTGCTCCTGTGAGCAACTTGGGTCCTTCCAGGACTGAGAGAGAAGGAGCTCACAAAGTGTCCTACCAGCCCTCTTAGCAGGAGCGAGGTGCCCTTCTGCCACTTCGACTGCTCTCCAGCCCCAAAGGTCCCACAGACAAGGCCTATACAGCTAGCATGCCTTTTGCAGCAAATTGTTCAACATCTTTTGAAAAGCAGGAGTCATGGACACATTGACTTCTTTTCTTCCTTTCTGTACCTGGTGATGAATCGTCTTTCAAACACACATTTGTGTTGTATTAGTATAAACATATTCTGTATCGCAGAGTGAAGTTGGTATACATCGTAGCTTAGATCTCCAAGACACTTGCTCTTCTTTGGTTGTGAATTGAGATTTCAGCCCAATGGTTTTGTTAGAACCCAAACGAGAGCCTATTACTAGTAAGAGGTTATTAGAGTCAAATAATTCAAGGCACGTGGGGATCTTGCTGAACGCAGTACAGTTTGCTAATGAAAGGTTTCGTACCACACGCTCTGAGTGTTCTGTGTGGATCCAGTGGCAGAGAAACCCTTTGAAATGGCTGCATCTGGATAATACCATTATGGAACCTGAGCACAGCTGGATGTCCATGACGCTATTATACACTAGGTGGCACCTGTCTCCGTACATCCAACAGGGAGATAGATGGCGCTTCCGCTGGACTTGGACGTTAAATAGGGAATGGACCGTAATTTGCTGTTTACTCTTTTGTAAACAATTGAGATAAATTGGCATCAAAGACTAAAAAACCCCAATGTCAGTGTTGCAAGAGAGAGACAGGGAATCCCTGGTAGCTGTAATGCCCTTGCGGGGATGATAATCTTACCAACATTACTCATCTAGGTTTTTCTTACCTCAGGTGTCCAATACCTAGAGAAATTAAAAACCTCAGGATTTCATTAAAATAATGGAAAGAACTTCTTAAAATTAAAGAAACTATTTTATGGATAATAATTTGTGTTTTATTAGATAAACCTGAATGACAAAAAGGGAGACTAATGTTAATTTCCAATATTTAATTGAAACAAGCAATGCAATAAATGAAGAGAAAATTTTGGTTCTGAACTAAAATTTTTTTCTCCTAAATTTTAGGTTCCAGGGATTTTAGGATGACAGAGTAGGGAAAAAAATGTTCCTTCAACTCTTGTTAATTCTTAGTTGGAATAGGTGTATGTAATGAAGGTCAGATTAATAGAAGAAGAACTAGAGTTTAGTAGCATGCAAACTCCATGTATATGTAGGAGAGTTTGCATGTTAGATAAAAGTCATTCTCAAAGGAGTGGCTTCAAACTCCAGCATCCACGGCATTTCAGCAAAGGACAGCAAAGGTGTAGAGACATCACAGGACAAAAGGAAAAGGACCTTGATTGCTCAGGGACAGTAGACAGAGAAGCAGATGACGAGTGTTTAGCAGAGCCCACTAGGTAGATTCAGCAGGCACTATCTCAAGGCTGGTGTGTCCTGTGTAACATTTTCTTTAGTGGTTAACCTTTGCCCTGTCTTATAAAGAGGTGGGGCAGAATTCTACTGATCTTTCTAAATTCATTGTCTGCTTTCGGGAAAGCAGAGGGAGAGCAGAGAGCCCTCTGTCATCTGCCTTTCTGAATTGCCTTCTGCCCAACAGTTCTTCCTGCGTTTGGGTGACATATTCTGATGTCCTCCACAGAGCTGCTACTCTTCCATGTTTAAGCGGCAGATACCATTTTGAATCAGGAGCCTTCTCCTTCCTGCAGTACCTCCTGGGGGAATCCCTGCTTCTCCTTGAATAGGCTTGGATATGGTTCCCCTCTCCTTACTGTAGCTTGCTGGGTCTGCTTGGAGGAGACTTTTAGACTATATGGCTACCTCTCTCACAACAAGTGCCTGTGGCAGGCACTCGTGCACGTGCACACACATACACACACACACACACGCACACACGCACACACACAGGGTATGAACACTTGGAACTGTGCTCTTTTGGTAGAACTTCTGCAGTTTTCAGGTAATAGCTGGTGACTGATGCCTCATTAACAGAAATGTGAATGATTCTGTCCATCAGTCCACAGATAGACTCCATAGCTGGGCTCAGGAAAGATTTCAAATAATTGGGACCAGTGCTTTTAACGAGCTCTTAGATTTGCTTTGTTCTGGATTTTCATCACAGTCGTAATAACGTATACAAGTTTGGTTGTGCCCTCGTCCATTCTTCTGTTGAATTCTTGACCCCAGTGTGATGACGTGTCGAGATGGAGCTTCAGGCAGCCATTAGGCTTAGATGAGTCCGTGTGGGTCATGTTTTCACAGCTCCCTCTTCTCCCAACCTCTCCCTTTCACTTCCCTTCTCTGACATTTCGGTTTCTCAACACAACGAGAAGGTTGCTGTCATAAGACAGGAAGAGACCTAACAAGGCACCAAATAAGACAGTGACTTGATTCCGGGCTTCTCAGCCTGTACAACTGTCAGGGATACATTTATGTCCATCGAGTCACTAAAACCATAGTATTTTCTTTTAGCAGCGTGAGCTGATACAGTAACCATCATACCATGATACTACTTAAAGAGGTAGGAGTACATTTCAAACCTTGTCAAAGCAAATGTCAGAGTCTCTGACTAGCGGTCCAGGCATCCTGCTGCAATTAGAACCGCTCTGGTACTAAGCACCTCAGTACTTTAGTTTTACACAAGTACCAACAACAAGGATCTTTTTTGCATGTCTCCACTGGAAACTAGGTGGGATGGTTGAAGATGCCCATATTGGGAGTGTTAGTGAGGGCAATGGAAGGTTACGTTATGCTGTTAGTGGCAGAAGGTGCAACATGAGTCATTTTACGTCTATCATGGTTTGCACCCTGCATTGAGAATGGCATTTTCAAACTAAGGCACTAAACACATAATTTCATGGATATAGGTAAACTATTGGGGCAGGACCTTTTAACATGGCAATGATGTCAATTTCATTAGTGGGCATCCTGTATAACTTTAGAGATGAAATCAACCTTCCATTAGAACCCATCAGTATTCTAGACAATTAAAAGAATAGAAGAATTGCGCAGACATCAAAGATAATCTGAAAAATCCTCCGCAGACAACCCTCAATGCCAAACACATCGCCATTGCTCTGCTGGGGAAAGGAGAGGCATGAAGAAAACCTCGTAGGAAGCAGAGAAGGGCAAACAAAGGCTGGCTCACACTCTCCTTGCTATTATCAATCTTTTTTCCTAGGGCTAATGGCTCTATCCTAGACATGCACATTCATCTATGCCCGACATCTGTGCAGAGCGTGGAACAGCGTATCTCAGTTTGTAATTGCTTGCTTACCCTGAGCTGTTGAAAATGAACTCCTGATATTTGGGAGAAAACAGGTTTTGCTTCCTTGGCAAAGCGATGGTATTCATGTTATTTAAAGTGTTAAGCCATTTTGCAGACAAAAAGAGGAGACAGACTCTATGTGTGATACTGTTAGGGTTCTTACGGAAGCAAAGCCATTGTTTTTCCAAAGAGCATGTTTGTGCATAAACACGCTTTCAAAGAAAGGGGTTCCAAATACAAGTGTAAAACCTTCAGGATGTATTTTAAATATTAATGGTGCTGGCACTTACAAAGCCATTGACAATCTCAAGGTTTTTATTGTCTGCAAGGCTGGTGTGTGTGTGTGTGTGTGTGTGTGTGTGTGTGTAGGCTTCAATAAGTCTGTCAATGGGGAAAATTATACTCTGCCAGGATAATCAAATCCTCAATCAGTGAGGAACTTTGAGGACCTTGAAACCATAAAACACTGACCTCGAATTCTTTCTACCATATCCAAGACAGTCCCTTCTTTGTCCTTGACAGACATGCCCTTCCTCAGGTAATACATTACACTCCTTTTCTTTGTATGGCTCCACACCTGTCATTGCTGTGACCATACAGCAAATATTGGTTTTCTTTAAGGTTAGTGACCCTCGTGTTAGCTCAGGAGTCACACTCACATTGAATGTGAGTGGCCCCACATGAAACATTCCTGTGCCTCTGCATTTGGAGCTCAAATTCATCAGTGTGGCGATGTTACATTTGTCCATGTATTTCCTGCACTTTGATGACACACAGTCCCTCATAAAAACGGATTTTTCAGCTGAAGTGAAAGATGAGCCAGTTTGATGTCCAGTGTCAGGACACTAGTGTCAGGGATCAACTGGACTAACTTGTTGGCCATACTCAGATTGTCCACAAGAAAATGCACTCAATAATAATTTAGCAAGCATTTATCAATAGCTATCTGATTTCAGGTACTGTGCACACAGTGGTGAAAGACACAAAAGGTCATGACATGATGGAAACTTCCATTCTAGTCCATTAAGACACATGGGTAGTGCTGGTGGTAATGGCCTCTTTCCCTTAGGATCTCACCTTCTAGGGGCTCTCCAAGTGTCTTCACTTCTCATATAATGGTTATCTCGTGGCGGTTCATACTTATTACATGGTGTCTGGCTTTCAGTGCACCGAAGAGAGTGGTGAGATTGCTGAATGGTTAGGTGATGAACTGCCAATGTACCGAAGTAAAAGTTATCAGAGTAGTGAGAGCGGTCAGAACAGCGAGGGGTGGCCTGCCAGTGGAATCATGTCTTCTGTTGTGTATTCTAATGGTCACATAAGTCTTACTGTTTGCCTAAATTTAAGATGGGGTTGAGAGTCTAACTCCTAATAGGGAAGTAGCAAAGTCTCTTCATAGAAGAGCAAGTGTGGCTTGCTCTTGTCATTCTCTTGTCATTCTCCAGTGTGTCTGGGAGAAAAGGATGGATGCAATGGAATTCATGAGGCAGAGAGAAAGATGGAATCCTTTCAAACAGGATTCCAGCTGTGAGGAGGAGCAGAGAAAAATTACAGTAAGAGGGTGCAATAAGTTCTATTGAGCGATCATAGGACTAGTCAATTTATACCAAGGACTCATTATCTGTTCAGATGACATACACTAAATGAGGAGAGGCAAGATGAAAGACAGAACTCTAACTAGTCTTTGTTCATCTTTTGAACATTCTCTTGGACACATACTTCATTTTATACATTCTTCTCTTCTGCGTTATTTGCAGAGGCTGATAAATTCCACTGGTGACAGCTTTGACATGGATACAGTGCAAAGTTCCTAAAGCTAAGTCAAATACAAAAGTAGATACATTTCCAAAACAGGTGTTTCCAAGCCCACTTCTGAGTTGTTCCCTGAGCCTCTGGTACAGTGTTCCTGTTGTAGATATACCAACCGGGGTCGAATATCCCGTAATTACTTGTTCTCTACATTTTGACCACCCTACATTGTGATTTCTATGACAGTTTTCATCTGCTGTAAAAAGAGGCTTCCTTTATGAGGGACGAGATCTACATTTGTGTGTGGGTATAAGGATAAATATGTAAAACTCAGTTAGAAACTATACTGGTTTAGGAAAATGACAGGAGCAGGTTCTCCTCTAGGGTCCATGACCTCACCAGCCTTGAGTAACGGGCTAATTTTATCACACCAGTCATGGATCCTTTCCTATTGAGTGAGCCAATTAGATAACTGTTACCTTTAAGATAAACACATCATGATTGCACTGGGAATATTTTGCCTAACTGTTCATTATTGTAATTCATAGGCTAGATAGCACTATTGATTGCCTTTCCTCTTTGGCAGATCAATTCCTCCAAATACTAGGTCTGATATGTATGGTGTCAGCAATAGAGTCTTACCTCCAAGTTCTGGGTGGTAACCTAGGATAATGGCTGTAGCTTATATTATTTTGGGGGTCTCTTGTATTCCTCCGACCAACAACTCATAGGGAAGTTTCCCATGCCTGGTACTGGGATTTTTATTAGATAGGTATGACTCTTGGGAGGAATATTATCATCCCCAAGTAACATAACTCCATTCACACACACACACACACACACACACACACACACACACACACACACACACACACACACCCCACAAATTCTATGTGTGAGGGAGCTCATCAGCCGGGACATTCCATGAACACTAGAGTCCTTTCTATAATCTCTGTCCTTGTTCTACCTAAAGCCTCTGAGTAACTAATTTCAAAATATATTGACCAATTAATTGTTTTGTTTAGTTTGGTTCACAAGAATGTCTGGACAGATTGGGGAAACAAAGATACTCAAATATAATGGTGAGGGATTTGGCTTCAATGGCTTAGCATGAGGCTTGAAAACAACCCAGATAAGGCTGAAGTAGCTGCTCAAAGAATTTACCACTGAGTTAATACACATGTGATGGCTGCTGTTTAAAGTGTGAAAAGGTTTTTAGAAGCCATATATTGATTTGAAATCTAGGGTATACTCAATATAGTCAAGGACTGTAATTGAACTTTACTTGTGTATAATCTCAACTAAACTGAGATTTCATTAATGCTTTTTCCATTTTACAGACATTCATTAATGACTTATAATAGATAAGAAATCTTGGAAGCTACCAAGTTACAACTATGAGGAAGACGAGATATTTGTTTTCAGGAAGGCTGCAGTTTGGGAAGCTTTCCATGTGCTACTATGTGCCATAGCTGCCATCCCAGCGAAGGACAATCTGGACAGGTGCACCAAGTAGAAGTGGCTGCTGATTTCACATTGGTTCTTCCCTCTAGTGTGCTGATACTTATGGAACAATGCTATGCATGAATCAGTGACCCAACAATTATGGGATTGCACAGAAAGTTGCCAGACTTTGCCTTTAAGGAACCTGGGATTTAGTTTGGCAGTTACACACCACAAGAGGTCTGAGAAGGGCCAATGGTCAAGTACGGAGTTAGCAACTCCTTAAACAAGGTAAACAGGCTGGTGATTTGGTGATTGTCATTGAAGGGTCCCAGAGTTCACTGCTGCTGTGTTCTCTTTTGTACACCCATGGCTGTGTGCACTGCCATGGTGGGGTGGCCTCCTTAGCATCCTTTGCTAAAAGCTTTCTTTGCCTTATTGAAGGGTAAGCTGAGTCCTGCACAACATACTGGAATGAATTTCTATTCCCTTTGGACTCCAGTCAAATTCAGTTCTTATTAGGTGGTGACTGGCTCTTGTCCTTGCTCTACCTCTTGCCACGGTTTCTGCCCACATGGTGCTGAGTTACACACCTAACAATAATAGCTGGGCACTTAGTGAGAGCTCTGTAAGTAGTTGTCATTCCTATTGCTATTCTCACACCTGATCCAATGATGTGCAAAGGTTCGTGGGAATACAAAGGCATGTTTCTTTTCAGAGAACTCTGGGGCTGGCTGGAGTAATTTCAAGTTATGCAATTTAGTGCAATTAATTTGATATTAGAATTTTCTCTTCTAGATTCTTGACAAATAATTCAACTAGAGACCCAAGGAGTCTTTGTTCTTTCCACGAGATGCTCATCCGCTGGGCCATCACAGGCCACTGCTAACAGTCACAAATGAAGCATCTGAGTTGGTGGCCTCTAACTTGGTCTGAGTCCAGGTTTCAGTGGGATCTTCATCAAAGCCCTGGGACTTCACTTACTTCCCAATGTGAGGTTGCCAGTGGCTGCAGTGTTACATCCCACAGTGTTACTTGGTTTCTTGCCTTAGCAGACTCCCTGGTCCTACAAATCCCCTTTCTTCAGCAGGAATAGGAACAGGCCTTCTGTGTGTTTCTTCTACCTTAAGAAGGGTCTCTATAGAAGTAGAACTGGAGGTTCCCAGGCCTCGAAGACTTGTCTGGGAATCTCAGGTCAGACTTGCTTATTCTTGGGTTTCTCTCTGAATGTGCCTGAGCCTCAATCTGTTTTTTTTCTTTCTGCTTGTAAAGTGGGGACAATTGTAATTATGCAGTTTCTGCATGGATCATAAAAATAATGCGTGTTGAGCTACTGAACATCATGCTTGCCTCTCACAAGACACTCATTTCAATGTCCTGTGAGCTAAGCCTTCCCAGGTCTTAGTTAAGGTTGTGAAGTGAACGGAGATATTTCAGGTGAGGGCAACTGGTTCTTAACCTGAAATCAGCCTCTGCCACCCCATTGTCTTAAGCATTATCCTGTGCATGGAGGGGAGGGAAAGGAGGGAGGTTTTGTATGTGGCTGACTGTGAAGGTGATCTCGTTCTTTCCTTGTCTCACATGCATCGGTTGAATGCCCACTTCACAGCCCTGTTGTTTTGTATGCCTGGAGTGTACAATCCCTTCAGATGTAATAGGTTAGAAACAAAAACAAAAGAAAGACTGCTCCTTTCCCTTATGGAGCTTCAGGTTTTTTTTCATAGCACAAGATGGTGGTGGGGTTTGAGGGCTGGAATATAAGAAGCCCTACAGGGTTGAAGCACTGGTTTCCCTTTCTCTGTCCAGGCCCCACTGCAAATAAAGGGTTTGCTCTTCTCAATCTTTAGCCCCCCCAGGGGCTGGGGTTGAGTATTTGCTTTAATGTCACACAGGGCTGGGATCAACATGGATTCTTGCATGCCACGCTGCTAATGGCCTGCATCGTTACCCACCGGGCTCTCACCATGTGTTCCCTTGCTCCTTTCACCTTTATAAATTCAGTCTTGTAAATATTTTGACAGATAATCTGTGTTTTCCTAAATGGGCCGAGTTTGACCTACTGACATTAGAGGAAGGCAGATGACAGGTTAAGACACATTTAATATGTGGGTACACTGCATCCGGGAGGTGGGTGGGAGAAAGCAATTACATAGTTTAGAAACATCAGGAATGATAATACCTGGGAGGGTTTTGTGTCTAAGAGTGAGGCCTCAGGAAATTTTGCTTTATGACAAAATAAAGCAACAAACCCTTTCATTTATCTCACAGAATGATGGGACAGAAGATGTCTGGTGCAGCATATAGTTTCTGTCTACACTCATATACAAAATACTTCTGGGACCAATATGTCTCTTCTGCTTTAAAGGACGAAATTACACTTTTAAATTTAAAGATCTTAATTGGTTTATTTTCAGTACTAGGATTGGGCAACACTTTACTCCATAAAATAGAGAAAGAGTTGTGGCAAGGCAACTGGAGAGATTGGTGGGGGCGTCTAGAGACAAAGGCTAAAAACTGTAGAAACAAAGAACAGAAATGATATTGGTCAGTTCCACATAGCATGGGGACCAGGGGACAGAACAATAGAAAAAGGAAACCAGGCAGCACAAGGTTATCTTTTTTATTCAAGGATCAAGGCTGAGGAATTTCATCATTGTATTATTGAATCTGACCCGTGTTGTCTCTCTAGTCCCAGTTTCTCAGGTTAAACAGTTTAGTGTCAGCTCAGTGAGGTGGAATTTTGCACGAGTGACTCAATTTTGATTTGCCTGGCCTGGCAGAAACCCAATCCACACACTGACTTCTTGTAATTTTGTTTATCTCTTCCCTTCCAGCCCTGGCTTCTTCCTTCCCTTCTTCTCTTTTCTTTTGTCTTCCAGAGTTATAAAGGGCTTCTTCCTATCTAAGGAAAAAAAAAACAAAACAAAAAAACAAAGAAAAAAACTTTATCAAGCTGCCTGAAATAAAGCTGTCCCCCTGTTCAAACTGTATCAGTCCTTACGCACGAATTACTTGTTGTCAAAGCCCTTTAGGGATGGGGGGTCTTTATCAGCCTAGGGTGCTCAGGTCACTTTGAAGAAGAGGGAAGGAAGTGGGCCGAATGAAAGATGGTTATAATGGGGAGAGGAGGTGAGGACAGCAGCAGGGGACTGAGGAGGCCTCTGGAAGGGTCATGGACATCAGCAGTTGGGCACCAGGCCTGGCAGAATGGGCAAACGAGCAAGGCGAGGGCGGAGATGCAGAGAACCGAGACACCCTGATATGGTCTTGCCATGTGGAGCCATTTATGCCCTTTCTGGATGTTTCTATTTCTACATTTAGATCAGGACTTTCCAAAATGTAGAGCAAAGAAAGTAAAGATCTTCTAAAAAAAAACAAAAAACCAATCACCTATCCCTTGAAGGGTGACCTTCTGGTAAACGTCACTTAATATGACCTTAATAGCACTGTAGGGTCCAGCTTACCTCCCAGGAGAGCTTGGCTCACTCTGGCTTCAAGGTTCCAGAAGATTCTAGTCATTATATATATAACCCTCTTCCTATCACCTTCGCTACCATAAATGCCAGTACAGGGATTCAAGCCCAGAATCCAAGGTTATTTTATTTCATAACCCATTACTATTTACACACAGGAAAAGTCTTCGTGTCAAACTGTACCAAAAGAAAACGGTGCCCTATGACATTGCACAGCTGCATATTCCAGTATTTGCACACAATGTTGCCATCCTCTGAAAGCACATGGGTCGGGTTGTTTATAAAGCATGGAAGTGTAAGAGATATTAATAGCATTCCAGAAATCTTCTTGTTAATGTTTGCATTTCTGTATCTCATTTTCTATGGAAAAACAGATATGAAGGGTCTAATGGCCAAACGATTCTGCTGCCACTGTCATTTATGCACCGTGATTATGCTGATGGATTGTTCCCATTTTGCCTTCTCAGATTGCATCATTCTTCCTTCAGCCGGTTAGCTTCTAGCTTTTCCATCAACCCCAAAGAAAAACAGTTAACGGTGCTCACATTTCTGCGGCTAATCTCTGGCTTATTAGATCTTTTCCAATAATTGCATTTCAGGGGCTCCACTGAGCTGCTGGGATAGTTGGTGTGCGTCAGGTATTATTGTAGGTCTTGCAAGATGGTAATCCTGGGCTTCACAAGGTAAGACAAATGTGGTATTGGAGAAAAATAGATTGTTGATGGTGAGGTTTAGTAAGAAACATTTGTTTTTCTTCCAGCCTTGGCTGTTGAATTAAATTATGACTTTGAGGAGCAAGGGCTCTAAATTCCCCCTTCCTGTCTTGAAAGCATATTCACTAGGATTTTATGCTGGGTCTTCTCCTTCACTCTGTCAGTGGCTGGCACCCCAATGAACGCTGCTGTCAGCTTAAGACAAATCATATTTCAAGCATATTTTTTTTTTCAGATTGGGCAGCCAAAATTAGTGGAAGGAATGTCAGTCTGTTGCCAGATCTGTCAATATAAAGTTTAGATCACAGTTAACTGGTGCCAGTTTAGTTAACTACCTGACAAAAAAGGCTCATAATATGCGGAGAAGAATGATCTCACTCTTAAAGTGATAGATGCTCAAAGCTGGCAGGGATGCTGAAGTTGACATTGGTCTTGTGAAAAAGCACTTGAAAACGCAATGGAATAATTACAGAATGGGAAGCTGGATCTAGAAACGGACGATGGATGAAAAGCCCCATCTTTATTTCACACAACTTATCTGCTAAACAGCTAAAAAGGCACCCTCATTGTGAGGCTCTGAAGTAATCTGTCATGTGATAAAATAGGCTCTTGGTTCAGCCTTCTACTATTGGTATTCTAAGTAGTGCAGAGTCTGGAAGAGAGCGAGTTCAGGTTTGATTGTACAGGAGTAGGTATTTGAGTGACATTTCTGGGTAGACTTGTTGTGTTAACAAATAGGAACAAAAATGTGTCTTAGATAAAATATATTTCTAAGTCTTTTAGGAATCCAAGGCAGATGTTTCTGATCAGCTGCCGGCTCTCTTCCGTATGACAATTCAGGGGTTCATGGTCTTTTCAACTACCAGTTTGGGTGTGATACCACCCATGTAGACCAACTCCTCTCACATTTTAATGTACATGTGAATCAGAGAGAGAGTTTATTAAAATGCACAGTCTGTTTCCAGCAGTAGTCGAGATAGAATCTCAAGTGTGTGTTTTTTAATGAGCTCCCGGTGTTCTCGGTGCTGTTGGTTTAAGATGGTGTCTATCTACAATGGTTTCAACACCAACCACATAGTGTAGGCAGGAGAGGAAAGAGATTGGAGGAGGCTGTGGTCCCTGTGGGGCAGACTCTGAAGAGATATCAGGTACATCCACATTTTAATTACAAGAGTTCAGAAGATGCTGTCTTCAATTTCTGGGGGAGAGGGCTAGAAAGTGGGGGATCGGTGCATATTCATGAAGGTAAGGGAATATATGTTAGTAAGCTGCTATGATCATTGCTACATTGCATGATTTTGGTGCTAGTGCTTAATTACCTTTATGATTTCATGATATTTTTGTAACATTCCTCCTTGATGCTCTTATTCATTATTTCTTTTCAATGCTTAAAAAAATGAAAGGAAGAAAGAAAAAGAGAAACAAACAAACAAACAGCAAAGTGGGCTGTAGACCCAAGATCAGAAGGATGGACTCAGGGCTCCAGGAGGGTAGTATTGTAAACATGGTAATCTTATGACATCTAGACGCACATATGTTCTTCATACCCCAGTGTTCTAAGAGATGGAAATGGCGTTTTATATTGGTACTTCACTATCTTCTCTGGGGATGCACTCCCTTAGCATGTTCTATTGAGAAGCCCAAAGCTACTTGCCATGGTTTTACTGGTCCTTTGGATTAAAAATGAGATTAGGTTACCATTGCATCTCTTTAAATATTTGGGTATAGAGAGTCGACATGCCTCTAGGTATTAGATTGTAACTCGGTGCCATGTTGACACTCCCTTCCCGGAGCCCTGAATCCATCCTTTTGTGTCTGATCTACAGCCCCTGCTGCTCCTTGTTTCTCTTTTCATTTCTTTCTTTCCTTGTTGTACTATTGAGGTAGGGTCTCACTCTGTAGCCCAAGTTGGCTTGGAACTCACTAAGTATCCCAGGCCTGCCTTGAACTCACAAAATCCTCCTGCCTCAGTTTCCTGAGTATATGTGATATACATATGAACCATCATGCCCAGCTCTTCTTCATCCCACCAATTGTGGGAGTCTTTGTCTCTTAGTGGGTGAATTTTCTCTCAGCCCTTTACTACACTGGTGTTCACATGGTGTGTTTGTTCTCGGAGAACTCACGATCCACATAATCCAAAATTCACTGAGAATAGCTTAAATAGAATAGTTAAAAGGTGCTGAACTCAAGCTCTGAAGACAGTTTTACTTGTTGAAACACAAACACTATTAGAATTGGTCTTTTGAAGGCAAGCTTGGGGTCAGCTGGGAAATATTTGTTTGACTGCATAGCCTGTGGTCATCACAGCATAATTCATAATTGCCTTATGATGCGTAAATCTGTAGATGGGAAAAATGGAGAGTTATATTATTCCAACCATTTTATGCTAGACTGCAGCAGAGGAAATCCCCAAAGGTTTAATTGTGCTTTTATAGGCTTTGCATTCACATCTTCCCTACTTGGATGTAGCCTGCAACCTCCGCGAGCTTATAGCCATTGGCAAGTTTTTAACCGTAACACATGTGTTTGGCTTACTAAGCCTGCCTTGGTAAAATATAATTTTTTTGTTGTTTTTCCTGTTTTTTTTTTCACTTATACATCTGCATGAAATTATTTAGTGAGCCCCCAGGAAATCTACAATAAGTTTAATAAGAGAGTTTAATGTTTCATTAGTAAACTGAAAACTCCTCTTTGTTCCCCCGAGACTTGTACGATTTTGTGACACTTCCATACAAATACTGTCTTGGGACATGTATCCCAAAGCTGACCCAGAAGCTCCATTTGGCAGCTCAGGTGCAGGGCCTGTTCCCTCAACATCCCCAGCCTAATTCTGCTCGATGGTGCTGAATGCTCCATCAAACCCACAGTCATTACTTATCAAGGCTAGTCCCATCTGGTTACCCCGAGTTCTGTGTGGCTCAGTGCTTACCATTGCCTCTGGTTCTTGCTTTGGTCAATCAAAAGATCTCTTCCAAGTCCTTCCACACAAAGGTGATTGACCCAGAGCACACTTCCTTTTTGCATCCTACTTCTTGGAATTTTACCCTACCAAATGTATCTGTATCACGTGAGACATTTTCTATCATCCAGAAGAAACCACTTTGTGGATATTGTCTCAAGCAAATGCCTCAGTTCTCCCTCTTGCTCCCTGGGTTTATGACCATCCCTGTAAGGATGGTCATCTTGCAGAGATTCTACAGGTTGCCAGCACTTCCAGTGGGCTTATTGTTGCTTAAGGGTAATTTCCTTTCTTTCTTTCTTTTCTTTTACTTTCTTTCTTTCTTTCTTTCTTTCTTTCTTTCTTTCTTTCTTTCTTTCTTTCTTTCTTTCTTTCTTTCTTTCTTTCTTTCTTCCTTCCTTCCCTTCCTTCCTTCCTTCCTTCCTTCCTTCCTTCCTTTCTTTCTTTCTTTCTTTCTTTCTTTCTTTCTTTCTTTCTTTCTTTCTTTCTTTCTTTCTTTCTTTCTGTATGGTAAATGGGAGTCAGCGCTCTCCAGTAGTTTAAATCTACTCTCTGCATTTGCTACTTCAAGTCTTCAAGTTGGGTGTTAATTCAGTGACAGGGATTGGAGCAGGTTTGTAAGGAGAGTCTTGTGTGCTCCTTGGCAAGCTCAGTACGGTAGAAGCATCCAGAGTGGGTGTAGAAACCCTCAGTCTAATTTCATTGGTGTATCTATACCAGTTAGAAAGAGGAAATTAAGAATTCTTTTTAGTCATCCAGTGGGTAACTACTGAATAGATTATAGTATGTTTTCATAAAATTCACCCATTCCCAAAGCAAATATTATTTCTGAAAAACAGCTTCTAGATCTGTGATAAGCAGGAATATTTTTCATGAAATGAAACCAACTTGTGCAGCTTCCTGGATTATATGTGGTAGACTGATGCCTGGTTTCTCTCTGTGTTTAGTTTTTCATTTTCTAGGTTCAGGGTATCTTGAGTCTCTCTGCTTGAGAAAGGCACGAGAAGCTGAGTCCATTACACTGAAGACTGTGCAAGTACCTAGAAGGTTTGAAGCACTTTCCTGTTGAATTTTGGAAAGGATCATATTCAAGTTGGGACAACCTCACTCCCCTTTCTTTAAGAGAAGTGCCTTCAGGGTGATGAACTAAAAGGCATAGTGCTCTCTTTCAGTGGCTATTTTTGCTCTAATCTGTTTAGGGAAACTTATTGTATGCTTATTCAGTTATTGTCCTCCTTGCTGCCCACAACCTTCCTAATGCTACGATCCTTTAATATAGTTCCTCATCTGGTGGTGGCTTCCAACCATAAAATTGTTTTTGCTGCAACTTCAGAGTTGTAATTTTGCTGCTGTTATGAATCATAATATACATATCTGATATGCAGATGGTCTTAGGAGACCCCTATGAAAGGGCTGTTTGACCTCCAAAGGGGTCTTGGCCTTTTGGGAACTGCTGTGCTAAAGGAACATAGCAATAAAATGACTCCGAATGGCGTATCGCTATACCCATAGATCAGCGCCTCACTCGACCTTCATCGGGAAAGCTTCCTTCAGTAGATGGGAATTAACACAGAGATCAAGTGGTCCGTGTGCACAAAGCAAGAGACGTCAGAGCACCCAGCCCTAAGTGGAATGTCTTTATAAAATTTCTCCCCTCAAGGCTCAAAGGTCTCTGCAGAAGAGGAAACAGGAAGATGCTGAACACCAGAGGTGGTGGATAACTCCAAGGAAACAAGCATCATCCAGCTTGTCCAAGCATCGCCAAGCACATATAAACTTAGAGACTGTGACACGCAAGGCCTTTGCAAGCTCAAACCGTCCTAGGACAAAAGTAGGGTGATGTGGATACAAATCCCACCCCTAACCAAGAAGCTACTTGCTGTCAAGTGGTTTTTTGAGAGACAGAGAAAGGACATACTGAGTGGATAGGAAGGTAAGAGTGCTCTGAGAGAAGTTGTGGAAAAGGAAAGAAGATCAACATGAATGAACTGTATGTGCATTTTGTAAATAAAAAAATTCTGAATTTTAGATACCTACTTGAAATCATCGCAAAACGGCAAGCAGAGTATGGTCAGAAAAGCTCAGCTGAATGGCTCTACTACACATCCTTTGAAGTGCTTAGCGTGTAACAAGAACAGCTTTGGGCCTCACCCAGTCCGAAGTAATCAGTGAGGAGAGACGAAGCTGCCGCTGACACAGCAGCTGACACGCATTGGCTGCGCGCGGTGTGAGTGCTGCTGATCACTGTGAACACGGGTGCTCATGCCCAGAGATGGCAGGTCCCAGGCTGTTGGAGTTGCATGATTTAGCATGTCACTTAGCTTCTTTGTTCTGCATCAGTCTCAGAGGAGTTGTTTGACCTGACCAGTGTCAAGCTGTTTCCTTTTGGCAGATGTAGGATTGGAACTCCAGGCTTCAGAATATTCACATAGCATTCTCCTAATTACTAATATCTAGACATTTGTGGAGTTCTTTTGAGATGATCTTACTGAGCAAGGCTTAACTTTTAGCCCAAGGGGCAAGTTCAGTTAACATATGTAGCTGTGTGCTCTAGTTATTGATATTTTAAGGCTTCCCTTAAGCAAATAAGCTCTTACTGCATTAAAAAAATCACTGGAAACTGCTTTACTATCATATCTATATAAGTCGGGGTGCTCCAGAGGAATAGAACCAATAGAATGTGTATGAGTGTGTTCATATGCATCTACACATGGGGATGTAGTAAATTGGTTTACATGATAACAGAATAGCAGTCTGCAGGCAAAAGAGTCAGAGAAACTGGTAGTCATTCAGTTCAAAAAGCTTGTGGCCTCAAAACTAGAGAACTAGAGTGGCCAATGATGCAGTTGTGCTCATGGTACTGTTTTACCTTCCCAGGAAGCAGAGAGAAAGAGAAAAGATAAGAAGGGTCCAAGGACAAGATCCTTTCAAAGGCGTGTCCTCAAACCAGGCCCAAGTCCTAGTGTTCTCAAGATCTCTCGGAATAATGGTACCAGTTGCTGATCAAGTCTTCAACACATGAACCTCTGAGGGACATTTCATAGTCACACCATTAACATTCTGTCCCTGGCCCCCAAAGGTTCATGGCCACCTCATAAAACAAAATACATTTGGTTCATCGCCAAGAGTCCCCAAGGTCTTATCAGATTCAGCACTGCTAAAAAGTCGATGTGGGGGCTGGGAAGATGGCTCAGTGGGTTAAGACCATTTGCTGTGCGAATATGAGGACCTAAGTTCAAATCCCCAGAAAGAATATGAAAAGCCAGATGGTGTTGAGCCTGTAGCTCCAGTACTGTGGGGGCCTGGGCAGAGACAGGGGGATCACTGATGCTAGTTGCCTAGCACAGGCTTCAGTGACAGACCCTGTTTCAAGGAAACAAGGCAGAGTGACAGAGCATCCATGTGCTTTAAGAATGAGGAGCTCTAAACATGTTTGCAAACCTCCCCCTGACATACACATGCACAGACCAACCCTACCAGTCTATAAGAGACTCAGGGCAAAGTAGTATTTATAAACTCGTATAGAAATACAAAAATTGGAAACATACTAGTACCACACAGAGACACAGTGCACATTAATGCCTCTTCCACACTGAGTCTGAAGGACCCAATGTTCCCTAGAGAGTCACTGGCATATGTCTGCATTTGAAGACTAAAGGCTGAAGAGGCTGCTGTCCTCAAGCGATGGCAGCAGCAACTAACACAGCCACTCAGGGAGGGTGAGGTCTGTGTCCCAGCAGTCTATGCCCCTCCACTTTTGCCTTCCACCTAGGCCTCTAACCTACATTTGGCATTGCCAAGTCAAGAGCAGTTCTTCCCTACTTAGTATAGTGACTCATGTGCCAATCTTCTCTAGAGATAGCCTACCAGACACACTAAAGGAACGATCCACCGATTCTTCAGTCATCTTCAAATTCAATCAAGTGGACCACCAATATGAACCATCGCCATATGCTTCCATTCACATCACCAATAATTCTTTTGGTAAAATATGAATTTTTAGATTCTGATCCACATGGCTCTTTCTCTTAGATCTTTAGAATCCTCTTCTAGGGAAGTAGTTATAAATGCCATCAGATTATCTATTCCAAAGAACAGTTAAAATTCCAGACTTTTGATGAAGTAACTCAATACCAAGAAAAAACAATTAAAACATAGCTTATCATTGAGCTATAAGTAATTTCCCTTTTCCTTTCCCGTTTTCTTCATATTTTGGATACCAGGTGTTTTGCTTTTCAAGTGAATGCTTATTATTGAAAAACATGAGACAAAATTCAGATTTTATGGGTTGGAAATTAGTAAAATTTCTTTACAACTCTGAAATGTGACCTTTGAACTGAGTGCTCTTAGGCTCCTCCTATAGGGAATAAAATATCTCTGTGGATACTTGAGTGTGGTGTTAATTTCATACTGTTTCCTGCGGCACAGCAATTATGAGTGATTTTTCTGTCATCATCCATAGAAGATAGTCCTTTAAGTGGACTGAAAACCAGAGGCAGGAGAAAATAGCACAGAGGATGTGTGAGAATTCATATTAGCAGAGCCATTTAGTATATTCCTTTGGATTCAAGTTCTTGTGGTGATGCTGGAAGAGTGTGAAGAAGACAGGAGAAGCAGGTGCTACCCAAGTGTTGTTTTCACTGCATATATGAAGACAGGACATGTGTGTTATTTATTTTTTATTAGAATTTTTTTTTCACAAAGAATGAGCCTCTATATTTTTAAATGCCACGGGGTCAGAAATTATTAGCTTTCAGTCAAGGGTTGTTTCTTTAGCTTCAAGACGAAAAAGAAAACGTACTTATCTAATTTCCAAATTTAATCAAGTTTAATCAAGTTCCAAGTTTAATCAAGACATGTAGTCATTCCTAAGGATGTTTGCGTAGCAAACCCATTTTCTAACAAACCCGTTTTCTCCAATTGCAGGCACTGTGGCTTGAGTGGGGAAGTCTTTGCAACTGACAAACAGAACCTAGTCATTATATGATTTTTTTGGTGTGTTGATAAAAAAGCGTTATCTTATTAATTTTACTACTTTTGGATTCAATCCCTAGCACCAGCAAACAATATTAGTATTGTAAAGTTACTCATGGAAACGCTTACTTACGGACTACAACTGGGATTTGGGGTTTACATCAATTTAGCTTAAGGAACGGTTCTGCAGTTTCTCTGGAATATGTTCATGAGGCATATGATCTTAAAAATATGCTTCAACTTGTTCTCATTTTTAAAGGCAACTTTTTATTTGAGAAGGGAGAGGGTCAGGAGGTTTCCTAATGCAAAATTTAACGTTGAAATCTTGAGGGACCTTACATGATTGAAGACAGGATTTTCACTCTGACAGTTTAATGCGTTTTGCATTATGATGGCATCGCCTACTTTACAGTTTCTGAGAGAGAACTTACATTAGGTCTCAGAGTAGCCACTTTCCCCTGTAGTTCCCCACTGTTGCTCTTGCTCACATCAAATCCCAGAAGGGACCCATTTGTGGAGGAGAATTAATTTTCCCACTCGGGAAGGATGCGCGAGGTTCTCTGTCTTGGATAAGATCAGTTACACTAAGTGTCTTGTACTGAGTGTTCTGTCCAGCCATGGAATGACACAGGCAACTAGTCAGTCCCAAGCACATTCTGCTCCATAGGCCCTTGTAAAAATTCTATGTGCAGATAATTTTCACTATCTTAAATGTGGGTAGTAAGTAAATAGACAGCAGTACCAGATTTTAATTCCCTTGTGTGTGAAAGGACGCAAAGACGGATATGTACCTTACTTAACTCATTGTACCGAGGCGCAGAAAATCAATCTGGATTGTAGTTGTAATTTAAATGAATTTCCTTTAAGTTTTAGGATAAGTAATACAACGCTCAAGTTACACATTTCTTACGTGAAAAGAGCACAGTATTTAACTACATTTGTAATATGCATCTTAATTTTTTTCTTTTTGGTTCTTGAGCTTAGTAAATTTATTCGTCTGAGAAATGAATGTTATTACTACATTAGTGTCAAGAAGCTAAAGCCTAGAGAAGTTAGTTGAATTGCTCAGGCTTATAGCTAGTGAAGGCCTCTGATTATTTTTGCTCAGTTAGTATTTGACTGGAACCAAGGCTTCTTTGCATAGTGACTAAGAAACTGACTACTAAGCCTCATATTATATAAAAGTTACTGTTATGGTAGAACACTATAACATTAAAACATTTTTATTATTTAATAATTTAATCATCCACATTTTTTGTTATTAGTGATAATACTCTGACTAATATACATCTTAGTGCCAGTTTCTAGGTTCGTGAGTGGCATTCTGGTTAGCTTTAACTGTCAACTTGATACAGCCTACAGTCATCTGAGAAGAATCTCAACAGAAAGGTTGCCCAGATAAGACTGGCCTGTGGGCATGTATGTGGGGAATTGTCTTGAGTGTTAGTAGATGTAGAAGGTCTCAACCCACTGAGGGCAGCACCATTCCCCAGGCATGTGATCCTGGGTGATATGTGAGCCTGAGTCAGCCAGCAAGCAGAGCTCCCCCATGCTTTTGTTTCATTCCTATTGGAGTTCCCGCCCTGTCTTTCCTAAATTATGGACTAGATATAACCCATAAGACAAAAGAAACCTATTCCTTCTCTAAGTTACTTTTGGTCAGAATGTTTTATCATAGCAACCAAATGCAACTGGAATAAGTGGTGACGCCTGAGAAGTACTCCTTGTAATATCACTAAAATTATTAAGAATTTTGGCAAATATAATAGGATGGAGAATACCAGGCACCCATGTCTTCAGCTTTGCCTGATAATCTCTTCTGGGATGGATTATGATAAATAGCCATTCCAAGCTAGAGCTTCTGATAACTAATGAAGAAAGATAGACACTGTCCAAGACAGCCTTTCAACATTCTGAAGGAATTATTTAAAACAGCTAGATTAATATTTCCAGGAAGCTGGGGAGCCCTAGTTATGATGTGAAAAGAAAAAAGAACATGGTCCAAATCCCAAGACAGCCACTTTAGAGGAGCAGAAGGTGAAACCATTGATATTTAAAGAATTATACAAAAGTGTGATTGAGTTTGAATATTGGGCTGCTGACAATTTTAACTCTTCCATGCTCTTCACATTTCACATTTTATCCTTGAGTACTAACTAGCACATAGGCGAGGGATCAGATTTCTTGCGGTGACTTCTTAAGTTTTAACCCGAGACGGTCAAGCCCACTCACTGTAAAGGGCTGCATTTGCAGCCAGCTGTATCAGAGCTCTGCAGAATTTGCACTGATGTGATTAGGTTCAGAATACAGCGATGCAATAACTACTCTGTTTCTTAGAGTTTAGGATGCCAGGATCGGATCAGACCTTCTGCTGGAAAGGAGTTGACGGGCAAGGTTCAGAAGGCAGAACATCATTGCCAAGTTCGAATTCCCTCTCTTGTGGGAAGTACCCCCACGCTCTTGTCAGTGACAATCCTTTTCTGAGCTTCGGTGTATAAATCGTATACGACACAACCTGTGTTCCTCTGAGTTTCCTATCTTGGCCTTCTTGGCAACGTTATAAGGAACATGGTGGCATTTCTCTGTGCTACTCATAATGCTCAGTGCTAGCCATCTATCACGCATGATTTAAATTCTGTCGTTTCGTTATGTAACTCCTTCATACGTCTTCTTTCATAAGTCATACGTGATCAGATTTGGAGATACGTTTTCAATTCTGTAAGCAATGCTAGAAACATAAACCTCTGAAGAAAGACATTTCAAAATAAAAATCTTTGTAAAATATTTGTAACACGTGAGTGGACACCTTAAAGCAAAACAGGGGCACTTGGATGTGGTGGCTTCTCCATCTAGCACTTGGCAGGTGGAGGCGGGAGGACTAGGAATTCAAAGCCATACAAAGGGCTAGAGAATACCTTGTCTCAAAACAAAAACAAACAAACAAGCAAACAAAACCCCCCCCCAAAAAAACCTAAACTCAAACAAAACACATAGTTATTGATAACATCTCATTTATTAAAATTGACAAATAAGAATTAAGTTTATATCACTTGTGAATGAAGGGTTCTGATAAGGGTTCTGATATACATATTTAAGAATAGATGATCTGATATTTTTAAGATGTTAGAGGAAACTTTCAAAGCACACCATGTGTTTACATTAAGGGGAGACCAGGCAGTAAGAACTGACTGTTACAACGGGAGGATGTCACATTCTTTCCCCATGTGGGTAGAACTTGGGCTCCGTGACCTTTCCTTCTGTTGTGGCAGGTGAACCTGGCCCCTCCTTACATGTAGAGAGACTTCATAGCTGGCGTGGAAGTTGTAGGCTGGGGATAAATGCTTGGGTTGTTCAGGCAGTTCCTAGATCCTTAAAACAGAGCCTGGGAAGAGGAAGCCAGACAGATAGACACACACACACACACACACACACACACACACACACACACACACATACACAGACAGAGAGAGAGAGAGAGAGAGAGATCAGACAGAGAAAGAGAGACAAAGAGAGAGACAGAGACAGATAGACATGCATACACAGAGAAACAGAGATAGAGGACACACAGAGAGACAGAGAGAGACACAGAGAGAGAGAGACTGATGTACACACACAGATACAGATAGAGACAGAGACAGAGGGACAGAGGTAGAGAGAGAGAGAGACAGACAGAGACAGACAAACAGACAGAGAGAGAGAGAGAGAGAGAGAGAGAGAGAGAGAGAGAGAGGAGAGCGCACATGCATAAGGGAGACTGGATGAAATATTCCTGGCTAGTGGGTGAGAAGATCTCATAAAGGAGGACCAGAGAGAGATCTCGAGGAGCTAAAACAGGTCATGTTAATTGATCAAGAAGGAAAAGGGAGCCTCGGTCTACAGCAATAAGAGACTGAATTTGGGTCTGTTTTGTAGGAGCTTGGAAGCAGATGCATGGCCGGGTCTCCAGAAAGAAGCAAGGACCTGTCACTGTCTCATCTTCATCCTGGTGATGGCCTAAATAGGGGAGCCAGGGAAGCCATGTGGTAACTGCACTTCTGATATGCAGAGATGTGAGATAACAGATGGTTTTTGTTCAAACAGTGGAATTCGTGGCAATTTTTACTGTGGAAATTGCAGATGAATATACCCTATGTTCATTCACAGTGAGGCAATAGCTTTAATGTCATCCTTCAGACTGTTCAATGTGCTGAAAAATTTCTGACCAAGAGTCTCAATACTACAAGTAAGCGCCATAATTTTCTAAAGTAGGTTATGGAAAAAAATAAGAAGTGTTTATACTTAGTATGTTATGTGTTAAGTATGCTATGTTCCTTCGAAATGTGTGTACATTGTGGAGTGATCAAATGAGCACACGGCATGCGCATTACTTCACAATCCCACCACTCTGTATTCTGTGGCATAGTTAGCTTTTGTTATAAGACACTTCTGTACCCTTAACTGGTCCCACCAATGAGAACTGCATCTAGATAAAGCTGGAAACCAGCTAGAATTGGCCTCATTTATAATTGTCCTTCTTAGGTGTCTGCTGCAGCATTTAGACCTTTTGTAAATGAATATCCTGAGCCACATCACCTGTATTCTGGCTCTTCTCTGGCTTCCAGGGTGACAGAAACTTTGATTTACAGCTAGAGCTTTCAATCAGGGCTAGGAGGACAAAGGAAAAATCCTTTCTGTTAATGGCCTGAGCGACAATACAGGCTTTCTCGGCACCTACTCCAGCCTTCTGCTCAAATTCAGGTTTTATTGAAGAATATCTAAGTAGATGACTAAAAGCAGTTTAAAAAAAATAATGGGAAGAGAATGAAAATAGAAGTTTACTTTAGTAATCTGAGCATTTGCTTTGCTCACTTAGGGTTGAATATGCTGAGGAAGCTTCTGTATAGAGGTAGGCAGCATTTCTCTTGTTATTAAACTAAAGTGGCTCCTGACCTGTCTGTTCATCCACCCATGTGTTGCTGCAGGCTCTATCACTGTAGGTTAGCGTCATGGTGACTGATGGGCTGAAGTCTGGTCTCTGGACCCTGTTTGACCTTATTGCAAGAGTAGCAACAGTGGCAAATGACACCTGGGCTGAGACTCAGCAAACATGGTTTAAAAGGCCTTATTTCATTCTTATAAGTAATCAGGTATGTGTGTGTGTGTGTGTGTACATTAGTTACAGAATAAAAGAGTAATCAGGCATACCTCGCCCTGTCTGGTGAACTGGTGATACAGGCCCAAACACATAAAAGTTGGGGAGTCTCCCAAAGATATACAAAGCCAAGAGAGGAAGGTCAGAGAGGGATGGCTTTGACCCAGTAAGAAGAGCCTACTGAGCAGGGGGGAGTAGAGACTTCTTGATTTTGAAATAAGCACTGTTTGGTATGACATTGAGGGTTCCGTTTCTTCAGTGATGATGTCTGATGCACCTTGGACAGAATGGTACCACATCTCCCTAATCAGCCTGTTTTGGAATGTCCCAAGACATTGGGATGAAGGGAAACTTAGGAACTTGGAATGTTTATTCATTGGGAGAGAAAGGGCTGGTGCAGTTTGAGATATCACTATGACTTTGACCTACAGATGAGTAAGACCAGAAGAGACTCTATTATATACCGTGACACTAAATTCCCACCAAGACCCCCAGGACCCCGCCTGCTGCTATTCCTGCTCAGTGAAGCATTCTCTTATGTTCAAAGATGAAACCAAGAGGAAATTGTCTGAAATGATGATGTGTAACTTCTGAAGAGAGGCCACAAAGGGTACCATGGCTTTCATCTTTCCTCCTTGCTCTGGAGACAGCAGGGGCCACACTGTGAGGATGCTCTAGCAGCTATGCATAGATGTCCTTGTAAGGAACCAAAGCTTCTTGCCCTCAGCCACATGAATCCACCAGCATGGAAGTAGTCAGCTCTGCCCTGCTCAGTTTACTGCATGAGAGACCCTGGGCTACAACTACCCAGAGATGTATGTGAAATGATGAATGCCTATTGTTTTAGACTAGTAAGTTTTGGGTTATTTGTTATGTAGTAGTAGATTCCCATGCGTACATAGAGCATATGATAGCTGGACTTCTATAAAAGAAATTTTGTGTAAACTTAAATTTCCCAGTCTTTTAAAAAATATTTTTATAATAAAAATTATTATTATAAAAATATTATTTTTTAAATTTTATGTGCATTGATGTTTTGCCTGTATTTATGTTTGTGTGAAGATGTCGGATCCCCTGGGAAAAATTGCTTCAGTGATGGTGGGTCAGGAGGGAAAAGGCTTTTGGATGCTATCTTAAGACCTCATGCTAAGGTTGAGATAGCTTCAGTGTGAAGCTATCCAATTCCAGTCCTTATGTTACAGACAGTTATGAGCTGCAATGTGGGTGCTGGGAAATAAACCTGGGCTCTCTGGAATAGGAGCCAGTGCTCTTAAGTGCTAAGACATCTCTCCAGTATTTTAAAAAATATTATCTATAATGTTTAATCATTGCTATCAAAAGAATCTCATCGGTGACACAGAGGCACCCGTGAGAGCACAGGAGAGAAGTGGAGCCGGGCAGAGATGACAAGGCAAACAGCGTGTGGGTCTCACCTTTATCTGTGTCTCTACCTTTTCTGCTCCAGGTGGTGGTTATAGCGCTTTCCTCAGGACCACGGTGATCATGGTGAAGACAAAGTAAAGACAGAAACAGATAGGTATACAGGCATTGAGCAAAACCAGCTCTGTTGCTGCCAGAGCGTGTGGTTGGTTGTCTTTATCAGAGACGCAGTGGCGAGACACCCTGTAACAGTTGCTACCATCGATCTCCCACTCAGCCTGTGCATTCATCTACCAGTCACACGTTCCTCTCTGGCAGCGGCTCCCCCACATTGACATTTAACACCCTGTTTGTACAATTCCTGGCAGATAATGAAAGAATGGGAAGGAAAATAATTGTTATTTGCTAAGCATGTGCTTTGTTTTGGTGATTGAATGTCAGTGAGCTGTTTCTAAAACACTGTTAGCGTCTTCCTCGAATATACAAGATCAACTACTTAGGAAAGAAGAACCATTTGGGGCAAAACTCATTATATATTTTTTTTCTTTAATACTGACTGCTGATCATATTTGTCTTAAAGAAGAAAATGCTATGCTAGGCATATTCAATGTCAGGCATCTTTTGGAAATTTTTTTTTTATATTAGAAAAATGAGATAGAGGGTGAGGACGTATCTAATTTTCTCCAGTGCAGTCTGATGTAAAGCAAGCACCGTTCATAAACTCTGGTTCATCCCATCATGATGGGATAATAGCAGTGACGATAATGGATGTGAAGGGAGGAATTTCAGCTGGAGCCTAAATCTTGTCAGTCTTTACACACACATTCAGACACGAGTGGAATGTCTGAAAGGAGAGTGCATGTTTCCCAGAGTGCCCATGGAGCCTCAGGGGCAGACACACTCTGAAAGGAGACAGACAAGTGAGTGGGAAAAAACGCTTCACCGATGGTGGGTCAGGAGGGAAATGGATTTTGGATGCCTCCTAATACCTCACGCCAAAGTTGAGATGGCTTTGGTGTGGAGTGTAACAATTCCAATGACCGGGAGATCTCCTCTGACCAACGGCTTCTGTGCTATGGCTCCTGCAGGAAGAATAAAGAGCATTGTCCTCTGAACTTAGTGCTGGGCAGACAGCACCGAGGCCTTCACAAGGATGATGGGGTTGCTGTGCTATATCCCCAGCCATAAGCTGTGATTTCATTGGACATCATCAGGATCCTTAAGAAAGAGATACAGCAAGTCAAAAAGGAGCAGCGGACACAGTTGATAGACACAGAGAAGAAAGCACCACCTGGAGCTGGAGGGGACTGAGGGGAGAAGAGACTCTGGCCTAGAAGGGTGCTGGTGAACAGGTCAGATGAGAAACTGATGGACCGCAGCAGAGCCTGGTGTCTTTAGTAGGGAGGTTACCAGAGCCAGGCTCTTTACATTTCCCAGTTCACTTCAGGAATGTGAAGCTGCCTACTGAAAAGGCAAGCACCTCAGAAAGTCTTCACAAATTAAAGTAATTACAGCACAGTTTGTGCAAGTTCAAACAGCAGTCTGGTATCTCATTCCTGAGAGCCAGATGCATGTTCTGAGCCTGGTAGAACCAACACTTGTAACCGTGAAGGGGAATGAATTCCTTGCCCCCGGCTCCCTGGATCTCTCTTGCTAGTGCTTGACCTCTAGATGAGGCCTCAGTGGATCTCCTGCTCTGTTGAAAAGTAATAGAATCTCAGCTGCGGCATCTACGTTGCTCCCTTTTCTGGGTGATTGGTGCTAAGGATACTGTGCAGTGTCTGGTAAAAGCTGTCATATCCATCAGGATGAGGACAACCAGAGGGAGTACAGTAGACAGGGCGGTCCTCCTCACAGGGGATGTTCTCTGGTGACCATTGCTGGAGCTGGTAAGCAGCTACCTAAGCCCCAGCGTGTTGAGGGTCGCAGTGAGCCTTGGCTTAGCTGACTGTATCTTCACTGCCCTTGTCAAGGGTGGTTACAGTGTGGCTTCTTTGAGTTGTGTTGAGATGAGGTTTCTATGAGTTTCTGAAGGATAGTGGCCACCCCAGCAGAGCAATTAAGAACACAGAATTCACCTGAGGAATTCACCTAGCTGAGGATCTATTGGCAGTTGGTGGCTGCCAGGGTAGGGAGAATTGGTTTCTTCAGAGATATAGCATACCTACCAGGTTGGCCATGTTCTAGGGGACAGCTCCACACTCATGTGCATGTGGACAGTACTACTCAGACTCAGTAGATTAAAAAGAATGATGTTTGGAGTGGGAACACGGGAGGAAAAGGAGGGGTAAGGGGTGATATGATAAAGATACGATGCGTATATATTAAAAAAGTCTCTAAATTAAATACATTTTCCAAAAAGACCATGAGATTTACAGCGAAATAACTCTGGCTCACATCCCAGCATTGCTTCTTAAGGGATTTGCGACTTTGGGCAGATGAGAAATCGTTTAATTGCTCTGAACTTCAGCTGCTTGCCTCTAAAATCAAGATATTTACATTACCAGCTTAGACGGGTTTTTATAAAGACAGAGTGAAAGAGCAGAGGCCAGGTTTTTAGGACAATGCCCAGGTCATGGCAAACACATACAGTCAAGGCGAGTTTCATTTTAATCACGATCCATTGACCAACTTCAGTTGGTGCTTATGAAAATTGTTCCCTAGAGAGGGGGCAAGCCTTGGGCAGCAGGTCTGTTTGAACCTGCACACGGTGGGCAGCAGAGTGTCTCAATTTACAAGTCAAGCCTAATCCTTTCCAGAGTCTGTGCATCTTTGCAGAATTTCTGACAGAAAGAGTAAAATGGCCTCAGTTGTATCAAATGTACATCTTCAGTCGCAGTATCTTTGCATAGATCTGCAGAGATGAGCTACAGATATATACTGAGCACATCCCCAAGGGGTCAAACCAGGTGGGGCCAGGCTCAGGGACGAGGCCATGGGAAAGGTGGCTGCCATATCTGTATCTGCTAAAAGAAGCCAACCAATAGCTCCAGTGGTCTGTGCCCACGAACTTGTATAAGTTTATATGTATTTATGCATGCGGCCATACATGTACACACGGATCGTCCAATAACAAAGCTGCTTAACACAGTCTGCGCTTGCTCAGCCGTTTTCTAACTCCTAGCAATAACCTTTAAATTTTACACAAAATTGAACCAAATTATTGTAGCCTTAGAAATCTACTGTTAAGGAAGTAATAAAAGAAAAGAATAGGAAAGGTTACTCTAAAGATTCTGTTAGAAAGAAAGTCACCAGGATGTATTTGCAACAGAAACACCAAAAGGGGGGGAAAAAGCCCATGATAAGGGACGGTTGACAACATCACATGTACGGAGCGTTTATTATCAATAGTCATTGAAGACTTTGCAGAGGACAACCGGTGACATGTAAATTGTGTTCTTATATCAAGCAGAATGAGACTAGTTACATAGTGTTGTTATATTCTCTCTCTCTATATATATATGTTTTTTTCTTTCAAAAACAAAAGGACAGAGGCATTTGACCAAAACCAAGAAATACAACAAAAATCATCTTGAAGAGTAAACATGATTTTGATGTGCATTTTTCTTATTTGAATTTTCTATCCTACTTCAACAATCATGCTTTTCTTTGACAGTAAGAAAAAATGCATGAATGAATGTGAAGCTGTGAGAAGCCTCTCTGACTCTGACTGTGTACTTTCAGCTGCTGACATAGAGGCGGGAACATCCCAAGGTCCCCGATAAAATATCCCCATAAAACAAAATGGAGTTCGGTTGCCTGGGGGGACATTCAACTCTTTCTGCCACTACTTGTGATAAATTTATCCTAAGGGCCCTGTTAGAGAGGTCACTGAGTAACATAAGAAATGGTTTATTTGATTGCATTTTTAGAGTAAGTGTAATTCTGAGTTTATGGATTCTTTTTTATATTGTCCTTCCAACTATGCTGATGAGAAACTTAAAAGCAATTTAAATAGGAAGTCAAACCAAAGCATACTTTCTTTATCAGTCTTAATTGAGCAAAGGATCTGAATAGCTAAGGACAAATTTGGATTGCATTCTTCAGACTTTTACTGAGGTCATTTACTCTGACAAGTAGCAAGGCTCTGGGCTCAAGTCCTTTCTGTTACTGAGGTTGCTTTATCCTTTGTGCATTGAGCAGGATCTGTGGTGGAGACAGCAATGCCTACGACATGAGGAGCCTAATAAGGAGGCCCGCCTAGCTGAAAATTCTGGGCAAAGCCTGAACAAGAAGATCTACAGGATCTAATTTTTGAACCCCTTTTTTAATAGACATGAAAAAAGTCAGCCCAAATATTTTTATCAGAAAATAGTACCACAACACAGTTTCTTTAAAAGCAAGTATAATTAAGAACCTCATCTACTAGGACTAAGAAACATACCAGATAAGAGCTTCATTAAGCGTCCACGTAACATGGACATGACCAGTGTAATTTCTTGTTGTATACTTGAGGACAGCATGTATGTTTGGTTTAAAAGAAATCTGTGCTTAGACAACTAAATGACCCAAACTATTTAATTTGGGGTCAATTAGATGATAGAGGACATGGATTATTGCTATGACAACTATTCAGGAAGCACCTCCTAGTTCTTCACCATAGCCCGGTGCTCTGGAAGAATAGTTGGGCCCCACTCTTCAAATCTTCATGGTGAGTTGAGTTGTATAAGGAGGTGGGGCCTTTGAGAGGCATTTGGATTCTGAGAGAGGTCCTCATGAATGGTGTTAGTATCTATAGGTTAGGAACCACAGAGACCTTTCTCTCTTTTCTTCCTCCCACCATGGAAAGATACAAGGAGCAGGCTATTGTCTGTAACCATGGAGAGGGCCTCACCAAAACCATTCCGACACTCTCAGAATTCCATCCTCTGGTCCTAAGAGAGAGATAAAGAGAAATTGCTGTTTGTAAGATCCCAGCATATGGTATTTTGTTATCTTAACTAGAATTAAGACATACATGGGATTTGAAAAGAAAACCTGAGTTAGTGGTAATGGAACTGGCCATGCAACAGGACAGGGCTAGGGTATGCTGTCTTTCATTAAGAAAATGCTGTTATTACTATGGATTTCCCAGCTGTCTTTTTCTGCATTGGAAAATAGTCTCATGTTATACAGGGAGAATTTTGCTATTTCTTACCTAAGGAGGTGAACTCCCAAGGAACTGGCCTCTACCCTGCTTTTCATTCATCCATTAGTTTAAAGAGGGGCAACAACAGAAGGTCCTGCTGATTTTGTCTGTGACTGAAGGAATGTGAGGAGGAGACTTTGATGCCCTTTGTGTGTTTGTGCTCCACGTTTATGGATTAAGATAGTAATTGTGCCTGTTGCAAAAGTTTACATGCTGCAGTGCTGATCGTTTGTCCATATGTGTTGAGAACTTCAGTGATACTTGGAAACTCAGTTAATCTCTCCAGTGTGCTTGTGTGTTTGCTTTAGCTGGAATGCTAACTTGAATCCAGGTGTGTTAAAAATCCAGATGTTGGATGAGCCATACTGGCACTGGATACACAGAGGTCCCCTGGTCATATGGGGGCAGTTACAGATTTTGTGTTGACTAGACTAAAATTTCATTCATGGAGAGAGCCAAAACTCCCAGGTCTGCATTCGATTTTGAAGGTGGCAACTGCAGCTATTTAAGATATCCAGGAGCCACCCCTTAATGCATACGTGGGTGGCTGTAACATGCCTTGTTCGATTCCCTGATGTGGATCCTCTTCTCTTGCAGCCTCATCTCTGTGGTAAGGCCAGTTGCAAATGAAACTCCGGTTAACCATTAGAGACTGGCAGAGCCTGCCCTGCCATGGCTTTTGTTGCCATCTTAGTTTTGCCTTCAAGTTTCAAGCTCTCCCAGATGCTTTGAAATTACTGTGCTGTCTCACCTCAGCTTCCTTGTGACTTTCCCTACCAATGGCGATTGCCAACACCTAGTCTCGTTTATAGTTTTCATTAAAATTCCCCTGAAGCCTGGATTACGGGCCCTTCCTGTGTCTCTTACACCAGCCCCCTGGCTCTCTGCCATCTGTGTGATCACATCCTTGCCTTTTAAAAATTATTAATTCTTCCCATTTAGGCTGTTTCCTCGTGACAGGTCCTCAGTCCACCTTGTGCATGCGTGTATTTCCAATGCCCATGTGAGTGTCTAGTCTTGATTAGTGACCAACTATGACTTAATGCATGAATATTTTGCAGGAATTATACAGGAAAACGAGGCAGTATTTCTGTCCCCAGGGACTGAAGGAAGACACATGTGCATATCAGAATGTAGAATGGGACACTGTACCAGTGTGCTTTCAGAGTCAGAGGAGAGCCAGGAGGCTTTGGGCAGGGTGTGGAGGCAGATGAGGTTTCAAGTTGGACTGTGGATGCCACAGATTATTTGACTCAGGAGGGCAAGTTCTTGGGACACAGACTCCAAGAAAGGCAGAGGGCAGGGGAAGTAGCACTGTGTGCAGAGAAATTGCTGATGGTTCAGGGTGACTGGGATTGGGAATTGGTGAAGGGATTCCTAGAGAATGTGCTGGGATGTTAGCTCATGCTAGGATATAGGACCAAAATGCGAGTTTACAAGGAGCAGGACTGCTGGCAGAGCTGATGGCAGTGTGTATGTTTCTTCTAAAAGAGTCTGTGCTGCCAGGTGTGGTAGTGTGCATCTGCAACTCAAAGACTTGGGGAGTTTAGACAAGAGGGCAAGCTACCTGGAGGCTAGCCTGAGCTATTATGTATGCATACATACACATATACACGCATAATAAAAATAAAATAAATGTTAACTGAGGAACGTAAAATGAAGATTTGGTCCTTCTTTACTCTACAAATCCCTAAATCACCACTTTTGGGTACTTTAGGGACCTGCGTGAGCGTATGTATCAACTTTGCTATTCTAGTAGGAAGGTCAGTTTGCTCATTGGTGTCATCGTCGGTACACATAGTTTTGTGTTTCTTCTGGAGCTATGCTTTAATACTGCTCATTTTATATGATAGCATCCCAAATCTTCTCCAGAATGAGGGGGCATGTAAGTGTTAAACGTCCTGCAATCACTCATTAACAAAGTTGGACGCTGGTGGAACGCTCACCTGTTATAGTTACTGGGTAGCCATGGCCCCAGTTTTCCCCACCCAGCTCCTGCAGCCAACTGCTTGCCGGAGGACACTCACTATGAATTTGAACTCCTGAATTTGACGACAGATGCAGGGAGAAGAGATTGGATAATATCCAGAGGAAAGCAATAAACATGATGAATAGTTTGGGAAAAAATTGGGCCTCAGAGGAACATTTAAGGCCATTGCAAATCTTAATTGATATTAAAAAAGGCTTTGTTGTAGTGGATCACAGCTTCATTCGTCATCATCACAGTGAAAACATGTGGAGGAAATGGCCTGAACTCAATGAAGGCAAATGCCTGTTGAAGCAAATGGGGAAAAATACTCACAAATATGAACCTTGGCTTAACAGGTATAGGCAGAAGCTATGACTTGTTCGCTGAGAACAGTGTAGATTGGGAGGTTTCAGGAAATCTAATGAAGAACTTCTATGTTTCCACTTATTCTTCTGCTGGGAAAAATTTCCTTTTTGGAGTGACTGTTGTCAGTAACAAAAATCTCATAAAACATTTGCTGTGCATCAAGGCATTTAGAAATGTAGAATGTTTGTTGGGCAGTAAATCTGTGGAAAAAAGAGCAAGAAGTGAGACTGGGTAGGATGCTTCATTCCACAGTGCCCACCTGGCCACCTCTCACCAGCCCAATAGGGCTGCAAGCTCTGGAGTGCAGCTTGCCCAGGGAAGAAACCGTTAGATCTTGCATTCCTCCTTATTTAGTTATCGGCTAGGAGCTCTGGGAGCTTATAGCACCATTGCTCCACTTCTTGAAAGACCACTGCAAGAGCACTGTGGACTTGGAGAGACAGCTGTGGTAGACCCTGAAGCCTTGAGATGTACTCCTCATGGATGCATGCCATTTTCTGAAAAGGGAAATGATCGGGACAGCTCAATGCTACCTTTGGGTAACACCATTCTGTATTGACATCTTTTATTACTTATTATTTGACGATCTAAAAATGTATCTATACAATGGGTTTTGGCCACATGCACCCTGAACTTCCACTCTGCAGCGACTCACGAGATGTTTTCCTCCCCCTTCCACAGTTTCATGGTCCTCTCTTTTTCTCTCTCCTTCATGGAGCCACTCAAGGTGACTGCTGCAAGAACATTACAGAAAGAAATGAAACTGTCTGGGTTGTACTTTGTGAAAGTAATTCAATTCTTACATCCCCTGCTCCAGGTTATGTTGATGTTTGGAATGGTCTTTGTTGTATTAATATACAATAGTATGGCTTCTGGCATATGTTCAAGCAGGGTGGATTAATTTCTGACTGTGTGCTTTGCAGAGCTGGGTAATCGGAGTCTATGCATCTATGCTGTTTCACCACATTTGCTGAGAGTTACAACTTTCCCTAGGACCTTGGATTGTATAGATTCTCTTTATCTCTTGCTTTATACACCATTTACCTAATCTATTTTTTAAAGCAAAACAAAGCAGTCGTCAAAATACAAAGGTTCATTGCGACTGTGATACCAGCAAAAGGGAATTCCTGAATATAATCTTCACTCTTAAATGTATTTCTGTCTATATTTTATACAAAAAAAATGTAGTAGGCATCTCAATAACATTTTCTAATTTTTTTAGTCAATTACATTCAATTACATTGACCTTTGTTTCATTTCAAGATCATTAGAATTGGCCCATTGTCTAAACATGTATTTCTAGGCTGGGAGAGTGATAGTGCTTGTTGTTTGGATATTTATTGATGACTAAATTCAGGACCAGAACATTTCATCAACTCACACCTAATTCAGTAATGTTTCATAGGAATTAGCCGTAGGCCACGTTAAAGGTTGGTTTATTAACTAACCATGTGAACAAGTAGGGAGGACTATGCCAATCTTTTGGAAGAGCTGACTCCTTTGAAGACATTCAATTTGCTAAGTTGCGTTGCTACTGAAGCAGCCAAACAGCTGCCATCTTTTTCCTAAGGTGGAGGACTGTCACCTGCCATGTCCTCTTAATTCCTTCTTAGGAAGTGCTTTCATAGCATTAGTTGATGCTGAAATAATTTCCAAAATTCCACTACAGTGACTTTCTTCCCCCACACCTCGTGTGTGTGTGTGTGTGTGTGTGTGTGTGTACACACACCCACGAGCACTACTGCAGGTGTAGGCAAACCAGTACACTGGTGGATTGGCATTGGAGACAGTGAGAATGAACCTTGCAGCAATTCTCTTGGTGTCAGCTGAGGCTAATACCCTCACTGGCCTCCTTTGTGGTTTGGGTAGCACTTCTGCTGAGGAAGTATCGCTACTACCAAGAAACTGACCTCATTTGGAAAGAGGATCTGTCCAGATGTTATTCAGTTAAGAGACTTAAGATGAGACCATCTTGGTTTTAAGGTTGGCTCTAATCCCATGGGTAACGCTGTTCTAAGGAGATTTGAAAGACGGAGGTGAGGGCCATGCTGAGACAGAGGCAGCAAGTATGGTGCTGCATCTCTAAGCCAAGGATTAACTGGTTGCAGGATCGCTAACAGCCCCCAGAAGCCGGGACACATGTGTGGATCGGATCCTTCCTTCCGTTTCTACAAGGATCCAAAGTTGAACTCAACATCTTGATTTCAGGCTCTTGGCCTCCAGAGCCCCGAGAAAATAAATCTCTGTTGTCGCAAGCCAGCAAGTGTGCAGTATCTTACTTGAGCAGCCCAGGAGAAGAAATAAAACCATCAGTGCCACTCTCTATTCTGAATTGAGTGTCCTTGGTCAGAGACACCCTCAGATCTGAGGACCACCATGGATGCATGAGGTGATCATCCGTACGTGCCTTTGCTCCCCACACTTCCCATAGTTCATGAGTATAGGAAATGTGGAATTACTGTGACTTCTGCTTAAAGAGGTATCAAGAGAACTGCCTTCTGGGGAAGGAGTTCAAGTATGTTTAACAACGTTTCTTCCTTCCTTCCTTCTCTCTTTCTTTCCCTCCCTCCTTCCCTCCTTCCCTCAACCCCTTTTTCTCCCCTCTTCTGTCTCTCCTTCCCTCCCTCTCTCCCTTCCTCCCTTTCTCCCTTTTTTCTGGCTGAAGCATATAATCTCAGCAATGCTGTGATGTTGACTAGGGATGGTCACCATGGAGTGGGTCCAGGAAGTAGAGGAAGTTAGTGAGAACGAGAGTCCTCTTGCGTGCCATTTCTTGGGCACAGAGCTGTGTAACCCACAAAGCCTCAGATGCTGGTCAAGGGATGGCAATGGAACCAGGTTCACTCTGATTGGAAGAATGTCCCTGAGAGAGTCCCACAATGTGGCTTTTTGTCCTAAATGAGGCTGTGGTAAATTTTTTTTTGTCTAAAGTGACTAAGAAATATAAGTGTATATGCTGGACCGATCAGCTAGAGAAGAAAAGAAAATGAAAAACAAAACAGAACATGCAGAAGCACCGTGTGCTCGAATGTGAAATGGCAAATTTCAGTGTCGCTTCAGGGACCTTTAAAGACAGCTTGAGGAGTCAGGCAAAGGGCAGCAAACCACAGAGGTGGGCAGACTTTGAGTGTCAGGGTGGGTGGTATCTGCCTCTGCACAGCCTGCAGGCATAATATGTCACTGTAGGAGGTACAGACATTTTTTCAAAAAGCCCAGAAATGTGTCATGGTCTGAATTGCTCCAATTCCACCAGGAATGAGCGACAGTTCCTGTTGCTGCAGGTTGGGACAAAGCTAGGTTTGTCCAGACTTCTCAAATATTTCATTTTGTAAGTGAAATGGTGTCACTGCTTTCCTTGTTGTTTCTATTCTAAGTAAATTCTCTTCTTATGTAAGTATGATTTCCTGTTCTTTGAATTACTACTTTTATCTTTTTTTTTTTAATCTTTATGCACTCTTTATATGCTTTGGATGTTATTTTAAAATTGTGTGTGTTATAAATATGTTGGCCCAGTCTGTCACTTAGTTTGTTTGTTTGTTTTTTAACTGTGTGGTGCATCCTATTATAAAAAGTCGTTTTAATAGGGTGAATCTGTTATCAGGGTTTTATGTATCATTTGTGTGGCTTTATGTAAGAATTATTTCTCTACCTGAACATGTAGCCTAACTTCCTCTGAAGTATGTAGTTGTGTTTCCCACAACTCGTGACGTTTAAAGTTGTAGCAAATATGGAATCAAGCACATCTCTATGGTCATCTTATTTTTTAGTCTCTTCTCTCCTTTAATTCATCATGTCCTTTTCATGTAAGAAGCACAAACCTCTTCTGACCACTTGCCTGCCCAAGTCACACCATACTTTCCCCTCTCTGGCTAATAGTAGGGGTTTGTTCTTATGTAAGTAGCTAATGCTGGAATAGTATGGACTGTGACCGGTGCTACTGTGACGATCTTTAACCCGTCAATCTTGTCAAACTGTCTCTTTAGCATCTTCATTATTGACTTGTGTCAGAGACCCAAATGCGGCTCTCCACTTTATCACTAACCCTTTTGTGGGCTTGGGAAAGCTGTGAGTGTCACTAAACATCGGTGCTTTCTTTTGAGGCTGCTCATAATGTCTAACTCAAAAGGGAGACTCGTGATGGTTGAATAAAGGGAAGGAGCCCAGCTCCCTATACGGTGGAAGCACACCGTCACTACCACCACCATATTCTAGTTTGTCTCGAAAAATTCACTTTTCCAAAATTGTCAACAACTAGTAGGTGCTTCATAAAAGGTAAGAACATTACACTGTAAAGCCATACTTTGAAGACCCCCCTTGTCATCCTATGCCCCAGCATAGCTGGACTTTTCTTTTATTGGCCTTCTCTTTTGAATAAGCATTTGCTACTCCTTTTATTAAAGAAATCCAAAACATTAGGGCAGGGAAAACTATTCCGGAAAAGATGATGGCTTGGACAGCCCAGAATTATCTCCTGGCTTCAGGTAAGATAGATGTGCTTTGTCTCATTCATTATGGATATTAAAGATGTCAAGAAAAAATGGCCATTACAATTCTGTGACTTTAAAGTATTTTCCAAAAGAGCCCTGTCTGTCATCGGTTATGAAAGCTGACCAAATGATCACGATGACAGACAGACAGCTGGTTCTCATTCATATTAAGTTCCTTCCAAGCAAAAGGAATGTTAAGGCAATCTGGGCTCCTCTTGTGTTGATTCCAGTGTAATTACATTTGTTATTTCCAGGCGACGCGGTAAATCAAGCTGTGGCAAGTAGGTGGATATTTTACAGAAGTAATTTTAGAGAACATGAAATAGGATCACGTGCTGAACTCTCTTCTGCTTTGAGACTAGTGATGTGCAGTCCAGGCATGAGGAGGGGACAGAGTGGGACGTGAACAAATTTCCCTTCAAAGGCAAGAAAGCCATGTTTTTCACATGTAGATGCAAAACGTAGAAGAAACAAAGAGAGGCAGTGAGCTAAGGCATTGCAGGGTCAAAGGCGTGGCAAACTGCCTTGATGCAAGAGGCTTGCCTCTCTCTGTTCTCAACCCCTAAGCATCCTAACCAGCTGTTCTCCCAGCAGTGCGCCTCCTCCAAGCACACCTGCTGTCCAGAACCTTGCTCTGCTGAGGGATGGGCTGCCCATTCATTAGTGTCTACAGCCAGGGGTTGCTGACCTTTCTGATTTCATTACAGTCAGAAACTCTCTGGCGCTTATTCTCTCATTCACATAAAGGCCAAGTGCTTTTAGAGTCCTTTCATAAACCGATTGCCTAAGGCCCAAATCAGAAAGGAATCTAATATAGACACTAAATGATCATTCTGTGCTCTGAAAGTCTTTGTTCAGAATAGGCGTAATTCTTCTTCCTGCCTGTGATCCGACCCCCTGTTAACACCAGGAATAAAGTGTTATCCCTATGCAAGAGAAAGCACAAAGGAATTTGACCTTAAAGGGCATGGTGACCTTAACGCTGATTTAAACATTGAGACTCACAGACACTTAATATTTTTCCTATAGACAGCAGGGATGCAGCTGTTCCCTTACTCGATACATTTTAAAGAATTGGGGAGTGCAAAACCTGGAATGGTTTAGGGCACAGATGTGCCTGGAAGCCCTAGGAAAAGACGACCCCGGCAAGACCTTCTCTGCAGCTTGCATGCTTTCTTGAGAGTATGCAAAATGACTCCATGTGTAGAGCAGCCGGAAGCAGTGCTGCTCCTGATGGGAGAAGGGGGCTTAGTTTTAGTTGCCATGAAACAAGCCAATGCAACCTGAAGATTTCACTTCAAAACTCTCCAGAGAAACCAGGTCATTGTAACTTGCTTCTACATACCCAGCACAGCCCACGTTGTTTATCTTGTACCTACATGGTTTCATATTGAGAAAACTTGAAATGAAAAGGGAGAGGAAAGAAGAAAATGACTCTACCAAAACGGTGGTTTTCTTCGGAATCCTCCATTTTCTCACCCTACTCTGATGCTCTCTGGTGAAACTTTCAGTCTGGAAGGATTCTACATGCAGAAATAAAGCTAAGGAACAGTAATCAATGAACCAAACTTTCACTTCCTAAGGAAAAACAATTAGTCACTAAAATATAGTTCAGAATAAGACGAGACTGATAATTTTTTTGCTTTTTGTTTTTTGCTTTTTTTTTTTTTTGGTTCCTTTCTAGATTGACTTATTCTTCTTCATCTAAAATCATCTCAAACCTCTCATTCAGCACTGGGGGTGTCAGCATTCTGTTTGGTAGGACACAGGACCTCGGCCCTGCCTACAACTGACTCCACGTGGCTCATTTCCAAGAACTGCCTGCAGGGCAAAAGCCTCCACAAGCAGGGTTTCTGATCTTACCCGTGACTTGTGTGACCTTGAAGAACCCTTATGCCTTTGCTTTCCTTACTGGCTTGGCACAAATTTTCTTTGTGACATATGCTCTTTTATTAAGGGTTGATGACCAGTCTGTTGCTTGGGTCTTGGAGATTTAGGGCTTCCTTATCCCCCCCCAACAATTCTCTGTTTTCACTAATAAAACCAGGGTGTGTGTGTGTGTGTGTGTGTGTGTGTGTTGGTAACAAAATAGTATATCAACCAAAAAAAAAAAAAAAAAAAAAGCTTTTGTTTGTGCCAGTCTCGAGATTTTGAACTTCTAAAGTAATAACAAGAAATGGTTTTTATACGTATGGCAATTTAGACCTATCACAAAATTATCAAAAATATGCATTCTTCACCTCAGGAAGGCATCGCCTTCCTTCAGGTACATGGTTCAGAGAGCAGAGCACCACATCCTCCTTCAGTGGTGTGATGCTTTCTATGTTGACCAGGGTCATATGTCAGCCTCATGTCATCACCTGCAAGTCACTTACAGGTACAGTTTGACTGCGACTAGTGTGATCCAATGTTTTCCAACTTAGAAGACCCCAGGGGGCACACGGCACGACCCTGTAAGGATACATAAAAAAATACAAAGTTTGTTAACCTTGAAAATAAAACATCACTAGTGTTTTGGTGATTTCTTCCAATGTGATAAAACACACACAGCACAGAATGTGAACCATTCTGAAGCACAAGGCGCTGGCATCTGATGCACTCCTAAGGTGACAGACCTTTCCATTACCAGAGCTCTGCATCACCCTAAGTAGAAGTTCTGTACTCCTCCTTCTCCATTTTCCCGTTCTAGATCCCATACACAAGGAAATCACGCAGTACTCCCTGTGCCTGCCTGCTTTATTTTACTTTGCACAATGTTTGCAGGGTTTATCCATGTGGCGTCAAGTATCAGAATTTCATCCTCATCTTAGAGTGGTAGATAGAATATTCCATTACAAATACAAATCACATTTGCTTATCCATCCAGCTGTTGGTGAGCCTTTGGGTGGCGTCTCTCTTTTGTCCATTGTAAGCAATCCTATTATGGACACTGGTGTTGAAGTAGCTATTTGAATCCCGCTTTCCATGTTTTTGGATCGATACCGAGAATTGAATTTGCTGGATCAATGGTATGATTATCTCTTTTAAGAGCCATTAAACAGGCACTACCATGACTGTATTACTTCCGGTGCCTATTACCAGTGCGTGAGGACTCCGATTTCTCAATATCCGCACTGTCTATGTGTTTTGTAAAATAGCCAGCCTAACAGAGCTGAAGTAGCTCACCGTGGTTTTGATTTTCACTTCCTGGTCATTTGTAATGTTGAGCATCTTATATTTATTGCTCACTCGTATGTCTTCTGTGGAGAGATGTCTAATCAAGCATTTGCCCATTTATTTGGGTTGGTTTCCACATTCTGGATATTGATTCTTCATCCCTATATGATTTGTAAGTATCTTTTCCCTTTCTGTGAGATGCTCTTTCACTCTATGTACTGTCTTTCCGTGTTGCTAATTTCAACAAAGTCTAATTTATCTACTTTTTTCTTTTGTTGTTGTATACTAGCTTTTTTATTTTTAAAACAATGATGTTCACACACTGCTTGTGTGATTGTAAGATTGTGTGATTGTGTGTGTGTGTGTTTGTGTGTACACACACGTCAGAGGTTAATATCGAATGTCTTCCTCAATTGTCAACCAAAATGAGATAGGCTATCTCACTTTACCTGGAGCTCATCGAGCAAGTTAAACTTGCTGGTCTGCACGCTGGAAGGACCCTCCTGTTTTTGCCTCTACCATGCTGGGATTGCCAGGGCATGCTGACATATTTGCTTTTATTTTTACTTATTTATGTTTTTCCGATTTAATGTGGATGCTGGGGATCTAAACATAGGTCTTTGAGCTTGGATGGCAAATACTTTACCAATTGAACCATCTCCTTGCCCCGTGTTGTAGCTTTTGTAGAAGGTATCTCATAGAAAGAAGAAAGAATTCCATCACACACAGAGGGTTGATATCACTGTTTCCATGCAATCGATCACTCTCGGTATGCTCCATATACAGCAATTCCATCCTTTTAGCTGGATTTTCTGATCCTATTATTTATATTTTTATTTTATATTTTTACCTACATAGTTACTAAAATAAATCTTCACAGTTATCAAACAAACGGCTAAGGGAATACCTTGTACAGAAAATTCAAAGGCAAAGTAAGGCTAATAATACACATTATAGCAAGGATAAGAGGATGTGGGAGTCGGTCCTTCAACTCCCAGCTGTGACTGTCAGCTGCATTAGGAAGAGCTGACAAGGAGTCAGCAAAAATTCACAAATGTCAACGAGACTCTTTTAAATGTGGATTTAGCTCTACTGCTGTTAACAGCTCACGTCAGACGGGAGTGCTAGGATGTCAGTAGTCAAAGATAATATGAAGATTTGAAAGTTGTTTATGTTTGTAACAAAATTCTTTTGAAATACTGCATCCATATCATTTTAGGGTAGATTTCCATTACATAATACACAGGTTGATATTATAGGTTCAACAGTTACGAAGAATGCATCTTGTAATTTTTTTTTGATGGAGTTTTTTAAAATATTAAACATTTTTGTTCCCATAAAGGTAAATAAGCTTACTGTCGCATTTGCCCTCAGTTTTGTGAGAAGAGAACTGGCACACAATTACGACTAGAGATTTTCTTTCCTTTTGAAAATGCACCAGTGACTCGACTCCAGTCTGTTTGGCACAAGGTCCCCAGTGGACCACTGCAAAGACATTGGAACATCAGCACACGTGGCTTTAGCGTTCGTGAGAACCGGTGTTCTCTTTTTCCTCTGTGTTTATGTGGACTCTGAGCATACAGGGTTGAGTAATCTTTGCCACAAAACAATTGTAACCCCATGAGACTATCTAAGAAAATACCACAGTTGAGTTGATGGTGAAAGCCATTCTGGGGCTGAGATATGTTAGTAGAGAGGAGCATTTCCTCAATAGCAAAACTGAAGATCATCAATCACGCTGAATCTCAGCACTTTCGTACACTGAATTCTCGACATAACTTTGGTTATAAACTAAGGTACTTCTTTGTCTCTTGAAAGGTAGCAAAGCTTCGAAGCCCCATCAAAGGTTGCACACTGCACACTGCACACCCTATACCTTACACTGCACGCTGTATACTTTACACTGTTTACTGTGCACTGTGCACTGCACATCTTACACTGTTCACTGTGCACTGCACACCTTACACTGTTCACTGCACACTGCACACCTTACACTGTTCACTGCACACTGTATACATGTTTCACTTCAGGCAGCCAGAAGGTTAATACAGACGATAGCTTTCAGTTTGTCTTTATTCTTTCCTGTAGACCCTGAAAATTTAGCCAATTCTGCTCAATCATGAAAATAGAAAAAAAATCTCAATGGACCTAATAACCCAAGTCCTATACATAGGACATGAGAAGACCTCATAGGATGATTATTTTGGGCGCCAGGCGTTAGAAGGAAAATAGATGAAGTGACAGCAGGGTAGGGGAGAGACACCTAATGCTCATAGAAGCAAATGTCTACCTGCCTCCAACTGCGAGGGATCACTAACGGTGAGCAGTGCATGCGTGTGACAGGTGAACAACACAGGCATATGCACAGTGGAACGAACGGCCCATTCTGACAAGGTGAGGCAGAAGCATGGGGAATCGAATCTGTTGAATGTGGGCACATGGATGGTGGGATGCTTTTTAAATGTGGATCCTGCTAGCCCTCCACAACTGGAGCACTACCTCTTCTTCAATCACTTTTTATTTTTATTTTTGGCTTACTTTTATTTGTTTCAATTTTAGTGATCTGCTGAGATCTAAAGTCAAAGCTTCTTTTTGGGGAGAGTGTTAATGCTTTTAATACATGACTGTCGTCAGCACCATCTTTATGAACCTGTCATTCCAGCTGATCATTCCTACTTGACAAGTTTCATACCATGGGGGGTTTCCGCTTCAGTAAGTAGAGCAGTCGCCCTCTGAAGCTGCTCTTTCCATTGTAGGAGAGGTTGGCTCTCTCCTTCTTTCAGAACTTGCAGCAGCTCCAATGGCTCTCCAACACTTCGGCACCAAACTCCTTGGCTCTGCTGAACCTCTCCATGTATAGCTCTCCCATCTTTTTTATCTCCATGACCAGTCTTTGGCTTCATCTCCTTCTGCATCCATTCTTTCAATACCCCAGCTTCTCTGTTGATGCTTCGATTTTCCTGGCTCCATTTTTTTTTTTTTGTGCTCACCCTGCACTTTTTCATCTCCAGTTCTGGGTTCCCTTGGATAAGTGGGCTCCTACCATCATAGAAACCCTTCACTCGTAGGGCTGAATAAAACACAGCTCTTCTGTTCTAACACACAGCACAGTACAAAACCGTTAGCACTTCTGATAGCTTTGACAACTTGTGACATTATCCAAAGGCAAATTCTTAAAAAATATGAAGCTTCTAGGGTTTTGGTTTCCACACAAATATGAAGAGGTAAGGACAAAGTGTCACTTCTACTCTTTAAACAAAAATATAGATGGTTTCTTATTCTTTTTGAGACTAACAGAATTGTGGCTGGAAAGAAAATTACTCTTATGGACATGGACAACAGGCTCGCTCTTGTTGAGCAGGTGGGATGCAAGTCTTTGTTTACCTGTATTCAGTGTGACTAGGAGACAATGAGAAAAATTTAATAATGAATACTAATGACTAAAGGCTGAATATAGGCTGTCATCGTGGTACATAGACCCAAAAGGGCTGCAAAGAAATAGAAGTTCAAATTCTCATGGGTTTCTCCATTTACCAGGTGCTCACGAAAAGATAGAGATAGTAAGACTCCTGAGACGTGTCCCTTGAGTCTAGTGCTTATAGATGGGAAGAGATGCTCCTACAAGAGGGACACAGAGGTTTATTGGGAACTCCCTTTCTGATAATTCCTAACGAAGAGAATCTTAACATGGAGGAGAAACGGAAAGATGGCCAGCTCACACTGTTGTCACGATGAAAAGCTACTATAGTTCAGGAATGGAAGCAAAAATTCTTCTGTTCCTAGTGAGACATTTCTGCCTAGAAAAGGTGGATGACTTGATAGGTCATGAACACTGAGAAGCGCACACTCCCACACAAGTTCTTAGAGCCTGCCTAAGACTATCTTAAAACAAAAAGTGTTGAGTAGCACCACATGGTGGAATATAGTTGGGTTTCAAGAACCTGAGCCAGACCTGCCCTGAGGCGTTGTCAGCAGAAAGGAGCACGGATGGGTAAGTCCTCCACTCTATCACTTCCTTCTCTAGACCCAAAGCGTAGCTGGTAGGGAGGGGAGGGATTCAATTCTGTGGTTTTCTGAGGACAACTCCAGCAACAAGAAGCTCAGAACCCAGTGCAATTCCTGAGCAGATTAATTCAGCCCCTTTCACTAATGGCTGGCATGATCGTTTGTAGTGACATAAACATTTACCATGGTTGTAATAGGTTCAAATTAGGTCTTGCTTTCTACTCTGCCCCAATAATAATTGAATATTGAGAGAACAGTAATATAAAAGGCATCAAAACAGCATTTACGTCACTTAGAAGACTTGTTAATGGTGAATAGTGTGCGGGTTGAAAGGAAAAGGTAAACAAAAATAACAAACTGCCAAGAGATGAAATGCCACACAGCACATGACTGTGGTGGGGTAAGTCTCAGAAACAACATGCAAAGCAACCAGGACCAAGCTGCTTCTTCTAAAGAGCCAGGGAGCAAATTATCTGTTTATTCCTGTGCTGTAGACTGAACTGAGGGCCGCAGACATGTCAGTACTCTACCATTGAGCTATAAGCTTGGGCACAAATAAGAAACATTTGAGACTTTGTAGGCTATGTGTGATCTCTGCTACCAATTCTTTGAATGGAAAAGTTGCAAGCACTTTCTAATGTAAAAGCTACTGTGAGTGCATACACCATACAAAAATAGTCAGTGGCTGGATTTGCTCATGGGCTGTAGTTTGGTAACATGCTCTCTAATAGATCTAGCAACATGTAATATCAAGTGGGTAACTTCAACAGAGATATAGATACTATAAGAAGCAGAAGTTGAGGTTATAGACATTAGAAAAAATGTCATAGTAATAGAGATGGAGAATGCCTTTTTTGATTGGCGAGTGATTAAGTATAACCAGGAAATGGTCATGATTTCGAATAGTTCAATAGGAATTATCATATGTAAAACACAAAAAGGAATAAAGTGAAAATACCTAGACAAAACACAAACAAATACTAGACTAAACCAAATCCCATTATGATGTTCAAGGCATGTGGAATACCATCAATCTCACTTGAAATGCAAAATGTACTTGAAATGCCAAAGGAGAAGTGGAAAGGGCAGGGAAAGAGAGAGGAGAGAAGAGGGGAAGAGAAAGTAGGGGAGTCGAAGGGAGAAGAAGAAAGGAGAGGAGAGGAGAAATACTCAGAGAAACAGTGGCTCAGAACTTCTCAAATTCTCTAATAGATACAAAACAGATGCAAAGAAGCTTATGATATACCAAGTTGGATAAATACAACAAATACAAATATATTAAAAAGCCCCCAGAAACAAAATAAGTAAACAGGAAAAGAAATCAAACCAAACTCTATACCTAGATTCAAAAAAGCTGAAAATCTGGAACCTCTTACTCACTGCAGCCTGACGGTAAATTCTGAGACAAGGCTACAGTGTAAACAAGCAACTGCTAGCTGATGAGAGAGACACAGAGGGGGTTGGAATGATGCGGCCATGATGCTCAGAAGGACAGCAGCACATTTAAAGAAAATCAATAAACAGGGCACCTTGAGGCTTTCAAAATGGTATAGTATATGAACAGAGAGCCTACCTTTTATATATATCTAAATTCAAACAAACAAATAAAAGATGGCCAGAGTCTAGCCACAGTGATGATATGTCAAAAGTGGTGATAAAGACCACAAGATGGTCAGGTAAGCAACCACCCATGACCTTGATCCGCACTGTGTCTCATACTCTTTTTGTTTATGCTGAAGCAGAGAGGGGAGAAGAGAGCTTAGGCAGGGCCTCAGAGATGAGAAGTAAATCTCACACAGTCATAACCAAGCCGGGTTCTGTTTCCTGTTGAGAAACAGACGCCCAGTCAGGATTCTGGGTTCCCAAAGACAGGAACATCTTTGATAAATGCTTAGTGTATTTTTGACATAGACCAGACTCCAGTTCTAGCCTCTCTCTAGCCTCGTGCAGGGCTAAACCAGTGCAGTCCTTGACAAGAATTCCTCTAAAATGGCTCATGGACAGTGTTATCCAAGTCTGCTCTGACTCCACCCCAAGGCGTTAGAATCCCACAGAGCAATGCCTCATAGTGACGGGTGTTTCAGCCAGTCCAAACCTTTCCACTGCCTAATGGCATACGACATGCTTTTCTTTATTTCCCTTCTGCATTCCCATGGCAGTGACTCTAATGTATCAATATCATTCAGTTATATTACTCCACTGTATCTACTGCACACCTAACAGATAATCAGCCTTCCTCCTTCATAGAAACAGACCCTGTCTGTTCGGATAATTGGTCTTATGTGTTGGGTCTCATATACACAAGGTTGTGCTTTTGTTCTTTTTACCAAGAGATCATTAATTTTAACACTGTCTTTGTGTAGACATGTTATTCTTTCCTTTCAAGAAGGTATGAAGGCTTAGAGAGGGTTCACACTCGGGTCTTAGGAACTATTGAGTCTTTGCTTTTTACTATTGCTTTATGCTTCCTCTAGGAGACGAAACACAAGCAGAAATCACTCCAAATCAAATCTCCCTTCCAATCTTCTCTATACATCATTTAATAAGAAGAAAGAATCTATCTTTCAAAATCCCTTTGAATAGACACTGACCCCTGTGCAAATCTCCGATGTAGACATGCTTCTGCAGGCAAGTTTTAATATGGGTGGAGACATGGGTGACAGGCTTCGTGGGGCAGTGGGACAGGAACGGGGAAAGAGAGAGAGCCAGATGAAAAGAACTCAATCTGTGGCTTCACATTTGGACTTGGCTGTCTGCCTCTGACTGTGCAGGACCCCTGGGGGAGGGGCATGAGGAAGAACCAAGACATTTGTATTTTAAAACATTGACAAAAACTGACTTTCTAGAAGCAATGTGGAGAGGTTTCCTTGCCTTTCTCCTTCTCTGCCCCTCTCCTTCTCTTCCCCCCTCCCTTCTGTCTTCCTTTTGCCAGGCTTCCTTCAATTCATTTTCTTCTCCCCTAGAGGCATGGTCTCTTGTTCCCAGATTGGCTGAAACTGTGGCTCTCCTGCTCCACTCTCCCAATGGCTGAGATTATAAGCAGGTTCGACCACATCTGGCTTTTCTTAGCTTTTCCGAGTAAAGCCTACCTTCTCAGTTGGTGTCTATGGTGAAGTATTAACTGGGTGGGATTTTATTATCGCATCTAAAGCAACCAGAATGTGCATTTGTGATTCATGGACTTGCTTAGTGGGGCCTCAGCTCTTACATAGCAGCTTGGCCGCTATAAAAACAGCGCTGTTTGATTATCAGAGGAAATTACCATTCCCTTTTTAAAATTTATTAGTTAAAAAACATATTCTCCAGAGTTTCAAATGAAAAAAAAAAACTACTATTATGCAAATTATGCTAAAGTGAACATTAGGCATTTGGTTTAGCAAACTAGTGCAATTCAGTCATTTTAAGATTTATATTTTTTATTTCATCTATCATCTATCTATCTATCTATCTATCTATCTATCTATCTATCTACCTATCTATCTACCTTTCTATCTATGTATCTATCTATGTATCTATCATCTATCTATCTATCATCTATCTATCATCTATCTATCTAGCTATCATCTATCTATCATCTATCTATCTATCTATCATCTATCTATCTATCTATCTATCTATCTACCTATCTATCTACCTTTCTATCTATGTATCTATCTATGTATCTATCATCTATGTATCTATCATCTATCTATCATCTATCATCTATCTATCTATCTATCTATCTATCTATCTATCTATCTATCTATCTATCATCTCTCCTCTCTCTCTTTCTCTGTGAGTGTGTGTGTATCGAGTGTGTATATAGGTATCTTAGAGTCTGAGTGAAGGTATCTGGGGAGGTCAGAAGTGTTGGATTCCCCATGGAACTGGAGTTCCAGGTGACTGGAGTCACCTCAGGTGTTTTGCAAGAGCAGTAAGCACTCTTAACCACCAGGCTGTCTCTTTAGCCCTGACCTAGAATCATTTTTAATATGTCACATTTTCCCAGTATAGGGAGCCATTTGAGGAGTAGACACCAGTCTAATTTCTCATTCAGCTCTTCATTCAGCTTACACTGCACAGATACTTATTAAAGGTAGACTGTGGGGCCTGTGTGTCTCTTGGAGTTGTTACCCTCTGATACTATATGCTCTCCTATAATGCTGTGTTCTTGTTACTACAAAAAAGCTACTGAAAGATCCTAGATAGGAAATTTATATGCTAAGTATGTATTTCAGCAGCTGGTTTTTGTTTGTTTGTTTGTTTTATGTTGCTGAGCTACACTCCCAGGTAATGTTTTGCCACAGATGCTTCATTCCAAATAATAACTTATGGCTATGGTATTTTTTTCATGTTTAATTTTACGTAAGCGAACTGGCTATTTCTAAGCTTACATATCAGTTGTTTATTCCACCAGCTATAAGTCTGATTAGCAAATATATTAAATCAACTTTCCATAAAACATGGGTTAATGATATTATTCTTTGCAATGAAGAAATGGGCTGTTTATGATAAATTGATGATATACCCCATGATGCGAAATATTTCTTCAAGATTCAACCGCACAGATTGGCTCATGTCAAAGTCATAAAGAACAATAATGCTCTGTAAATTTACCGAAATAGCTACTGATACCTTCAAAACAAAGGAGAAATTTCATTATGTCACAATGCAAAAAACCTCACAAGGCATTAAAACTGTTACCTTCCTTCACTCCAGAAGGAAAGCGAGAGTTGATCTGCCTTCCTAATAACCTATCATTCTGAGCATGTCAGTCACTATACCTAACATGATTAGGCTGAAGGAGAAAGGTCTACTTCCCACCTTCATAGTTCCTGCCCAGTCTGTAGCCAGTGGCCATGTTGCTTTGATCTTGTGGCGAGGTAGCTCATGACAATGACAGCATATGGCGTTGCGAAACTGTTCAGTTCATAGCCAGGAACAGAAACATAAAGGACCAGCCGATGAACCTCACACAATATACTATCACCTCCCAGTAACATCGTCATCAAGATGATCAGACGTTTAGCACATAGGCTTGGTGAGGGCTAACTTTAAAACATAGCACCTGCACCTTTGCAATGAGTTCTTTCAATCAGAAATATTGAGCTTTTCTTGATGGCAGGGATTGTCTCAAGCAGTGAGGATGTAGAGACAACGAAGATGTACCGTGTGTGTCTCTATGGAGCCCATTTTATAATAAGGAAAGATAGTCAATAAAAATGTTAGCCAAGCTTCCAAACACAACAGAAATGATGCAGCTGTGAACTCACGGAGACTGTGGCAGCATGCACGGGGCCTGCACAGGTCTAAGCCAGACCCCAGTACTGAGAGGGGAAGTAGATACGATCCCCCCATCCCTAACCTGGAAACTGTCACCAATTGCTGACCACTGGCAAAGGAAAAATAAATTTCCTCCAAGGAAGTTTCATTGGGTGTACAAACCACCCTGAAGGGAAGGACACTTGCCCAGTAGGGGATGGCCTACACACACACACACACACACACACACACACACACACACACACACAGAGACACACACAAACAAACCACTAGTATTTTTGCCTTACAATGCTTTGGGTATTGTTTTTACCTTATAGTTTTCTTATATATTACTGTTTCCATTTTTGGTTTTATGATTTTTTTTTTGCGTGTGTGAATGGGTGTATCTCAGCTTCTGTATGTGTTGCTTGTACCTTTTTCTTTGGCTCTTTTTTCCTGTTTATTTGTTTTGCCCTATTCTAGTTTTAATGTCTATATTATATTATATTATATTATATTATATTATATTATATTATATTATAATATTATAATTGTTGTTTAGAGGCTTGTTTGTATGATAATGAGAGAGACAAAGAAGGGATGTGGATTTGTGTAGATGGGGAAGTAGGAAGGATCTGGAAGGAGTTGGGGAGAGGGAAACCATAATCAGAATATATTGTATGAAAAAGAAAATCTTTTTTCGAAAAATTTTTTAAAAATGTTAGCTAGCAAGTCTTGACCATTAAAAGCTTATACAAAGGAGCTAGAGATGGCTCAGTAGCTCTTGTTCCTACAAAGGAGCTTTAATCCTCTTTGAGAGACCTTTGAGACCTTGAGAGCTACAAGGAAGGCACTAATGGGACACAGGGATCTCCCTGGTTAAGGGAGAATGGAACAGATGGTGCAGGTGGGGTGGCTGAGAATGGGAATGGGAAAAGAAGGAATCAGGTGGGCAGAGAGGGATGGAGGTAGAGAATGTATGGAGAGACAACCAGAATTGGAGGACATTTAGGGAGCATTGAGACGTAGGGCAGTGGAAACTCACTGGAAACAATGAGTGGGACCCTGGTGAGAGCCTCTAGTAATGGGGGATGGGGAACTTGAACAGGCCATCTACTGTAACCTGGCCAGGCTTCAGTGATGAAACTGGGACACCATCTCAGCCACAAAACTTTTGACCTATAACCTATTCTACAGGAGGACTGGGATAATGAAGGGCAGAACCCCAATGCCAAGGAGGAAACCCATGCCTGCAAAGGCAGAGTTGGCCAGGAACTAAAGACTGGATAGCCATGAGATGCTTTCTAATGCTATCCCTCTCTACCCATAGATCAGTGCCTAGCTGAGTCTTCATCAGAGAGGCTTTTTCTGGCAGCTGATGGGAGCAGATGCAGAGGCCCAATGCCAACCATCATGCAGAGCTCAAGGAGTCCTGCAGAAGAGGGGGAGGAAGGATTGCAGGGACCTGAGAGGTTGAGAACAGTAGGAGAACAAGCCTCCATGGAGTCAACTGACCAGCACTCTTGGGAATGCATAGAGCTTGAAGTGGCAGACATGGAACCTACTGGGTCCACTAGATATGACTTGTGGTTGTCTGACTTGGTGTTTTTGCTGAGCTCTTACAGACTGGAGTAAGGGTAGGGGGGGTCTCTGACCCTTCTGTCTGCCCTTGGGACCCTTTTCCTCCTCCTGGCTTGCCTAGTCCATCCTTGATGTAGGGATTACTGCTTGGCCCTGTTGGAGCACTAACCCTGGGAGGGTTATCTTATCTGGGGAGAGGCAGGGAATAGAGGAGGAGAGGGGAGATCAGGCAGGGAGCTGGGAGGAGTAGAGGAAGGGGAGAAAGGGGGTTGGATCAGTTGTATTATATGAAAGAAGAAAAATAAATTAAAAAGAGTCTCTGTTCCTCTTCTAGTCTAGAGGAGCTGGATTTGATTCCTTGCACCCACATAGTGGCTCACAACCACCTGTGACTCTAGATCCAGGGAACCCGACCTTTCCTCTGACCTCTTCTGGTTCTAGGCACACATGCAGTACACACACACACACACATATATATATATATATGCAGGCAAAACACACATATGTGTAAAATAAAAATAAATAATTTTTTTTTTTTTAAAAAAAGCTGATACTACCTATTTTCTCAAAACCTAGAAACATTCTCATGCAGACCAATGTGATGATTCAGTGGATTAAGTTACAAACCTGGGAACCTGAGGCTGATCCTCAGGAGTCAGGCTGGAAGGGAAGAACTGTCTTCTGAAAGCTGTCCTCTGAGATCCACCTCCCCACACACCAAAAATAATGAAAACAAAACAAATCAAAGTTCTCTTGGAATCATAGTGTTGAAGAGTAAGTGAGTGCAGATGTGCTGTTTAGTGGAGCTGGATGAAAGCACCCTACTATTCCATAATTGACATATTCTCAGTGTTTTTGCAGTTTTCATCAAGGAGTTTGTCTTTGAAATCATAGGGTCTTTCACTTGACTCCTGACTCCTCTGTTTATCAGCACTGTGAACTTAGGCAAGGTTTTAAATGCTTTGCATCTTAGCTTCCTGGAGTGGAACATGATCTGCTATACTATAAGTGAACACCTAGTACCTGGCAGATTGAATATTCAAGAAATACGGCATCTTCCTTCTGATGGAAGAAAAAAAAGTGAGACTCCGTTGGAGCAAAACAAATTTTCCTTGGCTGTTTCTGCATGCCAGGCCAGGGGGAGCCTATTTTGAGAGTAGGTATAAAGTTTAGAAAGACATCAAGGAATCTGAGCTATGTTTCTTTGAAGAATGATTTTATTAAAATACATATAATCCCTTCAAAACCGTTGCTGGTTTTAGATAGAAAGGCAGTGCCTCCCAACCCAACTTTGCAGGGTAGAATGAACATTTGTCAAATCCTATTTAGCCTTTCAGTAGTGTCTCCTAACAGGCTTCCCCCTGTAGGTATTTTTTCTGAGCTGCAGAACAGAGTTCACAGTAGGTTACGGGTGAACTGCAGCTTTAACTCGGAACTCTTCATCTCAGGGCTCTGATCTAAGCTTTCCTTCTGCAGGTAGAGGTGTGGTTTTTGCAAAGTAAAGGAATCAAATTTCCTGGCACTCTGTGGCTTGGGGCATTTATCAAAATAAAATGGAGAGGCTGGGGCTGCCCCCAGTGTTTGGAGCTGGGAAGAATGCTGTGCATGTGGTGGGGGGTGAGGGAGTGGGGCCACGATTGCGCCTTGGGGAACAGGCTTTCTGGAGGTTTCCATGCTCCTGTGCCGGGCTGTCTCGCGATTAGTAACAGAAGCCTTGCCTTTCCTAGCCTTAGGCATCTGGTTCTGTCCCAGAGGCTCTAAGTCAGAGTAGAATACAAAGGAAATATCTGGGTGTTTCAGAGTCACTAATGCTTGTTAAAGTGCAAGTTATAAGAATAATTATATTAGCTATAATTGTGGGTATGTTTGTAAAAGATATCAAGGTAAATAAATAACTATATTAAACACAGTGATTTCTACAGTAATAAACACCATTATGTCATCATTCTCTTGTGTCTACTAGGAACTTCTCTCATACCACTTCCTTGAAACTCCAAACTATGTTGTTGCATTTTTAGTTTCTCATTTCACTGGAGAGTGAAACAATGTAATTTCTTTCAAGTTAGCGGACCTGGTAGGTGGTAGTTCTAGGACTGAGCCCTTCTGATAAAGCTCCAACTTCTAAGCTGTCACACACAGAGAGGGATTTTTGCCTGCATCTCCTAGTTTTGATCCAATGACTTGAATGATTAACAGTGTTATTAATTGTGAGCAACAATGCCTTTCTCGGAATACAAAAATTGGAAGTTGATCCCCCAAAAGTCATGTCTTGAAGGCTTGGTCCTTAGGGCGATGCTACTGGAAGGTGGTGGAGCCTTATGGGTGGGTTTGTAGACCAATCTCCTCCTTTTCGTTTCTGTTCCTCACCGTGAACTGAGTGACTTTGCAATACTGTGGGAGGGCATTATATATGCTATCTGGCCAAAGCAACAGGGCCACGGGCCACTGGCTGGAATAAAATGATCTCAGCCTTTGCTTTTCCTTTGTAAGCAAATGACCCCATGAGTGTTTACTTTTGCACTTGGGAACCCAAAACCCAGATAAATTTGGATGCAACTCTCCCAGCCTTTGGATATTTTCTTAGCTTGAGTCTGAGCTCGGCTCTGAAGCCTTTCTTCAGTCTCACTTGCAGGCAGCCTGAGTTGAGAGTTGTGTCTTCTAATGTTCGTGTATAGAAGTTAGTTTCATACAAAACATAAAGAAAACTAAGACAGATCACTGTTCGGTTCAAAGGACTCATACAAAGTCACTTTCAAAGTTGTCACTTGAAGCAAAAAAAAAAAAAAAAAAAAAAAAAATGTAGTGTAGCACTTCTTTTGTTTTGGTCCTGAGGATAAACATCCATCATTCAGCTCGTTTTTTTTCCCCCTTTTCTTTTTTTCAGCATCATCTGAGGTTTGTAATGCATTCCACAGTTTGTACAAATCAGGGACTTGGAGAATTTAAAGCCTAGGTCTCCTTATTGTCTCAATATTCGGGAGCAATCTAGTAAGTGCAGAACACTGCATCCTGGCTAACACACAGTACATTTGTATATTTGTCTTAAAGTGTTCCTCTAAAACAATGAGACAAAAAATGAGAGGGATGAGGAAGTAGCATGATTATTGCTTCAATTATATCATTTAAACCAATTTATTAATCTAAAAATACTGTGCTCACTTATTAGATCATGCATACTACGCTGGGAAACCCTTCCTCAGATGGAGCTGAACACCACGCTTAACATAAAGCAGCAGAGTGACCCCAACGATGACATAAAATACGTCACAAGTCACATTGGGCTTTCTTCTAAAACTTGAAAAACTTAATTTGATCTGAGGATCCAATTTATTATGGATATTTTCAAAGAGAAGGATTAAGCATATAAGGGGAAGAAATATTTTCTCTTTTCCTCTTACCACAGCTGGAACTCTACAACAAAAGACAGATTGATGGAGAAAAGAGCATCTATAAGCTTCCCAGGACCTGGGTGCCTTGGAATCAAAGACCCAAAGAATGGGTAACGCTGAGAATTTTCCTGTTTAGTTTGATGCTGTGAGCAGCCACGGAGAAATATAATTTGAGGATGAAGGGGAGGATGAAATGATAAGAGGCAGAGAAGCTGAGCGAGCCCTGTGCTGTGCTGTGTGCTGCTCTGCTGTGGAGCACTCCAGGAGGCTGTGGAAGCTCTGCTTCAGCCTCAGCATCGGAGGAAAGAAACAGTAAGATTCTTCCTGGTATCTCCATGCCATTAAGGCAAGACTATGTCTCTCCTCCAGGGAGATGGTGGGCACCTGTAAAGGGAAAGTTTTATGAGGAAGGTTTTATGCTTCAGAGGAAGTTTGGAGAAGTTTTCATGGCCTGAGTCAGCGTGATAGGGAGGAAGCCAAAGACCTTGCTTTTATTGTTTCTTAAGCACTAAGGTAACATTCTTTGAGGCAGTGTGTCATGTCCTGCTTCAAGACCAACCAAATATTAAAAATATGAGCGGGGTGTGGTAGCACATGCCAGTATTCCTAGCTCTCATGAGGGTGAGGCAGGAGGATTGTCTCAGGCTCACAGCCAGCCTGGGCTACATAATGAGTACTTGAATAGGGGAGCTTACATTGTAAGCCTCAACTAGAGAGAGAGAGAGAGAGAGAGAGAGAGAGAGAGAGAGAGAATAAAATGAAGACTTCAGCTAATGGTTTATGAACCAAGTTTTTGCTTTTTGTAGACACAAAAATAAGGGCCTGTCACTCCACAGATTTCTACTTGGGGAGCTCCTAGTATTGATGCTTTAGAACATTCCACCTGGAAATGGAGAAGGTTCCTGGTCTCTGAGGAACCTCTGTGGTCCACTGGAAGATCAAGACCCCAAATCTGAACATCTTTACTGATACTCCTTGAACAAGAATGAAGGGCACTAGGGAGGTGTTAAGACCCCCGATTCTGACACCCAGCACACTATATGTGTCTTTAGCAGTGAATTCTAGTGGTGGCTTACAGTGACTGATTGTCCTCATGGAGATCTAGCCAACGCCGGCCCAAAAGCCTGCTTTAATTTGAAATACTAATGTTTTCAAAGGTGCTGAAGTTTCCCAAATGTTTTCTTTCATCCCTAAATAATCCTTTTTTCTTTCCTACTTAACAAACAGTACCTGAAATGGTTCTTCCATAGTCACATCCAGATGAGTGGTTTTGTGGAACAACAGTAGCAGTAGCAGCGACAACAATGTCACAGGCCAGTGAGTGTAGGAGCCTGGATGTACTGTCAGTATGTACTGTTACAAGTCCATGCTTGTAACTCAAAAGCTTGTAACTCCTTGCCATCACTGTAAGCAATGACCACAGACTCTTACTTTAAAACCTTTATCTTACTGATATAATGTCTTGTCTTTTCTGCCCTACCTCACCCCCATCTTTTCTTTTAATCAGTTTCAGTCCCCAGAACAGCTGTGATATATCTGGTATGGTCTGGCTGCAGGGTAGCCCACACCTTTAACGCAGCACTTGGGAGGCAGAAGCAGGTCGATTTTTGTGAGTTCTAGGGCAGCCCTCATCTACACAGAGAGTGTGAGGCTAGGCAGGGCTACAGAAAAAGACTGTCTCAGAAACCAAAGCAAAGCAAAACAAAACAAAGCAACAAAAAAGAAAACCCTAAAGCGCTACTTTAAGTCAAGTTCTGAGGATGGAATTGGCTTTTGTTAGTAATCTGTGACCCAGGCACCATGTAGCCTACAAACCAGGCAGTATTTTAGTTGCATGCATGAGCTGGGGGTCAGGTTTTTGTAAGGTAGTCTGAGCAGGAGTGAGGACACACCGTAGTACAAATAGAAGTTTGGTGAAGCCAGGATGCTTTTGGTTGTTTTTCGTATGTGAATTTCAGCAGAGGGCACTTCTGATTGGGCAGCTTAGATAGACAGAGCCACTTTAGAACAGTTTGTATAAATCAAAATTAATTTCAATCTCTCTTTCACTCTCTTGTTTTCTTCCCCTCTACCCCGTTTTCTCCCAACCTGTATTGGGAAGTACTACTGTCTCTTAGTTTCTCAGAAAGTTAGATCATCCATGTAAACAGCTTAGGTTTTCACTGGGCAGATCTCCATATCATAGGTCCACTTTGTTTCAGTGTGTGGATACCTAATTCAGGAGCTCAGCCCAAAGCAATGGCTTCTAACTTAATCAAACTAAACTCACCAGGTGAGTCGTTCTTTTTTTCTTAAATAAGATTTATTTATGTGTCTCCTCTCTCTTCCTCTGTGTGTGTGTGTGTGTGAGAGAGAGAGAGAGAGAGAGAGAGAGAGAGAGAGAGAAGGAGATCATGTGTGCACAGGTGCTGGTAGAGGTGATGGACCCCTCCACCCCCCCCCCCAGAGCCAACTGACATGGGTGCTGGTATCTGAGCTCCAGCCCTCTGCAAGAATGGCACACCCTCTTAGTTCTGATCCATCAACTTTCCAACCCACCATTAAATTCCTTCTTTTTTGAAAGTATGATTTTTTTTCGAGGATTTCGTATATTCATACAATGCATTTTGACCATATTAATCCCATTCCTCCCCATGTCTCTTCTCAGAATCACCCCTTCCAACTTCGTGTCCTTTAATATTATATTTTTAATAATCCACTGACACCCGTCTGTGCTCCCCATTACTCATGTGTGGGGAGCCATCCATTGGAACATGGTTGGCATCACTGGGGCAATAGCCTTAAAGGCACAGTTATCTACAGTTGAAACAAACTAGACATTCTTTAATAACAGAGAGGAATGTTCTCAAAGCTGACCACCCAAATACCCCATTAAGGTGGGCATGGTTTATCCCGGCTCTAATGACTTCATGTTGGTTTGAGTACATAAAGAGATGCCTCAAGAATACCTACACAAAGGGAATGCTTTCTTGCGCGCCACTGAGAGAACCTTCCATTCCGTGAATCAGCTTTTATATTGTTTACATGCTTGATGCTTCTGTGAATTACTCACGGACTATTTGGGAATCATTTGCCACATAATCTTTTTGAAGAAAAATGAAGTGCGAAGGGCACTTTTGTCTTTGGAGTTTTTTTTTTTTTTAAAATACTTATTTACATTGTGTGAGTATGAATGTTTTTTCCTGTCTGTGTGTGTATTGTGAGCATTCTTGGTGCTTGTGGAGGCCAAAGAGGGCAGTGGCTCCTTTGGAACTGGAGTTACAGACATTTGTGAGCTTCCATGTGGCTGCTGGGAACCAAACACATGCCCTCTGCTGAAATAGCAAGTTCTCTTTGCTGATGAGACTTCTCTAGCCCTCACAAGATTTTCATCATTTACTTATCCCCTCAGTGTCAGCTCAGCAAATCTGAGAAATGTAGTTTAAGAAAAAGTATGCTCCAACGAACAGTCCCATAAATATCACTATAAGAAAAACTTCCAATTTGGAGGCAGCACCCACTGATCATGATAATGAACCTCATCTAGTGGACAATTACAGGGCTCAATAGGGTGAGACAAAGGCTTTCATCCTGTCCTGGTCTTGTGCAAAAACTCCCAAACCCAGCAAAACAACTGCTTTATTCCCAGATGTGAATAGTAAGGCTTTGGATCTCAAGACTCCATCCCGATTGATTTAGAGGTCTGTGGAGGAGACATCTGATGCTGGCTCCTGTAGGATACCTCTCTCTGAATCAATCTTCTGGCTGATGTCAGCTCTAAAAGTTAAATGAAACCCAAAGCAGCAAAGACGAAAAACCATCTGTAGAGGTTCCTGGATGAACAATCTAGACAGTCCTGATCTGAAGGGCTAGGACAGTTCGGAGAAAGGAAGAACACGCGTGAGGCCTGAATTCCCTCCTACTCTTAACCATTGGGGTAGGAAGAAAGCAACACCGGACACTGGGTAACTGGTACCCTGTACACAGGACCCTGGAGGCGCTGGCTGACGTTTATGCTGTACATGCATTGGGAGACATTGAACTCCCACAGATGATGGTTGGTGAGAGGCTGAAATCACTAAGAGGGTGGTATTTTACAAGCTGGTGATGGGGAGGTGTTGATTTTAGGCTTTCCATCATAACTACCCTACACAATCATAAACGTTTGAAAAGGTATGCTCCAGGAGAAAAAAAAAAAAGTAAAGAAGAAATAGAAGGGACATCTCCCGACTCCTTTTATGAGTCCATACAACCTTGAAATTGAAAACCAGGAAGAATGTTAGAAAAGTAAAATTTTAAATCTGATTTACTATAGAAGTAGACGTTAAAAATATAAAATGAGCCATTAACAAGTCGAATGACATCATAACCAAAACTGAGATTCTTTTAAGAATACTTGATTCGATAATAAAAATTCAAGCATCATAATATATCATAGTAAAATAATATGAGGAAGTTCACATCGCAGTAGATTCTGAAATGAATTTTATAAAGTTCTCAATATATTTGGATTTCAAAATAAGAAAAAAAATTTGCACCGTTAGTGGACATCTCTAAATAGCTAATTATGTAAGGAAAAAAAAACACATTTTCCTCCGAAGTAAAAAATAAAACACACTTATTTGGTACTACTTCTATTGAATATTATACAGGGCTTAATCAGTATATTGGATCAAAGAAGCAAAAGAAGAGAGTTATAAAAAATAGAAATTTTAAAAGTTACTGACTGAAGTTAATGTAATAATGCAAATAGGAAATTCAAAAGAATTTACACGCACACACATGCACACACACAGACACACATACCTATACATAGAAACACACACATATACACACATGCACACACAGACACACACACAGATACACACACACACACACAGACACACACATACACAGGCACAAGGACACACACAGACACACAGACACACACAAACACACACATACACATGCACACACTGACACTCAGACACACCCACACACAGACACAGAGAGACACACACAGACACATGCATACATGGACACACACACATATACACAAACACGCACACACAGACACACACACAGATATAAGGACATACACAGACACACACACAAACACACACATACACACACAGATGCACACACACACACAGACACATGCACACACACAGACACATGCATACACAGACACAACGAGACACACACACAGACATAGACACATGCACACACAGACACACACACATATACACAAACACACACACACAGACACACAGATATAAGGACATACACAGACACACACACAAACACACACATACACACACAAACACACACATACACAGACACATGCACACACACAGACACATGCACACACAGACACAACGAGACACACACACAGACATAGACACATGCACACACACACACACAGCAGCTTTAGAAATGAACTAGCAAAGCCACTAATAGAAGATAAATACACAAAACCCTGTTTTTCACATAATAAATAGTAACAACCATGTGGACAAGTATATTTTCATAAAAAGAGATGGTAATGCCATTAGAATGGGTATATGCCCAGGAGTAAATCTTCCAAGGATCAAAAAACTGCAAACAAAAGACTACAAAGCATTATTGAGCAAGGTAGTGAATAAAGAAACAACTCTACATACATCGAAGTCACTTGAGATTTTGCAAAGATATAGTTTGAAGGCATGTGAGGAAATATTTTTTTAAAGTACTGGACTAGTTTAATAGGGTATAGAAAAGTATGCACTTTGATACTTACCTTGTCCCATGCACAAAAGTTAATTCTAGTTGAATTTAACGTGCTTACTTAGCTGTGGAATGATTAAATGTAAATGTTTAATTGTAAAAATAGATTTAAAGATTAATTAATTTAATTAATTAATTTAAAAATGAATTTAAAGATTAATGTAGGCCACTATATACATGATCTTGGGGTTATCAAACACACTTTAAAAACTACAAAAGCATTCACTATAAAGGAAAAGACTGGCAAATTTAATCTTATGAAAAATGGTGCCACCAAGATATAAAATGAAGAGAGTTAAAGCTGAAGCCAGAGTGATGAAGATTTTATATATATGAAGGGATTGACTACATTAAGGAATATTAAAGACCTAAATTAAAAAAATGCAATTAAAATGAACAATTTCACCTGCGTTGAGCAATTCTGGTGCATTGACCGGGTGGAGCATTCATGACATAGAAACTCCAATGTCAGATATGTTTACAACAGGAATGTACAGCCTCTCATCAAAAATTGCTGAAAGGCGTTTGTGTTAGAATTATGCTTGAAAGGCTCTAGTTGAAGGTAATCTCAACGTCTATTAGAAAAAGATGAGTAAGTTAAAAAAAATTAGAAAAGATAAATTTCAATAAAACTTACAATGTTATACTATACTACAGCGAAACACCAACGTATGGCTGTGAGTGAAAATGTGACTAAGCCTCACAGATAAAATGCTGATCAAAAAGGCACACGAAATGCGGAGAATAAGTAAACGTTGAGTACTCAACCCTAAATGGAACATTTATACCATCCCTGCCCCCAGGCTCAGGGAACATTGTGGGGGCAGAAATGATATACTTGCCATAAAATGGGGTAGGATGATATAAAACACTATTTTCTGGACACGGCATGGATGATGGACCCGTGAACTCACAGCAGCGGTGACACTCCCTCCTTTCCTCCCAAAAAGGTCTTCAGCTGGTAAACAACTATAACCTGGGCCAAATCCTTGAAACCATCTGATTAAGGGTTCTAAAGAAATACCAACTTTCTTTGACCATGTGCTTTATCAGTAGGTAGAGTGCTGACGTGCCATTTGCAGACCTAGTTTCGTTGTCTTGGGGTTTCTTTATACATCCTGGTCACAGTCCATTGAGGGAAGCCAAGGCAGGAACTGAAACAGAGGCGCTGAGATAGTGGTGCTTACTGGCTTACCTCTCGCGGATTCCTCATCCTGCTCTCTTATAGCATCCAGGACCTCTGGCCCGGATGTGATGAGGGAGCGGAGCCCTCCCACATAAACCATCAATCAAGAAGATGCGTCATAGGATTGGCTACAGGACAATCTTGTTGTTGTTGGTTTTATTTTTGTTTTCTGAGACAAGTGTCTGTCGTAACCCTGGCTGTTCTGGAACTCTGTAGACCAGGCTGGCCTCGAACTCACAGAGATCCGCCTGCCTCTGCCTCCCGAGTGCTGAGATAAAAGGTGCGTGCCACCACCACCCAGATCCAAAGGACAATCTTAAGAGGCATTTTCTCCCCAATTAAAAGCCCGTCTTTCCAAATAACTGTAACTTGCATCAAGGGACAATAAATTATCCACTCGCTGAGAGCTTAAAATGTCAATGTAAGCACTTAATCCAGGCAGCTAGCTGTGATCTCCAGGCCAGCCTGGTCTACAGCGTGACCTGTAGGACAGCCAGAGTTACAACAGAGAACTTCTATCTCGACAAAGGAAAAAAAAAAAAAAAAGATCAGTGCAATTTGAGCAAGTACTAAATGGAATTATGATCTGATCCTTCCCCTTCTTTCTTCTCCCCTCCCTCCCCTCCCCTTTCTCCCCTTCTCTTTCCTGTGCCCTTCCTTTTACCCCCCCCCCCTTTCTGTGGAACTAGAGACTGAACCCGGGGCCATGTACACACTGGGCAAGAGCTGCACCACTGAAGTTCACCCTTCACGATGCTTTTCGATGTCACTATTTTTAAATCTCCCTGTCCAATCATAAGTAATGAAGAACGTATCAGCACTTCCCATGAGTCAATAATTAAACTAATTTTTTAACAACGAAACGAAGAACAATAACAGCTACATACTGGGTTGCCACAGTCACAGATACAAACCCAAATCAATTGCTGAATTACAAGCACGTGCTGTGTTATTGAAGAACAGATATTGGGTAGCGTTCTTAGGCCAATGGCGCAATCTTTGCCAAACACCTCGTGGTGCAGTTACTAGTGAATAATTTGGAGATCAAAAACATACTTTTGAAACGATTTAGCTAAAATGGAAACCTTAATTCTTGTACTTGTCTTATAGTCCAAATAAGTTTTACATATTCTATAAACAGGAGACTCTTAAAACAATGGACCTAAAAATCTAAATTAAAGACATGTTTAGCCTTGAGACTTCTCACAAGGAAGAGACCAAGTGAAGCTGGCCATGAAAGAACTACCCACATGTCGAGCAGCAGTCAAGCAGAGAGGAGGGAGAGCCTGGCATGGCAGGTGCTGGAACTGACCTGGGAGCTGCTGCCAGAGCTGTGAGGTCCTTAAGAGGAACAGCTGGATGACATGGTTCCAGAGCCGTGTATTCAGGCAGTGAAAGGAGCAAGCGCTCACTCACTGCTTCCAGTTTCTGACTGGTGAAGGATAACCTCATGGGTGATCCTTTATCTTTGCTTGCACTTGGAGGTGCTTGGACACTAAATGGATTTATATAGCATGGTGCCAAACAGAGACTCCCAGTAGCAGGAATGAGAGGTACTCAGCATGCGCTCAAGTGGCTTGCTGCCAGACCTTGCCTGCATGAAGCGGACTGAAGAGAAGAACTGGCTCTTAAGTAACAAATGAGTGGAGAAGCTTCACTGACATCTGAGATTTGCTTGATAACAAAGCATTTTATTATTAAGATTTCATTAATTTCATTCATTTCATTAAGAATATAGGCAAATCGAAGTCTAAGTCAAACTAATTCAATTAAAAGGAAATTGTGTTTCGGAAAAATGACAAGTCTAGTCACAGGAAGGCCATGGGTATAGTGTAACACAGAGAGCTCCAGGATAAAACTTTTTCGATTGTAACTCCAGCCTGCTACGCAGGATCTGCAACGTTAGAAGAATTACTAAAACGTTCGGCATTTCAATTTCCTGTTCTATAAATCTCATAAAATCACACTCCACTCATAAATTTGTCGTGACATTGAATGAGTTACATGCGGAAGGCACACAGACAAGTTCCTGGCTCGGTGTTAGTCACCAGCCGATCTGTCCTTGTCTCCACCGCCATCGCGGAGCTCATCATTCAGGACACTGGTTTCCTCACTTCTTGTGAAGATGGCAGGCGTATAGGCAGCTCAATAGCTTGGAACCCAAGGGTGGCAAAGTCAGTTCTGTGGTTCATCCCTGGGGATGACTGAGCTACATGAAGGGCTGTCTGCGTGTCTGCAGCACTTACCATGCTGCCTGGCTGTCCGTGGGCAAAATCTGAATTAGGAATTCAACCGTAGTTGAGAAAGACGAAACTGAGCTTCAATAAAGTCAACACACCCCAACAATAAAGTTCATGCTCCCCACAGGTCAGACAAGAGTAAGGAGGTGATGGCTGTGTTTTGCCACAGCCTGGCGAAACAGAGCATCTTCTAACAACAGAGCCGTAGAGACGTTTCATGTACTCCCGAATGTCAGCGTGGGAGTCTTTACCGCTACTGGCTTCTTAGCAGAACTCACTGGCAGAAAATATATCTTGCGTCTCTTTCAAGTCCCTGTAACAGTTCCCTGTAATGTGTATTAGCTCTCTGTCAAGTGTACCATAGAAAATTTCAATGGTTATGGGAATATGAGGGTTTGTGGAATAATTCCAGATGATAAACCTTCATACAGTAGAAAATACTGCAGCCTGCATTGCACAATTTATGATAACTTTTGGGTTAAAAGTTTTTAGATTCTTTATCAATTTTAAACTCTTCCGTTCTTTTACTGCAATCATAATATACGTTCATTACTTTAAAACTATAGAACACAAAAGCACTCTTTCTTTACCTTGCTTTCACAATCACTGGCAATGATTCGGTACAAATGGCCAAAGCAGTATTTTCTCTACAAATTGAAATTGTGCTTCATATCATACCTATTTCTGTACATCTGTCTGTGAGAATTGAACTACAAGTTAAATTAGCACTGTGCGTATTGATATTTTAGAGAAGATTTAATGGAGAGTAATTTCAGCTTCTACGCGCTGACACAGACTGAACATGTATCTTTGATGTCCTAATTTCTCAATTTGTGATCTGTTCTGGTATTGTAGTAGAAAGGCTGCTGTGGGAGCTTAGCCAGGAGACAAGGAGGCATATTTCATAACTGCAAACCCTGCCAGACCTCAGCAGAGGGAACCACCGTCCTGGCCTGCACCGTACTCAGGGAACCGCGAGCGTCTCAGCTCAGGTGTTTTATTGATTCAGCACTCCTCAGGTATTCTACTGATAACACATGCAGATCATTAGCAATTAAACACCCCCCCCCCAGAAATCCAATACCTGCAAACAATACAAAACCCCAATACAGCCCCTCACTCAACAGCGCATAAAATAATATTTTTATATATAACTAAAATTAAACTTCTGCAACAAGTATGAAGTGACATTTATGATACCCTTCATAATTACAAAGAATTTTTATCCGTTTTAAAATTATAGTCTAAGTATTTACTTCTTTTTCTTAATCTCTTCTTTTAAACTACCTAGAGCAACTATAAACATGCCAATTTTTCTGTTCTTAGGAATTTTTGCAGTATATTCATTAGTGCAAATTTAGCTGACTGTTTGCCAAAATGGGTCACAACTGTTTGTCAGAATATGGAAAAATGGCAGAAAGAGGATATATTGAATAATAATTAACAGTTGCTGACTGTATTTTTCATTTCCTATTTATTCGTACTTCTTCTAATATTCCCACAAAAGTGAAAGTACATGTATAAACGTGATGAATCCATAATATCTTTAGGAAGACATATCGAAAACGCGTGGAAGAATGATAAATTATGACCAACCAGAGGCAGGTGATATATAAATGCCTCTCCGTGTTGGGGGTGGGGTTGGGAGCAGACAATAAACTTTACCTAAAGTACCCAGGAACCTTGTAAATCAAGGTTGAGAGGAAAATAAAATACATCCAGATGTATAATTTCTCAAAGCATGAACTCTCATCCAGCATTTTAAAAGAGTAGGTGGGAGCCAGAGAGATGGCTCAGTGGGAAAGCCACCTGCCGCCAAGCCTAATGACTTGGAGGTAGAAGAATGTGTTTTACCAAAAGAAAAGATTACTAAAAACAAAGACAAAACCCCCAAATTATTAAATAATGAGATACAAGGACATGAAAGTAAGACCGGAGGAGAAAAAATAATCCTGGGGTCACTGCTAACGGGAATTCCAAAGACCACAACTCTACAAGGGCCCTACAGAACCGCTGGTCCTGATGGGAACGGAGGCGTGTAGTCTCAGAAGCTGTCCTTCAGGAAACCTAGAAGCAGTATCTCCACCTCGTTTATCTAAGTTGTTCAACCAATCAGCGTGAAGTTATTCACAGTAGTTCCTTGTTTTTCTGTTACTATCCCCCTACCTTGTGCATTGCATCTAAAGAATAATCAATCTTACCAATTTCAGAGAACCAGATTTTGGTTAATTTATCTGGTCTGCTATTTTTCTGCATTGTTGGTTTCATTCTGGCTTTTGCTAATTCCATTTCTTCGGATTTTTCTGCCTTTCTAATTTTCCCCCGTTTCTGCCTTGTTGAGGTGGAATCTGACTTGAGCTCTTTCTTTGAGCGTGTACACTTAGTGCTGCTAATTCACACCCCATCTCTACATAAGTACCATCCCACACTTGAAAATATTTCCTTTTCGTTTTCATTCGGCTTATATTTTCTAAATTCCATTTTGATTCCTCTGATCAGAGTCTATGTGTATGTACATTATTGAAATTCTAAGCCTCTGACCTTTTTCTAGATATTTTTCTGGTATGGGTTCCTGCTTTTATCCAATTGCGACTAGAAAAACATAGACTTTTAAACTTATGGAAACTGGTTTTGAAGCCAGATGATGATTAGTTTTGATAAGTGTTCCATGTGTATGTTATCGAGTGGATGCATTCTGACGTTGGGGGAGCTTTCCATAGATGCCAGTTAAGTTAGATTGGCTGACCGAATTATTCAACCTTTCTGATTTGTTACTGATTCATTGTCTGCTTGTAAAATCAATTCTTGAGGAAAGAGTGTTAATGGCTGATTGTAATTGCAGGCTTCTTTTTCTTTTCTTTCTTTTTTTTTTTTTTTTTAAAAAAAACTCAATTTTGTTCTGTTTTGAAACTGTTATTAAGTACATACATTTAAGATCCCATCCCTTGACATCTTGATCCCGGCAGCATGGTGGCAGGAAACTCACTTTCTTTGGTCATATCTCCTGTTTTGAAAAATAGCTTAATAAGAGCATTGTGTTTCCAGTGTTCTTTCTTTTATAATAACCTAGAAGCTGAAGATATTATCATGTTCATATTTATTATTAATTATACACACATCTCACTTTAATATCAAACAAACCACAAATACACAGAAAATTAGGTATTTACAGGAGAACATAAACGTATATGAGAATGGAGTTTCTCATATCTTTTCCTACTTGCAGCGGACCACCATACACAAACTCCAGTCTGGACCATAGCATCTAGGTGCCTCTTCCAGTGTGGACAGACAAGAAAAGCACGATTATTAAAATGAAGAATTGAAGATTTCCTTTGTCTTCTTTTGGAACAAACTTAACATTTCCACAACACACAACTTAAGCAAGCACACAAAGTCGTCGATAGGACCTGCAATGAGACAAAATTCATGTGTATCCTCAGCTTTGGATTAGATGAAACTGGTAAAGCTCCAGGATGGAATTAGTCTTAGGCAGGGCACAATAAGACAGAAACTGACAGAGAAAGCAAAGAAGAAAGGAACAGAGGTGAAGGAGCTGGAAATCACCTATTCTTTGGTGGCAAAAGAACATGGGAGAGAAAGAAAGGACTCATGAGACAGTGACTAGAAGCTGAATCTTAGAGAGACTGAACTGGGACTAGAGCAAGGAGTGAGGAGCTTGGCTAGTGTGTCACTAGCCAGTTGGGGAGTTTGTGCCACTAGAAACAGTTTGCTCAGAGGAACAGCCTGGATGCTGACAGTGATTACAGGCCTTCAGGAAGAAAATCAGGCCAATGTTTTAAATGCTTGAAGAACTTACACTGTAAGCCTTAGAGACTCAGAGAGACCTATGAGGAAATGAGACTGTTGGGTGAGACCAATGTGACTTGGTACTCAGAGAACTAGCAGTAGCAGAAGGATCAAGAGAAATACAGAAATATGGAAAACTAAATAGTGAAGTATGGAAGGAATGGAAAAGAATGAGCAGAGAGAATGCTCAGATCTTATGAATTCCTGTCATGGAACACTATTCACTAGAGAACAGGTTATTGATACTGATACCTTAAGGGTTGAGCAGCCCTTTGTCCAGGGCCCTTTACATCTTATGAGTGGGCAACACAAAGGTAGGAGAACTTCATCTTGAGGGCTCTTCTCATCTTGGGGCTGCTTAGAATCATAATGGTGGAATGCAGGGAGATGCCCGTGTAAGTTACCACTTGCCAGGCCCAGTATGAGGAATCGCAGACAGGTACAACATGTACAATGAATATCACCAGGAACAGGACATATGCCGTATAGAAGATGAGGAAGAAGGCAAGAGACTTCAGAACCATGGTGTGAGCCTGGGTGCTGTGATCGTGAAGCCTGGGTCTGTGATACCTCATCTGTTCCACATGCCGGCGCAGTGAGAGCATAAGCAAGATAATGGCCAGCAGGAATAGGAAGAATGGAATGGCCCACATCAGCATTGCATGGCAGCGGTAATAATACTGATAGAACAAGATCACTTTCTGAGTAAGTGTGCCGTTTTCAAAGCCCATCATCTGAGCGGTAACTGTTTTCCTAATGAATGTAGAGATGGCTGACAGGCCACCAATGATCAAGGATCCCAGCAGTAACCTGGGCACTGACTGAGAGATTCTCCATTTCATCCACAAGAAGATGGGGTGGGTGAAGGAAGAAATCTTCACACAGTAGAAGATGGCGAGCCAGGTGGTAAGCCAGAAAGAAACAGTGTTGATGAAGTCCCAGAAGATGCCGATAGAGTCACCTTTGTTCCAAAACATACAGGAGATCATGAAATTGCTCAGGATGGCTATTCCATGCAGACAGAACCTGGAGGCAGCTAGGCAGGCCACAATCATTTCGCCTGCAGGAAGTGCCTTCTTCTGTACCCATTCTCTGCCCAGGAAGGTGACCATGAAGCCATTTTGCAGCAAAGCAGCTATAGACTGCACACAGAAGATGGCCATGAAGATGAATTTAGGTGAGAAAGACATCCCTGGAGAGGATTTGCTTAGATTAGCTCTTACTGCCAAATCCTGGTGCACATCCACACAGAGAAAACAGCATCTTCAGCTTTATCGCCTTGCTGAGACCTCTTCCTGGATTCATGCAAAAGCCCAGTCACCACTGAGGCCCAAGTTTACCAGGAGTTGAAATGAAGATAAGTGCTATCCCCTCTGTTATGAAAATCACTCCCAGGTCAGAAACACCTGTTCCTGTTTGCGGACACTGCATTTGCCTGCTCTTCTTTGGAGTCAGGTGCAGGGAAATGTGATCAGGATCCAAATCCAACGATTTGCACATTGTTCCTTTTCATTTTCAGTGTTGTAGTGAATCGTGTATATTTATCATGCATGTTAATGAGTTTCACTGTACTGTTTCCATGTGTGCATATATGCATATGCTTTGACTATATCAGCTTCCTAATTAACTCCAGGTCACCCTCCCCTTCTCTAGTAACCCATCTACCACTTCCAACTCAGTATGTTTTTACTTTCATTTTAGCTCATATGTTTGAGAGTAAACATGCTAGACTTTCTGTGCCTTTGTTATTTTACTTTACATGACCTCACTTCATTTTGCTATAACAGTCCAGTGTCTGGTGTTTGTGTTTGTGTGTCTTTAATTCTATCTATCTATCTATCTATCTATCTACCTATCTATAATTTATCTATCATCTATCTATCTATTTTATATCTATATATCACCTCTCTCTCTATATGTGTGTATATACATTTATATCTATATCTATGTGTGTGTGTGTGTGTATAATTTCCTGTATCTGTTTACCTATAGATGGACACTGAGACAGATTCCAAGGCTCACTATTGTAAATCATGCTGGAATATATGGATATGTAAGGATCTCTTACTTGTGCTGACTTCATTTCCCTTGTATATAATCCAGGAGTGGGATAGCTTGATCATGTGTTAGTCCTCTGTTTAGTTTTTAGACGAGCTTCTACACTGATTTTCATAGTGGCTGGACTAATTTGCACTTTCACCAGCACTGTACAAGGAAGGCCTCTTTTTAGTCTGTATCACTGCTGGCTTTTTATTGCTGTTTGATTTCTTTTGGTATCCATTATGACTGGGGTGAGAGAGAATCTCAATGAAGTTTTGATTGACATCTAATTCTCACTATTGGATAATTAAATACATTTTCATTGTATTTCAGTGGCTACTTTGAAGCTTTATAGTGCAGAGCTTTACCTTACTTTAGTCTTCCTTTAAATGGCACTGTGCTAACTATATAGTATAATAAACATGAAATTATAAATCCTTCATCTTTTCTAAATTTTTAGAACTGACATTTATTTTACTTCCATATATGTTGAAAAAAATCCCATCATTCCTAATCATTTTTTCCTGCACAAGCTCAGTGAGTCCCTGTCATAAGGGAGGTGCAACTGATCCAGGCAGGTATGAGTTGGCAAAGACTGTAGATCCACCTTCTGTTTTGATGACTTTTCTGCATCAGTCTTCTCATTTTCCACTATCCTTGCAGAGCTTTCCTTGAGTAAATACTCATAGTAACTATTATTTTTGCTTTAAGCAGTCAGGGTAGTTTCATGATTTAAATAAAAAAATTGTCTGGCATTACTGATATATTTATCATGTGCTTAGAGTTTCCTTGTTTCGAATCAAGTTTCCTTTTGATATTACCTTTTGTGCAAAAGCCTTTTGTGTAATAAAAATGAAGATAAAATAATATCTGAGTCAGCTAAAACATTTCAATTAGCTGTCCAGTGGCGGCGCACGCTTTTAATCTTGGCACTCAGGAGGCAGAGGCAGCTGGATCTCTGTGAGTTCAAGGTCAACCTGGTCTGCAGAGTGAGTTCTAGGACACCCAGAGTTACAGCAGAGAAACCCTGTCTCAAAAAAAAAAAAAAAAAAAAAAGGAAGAAAAGAAGAAAAGGAAACAAAAAAAAACCATTTCAATTAATGTGGAATGTATATTACCAATTATCAAACTATGAGAATATTAATTGACTATGATGCTGCTTGAAGCATCCCAAATAGAATAATAAAGCAGATTAACTGAATCAAAAACAAACCCAAAGATGCATGGACTTTAAACTTAAGAAAAATAGTTCTAAAAAGCTATGGGGAAATAATGGCTTTTTAAACAAAATGTATTAGCACAGTTGGAATCTAAAATGACTTCATGCTCAAAACTGGATTACAATATTCTATTCGTAGGTGAAAGTCACAACAATCTTCTCAAGAGTGAAATGGGGAATGTATTTAGAATTTCAAAGTAGGAAATTTCCGAAGACTGAAATCATCTCAGAAAATATTTCTTAAGACTGAAAGTAAATTTTAAAAGAAGCACCAACCATAAAGGAAAAAAATGTTATTAACATAGTTTATTCAAAGATGCTGTGATAAAAGCAAATTGTAAGACACACAGTAGACAACCCGCACAGATAGGACTAGTGAGGATTCTGGAAGAATTTGTACATAACAGTGACAATGAAACAGAGAATTCAAAAGAGAAAGCAGAAAAATCATGAACAATAAAGGCAGGCAGGAAGGGAAAATTTAAAACATTTATTAGATATATACCTATTAGTGGCCCAACAAGAATGAATTATAATCAGGACAGGAATGTTAATTCTGTGTGTGTGTGTGTGTGTGTGTGTGTGAAAGAGAGAGAGAGAGAGAGAGAGAGAGAGAAGCAGTAATTTCAATATGAGAAAGGCTTGTAGTTCTGGAAAGATGTAAATTGGTGATGACACAGGAAATCTGTATAGCTGTATTTTAAAACAGTTTAGCATTATCAACTAAACTGCGTGCGCACACACACACACACACACACACACACACACGCACGCACCAAGGCAAGATTAAATTTTAGTTTATAGGACAAACAATTAAACATAAGACAAAACATGAAAGTAAGTGAGAATAGTGTAGAGATTGTCTGTGAGCTGAGGGGAGCTTTATGCATCACTTAGCTGTGGTCCGGTATGCTTTTGGTGCATCAGTGCATTCTGCGTTTCCCTGTGTAGATAGTGTACAAATAGCTGTATAAAAACAAAAGTATCCAAGGAAGCAAAGGTGGTAATTAATGAATAAAATGCATGTTTACATAAGAAAATAATACACAGCTAAGCACAGTGAGACAGCGAGGTTCCATTTTAAAAACATTTTCATTACATCATTCATCAATTTTCATACTTCATAAAAGTTTGGTAAAAAGTATTACGCCTTGATTTTTGAGGCCAGGGCACTCAGGTGTTAAAGAAGTGCTGTAAGAGACTTAGAATTTTTTTCTTCCAGAGAGAAAACCAATGCAGAGATGCCTAATGCTGGAAAGAATTGAAATGTTAATACTATCCTGAGGTATAAACTTAGAGGTGATTGAAAAAGTGGCTAGGGAATTGCAAGTTGATGCTCTTGAGAAACAAGTCTTGGAAACTATAGGGGGTTCCTTTCCCCTTGGTAGGGAAGGCAGTTAGACTTACTGTTAGTGTTTACAGCTCAGAGATGGAAGGAGGGTATCCTGGCAGTCAGTATCTAAGCAACCACACAGCTCTGAAGTGGGGAAGGTGACACCAGCGGAGCTCTGAGAGGAAAGGTATCCTGGCAGTCAGGAGCCAAGGAACCACACAGCTCTGAGGGGAGAAGTTTCCCTAGTAGAAGTGTTGCAGCTCAGAAGGGAAGATAGCCCCAGCTGAGCTCAAGTGTTACAGCTTCACTTTGTTCTGACTAAAGGGATTTTCTAGTCAGACTCTCAGACTCTTTTGTTGTTGTTGTTGTTTGAGACAGGGTTTCTCTGTTGTAACTCTGGCTGTCCTGGAACTCACTCTGTAGACCACGTTGGCCTTGAACTCACAGAGATCCGCCAGATTCTGCCTCCTGAGTGCTGAGATTTAAAGGCTTTCACCATCATCGTTCAGCTGGCCAAAGACTTTTTCTTGCAGATCTTACAGAAAGAAATTTATTGGGAAGGAAAAATCCAGGAGGTGGCTATCTCTGCTCGGGAGGAAGGTGGCAGCCACAACTACACCAGAAACTGCGAGATACGACTCTTTACAGAGGGTTTCTTTTGGGGTGGAGTTTTCCGGCATAGCCTGGGATTGGTGGTATTTTTAGTTCAATGACTGCTCCCTGATTGGTGCTTTTTTCTCCTCCCCCTCCTCCTTCCCCTCCCCCTCTCCCTCCCTCCCCCCCTCCTCCTTCCCCTCCCCCTCTCCCTCCCCTCCCCCCCTCCTCCTTCCCCTCCCCCTCTCCCTCCCCTTCCCCCTTCTCCTTCAGGGGCTTGGAGCTGACATTGGGTAGTTACAGAAGTCTAGGGGGTGGGACTTATTGAGGGACTAGAAATGAGCATTAGGACTGTTACAGAGGCCTGGGTGTGGAGCCTAGCCACCTGCAAACCTCTCTGGGCAAGGAAACTCTGTTATGGCCTTTAGAGAGGGCTGGGGAGCAGAGTCTAGCTACCTGCAGTCCTGCAAGAGCCTACACTTACAGTTTAAATAAATGTATTAAAAACATATATGCTTTATTTGAGAACACTGAAATATAAAAATAGGGATGGAGAGTGGCTCAGTGGTAAAGAACAGTTGTTATTCTTGCAGAGGACCCAGGCTTGATTCTCAGCACCCACATGATGCCTTGCAACCAGTGGAAACTCTGGTCCTAGGAGATCTGACACCCTCTTCCGACCGCCGAGGACATTAGGCATGGAAATGGTACACATACACAAAACACTCAAATGAATAAAATAATAAAATAAATCTTTAAATAATAAAATATAAATAAAGGAACTGGAGAGATGGCTCAGAGGTTAAGAGCACTGGCTGTTCTTGCAGAGGACCAGGACTCTATTCCCATCACCCACATGGTGTCTCACAGCCATCTGTAACTCCAACCCCACGGAATCCAATGCTCTCTCCTGGCCTCTGAGTGCAACAGGCACACATATGGCACACAGATGTACGTGGAGACCAATGATTCATATGCACGAAATTTTAAAAAAAAAAGGAGTAAAGAAAGACAGTGGTAAAATCAGGAGATTATGAGTGGTTTTCTGAAGAGAGCCCAGTACAGTCTCTTCAGTCATTAGCTGTAATGGATGAACTTTTGTGCCCTTCTCCATTTATACAGTATAAGAGGTGAGGCCTTTGCAATGTGATTAGTAGCTCATGAGGCCTTTGTGAGTAAGATGATTAATTTATAGAAGTGTTTACTGTCTGCCCTTCCATCATTCCAGGTTACAGCTACAAGGTACCACCTATGAGAAGGTGGCTCTCACCAGACATTAAATCTGCTAGCACTTCTGTCTTAGATTTCTCAGCCCCCAGAGCAGTCCAAGTTTGCATTGTTTACCAAGAACCCAGCAGCTCAAATGGACTAAAACGATTCAGTCCAAGCAAGTGAATGATTATCCATTGGCATAGTCCATGCAAATAAATATTTTTCAGTTTATGGATATGTATGTCTACTTTATTAAATATAAAACTGTTTCTTATGGAAAGTGCTAGAACAAATCAGTTTTATGGAAAGTCATGTTAAGTATTTGCATGTATGTACATGCTTAAAAAACACACCATAGGATGTTTATTTTCTCTCTCTTCTTTTCAAGAGAAGAAAGAGAGACTGCCTCACTGATAGGAATCCGGGAAAATGTAATCCAAATTCCAATTCTGAGTATGTGGCGTCTCAAAGCTTCCTCTAGAAGGAATGCATAACTTCCTCATAATCCTTTATGTGTGAGCCAAGCGTCTCCCATTGTCAGTGTTTTATTTCTATTTATTTATTTTTGTCCCAAGAATAGTCTTAAGCTTTGAAACTTTGCAAAGGAAGTCATGATACATGACATCACTGCCTTCATTTGATTTCCTGCTGTCTTACTGGCTTCATTTCCAGCACCCATCCTTGCCAACTTCCCTGCTGCTGGTCCTCATTGTCTGGAAGTCATTTTATAATTATAGCACTGTACCTCCAGCCAGATGCCCCTCTGGAACCTGAAGGTGGGTGGGTGAGCCAGGAGTGGGGCTGTGATTGTGACTGGCTCTTCTCAGCAATGCCTTCTCTGGACTTTTAGAATTTTATTACATAACATATATTCCATCTTAACATACTGATGTATGTCACTTATTTACACCACTATATAAGGAATAGAAGCTTTCCTCATGGTATTTGACTCCTGACATTGATGCTATCCATGTGATCACTGTTCACCAATCTTACGGGCATGATATATTTTTCAGTATTTGCTTTTGAACAACTCTGCATCTTTTTAAATATACTTAATGTCTGATTATGTTTCTTATATAAACTGTTCCTGTGTAGTCTATTCTCATATTTCTATTGAGTAATTGGTCTTTTGATTATATAAACAAAATAGCAAGTTGAAATAGCAAGTTTTTAATAGATGTTGAACAGCAAAACTTTGTCTTCTGAAAATGTTGCCAGTACTTGGAGTTTTCCTTTTAGCTTTTATTGTAGTCTTTTTTTCAAATACCTTAAATCTTTTAAATAGTCAATTTGGGTGATTCTTCTTCTTCTTCTCCTCCTCCTCCTTCTCCTCCTTCTCCTCCTTCTCCTCCTCCTCCTTCTCCTCCTCCTCTTCCTCCTCTCCTCCCTCCTCCTCCTTCTTTTGGTTTAAAAAATACACTTTCCAACTCCTTAAGTTTTATAGGGCTTTCGGTTATTGTTGTTTTACTATGTGTGCTCTTGGTGCTTACTGAGGTCAGAAGAGGATGTTGAATTCCTTGCAATTCCAATCAGTTGTGGTCCATCATGTAGTGGGTACTAGGAATTGAACCCAGGTCCTGTGAAGAGCAGCCAATGCTCTCAATGACTGAGCCATCACTCCAGCCCTGAAAGTTTACAGTTTTAATTAGCTTGGTGTGTGTGTGTGTGTGTGTGTGTGTGTGTGTTCAGACCTGTAACTATTCAATTCAAGGATTTTTACTCAATAATAAATCTTTCCTCTACTGTTGATTTGATATTCTTCCATAGCTTGCATTAAATTTATTTCATTTTCTCTTTCTCCCTTTCTCTCTTCCCTCTTTGTGTACCCCCATGTATGTTGTACCCCAATACACACACACACACACATATATTTCTTTATATTCTATTTGCCAGATATTCTATCAGGGTTTCTCTGGAGCTAACAAGAAATGGAAATTACCCAGAAACCATGAGCAGATGGAAAGCTGAGCTAAGAGAAATGTGGTGCATATTGACAAGCTATACTAAAAAAAGAAAGAAAAAAAAAAGGCAGAACAGCTGAAAACTTTCAATATTTATTTTTTCTTTTTCCATCAATGTTGATTTTTATTTTAAATTTCTTTTTTTATTATTTCAGAAAAGAGCATCATTCCTTTGAAATTCTCTGGTATGAGTGTATTGATTATAGCCGAGTTGGTACAAATACGCATTTCTGAAAGTCACTGTTTAGTGCTGGTGTCCGTTCAGTAGTAATTTTCTCATTTGAAGACATGGACTAGTTAGGGGTGATAAAGTTTACATAGTTGAGAAAGATTATTACTAGAATTATTGCTTGTTGCATTATCTTTCCTTACCTGAGCTTTTAATTTGCAAATTGCCTCTAGGGAGTTAATGTTGACTACTCTGTCTTTGACCCACCCTGCATGGACCATCTGGGAGGAAGTTTCACTAGTCAGCCATTAAGTAACTGAAGCGTGTAGACAGACTGAGAGCACAGGAATAGGTTGACTTTGTGTCTCCACTAATCTGGCCCAGACTGAGGATTCACTCTACACAGATGTAGGATGCTTTTATGAAAATAGCATCATATTTTCAGAGTTGTTTTTCTCATCACAACTTGCGACATGCACGCGCATCCTCAGGGTCTCCACGTTCTTCAGATACTTCAAAATATTCCAACTAATAATATTGCATGTATAATAAAGTTATATTTGGGAATGAAGAACTGTAACTATTATGCTACAAGTTCGAAGCCTTGTCTACATATTATCTTGTACACAGTGAATTTTAGTTTTCAGGTGGGTATTATAGTTTATTATTATTATATATATATATTATTATTCAGAGAAAATATTTTTTACTGAAATTTACCTAATTATTTAATCCAGTAAAACTTAAAGGGTGATTTCAGGGAAGATTTGATTAAAAAAAGCAGACAAACAAACAAACAAACAAAAAACAAATATGAGGGTATGAATGAAGACATCAAAACCTGTAGGGATTTCTGTGACATTTTATAAGAAAATGCTGGAGTCCTGCCCCGGCAGGTCGGACAGTTCCCTGAGAGGGCGTGTGAGGAATAGAAAAGACAGAGACAGGAGACAAGCATTCGGGAGGGCGCACAGCGGCAACTACTGTGACCACCCGGATTTTATTTAGCTCAGCACATATATATACACTTCTCAAGCATGAAAAACAGAATCTCCAGTTTTACAAACAACACTTGTAATCTAGGCACTCTCCTTTCTCAAGGCTAGAGGAAACACTCAGATCCCAGCCCTGAGCCCTAAGTGTGCTTTTCCACGAGTTAACAGATCAGACAGCCTGCCGGCTTCTCCAAAAGACCTTACACCCAAGCAATGTGCTCAAGGTCAAGAAACATCAAGCTTCTCCTCCCGTAACTCAGCTCTTCTTCTCATGACTCAGTTCCCCTTATGGCTCCCGACAAGAAAACATGATGATTGTTATTTTAAATCTTCCTTATTTCAATAACTCATGATGGCTTTTCTCTCTATACCTATTAGTGTCTAGGTGTCTGCGTCTTTTTTAAAAGATGTATTTATCCAGCCTCAGAATCTTGGGTTTTTAACTTGAACACTTTTCATGATTGGTGAATATTTATTGAATATATTTGTATTTTATTTTATTTTTGTAGTGCTGGGGATTGAATTTCTAATCTTGCACAATTTAGGCAGGTGCCATACCATTGAGCTGCACCACTAGTATGCCTGCTAATGATGTTGCAAGTAATTACAGAATGCAGACCCATTGTCACACTTGGACTCATACTAGATAGTTTCTGGCATTTTTTCTTGACTGCCACAAGGCTTCCTTCCCCAAGGTTTTCTTTTTCTTTCCTAGGCACACAGAAAAAGAAACCATTTGAGGTCTTAAATTCTAGTATCTTTTAAAATACTTCTGTAGTTGTTTGCTGCTGTGGTGGCTCAGCAAAGAGACTCAGAGGTGCAATCCTTTCCAGATCTCAGCAGAGGGAACCACCGTCATAGTCAGCACCATACTGGACAGTGGAACCCTGAGCATCTTTGCTCAGGTGTTTTTATTGATACAGAACTCCTCAGGTGTTCTACTGATAGCATGTGTAGATCATTAGCAATCAAGCATCCCCCCAATAAAATCCAACACCTGCAGACAGTACAAAACTTCACAACATACTTACTATTGAGGTAAAACTACTAAGGGCCTGACATATATTTTAGTTATTATTACTCTTGTTTTCTTGCTTTTCCCCTTGAGATTAAACACTGTGTACTTTAGCTATGCTGCTGGCTCCCTGCTCTTCTTTTTCTAGATGGATCCAGTCTTCCTAGGGGATAGTCACAGGAGACCAGCTTCAGAACACTCTAATAATGTGTTTCTGCCTGTTCTCAGACTTAGGCAATGCTGCTGCTAAGTGAACCCAGTAGGAAGTGCAACTGTTTGGCTGGTGACTGAACTGATCCATGAACAGTTGTTCCAGCATTCAGAGGCAGTTAGACCCAGAAGCCCTCTCAAATGCACGGGCTCATGGGAGCCCTGGGATACAGGCTACAACTATTCCTGCCATTTCCGCTTGATCATTTTGTCTCTTAAGACAAAGTCAATGAGCTCACTTGACAGTCTACTTCTGATTACCACTTTCCTGCTTTACAAGTAGATTCTTGTCCTTTTATTAGCATCAGGGACAATGGCACTGCCACAAACTCTGAAGGCAGAACAGGTACAATGTTATTAATATTGGATCTTTTCTTCAATTTGGTCCAGTACTTCCTTGGAAATCAGCTTGGTGCAGCTGCTCCATCCATGTTTTGTCTTTCTGACACTACATTGTACAGAAACTCCCCACCCATCTCCTCTGAAATCACTGGTCTTATCACATCCAAGTATACTACATCCTTGCCTTTATCTTCCCTCCACGGAACTATCCTAGCCACTAACACCTTCATCTAGATTCTTTTACTTTTCATTAGGTTAAATCTACATCCGCTTACGTTGTAATCTACTCACCTCTTCTTCATGAGTTCTTGAATGATCAAATCTTCATGCCACACATTTTCCTGTTCCAATTCAGAACGACTTGTGAACATGTCATTTGTCTTAGGGTTTCTATTGCTTCGACCAAACACCATGACCAAGAGTAAGTTGGGGAGGAAAGGGTTTATTTGACTTACATGCTCACATCGTAGTCCATCACTGGAGGAAGCCAGGACAGGAACTCAATCATGATGGGAACCTGGAGGCAGGGGCTGATATAGAGGTCACAGAGGGGTGCTGCTTACTGGCTTGCTTCCCCTAGCTTGCTCAGCCTGCTTTCTTATAGAACCCAGGACCACCAGCCCAGGAGTGGACTCACCCACAATGGACTGGGCCCAACCAATTACTAATTAAGAAAATGTCTTAGAGCAGATCTTATGAGGGCATTTTCCTCAATTAAGAATCCCTTCTTTCAGATACCTCTACTTTGTGTGTCAAGTTGACATAAGACTAGCTAGCGCAGACACTTTTAGCTTTCTATGTTTATTTGGCACATTTATAGAGACATTAATGTGACATTACATCGTAAACGGGGGTACATAGGTGTCACATGATTCCTTGTTCCTTTCCAGTCTGCTGTCCTTACTCCATGGTATCAAATGCTGTTGTGATTCTAATTAGAAAAATAGGAAGGACACAAATAACTATTATGTATGTTAAGACAATTTTTAACATCAATTTTAAGTTTTCAGGAAAGTTAAAAGGAAGAAACAGATTTCCTTATATATCCTGTCCCTTCATAGACACAACACTCCACATAGTAAATATTGCACACTTGAATATTAAAATTATTGAACCTATATTGACAAGTCTTAATTACTAAAAGTTCATAGTTTACAATAGGGTCCATTCTTGGTATTATACATCTTACTTATTTGAAAAAATAGATAATGACATGTATCTACCATCTTTAGTATCATCTAAAGTATTTTAAATGAGTGTTCTGAAGGGTTAATGACCTAACCAGGAACCTCAAGGGAGCTGAGAAACTCCTGACTCAGGGTACTGAGAAGAATTGCCAAACACGCAAGCCAACGCAGTGGTGAGAACACCTTCAGTTAGAGCTGAGAGACTCCTGGCAGGGTGAACCTATGGAAGAACATCTCCCCATATCATTTGCCCTAGAAATTACGATGAACCAATCTACAGATAAAACTCCTTCCCTAAAGTTCTCCTTTCTGCCACAAAAAGCCCCAATGCCCTTGTGCCTGGGAGCACAGTCCGCACTCCCCTAGAAAGTTTGCTGCCCTTCATTGGTTGAAGGACTGGCTGCTTTTGTAGAGGTCGGTCTCCTCTTCCTTTCATTTCCACACGGCCTCTCACGATGTGGAATCCTGATCTAACATTTACTACCCCAAAAGCCATCGATTTTCTACTTGCTTGTTTCTCTCCCCACCCGACCTTGGCAAGCCTGATCTCTTTCCTGTCACCACCGTTTTGGCTTTTCCGGAATGTCGTCTACTTGAAACAACGTCTGTTTCCCCGTATGGACGTACCACGCTTTATTCATTCACCTGTCGGCGGACGTCTTTGATGCTTCCAGGTTTTAGCGGTGATGTAAAGGTACTGTAAACATCAGAGTCCGAGCTTTACGTGTATACCTAATGTCTTAGTTACTTTTGGATTGCTGTTATAGAACACCGTGTGGTATGTAGAGATGTCTCATGGCTGTTTTAATTTGATTTGTAGTTTCTTGATTTTATGTGACATTTAGGATCTTTTTCCACACCTATTTATTATCTGCATGTCTTTTTGACTAATATCGGTAAAATGAAGACACGATTCTGGACACTAGCATTCACATCAAAAGCCTGCCATGGTTGTGGCCCTTGTGATCCCAGCACTGGGTAAGAGAGATTAGGCAGATCCCCGGGGTCACTGGTAACCAGTTTAGTGTAGTTTGTGAATCCAGTCTAGTTGAAAAACCCTAAGTTCTAATGAGAGACCCTATCTCAATGAAACAAGGTGGATGGCTCCTGAGTCTTTTGTGTATTTGGGGGAACAGTTTTTTACCACTCACGCCTTTTGCAAATGTTTTCTTTGGTTTTGCAAATGGATTGCAGGCTGTCTTCTTAGTCTCTCCAAGTTAGCTTTCACAAAACAGAAAGTTTTTAACTTTAACAAAATCCACTCATTAGTTCTTTCTTTCATGGATCATGTGTTTGATGTATCTAAAAAGTCATCGCCATAACTCAGAGTCCCCAGGCTTGCTTTCTGTGTCACACTGAGCCTAGTTTTAAAAGCTTTTCTGGAAGAGTTGCCACAAGCTGCTGTGTGTTCTGCCAGGTAGGCTGGAAAATGCCACTGAGAAAGCATTCAGTGTAAGGATTCTGTATCAGAGAGAAGGGAGGATACTCGCTGTGGGGGACCTTGTGCTCTGAAAGAGACATGCATATGCATGAGCCTTCCATTCCCTGTAGCTTGGGGAGATTGCAAGCACCTGTTTTGCCCTCCTGAGCAATAATAATTCAAGTGATGTAAACATCTGAGAAGTCCGGATGCACCTGTCCCCTGAGGTAGAGTGTTTTCTTTCTAATTTACTTCATGCTCCCTATTCTTGTCCTAAGAATATTTGTCAAGATTAAAAATTTAAAAACATAGAGAAGATAAAAATAAATTTAAAAACCTGTTCATTTAACAACACCATGTTTTCTTCTTCTGGCTTCTGATATTCAACAAATGTCTCACAAATACTCCCCAGTATGGCAACACTTCTGAGTCTGTATTCTGACACCTTTTCTGTATTCATCTTAAATTTGCAAATTTCCAGGCAGACTAATACAGTGGTTGACTAATCCAAAGTGAAGTGCATTCTTAACATTTAAAGAAAAAACGCTTGATAAATCTTTGCTCTTGTTTGCCATGCTGTGTGATCGGTCATTGAACACCCATCTCCTTCATGCAAGGGGCGTGTTCCTTCCTTTGTCAGACACAAAACAAATCTCTCTTTGTTTCACGATCACAGCTCCAATTTTCCCCGTCAGATGGATCCAGCAACTTGATAATCCAAGATGTCTTCACATTAGCAGTATCTACAGAGCCTGAGGCACACCGCCTGCACAGGAACTGGCTCTGCGGGCTTGGTGATGCCGTTGCCACAGCGACAGAAGCTGCTGTGCTCTGTTTCTTATTCACGTGGAAAGAGAAGGTCTCAAGGTGATGGATCTTCTATACAACTGACACTGCATCTTTGCTTTGATGTTCACACTTCACTCTCCTGTTCTTAGACCTAAGGAGGAATTTTCACTGGGATTATCCAGGTAGGCGGAGGATTGGTAGACAAAATTTTATACAGTGACGATTAATTACAGATTGCAGAGCAAACCAATCTGTAATTATGTTTTCTTCCTGGATTTTGACATCCATTTATACCTTGACTGGAGCCAATGTCAAGAAACGTCATTGCTGCGTCTGTCACAAAGGGAACATAGGAACTTAAGTTACACACACATACATACCAATTTGAAAGTAGCAATTAAAATGAAATCACATTAGTTCAACTCTTCAGTAAAGTTTAAACAGATACTGATGTACAGTTGAACGATAAGTTATTCTGAACCCAAAGCACTTAGTTATCGCTCATTAAGCAATGTCTACATGGGAGCAATGAGTAGGTGTTACTCATGACTATTGTGTGCAGAAGTGAAGCACAATCTTCTCTGGGGAAGGGGCACAGCTACATAGGAACGTGCTAACAGTGAATATATTCCCACATTTGCAGGCCTCCATCTTATTCATGGTAAAGCTGTCTCTCAATTGCTCCCAATCTCAGTTCTGAAGAGAATATAAGCTTTGTGTCTTTTTTCGATAGAATGCCTTAATTAACAGCAAAGTACAGATTTTTTTTTTTTTTTAGGTTAAAAAGAAGCAAGTTAAACATCGTTTATAGTATTCAACTTTTATTCTGTTAAAAGAGTATGCTGTTATTATGTGAAATACGTTAAAGGAAAATGCTGTTAAAATGTTCAAAGAACCACAGTCATTTCTTAGCAGCTTGTATTATATCTTCCGAAAGGAAAGGGGGATATTTTTGAAGCTTCTGTCTGATTCTCTTTGCCTCTGTGGACATTATCTTATCTAATATTACAACACTAAGAGTTTCTTTCTTATTTATCTTATGCCTGTAACGAAGAAGGTTTTTTTTATGTCCACAGCCACAAAAATCAATAGATGACAGGGCCATACTGAAAATTTTGATATTTGTAACTCGGGTTTTTATAATCCAATGTTCTTTGCATTAACTTCAAGAAACAAATCATCCAAGGAAAGAGTTTGGATTTAGAAACAAAGTATTGTATACATTTTCTTTTTAAAAGAACAATGGCGGGGCGGTGGTGGCACACACCTTTAATCCCAGCACTCTGGAGGGAGAGGCAGAGGCAGGTGGATCCCTGTGAGCTCAAGGCCAGCCTGGTTTACAGAATTCCAGGATACCCAGAGTTACAATAGGGAAACCCTGTCTTGGAAAACAAAAACAAAAACAAAAAAAGGAAAAAGAAAACAGAAAGAAAAAGAAAAAAAAGAAAAGAAAGAAAAAGAACTATTAATGACCAGACATGGTGGTATACACCTGTAATCCTAGCAACTCTAGAGGCTGGGTCAGGACTGGTGATTGAGAGTTAGGGGCTAGTCTCCTGGGTTTTAGGCTAAAAGAACTATAAATAATTCTTAGACTGTCAAGACTTTTGATGTAGTTATTGTTAAATATAATCTGTATTATGTTAGACGCTAGTTTTCTTTATTTGCTGTGATTGTTAACCATGGTTGTCCATTTTACTGGAAGTGGAATCAACTGAAAGGCTAGATTGACCTTTCCTGTGAGGAATGCCAGTAATCTCATTCTTGATTAGATTATTTGAAATGGGAAGACTCATTCTTAATGTAGACAACACCTTCCAGTGGCAACCCAGATAAAAGGTGAACAGAACAAAAAACTTTTGCCTTTTACCAGCCTGCCTTCACTCTTGCTGGATAGTTCACCTAAACTTTTGCTGCCACTGCTGTATTCTTTTGCTGATGTGAGAACCAGGCTGTTCAGGTTTCTAACTTAGACTGAAGACAGAACCTCTCCAAGAGTTCTCTGGGCCTCCATTGCCAGACTGGGTTGCTGAGACACCTAGCCTTGTGGGCTAAGCAATTCCTGTAATCTTGACTTCTCTGGTGTCAGATACCTGTTGTTGGACTCCCAGGTTGTGGTATTGAGTAAGATAGTCTGATAAATTCCCTTGATATACATTAATTCTATTGCTTCTTTTTCTTTAGGTAATCCAGACTAAATGTATTTGTCAACCATTTCTTTGTCTTAAGAATCCTCAATTTTTTTTTGGGGGGGGGATCATCTTTGTGTGGACAGGAAAGGTAAATTTCACATCAATTTCAAGAGTGGATCATATAACTTAGATTATTCTTAAGACTTATTTTGAATGATGAGTGTGAACTAAGGCTTCTAGAGGAGTGGGGGAGGGGAGCCGAGGCAAGATCAGTGTTGGCAAAGGAGGGAAGCCACTCCATAGGCAAAGTCAGTACAGTAGGTGGATGCTAAACAGGAACTATGGTTGGGGCTGTATTAGTAACAAGACTTAGGAGACGTGAAGAGTGCATATTCTTTGAAACAATGCTAACTTAAATTCTTAGCTATCAGGCAAAAGCAAATTAAAGTTTGATTTTAGACTCCACCTCACCCCAGTCAGAATGACTGTTATCAATATAACAAATGACAACTAACATTAGCGAGGATGTGTGGAAAGAGGAAGCCTTAGATTCTGCTGGTGGGAACTGGAATTCGTACAGCCTCTCTGGGTATCACCATAAGGTCGACCTGAAATTAAAAGTAGGACAGTCATCCGATCCAGCTGTCCACACTTGGGCGTAATCAGACGTACTCTAAATCAGCGTGCTTGCATGTCTATGCTCATCGTTGCAGTAGTCACCGAAGCCAGGAAGTGGAGTCAGCCCAGATCTCCATCTCAGAAGAATGAGTAAAGAAAACACAGTAGAATTTTATGTATCCGTAAAGAAAAATGAAGTGATGGGCTCTCAGAAGCTAGAAATCATTGCGTTAAAACAAAGTAAATCAGTCTCGGAAAAGCAAATAACCTATATTTTCTCTCGTATGTGGAATCCTGTGTGTGTGTGTGTGTGTGTGTGTGTGTGTGTGTGTGTGTGTGTGAGATATGAAACTAGGAAGGGGATTGTGAAGGGAGAAAGATCTTGGGGACATAGGGAAAGAGTATTACAGGATGCATGAGGAAGTCGCAGGCAGGGAGGACTATTTGTGGGAGGGAAAGGAATAAATTAGAGCAGCCAGGAGTACGAGGAAGGCAGTGAAAGGGGCAGGTGAACTAGAATGAAGTATAAGAACATGTATGCGTGAAAATGCATGTCATAATGAAATACATTTGGTATGTTAAGTTTAAATATTAATTTAAAAATGACTCTTGTTTAAAAACATGAACAAAGTTATGTAAGGTGACAGAGACTGGGGAGGAGCATGGGGAATGTGAGCGGGGTCTCAAGGTGATGAGGAGTGTGGGGTCATGGGGTAATGGTCTGAGAGGTCCTTAGAAATTCCTGTGGAGGCTCCGAAAGTTTATCGTAACAGAAGCTGGCCAGTCACTGCATTCCCCTCCATTATAAAAAATGAAAATTAAAATATGATAAACAACCACCCCCCCGCAAATACAAGTACCCCTTCCTAAGTACAAGTCTCACCTCTAACAGGAACAGATTATGAGCTGCGACCGTTGGCAGGTGCTGCTGTCTGCTATTTCTGCCCCAGAGTGCAGAGAGCCTTCCTGTCCAGCTCCCCAAGTGGAGTCAGAATTGAGCCTCATCATGATCAATTCTTTCGTTCCAGGAAAAGCTGTTACTGAGGTCAGAACGCTTTCACTCTCTGAAATAGTCCCCAGTTTATGAGAATAATTTTCTGTCTACCCCCAAAAAGTGGACAAGCATTTGAAACCAGCCAGTCTTACCAGGGGAGGGATGGGGGTGACATCTGAACAGCGAGAGGAGGGCAGCAGTCAGAGGGCACTCATACAAACAGAATTCTGTAACCTCAGTCTGTCTCAAAGTTCGTGTTTCATTCTTTATTCAAGCTCTTAAACTTTGTGGACATACAATATTCCTGCCTGATTAAATGTACAATACAAAATGGTGTGCAGTAAGCTAGCCTTCCACTGTCCCTTCTCCAGCAGTCTTTTGTTACCGACAGGTAATCATCTTTTAAAGTATCCTTCTAGCATATAAACCACACACACACACACACACACACACACACACACACACACACACACACACACTATTGTTGTTATTTCCCTCCTCACTTCTTACACAAAAATGCAGCTGGCATGCTGTAGACTGTTCTGCATTTTCTACATTGACTTAATGATATCTCTCAAAGCATCTTTCTTTGCCAGTATATACTGAGAGCATCGTCAGCTCTCTTTCCACTGGCTTACTGTTTCACAATGTGAGTTAACTGTCATCTGACCAGCTCTCCAGTGGTGGAAAGCTGGGTAATTTGTAACCTTGTACTGGTACACACAGTGCCTTCAACAAATAACTTACATGCATTTGTATCTTACACGTCTGTTGCTTATTTCCAGAGGAACAAAGCCAAACCCAGTAAGAGTTAGCCTCCGGCTCTCTCTAGCCTGCACGAGCATCTCTTGGGACAACTGGCACAGGAACTGCACCATCTAGAGCAAGATAAATCTCTACTTCCCAGCATAAGTATGTGCTGGAACAGCCTGCAGCCAGCACCAAGTTTGGCTGCTGTTGTACATACAGTTCGAATTTGAGGAGGAAATAAGAACTATTGTGCCCCGAGACTGGATGTGGGGAACTTCTGGGGCTCTCAGCGCCGTACTCACAAAATAAAGATCATTGGTGCTGTCTACAGTGCACTGGAGACCTGTGAAGAACTGTATAGGGTTTAGTGATAGCATCCTGCTTTGACAATGGTATGTGTCCCACTGTGAGCTGTCTCTGGGCTACAAGAAGGCAGCCAAGCTGACTCCTGAGAAACTGCCTTCTGGAGGAGCTGTTCCAGTAGGGCAAGCTTCTTGCTGCCCTTGTTTAGGATTGGGCCAGCGTGGTGGAGCAGAGGGCTGTGTGCTAGAGGGCAAGGAGCTGGATTTCCTTCCGAGGAAGATCAAAGCCCAGAAAGGCATATAAGCTGTTTACGTTCATGTTTTTTGTTTGTTTTTAAAAAGTCCCCCTCCTTTTGGACAACCTTCTAAGTCACAGGCTCCACCAGGGTCATTTTTAGGGCTTGAAGAAGTTAATTTATTTCTTTATTATCTACTACATTTAGCCAAGGAAAATGGCTTTGATTTATAAATAAGTGCAAGCTAGCCAGGTGTTTGCAAAGGAGGAGATGTTTGTTTCCGTTTGCAGGGGTCCCTGGGGCTTAATGCATCTGATGGTCAGAGGTGCCCTTCTCATCCTCCTCACTGCCCTCCACAGCTAAACAGCTGAACTTGGCTTTCTGAAACAGGTGACGATCCAAAGCACCCCGTCCACTGACCTTGCTGACCGTATCTAAACAACAAGCTAAAGTTTAGAGTCGGGCGTCCTGTCCACAGATTCTTGCTTGCTCACTATTCCTTCCCTGCAGGTGAATTCTTCCAAAATCGTTGGTCTCACCAATGCTTTTTTTTTTATTCTGTAGAGGGAGAAACATTTTTCCCTTGACATATCAGGTTCACTGGCTGGGACCTTGTAAATCAGAGTGACGAAAAATAGATTACCACGAGGAACACAAACCAAAGATGAATACTGGTACAGTGTGTGTGTGTGTGTGTGTGTGTGTGTGTGTGTGTGTGCGCAGAAATCAATGATATGTGACTTCCACCCAATGCTTAGTGACTGTGCAGACTTAGCATTTTAATAAAGGACAACAAAGTAACAGAGAAGGGACAAAAACAAGGAAAAGGGACTTAGAGTTTCTGGGCAGATCTGTGTGGGGTAGGGTGGCAGGGAATTGTGGGAAATCCAATAAAGGAGAAAGCTAGGTGGCTTGGGCTTGTTAGTAAAGCCATTCCTGCTCCTCCAGGATCCCTGCTGGGCACAGGAAGGTGGGGAGTAGTTTCTGGGGTGCTAGTGTCTTTCCCTCCTGGTAGAAGAAGGAAGCGTCCTAAAGCCTGACCCACTTTTAGGAAAACAGAGAGGCAGAACCTTTCCCCTTCTGTTTCTCTTCAGTTGCTTCAACTCAGCATAGTTCTTACGCCATGTGGTGGGGTGGCTTGCTCTCACAGTCATTCTCTACTACCTATTCACCTCCATTATTCCATTCTATCTCTGTTCTGATGCGCATGTGCCTCTTTAAAAATGTCCCTGTTGCTAGAATGGTGGCTCACACCAACCAATGCCAGTACTGTGGAGACTGACACAGGCAGATCATTGATTCCAAGGCCAGCCTGAGATACAAAGCAAAACCTGTCTCAAAACAAACAACAAACAACAAAAAAAAAAAAGGAAAAATAACAGCAACAAAATCTATCTTTTGCTCTATAATTCTATGTCAATTGTTATTGTGGCTGCTATTTTCTTGGTGATATCATTAAGTAATTACTTCAGTAGATTGTTTTTGATGAATTATTTTTTCTTTATTCAAATCTCCGGCAGGGCAGCAGGCAGAGACAGGGCTCCAGTCACTGCCCTGCCACCTCAACTCAAGGCGTCCTCGGCTCCTCAGATACTGGTGGAACTGGAGAGGCTACACTGGCATGGAGTCCACCAAGGAGAATTTTCTGGAGTGGTTGGAAAGATACAGAGGTGATGACAGATCTGGAAGATCCCCTGACTGTGAGACAGGTAGTCAGAGAGAGGAAGCATGGCAGAAGGAGCCAGCAGGTCCTACCCTCAGGGTGGAGGAGGCAAGCCCCGAGGGAAGTCTGGCAGAGCAGCAGTTGGGCTAGATGGGCCCATTGTGCCCCATAGATGCCCTCAGGGAGGGGGCTCCCACTCAGCTCTCTGGCTCGACCTGTGGCGTGGAGAAATGAACTGGGAGAACAGTCAGGAATTGAGGTGCATGGGGGGTACCCCAAAAGAGAGAGGTGGGAATGGGCCTGCAGCAGCATCACTACCACAAGGTGGGGGGATTTCACTCTGCCCACGGGTGCTGCCCTAAACATGGAGGAAGCAGACCTCAAGGGAAGTCTAAGATGGGAAAACAGCCGAGGACAGGACTCAAGATGGCAGTGGGACAGTGGACTCAATTTCACAGGTCAGGTCACCCCTGGTTCCTCATGCATTGACAGACCAGGAGAACTACACTGGTGCCTGTTTCAGTGGGAAGAACTTTGTGAATTGAAGGTGGTTGGAAAGACACAGCAGGGTGACACACCTGGAAAGCCAACCTGTTCTTAGTGGAGAAGGACAGTGGAGCGAGCCCACAGGCTTGGCCCTCACACATGAAGGGCACTGTGGAGGTGGTACCAACAGGATGGAGGACAAGGGAGCTAGGTGACCCCGAGAGGAATGGGTTCTCAGGATGCCAGTAAGCTCAGGCCACAATCTGGTTGCCCTATTGTGACCTGCCAGGCCGGAACTGCCACTCGGAAAATAGAGTGCACACAAAGCAAAGAGAGGCTGATGGGGACTTGGCAGACAGGGGAATGGTGAGTGTCACTAGGAGACACATCACTGGAGCCAGGGACTGGCATGGGTGTGCACCCAAGGAAGACAAAGTGTCAGTCCTCAGGCTGCCACCAGACCCTCAGAGCCTCTTTACTGCCCACCGGGCTGGTACTGCCATGTCTGTGGCTATGGCCGCCTCTCGTTTTGCTCTCACCAATGGGGTTGGGGAGAGCACAGGCTGTGTGTTACCCATGGGCTGCAAGCACAAACCATTTTGATACAATAAATTGTTAAATATGGATTAACATTTTAAATTGATCGGTATCTTTACAAGAGGCCAGCATGTCCATCTTCCCACCAGCTGACCTCTGGTCATGTGTGCTGGCTAGTTTTTGTCAACTTGACAGAACTTAGAGTCATTTTGCAAGAGGGAACCTCAACTGAGAAAATATCCTCACCAGATTGGCCTGTAGGCAAACCTGTGGTGGATTTTCATGATTGAGGGCCCAATACACTGTGGGCACTGCCATCCTTGGGCACTTCAGTGTCTTTTCCAGGTGCTATAAGAAAGCAGGCTCAGCAAGCCATGGGAAGCAAGCCAGGAAAGCTGCATTCTTCGCTGGGCTCTGCTTCAGTTCCTGCCTCTGGTTTCCTTCCCTGCTAGAGTTCCTTCCCTGACCTCCCTCAGTAATGGACTAGAAGTGTAATTGAAATACACCCTTTCCTCCCCAAGTTGCTTTGGTCATGGTGTTTTATCCCAACAGAAGAAGTCAAATCAAAATAGCATTCCTTCTGCTGAGGACAGTAATGTGTAGAGGAGTTCCTGGCATATCCCTTCCTGGGCCCAATGGTCAGCACCAGGGCCAGGAGCTGCAGCATGCAGTGCATTCTATCCACAAGTCACCTGAGTTCATGCATTTCCCCTTTAGTTCATGCCATCAGGGTCACTTTGTAAACAAGGGGCGCAGATGGAACATCTACAGTACTCTCTTTTCTACTACGCCATTTACTTCATTGACTGGTCTGTCGCCCATCTCTTGCCCCTTTTACTGCCTATGTTTTTGCACATAAGTGCTAAACTGCTGGCTAAACTCCATTTATCTCTGAACAAGTAATCTTTCCTCCAGCTTGCTTCATCTCCCCTTTCTAGATTCCTGAAAGTGACAGTCTCCAAAATGCAAAATGCTACCCTGGGCTCATTATTGGTTTGGTTTACTGATTTACAACTAGAACCAAGTGAATATTACTAGTATCCCCCCCCCTTTTTATTGTAAAAAAAAAAAAGTGACCCTTTAGTTGGTTTTGGATGGCTCTAAATAACTATTTTCTCAGAAAGAGGTCTCATTTTGTATTTGTACAAATTTTGTACTTGCACAGATTTCGTGTTATGTAACAGTTGCAAAGGTCTCGCTACCCAGAGATGTAGGGGCTGCATGTGTTTATAGCCCTGCAAGTCATGACCCCCTGTGTATGAATTCCAATGTCTCCTTGCAGAAGTGAGAGAATAGCCAGCCAAAACGATGGCCCAGCTCAGTGATTACATTATAATGGATAATCTCTGAAGATATTTTTATTGTGGCAGCAGGGTTTTGAGGAAAAGAATAAAAGACAGAAACAAATAAAAGGAAAAGTAGAAAATACTCAGCAACAAAGAGATAGGAAGCCATGACAGATCAGACAGCAGTGCTCAAACTGAGGTTAAACTGATGGGCTGTCTGGGATTCCGATTACTCTTTCCCTAGGGGGATATTTATAAACAAGAATTTACTATCAAAATATTTTTATTTGTCTGAAAACTAATTTCCCAAGCAAGGAAGATCAGAGGTGTGGAGCAGATGGGGAAAACAACCCGGTCGCCTGCCTTCAAGGAATCACCTGCAGAGAGCCACTGAGAGCAGAGTGGAAATGTCACCTGAGCCCTGAAGCTCCGTAAATATCGGGAAAGAAGACAGCACCAGTCTCGCAGCCCGCAGCCCACAAAGCCACTTTCTTGCTGCGGGTATTAAACATTAATGACGGTTTCTACAGCAAGGGGCAAGAAAGGAGCATTTCTGCAGAGCTGCCCAATCCCGGGGCTGCGTTGGGCTTGCCACGACGGCACGTTTCTTTTATCTCTGTGAGAATCTCCAGCCTTTAGGTAGCGAAGTGCTTCCTTTATCAGTCTGCAACCCTGAAATATTGATCTGACTATTGGAACAAAGGATTGCTGCAACAATAGGAACCATATCCTGGTGCAAACTTGGACTTGAAAAAGAGAAAAGGGGAGTAAAGCAATGTCAGGACATTCTGCAGTAGATTTTGCAAATCATAGAAAACACGAAGGCACCGTGTGGGCTGTTTGCAGAATGTAAATCCGCAGGGTACCGCACATGGGGCCAAAGTTAAGCAACAATTGGCCTTCCAAGTAATGCTAATTATATTTAAGTGTATTATATTTTATTACTGCGAATGTTCACGGAGGGGTCACGCTTGTGCCACAGAGCGTGTCTGAGGTCAGGACAAGGTTTAAAAGGTTTTTATTTCTTTCACACATTTGAGTGCTTCTAAATTCATTTTGCCTTACTGATTCTAAGAGAAGTTACAAAGGAGAATGTGCATTTGGTCAGGAAGTTTTACTAGGACCCATGCTCCTCTACCTAGAGTTTACTACTCAGACTTAGGGGTTATGTTGCTGTGACGAAATACCACAGCCATAAGCAACTTAGGGAAGAAAGGACTTTCTTCATCTTGCAGATTCCAGGACATCATCCAGAGAAGGCAAGGGAGGGACTCAGGGAGGGAAGCTGGAGGCAGGATCTAGAACAGACAGCATGGAGGAGTGCTATTTACTGACTTGCTACCCGTGGCTTGCTCAGCCTGTGTTCTCGTACACCCCAAGTTGACAAAAGAACTAAGCAGCATACTTGTCACATTCCTGTATATGCAGTCACATGGAGCAATGGATATCAACTTGATCTTTGGGGGGAACGCTCTTCCCCAGTACACTAAGACAGGGCTCCTCTCCCATGTATCTGCCAGAGAGTCACAGTAAGTACCTGAAAGCCTTCCTGGATAAAGAGTTACTGCTGTAGCCTAAACAGATATTGAGACTCACAGGCAGCTTCAAGAGAACCTGAAAGCAGAGCAATATATGCAGAAGTAGGGGGGGGGCTCCTGAAAGAGGGTTCATAGAAAAGACATGAAATAGCAGAGTTGTCTAGGAGGGGGAAGTCTCAATTGAGAAATTGGTTCCATCGAATTGATCTGTGTGCACTTTCTTGATTCGTGATTGATGTGGGAAGGTCGGGTACATTTTGGGTAGAGGGAGCCCTAGGCAGGAGGGCCTGGGTGTGTAAGAAAGCAGGATGGGTGAGTCAGTAAGCAGCACTCCTCTGTGGTATCTGCTTCACTTCAGCTCCTGCCTCCAGGTTCCCATTCGAGTTTCTGCAGTGACCGCTCACAGTGATTGCAGCCCGAGAGCTGGAAGATGAAAGAAACCCTTTCCCAAGTTACTTCTCACACCAACGGAAACCAAACTAGTACCATAGGAACTGCGAGTCACCCGGTGCCGCAAAGAACACGAGGGTAAGTCAACTCTCAGAGCTGATTTGTAACTTTCAGAGTAAAGATTCAAAATTGGGACAGAGAGATTTTTATAGAATTTTTTTTTCTTAAGTTTTTTTGAGGGACTTCTAGATGGTTCCAACAATAAAGGTTCAATTTCTCTCATCTTTGCCAGAACTCATTATCGTGAATCATTTTGATGAACTATTCTGACAGGTATGATATGTACACGACTTTAATGATTAGTAATGCCATTTTTTTTCTCCATGTGTTTGCTGGCCATTTCTGTATTTTAATAATATTTGTTCAAGTCTTCTATCCATTTAAATACTTTTTATTGCTATTGAGTTGAGTTCCTTACATATTTTGGTTATTAATTCTGTATCAACTATATATGGCTTACACATATTTTCTCCTGATATATAGATTTCTTCACATTTAATTATTTCATTTGGTGTGCAGAAGCTAAACAGTTAAAAACTTTCGACTAGACACAATAGGACTGATGGACATATAACTTTCAAAGACTGGCAGCATGCACAGGGCCTGCACAGCTTCAAACCAGACAAAAACTCCGGCAATGGGAAGGGGAAATGGACATACGTCCTACCCCTTTTTCAAAGCTTTTTAATGTGATGTAATGTCATACAGGTTTGCTTTTTCTTTAGCTGCGACCTTGGGGTTAATCCTTAAAATTTTTGTATAGACTAATATCGTGTAGTTTTCTCATGTGGTTTCTTCCTGTAGTTTTATAGTTTCAGGTCTTATGCTTTTGTCTTTAATCATTTTGAGTTGATTTTTTTATGTGCGGTATGAGATAAAGGTTCATTTTATTCTCCAACAGGTGACACCCAGTACTTCCAATTCCATTGAGTATAGAGAGTGTCCTAGGGTTACTGCTGTGAGGGACACAATGACTATGGCAACACTTGTAAAGGAAAACACTTAACTGGGACTGGATTGTAGTTTAGAGTTTAGTCTATCATGGTGAGAAGCATGGTGGCACACAGGCAGACATGGTGCTGGAGAAGGAGCCAAGAGTTACATATCTGGATCATCAGGCAGCAGGAGTGGAGGACACTGGACTCAAAGCTCATGTGACATACACCCTCCAACAAGGCCACACCTACTCCAAAAAGACCTCACCTCCTAACAGTGACATTCCCTATGAGGTCCATTTTCATTCAAACCACCGCAAGATGATCCCAGATTATGTTACATTCTTGGCACCTTTGTCAAATTTCAACTGATCATATATAGTTCTCATGTTCATTTCTGGGATCATAACTTTGCCAGTACCATGGGTTTCAGCAATTACAATTTGTTATAGTTTGAAGTCAGGCAGTGTGAGACCTCAAGCCTTGCTCCTTTTTCTATATTTGCTTTGGATATTTAAATTTGTGTTTATTTCAGGATGTATTTTCTGATGTTTTTGATAATTTAATTGAAAAAAAGATGACTCTGGGATTTTGATAGGAATTGCTTTGATATAGATCACTCTGGGTACTGTGATTTGATCTTGAATCCCGGAATTGTCCTAAAGAAAGGTTATTCAAACCTGTAAAACTCTGTTAATTTGGACCTGTCCGTGAATGGCCATGTGGGATTTAGTTTCCTTATGAACGTCCCCATGAGCAAAGTCAGCCGGAATGTAGGAGACATGACCATAGCACCCATCATTACCACTGTCATGTGGTCACTTGGCATATGGAATACCTCTGTAATCCCATGGTTTTGCATCTTCAATGTTAGTATTCAAGGTATAACAGTTCAGTCATTCACCAAGAACTATTTATTAAGTGCTGACTCTGGGTGGAATCTTTCAGAGTTCAGAGTCTACTGAAGGGGGCACATTATAAACTAATACAAATAATATAATGACATAACAATGAAGAGAAGAACACCCGCAAGTGGTACAGGCTGCAGACAGGTGAGGGTGTCCAGAGGTTACCACCTGACAAAAGAGCACACGATGGCAGCTTCCTGGGTGTTGGAGTACCATTGTCAGCAGCTGACCACAGTGTTAAAATGACCAAATAAAGAAGCTTCTTTAGGTTACGGTCACAAACCAGGTGATTCAATCAGGATTCTGGCACATTGGTGAGAGTAAATGTGAGCATAGTGGTGACAGCCAATACTCCGGGAGTTGAGCACACACAACGGAATAGCTGTGTGACTGAAGTCACCATGTTAGATCTCTCTGACCTCATCACCTCCACTGCCAAGTGGAGATTATAGTGAAGCTAAGATTTATTTTATCTTTAGATGGTGATGGGCCCAGGGCTGTGCTTTCTTTTTTAATTTTATTCTCAGTGGAACACTTACAGAGAACTCCCATTATTTGTAGAGAATGAGCAGACCAAGAGGTAGAAATATCTGTACTGAGATGACCCAGCAGTGGACTTTGTAGCAAATGTGCTGGATGAGTGGCTTCCCTCAGGTAGAGCTGTGCCTGCACTCAGTTTACATTGACCATGTACCCCAAGTTGGGTGTGGAGGGGAGGCAGTATTTCTATGTGTTTCTCTGAAGGGGTGGCTTTAAGTAAGATTGTTCAAATACAACCAGTATGCTTACTTCACCGCAAGCCCACTCAAGACTTTGCATAAATCTCTCCTCTGAAGTACAACGTTATGTGACCCCAACTTCACTCTAGCTGAGACATGCCTTTCTGTTGAATATGCCAGAATGGGGAATATGTACACAATGGATTTTTCTTCCTGTAATTTCTAGCTGGTGACAAGTGACATTTCCAGCGGTCTTCTGAGATCTTTTATTTTTATTTCTTGTTGGTAGAATAACAGCTGTCAACAGAGGGAATGGACATTAAATTCAGGTGTGCACAACGGTCAGAACCTAATACCTTCAGGGCTCGGAAACTAAGTGAGATTTAACGCATTTAGTACCTGGTGGACATCTCCTGTAATTTATAAGTAATTGTTGGTCATGATTATTTCTGTTTCATACAGTAACTTTAAAGCTGATTTTTATAGAAGTTTTTTTTTATTTTAACTAAATGTCACTGGGAGTCTATGGAAATGCTTCTTTCTATTGTCTTTGCTATTTTCAGGATTGATGAGAGAGAAAGAGTGAGGTTAATTGCCTGGGAACTTGTGCGGAGCTACTGTGAAATGGGTGCTACACTGCTGATAAACTTCATTATTGTACCTGTTGTGAACATGTTGGTGTGACTTCTGTCTTGGCGTACTTTATATTAGTCCCCTTTTTGTTATTACGACAACATACCCAGGCTGTGGTAACTTTATAACATAAATATAGTTATTTAGCCCACAGTTCTGGAGGCTCAGCACTGTCTAGGCTCTGGAGACTACCCACATTAGTGTGAGCACATCTCAGAGGGCGTGATCAAGCTGCAAGACGGGTGGGCACAGCATATAATGGGAACAATATACATTTGCAGGCTCTAAGTGCTCTGCAAACAGATGCTAGGCTATTTCTGCTGTTCCTGGTAAGGTAATCAGGGGTCAGGGTCTTCACAGTAATTCATCTTCATTAGAACTAACTCAGAGTCTCACAAGAGCTACCTTAGTCCTTCTCCTTTGTGTCACCCACAATGCTCTAAGACCCCCCACAAGTCTATAGCTTCCACAGATCCACCACCTCAACATAGCCTTCTGAGGGCTCAGCCTTCCAACATACAAACCATCAGGGACAAATCATACTAGAGCATTGCATGGCGGGAGGGTAGGGCAGAAAGACAGGAATCGAAATTAGCACCAACAGAGAGAACCCCCCCATCCCCAAAGCTGACAGGTAACTGCTAATGGCAAATGCACAGGAAAAGAATTCACTGTACAAATGTCTCCATGTGTCTGGCTTAGGTGTCATTGAGCTTTTCAATTTCTCTGACTCTGGTCACCCTCAGAGCTACCTTTAACCCCCCCCTAAATAAACTCTCTCTCCTTTATCACTCTCCATGTTTCTCCATCCAGATCTTTGTTTAGGGAGGCAAGAACCTGTAAACAGCAGTGGGTGACCTCCAGACCCAAGCCACAGCCATGCAGTAGGACTCCTGGAGCCCCGCCCTGGGTGCAAGAAGAAGAGCATATGATTTTTTTTTTTTTTTTTTTAGAACAAATATGGGAAAGAGTGGCATTTAGAAACAGAGTGGTCCGGGGAAGGAGAAAAGACTGGAGCTGCAGGAAGAGGCCCCAGCCAGAACACTCCCTCTAGGTTGGCACTGCTGACTGAGTGCTGGTGTGTCTTAGTCAGGCGGGTGCAGGTTTAGATTTTAGAATTGAAAGGGTAGGTGGATGGACTCCGAGATTGTGCCTCAAGCCACAGGGACGCTGATCACACTTAACAAAAGCTGGGGAGAATATACATAACCAGGAAGGAGCAAACGCCACTGAATTGTACACGCAAGGTGGCTCCACTGGATAGTTTTGTTACATGTTTAAATTTTTCAAAAATTAAAAAAACTGAATAACGTGTCACAAGCCGTTAGTGGTTACATCAGATACGGGAACTGTGCAGTGCGTGAATTTTATTCCCATCAGCTATTTGTGAAAGCTGAGGGCTGCATTTTGTTTCTACAATTACTCCCTTGCTTATTATGAGGGTCTTGTTTTCTTATCCTTTAGTAGCCAACTGCCATTGCGCTGTGTCCAGCCTAACAAAGCTACCCTTGTAAAACTCATCAATTCAGAAGCTGACAGCATCAGACAATAGACTTTTGCTAATTAATATTTAATGGGGCTATGGATTTTTTCCTCAGCAGCTGGAGTGCTAAATAATAGTCAATTAGCAAATGTGTTAATTAACTCTAATTACATAGCACACGAGCTTCTCCAGGATTTTTGCTTTATAGATTTACAAGTGAATGTTTCACCACTTCTCTTAAACACACCAGGCAGCTAATTAATTGATAATAATTCTTCCTTCTCTCAAAAATGTGTATTTAAAAATGAAGTCCAAGTTAATGCTTGATGTCAGTTTTCAAAACTGACATTCATAGGTATAAGACAAAGCTGGTGTCTGCATTTAAACAGACATGTGTTAATCCCTGGGGAGGTTTTCACTTATATATAAATGAGCAAGTGCAGAGAACATTATGGTATTGAGTATGTGCGTGCGAGAGGGAAGGAAGCAAAGAGAACGACATGAGACACATAAAGGGGGCTTGTTCTTTGTGAGGAGTCAGCATGCCTAATTTGACTTGCAGCATGCAAAGTGATGAACTCTGGGAGCAAGGGTGAGCAATATGTACCATGCAATTAGCAGCAATCTTCTGAGCTTCACATGACAGTTAAGGGAACCACATTTGAATGCTGTATGGTGCCCCCACTGGGGACCAAGAATGCCCCAGGAAAGAAATTAGCTTAGCAGCTTTGCTCATGGTCCAGCATAGATGTGAGATCAAAGGCTATGGGCAGCAACAGCCCACTGCTGAGTGCCAGGCCTGCCCACAGCAGTGCCCCCAGGCATTGCTGAGAACCCTCTGAGGACACTGAGGAAGCAAGGTTGGCTTTTCAAATAAGAGGGTGGTCTTGGGATTCAGCTCAAATGGGCAAGCCGCTTGTAGACTTCTGTATCACAAACTTCACGTTACCTCCTAATTCTGCTGCTTTTTCCTGCCAAAACCCTTGAATCCCACAAAGAATCTTCCAAAAAACAAAGGGTTAAGCTTAATCCTACAGATTGAACTTGCTTGAACGGTTCAACAAAACCCAAAGGAGCTACCAGTTTGGGGCAAGGACATTATACCTTTCTCAGTCTCTTGTGGCAAGAGTCATTGGGCCTGCAATTCTCTTAAAAACACTGTAAAGAAACAGAGAAGAATGCAATGTTATCAGCCTGCACATTGAAAAATGCCAACCTTTGTTTACCTGTTTTGCTCTTTGTGTAAATCGATAGATAATGGGAAGACACCTGCTCTGATTACTCCATGGATTATATGAGGCTGTGTAGTAGTTCAGCTGCTGTGTGGGCTCACCAAGAGAGACAAGAAGGTATATTCATAGGTGCAAACCCTTCCAGACCTCAGCAGAGGGAACCACCATCCTAGCCAGCACCATACTCGACAGTGGAACCCTGAGCATCTGGGTTCAGATGCTTTTATTGATCCAGAACTCCTCAGGTGTTCTACTGATAGCACAGGCAGATCATCACCAATCAAACATCCCTCACATGAACCCAACACCTGCAAACAATGAATACTCTAAGACCTAGGATAGCCCCTCACTCAACAGTGCATAAAACAACTATTTTACACATAACTTCTACAACAACTCTGTTGTGAATTAACATGTGCCTTCTTAAAAAGTTTTTTTTTTTGAAAATTTATTGTATATAGATGGCATGTGTTGAATTCAGAGGACAACTTTTGGGAATCAGTTCCCTCCTTCCCCCATGTGGATTTTTGGGATTGAATTCAGGTCAAACACCATTACCAGCTGGATCATTCTGATGGGCCAACACGCACTTCCTTGATGAGCAGACAAAATATTAGGCCATCCATGTTTGTGCGGAGGGCCACATTGTAACTGCCTTTGGGAAGCCTAGGGCTCATGGACAGCGTGCTGGAAATGACTGAGGTGGTCTGGAGTTCAGGCCAGTGATCAGCAGTGACAAAGGGGGGGCCTCTTGTATCAGGCAGCTCATTGGTGGCCTCACACAGGAAGTACCTATTCCTCTTTATTCCAGCCATGCTATCTGTGAACACCAGTTATGATCAGGTGTGTCTGGGCTCTACCTCAGCAATCTGAAGTTCAGCTCACCTCGTATCTCACCTCAAGGTGCTGCTTCAGGACCAGGTGGCTATTTTGAGGCCTACACAAACTTGTGTGTGTTCAACTTCCAGACACACTTCCTTGGTCTCTTGGGTCCTGGTGAGCAGCAAGGCTCAACTGTACACAGCTTGGTTGTTGGTCTTCCCACCTTCCCGTTTCACTCCTGTTTTCTGAGATCATCAAGTCCTAGACTGCTTGTCTCTATTTAGGTATTTGTGAGAAAACCTAAGCCTTTTTAAAACTCCATTCTACTTGTCAGTGGAGGCAGTCACTGTAAACTGAGACAGAAGTAAGAGGAAGTAGGGGGTACCCTCCCCAGGCCACAAGAAAAGGCCTTCATCAGAAGGCAGCAAGGCAGCCCCAGCAGTTCTGCTGTGAAGTCTCAAGAACAAAGGAATGTGGATTCCTGTAGGTTCTTCTGGGGTCCCACCAGCCTCAGAACAAAAGGACCTCAAAACCTGGGGTTCAGCAATTTCTAAGAGGCATCTTTTGTCTCATCTACCTACAAGAATCTTCTCTGTGCTAAAAACAGTTCAGGGAATGTTTTCTCAAGGAACTTCACCTTAAGTAGAGTATGAGCTTGCTTTCAAAGAGGAAACTTCGAGCAAGGGAACACGGTCTTCCTACTTTTTTTGGTGCACAGGTGAAAATCCTACCTGGCTATGTCATATGCTGAGGAGAGAGTTTTTGTCAACAGTTAAGAACAGGTCAGTAGAGGTTTACTGATGCTGCTGTATAATTTTTTACAAAGTATGTGACATAGCAATAAAAGTATATTGCCTGACAGTTATGCAGATTTGAAGTCTCATGTCACTCTTTCCAGGCTACACTGAGGGTGATGGCAGGGCTGCATTCATTTTAGGAAGTTCTTGGAGAATCTGTTTTCATGCCCTGTCTGACCTTTTTGGGCTTCATTCATTTCTTCATTGTGGCCTCTCCCACGACCTCCAAACCCAGTGCTGGTGGCTAGGATTTCTACACTGCAGCATCCTGACTGCCCCCTTTCCTCCCTCTCGAGGACTCCTGAGATCACATTTGGCCTTCATGGGTCATCAAAGACAGTGTCTCTACTTTAAATTTAGAGATTATAAAATCTTAATTCCAACCTGTGACTCCATTCTTTTTTGAAGTCTAACACATTTCGGGGCTCTGTTGATGAGGATCTGGACACACTGAGGACACATTGCTGTTACAAGCCTTTTTGAAAATCTAATTTAAGAGCTGAAAAATTTCCCTACCTAGAAATTGAGGGGCTAGAAAATCCTCCAGCTGGCACTGACAGAACCCCATTCTTCCTTTGAGGGTCAACTCAAACCTCTCCATGCCTTGAATCCAAGGGGGGGGAGTAGAAATAATTCTCCCATTTATTCCCTGTGATTTCTTTATATATCCCTTTACTGCACCTAGGCATGTACACAAGCACTTAATGGTGACCTGTTCTCCCTTCTGTTACTCTTAATACACTCACAGACTAAGAAAAGAGAGCTTCCAGGTTCCTTCGCATCCCCAGTCCACAGATGAGGATGATGGAATGGTCGTCAGTGCTCACAAATACATCCCCGGAGTCTCAAGATGTAGCTCTGTGTCATAGCTAGTGTCAAAGTCGTGGTTCTCCGGCCTCAGCCTCCCCGGGACTGGAATCAGGTGTGTGCCATCACATCCAGCCCAGAACTGAATCTGGAGCTGAGTGATGATGGTCACTAGGGAAAGTCTCATACTCCCAGATATAAAGCTCCTTTGTGGGAAGAACTATGATTTTCTTACCTTTCTGTCATTAAACACTTAGTGTGGTGCCTTCCTGAGCAGATCAGACAGAGTTTGTGACACTAGCTGATGGTAGAATGTCAGAATACATATTTGATCTTTCAGGCCTCATATTTCTCACCTGTAAAATGAGAATGTAATTTCTCCGCATGTTCCTGAGGTTTCCTGGCAATTATAGTACACAGTGACTCAATTGGCTGGTAAACCTGAGATAAGTCAACCAGGTTCCAGCTTCAAGGCTCACTGAATTTGCATCTTAGCCTATACTTCAAAAGTTTCCCACAAACGATGCCTGGGTATAATAAGTCTATCCTCATGTAAACAGGGAACAGTTGAGTCGCAGGATGGCTCTGCCTATTGCAGGTTCACATGTAGTAATTGGAACTTGGTCTTATTAGCTCAGGTTAAGCTATTCCTCTTCCACGTGTGCAATCGGGCAGCTCGTAGAGAGGGAAGGACCACTCAGCGCAGCATGAGAAGAAGGCGTCTTTAGATGGAGATGCCCCTCCCCCACTAGGATAGAAGAGAGACTGTGTGGATTGGCAGAGAAGAGAATAAGGTACTCCAGCAGTGTGTAGAAATCAGTTTCTCTCTTTTTATGTGTCCTGGGAAAAAGAGAATCTAGAATGTATCACTTCTACCTATTCAGAGGCAGAATCATACGGCCACTGGGCCATATGGACTGCATTAGCAGTTGGTGATGCTCTGTTCACCTCTGCTACCAAGTAGGGAATAACTGGAAGAGGAGGCATAACAACTCACAGCCCAAAACACTGGAAGAATGAATGTGTGTGGGGCTACGCTTTAATAAGACTGTAACTGCTGTCAGTGAGCAGAGATAGATGGGAATTACATCTTTAAATTGTGCTTTTGCTTCAGAGAGCTGGCAAGCAGGCAAGCCAGTGGACTATAGCCTCAGAAGATCTGATTTTTCTGAAGTCATTGCTTGTGAATACATTTTACAGGGAGCCAGAACAAAGCTAGGAATCATTCCAAGGTTAGGTTTCTCCCTAGGACCAGGGGTCAGCCTTGTCTCCAAGATTCATAGTGTGGTGGTGCCTTTTCTCCTGCATTTTTTCCTCATTATTATTGGGGTGAGAGTCTCTGAGGGGAAATTGCATGCACCAATGCCTCTGAGTTTCTCATTCCTACTAAGTCACCACTGTTTGGATTATATCTATGTTAACAGTTAGCTCAGAACAAAACATATGCCGGGGTTATTACTGTTTGTGTATTAGTTTCTTTCTACAATAGGAAATAGAAATGTGTCCTCATAGTATAGAATGTGAAAAAAAGTGCCTCGTTCTATCCATTCTGACCCCTATCAGCATGATAGTAAGTAATCAAGACCAGGGAATTCCACTAGAGGAAAATTCCGCTCCCCCTCAGATGCAGGATTCAGTGCTTCTTATGATGTACCACATTTAGGCGAGCATCCAGTATAACCGGACTCAAGTTCGTTGACTTCATTCTCATTGTATTAGAGAAATCAGAAGCAGAGCTGAGTCCAGGATTCGTATGGATCAATGGAATGAGAGGCATAGGAGTCAGAGAGAGTAGGGAGCTGGTAAACAGACTGGGCCTTCCCTTCGCTCCTCACTCAGCGACCATGTTTGAAAGGACGGAACTCACGAATAAAGAAGAGTAGGAAGTTACTATAAAATGTCTCTTGGATTGCCAAAATTTTTACTTTATGGTCTCAGTATAAAAGTTCCTACCCTGTAGGCTATGTTATCAAAATGCTTCCTTTAAAGCAAACGCAGATTCTTATAAAATAATTAGAATGTAATAAATTACTTTAATTGGCTTATGTTTATTTGCTAAATGCTATATATCCTTTACTCTGTGTGTGTTATCTAAATGCTTTGTGATATTAATATATCTAATGAATTTTAACTCTCTATCATAACTCTAAGAGAATAGTTCATTCAGATAGGTGGCATGTTTCTTTGTAGGCATTAGGAAATGATGGAACAGCTACAAGGTTTTTGTGTGAAGAGAAATACTTATGTGAGTCACTGATGAAGAAGGAAACAAAATAAAGGACTGAGAGTGAGCGAGAAGGACAGAAGTCACCTCGAACACCATTCTATCCACACGCACTACAGAGTCAACTGATCATCGCCAGTCTTGGTGTGGAGAGTCACAAGCCCAAAGCTAAAATAGAGAAGTCATATGAACTGTTTTACCATGGGAAAAGCAAAAGAGGTTGCATCTCAGAAAAGCCTCAAAATGTCCTTAGGCACTGCCAGAATCTTTCCAAAAGAGAGCGCTGGGCAGTACGCTTAACTAAGTAATAAAAAAAGAAAAAGAAAAAAAAAAAAAAAACATCTGAATTCAGAATGAGCCATAAAAGAGCAGAATGCTTTATGCATTTACCAGAGTCATTACTAAAAATAATTAAATGGCTTGATGGTCTCGGGGATTTCAAAAGAGAAGGAGATGTATGCCAGAGCTATCCATACATTCCCCAGAGAACAGACAAGAAAACCATGAATAAAATTAGGACCAAGCCACAATAGGTGATCCAGCAATTAGCATACATGAAAAGAACACAATTAGGAGTCACAGCGAGGCGATGCCACCATTTATTTTCCACATTTATTTCGTTTTTGAGTCCATATTTCAATATTCTTGCTATATGCCTTCAAGATTCGAAAGACATCAGATGTAAAAGTCCTTTCTGAATCAAGATATTGAGGAAATCATCTTGTTCACACAGCGGCGCCACAGTCTTGGGCGGGAAACAAACTGTTTTTAACTGTTCATTTGGTAGTTTATTAGCTCCAGACTAAGAAGTGAGGTTTGGGCGTGAATCGGTAATAACAGAGTTATCTTTTGACAATTCAGCAAGATACACTTGAACAAAGTTAAATGCTGAATTCAGAAGCTCAGGTCTTGATCCTGGCTTCCCACAAGTGTGATCTTGAATGAGTTGTTCAGCTTCTCAAAATAAAATGAAATCTTTGCATTAGATGAGCGATGTGATGTCCAAGTTTCCAACATTTTCTCAGTACTTGGTTTTGTCAGGGGTAGCCTAAGCATGGTACACGCTGGACCACTTCATCTTTGCAACAGGTGAGAAAGGAGCTACACCTCTCTGCATCTTTCAGCTGAGAAGATGAGGCTGGGGGAGGAGGAGCCTAAGCCCAGTGTCGGTAGCCAGGCTGGAAGGCAGCCATGGAGCAGACCGCCAGCACTGAGGTGTGTCTTGGATCCTTGAAAGCTCTACAATTTTGATCCTAGAATTCTCTTCCAGAGACACATTTTCTAGGAGGATTTATTTTAAATTCTTCCCACAGTGAGTTTTTTGAGTGAGAATAAGCAGAGGAATTTCAGCCCTCCGGCCCCAGCGCAAGGGAATTGTATAAAAACTCTTAGCTTTCCCTGGTCACTGTTTTTGTCTGTGTAGAGTCCCACCTGGTCAGTGATACCTTGCCTCAGTCTCTCCATGTGCCGTGCAGTAACCATGGTGAGATTTGCCGAGCAGCAAATCTCTGGGTGAAGATGTTTTCAATTTCCTGAAGGTGAGGGTTCAGAAACAGCACTTGAGGAAATGATTTCAAATGCTCCATCCTAGATCAATGTATTTCTCCTCATTATGAAGTCTGATTCAGATATTGTGGCATCTGGAAGCATTGTTCCTATGAGTTCACCCACTCAGTGGTAGTCCCAAGTAGACTGTAGATGGAGCTGAGAAGCTACCAGTAGAAGTATTGTTAGACAGAAGATATTTGATCAATCGTTTATCAATTGAATGGGAAATGTTAACTCTAGTCATAGTTTACTTTTAAAGCTATTTGTCCCATAACAGCCAGATAATAATAGTGTGTATTTTGCTTTCATGTTGTATTAGGCATTTAGCTTTACTCATTCAGTCCTCCAAATATATAGAGGTGCCATGCTTGTGGCCAATGTACAGAGGAGGAAACTGCAGGTTGTGCAAGAGACTTGTTCTGTGTGAATTCACACAGCAAGTTAGTTCTGCAGTCAAAGCTGGCGTTTCCTGCTTTATCTTTAGGGCTTCCCTCTATTCTCTCCCTTGTGATTTGCATTCTCAGAGCAGTGGTGCTGGGGATTGAACCCAGGTCTTTTACACACTAAGCAAGCAAGGGACCGCTGACCTGTGTTCTCCGTCATCCCATTTATCTTTTCCTTTCCCTCCTTTCCACTCCATTTCCTGATCTTTTCCTTTATATTATTTTATTATTTTTTGGTTCTGTTTTCCTTTGTGCTTTCTTCATTCTTTCTATTACCCCCTCCCTCCTGCTGTCTGCCCTCGGCTCTCCCTTCCTCCCTCCCACCTGCTCTTCTACCCTCCACTCCCACCAACCCTCCCACTCTCCATCCTTCCTCCTCTTCTACCCTCCCTCCCTTCCTTGCCTTCCCAGTCTTCCTCCCTCCCTCCTGCCTCCTGCCCCTATTTCCTCCCTTCTCTCTCTTCTTTCGTTTCACCATCCAGTAATTGGTTTTTCTGTTCCCATTTTTCTGTCCCCATGCCTTAGACCTTAGTTTACTCTGAAGCCTGGGAATAGCTTCATAAAGATAGAGCAAATTGCCTCCCCAGGGCAGACACGAGCCAGCTCTCTGCCCTTCGTCTCCTCCCCAGCCATCTGTGTTGTAGCTACAACTATAAATGTCAGAGTTAGGCCTCGATAGACATTATACAGATGCCAAGGTAAGAGGAGGGAAAATAGACCGTGTTTTTGATTTATAGGATAGCTTTCAGAAAGCCTTCTTTAAAAAAAAAAAAGTGGGGTCTTCCTATTTCCAGTCTTTTAATAAAAAACCAAAACAACAACAACAAAAACATTGTATAGAAATAAAGCCATTTTTCTTGTCTTTTAAAAACTGGCCACTCTCTATTAATTTCTGAAGAACTATTGAATAAATTATACATGGAAAATGATCAAATTGACCTGTGGGATTTCTTAAAGCATAATTTTAAACATATGAAAAATTATCCTGTATGAGTATAGGAAGAAGCAAGTGTGGCATTGAGAAGTTACCCCCAGAGAACCCTGGGATTTTCTGAGGGACTGAAAAGAATTTCTGTTTTTTGCTGTGTTCTAATGTTATGCATTGCTTTTTATATCTGAAGATATACTTTTTAAAAATACTATGATTTTGCTTTGACCAAATGAAACTAGGCTTGTTTCCAACACCTACAAACTACTATGGTCTTCGTCTTCAGTCACAGTGAATTAAACCAAAGTGGGGTGAAGACTGATAAATCCAGAAATAAGAGACACACAGAACAAAGAAGAAAGATGAGCTAACAGGGAGCACTGAAATTCCTCCTCAGACTAAAAAAGTCACAGTCTGTCCTGTTCATCCCTGCAGTGCCTGTAAGGGTGCAGGGTGTAAGAGAAGCAAGACCTTCCAGGTAACCACAGGGTTCTGGGCACGCACCCTAAGCATGCTGGACTACAAGTAAGCTAAGAATATGCTCAGCCTCAACATCACTGTCATCCTGTTCTGCGCCCCCTCTCACAACCCCTGAGATAAAAGGCAGCCTAACTACTGTCATGGATGGCTCACACTTGAACCAAGCTGCTCTCTTTACCCAGAGAACCAGTGATTCCAGATGTAGCCTACGTCATGTGTGCCCACTCCCTTACCTTAGTCACTCAAAACACAGGTCACGTATTTACTAGGACTGTTTCCTCCCCGAGAAAGTTCTCCTCTTCCTCAGGAAACCTTAAATTACACCGTTGCCCTGTCGCCTCAGACTTCAAATCTTCAGACCCCACTACTTGGTACGTGTTCATCTGAAACAAATTTCCTTCAAGAAATTTACTGTCTATAAGATGTCTATAGAGTTCGGGATGATTTGATCATCCTTGATGATTATCTAGGAACAAACTCCAAGACTTAAAAAATTGTACTTATTCTCATAATTCTTAGCATCCCTCCAGCAGCAGGTATTGAAGACACGAGTAAACGAAACTACTGTTTGGAAGAGTCTAACCACACAGCGGGGAGGGACCCGCTACACATTCTGCACTGATGTGACTTCTTCATCATCGACAGTTTGAGATATCCATTGGAGTTACCAGGCATCTCTTAGATTAATTTTCTTTGACAGGGAGTTTCAGAACAGAAGTGAATTGTATTATTTCTGGCACAAACAAAGCAGCAGACAGGAACACCAATAAGCGACCCTCTATAATTACAGATAATCCAGAGCACGAATTTAAGTCAGCCACAGTCACATGCTTTTCGTCAAAAGGAGAAGTGAGATTGGTGATGGGCAATAAGCAAAGTTGCTTCGAGCCATTGGAAGAGTTAAGTGACTTGTCAACTTCGTTGTCACATTAGAAGCTGAGCCTCCTGCTAAGGATAGACATAATTGCTTAAGCATATCACCATGTGTCAAAATTCCTAATTGATTTCTTGCTCATTAAACCCATTATGCTTCTTCAAGGCCCGATTACGGGTGTGTGAAACTTGAGTGTTAAGGACTTAGAAGCTAGCTTGAGAATACAGATTTTATAGAAACCTGCTTCAGACTTGACACAAACAAAACTACAAGGCTCTCAGTAAGAAGATGATTAATCCAGTTCAAGTCCTTTTTTTGTGTTCTCATAGCAGGACAATGGTATTTTTGAGGATGACCAAGCAATGAAGCATGTTGCTCTAAGTGTTCATAAAATACTTCTTTTTAAACCAGTTAACACTTAGAATATGATCAATTTCACAGGTTTACTCTTATAACTATAATGCATTTTCATTTCTGTTTAATCTCCTAAGGAAAATATATTTTTTTATTTTATAGTATTTGCTAGGATTATTTATATATATATATAAATATAAATATATATATATGCATGTATGTATCTATATGTGTGTATATTATAGTTAAATTTTTTGTGAATAAAAATGAGTTTAAAGTTTAATTAAGATTTATCAGGGTAAAATTTATTAAGATAAAATTTTATGAAGTTTTGCTCTTTGACTAGGATTATAGAAAGAAACATATTTTTTACACCACATACCTCTAGGTATATACACATACATACATAAAAAGGTAATGAACTTGGCTTAAAATATAGGTAAATGTCAAAAAGATAGAAAACCAAAATTTATTTTGATTTGAAATCCGAGATATATTTCCTCTTTCCTATTTTTCTTTTCCTTGAAAAAGCTAACACTGTTATGATAAGAAATAGTATTATCCTTTTGATTTTTTTTTTTTATTGTACAGTTAATGAAACCAAATGGCTCCACAGCTAACTGTTTTCTATTTGACTTTACCGCAATGGTTTGATTGAGAATGTCCTCCATAGGCTCAGGTAGTTGAATCCTTGGTCCCCAGCTGATGATGCTATTTGGGAAGGTTATGGCACCCTTAGGGACGTGAAGTCTGGCTGGCTTTGGAAATCTATAGCCTCACCCCATTTCCAGTTTTTGTTCTCTGCTTCCTATGAGCAGTTGAGGCATTTACTTGAGGTTCCTGCTTCTGTCACTTCTTTTCATGTCTCACCCCAACATTATGGACTTCTGGAACCATAAGTCAAAATAACCTTTCTTCTTTAAGTTGCTTCTGGTCATGGTATTTTATCCCAGCAGAGGAACTCTTTTGCTTTACCTTTATTTTTTAACTCTGACCAAATGTTTGAGAGCAAAATACAGTTTCTTGAGCTTTGCCTACTGTATAGTCAAGAGACATCAGAGAGATTTGTCTTTGGGGCTTCAGAGCCACTGAATTAAAATAAATGAATGGCATCTGGGTGGCCTAGCTTTGAATTCTTGCACATTTTTAGATTCATAGAACCATTATGTATATTTGCCTCTTGTTAGTTTTTTAAAATCATTGTGCCAAAATACCAGGTGAAGCAACAAAAGGAAGGAATTCCTAAGCTCATGTCTCCGAGCATACCATCATAGGTATTGGTAGCAGCGGTGGATCAGCCTGTGGTAGCGGGTATATGCTGCAGAGGTTCTTCACATCTTGACTGATTAGAAAAGCCAATAATTCAAGTCAGACTCAGAATCAGCTATCACCTTCAAAGCTCGCTCTCAGCAAGCACAGAGGAAGATATCCATAATCACATCATTAACTAAATTTTTACTAGAAACGGTAATAATTAAGAGATTCTAAGGAAAATATTCATTTCTGTCAAGTAAAGGAGGCCAGAAAAGAGTTGGCAATGAGCCTTGACTTCCTGCTGCCTCTTGACCTGAGCTGTGCACACATTTCTGGATTTAGCTGTTAAAAAGCAACAGGCAGGGGTTGGTACGCAGTTATCATAAAAGTAATCACGTGTGGTTCATATGCTCAAGAATGCCCTAAAATGCATTAGCTCTCCTGGAGTTGCTCGACTGCTCATTGGGAAGGGACTGGTGACAGAGCTAAGTAGGTAAATATAAGAGGTGGTTAAATAAAGCTTTCCAAATTAGATTTTTTTTTAGAGCCCAAAGTGGGGTTTCTGATTCCCAGCCAAGAACAGCAATGTTCCCTTCCCTCCAGTACAGAAATAAAACCAGTACTGAGATTAATACCTCTCTGGCCTTGCTTCTTGGACATGGAGCTCCATGATATCCCCAGAGTTGCTAGGATATCAACCTGAAGACTGATCAAGAGCCACAGAGTAGGAGAAGGCCCCTTGCTCAGAGATCTTCCTGTCAGCTCAACCGTTTTTTTTCCTTATGCAACCAACACTGAGCCTAACACAATGTAAAGACTCCCCAAACAAAACAAAACAAAGTAAAACAAAAACAAAGCAAGCACCCAGCTCCAAAGGAGACCATTTTGGTATTTTCTTTCTTTACCCTTCTTCTTTCTCTTTTTCTTCTTCCTCCTCCTCCCCCTCCCTGTCCTCCTCCCCCCTCCCTGTCCTCCTCCTCCCCCTCCCTGTCCTCCTCCTCCCCCTCCCTGTCCTCCTCCCCCCTCCCTGTCCTCCTCCCCCCTCCCTGTCCTCCTCCTCCCCCTTCTTCCTTCTCTTCCTCCCCCTCCCTGTTCTCCTCCTCCCCCTTCTTCCTTCTCTTCTTCCTCCTCCCTATTCTTTTGTAGTTCCAGAAAGCAGCCAGCCAGCCAGATTCTAGTTTAGCTTCCTGTTCAGCCTGGTGTTTACTTGGGTTCTTTAATTCTTTCCTATTTCCATAAAAGAACTAGCTTTAAATTTCTTGGCGATGTGACTTTTGAATATATATCCAGCAGGAGATAATGAAGTAAGGAGTACAGCCCAGAGTCTAAATACAGTAGATGCTGGATAACGCCGGCTTTTGTAGCATTAGTATTATCCTGGCTCTTCTTTTTACATAAACTTTTTACATACTTTAAATTTCATTTCATAAGCTAAAAATCACCTGCATCTATCCAATGTCTGTAGTTACTGTATTAATGTGATTTCTCACTCACGGGGTATATTCTCGGTACCAGCATGCAGCAACATAAGCAGATCCAGTGCACCGTGAGCAATAATCCAGGTTTACAACTGTTGTGGGCTCCTTTTTCAGAAAGCAGGTTCTCGCTACAAAAATTAATACCGTTCAAAGACTTTAGGGTTTTTTGTAAACACGTCATCGGTTGCATTGAGGACAGTTCACTGACACAAGCCTTTTTGAGTCCCACTTGAAGCTAGTGGGCTCAGCAGATGCAACCTGATACAGAAGAATTCTGTATCTGAATTGTTTTTTTGTTTTTTGTTTTTAACCGGGACATGTTTCCATTGTTATTCTACTCCAATTTTTCATTCAGATAATGAAATTAGTTTTCCATGCAAATTTTCTAGCTATCTGTTCTCTGATCCATTTTTCAAGTTGCATAATTTAATCAGATTGTTTTTGTTTGCCTCAATGTGCTTTGATATATATATATATATATATATATATATTCCAGTATATATTATTTGTACACATATGCAAATAAATAACCTTCTCTCTCTAATTTTAAAACTAATGCTCCATCTCGAAGATTTATTGACAAATATGTCTGTCACAATCATTTTAAGTGATTTTTTTTGAACATTATTCTTAAACTAAACATAGAATCTTTTTGAGATCTTTGGAGTTAACTACACCTCATTTAAATGTGTTCAGCAATTGCCACAACTGACATCATTAACCTCTACCTTCTCATCTGGAATAATTGGTGATTGATGATGCAAGCTTCTAATTACAAGAAGGATCATGATACAGTTGGATTACATGGTGCCCAAGACTGAGTGAGCTGAGTGTGTGCATCCTATAGCTTCTCATTTCTCAGTTCACAGATAAAAATGTTCTGTAATTTTCAACTACCTGAATATTTAAGGATTCTTATTTTTATCTTACAACTTAACATACCCTCACTGTGCTGCATAAATCGATACCCCGTGCCAAAATAATGAATTCATTAAAGTGACAACTAAAACTGCTTAAGAAGTCCATCATGACAACAAAGGTCAAACCAACTCATTGGCTTCAGTCAGATAGTGATTTCAAGGATAGGCAGGTGCATGGAAGTAATTCTATAGATGATAGCTCATATAAGATTTAAAAAGCTGAATAAGTTTTATCTAATCAATTTCAGAAATAGGACATTATGAGTCACATTTTACGGAAAAGGAACAGAACGTTAGTGTTTAAATCATAGCTTAAAGATAGAAAAAGTAATTATTGTAAATAAGAATTTTAGAGCAGTGGATACAATTCCAGTAATATTAGCAGAGTAATTATAATAAATTGGAATTAAAATTATTATTTCCATGCCATTTAAAATTAATTTCCTATGTCAGATGATTCTTCTAAACAGTTTGGCAAAACTCACTCCAATCATTGGGGAGAGGTTATTAAAGCATGTGCAGGCAGATGGGTGTGTCAATGGTCATTACTATTAAAATAAAACTAATATTGTTAAAATTGGAAAGAACACAGGAAACTGAATGGGTGTGAACCAATCAGTGAAAATACAGAAAACACCCACTTCAGTGATGGGTTTCAATTATTCTTTGTTCTAAACCAGATCAGATTAGATGACATCAATGAGAAATCATAAATTTCCAATAATACTCTTTCATTAACTACTGAAATTATAGTCAGTTCTAAACAGAAAAATATCGTTTCATAGAACCGGTTTACTTAGTGTAGTAAATACATGACGAGCTCTTTGGAGAAGCCCTGTTCTGTGATTACCATTCCAACTGTGTCTTAACGTTCAAATTCATCTCTCAAACAAAGGAACCTTTAAGAGTAACCCCAACACGTCATTCTTTACAGTCTGCCAACAGATGCTGAACTCTGCTGTGGACTGCAGTAGCGCAGGAACCTGCAAGCTACCGTGCCTTCCGTCTCTGGGCGTGGCCACAGCCACGAACACTCACGTAAGGTAAAGTGATGAAACACGTGCACAGAATGTCATAGTAAACAGTCCTGTCGTGAGTCTCGTCGCGATGTTAAGACGGGCATTTTCCAATTCAGCTGCTCCACAGAAGCATTTCTGAGATGCCTTTGGACTAGATCAAGTAAGAGCAAATCGGAAATGATTAGAAATGACGAGAGGAAGACTTAAGGCTAGACACGAAGGAGAGTGAAGAAAGTAAGCGTCTGGGCGACATGATCTCTGCTGTCAGGCTTGGTGCTGCTGAAGGTTTTCTTCTGAGAATGAGGAGGGAAAGAACGTGAGCCCCGCTCAGGAGTGATTTGGTTTTGAGTAAATGAAGATTGAGGAACACAGAATCTGACTTCAGAAATGTCCCAGCAGGTGTCCTCTCAACGTGTGTCTCTTTTCCTGTCACTCTGTGCTCCCAAGCCTTTGCAGCTTAAATAAAGGAATTATGGCCGAGAAATGAGAAGGCATTTACCATCTCTCCCTTTCACCCCAACCTCCTTTCCTATGGCTAATCCCAGCAACTTTTCCCTTGTAGAGTGTCATCTGGTTTATAGGATCTAACTCAGCTCTCTACTCCCATTATCCACCATGACTGTGGTCCACTTTCTTATGCAAAGTGTGTTTTGACTGAAGTCCTGCAACTGAAGTGGTGTCAAAACTAAAACCTCATTCAGTCCATACTTTTGAGAGACGGAAAATGCAAATTCATCATAGCCAGATCATACATTAAAAACAGAACTATGACCTGCAACTTGCCCTCCACTCCTTGAGACCAACCAGACCTTCTCTATAACAGCAAACAAACCAGAGAGCCAGCCTCTTGGAAATCACACTTGCAGGAAGCTAGACTGTTACCAAACTTTATCAATCCAGGAAGCTGCACAATTGCTTCCCTAATTATCCCCAAAGGGCAGGACTTCATAACATGGAGTTTCTCTAATGTTTCTCTTTTGCTGCTATGTCTAACTAGGACCATGAAGAGAAAGTCACATGCTCTCCTAACCAATCACACACAGGGTGTCCTGCTTCCACTGAGCTACCTCACACTGGTGCTACCAATGGAATACCTCTAAAGGCTTCCGTTTCTGTCCATTTTAAAGTTGCCCACTCCTTTTCCTTATTTGATCCTTTGCAAAAATGCAAGTTATCAGTGATTATGGCTGACTCCCTTTCTCTAGAAAGTGCTGAGCAATCTTCCTTTTCTCTTTGGCAGGTCTTTATCTTCCATATTTAATGCAAGAGTTACTCTTGGCATTCAGGAACCATCACAGAGGTTGGTTACAAATTTGAAAAGCAAAACACCAAAAAAACAAAAACAAAAACAAAAAAAACAAACCAACAACAAGGAACTAAAAAACTAAAGAAGCAGTAAACAACAAATAAAGCAAGCAAATAACATTCAGCCCCCCCAAAAGGATTATGCATAAACACTATTATTTTCTTGTTAAGATCTTGTTAAGATTCATGCTCAAGGGAGTGAGAATCACAGCAAGAAAACCTCATTCTTTTTAGCTCCATTGTCCTTGGGCTAGCTGTACTATGTGCCAAGCTATCCTGAGTTCAGACCTGAGCAGAATGGACTCTAATCCAGATGGGCTGGCAAGGGACAAAGCTTGTTAATAATTTTTAGCCTTTATAGGCCATGTGCTTCTATTATAACTATTCAATTCTTTCCTTGAGCATGGCCATAGAATGTGAATAAATAGAAGGGTTCGGCTCCGATCGACAGTTAGCGTGCATAAAAGCTTCAATTCCACATGAGTTTTCATAGCATGAGATTTCTTCTTTTTGCTTTTTTTCAATCTTAACATTAAAAAATATATGATTGGGTTGTCAGCTACACAGACATGGCCAATGAACCTACCTCACGAAAAACTGAGATTGTAGACCTTGAGCCTGAACCAACACAACGTTATACTATTTGGGAACACAGGAAATGAAATGCTTGTGGACTCTGACTCCAGAGATGACCACCAGAGAGGCCCAGCATACAGTCAAAGGAAGCACAGAGAAGATGCAGCTGTGGCCCTGCAGTGCTCGGATGAGAGTGCACAGAGCAACGGAGTCTAGCTTGCCGAGGGAGCGAGGTAGTGAGATAGGTACAGTGTCATGGTGACAGGGAGGCAAGAGAAAGTCCCACTGTGGGAAGAAGTGGCATTTTTGCTGATGGATAAACGATTTGGGTTTGGGACTAGGTCCTGTGAAGAAATTAATCTGAACAAAGGCAGGTGACCAGACAGAACCGTAATGTTATCGGTGGCATGGTTTTCAGAGCCAGAGTATGGAGGCTGTATGTGTAGTGTGTAAGAGTGCAGGCCATCGGTCAGATTGCCTGGATCCCATCTTACCACTGGCACTGTCTCTGTCAGCGACCCTGGGCAAGTGACTGGGTAATAATGTTCATATCCCTGCATTGTGGTTGGTGTTAGAATCAGAGACATCCACACTGCTCAGTTCCACATCAAACGGATTTGACTATTCCACTCCGTTCATTAACATAGTTTTCATATCCATTGGATATGGGTTTTAAATAATTATTGTTTATTTTTAGATAGTATGACACCTCCATTTATAGAAAGGATCAAATGATAAGTCCCTTCACTGACTCTTCTCAGAAGGCTTCTCTCAGTGTGTCCAGTGAACTCTCATGTCATGATCTTCACTCAGTGCTAACTAAGGAAAGATCCACCTTAAATCAGACTTGAAAATTCCAGTAAATTCCCCAATCTAGTCCATTTCCTCTGAGGTGCCGCTGATATTATATGGTATCTATCTCTTAGGAAATAGATATTTGTTTTACTAACAGAGTTTGGGTGACAGGCAGTGTTTGGAGTCCTCACATGTAACTCTTTCAGCTTGGTGCCAGTCCCAGCCCTAAATACTTTTTGATGTTGGGTATTTTTTGATGCAGCTAATTCTAGCTTGCATTTTAACAATGGCTGTCATTTATTATCGTATTGAGAATGTGGTAGAAACTTTGTTTTTGCATGTTATTTATGCACTGCTTTTTAAATACCAAAAGAGCAATTACTTAATGTCTAGAGAGTGGCCAAATTAACAATAATGGGTCAGTCTATCATCCCAAACAATCAAATAGATGTTTTCCTCCAAGTTATGCAGCAAAGGACCCTCACCTAATAACAGTAATAAATAACAGGGTAATTTCCATGCCAGCTGCCAACAGGTTGCCTTGCTCCAAGCAGAATTTTACCTCATTGTGTCTCTAACTACAGGAAACAATGGCATTCTCAGTTCTGTGTTAAGACTCTGAAATTCTTCTTTTATTGCTGCAGTCAGAATGGCTTGTCTGAACCTGGGATTGAATTTCAGGTTCTGAAGAAAGAGAAATATGGCCAGAGCAGTATTGTTAGAGGAGCTCGATGTGACTGCTATGTAAGTGAAGTTCAGGACAAAGGGGCTTGTTATGAGCATCTGGGATGGGAAGAGATTTTGGTTATTGATGTGCTGGTAGGGAGTGCACACTATGCTAGGTAATGATTTGCATTCATCTTTGGTGATGTGGACTTGCTGACTAATGAAGTTTTCTGGGCTGAACTTGCCTGCCATTCTGAGTGCTGTATCCAGAGTACACAATGAATTGCTAAGGTAATGAGCCGACTGGGATGAGCTAGAGATAGCTCAGAAGAGAGAAGAAGTACAGTGGGGTCAATATGTGGACTGGTAAATAACCCGATGGTTTCTTCAGGCTTCATGTCTGTGTCATCGTGGTCAGGGTCATTTGCTTTGTTATCTTGGGATTTTACTGTCTCTAGAGTTTTAGGTGTGAATGTAACTTAATCGTCCCTTCCTTGGGATTTATAGGCACTTGGTTAGACTTCTGTTTTAATTTACCTCTGTCTGAGTGCTACTCAGAGTGATTGCCTGCCTACTCGTTTCCTCATGGGATTGTAAGATTCTTTGCTACCTTACAGTGTGGGTTATCACCACTCTCAGTTGGTGAAAGTGGAGACTGAAGTAAAGGAGTTCTGTCTGTATACCCGAATTTGCAGAGTGACTGGTGGAAAGTCAACAGTTGGAATTCAGACAGTGAGCCCATGACCTTAACTGTGATTTGCTGCCTCTCTTGTGAATGGTTGGCATAGTGCCTTAGCTGCGAGTCATTGAATTGCTTTGCTCACAACTATGGTGTACAAGCAGATGTGCAAGCTAAAGAACAAGCAACATAACCCAGGAAATGGAGAATATGTTTCCAGATACTTTTCCAGTTCTTGCCTCTCTAAATATGTGTCACTTTTTTCTTTCCATTTCTAGCAATGTTACCCTGGTTCTCTGTTCTCTCGGAGAAAAACAAGGAGGACCATAACTGGCCTCATATTGATGAGATTGGGAAGCCCCTGCCTTCTGTTATGCACTGAGGCCCCAGTTGCATCAGCTTTTCTCCTGGGTAACATGTGTGCCTCTCTTTCAGCAGTAAGACTGTTCTCATTCATCATTTGGAATAACATACCTACCATATTTTTACTATTCTCAAGAGTAGAAATACATTAAGTAGAACATTTCTCTTGGAGTAAATGATCCATTTCACCAAGAGGAATATTTACTATAATACTTGATTTTAATCTTCTCACAGTCTCACTTGATCCCATAACAGCTTTTCTAAATTACAAAAGAAAACTTTGAAAAACACTCTGTCACATCCTTCCACGACGCCTTCCTGGTGGCAATACACACAAAGAGTAAAAGGGTAATGTTGGATCCAGACAGATGCTCTTTTGGTTCTCTGAATGGCATTTTCCTAAACAAGCTGCAGAAGGCTTCAGAAGTGAGACCTGTGATGTCTAGCAGAACTTGTACAGAATCCAAATAAAAGAGATTACAATACTTGTTGTCAGACCAATTTTGATGTGTTCCAGTTGAGGAAAGGGTATATAGTCATAAGATAACCTAAGGGGTAATTGAGAAATATTTATGTTTTTCTTTTTAACCTTTATCCTTACCTATAGCAAATAATTAAGGCTTGATTAATAAATGTGTATAATACACCTGATTGACATTTTGATGTTAGCTGTTTAAGTTTTTCATGTGAACAATACAATACATGCACCAAGAATAATTGTACGGGTTCTCATCACTATCTCTTTGGACTTTTGCTTCTTTTCCTTTAGGAAAGTTCTATAACCAACGATGTCTGGATAAGCTTAGTATTTGAATATATATTGCCTTGTGCCTCATAGATGTCTAAGTCATTTAGCTCCCTTCATTGTTGCTTCTAGATCCTTCATGGGCCTCAAATAAAGCATCTTCACCATCAGAGTGGGATCTAGTTATTTGTTTGGGGATATGTGAAGTGGGCTTATCAATTAAAGTTGCCATAACCACGAATAAAAAGGCCTTAAAATTGAGAATATAACAGAAGAGAGCTGAAGAAATCTGAATCAGATATGAGAGCAAAGCAGGACTCCATAACATTCGCAAGTGACTCACTGAATTTTCTACAAAGTGCAAAGTAAGTCAAGGTGATTCCATAGATTAAAATTAATTTAACAATATTTGTCTAGTACTTTCAAAATGTCAGGATGTCATCTAGTTCCTTGTGATATATCAGTGAAGAATACTGGTATCTGACCTATACTGTACTCTTATCATATGTAGCCTGGTCAAGACCCACACCAAGTTTTGTGGGCATAATTGCATTTAATCTTTGCCTGTCAGTGCAGGTGCAGAGACACAGTAGTTAAGTGTCTTGCTCAAGGCTATACAGATAGTATTATGCACTGTAAAGATAATACTCTTAAGTATTTTAATAGGATATATTTTAGATTTATTTGTTTTACTTTGTATATATGAGCGTTTGCCTGAATGTATGTATGTACATCGTGTACATGCTTGGTGTCCATGGAGGTCAAAAGATGGTGGTCACAAACCCTAGAACTGGAGTTACAGATGTTTGCTAACCATCATGTGAGTTCTAGAAATTGAATTCTGGTCCTTTGCAAGAACAATAAGTTATCTTATGCGTCAAGCTATCTTTCCAGTACCCAATTATAATACGCTATGACTTTGAGAAAATTGAAGAGTGTTTTGATCATACTCACTCCTCATCGCACCTCCTCCCAGATCCAACCACATCTGCTCATCCGACTTCCTTTTCTCTCATCTCCCATCAATTCCAGTTTGTGCTGCCTAAGTTTTCTTGGCTATGTGGCCTGCCCTAGAGCTTGATCAAACTATCGAGGGTCACAGATTTAAAGAAAACTGACTCTTCCCCTATCAGTTATCAGTTGTCAATGGTTCCTCAGCTAGGTGTGGGAACTTCATGCCTGTACCCTCTCCTCCATACTGGCAACTTTCTTTTTTTTTTTTGGCTTGAGCCTGTGCGGGTGCCATTCATGCCATCACAGTCTCTGTGATGTCATATGTTGTGTCTGGTAAACACTGTTTCTTGTAGTCATCTGCCACTCCTGACTCTTAAAAATTTTTGACTCCCTCTTCTGAGATGAGCTCTAAGACTTGGGGCACAGGAAATGACATAGATGTCCCAGTTAGGGATGAATCCTCTGCAGTCTCTTATTCTCGGCAGGCTGACTACTTGTGTGTCTCTGTATTAATCTACTGAGAGAAGAAGCTTCTCTAGTGTGGGTTGATAGATGCACTAATCTATGGACATAGTGATAAGTCAATAGGAGTTAGTTTAATACTATGCTGATCTGTTGAAATAATTGTAGTTGGCTCTCTATGAGGTCCATGATCTATGTAGCTACAGATTCTTGCCCAAACAATGGTGTAAGGTATGGCTTCTATCTCATAAAGCAGGCCTTAAATATGGTCAAAACGTGGTTTATTACTCCCATAATACTTGTACCATTATTGTACCAGTGTACTTAACTTGCGGGGCAGTCTTTATTGAAGCTCACAGCATTTTCATAGGTAAGACTGGTAGTGACTTTTCTCCTGTGGTAGCATACACAACACAGATGATGAATGCTAGCCAGTAGAGGTAAAGCTTCCAGGTTGTATCAGCTTGATTCCTCAGTGTTTTATGTCTCAAGTATGCGGTATCTTCAGCAATAGGAAAAATTCATACTCTTAATTTCTTCGCAGGATCATATTGTCTGTGATTCTAGATGTCAGGTTCAAGATGGGTAGAATATCAACCCAACTTGTAAATGAGCTTCCTGGTGAGATGAGATGACCGGTTTAAAGTAGCCTCTGGTAAATGGTATAAGGAATTATACCCATATGTCTTGCTACATACTTGGTGCTTTTTCACTACTGTACATGGCTTCTGCATATTCAGTACTAGGAAAGTACTTTTAGTAGTCACAATCATGAATATAGAACATAGCACGGTCCTTGTGAGATAGGGTGAATGCACTATAATAAAAATCTTGCTTTTTAAAAAAAATGAGTATTGGAACAATTGAACCTTCACTTTTAAGATAGACCTAAGAGCTTCCAAAATATGTCACTGAACTGGAATTTGTTCTAGGCTGTTGTTGCTAATATTTTTAAAACTACTTTTCCATTTACAATCGACATACTGTAAATATTTACAGCACTTAGCTCTCTAAAATAACTCAGATGGACCAAATAAATAACTTATTAAAGTGTCGGTTACATAGTAAATTATTAGGAAGATGAGAATGTTTAAGAATAACCACAGTATGAAAAACTCGAGTGGTTCTCTTTAAGTGGTTCATAATTTCCTTGCCTTATTACTTCCCCCTTGCCCCTAGCCCACAAGCTGCAAGTTAATAGAAAACAGGAATGTGTGTGTGTGTGTAGACTCAGGAGATTACATTTGTGTATCCAAGGAATGGTTATTTTATTCCGTTTATTTGGATTTCAGGAAAGCAGGAAACACATTTAACCCTTAAACATCATGGGAATAGGTCATATAACACAGTCATGAACCTCTCACAACAAATTAAATATAGCCAGGTGTGAGGGAAAATAAATTCCATATGTTAAAAATTATTTGAAGAGATAGAATTTCACTTGAAAATATAAATGGAATCTGGGGGTCCTTTCATTAAAAGGTTTATTAAACTGTAACATGTTCAACAACCAGTGCTTACGTGAGAATATGGTGAAGTCACTACTGTAGCCAGAAATACCACTGAGCAAATATTCAGAGACCTTGTTCACACTAAACCTGAATGTCTACTTGCTCAAAGTGGACTTCTTTTCCTTTTCTACATTAAACTCTTTATTAGGTTCTTTAAAAGTTTCTGGAATGTAATAAATGTTCTAGACACTTTGTTAATCCTGAGAGAAAGCACTGTGTTCAAGGTCTAGGGTTGCCAGTGGAGTCCCTCTCTCACTGAAGAAGAGTGTTAAAGATGTGCTCACCCCACGCTAAGTGCTTTATGTTGATAAGCTGGCTCCATTCTCGCTGAAGCCTATAGGGTTCTACTGCTGTCCACCTCGGACAGAAGTGGAGACAGAGATTTAGCAACTCAGGTTTTTTTTTTCCATCCTATGGAGACTGAGTACAGATCTCCCTGCTTACAAAACATGTCAACGGTGTCATATTGTTTCCTAATGAAAAGAGTTTTTTAAGGGCAAGCCGAAGACACTGAACTGTCAGAACAATGTCAACACGTGAAGAAAGGAGAGCATCACAGTGCTGTGGAATGGTGAAGTGAGATGTCAAACTGAAGCTACTAGGCTACATCATCCTAGCTGGCTAGTTGTGCCTTCAGCTGGACATCAGCCACTTCTTATCCTCTGCCAGGGTTAAACCCTCTTGATGTATTCTAGCAAATGCATTCCGATTTTATAGACAGGAAGCTTGATTGCCTGAAAGTCCCAAGGTCAGACAGCTAATGAGTAGGAGAGCCAGCTTTTCAAACCCTAGATTCTGTGCTTTTTCTTGTTTTTCCCAGTAGAGGAGGAAAAATATCCATAACCCTACACATAAGGTTGGTCTGTGAAACAAACCAGACACATTCAAATCTACTGCTCCTAACCACTTCCTTCTGAACTCTAATCAGTTCTTAATTCATTTTATTTCATTCTACTTCAGCCTATAAGAGCTAATCAGAATGGCTCCAAAGACTCCTCTAGGGATTAAGGGGATAAGAACAGGAGGAAGGCATGGCTAGCATCAAATTTTTCCAGACCTCCTTTCCTATCTACTTTAGTTCTAGCACAACTCACTCAGGCCCAAAGCATGGGAACCCATTCAAAAACATTGTAATAAGTTTGCTGTCAGGAGCATATACAAAGTAAAATATTAAAGTTATTTTTGTAAAAATTAAGTCTGGCTGGGTGGAGGTGGCTCATGCCTTTAATCTCAGCACTTGGGATGCAGAGGCAGGTGGATATCTGCGGGTCTGAGGCTAGCCTGGTCTACAGAGTGAGTTCCAGGACAGCCAGAGTTACAGCAGAGAAACCCTGTCTTCAAAGACCCAAAAATAAAATGATAAGATAAAATAAAAAGTCTGAACAAAACCAATTGCTTCTCTTTCCACATGGACTCAGATAAAATGGTACCAAGTAGACAAAGAACATCAGAAGCTTTTTAAGCAGATTGTGAGCTGAAAGGGTGACTCTAGTGGTCAGTGCTATGGCTTGGATATGAAGTGAATCCTACAAAAATATTCTTACAAAAATGTGTTGAAAGGCTTGTTCCCAGGGCATACTACTACTTTAATAGGTTCTAGCAAGTTTAGGAATTGGGGTCTACCTGAAGGCCTGAAGGAAGTAGATAACTTGTCTGATTTCAGTCCCCTGCCTCTGGGCCACATGCTCCTGATGCCATGATGTTCTTTCTCACTAAGGGCTCAGAGTCTGAGCCTAACATCTTCAGGGCTCCTCAAACCATGAGAGAAAATAAATCCACCATCATTTTAACTATCTCCCTTAGGTGTTATGTCAAAGAGACAGGAAACTAACACAGTAAGTAAACGTCATCATCATGTATGCTCCCCATATTATGATTGGGTTATGTGTGTCTACCTAATCTGATACTGAAAAGTTATACAGCATAGATAGTAAATATTTCTACGTCACAGATCACAAGCTCTTATTATGCCCTAAATCCAGCAAGGGCACCATATTATAAGCAGGCATGTGTTTTCTGCCATTTCTGTTCTCTCAGAGGGAACACTTCCAGCTAGTCATTTGTGGATAAATTAGGGTTAAAATTAGTATGCAGGTCTTCTTTGCATTATTGGCAGTTCTTGTTTGTTTGCTTTTTTAATTTAAAAAATTTTACTTACAGTGTATTTTAGTGCTGGACACAGTCCCAGCCTGTTATTTCCTCTTTCCTCACCCTTTCTGATCCTGCTAGTGTCCTAACAACAATTTTACATCTGTGCCCTTTCTTTCTTCCTTTCTATTCCTTCCTTCCTTCCTTCCTTCCTTCCTTCCTTCCTTCCTTCCTTCCTTCCTTCCTTCCTTCCTTCCTTCCTTCCTTCCTAAATATGGACTCACAGAGACTTACAAAAGAAGCAAGATGAGTTTGTTCAGAACAACATGATAGTACAGATTACACAGGGACACCCAGACAAGGTTGACAACGAGCTACGTGAATTATATTTCCCAATGACTTCACTTCTATTTCCATTTGATAATGGTTTTATGTGAACATATAGGAACCACAAGTAGAGGAAAGCACTGTTTGTCTTTCTGACTTAAGTCACTTATGTGGCTGTCTCCACTTGCATTGATTTCCCACAAAAGTCAGAACTTCAGTCCTCTTTATTTCTATCATTCCTGTTTCATGACTGGCAGAGGGCGGTTGGAGACCAGAGAGAAGGTGTGATCTCTCTGAACTCAAGTTCCTGCGTCACTGCTGAGCCTCAATTCTCCTCCCTGGTTTTACAGCCAGGAGACCATGTCGTGAACTGCCACTCTTTTGTTGCTTCCTTTAAGCACCAAACTCTGTGAATGGAAGTGTGCATAGTTTTATTAGTACATCATCCTGATGGCTGCTACATCTGCATAGCTCTTTATTTTCAACAGAATATCTGTGTTCACTCTAGTTCATAGTATTTTCAGCCATTCCCTTCTGGCCAACCATGTCTAATTCACCTGTTTATTTGGCAAATGTCTAAAAGTAGGCTCAAATAGAATAGATTCAAGTTTATATGATTTTATCGTACAATAAAAACACGTTTCTCTTACAGTCAGAAGTGTTAAAAGGGAGTAAAATCATGCTTCCCCATTCCATCTCCCTTGCCACTATAATATAACGTGGCTCAGCTGTTTCAAGGATAGCTTCCTTAGCATGTGATATGACACTCCTACCAGCTCCCATACTTGAGAGGTACCCTACACTTGGTTTAAGGCTCTGCAACTGCTCTCTCAGAACTTTTAATCACCTGTTAACAACGGGTCCCATGGTTTCATTTTGCTCTAAGCCTTGCAAATTATGTAGTTAGCCTTGCTTGGATTATACGCTTCACATGCACACAAGGAAGTCACGGCAGAAGCAAACATGGAAGGCGGCAATTTCCTAGACACAGAGACTGCTCCGCTCCGCTCAGATGCATACACGAGGTGAATGATCATGGATCACTGCGCGGGAATGGCGCTGGGAAAGTGCTTGCCAACTTTCAGGTCACATCTTTGCTTCAGACTTAATCATGGGTTTATAAAATGAATTCCCTGAACAAGGAATGGAATTATAATAGCATTGGAGAAATGCTTTTCAAAGTCAAATGTTGATACTTTTTCAGTGCTTGGCTTGTTGTCTTTGTCTCCCTCCCCGAGGCTTGGATATGGGATATGGGATAATGTCTGGAGATATGACTCCCCTCAACCTCAGTGTGATGCACTCTCCCTTTTTCCCAAATGTCCTTTCCAGCTGTTGGCTGTGTAATTGCTGTAGCAGCATGACAACTATTTTTAAATTTCCTTAAAAATGTAAATAACAGTCTTCTTTGTTATTGACATATTTCAAGAAATATACTTTGTATCATGTGCAATGACATAGAATTTTGCCTGCAGGTATAGCTTCTTTCTGTATTTAAGCTGTGTTACAGGTTTCAGTAATTGTGAGTTGCATCCTGTCCAACCACATTTCATGTATCCATTTGCCACTGGTCCACCTCCTTTCCTTCAGTCTTCACACTGGTTAATCACTGGAATGGATTCATATCTGGTGTCAGATAAGTCTCCTTTGGATAAATAGTCTTCACTGAACTAATTTCTGTAGAAGGCAAATCAGAGAGGTAGGAGGCATGGTGGAAGAAATCTGAGCAAATAAACTGACTTCTTCATCTCCTTATTTTATTCCATTCTGTGGGTTCTTTTCTTCTCAGACTAAGGTCCATCCTCCCAAGCTGCCAAGGTTGTTTAGATGGGCATTTTGCATAGCTTGGGCCTCTTCACCAATCTTCTGTCTCATTGTTCCTAGTCTTGGCAGTTCCAAAGATAGGGTACATTTTTTTCTGGCCTCCAGAGTGTGCCTACTAATTTATTGAATTAAGGCTTCTATGGTGCAAGGTAAATGCCTTTGTTGAGAAAGTGCTTGTCTCATAAACATGTAGATCTGAGTTCAGATTCTCAACATTCACATAAAAATCTGGGCAAGGGGTACACTTCTGTGACTCTCTCCTGGGAAGTGAGTGGGGCAGGCACAGGAGGAACCCTATAGCTCACTGAGTAGCCTGCCTAGTCATATCAATGAGTTCCAGGTTCAGTGAGAGACTCTGTCTCAAAAAAGAAGATGGAGAGCAACTGAGGAAGAAAATTGCCTCTGGTCTCATGCTCCTTATACTGTTTCCTTTAACCTGGTCACTGTTACTTGTTTTATAAGATGCAGATGAAATGATGCCATTTCAAGGAAGACAGCTTTAGCACTCCTCAGTCCCCATGTAGTCATATCTCTCTGTATTTCCAGAAAAAATAAAACTATACGTATATCTATTATAGTACTCATTTTCTTGAGTCTGTCATTAGTTATAATCAGTTTGAGAAAAGGCTTCTACTTTTTTTGACATTTGGTACTCAATGTCTGATAGCCTGATGAAGGAGTGATTAAATAAATACATCAATGGAAAGAGCACAAGAGATATATTATTATTTATGACCATCTACAATGTGGTGTAAGAACCTTCATACTGCCTTGACAGGCTATCTTAGTTTATTCTTTGCTAATTCAATCCCTGGTCCTAAAGAGTTTCAGCCTCTGTACAATCTACTCTTCAAGCCTAAACCTAGAATGTTTCAGACTTACTGCTGACTAAGCTCACTGTGACTAGCTAGCTGTCTTCTGAATTTCAAACTGTAAATCATAACCATCTGCTTCTGACTCTCTGCTTTTTCTCTTAGCTTCTCAGTTTCTCCTTCTGAACTGAACTGTTTGTGAGATGACCGCACTCAAACTACCTGACTAAACTAACTCTCTACTTTTCTCTGAGCTCTGCCTCTTGTCTCCTTTCTGTCTGCTACCACTTTGCTTCTACCTTGCTGCTTCAGTGAGCTTCTCTCTGAGCTCTGCTTCTGAATTCTGCTCCCTATCTGCTTTTATCTCCTTCTGATCTTTGCTTCCTGCCTCCCAAGTGCTGGGATCAAAGGTAAGCATCACCATTGCCTTCTGTCTTGCGATTAAAGGTGTGTTCAACATTGGGATTAAAGGCATGTACTTACATTCTTTCTACCCTAAAGCATCCATGCTGCCAGATTAAAGGATTAAATGTTCCTCTATAGTTAATCTTAGGAAGCTTTTAAGAGGGACTCAAAGTAATTCTGAGTAAAGTAAAAACAATAATATATTTATAATATAATAATATATATATATATATTATATATTATTATATATTATATATATATAATATATATATATTATAAATATATATTTACAATAAAAATTTATTGTAAATCAAAATCAAAATTGCTACTGGGATGTCAGATTTGAAGATGGAAAAAAATAGCTTTCCTTGCTCTTCCTTCTCTTTTCCCTCTCCCTCCATCCTCCCCCCCTCCATGTCTTCCTCCCTCTCTCCTTTCCTGTGTTACTAATGTACAATATACTAGTTTGGAATTAATGATACAATAGATTATTCTGCATCCTCAGAAAGCATACGGTACAGAGATAAAAGTACTCATGGTGTTCAGTGGAAGTGGACAACAGACTGTTCTACAGTTTCAGAAAAGTGAATATTGCATTCTTTTACTTATTAACATTTTCTACAAGATCTTCTGCAAGCCTACAAGACAGTTCCTTTTTCACCACTAGTCAAGTACTGGTTTAGACAAATGAACCTTAATCTGGCTGGAGGGATTTTTGGAAAACTCTCTGACCACTTAAGACCTATCTCCTCCATGCTGCTTTCCCTTCAAGACAAAAGCATAGGCTGCAGTAGTTTATGGCAATAATGCATTAAAATTGTTTATTTTAAATAAAAGCGATATATATATATATATGGAAGGGGCACCATGTGCTCTTGTGATGTATGTGCAAATGGACTAAAATGTACCATCAAGCTAATAAATGTGTCCATCTCCACATACGGCTATATATGTGTGTGTGATTATAAACTGAAGTTCTCAAAAAAAAAAAAGTAAGACCACAGTTGTGTCAATGATTCTACAGACTAACTGACTGGTTAGAAGTGCACGATTGTGGAGAACTGGAATATTGCAGATTGAAAGACAAAATTATTCTGGGCTAAAGAATCTCCTCAATAACCATGTGTACTCACTTCTGTGTATGACGTAACATGAACTAACAGGTAATATCTTCAGCATATATCAAAGCAACAGACCACTAGCTTCCACTAACCCAAAGCTTAGAGTGGACTCTGGAACTTATAATAGACATTTCCTGCTTTGCTGTAACATATGTACCTGATAGCTCCTCCAATGGATTTGATTAATGCATTGATTTCCAATATTTTTTTCTGTTTATGACTATAAAATCTCATATAACTGCTTCCATGGTGGAACATGCCACTCACAGGAACCCCGACCCACATTCCTAGGCCATGTTGGCTTTCTAGAAGTTCTATTTCAGTGTGCTAAGAAAACTTAAAGACTTGATAGAACACTAGCAATACCCCTTAATTTTGGCCAATATTTCTCAGAGAAATAAAGGTTCCTTTAACAATCTATCTCTAGTGTGTCTGACTTGGTAATGTACAGTCAATATATGCTTAGGTATATCTGTGTTGTGATGCTTCAAGTCCTCACTGAATTCTGGAGAAGGAAAAACATTCAGTACAAAATGGCTATCTGTCATTTCTGCTAGAGCAAGGGCCTTGTGCAGGCTGGAATCACTATTTTGGAATAGCAAATACTATTGAACCAACTCTACATTTTTAGATGTCCTTTAAAACAATAGATTATATTGATGCATTGAAGGGCAACTCCATTCATCCTCTCTTCTGAGGCTCTCCCAGTCTTCCAGTCTCTTATGCCTCACTTGTGAACAACTGAATAATAAATAATGGCCATAAAAAGAAATACAAAAACTCTTTGCTGCCTGAGGCCATCTGCAGGATGGATTCCTTAGCTCTCAGAAAGCCATTTCACTGCCATTGACCTAAAGCACATTTCATAAAGCCATTTCACTGCCATTAACCTAAAGCAATTTCCATTAGACTTAGCGTATGTAATTAAAATGGTATGTACATGTATGTATGCACACCAGTCAGGGACAGGAAAAGTGCAATTTGAATGTTTGTATATTAGGAGCAATGATTCAAATTTAACAATAGAAGTTATAGAATGTGATGTAGTGACAAGTCTCATTTAAAAAAATGGGATCAGTCCATTTGAAAATTAGTGTAGTGTCTTCCTCCTTAAATGGATTTAAAATGAATTCTAACCACCGGGTCAAATCATGTCAAAATAACTTTGCTGTTAACTCTGAATGTTCTCTACACCATTCTGGATACCACTATGCTAAACATCTTTACACATAGTTTTACACATTGTTAGTTTTCTTGGAATAGGTTTTGTAAGTAGAATTCTTGGATGAAGACTATGTACACTCAGCCGCCTTCATTTAGGAAACATTGCCCATGCTGTTGATAGAATGTGTAAGAGAACCCATTTCTGCCACCCACACCAGCCTAACTGGTTGAGATTTTAGAAATGTCAGTGGTTTCATTTGCATTTTCCCAGTTACAAAATCATTACCATTATTGTATCTTTTGAGACTGCTAGTCTAGAATTTTTATTTTTATGAATTTTGGTCTATTTTCCCTTTTAGGGTTGAAGTATCATTTATTATTAATACATTTTGTTCTTTGGTAATCTCACATATGTATATAATGCATTCTAGATACTCTCCCCACTCTCTCTTACTTCCTACCCTTGGAAGCTCTTTTTCCCCATAGAAACACCTTTCTAATATGCTAATATTCATGATTTTTGTTTTGTGTCTCATGGAGTTTAATAAGGCCCCCTGCCTGATCTTGGGTTTGGAGCCTGCTGAGGTCACCAGTGGCTACACTACTGATAGAATGTCCCTGCCCCACATAGAACCGGTTAGTTGTTAATACCTCAGCATGAAGGTATTAAGGCAGAGCTCCTGAATGCCTTCTCTCACCACACCTGACTATCCAGAGGGTCCAATTACTGTGATCCGGTGTCAGCAGGCACAGCTGTCGTGAGTTCATGATTGCCATGGCTGAACTGTGCTTAGAAGATAAACCTCCTTTTCCACAACATTCCCTGAGCCTTAACAGGATGGGTGGGATAAACAGCTTGCTTAGGGCTGATCCCTCAACAGTCTTTTATTCTTAGCATCTTGTACACACAGGGGGAGGTCTCCACATTCACCTCCACTACTGCAAAGGCATTTTGAAGGCAGTATGCTAAGTCAATTTAGCTAAGAAGTAATAGTAGGTTCCCCCTAGGGCCTAAGACCTCCTCAGTCATGTATTTCTGAGTGAGATCACAGTATTAGGAAGGGATCCCCTCTTGTGGAACAGGTCTCAAATTGAAGCACTAGTGGTGGGTAGTCCCCACAGCAGCTGTGCTGTGACCAACTGTGTATGCGTGAGGAAGTCTTGAAGAGATAACTGGTGGTCCTTATTTTGTCTATCAGATTATTGAACCAATAACCTCCCCCACCCCCAAATTTGGTTTCTTTGAGGAATCTCACATCAGGGAAATCGAAAGTCTATAGCCTGGTTCCCCAGAGAGGAACTTCAGATTTACACTATGTGGACAACTTGTCAGACCACCTCACTGGAGAGCCCGGAGTCCTGAGAAGGATTTTAAGGACCAGGCATTGACTGAGGACTGCTTAGATACATATAACATTGTCCTCTGCTTAAACTTCAACCTCCTTCAGTGTTCCAAAAAGACTAGAGAGGATCTTGGGATCTCTATGTTCCTTTTCCCAATGTGGCCACATTGAAGAAAGCATTTTTTCTTCCTCCCGATTTTTTTTCTTCTCCCTCTTCTCCTCCCCCCCCCCCTCTTTTACTACAAATTTGGCAGTTTAAATTGGCTTCTTGAGGCCTTTCTGACAAAAAAGGTCAGAATTGGGATACAGACTGTGACCCTGAGTTTGGTGATAGTATCATTATTGCACCAATGGGCACGTCTTGCCTGGCAGATTTGGTATTTTGGTTCATAATGTCCATAGGTAGGAAGACTTGATAAGTTTACTCCCCCTTGTGTCTGCATACACCATCTGCATTATGAAATCTAGGCATGGAGGTGGTTTCCAGCTCAGGTCCAGCTTGTATTCTCTGTACCTTGTATTTGATGTGTTGGTGTCTGTAGGGTTTATTAACTAGTTCTGCTGGGCAACAAGGAGGGGTGGCACGAGTCTGTATTGCTTTAGAGGTCTCTGGTCCATCTGCAACCAACAGCTCATAAAGAGATTTTCCACTTGTGGCACTGGATTTTTTTGCTAGGTGACCCACTACTTCTGAGAATGCCACTGTCCGGTTTTCAAAGCTTGGTGGGTAGAGAGATGGGAGGATCTGGGAAAAGTTGGGGAGGGAGAAAAACATGATCAAAATACACAGTATAAAAATAAACAAAAGATCCATAAGTACATATATTAAAAAACAACACTGTCTTTATGTATTTACTAATCTTTATTTATTTTATTTTATCTAGATGAGCCATCTCTCCAGCCTGCTTTTAATTGGATTGCTCAGTAATTCAGAGAACTTGTTCTTTCAGAAAACCCACATTCTGGTTCATTATCTTCCGTAACTTCAGTTCCAGGATGCACATAATACACACATATACATGCAAGCAAAGCATTCATGTAGATAAAATAAAATAAATAAAGATTAGTAAATACATAAAGACAATGCTGTTTTTCAATATATGTGTGCCTTTATCATAGCCCTTCAGTTTGATTAACCCTCCCTTACACGGTCCCTCATCATAATCTTTAAAATACTAGCATGTCAAACACATTAAACAACCCATCAAATCCTTTGTTGGCTTTGTTTGCAAGACAGAGAATCTAAGCTTCCTTCCTCAAAGTGAGCTAATAGTGAAGGTAGTCCCAAAAGCTTGTTCTTGCCCACTCGTCTTTGGTTTGCCTATGTCCTACAGCCCATCAACTTCCCTGGTTAATAGAGCACCTGTGACCAATAGCTGCAACTAACCATGAAGAGTATCCCTAAATCAAGATGAGTTGATATGGCTGATTTCAAGTTTAAAGAATCCCAGTTCCTAGAAATGCAGTTCCCTTGGCTGCCATGAATCCACAAAAGGAACAGGGAGCTCTTGGAATGGAAAAAATCAGCTCCTCCAAATGTTCTCAGTAAGTGAGGCATTTCCTTGGTCTGGGCTAACACCTGTGCTTTATAGTGTCACATGAGAGCGAGGCAGGTAATCAGAGACAGCAATGGAAGTCACAACTTTTATAGTCTCAAGTAGAAAAACTATATAACAAGATAGATTATTTAGAAATCATTTGAAGTCCTAATTTCTAAAAAGGATGCAATACCTGAGGTGCTTGATAGTTTTCATATTTTAAAGAATTTACAGCTATCCGACAGAAACTGGATTTAAAATGAGCTAACTTAATGCTATTAAACAAGTGCATTTGCTGTTGAAACAAAAAGAAGAAACGCAGATGCGTTGAAATTTATGATACTTTTAGGGTAAAATTTTAGTTAATACAGAGGATAACATTTCTGAAATTTTTTCCTAGTTCTTGGTTGCTCTGAAGGTATATCCTTGCTTTAAAGGATAATAGCTGCTCAGAAGAAGATATTATTTTCAAAGTGGTGTAAAATCTAAAAAGCCAAGCAATATCAGCATTTTAGAAAGAATATTTTCTATATGTGCTAGCAATAAACTGACAGAAATTTCCTTTGGGAAAGAGGGAATAAGGCCAGAAATAATTGTTAAATATAAAGTGGTTTCAGGAAAAGATTATTAACTCACAATTGCCCTACAGACATATATAAATACAGAGGAAGTCTGAATTCTACTGGGATTTTCATCATTTAGTCCACAGTATTAGCAGAGAAGTTTGAAATCTCTCCCATTAGCTTTCCGAGTGGGGCCCAAAGGAAATGTAAACCAGATGAAGTCTGTTTTGAGATGTGGAGCTGAAGCGATTGGTTAGGTCCCAGGCACACAGGGAAAGAACACACAGCCATTCTCTGTGAATCTTGACACCAAGAGAAATGAGTGTTATTTACTCTGGCGACCACTTCGCTTACAGAAGACGTAGTGTCCACCAGCTGATATTGAAACTTAATTTTCCATTTTCTAGATTCATATTGGGTTTGTTTGAGAAGGAAAAAGGGTCAAAGACTTTGTTTTTCTGTGACCAAAGCTAAAGGAAGCTAACATGAATTTTCAAAGCATCTATATGATAAATGCACATTACCCATTAGAGTGCAGGATATGCTCTGGCCCCAAGTCATTTGCTGAAAAATCAGATTGGAGGAAGAATTTATCATAGATGAAAGAAGTTGTCAGTTTCAAGTGTGGAAGCTCCTCTCAATGATCACAACAAGGAAGGAAAATAAGAGTGTCATGTGAAGGGAAGGGATAATGCTTGTGGAATTGTGTTTAAGAATGTGTCCCTCTAAAACAAAAATAATGAAAGGTCATTCATTTACAGTTTGTGGAGGACCTGCTCTATGCCAGGCACAGATGAGAAGATGACCAATAATCACCAACAAGAAGTGCTTTTAATCCAGACCGTAGTATCTTTAAAATGAGCAAAGTACAACAACTGGCAATGAGTCCTGTTGAATGGGTTGAGTTTTTGAGACCTTAATGCGGTGGGGTGTGAAAATGTGACCAACACAGATTTGAAGAAGCAGGCTGGAAAGATGACATGCTGTTTTTCCAAGGGCTAAGTTTTATCCCTAGGAAAGGGAAGAGTCTTTAAACTCAATTGCATCTGCCAATGATGTTTTAGTTTGTGTTGTAATAATAACTGAAGGATGGTGATATAGTTGCAAGGGACTCAGGGGTAGGGAGTTAGGGTGGACTAAACCCTACCCTTCTGAAACTGGAGCATGAATGGAAACTCAATCCCTCAGCCTAGCACTGTGGAGGGCAGAACCTCAAATTGATGAGGGTGGTAGGGATGACTGAAGGGGCACTATCTTGAAATGGAGTTGTAGCTCCTGTAGCCATGCTGTCAATGCCATTGAAGGGCCAGAGGCCACTATAGGAACTGTGTTTGACAAAGGCAGAAGCTGGCAAAATGGGCTTCAAATGAAGCTACAGTACAAGAACTCACTGGAACCTAGGAGCTGGCCGTCAAGATGGGATCCAAATGAAGCTACATGGCATTATATTTTTGAACTAGTTCCCTTAACCTCTAACCACTCCAATGGCTCTGAGAAGAAAAGAACACAATGGCAAACCATGAAGACTCTTCAGAGATGCCTCTAGCTTAGATGATTCAATCATTGTCAGTACGATACACATTAACAGACTTTACCATAGATGTCAAAACTCAAGAAGGATATAGGCCATATTGAACCGACAGAGTTCCCATGTCTTATTGTCCTCTGATCACTCTGGATTCTGTGACTCATATCGATAACGGGAAGGATCCCGAGAATAATTTTTCAGCAAGCACCTTCCTAGGTGTCAGCTTAGGTTTTAGGTAACAGCAGCACATGCCATTTTCTATGATACATATCTGCAAAGTAGCAGCTATGAAACTAGGCTATGTAATCACAGAAGACCTTCTGATACCTGGCTATCTTCCTCAGGGTAGCCATCTTCCAGTCAAACACAGAACGTAAGTACTGGCCAGTGCAGGCCAGTGCTGAATTGGCTTAGATACAAGGATCTCTACTCTGCCAGTCTCATTCCACTTTGCTTTTTAACATAGCTATGGCCTATTCCTCCGATTCTGTTTTATTGATGACTATGAACTGAGGAAGAAATTGAAGTGTAGTTGGCCAGATTATCACTCAACCCACTGGTGCTGAAGCTAACTGTATCTAAACAATGAGATGTGTTGGTGCTTTACTTGAGAATAAATCTTTGAAATTAAGAAAGTTTACAAATATATTCCATTTACAATCAAGTAGAAGGCACACTTGAGAATATTCCATCACCAGAAGAACTTAGAATAAGAGTAAAATTTCCTGGGTTTATGCACACTGAAACTCTACAGAAAAGTATGTGTAAATGCACGTTTCTGACTTGGAAGAGCTCCCAGCTTCGAGAACACAGAGATGTGCAAATGTATCAATAGGTTGTGTCCGTCTCTGTACTGATATCTAAGCAGTAGGTATTCTCCTGTCTACATTGAGTTCTGCTGTGGAAAAGGATTGCTGCTATTTTGGACTAGGTGGAACAGCCCTCAAACTTTTGTTGTGTTCAAAACTCTTTTACCACTTTTGCTTGCAAGACACATTTCTACTGCAGAGCTTGTAACATTGAGAATCATTTAATGAGTTATCAGCAAACAGGAAAAAGAAAAAGAATTTTGATTGAATTTCATAAGCTGCTTAAGCTTCCTGTGTTCTTGGATTGCAATGAATGTTTACACTTCTGCTAATAAAATTCTTTCACACAGATGACAGGTACCAATTAAAGGCAATCATAAAGCGTGCTATTTCTGTATTCTCTGAAGCAGAATCTTTAGAAGCTGGTTTGTTATTTATCGTCTGGCACGGAATATCTGTGATTCTCAGCAGGTTCTGCAGCCTGTGGGATTTCAACCACTCCAATATGGGAGGGCCAGAGAAAATATAAAATGACTTTGGGTGTGTACTGAAGCATGAAGATCAATTTGTGCTTTGAGCTGCTGAAACACTGATATCTATCTTAGCAGATGATAACAAATCATGGCAGCAGGCAGACATGCACATGTAGACTAGCTCATATGTAGAAGTATCTGTTTCTTACTCACATGGGCATTCAGCAAGTATCTCCTGTCTGAGGTCAGACTCTGCTCCAGCAAAGCTGCCAGGAATCTGAGCACCTGCCAACTTTATGGCCTCACCATCATTTTTACCTTCAGCATCTAGTCTGTGGGCCCACTTCTTACAATGGTTAGTCTAGAAGTAGCACACACTGTTTCTGCTCAGATACCATGGAGTAAATTCAGTCACAACTGACCTCGCCGAAAGTCAAAAAATAATTAAGCTTAGCATGCACACATAGAAGAAAATAAGATTTTTGAGTAGGTAGATATTTTCTCAATACCTGTGTATGGTTCAGGCTATAATCAAACAAAATGGATTCACTCCTCGGTGAGTATGAAGCTCATAAATATAAACAGGAAGGTCAAGTCAGGTTTGTCACTTAGAGCGAGGGAGTTTGCTGGTGTTTTTCAGTGCAGTGTTCCATTGAACAAAGATAGCAGGCAGCTTTTATTTTTATTTTATGATTTCTTAGTTTTTTTGAAAACTCTACACATGTTTATTTAGGGAAGACTTACCATCACATATAAGGGTGGGTATGTTGCTAAGTATGCTTAATTTGAGACCATATATTATATATTCAACATAAGTGGTAGATGGCGTGTCTGTAAGTGGAGAAGTTAGCATTATAAAGCACAGTTTACTACGGGTCACTTAAAAGAATGTCGGTCACGGGTAGTTTTGACATACTATTGACTGAAGGCAGAAAGTTACTAATTGAGAAAGGAGTCAGACTGTACATTCTAGGATGGTAAAACTCAAACTTCGTGTTACTGCTTGGCAGCTAAGACTGAACCAGTAGCCGAGCAATTAGTAACTTCCTGTGAGGTTAAAGACAACCAAGAGCAGGGTAGCTTTCACCTGACTACAAAAATAAATGGGAAACTGATGGCAATAAACTCAGATAGTCCTCCTTCCTAAAACCACACCTTGAGTTTGGAGCTGCACAGAACAAGCTTTAACTGACTGTAAAACCACAGCAGACAAAGGCGATGGGCATCTGGTTCTTTGTTTTCATTTGGTAGCTGTCTTTGCTTTTCCAGGGATACCTTCACTGTTATTTTATTCAGAGCTCACTTATGATCAGAATGATGTCTCAACAGATAAAGAAAGGCACTTGCCTCCAAGCCTTATGACCTGAGTTTGATCTCCAGGACTTACATCGTGGAAGGAGAGAACCAAGTCTCTTTCTTAACTTGTTCTCTCACATCTACACAGAAGTGTGAACTCCCGTGCTTCCTCTCCCCACAAAGTAAATGAACATAAAGAATCTAAATAGGGGATGCAAAGAATGCTCAGAGGCTTAAAAAATTTCCTGCTCTTGAGGAGCAAGACTCAGGTTCAGTCCCCAGCACCCACATGGTGGCTCATAACCGCCTGTAGATTTAGTTTCAGGAGATCCGACACTCTCTTCTAACCACCATGGGTATAAGGCACAGATGTGGTGTCTATCCATGAATGCAAGCAGAACAGTTATATGCATGAAATAAAAGTAAGTAAATCTTACGGCTTCGTCCACAAGGTAGTAGTAGGCTTGTAAGACATGTTGGTAAGGTGTACATGTGTTAAAGCTTACAAGATGTAGGTGTATGTGTGAGTTGTGTGTGTGTGTTAAAGCTTTGCGTCTTCCACAAGATTTATGAATATGTAAATGAGTGTGTTTTTATGGGAAATGAAAAGAATAAGGTTGTTGAGGCTTACCTTCACCCACAAGAGGTGCATGTATGTGTGCAAGAGGGGTGTGTGTGTGTGTGTGTGTGTGTGTGTATGATTTTATAGGAAAAATACAGTAGAGAATAAGTTTGAATAAGAAATAAAATTAAATTATATAGAGAGGGAAAAGCTTGAATTGTATATAGAAAGAAAATAGGAGGAAAAAGCCTGAATAAAGAGAAAAGTCTGATGGCACCTAGAAAAAGCCCGAATAAAGACAGAAGCCTGTTCCCATCGATAAGAGGTGTGTTCCACACCTACCTCCTCAGAGTCCTGACCTGCTGGTGCTAGACCCCAGTAAGAAGATCTTTTCCCGATCAAGACTGAGAGCAGCACAAATCTATAGGGATAAACAAAAATATTTAGAAGTTAAACATTGCCGTGTAGCAAAACAATAATACTAATTTTCTTTCTGCTGATGTGATAAAACATAGACTAAAAACAACGTGATAAAGAAAGGGTTTATTACATCTTACAGGTTATATATAGTCCATCATCGGGAGAAGCCATGGCAGGAAACTGAAGTCAAGAAGCAAAGCAGAGGCCAAGGAGGAATGCTGTTAACTGGCATGTCCTCTGTGGCTTCCTTCACATGCTATACAATTCAGGGACACCTGCTCAGGGATGGCACCACTCACAGTGGGGTAGTATCTCCCACCTCAATTATTAATCAAGAAAATGCTCTATAGGCATACTCACAGGACCACCTTATGGAAGCAGTTCCTCAATTGAGGTTCCCTATTTCCAGATCACTCTTGGGGACAAAAACTAACCAGCACAGTGAGAAAGAGACTTGTAGGGAGGAGTGAGAAATCGGGATGTTATAGAGTAGGGGATTACAGTAAAAAGAATCTATATACATGTATAAGTTGTCGAAGAACAAAATCAGTAAAAGTTACATTTTTTAAAAAAGCCACGCTGGAACTACACAGAAGGGACTACACTGAAATCAGGCTGACCCCTGCTCTAACTTATTCCATACTGCATAACAGAACTGGGCTTGCAGGCTGTGCCTTACTCTGAGAAACTCCATTTCACACGCAGTTTTACATTCCATTTTGAGGATGGAAGATGTCTTTGCTCCTGGGTAGATATGTGAATAGTGCGATCTGTCTAACACCATGCCACTGTCAGATGGCTCCAGGACCAATCCATTGGGGCTGGGGCATTGGGGTCCTTGACATGGCCATGGCTGTGTCCGTATCAACAACACACATCCACTCAGGGATTCACATTCTGAGGGCTTCCTCTCCTCCCCACAACACCACCTACATGGCATGGTACGACAAACAACTTATTCGTGGTAGTAGAAAGGGTGCCACCCTTTGTATTTATTAAGGTAAACTGGGAGAGTAGCTACATATGATATAAATTCATATTAGGAAAACTAGGCCTGAGAACATATCAGACATATTAGATGAAGGAAAGGGCTTAACTCTCACATTGGGATCCTGTAAAGAAATGGATACCTAGCACCAAGATGGCAATACTCTCTCCTGACTTATTGCTGAACACATGGAGCATGTATCAAAGGACCAAAAGGCAGAGAACCCCACTGTCCCCATGGGCTTCATCTTAGCTTGGACCCTGGTGTTGATGCAGACTACTCTAATTGCTGATCTCTCATCAGCCTATTTGCCTGTTTGGACCTGCCAGCTAGCCATCAGCCCAGATCATTCATCTGGACTAACCCTGCACTTTTGTCTCTGCATTTGGACCAAAGTCAGCAGCTCTGCTCCAGCCTATTGCATAGCAGCAGCAGCAGCAGCAGCAGCATCTGACTGGCAATCTCATCCCCACAGACTCCTTTGCATGGCTACTCAGGCCTCTTTGTTTCTTTACCCTTGAGGTCATTACACCCACACCCCCTATGGAAGGGGGGAGGGAAAGGGAGGGGAAGAGAAATATATTTATTGTGTAGAATGTAAATGTAATCTAAGAGAATGTTTGGTAAGTTGTTTCCAATGAAATTGCCTGTCTTGTGAATTTGTTGCTATCCAATAAATTCTGGCATTGAGGAAAGACACAAATTCTTATGTCTTACATAGTGTTCTGGACAGACACCAATGGAACCTTCTCACTTTGTCCCCTATCAGACGGGTGACAGCGAATGTTTCAGAGAAAGCAGGGGGATATACTACTAATAGTGGTCATATACTGAAGGCAGAAGAATTTTGATGAACAAACTTAGGAATCTTGTTTAGATTAGATTCATAACGGTAGAGAGGTGAGGTCTGGGGTCATGGCTAGTCAAATGGAAGACCTAGAGGATCCTGATTGGAGTTGTATTCAAAAGCAAGACTCTGTGGAGCAGCAGATTATTCATACAAGGAGGCATCTTGAGAGAGTCTCAGGACTGGTGAGTGATGCTTTCCCCTCACCAGCAGGATTTTGATGAAAGGAAGCACACATTTATGTTGTCCTAGTTATTGCTCTCGGTGTCTTCTGGTACACACAAGCTCAAATGCCCTATTAATTAAGTTGACCACGATCCCTAATACAATAATTTGACCATTTCTCTCTAGACATGGGCTTATGGAGATGGAACACTGGTTGCTAATATTTATTTTAACATTTTGTACATCTGTAGACTCATTTGTGCTTAAGACAGCTCTTTTCAGGATACTTATACATTCTCATTCTTCTCTCCTGAGCCTTATTTTCCCGAACTTTATGCTTCTATTGCTTTCCTTCATGCAGAGTGGAGGACCACGCAAGTGTACTTAGGAATGACTTAGTGGTGTGCATGCCACTGTAGCACACATTTATATTGCAGACAAGAGCCTGTGCACAAACTTAGTTGTGCTGCATTAGCTCAGTGTATGGTGATGATACATACATGGGGGTTTAGGGACTTGTAACTGATGAGCTAGGATTGGTGGCGGGAGAAGAGCCCAGAAACACACTAGGAAACTGGATCCACAAGAAATGGAAAGGTAGGGCAAGGGTGACTAAAAATCCTCAACTGATTTTTCTCAGATAAAATCCACCTTCCTGTGCGTGCCTAAATATTTAGCAAGACTTAGCTGTCACAGTGATCTACAGAAAGCAAGAAGAGAACCCCATGTTTGGCCAATGAAAAAAGAGATGTGTGTGACCCTGAGATGCAGCCAAACTAGTAGAGTAGAATCTGATGCTGGTCCTGATATGTAAACAAATGTCTACTCACCCCAGATGGGTAATCAAAGTATGGATACCACCCAAATCCAACTTGATAAATCAATAAGTTTTATTGGTGTTACTTACATAATTAAGGGTGAAGAGTTACTTACAGAAACAGACATGTCTCAAAAAAAAAAAAAAAAAAAAAAAAGCTGTATCACTAAAAGCCCACACCAGCATGGGTGACAGTTCACAAAACCTGGAAATCTAGAGTACACTGCATAATCTTCAGGCACCTCAACAGGTTGGAGAGCATCCTTTGCAGGAAGGTCAGTTGCTTTGAGCCTTTGCTAGGCAGCTCCTCTGGTCTCTCTGTTTTCTCAGGAAGCTCTGACAATCTGAGAGTCTTCTAGGCAGCCTGGCTTGTCTGCGAGCCTTCTCAATAGCTAAGCTTGTCTGAGAGTGACCCTCAGCAGTCTTTATTGCTTCTATAGTCTTGGGGATGGGCCTAGTGATCTGGTCAGTTTCAGGGACTTCCTGATGCTCTTTTGAGTTTGCTTTCTCTGCAGGATGGAATGTTTCACCTCCCTTCAGAAATCTGTTGTTTCACCTCCCTATAAACATCCTGTCTTAAAATATTCTTCTATTTGATTTCCCTTTTTTGCACCATATATACGGATTTATAAGAAGTTTTCTCTGTAAGTATCCTTTATAAAAATTTTCCATACAGGATGCTACACAAGACTGGATGTCACCTACTTCTAAATCCCCTCCTCATTGCTCTGGTGTAAAGGTGAATGAACTAGCCCTACTGGGGTGTAGGAGCTCTAAGAAAATAGTTCATCAACTGCCTGGTCCCTGAAACATCCCTTTTCATTCTCATGACTCCTACAATGTCAAAAAAATAATGATGACAATGGCTGGATATAGAAATGCCACAGTAAAGACCATTAACTGCCCATATGGGCATTGCAAGTTAATCAAGCCATTATTGTGTAAAAAGAAACTGCTTTCTGAGAAAATATTCAGTCAGTGCTTCCTCATGCAAGGGTCAGAGAAAACTAATGATGCCAGTCTTTAGAGTCAACTGTAACTGAACTCATGCTCCTGTCACTTAACTCTGGCTCTTTACTTTATAACTGAAATCTTCACTCCTGATTCTCCTGCCCTGCTTGTAACTGAAAGCTGGGCCAAACATAAATACCTAGAAGAGGGGACATTTGACTCCATAGGCAGAAGTCTTAACCTTCAAGGTATACCATGGGAGAGATGAAAAAGCTCAAAAAATGTTCAGGAGGATCATTTTGTCTAGACCTGCCCAAGCCATCAAGAGGACATTTGGGTATTGACTGCCCCCATGTCCCTCATGTCATGGGAACATCAAGCCCAGGTCACCCTCATGCTAATCTCCTAGGTTTTGCCATGAATGATTGAGGGGAACCAGGCTTTCCTGGCCCAACCTTTGCCATCTCTGACAGGGAACCTTGGGTAGTTGTCACAGAACCAGAGTGATCTTTCTCCTTCCTTCTAGACACTGAGGCCACTTTTTTTGGTCCTGATGGAGTTTTTGAGGATTCACCTCTCCTCATTCCTCTAGTGTCAGAGTATGGGAATATTTTTACCAGCCTCACCGAAAACCAACACTTAGTTGTAACTTTAGAGGTACTCCCTTTATCCATTTCTTCTAGTGGTACCAACCTGTCCCATCCCTTTGCTAGGAAGAGACCTCCTAGCCAACGTGGGAGCATCTATTTCCTTAACCACCTTTTCAGATTGGCTGCAGGCTTATCAGCTGCTCCTCTCCTCATTCTTCTCCAAACCACACAATCTGATACACCTTTTTCATTACTGGGCTCCCAGGTGGATCTCTAGGTATTGGACACCCAAAACTCCTTATTTGCAGCAATCATCACATCCTTATAAAAGGATCAAAATTCATGATGCATCTTAAAATAAATATTTTTTAGAAAATAATAAAACTTCAAAAAAATCAGAAGATTTAACTGTACAATATACATCAGACTCAAAGGGAAATCAGAGTCTTATAGTAAAGGCTTCTCTGTAAGACAAAGTACAATCTAAAAACATATTGATTGATTCACATTCTTCCAAATATAGAACATATTAGTGTTATGGGGTCCGTTTGATCCAATTATGCTGACACACAACTTGTTGAAAGAATCAAAAATTTTACTGAGCTTAAACTGAAGAAGAAGAAAAAGAAAAGGAGAAAGAAAGAAAGCTGGACTGGCCAGGAGTGTACTCTGAAATGAAAGTTCAGAGCTATGACCTCGACTCAAATTTTTACAAACTATTTATGCTTGAAAACCATAAACATTTTGTGTAAACATAAACAAAAGTTAGTCATAATGTTTAAATCAGAAACTCACTAACACTCATGATCAGAGTCACCATAACCCAGAAACGACACATCTCAATTCCCAAAAGAATTACCTGACAACAATTTTATTTTGGCTTTAATGGTGGGCTCTGAAGGATAAGGGCTTTTCTCATTTTCCTGGGAACCTGGACTTTGCCTGTTTTAAAATAGATTTTAAAGTTTAAGATGGCATTGATTTTGCCTTTTATATCATTTCATTAGTATAATATTTTGTGACTGCGCCATGGATATAGCCCAACTTGTTTTGCACAGTTGTGAATATTATTGTATATACAAAAATATAGCACTTTGTCTCTGGAGAAACATGAGGGGGAAAGTCATTTGCTAATGTACAAAGTTTTCAAGGACTACACTCAAGCAAACAAACAAAAACTTTGCAAAGGAGCGTCTGCTGCTTTATCTTATGCAATAGGTGGGTCATCAACTTCTGTTGCCTTTCCTTTGAGCTCATTAGCCGAATTCTACTAAGTATATCAGTTAAAATGGTAAATGGACAAAAAAAAAATACCCAAAATAAATGTATCCCACTACAAACAACAAATACCCTAACCCTCTATTAACAGTGCAAAATTACAACTATTTAGCTGATTGCATATGTGTGTTAAGGAAAAAAGAGGACGGGAAACAAACTAATATTCCTGATTAATGATGCTATGTTGGCTTTTCCAAGTACCTGTAGGTGTGGAGGACAGTGGGAAATTTGCAGCAAACTGCGTTTGATTTTTACAATGGCATCCAGGCCTGTTCACTCATCATAATACCCCTGGCACAATTGAAGGCAATCCTTGGCGGGAGGTAACAACATAAACAAGACAAAACGAGAGACACAGCACTCCTAGGTGACCGTCATGTACAACAATGAGAATGGCTGCAAGAATATGGTTTTCAGCACAATTGTTCTCGACATTGTAACCCTTCCTGTTTCCTTGCCTTCTCCCCCTAGGAGTTGCGCATTAAGTCCTGAAGTTTGCTTAAGCCCCTCAGGTTCTCTGCAACCTTGTCTCTCCTGTCTCACAGCTCCATCCCACAAGTCTTACAGCTTTTCTATGCCCTCCTGGGGAGAACCTTAGCTCCCATCCCACTTGAAGCTTGTAGTAAAAACTCCCTCCAGTGGAGTCCATTCTTCAACCCTTCTCTCTTCCTCCATAGACTCAGATTTTATCAAAGCCCCACTCTGTTGTTACTGACAGCTGGGCCTCAGTACTGCTCAATGGCTAAAATTGGCATGCTCTGTTTCCATAGTAGTAACTTCTGCCACTGCACAAATGATCCCAAAATCTTATATCTAAACTTGCTATTTCTTCCTATCTATCCCTGTCTGGGATAGCTCTTAAATATGGATGTTCAATGTCCAGGAAATGTTAAACCCTCTAACCAACCACCCAACTGAATAGGGCTGGAAAAATTGCTCTATGGCAGGTTGTCAAAGGCCAATCTGGTTTCTTATTAACTCCCATGTCCATCCCTTTTTCCCCTGGGCTTATCCACTATGTCTGTTCTCTCTATATTTGGATGATAATTCCTGTTCTGAAAAACACCAGAGAGATAGGGTTTATGAAAGATAGAATTTAAAAACAATGCTTGTTTAATAAGATATTAACGCTGCACCCCCATGCACTCATATACAAGAATGTACGTCATGCTGGTAGCCAAACTTTATAAGATTCATCTAGGTGGTATTGGTTTTAAAGCTGTGAAGGGGTCATGGAGAGCAGCTGAGGCTTGGCACTGTGTGGCAGGGCTGAACTTCATAAAGAGAACCCTGTAGAGGCTGTCGGTGAAAATGCAGCCCAGTTGTAATGATGGTCTAAGAAAGTGTTCTAAGGTAAATAAAGGCCTGAAGATATGAAAGCTGCGGGGGTCCTGGAGTCTAGCTCTGGTCCCCGCGAATAGGTTCTTCAGCTTCCACGAAGGAGGGTAAAGCAATCGAGATTAGCGACGAGTGAGAATCTGTATCTCACTCTTTTATGGGACTCTTAACTGGCAAGCTTAATGCTTCTTAATAAGACGGACTTCTAAAAAGGCACGAGACATTCCAGGTCATTACAAAAACGCACGAGGCTTTATTGTTAACCGGTGCGCATACAGGTTAAGCTTTGTGCGTGCGAGCTTGGAGCGGGCGGGAGCCAGGGGCACCGGCTTGGAGCCGGGCGGTGAGCTTGGCAAGAGAGAGAGAAAACCCTCCGTTCAGGGCTTTTTATTGGGGTCTCCTCGCCAGGGCACGGGGATAGGGCTTGTGCTGTTTTGATTGGTTTAGAGCTCCCAAATTCTGTGTCCCTTCACCTCATTGGTCAGGTGTTCGCGCCCCGTGGGAACCAGAGTGGGTGGTGGTCACTTGGTACCCTTGGACTCTTGAGACAGGATGGCGCCTGGTTTTTCCGGGAAGAAAGAATCTCTGCTGATAGGTGGTGGGGAGGAGCTGTTTCTACGTGACCGCTAACACTTAGGGGAATTTTCTGGGTTTTATATTTCTTAAATCTTTGTAATAAACCTGGGTTGCTGTATTGTAATTTACTTCTGAATAGCATGGCTGTGTTTCATTCCAGCCCACAATAGCCAGCTCAGGGATTAATTTTGCTATTACTATTAGGCTTATACAGATCTTATTATTGATGAGAGAACATATGTCACCGTACAGTGAAGACAAGAAAGGGCCAAGGCAGTTAGGGAATTCCAGTTCCTGACAGTGGATGTTCAGGAACTTTGTCAAGCTGAAGCTTCCACAGTCTGGGTACCTGGACTCCAACAGAAAGCTTAAGTTTTGAAGGTATTAAAAAGTGTTTTAAGGCATGCAAACGCAAGTTCTGAAAGTAACTTAAGGTAATAAAAATGTTTCAGGTTTCCTTTCCCCTCTATGCTATTGTTATAATACGATTTCAAAGGTTGGGCATTTTAACATTGTTCAATGGACTTCTAATAAGATGATAAAGCACTGACTATATTATCAGTCATAAGCTCAGGATTTCAAATCTCCTTCAGTTGTCTTCTGAGTATAGACTTAAGGCTGCTTTCATTGCGCTAAAAACATTTCTGTCCAATCTGTATATCCAGCTCTTTGGACAGAGGAAACATGTTCATGTTTTTTAACCCAGAGGTATAGCTTGCCATGACTCGAAGAGGTGAGTCTAATCCAGGTGTTTTGCAGACACCCATTAGCTGCTTTTTTTTATAATATGGATTTCAGTACTCATTACAAACAGTGGTAACCTGTTAAAACCAAATAAACCCCAATCTATCAACAGGTAGATTCAGTAACTAAAATAGTTCTACAACTATATGATAGGGCATTCAACCAGCTCTATGCCAAACAAGGAAGTTATCTGTGTGCCTTTAAGAAAAACTCTTCCACTTCAGTCTCTGTGAGCCCCTAAGAGTCCTGGTCAGTTGATTCTGTATGATTTTTTCTCCTAGTGTCCTGGACCCCTCTAGTCTCACAATCTCTCCTTCCACACTTCATCAGGGTTACCCAAGTTCAGCCTGATGTTTGGCCCTGGGCCTCTGCATCTGCTCTCCTCAGCTGCCAGCAGGAGCTGATGACAATTGGGGTAGGTACCAATCTATGAATGTAGCAGAATATCATTAGGAATTGTCTCTGGGCTATTCAGTCTCTGTCTCCTGGCCAGCTCTGCAGTGTTAGGCATGGGCTCCCTCCCTTGGCATGGGATTCTGTTGCCCCAGTATATACTGAAGGTATGTTAGGTTGTAGCAGCAGACGCAGAGCCCACAGGGTCCCCTACGTATATCTTATTGTTATCTGGCATAGTGTTCTTGCAGAACACCTAAAAGTTGGAGTGTAGGGAGTCTCTCTGACCCTTTTACCTGTCCTTGGGACTCTTTTCCTCCTGCTGGGCTCCCTCATTCAGCCTTGATGTAGAGACTTGAGCCCAGACTTGTCCCTTCTTGATATGCCTTGTTCAAGTGATTACCCTGGAGGCCTGCTCTGTTCTGAGGGGAAGCTTGGGAGACCCGGGCTAGAGCAAAGATGGGAATAGCTGGGAGGAGTGGAGGGAGGGGAGGGGAAGATGGGCTCAGGATGTATTATATGAACAAAAAATTTAATAATAAAAAAACTTAAAAATAAAATGCTTTAAAAGGGAAAAAAGAAAAAAATTCTTGTTTCTATGCAAATTACTTGTAAACCATTATGAATAACTTGGCATCCCTGGGTATAACCACAGGTATCACCTCTGGAGTGGTGGCACTGACTACTTCCCTTGCTATTTACCATCAGTTTTCCTCTCAGTATATACAGGATCTTCAGTGTGTGGCTTAGAACATCCTCACCCTCCAGGGTCAAATAGACTCACTGGCCTGTAGAGTGATACAAAAGCAGAGGGATAAGATTTACTAACAGCAGAGAAGGGTGGTCTTTGTCTCTTCCTCTGGGAGAAATGTTGCTTCTATATCAGTCAGTCAGGAGTAGTAAACAGTAAGATCCAATAACTCCTCCACCTCCAAACTGTAATATTTATACCTTGGCTCCTGACTGCTAAGATGCCCTTGTATTGGAAAAACACACCTAGTGCACAGAGGCTGTGAATGCTGCACACATGTGTACCCTAGATGTAACAAAATACAGACTATCCAATCAAATTTAGACTTCTAAAAAACAGTGAGTATGTCCCAGGAAATATTTGTGATAGTTTTGTATTTTATATGACAGTGCTCACCTGTATCTCACTGTGAATATTGGGATATAAACTAGTGTTCTATAACTTCAAAAGTCAAGGTCAAAGTCTCAGCTAATTAAAAAACATTATAGGAAATACAATCCACTATCAAAGCTGTGCCTTAATTTTCCAATTCTTATTTAGCTTAAGGACATTGGTGTCAGATTTGTTCATCATTATGTTTTCCTTCTGCTGACTCCATAGGAAAATATGGGCAAAGTAAGACTGAAATGGTAGTGTAACAAGTTCGCAGGCCGTAGTAGGCCCCTAGACCTCAGCACAGCTAGTACCATAATAGAAGTACCATTTAGGTCTTAGAACCCAGCACAGAGGCAGCAATACCTGCTGAAATAGGAACAAAGACCTACTCCATCAAAGTTCACAGTCCTGGGAAAGCCCCTACATGTACTGACCTTGCTTTCGGGCTCTGTGTCCTACTTCTGGCTAACTGTTTTTGCTAACTGAGACGTGACAACCAGATTGTGGTTTTTGTGTCTAAAAGCTCATCCAAGAAAGGCTCAGGACTGTACTGGGCATCTGTACTAGGGTCCTGAACACCCAGTATAGTCACTGGCTGGCTAATAAAGACTTTCAGTAGAAAAGCTTGAACCTGTGTCTGAGTGGTCTTCTCTGATGGATAGCTCATAGAAGCCCCAGTGAGATCCCCAGAGATCAGACTTGAGACACCGAGGGATCTTGGAATCCCTTGGAGCAGGAAAGACTGTGGTGGTCTGGTGCTTAAGATGTTGTACCTGTTGCTGAACCCAGTCCTGGAACCCTTGGGGGCAGGGGTGAGCTGGCTCAGAGTCAGTGACACAGACGTTCCTCCGCAGCTTTTCAGGTTGGCAGGTTGGTGGAAACAGGCACAAACAGGGAGGCTTAAGTGCGCATGCGAAGGGTTTATCCCCGGATGCCTGGATGTCTGGGCATGCCTGCAAACCCCGCATGTGTGCTGTTTGGCTAGCCCTGCAAACATGCATTTAGCTTAGCGGCAGGCATTGTTCCTGCCACAGTGCTCAAGGGAATCCTAGAGGTGTGCAACCTGAGATGCTTCGGGGCCCCAGGTCTCTGTTTAGCCAATCACTGCCTAACACCTCAAGGGAATCTGGCAGGTCCAATCCAAAAGGAAACAAAATTGAAAGTTGCCTGGTCTGTCGCCTCTGTAGGTATGTATGGTTAAGGGCCCTTCTGTTTGGAAACATCGAAGAAGCCAGAAGCAGCCTCTGGTTCAGTGTTCAGGATCCATGTGAAATGTCATCAGACTCCACTGGTCTGTTCAGGTTTACGAATGTATGGTGGCCACCCCTGTTTGTCTTTATTGCGTGTTTCTCTGTGTGTCTGTGTGGTTTTGTCAGTTGGTTGGAGACATATATATAAAATGGAAGGAAGAGTAAGCTGTTCTGGGGCACTGGCCACACCTGCCCTTGGGAACAATTTCCCACAGGCTTATGGGGTGTGCTGCCCCCACTTCAAGCAGCAGCTGTAGCTGCAGTGGTGGCCACTGCTGTTGTTGCTATGGAAATGGTGGTGGCTGCAGGTGCAGCCTTAAGGGGGTTTTGCAGATGAAGATGAATATGATGTCTGTTTCTTTCATGGAAAACGCCTCCAGACCTCCTGTGATATTGATTGGCCCTTTTGGAGTCAGGCAATTCATTAACAGCTCAGGCCATCTGAAATACGGTGACAGGGAGACCCTGACCACGTCGACCAGTTTCCATGTATTGGCCAGGGGCCTTCTCTGGGTTAAGATACTACCTCCCGAGTCCCTGGCTTAAGATCTGCCTCCTCTTGTTGGGGACCAGAACCCTTTGACTCTGCAGATCACTCAGAGAAACCCAAAACCTCTGCCTGTTCTCTCAGTCCAGCCGAGAAAATTGACTTCCTCCCTCCAGCCCCTCGAGTGCTTGCTTCTAGTTCTCACTGCTTCGCAGCCTGACTCCCACTCTCAGGTCAAGGGTCCTGGTACTGTGCCCTGTGTGGATGCAGGAAGGGCCTGGCCTCTCATCTGGGGCCTCCTGCTATCTGAGTGGAATTTGTACGTGGAGGAGGAAATAGTCCTTTGAGTTAGTCACTCCCACTGCCCCGTCCCTTGACTGCTCTAAGCAGCCAGGTTCCCTTGGGAAGAGGAGGAGAGAAGATTCAAGTCCTTCTTTCAACTAGTGATCTGTAAAATTTAAAAAACTGAAACCCACTATTGTCTTAAAAAAATTAAAAAGCTGCCCCAGGCTGGTCAGGGCAGAGCAAGGTAGGGGTGAGAGACTGCTTCCAGACAATGCAGCTCAGATAGAATGAATTTACCCCCCTGTCTGACCTCACTGGGACCCCAAAACTCAGCAAGGTAAAGAGACACTGGACAGTTTTGGCCAGGCCCTTTTTTAAAGAATTAAAGACAACTGTCAGAATGTGTTGCTTTTGTTGTGCAGTTGGCTCCAGATATTAGAAAAATAACTTCAAAAGTTAAAAGGGTTTGAGAATATAAATAAACCCCAATTATTGGAGATTGCTCAAAAAGCTTACAATAACTGTGACTTTATTAAAAAAAAAAAAAAAAAAAGGTAAAAGAGATCCCAGAGTGGGAAGCCACACAGGGAGAAAAAGGAAAAAGGACTGTCTTAGTTAGGGTTTCTGTGCTGTGAAGAGACACCATGCTCACAGCAGCACTTTATGAAGGAAAACATTTAATTATGGCTGGCTCAAAGTTCACAGTTTCACACCAGTTTTCTGTTTTCAATGGTTTTCTTCTCTGCCTAAGCTTAGCTTTCCTAGAATTCACTCTGTAGATGAGGCTGACCTCAAACTCAGAGATCCATCTGCCTCTGCCTCCCAAGTGCTGGGATTAAAGCCATGTGTCACCACATCTAACCCTAAACTTTTCTTTAGTTCCTTTTCACAATTTGGATGCTTAGCTGGGTGAGGTCTTAGCCTGAGGTCACCATTCCCTTTATTTAATTTAGCATCAGGCTTTTCTTTAAACTTTTTCTCAGTACTCTGTTTCTCCTCAAATTGTAAATTTTGTAGTTTTTTTCTTGCTCAGGTTGCTCCTTTTCATTATAGATCTGAATAAGTGTGGACACTAATAGCCGAGCAACATAGTCAAGACTAGGCTGTCTGGAAATCTCCTCTGACAAAGCTGTTAATCCATAACTCTTTAATTTAGTCTTGAGTAGATTTTTTTTTTTTTTTTGGACAAGAGAAGAAAACATCCACATTATTTGTCAAAACACAGAATGTTCTCATGCTAATGCTCTTCTCTGAAACCTTTTGAGTCGATCCCTCACAGTTTAAATCATCCTCAGTACCACTATCTTTCATGGTCCTACTGGTGTGGCCCATGAAGCCTTGCTTAAAGCATTTAACCACTTTCCTAATCCAAATCCCAGAGTCTACATTCCTCCAAACAAAAACACTGTCAGGTCTATCATGGCAATACTCCAGTCCCTGGTACCAACTTCTGCTTAGTCACAGTTATATTGTTGTGAAGAGATGCTATGAAAATGGCAACTATTAAAAAGAAAGCACTTAATTGGGGCTAGCTTACAGGTTCAGATGTTAAGTTCATATCATCATGGGGAGAAGCATGGTGGTGGGCAGATAGACATGGTGCTGGGGAAGGAACTGAGAATTCTACATCTGGGTTGGAGGCTGCAGCAGGAAGAGAGAAACACGGGGCCTGGCTTGAGCTTCTGAAACCTTGAAATCCACCCCCAGTGACACACTTCCTCCCACAAAGTCACACATACTGCAAAATGCCCATATGTTGTAGGTAATTAATCTGTCAAGGATTCAATTAAAAACAGGGAGACATTCTTATAGATATAAGCCTATCAGACTTCAGCAGAGGACACAGCATATCAAGGCAAGAGCCAGCTTAGATTGCCAGCTCCAAATGCTTTGTCCTCAGGACATTTATTAAATCAAAGCTCCTCCGTCTTGATCCAAAGCTCTATTTGCGTACTGAAAGAAATCTCATAGCTTGACTCCTCCATAAGCCTTTAGCAACCAAGCTCTGCACCTTTACAGCGAGGAAGTTCAAAGTCCCATAGAAGCAATTCACTCCCATTGTTGCCTGAGTCTGGGGTGAGTGCCAGGAGACATTTTCAACAACTTTGGAGTACAGGTTCAGTCACTCTGCTCATGATCTTAGAACAGGTATAGGAAATGGTCCTTTAACAGAAAACAGTAGCCACTTACATTTATAAAGCAAATATTTTTAGCTATAGAAATCACACATCCTGCCAGCACCTGAGGCTGCTGGCACAATGATTATCTTTAAAGGTCCAAGGATACACACACACAGCAATCAGTAAGTACAATATTTGGAGATATTTTCAAATGTTCTCCAACAGCCATACCTTCTAATAGTGCCATCCCTCTGAGCATACGGGGGCAATAGTAATTCAAACCACCACAAGGATGCTCTGAAATACATAAATGATTACAAAAGAGGTCCTTGTCCAGGAGCCAGGACCCTGGAGAATGCCTATCTGTCCCAAAAGACTTAATCTTGTTTCTGCCAGTTGGCTGCCTTGTTTACATGCAGTTGCTACTACCACCATGCTAACAAAAGAAGCTAACTGACAGGGTCAGAAACTGTTCATAACTACCCAGCATTTTATAGAGGCCCTCCTGAGAGGGACCTGAGAGAGGTGTATGGACAACAATAAAATAATGCATTATCAGGCACTTCTCCAGGACCAGCTCTGTATGTGATTCCATAAAACTTCAGCCAACAGCCCAGCCAGTTTGTTGGCAGATGATAACCTAACAGAACCTCTCATGAACAGCAGCTGTGTTAGGGTCATCAGACTCCACCAACCAGATGTGAGACACAGCAGGGTAAATTTTTGGATATTCTGGATAAGGACAGGTCCCCCAGCATTGCCCTTGATGAGTCATACCATAGGTGTACAGCTACAAGTGGTGCCCAACGTGGGGAACTGACATCATGCTAGCCACATCCAACATGGAGACAAGGAAGAAAAAGAAACTCCCAGACCTCTCAGAGTCTTTTTTTGTTTTGTTTTGTTTTCAAATTTGACTACAAGTAGTCCAGACACTGGTGAGGTAGTCCTGACAAGAGACATCTGTTATAGTGATGAAGACTCCACCCTATGAAGTAACCCTTCCTGCAGACATGTTTATCATGCTGGCAGCCAAACATGATATTTTAGGAGTCACCCAGGTGGTACTGGTTTTGAAGGCATGAAGGGGTCATTAGAGAGCAGCCAAGTTTTGACACTGTGAGAGGCCAGGAGAGACCATTGGTGAAAATGCAGCCTCAGTAGCAGCTGAAGGCCCAGATTGAAGGGGTCATGCAGAGAAGTTGAGGCTTGGCACTGTGAAGAGAGCTCAGGAGAGGCCATTGGTGAAGGTGAAGCCTCAATAGTTGAAGGCCCAGATTGAGGGGGTCATGCAGAGAAGTTGAGGTAGATGAAAATAGCCTATGAGAGGCTATTGGTGAAAGTGCAATCCAGTTTCAGCAAGGGCCACTGGCAGTTTTGGAAATGCCAGTGCCATGGGACAAACACCAAGGACAGCAGCAGCAGTAGAACGGAGCTGGCCAGAATCTAGAGGACAAGCTGCATGTGTTGAAGAAGTCAGAGTCAGAAAATGATCCAAGCCCTTTGTAGGAGCTCAGAAGATTGTGAGTGAATTCCAGATAATTGGATACTGGTAATGTTTTTCTTCTGTCCAAAGACATTGTGAAAAGCTTGATAGATGTTTGGTTTCATTTGGTCTTGTGCATCCTAGAAATCTTTGTGATTGTTCCTCTTGTAAATAGTTTTGCTGGTGTAGTGTTAAATTATGTTTTAAAGATAAAGCAAGTTTTTATTGTCTTATACAAAAAGGGGAAATGTTGCATGAGTTTATTTTCAGTTACATATAAAATGGTTGTTTTGTGCATGGATGGGTGAAGGGCTGCATTTTGTATTGTCTTCAGGTGTTGGCTTTATGTAAAAGATGGTTGATTCCTCATGATCTGCACCTGGCATTAATAGAACACCTAAGGAGCTTAAGTATCAACAAAAGCCCCTGAGATGAGAGGCTCAGGATTCCACTGTCAAGTGGAATTGCCATGATGGTGGTTCCCTCTGCTGAGGTCTGGTAGGGTTTGCACCTATGAATATGCCTCCGTGTCTTCCTTGATGAGTCACACTGTAAGTGTACAACTTACAAAGGACAATTGGTATGTATTTACCATAGCCCATGTGCATGTATATAGGGAGGGGGGCTCATCACCTCAACCAAAAAGGAATCAAAACGAAAGAAAATATGCTGGCCTTACTAGAGGCCATATGACTGTGAAGAGAGGTAGCCTTTGTCCACTACAAAGACCATCAAAAAGACACTCTCCAGAGGACCAAGGGAACAGGGCAGCAGACTGGGAAGCCCAGAAGGTGGTCCTATATCCAGTGGGGCCTCTCCAGATCTTGGTTACCCTGCCTGACCCTGAGCTGCTCCAGCATCCACCACAGGAAGGAACTAAATGGACATAAAGGAAAAATGCCCAAACAGGAGGCAAATGGATTGTGGTTCTCGCCGGATGAGATACCTGTACTTCCTGTCATTATTGGAAAGCAGACGGCTGCCAAACTCCTCCAGGCCACCCATCTGGGCAACTAAAACTGCCGAGTTACTCAGGCCCACATTACAATAAAATTGGGCTGCTCCTCTGCCTGCTGACTGATGATGGTTCAGCCTTCACAGCCAAAGTCTCCCTAAATCGGATAAGGGTCCTAAATGTTCGTTGAAAACTACGTTGTGCCTAGAAACCACAAAGCTTAAGACAGGTAAACTAAATATGTCCTTGAGATTGGCAAAAAATGGGCCAACCTCTTACTTTTTGCCTTTCTAAGGGTTAGATGTACCCCAAATTGAGAGGTTCATGAGGTGGAAATTACTAACCATATCTTGGCAACAGACCCAGAGAGGCTGAGTCCTTGCCTGTGTCTGAGCCTGCCCATAAGTTCCAGCCTGTCGATCTTATATGGGTAAAGAGAAATCCAAAGCAGAATCAGGAGCCAAAGTGAAGAGGCCCGTAACCTGTGGTTTTCACCGCCCTACAGCAATGAAGACTTCTGGTGCCACCCCATGGAACCACCACACCCAGCTGAAGAATGCTACAGAATATTGGAACAGATGGATTGCCACTAGGTCCTTCATCTGCCTAAAGGTAAGACTTACATGAGTCCTATAATTATGGTTGTCCTATTTTGTCTTAGCGAAGCTCCAAACCCCCCTGAGTCAGTGTAGAGGAACACTTGGAAAAAGTTTTTGTTAGTTTGGTCTCTGTAAAAATGCAAAATGCATTTGGATTCGGTTTGTGTGGTATATAGTTCTTTACAAGTTGGGATTTGGAATGCTTGATGCAGGTGGCTATAATTTCGTTGGGTGCAGTCGTTCTGGCACCTGTAGCTTGTCTTTAGGATTGCATGTTGCATGGGTTTATGGGAACTTTTGGCTTAGGGCATAAAAGGCCTGAAGCCCCTAGAGTCAGGGTGGGCGTTGGTTGGTGGTTGGTTGGTTGGTTGAGTTGCTGTTGTTAGTATGATAATTCCTAAAAGAACAAAGGTTGGAGGGATTCGAACTTAGGGCAGCCTAAAAAGAAGCTGTGAAGATTTCTATCTTTCTCTCTTTCTGTATCATGGCTGCTTGGAAAAGTGGGGAAGATTTCTTTCTATCTTTCCTTTCTCTATCCCTAAATAGAGGGTAAAAGATTGTGGTGTACTGCAACAAGTCAGGACCTTGGATATAGAAATTAAGAAAGACCAGGAATGGGGAGCTTGTAGCCACTCTATCCACTGAGAACCAGCCCATCTTCCAGATATATTTCTGTAAAATATTGCATCCAGAGGCTCCTGCGGTTGGTTCACTTGCTCCTGGGGTTGGGGTGGGGGCATATCCCTGGGACTGTGGTCCACTGGTGAAGAAAAGGGGCATTACTCTATCTAGTATTATGCCTGTCTGGCTGGTGACCCCCAGAGCTGCCAGAAGCCAGGCAAATACCATTGTGCTCAATGGGGTTGTGAAACCAAGTCCTCCTTGGAGGCACACTGATTCTCTCATAGGCTTAGAAAGAAAACTATCACCACCTACCCATGGTCAATGAAATGCAACCCCATATCCATAAAGGTTAAGGCCTGGCAGGAAGCCAGAGATCATTATTGGTAAACAGTATAACCTGGGGAGTCAGGTTATATCTAAATGGTCCAGATCCAGCAGGAAATTTATTTTCCAAAAGAAACTTATGCCCAAAGTTATGTAGCCCAAAGGCCTAAAACAACCCACCTTGGTACCCCAGAATACAAATCTCTTAATGTGACAGGTCCCCAAACTCCAATTTCCCCAGGAATTCCTTTGGTAACCTCAAAGATAAAGGTCAAGAAGCCAGCCCCTCAGTGCTCAGGATGCTAGAAAGAATGTATCAGTTCCTTAACCACTCTCAACAGGACACAGATCAGGACTCCTGGCTGTGCCTGGATCCCAAGTCCCCACACATTGTTGGGGTTGGAATTAATCAAACAATAAGCTCCACTTCCAACCCTAATAGCTGTAAATGGGACCAACCTAAGCTCACCCTGTGGGCTCACCGAGGGAAGGGTATCACTAATATACTCCATAGAGACTCCCCTATGCAAATTCCTGTAGTCATATATATCAGGTTTATTCCAGGAAAGACTGTTGAGTGTATTTCCAGGCCCCAGAGACTACCTGGCTAGCTTACACTAACAACTTAACCAAGTGTACATCTTCTAAATTGGTTGCACTAGGGGAGACTCCACTCCTTTGTGTCCTCCTGCATGTTATACCACAGGTGTTCATCTATAGTGGAGAAGAGTGCACGGCTCACCTAGTCTAGTTTCTGGACTTCCCCATGCCCAGTAACCATCTCCATTCTCATTCCCGTCTTGGAAGGGGCAGGCATCATGGGCTCTGCTATAGTTAGAACTTCAGTCATACATCGGGGGATAAAAATTTTAAGGAAGCCAGTGCTCAAGTAGACACAGACTTGGGTCATCTAGAAAATTCAGTTTCCCACCTGGAAGCCCAGTTGGATTCCTCAGCTGAGGTTGTTCTTCAGAGTTAAGGAGGATTGGACCTCCTTCTTATGGTGGCACTGGAAGAAACTTGTTGCTTCTATGCCAGTCAATCAGGGATAATTAGAGAAAGTTTTAGCCATGGTCAGTAAAAACTTTCAGGGAAAAAATGTCAAGAATTTAATAACTGGCACAAATCCTTGTTCTCCTGATTCTCTGGTTAACCACTGTGCTTATGCCAATGACTGGACCATTTGTCCCTCTGCTCCCAGCTTTCAATATAGGAACTTGCTTGCTCAACTGCCTACTTAGATATGTAAATCCGAGAACAAATTCTGTTAAACTACTAACGCTAAGGAGGTACTATAATTCTATGCCCTCAGATGAGCCTGCAATTTGATTCATAACCATAGAACCAATGGGGAATGTAACAGAACCCAAGACTTTAGTAGGCCCCAGACTTTAGCACAACTGACACCACGACGTAAGTACATCAGGCCTTGGGACTCAGCTCGTAGGCAGCTACACTTGCTGAAACAAGAACATAGACATAATCCATCAAAGCCCATAGTTCTGGAAAAGCACCCCAAATGTACTAATATTGGTTTTTTTTTTTTTGGCTTCTGTAGTTCTTCTTCTGGTTAACTATTCTTGCTAGCTTAGGAGCGTTAACCCAGGTTGTGGTTTTTGTGCTTAAAAGCTCACTCTGAGAAAGGTTCAGCACTTCACTGGGGTCCTGAACACCCAGTGTAGTCACTGGCAAGCTAATAAAGACTTTCTATTAGCTTGAACCTATTTTTCTTGTGGATACCTCATAACGGTATAGTGAAATGTGGTTCTCCTATTTGCCATAGCCCTAGAGAAACATTGAAAGAAACTTTCTATGTTTATGGAAATTTAAGGTCACTCATTCCCCTTTTTAAAAGTATCTTAAAGTATTAGCTAAAGCACTATATTAAAGTATTACATTTTAAAGTACATTTAGCTAAAGTACTACATTCTGGAGAGATGGCTCAGCAACCAAAAACATCTATTGCTCTTCCAGAGTACCTAAGTTTAATTCCCAGCACCTGTCAGGCTGCCCAAAACTGCCTGTAATTCCATATCTTGAGAATCCAACACCTTCTGGCCTCTGCATGCACCTGTACTTGTGTTCACAAACCCACACACAGACATACACATAATTAAAAATGAAATAGAACAAAAACTCTTTTAGAAAACTACTAAACTCTGTAAATATAACTGTCTCTAGGTCTTTATGAGGGATAGGTTGCAAGAAATCCCACAAATTCCAAGTATGTAGGTGTTCAAATCACTTACATTAAGTGATATAGAATTTATAATCAGCTGATGGACATCCTTCTGTATATGTTAAGTGATTTCTACATTGCCTACCTATATGCTACGTACTTCTTGTTATATTGCTTGTTTAAGGAATAATGGCAAGAAGAGAGGTCTACATGCTCAGTAAGATAAAATTTATTTTTCCCTATATTTCCCACATGTCTTTAATTGCTACAGGGAATAGTTTATCTTATACGAAAACATAAGAACCTGGGATACAGAGATTACATGACACTCTGGAAGAAACCATACATATGGCAACTGTAAGATTTTGCTAAATCCAGGAGAAACTGGTGGCATCATTTCTTCTTTGCCACACAGTGGCTACACGGAGTTCACTGCACCAGTCCTCCATATTCCTGATAGCATATCATACAGCATTTCTCTCCTCAAGCATATGGAAATAACGAACCATAAAGAATAATTCATGGTTAGAAAGGAGTGCTATGTTTTCCAAATAAAGCAGCTGAGGGAACACAGAGGATGAATTGAAATGTGAGAGTCAAACTTGGGTCTGTTATGAATTCCAGAGCCAAGGGGCCCAGGAAGGGCTTCTTCCGGGGGCCATGCAGAGAATCCAGGCTCCTCTTATAGAACACAGATGCTGTCCTGGAAGAAAGCAGTCATGATCAGAAGCAGGGTAGCATCCAGCACCGTGAACTTCAAGTTTAAAATATCTGCCTTGTGACCCCACCAGGCAGCTAGGATTTCCTGTTGACCCTAGAAATCTGAAGGATTCTAAGTTGGCCCACAAGCTTGCCTCCTCCTCACACCCCAAAGGCTTACAAAGGGTTTGTAGGATTTAAACCAGGTAGCACATGTTTTGTGGTTTTGCTGTTCCTAATTAAAGACCGAGGTCAACACCCTGAGTAATGGGAATGGCTGAACAATCCCTCTAAATAATAGATATGAAGGAAGGAGACTTGAATTCATTGAGTTAGATAGATGGCAACAGGAAAGTAGAGTTAAAATGTAAGACCAGCTGTGTTATTGTAAAAGGAAGTAGGCAGCTGGAATCCATAGGACCCAAGTCTGGTCAGTGACCTTGTAGACTAAAATTTAAAATTGGTGGTCAGGTATCAGGAAATACAAAAACCATAAGCTAGTTCTGCTGGAAGGAACCACTAACTTGTTTTAAAACAGTAATATGGAGTCAACTAAAGGCACAACTCCATGTTTGAGGGTTATTTTTAAGAGAGGGTGTCTGTTAAATGATAATGTTCCAAAGAGGATAGAATCTTAATTCATGTCACTATAAAGTAAGTGTGTGGTAAGCATTTTATTTAATTCACTGGCCTGAGTAAGGTGTGACAATTGGTTCAAAAGAAAATTCAGAGAAATACACATGTCACTACATGGGTATGCAAATAAGGAAAGATAAAATGAATTTACAAATAAATGCAAAAGAAGCTATTTGTAAAATTTATGAGACTGGAGGAGAGAAATGGATTATCCTCCTGGACAAATCAAAAAAGCAATCAATCAAACAGACAAAGCCAAAATGGCAAGTGAAAACCCTGGTGATAAAGTAAATCCACAACTAGACAACGCTTAGTTTTCTATCAGAGGTACATGACAATCACACTGGTTTACTTCCAAGTTGTTTATGATTTATCCTAACGCATGGTGACACTCGAAACTGAGAGCTGTTTCTGTCAGCCCTGTTGATGTCAGACTGGAATACAAGGTAGAACCTCTAGGTCCTTCTAATGTATTTCTTAAGTTTTTGAGGTGCTAGTTGGTGATCTATCTAGCTTTTCTACTCTATGTAGGTCTTCTACCTGGACTTGAATGTTACATGTTACCTTGCAGAAGACTGAGAAAGCACAAGGGATCGCCCTCTTGTGGAGAAGACAATAGCATCACTCTTAGCAGCCTGTAGCTGTCCCGTCTTCTTTTTGTTGACTATACGCTGCAGCTTCCCTTGTCTTTCAACTTGCTATTAGTTTCCTCATTAAGGTGACAAACTCTTAACAAGCATTCAATAAATACTTGAGAATCGTATTTTTAACTTTATGAAATTGTATTTTGGCACCCTTAAACTGAAATAGGAGGTCTTTGGACTGTTAAAGGGAGTGCAACACGATGGGGGCTGTAAAAGGGGTCAGGTCAAGATGTGTGATTACATCAGCCTTGCACTTCCTTTGGGATATCATCATGCCATAAATCAGGCCTAACTTTCCCTTGTGGGTTACATAGGTATTATCCAATTTTCTTTTTAGTCATCTCTTCTTAGATATAAGTCTACCCATTTATTTCTTTCTGTTATCATCTCTTACCCATGTCCCTGCTAAACACACACACACACACACACACACACACACACACACACACACATTGAATTATGCATTGGTTCCCTGAAGGTCTGTGCCAATCCTTGCACTTACTGACTGAGAGCATCAGTGATAAAAACCAGCCAGGTCTACTGGTGCAGGCCCATGATCCCAGCTAGATAGGAGGCTAGGTTCTGATATCAGAAGGGATTATTGGAGTGCCTTTGAGAATAATGAAGCTTTTTTTAGCTTGGGGAACAAAGATCATGGAAAATTCAACAGCCACCAAAGCTGCTCCCATTCAGTAGCTTTGCTTTTTGTGTCACTAATTTGAAGAATGAAATTCAGGGACCACAGAGGGTGAGTTTTAGAAAGAGTTTCATGACACATTCATAAGTGGTAGCCTACATGTGAGGGAGGGAGGAAAGGAGAGGTGACCAGAGCTTCTATATACCATAAAGGGGTCTCAGGAAATAGGGTACCATGGATCTGCTAGTATGGTAACTTTAAAACTCATAACAGAAAGTATGGTGAGGCCTGGGGAAGAGGATGAACAAGCTGGTAAGTCTGTCTAGCCTAACCAGGTGTCCAGGTTCCTTGCCCCAGCTTCAGCTATGCAGGCATGTATGATCTTCAGGTCCAGGTGCTCAGAGGAGGCAACAAAGAAACAGGAAACAGAACTCTCTCCCAGTATTCCTAGCTCTAGCTAGGACATTTTCATGGCTTCTGTTTTGGGGGTCTCTGTCACATAGACTAGCTCCTGTCTCCTGTTCTTATTAATAGGAAGACTACAAATTTAAAACCTGCTGTCTTTAAGAGAAAAATGGGAAACATAGTAAGACCTGTCTCAAAGCTGAAAAGTCAAAAAACAAAGCTCTAGACATCATTCAGTGGTAGAGAGCATGTTTAGCATCCAGAGAGCATAGGTTTAAATTCTAGTATTGAGAAAAACAAACAAGAAAGTTACCCCAACCCAAACAAACAAATGTGAAATTTGAGACAATAACAAAATCATTAGGGGACCTCTGATGAGCTAATCTGCAGGAAGGAACCACTAACTTGTTTGAAAACAGCGAAGTAGAGTCAATAAAAATCAAAACCCCATGTTTGAGGGTTGTTTTTAAGAGAAGGCATGTATCTGTTAAGGGATAATGTCTCCATGAAGATAGAATCGAGTTGAATTTCTATGATAAAATATATTGTTGACCCATTGTGGTCTTAATTGCATCTGCTTTGAGCTCCACACAAAAGACTGCTATTTTTCATTGACTTTTGTAGGCAGCTTGATAGGAAAATGTTCTGTAGGAAAGAGGGTCCTCCAGACAGATCTCTTGTCAACTTTCAAAAAAACTCTTAAGGAAAGTATGTATTCTATTCAAGGCAGCCTTCTGACCTAAGAAAACACACCTGAGGCTGGGAGGATTTCCTGTTTGTAAGTGCAGGGACTTTGTATCCAAGCAGAGAATCTTCTAGTTGTTATGGGTCACTTGAAATTTGTGGTGGAGGAGACTCATTTGAGGAGCCTAGAGCTTTCATACAGAAAGCACTGTAGTGACAGGTACTCTCAGAGCACATTCAGGTCAGAGCTGTGAAGATGGTGATATGAGAAGCTCGTTAGTGTGATCCATCTGATACTCTATTGAGCCAAGTTTACTAGAGGCACTTAGAGTTGGAGTCAGAGTGGCTGTGTGACCTACACTTTCCACAGTGATGCTTACGTGAAACCTAAGGACGAAGCTCTGTGTGTATTAATGCAGGACTGTCTCCTTAGGTGTGCTTGTCTGGCTCAGCAGCCAGCATATATACAAAATCCATTTGTCAGCACCAGCACGTATGTCACATTGTTTTCTCTACAGACCCTCTGCTCTTGTTCTGTGGAGTCATTAAACGCAGTGTCACCTCTAGACAGTTTCATTTGGCTTGTGCAATGCTCTTCTGACTTCCTTTAAATCCACATTTGTCTAATTCATCTGACCTGAATGCTGGTCACTCAACAGCATGTTGATTTCCTTTTGTAGTCCTCTAAATTATAGGTTCACAGTACGCTAAATGTAAGAAAACTGTTCGTCGAGTAAGCAGAGAGACGTTAGTAAATGCTTTCAAGAGAGTAAGCAAGCAAATGTGATGAGGTCCTCTTAAAATCATATGTTAAGATTAGGCTAAGTGGCCATTTAGCCCTCTGCCAAGTTGAGTCTTCCCAGAAGCATGAAATTATCCTGTGTAATGATCCCCACATACATAACTCAAGGCTCCATCAGATTAACTTGATTTACTCTTTGCACAATCTGCCCTTGTGGTATAACATAGGTGGTATGACTCAGTGGACAAAATCCTTTCATCTGTTCCAATCATCCCCTAATGTAAATCAGGGTGGTTACCCAACTTCCCTCAGTCTCTCCAAGAGGCCATAACAGGCTATGTAAACAAGGAAAGGCCCCTTCGGTGCATAACCCTCTACAGAAAGTAACTTCAAATATATCTGTGGTATTCCATTCATAAGTATATCTAATTTGGGGCAGATGCACAAGAAGCCAAAGGACTTGCTTAGCTGTTTGTGGTACGTAGTATTTACATTGTGAGTCTTTGGTGCCCTGCTACATGCTTTCTTTCCCCAGTTGTAATTTGTTTAGAGAAAGCATCTTGTGGGTAGTGGGAGAAAGGGGTGGGCAGCAGCCCTGTGCTTCCAGGCTGGATGTGTGTGGCCTTGGGGAAGTCTGCTTTGAAGGAGAATACTATTGGTTTCCATTACCAGGAAGAATGCTCAAGGGAAACTATGTGCATATAAATTCCTTTGTCCAGAAATCAGGAAAAAGAATTTTTACAGATGCCCTGCAGCGGGCCTTTTGTCTCTTAAGATGAATTAGTGGTAACTGAATCTGCAGGAAGGCAGATCCCAGTGCTCCCAGTAGCACCCAGAGAAATGGAGTGCAGTGTTCTCTTTGTCTATACCATTAACACTCTATCAGCGGTCTGTGACACAGGAGGAGGAGGCGGATGTAAGAGGCAAAATATCTGGAATTGAGGATCTCATTTCTCATCCTTGACATTCACCTTGAGCGAGCACTTGCCTTTCTGTCTTATTTAGCCAAATTCTATCAGGTTATTTTTATTAGGACTCAGAAGCCAATATTCCAAAGTATTGTGGGAGATGAGGGGACCTACCTCTTCCCAGGACACTGAGCAAGAGCTGAGCATTGTTCAAAGCACTGTAAAACACTGCTAAACCATTATCCATGGTACAAGTTCACACTTAAGTTCTCCTTCTGATGTTTGTTTTCCTGTGAGTAAGCAAAAATGTTGGAGGTAGGGAGATTTGATTCTGGTTTTTTTTTTTTTTTGAGACAGGGTTTCTCTGTTGTAACTCTAGCCAGCCTGGAACTCACTTTGTAGACCAGGCTGGCTCAGACTCACAGAGATCTGCCTTCCTCTGCCTCCCGAGTGCTGGGATTAAAGGCATGGATCACTGTCACTGGTGCTGTGATTTGATTCTAGAATTGGCAGCTTTTGCCCTTGTCTCTGGTTCTCTGGCTGCCATGAACTAAGGACTGTTAGGCAGCCAGCCAGACTGCCCTTCTACCAGCACCAGCCGCTGAATCCTTAATGATTTATGTTAGTAGTATGGCAGTTACAGCTACGACACTGCCCAAGTTCCTAAAGTGAGGCCCTGGGGAAGACTGTTGGGTGTTTCTTTACGTTGATTGACAGGCTTTGATTACACAGACTTTTGCTATTGCTCACGTCTCTTCCTATACTACCGTGGTTGTCACCCCTCCTAATGCTGTAACCCTTTAACACAGTCCATAATGTTATAGTGACCCCCAGCCATAAAATTATTTTCATTGCTAGTTTGTAACTGTAATGTTGCTACCGTTATGAATTGTAATGTAAATATCTGATATACAGATGGTCTTAGGCGATATCTATGAAAGAGTTGTTCAACCCCCAAAGGGGTCATGACCCACAGGTTGAAAACCATTGCTATAATGCATCATATTTTAATCATTTCCTTGTCCAATTATGCATAGCCATTACTATGGTAATATGGGATTCTCCCTAAAAGTTCATATGAAGACACCATTTTGCCTTACTGCACATACATCCAATATCAGTCCAGATCGGATCATCCTGTTGCCTATGCTGCGGTTTGTATTCTAGGATGTGACTAACTAAAAATGGGGCATTAGCAAGGAGCCACTAAGGAGGATAACTTACTTTCATTGTTCAAAGTAGGTACACAAGCAGATTTTTGTAGATGGGGCCTAGGGTTGCCAATAGGTTTCTGTACGCCTTGGTTATAGATGGCTGTGTGTAGAGCCAAGCCAAGTAGAGTGCCAAGTTGCTAATCTAGTATTTATGCTTATCTGACTCATGACCATAATTTCCGGGAGAATAGAAAAATAAAATTTTCATTCCTAAAAACTGGTAATAGCACACCTACTGTGGCGGCTGACAAAAGAAAACAAGGAGGCATTTTCATAGACTCAAACCCTGCCAGACCTCAGCAGAGGGAACAACCATCCTGGCCAACGCCATACTCCATCCACATACCACATTTACAGTGGAACCCCGAGCATCTGAGCTCAGGTGTTTTATTGGCTCAGAACCTTCTCAGGGGCAGATCATAAGCAATCAAACATCCCCCACAGAAATCCGAGAACTTCAGACAGTACAAAATGCTATGGCCAACGCATCCTTTTTTTTTTCCAACAGTGCACAAAAACTGTTGTTTTAAACACAAAAATAAACTTCCATAACAGTAAGTGCTTAGACGAGTGACAAGCAAAAAGAAAGAATAACAAAAACCCAACACCGTGTCTCTGGGGATGACAAGCCGCACTCGACTGTGAGCGCATCATAGACAGAGGCAGCGAGTTAGGGAGTCTGTTTAGCAGAGTCCTCTGGAGCTCTCTCTAGGCTAACTAGGGTTGCAAGTTGCCTCTAGCGGTCAAGGTTGTCCCTCTTGTAAGAGAGAGGAGGAGGTGAAGGGGTTGCACATTATAGTAAGTCACAGCCACTTGCTTAGGAGCGTGTTCAGTTTTTACGTCGTTGCGTTCCATCACTGCAACCCACAGCTGGCTCACACAGCGGAGCTTTCGCATCTCTGTTTCCGTGTGAATTGGTTAAACTTGCCTTCAACTCATTTATTCTGTAAATTAGTAAATTTTGTAAATACTTGCATATTTACAGACCCATTAAGAATCCCTTTCATTTCCTTTCCTTTCCCCGGACCCGTCTCTCCCAGAGACTCTGGCTCTCCAGTTTCTACAGTTATTCTTCCAGGCTACTCCGTGCTACACTGCAGTGAGCTCATTCATCGCCCTTCCCCCTTTCCCTTGCTTCCTTCCCTTTCACGAATCTCATACCACTTTCCACTTGACTTAACATCTTGTAAGAAATGAAAGAATAAATCCTATGTTTTAGTAAGTTTTATACAGTTGATAAGTGATGCATTTTTGAAGATCTTGCATATTTTTAAAACTTTCTTACTGTAACTCAAGCAGACAAGCACTACTAATATATCTTTTTTTTTTTTTAATTTAGATTTTTGGGGATCTGCAATGTGATTTTTCTCTGTAGAAGCTTTTAGGTAATTTTCACAGTAATTAGTATCCTTAAAATGTATCAATTTCGCTATTTCAAAAATTCTTGGTAATGTGTGCCTTGGTTACTGTTCTGCTGTTGTGAAGAGATACCACAATCAAGGTAACTCATAAAGTAACGCATTTAGTTGGAGGCTTGCTTACAGTTTCAGGGGTTTGCAAATTATCATTATGGTAGAAGCCTGGTAGCAGGCAGAGTGCTGGAAAAGCAGCTGAGATCTACATCATGATTCACAAGCAAGAGAGAGAGAGAGTCAGAGATAAATATACAGAAAGAGAAGACAGAGTCAGAGAGAGAGGAGACAGAGAGAGAGAGACTGGGTCTGGGATTTCAAAACCTCAAAGCCCACTCCCATTGCCACACCTCCTCCAAAAAGGCCACACCTCCTAATCCTTTCCAAAAGTTCCACTCCCTGGGGACTAGCATTCAAATCATGAATGAGGCTAAGGAGGCTAGTCTCCTTCAAGCCACCACAGTATGCCTTTATGTGTGTTTATTTTTATTCATTGTGTTCTCTTCTGGAAGTTTCTGTTCTTCAGTGCTGAACAGATATTAAAATGATCTCACTGACAGCTGTAACTTTCTAGTTTTGGTTTTTTAAATACTTGTTTGACATTGAATCTTCCAGACTGGCTCTTCAGTTTTCTAATTTTTTCCCCTTAATTGTACATTTTTAGTTCTATTTGTCTGCTTTTTGGTAGAGTTTAAAAATATATAAATTGCTAGGTTTCCATTTAATTTTTCATTTCATTTTAATTCTCCAAGAATTCTTTTATTTTCAGAATTTTTCACGCAAGAGACTTAGGAAGATATTGTAGAGACTATTGTATATAATATTAAACATATCAGTTATATGTCATTCTAAATATCTGTAAGGGTTGTATGGTCCTCTGAACATTGCTTTGAGAAACAAGCTGGCATCACAGAAGCCTTTGGAGGGGGCTGCTTCTTATTCCCACCAAAGCAGAAGCACGTAACTTATTTACCTTCATAGACTTATTCTGGAGGGGAGTTTGCATCAGGATGAAATGTGCCTGGAGTCTCAGAGTCATCTGATACAGAGGAGATGTTAAAGTTGAGGGCTTTGGGATCTAATGAATGAAGATGAATGCAGTTTTTAGATGTGAGAGGGCCATAAATTAATGGGGAGGAGAGCAAGTAAATACCTTTGTGGCTTAGGTGCCTCCTCCGAGGTTCAGGTGTTGTCAATGTGACAATATAAGGTAAGATCTTAGAGAAGCGACTAGGCAATACCCCTTTTATGAAGAAGTTTAGCATCCTGTGGTGGTTTGAACAAGAATTGTCTCCATAAGCTCATAGATTTGAATTCTTGGTCACCAAGGAGTGGCTCTATTATGAGGTGTGGCATTGTTGGAGGAAGTGTGTCACTGAGGGTGGATTGTGGGATTTCAGATACCAAGCTAGGCCCAGTGTCATTCTTCCCGCTGTCTGTGGATCTGGCTGTAGAACCACAGCTACCTCTCCCGCACCATGCCCGCCTACATGATGCCATGCTCTCTGCCATGATGATGGATTAAACCTATGATCCTGTAAGCAAGCCCCAATTAAATGCTTTTCTTTATAAGATTTGCCATGATCATGGTGTCTTTTCACAGCAATAGAACACTGACTAAGACGGAAGTTTGCACCAGGGAGCTGGGTACTGCTGTGACAGGCCTGACCGTGTTTCTTGGCAGAATGTGAACTTTGGAATTTAGATTAGGAAAGCAGTTGAATGCTTTAAGTGGGACTTAATGGGCCATCTTAGTAGGATGAGGGAAGACACTGGTTCTGAGAGCAATATAGATTATGACAGCTGGTTCAAGAGGTTTTAGAGAAGAATAATATTCGTATGTAGCCTAGAGATTGTTCTCGTGATATTTTGGTGAAGAATGCAGCTGTTTTCTAACCTTGTCCAAAAAAAAAAGTGTCAGAGGCAAGATTGAACAGTTTTGGATTAACAGCATTGGCAAAGGAGATTTCAAAACAGCTTAGTTTTGACTATGTCATGTGGTTATTAGTGGCCAATCTTGTGCAGATCTTTATAATGAAAAGGAACAAGCTGAGCAAGGAAAAATGCAAAATGTACAGTTTGAGGAGAAAAGGGGCATCCGGAAGTATAAGGGAGCTAAATTCTGACTTCGAGGAGACAAAAAGATTAAAGAAAAGCATATTCATGGTGCCAAATGGAATAAAGTGAGTGGTAACCTCAGGGCAATACCCCACTCAGCTTTCACAAGCTTCCAATTTGTGAAAAAGAATCAAAGAAAAGGTCTGGCTAGGTGTGGTAGTACACCTGCACAGAATCCCAGCACTCAGTATGTAAAGGGAGGTGAACTTCTGAGTTTAAGGCCATCCTGGTCTTTAGAACAAGTTCCAAGATAGCCAAGCTTAGTAAAGGAAATCATTGAAAACAGAAAGCTGATGAAAATATGTTTGAATAAAGGGATGATGTTCCAGTCCCAGGAAGCAGCACAATCTAGCAGTTATGGCCACATGGTTCTGGCTTTAGAGTCAAGGATACAAGAAAGGGGTTGTGAAATCTCTCTCTGTGGCTAGGTGTGTATCAGGGGTGTCCCTACATGGAGGCCTAGATAGGCCATTGTATGAAGCTGTGAAAGTGATGACTGGATTTCACTGGACACCACAAGATGTTGGAGATGCCAGAGCCCTGGACTACTTGCCATGGAGAGTTGCTAAGGGGGTGTAGAACCAACTGAGAGGGAGAAGTGTGTTATAGTCAATAGAGCTGAAAGCAGATCTGAAGAGCTCTTTGAGATCAGACATGGGGAAGAGTTTGGCGTTTGTCCAGATGGTATTTGGTCTTGTTGTGGTCCAGTATTTCCTCACTATGCCCCCTTGCTTCCCTTTCAAGTGGTAATGTACATCCTGTGCCATCTTGTATTGGTAGTATGTGATATGCTTTTTGGTTTTGACTTTACACTCAAGTTAAGGGATTTTCATGAGTCTCAGAAGAGACTTTGGACTTTTAAACAGTGTTGAGACTGTTATAGACTAAGGGGACTTTTGAAGTTAGACTGAACACATTTTTGCATTATGATATGGCTACAAGCCTATGTGGGCCAGGGAGTGGAATGTGGTGGTTTGAATAATAATGGCCTCCATAAGCTCAGAGGCTGCAATGCTTGGTCACCAGGCGCTATTAGGAGTTGTGGCCTTGTTGGAGAAGTCATGGCCTTGTTAGAATAGGCATGGCCTTGTTGATGAAAGTGTGTCACTGGGGGTGGGCTTTGGGGTTTTAGATGCCCAAGCCAGTTTCAGTGGCTCTCTCTCTTCCTGCAGATTTAAATGTAGAACTCTCAGCTACTTTTCTAGCACCATGCCTGCCTACCTGCCACCATGACAATAATGGGCTAAACCTATGGATCTGTAAACAATTCTGGACTAAATGCTTTCCTTTATAAGAGTTTCCATTGTCATGGTGTCTCTTCATAGCAATAGAACACTGACTAAGTCAAGGCCCATCAGTGCTTTCACTGAGGGATTTTCTTTCCTGCTCTTCTATTATACGGGCATATAATATTGACCTCTCATGTCCTTACATCATCTGCTCTGTGAGGTCCCAGCCTAAAATCTCTCATCAAATATTAGTGTTGTCATCTTAGACTTCCACGGCTCCCATGTTGGGAGAAATATATCACTGTTTCCTATGTTTCTTAGTTTATAACATTCTGTTATAATGGCACAAGCATACTAAGAAAATAACCAGATAGTTTAGAGTCTGTACCCATCACTCCTTCTTGAACTTTCTTATCTAATCTCAAACTCCAAGACAATATTTCCACTATTTTAAGTGATCCAAAGACCAAGGACCAGATAAGTAAACACTGCTAATCAAGGTCGGTCAGAATTTGACCTACTCCTGACTATTGGCACTGTCTTGTCCCTCCTGTAGAAACTCTAGTCAAAGACTGCGGGTTTTCCTCCCCACTTTCTGCTCCCAACATGACTGTTCCTCTTTTGTGACATAGCATGTCCTCTAAAATTCATGAGTATAAACTTGCTCCTTCCAAGCTCCATTCTTTTTCTCTTCCATGGGCTCATGCTTGTTACCATGTATATCCTTAGAAAGTCCCTGAATATTCTTTTATTTTCCCCCCTCCAAATGAGCTTATTTACCTGGGGTCTGATTTTTCTTGTTTGAGACATTCCATGTTTGTCTTTACTGGTTTCTCATGTTCCAGACCTGGACATCAAGAAGTCGTCCAAATTGTGCTGTGGCTGAGGCTGTAGGCATGAACTTCACGGGGATGATTGACAGGAGTGGTGCTTACTGTTTTCAGTTGAAGCTTCATGTTAATATCTTTAGCTTCTTCCCATACACAGTTTAGAGTGCTTAGAATATGAAATTCTAGTTCACACTGTGGGGAATACTATTATGTATGTCAACATTTTGGGGGGAATGGCTGGAGCTTTTTATTTCCAGCCAGTAAACCTGTTTAATTTCTTCTCAGTAAACTACAAGATTAATAGGGTTTCCTTGGCTAGAGACACTATTTGGCTCTATTGATATGTACAGATTTCAGGCTATATCTAAGTTTTTAGATATCTCAGATGACCTCTGCACACTGGCAGCCATTCAGAAGGATTTAGGACCTGCAAGGAGTTATTGCCTATAATGATTTGGTTGTAATTTCTTACATGTAAATGGTAAATTACCTTTTTATATTATGAGCCATGAATATTCTACATTATATTCTAAACACGTTAAGCTCTGAAGCTTAAATCAAAGGCCAGGAAATAAGCATCTGAAGTTAGAAAAATATTACACATTTTAGAAACTTCACATTATCAGCTGAAACGCCTATCGATCAGAGACAAATATGTCCCTTGTTGCTAGTTAATGCAGGCATTCATGTAAAAACTTTTGTTTTTAAAGCAAAGGAGAGAAGTGCTGTTCTTAATCTGGCACCTGCTAACAATCTGTTCTGCATCCTTGACACATGACTGGCTTCAAATACCTGAACACCAGGAGGATAAGAGCAATTTTTCTCTTTCTTTCTTGTACCGAGCTCTTGGGTGATACAGAAAATGTCTTCTGGGCAAGTACATTGATGGTGCTTTTATCATAATTATGATTATTATAATCTATTCTCATCATTCAGGACCTTCCATTTTCTTGCTATGTGAAAGAATCACTTTGAGTCACATGGCCTTTTAAAAGAGTCAAAATTGAAAAATGAGTAGAAACTTCCATCTGAACTGACCTTTGACTTAGACACAGATACCGCCTTTTCATAGATTGTCAATCTGAGTGCAATGCAATATATTTCTGTTAAAATTTTTTTATATAGCCATTTGGTAAAAGAATGTATCCTATTAAAAGATGAAAGGCTATTGCTTTTTATTATTCTCTTTGGTCTCAGGTTCTTTCTGCTGAGAGAAGCCATAGGTACTACCTTGGCCTTGATGAGAACCTAAGGGACTTATATGTTTATAGTATGTCCTTCCCAGGATATTGCTCTTTTCTGATGGACAGCATCATGCCTAAGCTTTAAGCCTGTGACAAGATATCCTCATTGGAAATATGTTTCCATTGGTAGATATCCATGTGGCTCTTATCTAAATGGTGTGTAGTTTATTTCTACCAGAAATCACCTCTTTCTAGAACACTGTCATATTTCCACAGTCCATATGACTGTGGGGGCCAATGTGATGAGTTTGGGAAGTTATATTTCCATGTACTGTTCAGAAGCAAAGGTAAAGAGCAAGTACACGTGCCAACCACATGGAAGAATTTGGATGATAGAGGTTGGTATGGGTACTGGAAAGCATCAAGGTAACCAAGTTTTCCAGCACAAGACATCTAATTCCATACTTAAATGAATGTAAGTATTCACAAGGGGTTAGTTGTATTATAAATGTGAGTATGTACATTTGTCTAGTTGGTGTGTAGCATTCACAAAGCAAATTTGGAGCTCTTTACAAGTCAACCAATGTGCAGAGTTCTCTAATTCCAGGGATGGAGATGTTCTTCCTGGCAAATGTGGAACATCTTAGGATAAGAATCCAATACACTACTTGGCATAATTTGAAGGCTGAGCCTTTGAATATGATTGAGGTCAAATAAGAGTGTTTTATATTTGGCAATTAAAAGCTCCTTTGGCAGATCTAGCATGTAATCCAAGTGGGTTTTACAATACTAACATTACTGACTGAATAATATTGATTGAAACAAATGTCCAACTTCCATTTACAAATGAGTACTAAAGGAGTTCAGAAACTGTCTTAAATAATCTATTGAAATGTTTGTAAAGTAAGCCACTCTTGCAAAAATGTAAGCTCTGTATTCATCATGGGTCTCTAGAGAAACATAAATGTATGTGCGTACATGTATGCTAATTACATATAAACATATACATGTTTTTACAATAGATCTATAATTAATCTATACATATGAATAAACATTTACACATATAGCATTTTATATATATGCAGTCCACATTTATTGTGTGGTTGGCTCATATGAAAATGGAGCCTAAGAAGTCCCATAGCAAGCTATTTACAAGCTGTAGAAGATACACATTTAGAGAATTCATTAGCATGACTCAATTCAAGGCTGATGATTCGAGAAACCAAAGCACTGATGGTGTAACTATAGCTCAAGGTTGAGCTTAAGAATCTAGTGAAAGGTAGACAAGCTTGAGTTACTGCCATTACATCTCTCAAAGATAAATTATAAGCTGAAATAAACTCATTCTTTCCAAGTTGGTTTGCTTAGAGGGTTTTATCATAGGGAAAAGAGAAGAGATAAAAAAAATAGTAGCTTACAATAACTATAGAAATGTAGGTAGTGAAGGCTCATCTAATGAGACTTTAGAAGGAAATAAGACTATTGAGAAATTGCCTAGAGGCCACTTTGTTGTTGTTCCTATTGCTGTTGTTATATTTTGGAAAAAAAATCTAGCTCTTAATATCAGACATAGATTTTTATTGTCTACTTAGTACTATGAGTACTAAAATAGTATCTCTGGTGAAATAAAAGGGATGATTTGTTCGCACTGAAACAACCAGGTTTTAGGAAACCATTTCTTTCTTTATGGATGTAGTCAACATTTCTGTGGCTTTCCTGCTAGGGATTGTAACGGACTTGGATTCTGATTCTCCCACTACAGAGGCGATCCTCCTTAGAAACTTAAAGGTCTGAAGCACTGCATTGTTTTTTTTAGATTTGCTACTTTCTAATGGAGTTAGAAAGAGATCCTAATTGTGTTTTCAACCTTGTTGACCAGCATTAGTACTATAATCTGCTTTAGGGTGGTTAATTCTTCATTATGGGCCTAGGGATTACACTTGATTGTTACGTTGTCAATTATTCCATCTTCTCTTTACATTTAATAGTTACATGAATAAGTCAGTGCTGAATGCTAAAATCTTCTTCCACGAGAATGTACTACAATTTCTCTAGGATTAAATAATATAATAGCAGTGTATGTGTTCATCCATCCATCCACCCACACATTCATCTTACTAGTTACTCCTATTTCGTGTGTAAAGTAAAAACCTAAGTTGTCTCAGCCAGGACTATCTACCTTCTTTGATCTACTTAATCGATGGTCTTCTATTATTGCTCTTATGTTAGAAGGCATCTCTCATTTGTTCCAATACACTTTATGCTCCCCTAGAAATAGCATTTTCACCTTAGAATGCTGTTGCTTATGGGCCTGGATTCAGATTACCTAGGTTCAAACCATAGTTCCCACTTATTACCAGCTCTAGGATCTAAAGCAAGTCAGTTACTTTCCTTGAGTTTCATTTCCTCATCTCTTAAATAGAAGCAATAACAAACCTACCTAATATAGTTATAATGATTATACTTATTTATTCAGGAACTGGTTACTGAATAACTATTGTAAATTCTGGCTGAAAGGCATTGGACAGACTAAGATAACTGCCTTGCTTTCATTCTTGTGGAGATGGGCAATGAACACATAAATATATAAAACATATAAATGGCTAGAGGACAGTAGAAAGTACCATATAGGAACAGATGTCATATTCTCTGAATATGAGAATTCCAAGAACAAGGAAGAACATTTAGGGTTATACAGGAGTGGGATAAAGTAGCAAGGTTAGTTTGAGTCAGGTCGAGATTAGCACTATTCATTCAAGTGAAGATATGTTCATAGTGGTGTGTGGTTGTGTGTGTGTGTGCGTGTGTGTGTGTGTGTGTGTGTGTGTGTATGTAAGAATAAATAAATTAGAAACCAACAGGTTGAGTTTCTGCTTGTGCTATGGATAGAATTAGATAAACTTCCCCAATTTCATATAATGAATTTTTACTATGTGACTGTGTTTGGAAGTAAGTCCTTTGAAAACAAAATGTAATTTAGGGTATGTTAGTCCCAATCCTATGCAACTACTGTTTCTACAAGAGAAGGGTATGGGAATGCAGGTGCATGTAGGGAGAAAACCATGTGGAAGATGGAATAAAAGAGCCACATAAACAAAGGAGGAAGGTTACAGAACAACTACCATTATCAGTAGCTTAACCTCATATTTCTAGCTTCAGAATTGTGAAAGAATGAATTTCAGTTGTTAATGTCACCCAGCTTGTAGAATTTTTTCATGGAACTTCCAACCAATTAACCCAAGTCAAATAACTCAAAAGGCAGTTACATTAGTCTGTAGCCAATTCTCTGCTCACAGCAAGAAGTCCGGTGCTTAGAAACCATTAAAATGTTGGAGGGATTGTACATTGAGGTATTTAAAATTACTAAGTAGAACGTGATCGTGTAGGAAGGTATGAGGTAGAGGAGAGGAGAGATTTGAGAACTTGTCTGATGGATAGTGTTTCCAAACTGTCCTTGGGTAGTAAAGGGACTAGCAAAGAGACCAGAAGTGAGCAGCCTAGGACACTAGAAGAAAGGAGAGGAGTTTCAAGGATGCAAGTGAAAAGAATATTTGAAGAACCTGGGAGGGACCCATTTGGCAAATGGGAGACGAGAGTTGAGTAAGACAAAAACTGAGATGGTTCAATCATAGGGGCCAACTTTGAGGTAGCTAGTAAGCTGAGGCCTGGGGACTGTAATGCACGAAAGTTTGCAGTTTGCATGATAGTATTTCAAGTGAGAGTGGATGGTAAATCTGTGGAGATGGTGAGATAAAACTCTTCTTTCACAGAGGAAGTGAGGTCAGAGGTGCACATAGCATGGTTTTGATGTTAGCTGCTGTTCTTAATACTCTTAAGGTTTTTAGAAGTTGGGCTCAGACAGACACATGAGTGCTTATAGCACACAGGGTCCACCAAAGGAAGACAGAAGTGGAGGAGAGAAGAGAGAGAGGCCTAGATTTCTCTAAGGTATTAGCCAGACAGGAGTAGGACAGAGCCATATTGTTTAGTTCTCCTGACACTGTGGCGCTCTGACTGTAGGAACCTTCATCTACAAAGAACTTTCACACACATGACCTAAAATTACTTTCGCAACAGCTCTCTAAAGAAGGAAGTGCATGCCTCACTCCACACATGAGAAAATTAAGGTTCTGGTTGATCTGGTGTTGTTTGTTGTTGGACAGTTAAAAACTCTCCAGCTCCTTGCTTCATTTAAAGCTCGGAGATGACTTCAGCGAATCTAACTTGAATTGCTTCATTAGAATGCTGGAATTTTCTGAGCAGTTATTGCTCAGTTCCTCTCTTCCCTAACTGCATTAGTTCTCTTTACAGAAGCCTTGAGATGGTATTAAAGACCCCTTTTATTTTTGCTTACATCTAATACATATTACATAGCTAATATAAGATTACAATCAATGCCACACAGCTTTGGCTCTCCAGCCTATTAGAAGTTTAATAAAAAGAAAGTCCTAGAAATTCTGCTTTGATCCAATTCTGGGAATTATTAATTCAGTTTTAAAAGAGTAAACCTCCTCGGTTTTCACCATGTTGCAACAAAGCCCAGGAGATTTAGGGTCTGGTGGCCTGAAGTACAGTGCTGGTTGGGCAGAACCTGGGTAATTTTATTCATGGTTGGCATGGGTTTTAGGCAAATGACCTGTAAGTCCAAGGCTTTAGGCCAGAGCTTGGATAGGGTCTGGTTAGTGGTGGAACAACACTTCCCAATCACAGAAAGATTTCAGATTGGGGTATGTCTGATTTATATCGCTACAAAGAGACAGATATTGTCAGCTAAGTGGCTAAATGAGCAACAGCTGAGCTTATGGGCAAGCACGATGGATAGAGTTCACCCAAAGACAGGCACCAAAGGGTGGGTTTAAAAGGAACAATTATGTGGGGAATTTTCAGTACACTGTGGGACTACTAAAGAAATTGTCTTTATCCTTACCCATTAGCATGGAAAGACTAATCCACAATGCCCTAAGGAAGGGTTCTTTGCTCAGAAATGTGGCATTCACTTTCTGTAACTCTGCATGGGAAATTCCTTTTAAAGCTGTGCATTTCACAAAATGTAGTAATTGCCCTGGGGTGTAAAGAATTACAGAAGATTGGGGGGTGGGTGGGTGCAGTAATCACAAAGCCAGCGCACGAATGAGAAGGAGACACACAGAAACCCCATTGTTTCCAGTGATCATCAAAAATAGGTCAGAAAACAAGTTCTGCTTTGATGCACGATGTTTTTATTTCCAGTAAATTCTGAGTAATGAAGTGTAACCTCAGCAAATGGAAGCTAGAGTCAATAAAGAGCCAGAGAACTCATTACAGAAATAGCATGGGAGGATTTGTTTCCAGGACATATTTTAGCAGGATCTCCATCCCATGGTTTCTATCAAACTTTTTCTTAGTTTTACTCTTCTTTCAGTTTGATTGATCTATTGAGCCAGATGTAGGCACTTGGAACTGATAGTATTTAGTACTTATTCTCATGTCTGTGGCAAAATTAAAAGCATCCTTGCGCACGGTAGGCAGTATGCAGAGGACGTTGGTTTGAAGTCATATGAGCTTGGTTCCATGACTACTTGCTAGCTCTCCAGCTGTATAAATTTTGCCTTGTATGTAAGATTTTCTATATGTAAAATGAGGGTCATTTTTCACTGTTGTCATGGTGATGTGGGAAGCTAGGTATGTCAAACACCTGATACATCCAAGGTAGGAGGGGCCACTGGGATTATGTCTTGAAGTCGTCATCAAGTGCCTGGAAGAGGCTATATGTGTCTATATATTTGTGGGCATATTGCTGTGGTGGTGGTATGGGGAAGGGGGCATGGTATTGCTTCTTGCTTCTGGTTCTAGAGCGATGTATTGTGCTATGGCCTCACACAGCCTTACTTAGTACTAGCATTCAACTCTGGCTGAAAGTCTCAGCCTTTTCTCCTCCATATAACCCCTAGCCTTCCTCACTAATAGGATAGCTTCATAATTTGTATAAGCATAACAGCAGAAACCCTGTCAGATTCTCATAGCTGCTACCCACTATCCTTCTCTCATTCTGTCTATTAGAAAGCTCTAGACCCACATATCTTGGTAACTAGGATGCTGTCTGGGATCGACAGCAGTTACTATGGGCTTGCTCCCTGTAATCTGCACTGCTCACCTGAAGACATACTTCCTAAGCTCCTCTTGAGTTTACTTCACAATAGGTGAGAACTCCTTTTGCTGTTAAGTTACCAGAAAGTTGTTACAACTCAGGGTTGAAAAATCTTTCAGGAGTTGTTAACGAGACAATGTGTTCATTAGAATGTCACTCACCAGTTAGCTCCCTTTTAATAGCAGTATATGCAACTTACCTTCTGCTTGACAGAAGTAAGCATTTATCAAAAAAAAAGAGAGAGAGAAAAAACAGGCAAAACACACACACACGCACACACACACACACACACACACATACACACACACTCTTAGGTTATGTAAACATGCATTGTATGATAGATATTTCCTTGGGGAGATATCACACACATGTCTACTAGGTTGGTCAGTCTCATTACCTGGCAGTTTAATCATTCATTCTACAAAGCTGGGGAAGGTGTTTTAAGAATCTTCCAAATTTCTGCTTTCTCAATCATGTGACCTTTTGTTTACCTCCTGAGTCTTATAAACTGCCTCCTCCCTCCTGGAGGGAATGTTTCATGTTTAAACTATAGACAACAGTGTGCATGTAACATTCGAATATTCTTTTTCATGTATTGCCTACAGCAAAATAAATATAATTTTCTGAATACAGAAGGTAGAAAGGAAGTTTATCAAATTCCCTTAGGTTCCGCATCTGTAAAAAAGAGATAAGCTCACAGTAATATTGTTTCAGTGAAGCTGACACATTTCCAAGCAAGCCCTAAATTCCGTGTCCAGTTTCTACTCAAATCACCAATTCAGTGGCTCCAGATGTGGATACATCCTTGTCATTTGCACTGGTATAATAATGCTCATTATCAATATTTACATGGATGGCTTCACCGAGCCTTTTATTTTATTTTATCTTATAATATTTTAGTTATTTAGCTACAGGACATTGCACACACTTTTCATCCAGCCCTCCAAAGGCTTCCTCTTGGTAACCTGATATGGCTCTGTCAGTTGCCTGAAGTAGCTATATTCTCCTTCTGATCTAATGAATATATAGTGAAGAAAGGAAGAAAGGAAGGAAAGAAGGAATGTGAAATGCAAATGAATTCCCTCTTCATCTATCATGCCCTCTCTGATGGGACTTCCTATAAAAAAAAGAGAGAGAGATTAGCAAGAGAAAAGAAATAGAGCTTTACATATTTATTTCTTGTCTACATATAATATAGCCCAGGGAAAGTAGTCTATGTCTATTACAGATAAAGAACTGTCTTAAACTTCAGACTCCACATCATCTTTTGAACAAAGAAAGAGCAAGGGGCTTGGATGGGACAAGATGGCTGGAACTGTGCTGGCCAACAAGGATAGAACTACTTTCCCACTGACTGATTCCATGAAGATTTAGTCCTAGTTTCTTCCTGCTTCAGGGTGGGGATTTTCTAAATCCCCAAGACTTTCTAAATAGAGCTGATGGTTTGGTCTAAAATGTCCTCCAAAGGGCATTTGTCTGGTTTGGTTGCCATATGGTGGTACGGATGGGAGGTGGTGGCATCTTTATGAAACGGGTCTAATGGAAGACATTCTTGGATGGTCACTGGGGGTGTGTCCTGGGAGGGGAAATTGGGATCTCAGCCACCTCCTCTTTCTCTCCTTGCTTTCCAGTCACCATGGAATGAGGAAGCTTCCTCTTCCACGAGCTTCTCAATGTGTTCTTTCTCTACACCACCAAGTAATCATGGGCTGAGACTCTGAGACTGTGAAGCCAAAGAAACCTTCTCTCTTTTTAAGTTTTGTCACAGTGACAGGAGCTTCCTTACACAAAGAGTATGCATTTCTTTCACAAAGCGGTAACTTTACAGAGTTCCTTTTGTGACTGCAGTTTATTTTAAAATCCAGAAAACACTAATTATTTTGAATTATCAATACATTTTTTATTCATGTACTGAGATATGACTGTGTACTTATAAGTATATATAACTATATGTTAAACATTGAAAATGGTTAAGGATATAGAAACGCTAACCACACTGATTTATCATCACACATACATGCATCAGATTATCACATCATAGTCTGAAAAGCTAGTCAACACAATAGTTGTTTAAAATAACTCAAAATATTCCCTGTACCAAAGAGGCATGTTTTGAGTAGTTTCAAAGGGAAGAAGAAAGAATGAAGCAATAGAGAATGAGAGAATGAGGAAAAATAGATGAGAAGAGACGAGAAAACGGCATCTGTTTTTACTTAAATACACTGATCTGTTTTCTTTAAGTCCATCTGCTTGTGTCACAGAGTCTGGGCTCAAGGTTAGCATTGTGCAGAGCTCGGCTTTTATGACAATCTCCCCTTTCCAGGTTGAGTACTTTGCACTCCTGCGGGGAGAGGGGGCATGTTTACTTTTTCCAAGAACTGGAAAGACCATCTTTCTCTTGGGCCACCTTTATTTTGAATTTCTTATATCTCTCCATCCAAACACTTTTTAAAAAATTATTGAGTCTTTATTTTTCAGGTTACATTTCCCAAACTTGGAGACAGCCCTTCGTAGGTGAAATAGCTTTCTTTTCAAAGATTCATTTTTCTTTGGAGGACATTGCCTTAAACTTAGGAAGTAATGTTAAACCCCCAAGTGCTTGACAAAAGGCTGCTTTCATAGTGTGATATATGGATGACAAACACCACTTAGATGATGTTTTTCTCTATAAATCAGCATTGAGATATGTGTTCTTCATGTACCTATTTTGTAGATGGCACAATAGCTATGAGAATTAAGTAATTGGCCAGATCTGACTTGGATATCTTTACTGACTTTATCCAGATTTTGTCTTATTGTATCCGTGGATCGGTGCCCAAGCCCAGCCACTCTTCTTCTACATGTCAAAATTCTTTACACAGGGCCAAGGTCCTTAGTGTCAATGGCTCCTGAATCCAAAGTCTTTGGACTCCATTTTAGACTAGACTCCAATTAGTGCAAACCTGTGGTTGGACAGTCACCGCACATTGTTTGTGGATAAGACTAATGCCTGCTTCATCATCTTGTTTTACCTTTCTGGGTATCTGCTCTGCATTGTGTCTGTATTCCTACCTAAGCTTAGGCACTAACTGTTCTCCTGCGTGGAAATATTCCTACACATTCAGCTGGGACTTTGGGAGGTTTTAGAGTTTGCTTAAAGTTTCATATGCTTCTTAAAACCCCTTTGGAAAGAAATATAGTGGACTCCCTGATTGTGTGCCTAAGCATTTCATTGAAAACAACCCTGATAAACATGTCCCAAACAACATTTATCTCAAGGACTTTGATGTCTCTCTGGATAAAAACTTTTAAGGAGTAATTGACAACACTGCTGTCTATGCTCTGTTCATTCAGTTAACTTCTTTGGGTCCCAAGTATTTGAATAGCTAATATGATCCTTTCCTATTATATTATGCTACTAGATAGTAGTAACAGAATATGCTAGGGATTATATACATAATCTATAATATAATATACTAGTAACTACCAAGTAGTAGTTACTAGATAGTAGTAGCCCAGTGGAACACAATGGGTTCACCTATTCAATTTGTTTCATTGTTCAGACACGGCAATTTTGGAAGTAGAAAGGTTTTGTTTTGGCATTGCTAGAGCCTCATCATGAATGTGTTCCACTATGCTATCCATATAAAATCTCCAGCCTTGGCTTGTTTGGAAGAGTAGAGTCTCTGAAGAATGTACTTTCCTCCTTCTCGTCATAAAAGAGTGTTTATAAACATGGATGCTGTGTGAAAACCCACTGATCCCATGTGACTGTGTCAAGTTCTCCAGCACAGTGATGATTTCAAATGCGCCCCGGTGTCCACATGTTCTTGTGAAAATTTCAGCATTTGGAATCAAGATGACTTTATAGGAAAAAATGCAGGAAGAAATAAACATATATAAATAACTTCAAAGAGCTAGAGTTTAGTGACACCCTAAAATGACATTTCTCCTCTATTGCCAGAAGCTGTGGCACCTAAAAAAGAATATGGCACTGTGGAAAAGACCTTAGTAACATGTTGTCATATAGCGAGGCCCTCATTGTCCAGAGCCTGCTTCACAATGGACACCCCATAATAGTTGCTGATTCTGAAAATGAAAATCTGCAGACATTAAAAATGAATGGATAGAACTGAAAAATCCATTCCTCAAAAGACGTGTGTGTGTGTGTGTGTGTGTGTGTGTGTGTGTGTGTACATATGTGTTCAGGTGCCTTGTAGGCAAGAGCAGGGGTTAGGATCTCCTGGAGCTGGAGTGGTCATGATGTGTGGACACTGAAAATCAAACTCATTATTTTAAGACATTACTTTATATTATTACCTGACATTGTTGGATGGGTTGATGATGTTCTTCACATAAAATAATTATGGGGAAGATATGTCAAACTACTGTTGCTTGCAAACTTTAGTTTATCAAGTGTGAAGTTAAAGAGCTGGTTTCACAATGATCTTCCATCTGCCCAGCAGACTCACTTGTGTTTCTTTGCAGCATTTTATTGTGTGTTTGGTGTCTTTAGATTCACATACTCCCATTAAACAGTCATTCTGTCCAGTCTATGAAGTTCAAGATTGATTTAGTGCACCTAGAACATTATTGCCAACAGTCATAAGAAGTGACACCCTTAAAAAAAAACCCTAAAGCATTTGCTAGAGGGGGATTATTCAAAGAAGGGTAGGGCACAGTAATCTGTTCGTAGACTGAGATGCTTTGATCTTTGTTTCCTTTTTATAGCTGTGCATTTTTCATATTAAGGAAAGAGACGAAGAAGCCCTCTTCAAACTGCAATAATGGTAAAGTTCTGATCAGATAACGGTTATTAGGGGCTTCACAGATTTAGTGTATTCAGTACAGCTGACTAGAGCATTTGAGTATGAGTATCTTTTTATGATGGGATAATTAAAATGATATAATTGTTTGGAGATAGCAGTTTTGATGTCATTATTTGATTGAACAGACTCATTAACTCCAAGTGGCATAACAAAGTCTTATTAACTGAGCATCTGTGTACTCATTGCGGGTGGGAACTTTACATATGTTCTCATGTGTTGGGATTATTTTTTGCCCAGGGCCTATTCCATGATAGATGCCCATTAAATGCCTGCTGACTCTAAAACTGATTCATCCTTTATTTTAGAAAGAAGAGCACCTTTTACCTCTACATTTTTCCTTTGCATATACTTCTTTATGATCATTTTCAACTCAAAATTACCCTCAAAAATGGCATACCCAGTCTGGGAAGCCATATTTACTATGCTCATTTTCAAGTTTGCCACCCCCATCACAAAATTAATGGGTGAATAACCGTGGAGTTGGGCTTCTATGGCACAAACTCTACAGCTGCTTAAAGGAAACAGTCCCAAACCTCTATTATCCATTGTATTAAAGCATGGTGCTAGACATCTGGGGACAAGACGTGAGCTACTTGGAAAGAAAAAAGCCTTCTATGAAAGAAGTTTAGAACCAGGATTTCAGAGATGGCTCAGTGGTTAAGAGCACTGTCTGTTCTTCCAGAGGACCTGGGTTCAATTCATAGGACTCACATGACTGCTCACAACTGTCTCTAACTGTAGTTCCGGGGATCCAATATTCTTCTGGCTACTAGCAGGTACCCGACATGCATGTAGTAAACAGACATTCACTCAGGCAATCATACACATAAAATAACGATTAAAATTTAAACACAATTTTAGTAGCCATCTTTCTTTTTTTGTTTTCTTTCTTTCATTTTCCTTCTAGTAGATATTGAAAACATCTCACTGATAATCTAAAATTGAAAAGCTTTGGCTACTCTTTCTCATGTTTCTTATCTTAGCAAATTGTTTTCTAAATGCTCAAGCTGTAAAGCTGTGACATTTCATAGGCTCTGTCTTTTTCTTTATTGCCTATGTCCAGTTGGTTGTCATCTGGAGTTCTGAGAATTCTCTTTCTTGAATCCGACTGCACCTTTGTCCATGTTAATACTGCATTTTGCAGCTGTATATTTTTGCTTGGTCTACATCATTACAGCTGTGCTTCTGTACTCATGGTTCATCTACACTGGGTGAGAAGTGTCCTCGAAACCAGGGGCCATTCACTGTTTACAATCTTTTAAAAAACCCTAAAGGCTTATAGTAAATTCCCTCACATTCCTTGAGAGATCATGCAGTCCAGATGAGATGTGCAGACATCATTACCAGGCCTTTATTCTTCTTCAGGTGACATGATCACCCACATGGGGCAAACCATGAGTTCTGATGACCAGTTTATGCTCAGTGTCCCTGAACAACTATTTATAATGGTCTTTCCCTCCTAATGATTTAGATGATAAATTATGGGGCCCTCTGATATTTGTATCATAGACTTACTAAAAGGAGTGTTAGCGCATCTGATGACAATGGCCTGGAGATAAATTATCTAGATTTTAAACAGAATTGTTCTTACTCAAAAAAGGTAGACAGTGTGTTAATACATGGAGCCATATCAGTATTTCTGTAGAAAAAATGTATAAATACAGGAATTTTCTCCCTAAGTGAGAAATATAAAGATTGTAGTTTAAGGCACAATTTCATGTTAAGTTATTATAAAATGTATCTTTGGTTTTCAGAGCTTTTTGGGTTTGGAAAAAATAATTAAAGGCTTTTGGACCTGTAGTCAGTTGTGCTAGCCTGAAAAGAATTCTTTCTTTTCTTTAGCTCTTGGTTTTCTTACTTGCAAAATAGGAACAATAATTGTATACCCTAGTCGAGTCATTTGGGGATAAAATGAGATAATTACATGGCTGAGCTAAGCAAAGGCCTGCTATAGAAAGCTCAATAAATGCTAGTTATTTTTATTAGCCACATTCTATTTCCACCTTATCCAAAGGCAGAAAGCTCAAATTATCTCAAGGCATGCAGTACGAGTTAAGAGAATACGATGATTGTGGGATCAAAAACCTCTATTTTTTTCGTGTGTATAGCTCAACCTCTTTTCCTCAGAGACCATTTATATCTCTCTACTGTATTGTAAATGGAACAAAGGCTTCTTAGTCACCATTATATCTCAAGGGCTTAGTTTCTGATACATAATATGCAGCTCAACAAATAATGGCTGAATGAATACATCAAAGCCTTGGGACCCCTACACAATATCACATTTAAAGGTGTTTTGAGCATATGAACATTTGGGAAAGTCACAAATATAAACAGGTAAAAGAGTTTTTCATAATACTTAGGAAATCTGAGCACAGCTTCTTTTTATTTAAGTTACAAGAAGGCTTTGCATCCCTCTACCTTTCTTGGCTCCCAGTAAGTTACCATGGTATCATAGGTCAAAAAGTCCTTTCCTGGCTCCCGAATTCATCAGAAACAGGGAAGTGCCTTAGAAGAGACAAGAACAGTGGTTAGCCCCTCTCATTTTTAATAGTTAAATTATTGTGATTTAATTTTTTTCCTAATTTATAAACAGATAGTTTATTATTAGTTAATTATATCATTATTACCAGGAGATGGTGGCAGGATTAATGCTTTAATCCAAGCATTCAGGAAGCAGAGGCAGGCGGATCTCTGTGAGTTCAAGGCCTGCCTGGTCTACAGAGTGAGTTCCAGGACAGCCAGAGTTACAACAGAGAAACCCTGTCTTGAAAAACAACCAAACAAAAAAGAATTATATCATTATTGTAATAAAATTCCTGATCGAATCATCTTAAAGGAGGAAGGGCTTGTTTTGGGTCACTGCTGGGGTACAGACCATCTTAGTGGAGAAGTGAAGTCAGCAGGAGCCTGAGACAGCTGGGCATATTGTATTCACAGTCAGGACGTAAAGAGTTAGGAATGCTTGTGATGTACTTATTTTTTTAAAAAATTCAGTCCAGGACCACAGCCAAAGGAATATTCACAGTTATGCTCACAGGAATGCTCACAGTTAAAGTGGGTCTTCACATCAATTGATATATTCGAGGTAATTTCTCATAAGTATGCCCAGATGCTTTGTCATTGGTGATTGACAGCCTGTGGAGTTGACAATCATATTTACCAACACACAGAGTTTCCCTCAAATTTCCTACCTACAAAACCCTGAAAATATTTATTAAATAAGTTGGTGCTGTATAACTATTTCTCCCGATTAGTGAATTACTATTAATTAAGAAGGGAGTATTGTAAGATGCAGGAAACTCAGAGAGTTTCAAGACTCATGGGGTCCCTCCCCACCCTGGATGGGAGGAGATATTCCCATGGAGGATCACGTGTAGACAGTCACAGGAATTCAGCTTTCAACTCTGGCCGCTTGTGTTGGGGAGGGTTTTCCAGAGATGCGTTTGCCTCCAAGTCACCTATGCTTCTGTAAGCAACAACATTAAACTCAGTGGTCCAGTGTTGTCGAAGTTTATTTTCAGTCATGTTTGAAATGGTTTTGTGCACTGTTGGGTGAGGGGCCGCCTAGGTCTTTGATTTTTGTATTGTTTGCAGGTGTTGGATTTCTGTGGGGACACTTGATTGTTTATGATCTGCACCTGAGGAGGGCTAAATCAATAAAAACACCTGAACTCAGATGCTCAGTGTTCCACTGTTGAGTGGGGCACTGGACATGATGGTGGTTCCCTCTGCTGAGGTCTGGCAGGGTTTACACCTATGAATATGCCTCCTTGTCTTTCTTGGTGAGCACACACAGCAGCGTACTACTATAGTCCAGTGTGCTATATTTGGGTGGATTGTTTATTTAGTTTTTCTTAGGCCCTGTGTGGGTGAGTATATGTTTATTCACATTTCCCTGGGGGGAACTCGCACAAAAGTTAGAAAACAAAATTGTATTCTCATTTGGCAGATTTTCCTTCCTATAACAAATCTAAAGTAAAATAGCATAATTTGAACAAATGTATGCGCTTTCATAATTCAACAATTAACCTTCAATGCAATGTTGGATTTGTCTGTGAAATCTACAGAGTTAAAGATATAGTATTCTAAAAGGATTTAAATCCACAATACTTTATCCACAACTGTGAAAGTAAAAAACTCAGAAACCTTTTTCTTCCTTCTTGTTCAATTGAGACATTTGATTTGGTCTGAATATATGTTATGGCAAAATATGAATTGACTTTGAGGTTATTTGGTCTCCGCTTATTCCACTAATATAAATGTGTTAATCGGCTTCCATTACTAAAATGAAACACCTGAGATCAGTCAGCTTGGAAAGAGGAAAGGCTTGTTTTAACGTATAGGATTTTGTAGTTTTCAGTCCAGGGTTAGTTCTCTTTGTTTTTGAGCCTGTTGCAATCACAGACCACAATCACACAGGGAGCATATGGTGGAGTAAGCTGCTTACTTCACAGTGACCAGGAAGTGAAGAGAGACAAGAGACTAGCTGTCCTAAATTCCCTTCTGAGGGTACTCTTCTGATGACTTAAGACCTACCCTAGGCCCCATCTTTTAAAGAATTAATTAATTAAATTTGTTCTTTTATAAATTCAAAGATATATCTAAAACATTCTGGTAATTCTTACTCCTTGCCTTCTCTTGTTTCCCTCTCACCCCTGTGAAACCACCCCCAAAACTTTCTCCTACATTTTTATATTTTGTTTTGTTTTGTGACCCACTGAGTTTAACTATGGCCATCTGTGTGCCCATGGGTTTGTAACTACCCATTACATAGTAGTGGATTCACAATAGAAAACAGAATCTCTCAGTAGCCAATATTTCAACAGGGAGAGTGAGATCTTCTCCATTCATCATGACTATTGACTAGTCTTATGGAAGTCCAAGACTACAGGTATGTAGTTATATAGCATAGGTATGTAGGTGTGTAGGTGAGTTCACTAGTGAAATGGTTGTGCGTTGCCCAGGTGACATTCCATGGTGCTTCTCCATATCTTCCAGCTCTTCCATTCTTTCTAACCCCTTCTCCATCCTAAAAACTAAAGGTCTTTGGGGAATCAACCAAAGGGTTATCAGTGACAACATATTTCTCAAGACCATCTAGTCACTTGCTCTTTGTCTCTCTTGTGAAGCAAGGTTGGCTTTCAAGAAAAAAACTTGGAGAGGGAGAATGTCATGTGCTAAGTTGAATGCATTTTGAAACGTATATGGGGGTGTGTTTGGAGTTTGTATTATAAAGAATTAAAGTTTTAGCCATTGCTTTTCTGTCCCTTGTTAAATACTAATCAATCTATAACTAGCTGTCTCAGGAAGATGAGGTGAGCAGTAGAGGAAAAAATGTCAGAAAAAGGCAAGTTTAAAGGATCATTTATTTCATTTTGTCACACTTTGCAATTCATGTAGAATTGTACTTCATGCCAAGATACAGAAGTTATGAGATGGTTCCTTCCTAGTAAGATACAGCACATGTGTAAATGCACTGATTCTCTCTCTTTCTCTCTCACACACACACACTCACACAGACACAGACACACACACACACACACACACACACACACACACACACACCACTAGCAGCAACAGCAGCAGCAGTTTCTTTTTAGTATAAAATTTCTCGAGCATAAGTATATAAAACTGATCTAGAAGTCTTGCTAAAGGGTAGGTTGCTAAGCTCCCTCCTCATTTCTGATCCAGCAATCAATTCTGGAGTAGGTATAAGAACTGGACTTGTTAACGAATGCACTCCTGCAATGGTTTCCACATTGGCTGCCTTTCGAATTTCATTTGCTGATACCCATGTCATCGTCTGGAGAGGCAGGGCCTTTTAGTAGATGACCATTCAGGAGAACTGAGCCTTCCTGAGTGTGTGAAGGCTTATACAAGAGGCATGAAGGATTATGTTTGCTTCTTTTGCCTTGGGAGCACATTGACATCCAGAAATCACAAAATAGCCCTTCACTAAACACAGGATTTGATGGTGACTTGATGTTAAACTCCCAAGCCCCTGGGGCAGCAAAAACTAAATCTGTTGTTTATCTGCTGTTTTCTAGACTGCTCTTGTCACAGCAGCCCAGACAGATGGTCAGAGTCTGGGATCCACACTTTAAGATTGAGGTGTGTTATGCCTAGACTCTGAGCATTGACTCCAGAGCGACAGTGAACATTACCTGGGACCTAGTTCCACTCCTGACTCTGAACACTAGAGTCATCTGGGCAGATACAGTGCCCTGCTATATCGTGGACTGACCAAGTCAGAATCTCTGGGATAGAGGAGAGATACTCTTTTATAGCCCTTTCACAGACCTTAATAACCATGAGGACCATAGCACTGTGGATGGGATTCTAAAGCAATTTGAGATCATGTGGCATGTATTCAAAAAAACAAATCCCCTCTCTCCTCATGCAGTTTTGGAAATGGTGCTTTGGTTTGAAGCTCAAAGCCTTCTGCAAAGCCTATCATCCTGACCTTGCCAGGGAACACAATCTCACAATTCCTGGATTGGGCCTAACTCCTTCTGCTTCTGGAAGGTTGATCTCAGTGGGTTCACTCCTTTGTGTCCTTGTCACTGAAGTTCAGGATCCTTGAGCCTAGACATTTTTAGATGACTCTTCTATGCCCGCCATGAGAGGCCCTGACCTCCTGAATCTGGCACTGACTATAATTTAGAGTAGAAGTCATTCTACTTTTCTGTTGGTCTTTCCACGAAACACTGAACTCAGAAGAAAGAGAGGATCATCTGAGTTTCAGTGTAGCTGTCCTTACTGTAATTTTAGATGTTTCTTCCTGTACTTCCTCCCTCAACCTTCCGTCTCCTCCTACCCTCAACTTGATCCTCTCCTTCTAGCCCCACCCCTATCTATCCAAAATTATCTATTCTATTTCACGATTCTTACAAGATCTATATGTACCCTCTAGTCCTTTATTCTATACCTCCCATCTGGGGCTCTACAAATTGTAGCTTGGTTATCATTTATTTAACAGTTAATATCCACATATAAGAGGATCCACACATAAGAGAATACACACCATTTTTGTCTATCTGGGGTTTGGGATATGAGAGAGACAGGGGTAAGGAGAGAGAGAGAGAGAAAGGGAGAGAGAGAGGGAGAGAGAGAGGGAGAGGGAGAGGGAGAGGGAGAGGGAGAGGGAGAGGGAGAGGGAGAGGGAGAGGGAGAGGGAGGATGAGTTAAATCTGGGAGGTGGAGGGCCTAGGCCTAGAGGAGGGCCTGTTGAAGCTTATGAGAAGCCTCCATAATGCATGCAAGGAGGAGTTCCTGTGAGAGGCCAAGGGCCACCTTATATAGGGGGAGGGCGAGAAGAGAGAAAGAAGGAATTCAAGAGCATTAGAAACCAGCTGTCCCTAGGAGAGATCCTATCTAGGGTAATGGCCTTGTGAGTTAGGTGATAATAATTAATCCCATACTCAGGGATCCATCTGGGAGTCCAGTAAGGGGAAAGGTGTGTCAGATTGTGTGGTTTGGAGAAGCAGAAGGAGGGAATGGCTGGTGAGCCTAGGGTCAAACAGATACAGGGAGCCAAAGAAATAGAGGCTCCCACGTTGGCTAGGAGGTCCCTCCCTCATGGGACAGACAGGTTGGCACCACTAGGAAGGAGTAGGTGAGACTGGGGGATTGGATTTGGAGTAGCTGGGGAAGAGGTAAACATCTGGTGTTAGCCACCTGTTTCCCTGGCCAGAGTGGCCTGTGGGTTCAAGGGGAGTGTAACAACATTGTATCTTTGGAAGAATATGTTCTTCTGTAAAACAAGAGTGAAGAAATGGCCCATCCTAGGTTGAGATAGGTTAGCTACTGAGATGGCAAAAATACTTTTTACCAATAGCCACGAACCTGCCTTGTTTCCTTTTTAAAAATCATCTTGCGAGCAATGGGTCTGTTGTGGCATTTTCATACATGTACATCAAATCATGCCCTCACTGCCTTCTCCTGCGCCCTAGCCCCTCTTATTTGTCCTCTTTCCCCTCACAAACCATCCTCCTTCTGATTTCACCTCACATCTATTCTAACACCCACTCTTTTCTTCCTCATTTACTGTCTATTAATCCACGTGATTGTATTGGTTGCTCTTCCGGTTGGTTGGATCACTGTTTGATATTTTCGTTCTCCTTTACTGTGTGGTCATCATGGACTTCTCCTTGTCTCTCCTTTGTCCATTGATGCCATTCCTGAAGTGTATTCTTACCTGTGTTCTTGTGATTATGTCTGCTTTACTCTTCTTGTGTGTATGTAGTCTATGAAGAATGTTCTCCAGTGCTGGCTTGGTTGTCATGAGATGCTTAGCTTGTACTCACTTTGAAGTGTCCTTATTTCTCTGTCAATATGTCTCTGGATGGAGTTAGCAGTTATTTCCTTTCAGGGCTTAGCATGCATTGTTCTATGCTTCTTGGATGTGTTGGGGTTGCTACTCAGACACGGGACACTCTGATGTGTTTGCCTTCGTGAGTTGGCACATTTCCTTTACAGCTTTCAATATTCTTTCGTTGTGTTTCGTACTGGATATCTTGGTGACAATGTGTTTTATAGAGGTTGTTCTCAATTGCTTCTTGCATTTGAGTGTTAATTGCTTTCTCTAGACTTGGAAATATTTGTTATAATTGTATGGGCTACATTCTCAGAGTCTTCAGTGTTTGTCTCATTTCCTTCTTCTCCTGTGTAGATTATTAGGTTCTGTCTCCTGATTGTACCCTAGAGTTCTCGGATATTTTGCTCACGCTTATCCTTTCTCATTGACATCTGACTGTAGTATTTCCTAAACCATGTGTTCCCACCACTATTCTTTCTTCTGCATGGGGAAGCCTATTAGTAATGTTTCTCCCTGTGATCTTTATTTGCCTCATTGTGTTTATCATTTCCAACATTTCTATCCTTTTCAAAATTCTAATTTCTCAGTGAATTTACTCAAGTGCTGCTAACTTTTTACCCATATCAGTAGTTCTCTCATCCATTTTGCTCCCATGTCCTCCACGTGGCTGCCGTTCTTCTTCAGGGCCTGGCTTGGACTGCTCTGCTCATTTTACCTTCTTTGGGAAATTTGTCATTTTGTTTTCACCAGTAAGCTTTTGGAATCTTCACCTAGTACTTTAGGTAATTCAGTATTTTTGAGTTCAGTGGTTGGAGTTATGGGAGGAATCCTTCTGCTGTGGTTCTTCTTAATTTTGTGTTTCCATGGTGCATTCTGCACATTCATAGGTTTGGGTTTCTCTTCCAGTTTTATGTGGGGATCTTCTTATTGCACAGTCAACCTCTGGGGGCTTAACTCTCAATACTAGTCATGGAGGAGAAGCCAAAATGCTGTAACAGTAAATCCATAAAACCACACAAGATGCAGAGATAAACTTAGGAATCGTTGATACCCACGGATATATCACTAATTCCAATAAGCCGGAAAATGGGATATCCAGTTCTGAACATGCTAGGAAGTTCAAAACTATTTAGAGTAAATGTGGAAATATGAAATGAAGGAGATAAAGAAGAAGATGGGGAAGGGTAAGAAAGAGAGAGGAGGGAGGGAGAAACATGATTAAATAGAAGAATAAGAAATGCTAAGGACTGTTGTGGATGAGAAAAGAACAAGAGGTTAGAAAAGATAAAAAAGAAAAGAGTATCAGTGAGACAGCTCAGAGAGGACGGACATGTGATACAAGCCCGGTGACCGGGCTTCAGCCCCAGGAATCCCTGTGGAAGGAGAAAAAGATTACCAAAAGTGCACACATGTACACACACATACATACATGTTGTGGTATGTTTAGTCATAAACAAGTTAGATGAATACATGAAGTCAAATAAAAAATAAAGTTTTTTTCCCCAATGTTCTGAAAATTAAATCACTACAAACAGTGTGAGAAAGAGAAATAAAGGGACCCTGGAGGGGCAAGAAAAGAAAAGCAATAAAGAATTAGAAGGAGAATAAATGATTTATTCTGGTCTTGAAAAGTGGACACTGCCAGACATATGCAGAAAGGTGGGGGTGGTCAGCTGGGCCATGTGTGTTTGTCTTTTTTATGGTTTCTGCTGATGCTGAGCCTGGATGTACAAGTGTCTACCAGCCACCAAACCTGTTTCACGTTGCTGGTTTACCTTCTGTGTGTACCAGGGGCTTCTGTCGGCCGCACTAGCTTTGCTGTCTTTTTCTTGGATAGAACGTCTCACCTACATAGCGTGTACCTCCTGGGGGTGGGTAGCATCTCCCGAGTGGGTTAGCAGGGTGGGAAGCAGCCACATCCCTGAGATCAGGACAGGCAGAGTGCTTGTCTCTGTACTTTCAGGGCCTCCTAATTAAATTATTAATCACTCAGCTACAGAGACACAGAAGTAGTATCAAATAAGCCACCAGAGCATTTGAGTTTCTGGTTTCTATAGCAACAAAAACCAGATAGGTAGCGACAAAGATTGATTGCTGACCTCAGGCTCATGGTTATCAGACTTCAGAGTTATTCTCAGTTGGTGAGATCTGCTCCTGGCCAGGTAACTGATGTGGCTGTCTTTCCACACATACTTCCTAAGCTAAACCTCCTTGGGTACGTATGTGTGTATGTGGTAAGCATGTGCATTAGGATTACAGGGTACTGTACAGGTACCATGCCTGCCTGTGGGTACTGTAGATTTGAACACAGTGCCTCAAGTTTGAGTGGTAAGTGCTTTATCCCCTGAGCCATGACGTATGCTTTCACTGTCAACAGATGGGCCTCCCCTCTCACTAGCCTCACAGGGGTATCTCTCACCCTTGGCGGTGGTAGATCAAAGTCATGTGTCCTCCCTTGTGCTTGGTCCTTATTCTTAGTTCCTAAGAGTATCTCAGTATTAAGTAATATGCTCTCCCTCAAGAACACACCTGCTCCCCTGCCCTGGAAACCATGCCGAGGCAGAATATTCAACACTACCAGGAAAGAAATCACTTCTTGGAAATCTCTGTGACTGGTTCCAGGTGGATATGGACTGTGGCCTTGCACTGAAGATAGGACTCTCAGTCTTTTCATCATGGCTGCTTGGCTTCCCCTTTGAAGCAGTTTCTGCTTCCCCTCCCATGAAGGGAGTGATGTGGCTGGAATGGGGTTCAGCTCCCCACTTCTCTGCTGGTTGCTCATCTTATTCTCCTCACTGTCTAGGTTCTTTACCATAAACTCGGAAGATTTCTGACATTTATTCTATGTGACATTATTTCTTTCTCTTTTTAGAATACAGTCCCACTTTTGTCTTATAATTTTTCTCCTTTATTAAGTCGCACAGAGGCAGTTTCTAATCACCCATCTTACCAGAAGTCTCTCGACTATCATTGTTTATTTACGTCTGCTCTTACGGTGTTACTGCAAAAGTGCACACACAAGGGTTCGCATGCGCACACATGCACACGCGCTTTGCAAAAGTTCTCAAATACTGATTTAAAACCGTCCGCCAAAGGTTAACCGAAGTCTCAGTTTGCATTTTCTGAGATAGGAGCAACATTCCAGACAAGTGTTTTGGCCATGTGAAAACCCTAAGCTTACCCTGGGGAATACTCTCCAGATACCAAGATGAAGGCGGGAAACTGCACTGATGTCGAGGGCACAAGGACCACCAAACACCCGGGTATTCATTCAGGCCTCGTTACAGTTCAGAATGGTTGCGCCATAGATTTTCCCCTCGTTTCTCTCACAGTGCGCTGCTGCCTCTTCGGTTCCTGTGGCACTGTGATGTTACACTACAGCACTGTGATACCGAAGAACCCAGGTTTTGGCAGCGGGAAAATGAGGGAATGTCTGTGGTTATCAGTTTCATTTTCCTTCAGTGTCTGAAATGTGCTTTGAGTCATGGTCTCTATGCAGTTGTTTCCAAAGGAATCCTTGTTGCACTTTGAAATCTCATGATGCCAGCTTTTACCGTTGGCCTTTCTCTTAGGATTGTTGTCTTAGGAGCACCCACGAGAAGCACCTATTAACTTCTGCTTCCGGCACACTAAGGCTTCTCTATCTTGCAGTCAAAACTTGCAAATTCTTCTCACAAACCAGTTTCAAAAGGGTGTGACTTGCAAAGTGGGGCTTATCAATAATGGCTCCACTCCTGGTACCAATTTTATATAGCAGTTGCTTTTATCACTGATGTTATGAACAACCGAGAAGAAATAGAGGTCGATTGTAGTATATAGTTTGTAAGGATGTAGTCACTCATGACAGAGAAGGCTTGCTTTTATTTAGATGGGACAGAAAGTGACTAGATACAATGTACATCAACAACTTATTCCCAGGGACTCCTTTCCTCCAATAGAATCTACCTCATAAAGAGTCCATATTCAGGAGCAAGAGAGATGGCTCAGTGGTTAAGAGTACTTGGAGCTCTTCCAGAGGATCTGGGTTTGGTTCCCAAAGCCCACATAATAAAGTCTCCTAACCATCTGTTTCAGGGCATATGACAATTTCTGACGCACATGAAAACATGTAGGCAAAACACTCATATATAGATAAAATAAAATAACAATAAAAATATTTTTAAAAAAAGATTTACAGCCACCCTAGACAGTACCGCCAACCAACTGGGGACCAAACATTCAAACATGTGAACCCATAGAAGACATTTCACATTGAAGCCATGAAAGGATTCAGTACAAGTTTCCTAGACAATCGATCACGGTAATACTTACATAGCAAGTCGGTTACTAGAAGATCTGAAGAAAAGTCAGGCAATAAAATAGATTCTGAAGAAAGTCGGGAGAGATGGGAAGGTGGCTGAGACTAAATCTCTGGAATGCTTATGTCTGAGAGGTGGAGGTGGAAATGATGGAGATGGGGGTGGGCATAGAGTAAGCAATTACTCAGGACACAGGCTCAAGTCTCATTGGTGACAAGGACAGAGGGAGCGAACTCTGGAGGGGAGGTAGAGTGTGTGTGTGTTGGGGGGAGGGGGGTCACTCCAGTGAAAGGAAAGACCCAGGGCTTGGGTGACTGAGGAGTCATGAAGACTTCTGGTGCATAGAGTAACAGAAGTGTTGTCATGGAAACCACATGGCAGGAATTAAAGTGTGTGCGATACGGAGGCAGCAAAGCAGACTTCTGGCTTGGAGAAGCTTAATGAAGGAAGGAAGGAGAGGGATCACATTCACGATCACTACGGGTAGTTACCGCACATCCCAAACCGTGTCTTCCTAACGTTGGTCCTGTGGATTTTGCTTGTGTCCCGCAGAGACACAAGAGACACGGAAGAGAATTGGGTGTGCCACCCTATGTTGGCATTGTGCCCTCACTTGCTTTTCTCTCTCATGAGAGTGGGAGCATGAAAACAAGAATGCCGTGCTCCTGGGGTTTACATGCTCCACGTTCAAACCTGACCCTCGTACGAGCTGTGTGGTCTGCGCATGTGCTGTGCAAAGGGATGAACGGATGCGCTCTTGAGTCCTCACCCAGCTTGTCACACATTGCACCTCTTCAACTCAGTCAGTCTGTGTGCATTTCTCTTCTTTGCTTCTGTTACTTCAAAAATGTAACTATCAATTCGTTTTCCTTCAGAAATATTTTCCTAATTTTTAAAACGTGTGTGTGTGGTGTCCGTGTGTATGTGAGTGCACGCGTGCATGTGAATATGTACACTTATGAGTATGAGCACCTGTGAATACACTTGTGAAGGCCAGGTGACCTGGCTCTGCCGTGTTCTATCCTGTATCCCTTCAGGCTGGGCCTCTCACTAAACCTGGAGCTCACTGTGTTGTAACCGGTCTGGCTGACCAGCAAGTCCCAGGAATCTTCCTTTCTCTGCCCTTCCCCATTATCCTTCCCTTCCACGTTGGGATTCCATGTGTGTGCAGCCATGCCTGGCTTTTATGTGGGTGCTGGGAGTCTGAACTCAGAACCTCATGTTTGGGCAGCATGCACTCTTACTCTACCGACTTTGACCTTAGCCCCATATTTTTCTGATAAATCTAGTGTATACAAAGCAATTATTTTGCCATGAGGTTTGAGAAGGAAAAAAACCTCTTTTCTGCTAGCTTCATTGGCCTCTGCGGAGCGGGGGTGGGGGGGGTGAGGGGGGGTGGGGGGGGCGGCATTTTTAGAAAGCTGAGACATGCTGTAAGGCTGCTAGTGGCCCTGCTGCTATTTAGACCACCGTGTTCTCAGTCAGGTGCACTGTCAGGAGTCTGGGCTGGGAACCTGTTCCTGTAGAAACACAATTGCCCTCCCTCCAGCTATGAACTTAGGAGACTCACCTTTGTCTTTGGAACAAGACCAAGGAACATGTCATGAACTCAGTCCTTTCCCATTTATCTTGTAGCCCCACTGTGTGCACCACGAAGTCCTCTCCACTTTGTGCCTGGAGAACACTTCCTGCATAGACAGCATACCCTGGGTCTGTTGAGGATCCTGGCTCCTTATCTGTAGTGCATTGTTCCAGGATTCGTCCAGGTGGATGAGTACAGGGCCACTGTCTGACTGGGTAGAATGAAAGGGAACAAATAAAGAGACAAAAAGAAAATCTGGCAAATCTGAAAAGGGTTTTGTTGATATTTCTGAAAAAGCTGTTGTTTGGAGATTGTGCAAAGTGCACACAGACGAACATCATTTCTGGCTTCTCAATAGACTTCTTCTAGGGAATTAGGTCCTGCTTTCCAATTATGACCATTGAACCTACATGAAATGATTTCACTCCATGTGCATGTAGAATGAATTTACTGATGCATTCTCTTCGTAAGAACTGGGAAAATATTAACTCAATTCAATTCTTATGGATTTATCTTATTTATCTACCTAACTGGTTTAGAAAGACCTTAAGATTGCTAACTGTGCTGAAGTTCAAGTGAGAAGAATATTAACTGAAAAGATAGTATAAGAATCTTAGCAAAAATGCCTAAACGCCTACTCTAGTAATGCAGCGTCAAGAAAAGCATTCTCAGGAGTTGGTGTCAGGCAGAGGCAAAAGGTTAGGAGCTCTGCTGTCTCACAACTGGGACAGTGTTGTTACCGAGGAAATCAGTAACAGAGTGGCAGCCATAAACAGAGGATAAGTAGGAAAAGACATAGGAATTCTCTTGGCACCTAGGTTTGTCCACTTGTTTGAGTTTCCATGAAGATAGGAAGACATCTTGGACTCAAATTATAGCAAGCTACTAAACTTATTCTGTTGTCCTTTAAACAGGGTAAGACTGTTTAAAGACTGTCCTACAGATACAGTCAGATACAGTCGCAGGTTCACAGATACAGTCAGGATCACCCAGTGCAGGAGTGTGACCTTGGAAGTCAGATGAGCAGCCTTACATCATTAACTGTCACCTCCAACTTTTCCCTGACTCCAGACGCTCAGTATGTTATTCAGCTTCCTGTTACTGTAACAAACATGTCAGACGGTTGGGATCTAAGGAGGAAAGGTTCACTTTGACATATAATTTTATGTATCAGTGCATAGTTACTTGGCTCAGTTGCTTTGGGTATGGGGACGCATAAAACACAGTAGAAAAGGACTGTCCACCTGTGTCAGTCAGTGAGCAAAGAAAAGAGAGGAAGGGACTGAAGACTCACTATTTTCCAAAGTACTAATTTCCTTTATCCTAGGCTCCAGCTTCCCGAAAGCAGAGGCTTCCACAAGCTGCCCTTAAAGCATGGGCCACTGAGCTCCAGCGAAGATCCAAACTTGGAATAAGCAGCTGTCTCTGCTGGTCAAGGTGCTTATTGTCAGGCATGGTGGCCTGAGTTCATTCTCTGGACTCACCCACATAGCGGAAGGAAGGAAAACAGAGGGTTTCCCTTCGACCTCCATGCTTGTGCTGCGGTACATACTTGCCCACACTGATACATGTACAACTAAAATATACAAATGTACTTCTAAAAAGGATCTAAGCTGCAGTATTCAGTTTGCTCATCCATAAGAAGGCTGCCCTTTGCCTTTTACAGCAGTGAGGAGATGAAAAGGGAAGAGAGGCAGAGTCTAAGACAATGTATGGAATATAATAAAGAAATAATGAAAGGATTATATAAAAGGGAAAAATTGCTTTATGATAGGCTGTACCTAAATAGAATGATGACAAGATCAAAATCATGCAGATCAATTCTCATCTCCCATGATGCACTTTTGCATTGGGAAACTTACTTCTCTTGGTTTCATTTTAATTGCTTCACAACAAACATCATTCCCATTATCCCAAGAAATAAAAATTTAAAAACTCAAGGAACTATAAGCATGCTTTATCCTTCGTCCTCTTCTGTTACTTTGAGAATTACTCAGATGATAGTAACTGGTTGTTGAAAAGAGGGGTAGGGATGGATGTAGCTTGGTGGTAGGATGCTTCTCCAGCATGCACAAGGCTCTATTTTCACACCTAGAACTCTATAAACAAAAACAAACAAAAAAGGATGAGAGAATCAAGGTTACAGGCTCTATAACTATCCTGGGATGTTCGAAGAACTATTTTATGTCTCTTCATTTTATTTAGCTGTCAACAAACCATTCTGTTTATATAAGTTGCTGTGAAGAAAAGAATTTATATATTTCCTTGTGGCATAATTATTTCCTTGTGATGATGTTCCATGTATGTATTCCTATTTTCATAGACCGCTGATGTTGGGTGATTCAGAATATCTTCAGTTTTTAAGAGACTGTTTTCTTCTGGAATCTTTTCCCATTCACAAAGGCAGTGATATAGTATCATTTACATAATATAATTTGGTTAGAACATAACAGAGGTTGACCTAAGATATACTGACTTTGAAATAAATATGTATGTAATATAAATAGTATGCGTATTTACTAAGTATGTATGTCGGTTTTCCTAGAAGGTACAACTTTGGGAAAACACATTCTAGTTTGAAAAATATTCATGCTTAGGTCTGGCTGTGTACTTAATACTAGTTAGATGCTGGCTTAGAGCTATGTATTATTCTTACAAGTATGTCAAGATTCTCTGTAGATATATGAAAGGGTAAATAACAAGATGATTATGCACATATTTAAGTTTATGAGAGAAGTATCCATAACATTTGGCAGTGAATTTACTTAATGATGTTAAGGAGAAATCACAATAAAATGCAGAGAGCTGTCCAGATTCCAGTCTTGTTTTTTAAATATTTTGCTGAGATAGATCATAAATAACCCTCAATATCCTGAGAGTAAAAATAAGCAATAATGGAACAAAGTTCACACAAGACGTGGAGAGTGAAACAGAGCTCTTTACACATGCAGGTGTGCTCGAGGCCACAGAGTGCATCATGGGAAATGAGAAGTGATCTGCATAATTTTGATCTTGTCATGATTCTATTTAGGTACAGCCTATCCTAAAGCAAATTTTCCCTTTTATATAATTCTTTCAAGAAAAATTAATGGATCTGTCTGATAGTTCTATTGATATTTACACATAAATGCTTATACTATAGTGACAATTCTCCTTATCATCAACAAACTCGCCATTAGTTGAGAGTCCGCAGGAGAAATACTAATGCCATTTCTCTAGTTTTCATTAGTGTTGATATCTAGTAATAAAGTTTGTTGAAGACATTTATGAATTTATAGTTTTCTACCTGAAAGTGCTCACCCATTGCAAGGACATCACTAAAACAGTTTTCATTCACTAGTAAGATGAGTTGAACTATTTCTTGGGGACATATCTATTTTTGATTGTGTATATAACACTATATATCATATATGGTGTATCTGCATATGCATGTGCATGTATATCAGATCTATGTAAATAAGAAAAAAGTGCAGAGATGAAGTTATTTATAAAACACTAAAAACAATGAAGAGGCATCTCAAATTTTAATAGATCTGCACAATGAAGTGTACTCAAAAACATGAAAAGGGGTGGGTGAAATGGCTCAACGGGTAGAGACACTTGAAGACTGAGTTTGATTTTCTGGGATTCCTATGGTGGAAGTAGAGAACCGATTCTTTCAAGTTTCCTCTGACTTCCAAACATGCACTGTGACACATGGGCATGCAAATGATGTGATACTGGGGAAGAGTTTCAAATTCTAATATCTGGGCACTGCAGACACCATTTTACTCTGTACCTGGTGGAAAACATCAAAGATTTTTTTTATATAACTCATCTGTAAGAAAAAGGAAGTGATGGACACTTTTCATTTCTTCTTGGATTTCCCAAACAAGCCCACCAATACAGGGTGAACGTGTTTCAGAAAGCAGAAACTGGGCTGTGAGTAAAAAGAAATATTAAGATTCCTCTGCCCAGTTTTCCCCTGAATGCCATATATCCACCCAATTGCTTGACTGTGGATTCATCTGGGTTTCCTGGGTCCAGAATTCTTCTCTGGGAAGATGTCTCATTCTCATCCATTAATGTGTTAATGTGGAGGAGAAAATTGACTCCTAATGAAAATGTTTTCTAAACTCAAATTACATACGTTCATTTTAGTGGAGAGGCTGAATCAATATCATGATAGGTTTGAGTTGAAAGTAACGTGAAAAGCTGTCAAAAGGTGAAAAGAAACATAAAAAGGCATTATTTTATGATTTTTTTCCCCAAATTCCATAGCAGAATGCTTGCCAAACAATATGACTCTAAGTAAATCCCCTCGGTGCTAAGAGTTTTAGTGAGCACATGCCTAAGCCATTTGCATGCTAGGAGCAAATGTAGAGCACATGTTCTCAAACACGTTTTTGAGAGAGCAGCATGCACTCCAGAGCCAAGAATCTGAACCTTGGCCAGAAACAAGAGCGGGTATAAAACGTCCACATATAGAAATGTAACATTTGTCTTTAATGTCTAAGTGCATTCCTTCCAACAATGGGAAATTGGTTTAATGAATGAGAGGGGTGTGGCTTGTTGCAGGGCTTGGTCATAGCAGCTTGGCTTCCTGTGACAGATTTTGTGATGCAGAAAATATCCTTGCACTTTCAACAGTAACTAAAGCCGCAAGGCAAGATTTCTGGTTCATTCATGGCGAAATGATCAGGCTGTGGAGCAAACGCTGAAAATAACAGCAAGAGATTAAAAAAAAAAATCATAGTTGTGGGAAGTTACCCATGCTAATTAATCCAAAAGCAAGACATACTAAGATTTATTCGGAAGAATATTGCTTATTCACTTTGAGGTTGATGGAAGAGACAACTATGCATTCATGGCAGACATGCTGTTTTCTGGGATATTTGATTGAGAAACATTATGATTAATAAAAATATTTTTTTACATGCTTAATTAATTCATCCATGTATTGGCATGCCAGGGTACACACGAGGAGGTCAGAGGACTACTTTCAGGAGTTGATCTCTCCTTCCACCATGGGTCCCTAGGATCAAACTCAGGTCACCAGGCTTGCAAAGCAAGAGTGTTTATCTGCTGAACCATCTTACCAGCCCCACAATAAGATTTATTTTATAGTATATGGTAGAATATAAAAGAATCTAGTTGTACAGTTCCATGGATAAAATTTCAATTTGGGAGAGGGGAACATTTTCTACCTTTATGCGTGGGAACAGATTGTCCTATAGGTGGAACGTTGCTGACTAATTTTTCTTACTACTTCTCATTTTTATTCCATTGTATGGTAAGACATATTGACAGTAAACCAGGCATCGCAGCTGTTTCTCCCCTGTGACCAATGACATTCACTGTGGTCCATGAAAGGAGTCTGTCATTCCCTCTGGTCATCTTAGCATTAAGTGAGTTGTGGTGATGTCAAAAACAAGCATGGGTTCAGCAAAGTCCAGGTATCGGTTCCAGTTGGAGCTGATTGCTTCAAGGAGCAAATTGTTCCTTGGACTTTGAGCAACTTGCAAGGCCTTGAAACAACTCACTTTTCTCCTCTAACTATGGGAATGATGCTGCCAACTACCTTCTGGGATTATGGTGAAGGGTGCACTGGGTACCATACCGTATGCTAGGCACTCAGTAAACACTAGCTATTCTCTTCCTGTGAGCATGAAAAGACCTGATGATTTAAAAAAAAAAAAAAGTAAAAGGAAAAAATCACCGAATGGAAACCACTGGAAATATTTTCACACTTGATGGGCAATGGACCAAGCCAACATGCCACGATTAGGCGGATAAAGCAGTCCTCTGTCTCCTCCCTGTAGCGCAGTGTGCCTTCCCTGCCAGTTTCTCTCTCCCAGGTTCAGTTCTCAGTGGTTCTAATTTTCCGTCCTCCAGAACAGCTCAAATGAAACAAAACAAAAGCAGAACAATCCTGTTCTGAGAAGAAACAAACTTTAGCCCTAGCACCTGATGCCAGCCAGGGCCAACCCAATTACACTGTGCCGATTCAAAGGCACTTTCCCTCTCTAACTTGAAATCAAATGATCATTTAGAGACATGTCAGCTTACACTAAACTGCTCAGAGCAGTAGAAGCATTGGATTTATCACATCTGCTTTTCCGTGGTCACCACTTGCTACGCAAAACGCAGCACAGGGAGGGTCTTTTCACTTTCGCACGAAATAACGACAAATGGTGACTCAGAAGTTCCCAAGCATGTGAAACAGTTCTTTCAACAGTGATACTCACTGCATTAAGTATGACAATTTTTTGGGATACAGAAATGTGGATCATAGTAAGAGGAACACGCACTTCAACCTCTTTTTACTAACAGTAAAAGCACCGTTTAAAGAAAAAAATATGCTTTCCCTTCACCATATTAGTGGTTCGTGAGGGTAATTATACAGGTGTTGAGATTCACAAATCTTCCTTTTTTGTTTTTTTAAACCCAACTTCTATCATGAGACTGTTCTTTTTTAGCACAAGTTAACTTTTTAAACAGACCCTTGGGTAAAGGAAAAGCAGAAATGTCATTTAAAAAGTAATCCTTAAAGTTTAAATGTGAGAGACCTGGAAAACCCACAAGGAATGATTACCTTAAAGGATTTAGTACTCTTTCCGCTTCTGCTGAATGAAGAATACGGTGAGCACTCAACTCGTCTCTTATCTTCTTGGAATTTTGTCACATGTGTTACCATCTGGTCCCAATCAACGTAGAGATGAAAACCCCAAGCTCAAACCGTTGGTGTGATCATAAAGACATTGGGCATGTTACAAACATTTATTGTGCACTAGGTGTGTGGCAGGTGTTAAAGAAATGGTGGTGAGTTCCTCAAGACTGTAGGTTACAACAGTGTCTATTTTATTCATCAAAATAATATATAACAATGAAGATTCTAATATAGTAGTTAAGCCATGACACCATGTTTATCTAGGAGTGGGTGACAGGTGGTTAATCCTTCTGTGTTGGCTGGGACACAGGCCATCTGGGTTGCACACAGGGCTTGATTAAACTGAATACAGTTGTCAGAGAACACCCTCCTGTCTTTCTGTAGCTTCTGTGCTGTTCTAATTCCTGCAGTGTGGCAAGACTCCCTCTCTTTACCAGTTCCCTGAACTCCCTTACTATTCAGTTCTTGCAAACACTCAGACCTCTGTAGGGGGTAACAGTTGTGGTTCTGTGGCCTTGTGAATCCTAAGCTGTCTTCTTGCTTTTGAAGAGACTTTGTTTCTTCCACTGTATTCAGCACTAAAGGGATGGACATCCAATCCCTTACCAGTAAAGTCAAATAGATCAAACTATGAAATTTTCCCTTCACATTGACCCTGAACCAGATAAACATCGCCAAGGACTCTAGCTCAAAGCATACTGAAATATGTTTCAGGCATTTCTTATCTTGTTGAGTTACATGCAGACACAAAAGAAGACAAAGACAGGCCTGAGGAGATCGTTAAAAGATGAAATCCATAAAAATAATTAAAATTAGAACTGTGTGCCTGTGTACAATCAATTAAACAAATGTAACACCAGTACTTTTAAGCTTTTCTTAATGGAAAAGGAAAATCAGTTATCAAAAGGCTTCAGTGGTGAAGAAGAGAGTAATTTCCCACCTAAAACATACTTTTTCCACTGCATAGCAAGTAAGAATTTGATTTCTGGACCCCAGTAGCCTACAAATGAAGCTCTTCTTCACCATGGAGCGGTCATATGACCTTGGGCAAATTATTTATTCTTCTAGGCTTTATTTTCTTTGTCAGCACTTAAAACAATCAAACTCTGTAATAGCCTCTAAAAGAGCCCATCACTGCTCCCTCCTGAAAGTGACATATTTGTACAATTCTCTCTCATTGAGTGCAGGCTTCTACACCTCAGAAGATCACAGATGAAACACAGGAAGAAACTGAGGTTAGGTTATAGAAAGACTAAAGCTTCCTTCTTGGAAATCCATCCTCTTGTGTGTTTCAAATCCCTTGCCTTCCACGGAGCAACCTGCCATGCTGGAAGCAGGCCTATTAACATCCAATCCACAAGTGGGAAGCAACTGATGTCTCCAGGTCATAGCCAGTGAGGGCCTGAGATGTGACCATAGCCACATGTGTAAGCAGGAAGCAGGACCACCTTGCACGTGCTAGGCCTCTAGGACTGAGTGACACTCCAGCTCTGAAAGCAGATTTCCCAAGTAACATGTTCCTAAGGCACCCAGCTAAACTCTGCTGTTTACCTAATAGATAATAACTATGAGGTTATACCTGTGCATCGCTTTGAACTTCCAAATTGGAATTATTTGTTACAAAGCAGTAGGATACTAATACAAACCGGAGTGATAAAAAATAATACTTTGTTGGGCTGTTGTGATATTCCAGCGCATAAACAGAGCAGCTGTGCAGCAGTCACCGAGAGCCACATTTACTCATCTCTACATTGAGAGGGAATTAAAGGATCTAATTTCTGATACTTTTAGAATGAAAAGAATTTAAGCAAAATGAGAGTAACTTGATTTTTTTTTCACATTTCATTCTTCCTCTTCATAAGCTGTAGCTTTTACTACTAGAATTTTCTTAAATCACCCTTTATAAGAGAGGAAACCTAGAGTGGTAATCACACCATATTGACCTTGTGAAACAGTCTAGAGAAGTCTGATTTCAGTTCTCTAGTTCTCTAGACAACCCCCAAAGTTCAACCCACATACACTGCCCAGGATTTTCAGTGACTCCCAGAAAATTTAGCTAAATGTCAGGCTTTCTGTGCTGAAAACACAATTGTGTATGCTCCTTCTTCATTGCTAAGTCTCTCTCTGTGGGTTTCTATGATAGCCACGTTACTTACGTGTTGTTGAATTCTGTCTGCAGACTTAAATTAATGAAGTACTAGTATCTTGGCAGGGTCATTCATTTTTCTAGACAACTTCACAACAAAAGCCAAGTGTTCAGAAGACTGACTGCCGTGGAAATGGAGCATTTGAGCATGACTTACTTCTCAAGAAGCAGGTCATGTTTCAAGATAGGAATGAAGTATAGACAGAAAGAATTGCCCTTATCCTCCTCCATGTTTCCTGCACCTTCCTTGTAGACAGGTGGAAGACATTGCTTTCATATAAAATGGAAGAAAAAATGATGAATGCCAGAAGTTTTTACTGCCCAACCCCCCTCTTTTTAAAGTACAACATAATTTTTAAAGTGCCATAAAAGTCAGTACATGTGCCTAAGCTGTGATTCAGCTAGAACTCTGGTCAACACGGGAATTCTGAAGACATTAATGGCTCAGTTGTAATACTGTTAAATAGGCCAGGGCCTCTTCCTTCAGTAAGATTTTTATGCTTAGCTGATAAAGAGTGAAAGAAAGCCATTAGTGCACTTGACCTTTCCCAAAGAGGGTGGGAAAACACAAAGGAGAGATCCTGGAGATGTGTGTCTGCCCAGTCCAAACATACTTAATTGAGCAGTTTAGCAGTAGCTCACCACGAGAAATTCTGACTTGTTCATCGAAGAGTAGCTTAAGCGCTCCATGAGCAACTGTTTCAGAATATTAGCAAGGGGAGTTAGTGTTTTGCCTCTGCATGTGTTAGATGAGTCAAACCCGTATCCAGAAAGGCTGTGGAGAACAAAGGAAAGATGCCACAAACACATCAGGGCTGCCTTTGACCCCATCTTTCTGGATGACCTTGTACAAGTTTAAAGCCTTTCAAAGTCAAGTGAGCTAAGTGAAAACAAAGCAAAATACATAGATTTTGTGATTTCTTCCAGTTTCTGAAATATGTAATTTTTATTAACATATATATATACACATATATAACATATATATATATGCTAATTGTATAAAAAGAATGGGTATTATGATATTTGTGTTTGTGTGTATATATATGTATACATATATATATGTATATAATATTCTGATTTTTTTCACATTCTTAATAACTGTTTTGAGATCATAATTTAATTATAACATTTCTCCCTTCCTGTTCCTCCCTCCAAGCCCTACTAGATACCCCTCCTTGGTCTCCTACAAATTTATGGCCTCTTATTTCATTAGTTGTTGCATATACATACGTATATGTACATACATACATATTCCTAAATACAACCTGTTCAGTCCACACAATGTTACTTGTAGATGTATTTTCAGGGCTGACCGTTTAGCATTGGACTACCCCATGCTCTTCTTTTTTATTTCTCTCTCTCTTGAAGAATTTGAGGCTTCTCATCGAAATAGATTAGATTATGCAGTGCTTTAGCAACAACTGTATCTGGAATCCGAACACTTGCTTTTTCATTTCATTTTCTTTTAATTTGGCATGGCTCATTCACAATGTTAAATACACACACGTGCGCACACACACACACACACACACACACACACACACACACACACACGATACGCACACAGCTGCTAACAGCTCATAGGATATATTTCTTAAAAAGAGAAAGCAATCATTCAAAGGAAGATATTGACTTAACCTGAGTGGGCAGTATAGAAGTCAAAGGCTTAGCATGGCTCAGAGGGCTGCACACCAAGAGTAGGAGGTGGGTGGAGTCAGCAGCTGAGCAGAGGATGGGACACTGGATAGGAACACGGTAGACAATTAATCCAGTAGGGCTCTACTCTAAGCTTAAGATGCCAAGGAAAGAAAGGGTAGCAAAAAGTGGAATGTTCCAAATTACTGCCAAGTCACCCACAAGGCCCAAAAGTGCCCAACCACTAGTTCTCTAAGGCTGAATATTTAATTATTTTAGAAGTATTTTTTAAATCAATTTTGTAAAGCAAGTCCTTCATCTGTTTGTCAGAATGACTTGGGAATTTTGATATTTATTTATAGCATTTCAGAGCACCTCAGACTTGGCCTATAAATATTAAAATAAGTTCCCCTGAGCTGGAGAGATGCTTTGGTGGCTAAGAGCTCTTGCTGCTGATTTAATTGTCCCTGATTTAGTTCCCAGCACCCATAGGATGACTCTTCTTTAACTCCAGTGTCAATGGTTCAGCTCCATCTTCTGATCTCTGAAGGCACCAGGCACACACATGATACACACAGATATACATATAGACACAATCCCATATATAAAAATAGCATAACTTAAAATTTTAAGTAAATAAAATAAGCTCCCCCAAAAGCTTTTCCTGATAGAATTGAAAGTAAGAGCTGAGGCTTGATGACTCAAAGTGTACATCTCAGACCAGAGACTCCAGTGTGTTCTGGAAGCTCAGCACTGCAAATTCCCATTTCTACCTTGGACTGGCTTCAGAAACTTGCTGGCAAGCCCACTAGCATGCATTCCTCAGGGTCCGCCAGTGTTTCTAGGCTTACTAAAGTTCGGGGTCTGCTCCAAGACATCACATCTTTCTCCCAGGTCATTTTTATGCTTTCCAAATGTTTTCAGATGGCAAATTTGGTTAAATGGGAATGGTTAAATCCAGATCCTCCTCGGGGCAAGCCTGGCCAAACCTGAGGTGGCATGGTAGTAAAGGCATTTGCTGTGCCAGGAGAATGTGGTCTTATTAGGAGAGAGAGCCTAGAGGTCCCCAAATGCCCAGGAGTTGGACCTCTGGTTTCCTAGGTCCTGCAGATGGTGCATTCTGCTAAGGACTTGGTAGACATTTGATCTCATGGGCTCCATGGTGATGGGGCTCATCATTACATGAATTGGGATGAACCTAAAACAGTTTTAAAATGTAGTTAAGGTAGAAGGAGCAAAGGATTTGGTGTGCACTTCAGCATCACAGAGGATGAGGATGTTTTTGAAAGACGTACCAGTATGTAACCCGCTGGGAACAGTGTCTTCCAGCCTATTGGCTTTTTCATATACAGTTCTGTAAGTTGGAAGGGGTTTTTGTTGTTGTTGTTCTATGCTAATCAGCCAGGCTTGGGATTTCTAACAGAAAGTATACTTAAGATTGTTAGCAAAGAGAAATGAGGTGACCACCTTCCTAGTTTTGAGCGTTGTAGAGAGTTGCTAACAGAGGAACTGAGAGTGACGACAGGACTACCTCATGATGAGTAGGTATGGCACATTCTTCACACGGGTGACTTGCCCGTTATTGGCTTGCTTTTAAACCAAGGATTGTGTGAGGGGTGTCAATCATATCTCACACGGGTGTCGGCAGAGAGCTAGTCATAGATGTGTTTGCATGGCCTCAGCTGCAAGAGAGAGAAGATAGGTGTGGTTAGGCAAGCAACGCCTCAAACTCCATAACCAGATCAAATGGGATTAGTGATTCATGGGGTTGGGTGGGAAATGCAGAAAGCAAAGAGAGTCTTCAGGCCATGCTGTATCTCTGACCCCAGGAAAGATTCCACTGATGCAGTTAAATGTATCTTTGTAGTAGGGTGAACAACCACAAACGAAAAACCTACATTCTTATTAATCACAAATTAAATGGTCTTAAAAATTTGAAAGAGACATTTAATGGTTGTTGCACATTTCTACTGGCCAATAGAGTGATACCTACATATTAAGTGATGAATTATGCATTTAATGATAAAAGAGTGAGTGACATTTACCAAATCCCATGGAAATATCAAAAATTAAAAAAAAAATGCCTTAGTGAAGCTATAAGCTGTAGTGTAAAGTTATTTTTAAATATTTACCTTATTTCACTTTATGTGTATGGTGTTTTGCTTGTGTGTGTGCACCAAATGTGTGCCTGGTGCTGATGGAGAAGAGTGTTGGATCCCTTGAAACTGGACTTATGAATGGTTATAAATGGTGCTGAGTTGCCATACGTGTGCTGGGAATCAAACCCAGGTCCTCTGGAAAAGCAGCAAGACCTCTTACCTGCTGAGACACCTTTACAGCTCTAGATGAAGCCTTTGCTTTTACAATGCTTCTAAAACCTTTTAAAGGGAAAGCTGCTAAGAAAGAACGTGATGCTGTGTGGAGCACGTTCCCAAGCTCAGCCAAGAGTCCTTCACTTCCTTGACCATCAGAGAGGGGAAATGTCTGAGTAAAGTTTGCACAGCAGAATGACAATGCAGGTTTTATAACGTGTTGTGACATGTGGTTGGGTCAGTGGTGACTACTTTTTAAAAAAACTTTTAGTTCTTTGACAATTTCAATCATGCATAGAATGCATTCTTGCTACTCTCTACCCTAACTCTAAGCTCCTACTCCTATTAATTCTCCTCATTCCTTTCCCTACCTGTCCCAGGACTGTAATCTTTGCGTGTTCCTGATGTCTAAAAAATGTGAAGAACTAAGTATGGGATACAAATTAGACAGAATGCTCTCAATGCAGAAGACTCGTTTTCTGTCCTACTGATAGGATTCCTGAGAGTCAGTTGGGTGGTTTATGAAATAAACCTAAAACATAATCTTAGAAAATCGAAAGCTAATAAAACTTAACCCTAGTTTTTTATTATATTTTCCTTCACATAGGGATTAGCAAATGATCTCTCAGTGGTGAGTTCTGATAAACACTTATGATCTGACTAACTTCACTTAAAATATAGACACACATAAAACAAACTTTTAAGATTTTTTTTTTAATTCTTGAAAACTCTTAAATGTTTGGGATGAGATACTTTACCATCTCCTCACCAGCTGTAATTTTTTAAAAAGATAGCTAGAAAAAAATTCCCTAAAAGAAGGATGAGGAGTAAAATCGTACCTCTTTTTCTATTATCGTGGACAAATTATACTTAGATCTTAGTCACCATCTTAGAATTCTTTTTAAATCCCCCTTTTTTTCAATGTAACACTTTTATTAATTACTTGAGAGTTTCATACAGTGTACCACATCTTCTTCCCCTTCCTCCCAGGTCTACCTTCCCACCCCTGCGCCCTCCAAAACAAAACAAAACAAAACAAAAAACAAAAAACAAAAAAACTAAAACCATAAATAAAAACAACAGAATAAAAACAGAACAGACAAAAAGAAACAGAAAAGTTTAATAAACAAAAAGCAAACAACAAGAAAAGAAAAAGAAAACAGTTAAGTCCTGTCTGTGTGGTGTTTTTCGGTGACAGCAGGCAGCACAGGTCACGGACCTCCCCATGCACTCTGACATCTATATGGGTCAGGAATATCAACATGTATTCTGATGGGAACAGGGATCTCAGACGTCGGCATGGTTTCCTGTTGTAGCTCAGATCACAGACATCAGCGTGGCTTTGGGCGACAGCAAGGGTCAGGGACATCACCCTGGTTTCCAGTGGCAACATAGATCAGGAACATCAATGTGGTTTCCAGTGTCCTTATGGATCAGGGATATTAACATGGCAGCATCGGGACCCACGGACATCCCCATGGTTTCCAGCGGCAGAGCAGGTCATGAACATGCAGCACGATCATGGGTATCAACCTGATTTCTGTTGCAGTGCAGATGACAGAGTCTGTGGCAGCAACACGAATCATGAGCATTCCCGTGGCCTCCAGTGGCAGCACCGATCATGGACATCCATATGGCCCCAGTGACTCCATGGATCACAGACATCAAAGTAGTCTCCTGTCTCTCCAGTTCCACCTCTCTCAGCCTCGCTCAAGGCTCCAATCCACCATCTTCATGTCCTCCCTGGGGTTGTCTCTTCCCTGTCACTGACGGGTCTGTGGACCCAGCAGCAGCACTGGCCTGGTAGGCAGGGATGGGACCAGGCAGGCCTGTTCAGTGTCACCTGGACTCCCAACTGCCCCAGGACTATTCCCCTTGGCAATGGCTCTGTCCTGCGTGCTGAAGTTCTAGTTCATTGTCTTTCCACCAGTGATGGGGTGACGTGGGCCAGACAGTGGCCCCAGTCTTCCTGCAGCAATCCCATGTGTGTGACCTCAGAAACTATTGTAAATCGTATCTGATTACCTAAATAATCTAGAAAAACACTTCTGGAATTTTTTTTTTCTGCTCTGCTGGAATCAATCCTAGAGCTAAATTCTCATTCTTTGAAATATTTTAAAATGCTAGATTTTAAAGATTTTTTTTTTGTTGTTGTTGTTAATAGTTTACTTCCAAAGTGCTTCCCCACGTTGCGGATTGCGGCAGGGGCATAATTAGTCATTGGCCTGTCTATGCCACAACTTAAGTATGTTCTCAAGGAACAAAATGAATTTGAACTTGAATAGGCATAATGATGCCTACCTTTTGTTCCAGAACTCCCTAAGGTAGGAAGACACAGAGTTGAAGGCTAGCCTGGGATACATAGTGAACTCCAGGCAAAGAGAATTTAAGCTTGACTCTAGATTTCAAAAACAGATAAAATCTGTAAATTTAGAATTAAAGTACAAAGTTCAGGGAAAGTCAAATAATATTTGAAGTAGTTACTTAAATAGTTATCAGCCGATAAGTTTCTGTTACTAGATGTAATCTTAGGCTCCCACATATAATCCTTCTTAATCTAACAGAGAAAACCATCAGCACAACCTTGTTCTCTTTGTGATGTTTATACTCATGGACTCAAGTTACAGCAGTTAACAAAATATATGTATCTTTTCCTCAGTACCATTCATTCAAGAGATTTGGAAACTACATCATTATTCACATCCTTAAGCACTTTTATTTTTTCTGATAAAAAACTTCAGCTAGAGAATAAGATGCATGTTGCTTCCAGCGAGACTATATAATCAAACCATTGATGAACATCTGGATTCTCTGTAGAGCCACAAAATAAGAAATAATAACACAGCTTGCAAATTCCACTTTGTTCCCTTTGCATTATTTAATTATCTTCGGGGCCTTAATACTCTGGCCAGCAATTGTTGTTCTACTCTGAGTCGAAATCATTCACGGTCTAACAGGAAAAAGCCTCCTACATTTCTAAACCTTGCCAGGTCACAGCAAAGCCATCTCAGGATAAGAGCAGCTGAAAAGTGCTGTTAATTCTCAGAGAAGAGGGCTTGCTCCCACTTTCATTTATCGTGATCAAAACTTTATTTTTTTTTTTCTGTATATTTTCTTGATTTCTGTAAGCACGCTTTGAATAAAGAGTGTAGTTTGGTATTCCCATGGGTCTGAGGCAGAGGTAAGAGGAGCAGATGAAGATGTGAACAGAGCACTTGGGGGAGAGACAGAAGGAATTGACTCGCCACCACCAAGGTCCACCATGCCTTAAGGCCAAGCTGTAGATCACCTGGGCAAGAAGGATGAGTGAGCAACTGGGTGAATAAATGCACACGGCTTAAGCAAACTGTGTTTTCCTGTGCGAATCTCCAATCGTATTTCTAATTGGCGGTTGTTTGCTGCAGTTCTTCACGTACCGTTACTTGAGAAGAGGAAAATACAATGTTTTCAGAAGTTAAGTAGCAGCATCTTATGTAGCTGATACAATTGTATCTGTGACTGGTTAAGAACATGTAGACTTGGACCACAATGACTAAAGAAACTATAGCCATTGTCCTTAGTGTTCTAGTATAGTCTACCATAGTTTAGGGCTTCAGAAGGCAACCTAGAAATAAGCTTTATAATAAAGCACAAAGTCCTCCCAACTGGGGAATCTGAATATATTATAGTTGTAAGTCATTGCAAAAATAACATGATATGCCATTCAATTTGTTTTAAATATTCTGAACTTGGGTTACTAACTACTGTGAAATAGTTCTATTGATATCTGAAAAATAACTGTCATTTCAAATTAATGCCTTTGAAGCGTAAAGCTTAAAGATATAGAGAAGAGCTGAAGACTATAATAAATTTTGAGATTGTCTTTTGGTATTTTCTGCTTAGATCAATTGGAGGGGCTACAGGCCTGGCTCTATGGTTAAGAAAGTGTACTGCCCTTGCAGAGAACCGAGTTTGCTTCCCAGCATCCACATAGGGCAGCTCACATACTGTTACTCCAGCTCCAGGGGATCAAACACTGGCTGCTGGCCTCTGCAGGTACTGAGCTCACATGTGCACACCCACACGCTTACACACACATGCACACATAACTAAAAGGAAACTCTTAAAAAATTCATCTAGGACATAGATGGTAAAGATTGTATAAGTTGTTTCTCAGCAACAGAAGTGACTGAGGCTATTGAATTTTGTAATTGGACTCGTGTATGGTTTGGAAGGGTGACCTTTGACATCAGGTTATCAAAAGTTACTCACGGATACTGCTGAGCCACCATTTTCTGAACACACACCATCTGATTACATCAGCTTTCCCTGTGTCACAGGCCTGTTTCTTTGGTCCATAAACTCCCAGCCCTGATCTTGAGAAGGCACACTTGTGTCATGCTCTCCCATCTCCAAATAGTTATCCATGACGTGACTTCACTTTCTCCTTTCCAACACTCAGTATTTCAGAGATTGTACATTGCACTGTGGGCAAATTGGGCCTCATTAGATAAAGTATGCTGCTTCTAATAGAATACAGCCTTTTATTTTAAGAATAATACATGAGATCAGTTTAGGGACATTCTTTTCCTCCAGGCCTTAGTAAGCAACAGAGAGACAAATTCATGATGACGAAGGTACACAGCTATAGGGAGAGTCCGTGTTCTCATGTGATATCCTTTCCACCTGAATAAGATAACCAGACACTAGCTAGCCTTTTCTCCATTTCTCCTCTTACTGATTGCTCTGATTTGGTTAAAAAGACATCCATGGGTGGCAGCAGCCCATAGGCAAACACCTATTCAGGACTTTGGAGAATAAACAATACAGTGTTTAGAACAACAGCACTAGTTATGCAGCCTGGTGTTCTGGGCAGCTTCACTCTAACTCTGGTCTCCCCACTCCTGTTTGCAGGTCTCAGGAATGACTGTAGCTGGTGCTGGGAATGCAGTCTCTAGAATAAGGAGAGACAGCTGGTACAGGCTGGGCCACTTCTTGTCCCCGTAGGCTATGCCATCCTTTAAGTTTGCCAAGAACTTCCTGGGACACCCAGCGTTTTATTCTTGTCTCACCTGCAAGCAGAATTTTCTTGAAAGCTTTATTTAACTTTTACTTTTCTTTCTTTTATGTTTCGAGAAGTTGACACATGTGTATAATGTACTTTACTTATTTTCAGCCTCTTTCATCCCCTTCCTTCAACTCTTCCCTCTTTCCCCTGTTTACTTTCAAGTCAAATGTTTTTCTTTTCTCCTCTTTCTCCTCTCTCTCTCTCTCTCTCTCTCTCTCAATGAGTTTTACTAGGGTTGCTCACATGCATGAACATACTGGAGCACGGGTAAGTTAATACAAAGTAGAAAAAGAAAATTCCTAGTCGAGAGAATGGACTCTATGGCCTGGGTAGGCACCGCTCGCAGGAAGGTAGCTTCGCCTTACACTATGCTAATGACATAGTAATTACTCCTTTAATTGACAGTGTACTTTTCTCTGCCACCTAGTGAAGTACCTTACTGGCCACAGCCATATAGCATCGTGAGTCTGCCCAATTTTCTGAATTATTCAAAACAAAATGAAGCTTCTTTTTCTATTTGTTTTCTATGCCTGCTTTCCTTAACATGCTAGGCTTTACCCCCCACATCTGGGGCTTCCTTATTGTTTCTCTAAATTCTTCCTCCCCACCACGTGGCTGCTTACCTATCACGTGCCTGCTCTCCATGCTAACTTATATGCCATGGACTTTCTCTTTATCTCCTCCATCTGCCCCCAGGAGGTTTTCTGTTAAACGCTCATAAAAATTGTCTTTGAGCTTCTATTTGCGTCTATTATTTAATTCTTTTATCAATGAGACGAAGACCTCCAAGAGGGGATCCTGATTTTGTCTGTAGCTGCACCACTGAAGAAAGTGACTTCCTCTCTGCCAGGAACCATTTATGTGACAAAAGCTTCTGAGGGTGGGGACGTCTCATGGTCCTACAACTACAAAACCTTCTAAGTTTTATCTCAGTGATTGCCATTGTCCCCAAAGTGTATAAACCAGGGTGGGCTGCTTTTCAAGGCCTTTTGGTTGTGATACAAGTAGGGCGTGAATAATCGGGATTCCATCTGCCCTAGTAGCTTTCCTCTCCCTTAGGGACCAGCTTACAATGGCTGCTTCTTTTGTCCCTTGATGCCTATATATGAGTAATATGCTGGCTTTTTATGACTTGCTGCCTGTGACTGTGGTCTGTCTCACAGGACCCTGATAAGTGAGTAGCTAGTCCATGATGAACTTGCTTCACGATAAGAGATTGAGAACCAGGATCAATTTTTGGGAAGTCAGCCAAAAGTAGGATTATGTTTTAAAATCCATATTTGAAGGAAAGCTTCAGAAAGTAGCTTTAGATAACCAGACATGCTTTGATGATTGAGGTTTGGGGGATTCAAAACCTGCCTTCTGCAGTCTGCGTGCTGTCACCAGGAGGAAAGTATTATGCTATTCTGCGGGAAGCACTTTAAGACCTGCTGCCTGGGTCCTACCTTGTCAACCTCACCACCGAATGTCTGTTTCAGAGCTGCAGTCAGATGAGAAGCTGCTTTCTAGAAATGCGGTGTGATGCGCTTACCCTCTAAGATCCATCTCGCTTTTAAGATAGGCTTTGCATCGTAAAAAGATTGACAGAGTTAGAGTAAGTCACGAACGTGCGTCTTGAGGACACTGTATTTTAATTTTACTGAATCAGATTCAATTTGGCAAAACAATGTGGGCTGGAAATCATTCTTGTAAACTCCCAGATTTAGTGAACAGATAACCTCTCTTGTCAAAAAAGCAGGTCTTAACTGTAAATCTTGTGCTTGTAATAAGAGAACTATAGTAAAGTCTCGGGGCTCAGTAGCTATGGCAACTGCAGATTTCAGTCAATAGCCTTTGATCTTCACCATTAGATGATCGTGTCTGATTGCTGCACATAATCCTTTTCCCCAAGGAGGTCAATACATTCTTGCTGAAATACTTCCAAGTATTCTCCTCCCTAGGAATGCCTGGGGACTTTCTATTAGTTACTCAGCTCCTTGGTCAATAGTCCTAAGGGAAAGTTCTGCGATGCTTGCATAAGTACCAGCACTGGCAAGACTCGGAGATGATGTAATGCCTGCCTATGCCTGTTTCTTTGCTAAGAGGATGGCCACAACTGGATACGTGTGCACGTGAACACACATCCAATATGTACAAATACGTCTACATGGCGTGCGCTGCGTATGAAAGCAATCAACAGCACTGACTGTAAAAGGGTAAGGAAATGCTTAGCAGCTGATTATGTTTTCAATTTCCCTTCTCTCATATAGTACATCCCAACAAACTTTCTCCCCACCCTCCACTCAGAAATTTATTTTAGATAGTGACTTAGAAATGAATTTAGAAATTAGGTGGCAGTTCTCATAATACCGTCGTCACAATGGCGTTGTTCTTGAATAGATCAAGCTGACAAAAGCAATGAGGGTTCTACTAGGGTGATGTAAGTTCATGCCTTAGCTCGATTATTTCTCACTCTGTTTCCGCCTCTTGTTTAACGATTATTTTATGGGATTCTCATTTTCCGAGAGACACTGGTCAGCACTGTGAGAGAAAGAATAATAAAATGTGGGTTGTAGGCTTAAGAGGCATGCAACTCCAGTTTAGGAGGCACAGGTCACACAAAGGAATTACACATCAGAGCAGTGTGCTAAGGGCAAATGCAAATCAAGATTCTGGAGTCTTAGAACGAGAAGTGACTTCGTGCAGGAGAGATCGGACATCAAGGAAGAGGTAGCCACGGATCTGGGCCACAGAGCCAAAGAACTTCCACGGCAGCAGCATGGAGTACTGATGTTCTCAGAGAAGAGGCTAGTGTGTGTGAGGGCTGAAGCTGACCCTCCGAGCAGCCATTGCTGTTGGAGTGGGATTCTGGGTGTGTAGAAAGGGCATTTGATTGACAAGATGTCTGTATTATATCACCTAAGAACACATTTAAAAAAAGCCAAGACAAATGGATGAATTTCTATGCCATTGCAAAAGAGAAATTAAATATGCTTCTGGTTTCTTTGATTTGACTTCTAACAATCTCTTTCTTATCTTGTAATGCTCAACCATTTTTTTTTAAATGTGAAGTTTATTAATTTTGCTTGCATGTATTTCTTCTATGTAGCATGTGCATATGGTGCCTTTGGATTTGAGAAGAAAGTGTTGGGTCCGCTGACAATGGAGTCACAGACAATTGTAAACTGTCATCTGGGTGCTGGGAATTGAACCTGGATCCACTAGAAAAGCAGTTAGCACTCTTCACTGCTAACTCATTGCTTCAGCCCCACAAAATGCTAAAACATTTTAACTGGTAATTAGAATAGAAACAACTGATATCTACATGTTTATGGAAATAATATTCAGTAATAGCCTAACGTTTGTTTTCCTTCTTTTGTAAACAAAGTGTATTGAAGGCAGTAAGGAGCTTGGTAGGGGGTGATGCGCAGAAAGAAAATTGCAGAGCAATAACCTCGAACATGCCTGCTGTGCTTAAGGACTCCAGGAGACCAGTGTGGCTAGAGCGCAGAGGGGAGAAGTTAGAGTTGTAGAGCCTTTCCTTCAGAAGTCACTGAGTTTTCCAAGGTTACAGCAAGAGGCCCTTGAGCTGTTTATGTTTTAACAGGATTTTCTTGGCTGCTGTGTTTGCAAGTACAGAGACAGTTAGATCCTATTGAAAGGAGCCAGGTAAGAGAGGGCAGAGGTGTGAACGGGAGCAGTGCTGGAGAAAGGCATGAGGTGTATTTACAGAACTTCTGGAAGTGTTCTGAAGAAGATCTGGCCAGACAGCTGAAGAATTAGAAACAGGGGGTGAAGACAGCATGCAAGAATAACCCCTAGGCTGTTTGTCTGAGAAACTGGAAAGAGCTCATTAACAGAAACTGGGGAACGGATGAGGAAGAGTGTGCTTAGGTCATGCTGGTAGAATGAAAGATGTGGTTTCAGTTTAGGACATGGTAGGTTTCAAGCAGCTATAAATGGAGGGAACAGTATGATAGGTAAGTAGAGGGCTAGTCTTTGCAACATGAAGGCTGTTGGTGATTTAACAGAATAGGGTTTAAGTAAAGAGGTATCTGATTACAGAAAACTTGACTCCACTAAAATTATAAGTTCAGTATCTGCCTGATAGTGCAAGTGAGGCAAATAATAGTTTAGAATTTTTTGAAAGCATAGCACCTAGGATAAAAGGACACATCCAGCTTTACCCCGTGGAAATGGCACTATCACTGAGCACTGAGTTGGATGAAGCACAGCAGCACACTGCAGTGATGCTGGGAGTGTGGACCACCTGATTCAGGAGATGCTAGTAGTTGCTGTCAGGTGGGAAGGATTGGCTTAGTCACACTGGAAAGGATAGCTTGACATAGGGACGTAGCATCTGCATGAACGTTCAGGAAAAGTTAGAGGTCTGCAGATATCAAAAGTTGGAAAGTAATAAAATATAGATTCTTAACCCCACTGAGGAAAGAAAGGTGTCTTATCTTTCAGAAGCTGAGATTTCTGATGAATAAGCCAAACATTGATCCTTCTCCTGAGTTCACCTGCTCATTGACTTACGCTTACTGCATAATCTCACTGCATAAGTGAATGATGACTTTCAAATGAGCTTAGGGACCTTTTGGCCAATGGGTGGAGACTCATGTGGATGTGATGAAAGCAAGAATCAATAGGGCTTAAAACATGGTTCAAATCTATTTTTTAAATTACATTTTTATAAGTTGTATGTGTGCAAGGGAGAGATAGATAGATAGATAGACAGATAGATAGATAGATAGATAGAACATGGATATAGACCTTGTAGAGGTGTAAGGACATCTTGGAGGGGTTAATTCTCTTCTTCTACCATGTGAGTACCAGGAATTGAATTTGGGGCATCAGACCTGATATCAAACACATTTACCTACTATTCTAGTTTCTTCTTTGTTGCTGTGATAAAGCACTCTGACCAAAATAACTTGTACAGAAAAGGGCTTATACTTGCAGGTCACAATCTACCATTGAAGGAAGACAGAAGAATGCCAGGCTTGAAGCAGAAAGCGTGGAGGGATGCATCTTGCTCAAAGATTCTCAGCTAGCTTCCATATATATATATGGCCCAGGGCTAGCTGCCCAGGAAATGATAGGACCTGCAGTGAACTGGGTACTCCTTCATCAGTGACAATCAAGATAGTCTTTCATTGACATGGCCACACGTGAACTTGATAACTCAATTGAAACTCCTTTCTCAGGTGTTCTAGGATGTGTCAAGTTGACAGTTAATTCTGACTGGTAATACCCACTGAAGCATCCCACCAGCATATATACATATAAAAACATATACATATACATACCCACACACACATATATATATCCACACATGTGTATATATATGTATATACATATATATGTGTGCATATACATATGCATATATGTATACACATATATATACACACAAGAGACTTTGTTGGTCAGATTGCAGGAAAAGACAAATGACCTTGAGAGAGTTCCAAGTTCACTGACAGGCAGTGATGGTGTGATGGTTCTGGTTACCTGGCTGTGCCTAATCTCATGTCTTTTCCTGATACAGTCATTCTGCCTGTGTATTTTGTCTTTAAGGGGAGAAACATGAATGTGTGTGTTGCAAGAACTATCCTGTGTTAATAGTCACGGGTCCAAGTGATCTTACCTCAGGCTCTGAGAGAAACTGAGAGCCTCCCAGAGAGATGGTCGTCTTCACGGGAGACACATGCTTCCAATATGAGATTCCACGGAAGGCATCCAGTTTCAGTAGAAAGTGGTGAAGCACAGTTTATGTTCAAGCAGAAACGTCAGGAGTTGCTATGGAAACATCCCAGGCAGGTTTGGTTAGTGTGACGAGTGAGAACCATGGAATATATGTGCCTCTGACAATTCTCAGGCATTTTCTATAAAAACTAAATTTCATACGGCTAGTAGAGAGAAAACTGGAACCACTGAGATTCAACCATCAATATCAAATAGCTATGTTTGTTCACATTGGCTGCCATGACTTTTGATAGAATTTCCCAGCACTAATATAACCATACAGCAGTTCTAAAGTGACTTCTGTTATAAGCCATGCTGAAGGACAAACTTGAAGCTTCTGTGTCTGTATTTTGTTCACACACCAGAAAATCTGACTTCGAAGACAGTTATATAGACTCTTCAATGTGTACTGTGTATTTTGTATGGGGAAATCTCACTTCATAAATGAATGATGACTTTCAAAGTCTCCTTTTCAACTCTTAAGAATGTGTGTAAACTTTCCCAAGTAATGTAAGCAGTTTTAATAAGAAAATATTATACCATATTGAGGAGATACTGGCTAAAGAATAGAAATTTTGTTATAATCAAGGTATACATTTCAGGAACCTATTATGTTGCATGATTTAGCAATATTTTTAAAATTTTTGAGAAAGGAGAAATGTTCTTCACCTACACACACACACACACACACACACACACACACACACACATACACACACACTTATGGTAACAGATGTTTTCATTTGCTGGATTGTCACAGTAATTTTGTATTTATATAAATGTATTACTCAACTTCTATTTGTCAATTATACCTCAATAAAGGTTGAGAAAAATCATTTGTACCTGAAGACTTGGCCATGATCAGCTTGAGTCAGCAGACTGCTGTGCTCTTCCTTTAAGAAGAGGCTTTGTGACTTTGTTATGCTTGCTTATGTTAGTGATCTTAAGAAATGCATAGCAAAAATAAGGAAATGAAGAAAGCAAACCAGGCACAGGGGAGAAGTTGAATTGGGAGAATTTGTATACTACTGACTCTAAAATGATATAAATGTCAGTCAAACCCTGTTGCTGTCCATGCTGAAATCTGGACTTAAGTTAAGAATGTAGTAGAAGATGACCTGATGCCGTTAAAGGCATAGGCATCAGCTCTTCCTTTATACCTGTGTGCACAGATGTGTGCATATGCTTTAGTTTCTTTGAGTGTATCTGTTAAGGGTTAATATTCTTCTCCACAGTGTGACAGTGTGAGAGGTGGAAGGATTATTAAGAGGTGGCACTTAGGAGAAAATGGATAGGTCATGGGGCTACTGCCCTTAGAAGTAATTACTATAGTCTTTATGGGGTTCCAGTTGGTTTCTGTGAGAAAAGGTTGTCACAAAAGACCCTCGGATCTCTCTGGCTTCCTGCCTTGCCATGCAGTCTCTCTCTGTTGACTGTGTTCTGCCACAAGGCCGTTTGCCATATTGGGAAGCTCTTCAGAGGGCTCTGACTGGCTGGTGTCATGCTGTTGAACTTCCAGAACATTTGTATAAGCAAACTTTTTTCTTTACAAAGTCCCCAGTGTTATGGTAACAGAAAACATGCATGTGTGTGTATGTGTGTGTGTGTGTGTGTATACACACATATATGTATATATATATACACATATATATGTATAGATATACATGTTTATGTAGGTATGTGTTTCTGTATATAAAAATTATATAACTTAATGAACAGAAGCTCATATTTGATAGGTAACATTTGCATAGAGAACATGAAAACAATATGTTAAACAACTCGAATATACATTAGAGAGCATTTAGTTGTTACATCCCAGGGAAAACCTGAAGTCCAAGTAGCTTTCTGAGTTGATGCTTGCTTGACGTTTGGCACAGTAAGGAGAGACAGGGGTATGTATTTTTGTGGTTTGGCCAAGATAGTGGTATTTGTCTGTAATTGCTGTGGAACTTTCAGTTGGAGGCTGTTCTAGTTTTCATGCCCGTGGCTTAGGTTTGTTGGTGCAATCACATCTAATAACTGTGAGAGCAGGCCTTCAGAGAGCTGTTTTTGCAAGCCCTGTGGTTTGTCGGTTAGTCACAGTTCAGAGGTAAGTGAGGTAAGAAAGACAAGAAGAAACAGCAAGAAAAAAACGCGTGTGGGTGAAGCAGAAAATGTAGTCAGGGTCAAGGGCTCAGGTGAAATGGAGACTCCTTTATCCCATCTATTCCAGTTCCTTTAGGACACTCAAATTTCTATTTTAGAGTGTCTGATGGAGAAGCAAGGTTACCTACGCGAGGTTACACATCGTTTTCTTAGAGATAAAATGAAGCTCTCACATGATTGCCTTGGAGTTTAACATGGATTCCTTGTTGTTCTGCCTCAAGAGCTCTTCCTGCTTAGTTATCCGGAGGCGAATGAAGGAGCATCAGGAGTCTGATTATCAGACCCCAGTGTGGATTAGAATCCCTACTACATAGCCTTCACTTAAAAAAAAAAATTCTAGTTCCGTAGTTCCTCAGAAAAGCCCTACGTGTGTGCTCTCTTGTGTTGAGATGCAGCCCTTTCCAGTTCAAGGTCCACTGTGTCAGAGAGGTGTAAGACATGAAATGACACTTAGAAGCCACAGCACGTTGACATAGTAATTCTTTTCTATGATGGACGCTAAGCATTGCTTGGGTGCTGGTCCTGGATCGGACTAACTTAGGCAAGAGCAGAGGAGTGGAGAGGATGTGCTCACTGCTAAGCAGGAAACCCAGAAGCCAGTGCTGGGAAAGGCTCTTCGGAAGGCACAGGAGGAGGGAAGGGTTATGTGGGAGAACATTGCTCACCATACAGTTTGCCTGTAACTAGATTTTTGTTACATATCGTGTTGAAATGAAAACCCCACAAATGGTCTCCCCATGTCTCTGTATTACTAACTCCTCTCATTGGCCACAAGCCCTGTGACTTTAATGGACAATCTGGCTTGGGCAGCTGGAAAAAATTCCACCTCTGCCTCTCAGACTGATTTTCATTTGTTGGTTGAAGTTCTTTCCCCAGTGTGATGATAAGCACACTTTTTTTTATTTCCTTTTCAGATTTGTGGATAATCCTTGAATTCATCATAATCCAATCTAAAGCCATTTATGAAGTGGTTTCCAGTGTTAGGCAAGTGAAGTGCCAGTTCCTGAAGGCACAAAGATAATAATCGAGGCCATTTTACCACCTAGTGCAATAGCATCTGGAGAACGCAGACTAATAAAAAAACCAGCTACAGTAGCAGCATTACACACTGGCTTCAGCCCTATGGAGAGCTTTCTTGCCCTGGGCTTCCTGTTTCATTCCAAATCTCTGTCACTGCAATGGCTGACATTTGAGGGGTGGGGATGATACAGTCATATGAAGTCATATGGTAGGAAAAAGGGACTGGACAGCTTTGCAGTGTCCAGGACACTGAGAAGTCAGAGTCAGGAGGTGGTCTGAGGTGATGCAGCCCAGACAAAAGTCCAGAGCATGTTGTCAAAGGAGATGCCCTGAAGGGAGGCAGCAATGTACTACAGTGTACTCAAAACTCATCTTGTTATCTCAGAGCCAAAAGGTGGATTTGGCTGGTGTTTTCCTACTCCAACGTGCTATCAGTTGAGAATATTAACATGGTGAGGGCAGTCTAGGTGGGGATAAGATAGGGGTTAGCCCGACTGAAGATCAGAGTTTCTGCTTGTAGGTCCTTTCATGTTGAAAATATTCTAGCATCTCCACCTGCCATTTTGTTCCCATTCTTGATGCTGTTTATTTTTATTATTTTTATTGTATGTGTAGGGGTGCTTTGCTGTATTATATCTGTGTCACGGCCATTTGGTGCCTGTGAAAGCCAGAAGAGGGTGTCAAATACCTTGAAACTGGAGCTACTGACTGTTGTCCCGGGAATCAAAGCAGGTTTAGAAGGGCAGCCAGTGGTCTTCACAGCTGAGCCATGTCTCCAGCTCCTATTGCTACAGTTTTTGAGAGACGATGCTTACATTATAAAGGATTATAATGCTGCAGTAAAATATTTATTTATGAGTAACCTATAGCTACATCTTTCTGTGGGGGAGGTAGTTACCATCAATCCAGAAATAAATCCACATGGCTACTTTCTCTGGGGTGAAATGCAGGGAGAGGGAAAAATGTAACACAGGCTTCTTTGGGGTCACCCATCAAGCATCAGGGTGAGTGAGGGTCAATCCCTGCCCCTGTGTTTTACAGCCTGTTGGTGCCCTTGGGTTTCTGCAAGTGTACTCATGCTGTCCACCTCTGACTCCAGTCTCCTGCTATTGTTGAATCTTTGTTACCTCAGGCCTCAAAGCTTCTCCTTTATCTGTGCCCTGGCTTCCAGTCAAATCTTGAGCTCTCCATTCTTTATTTTGTCCGTGCAGCTTTCCTCACCTTATTCACAGCTGTGTGTGTGGTGAGGAAAAAGGGTGCCATGCAGCATCGCTTCAAATTTGACTATTAAATGACTTGCCATCCCTAAAATATGCTTTGCTGTTCTTCCCAAATCGAAGCCCCCACCTGCCTTCCTTCCATGCTGATTTACCCTCTTTTTACTTTAGTTTGAATCCCAAAGAATTCATAAGTAATATCTCACTTTAATATTCAGAAAAAAAGTGCAACTCTCTTCAGCGTAGAAAATTATCTGTCTTAGCACATGGTCCATGCATAACTGGAGAATGTGTGTTTTTTGCTTGGGCTGGGCAGAATGCTTTATAAATGCCAGTTGGATCAAGGTTAAGAGTATTTATCTAGTATTCTCTGTTCTTGTCTTGCTGTCTGCTTGTTATAGCAATCATTTTTATTTTTGTATTCCCTCTCTCTCTCTCTCTCTCTCCCCCACCTCTTGTGTGTGGGTGAATATAGGCACACATGCCATAGTGCACGTGTAAAAGTTAAAGACAACTCATGCGTCAGTCCTCCCTTTCTATCTAGTCTGAGATAGGGTCCTGTGACTTTTTCCTACTGTATATACCAGGCCACTGGCCCTGCATGGCTGTCGGGATCCTCCTCTCTTGTCACTCCCATCTCTCTTCAGGACTGCTGGATGCACACACCATGTTAGGGTGCACACACTACCGTATCTAGCGATATGGGGATTCTTGGATTTCAAACTCAGGCCCTCATGCTTGATCAGATGTGTTCCACCTGCTGAGCAATATCCTCAGCTCATATATCAATTATTGAAATGTGGAATGTTGAACTAAAATGCTGGATTTATTGTTTCCTGGCCTATACGTTACTGTTACTCTACACTATCATCCGAACATGAAATGTCCCTGAAAAGCTCATGTGTTTGAAGTCTAGGTCTTCAGCTAATGATGCGATATTGAAAGGTGGGTCCTAGACGGAGGAAATGGGTCACTAGGAAGGGTGGCCTTCTGGGTTATAGCCTGGCTTTGGTTTCAGCCAGAGTGCTCTCCACCATCTGATTATCTGACATATGCGCAAATACCATCCCACCGCTGTGGACCAAGCTGCTGCAGCCGTCAGTCATCTCCTGCCACGTTGAATTATTCCCACTCACACCATAGGCCAAAACAAATTATTCCTTCCTTAGGTTGCTTCTTGTTGGATAGTTGGTCCCCACAATGAGAAAAATAGCTATAACACACTACTTCATTTACTACTATATAATTTACTTAACACATACACTTCCTAAGTATATATCACCCATCATTTTTCTGGCAAATGTATTGTTAGGCTATCTCACTACTGTGTGAAATACATTTGTAGAAGTTTTGCTGATAGCTTCCTACAGCTAGGACATATTGTGATCATGTGGGATCACTGTCATATTTATGGTCCATTGATGACTAAGATGTCATTCTGTCACACATACCTGCGTGTCTGTGTGTATTCATTAACCTGTATAGTTACTCATTTCTGAACTTTTTTGTGTAAATATATATTTATACCTAGTATCATTTTTTGCTAGTCTAAAAGACTTCATTGAACATCTTTAAATTATTTATTTTATTGTTTTTTTTTTAATTATGTGTATATATGTGTGGGTATGTGCACGTAACAACAACTACCCACAGGGTCCAGAAGAGGACTTTAGAGCCCTAGAGTTGGAGTAGCAGGCAGTTGTGAGCTCGCTGATGTGGGCCTGGGAAATTAATCCAGGACTTCTGTAAGAGCAGCAAGATTCTTAACTGCTGAGTCATCTCTCTAGCCCTGAACATTTTTTACAGTTAAAATTAGATAAAGATTGGTTCCACAAATATCTTCAATAAAAATTTGACAAAATATAACATTCTTGATTGATAAGCTTTCTTTTTAGCACTTTAAAATGTTTAAAATGTTGGATCTACTGTCTTCTTACACACACACACACACATACACACACACACACACACACACACACACACACACACACACACACACTCCATGGAGTCTATTTTGCGTTGGTCAATGATTCCTGAGTATTAGGCATGTCCTGGAGTACAGTTAATATAACCAGTGTCGCTCTACGAAGAAAACTGGTTTCCCTCTTCCAGCAGCTACCAATTGCAAATAGCTTCGTGGTTAGGAGTAGGAATTTGTGTCCTTCTCCCCATCTCTGTGCCGAGATTTTGTTGGGCTTGAACTTGGGCATGCTGTCACCATCCCACGGATGGTGATTGCATCAGCTCTGTTGATTGTGGAAAATGCTGTTTCCTTGGAGTCACCAATGACTTTATCTCTGGCTTCCTATTATGCCACCAGATCTACTCTTCTGTTTGTTTATGGGTTGTTTTTTTTTTTCAGACATAGTCCTACAGCCTGACCCATTGTGGCCCTGAACCCTCAGTACATTGGCTTCAGCTTCTTGAATAGTACAGGCATGCCTCACCATGTTTGGCTTCTAAAATGTAGTGTCTGTCTGTGGTTTATAACCATAGTTTAATAGTTTCAGTAATCACTAAGTTGGAAAAAAAATCACAAATACTCCAGTATACTAATTTATTAATGTAAGTAGTTGTGGATTAATAAAACATTTTACAGTGCCTTTTGAGCTTCTGCTCAAACTCAGTATTTTGATTAAGACTATCATAGCTGAGCAATGCAACTCTATGGCAGCAAATGTGACCCACTGGGCACGAGCACTGATTGAGATCTGGATTTCTAGAATCAGTAAAATGATACACTCATTTGTATCATGGTACTATTGCCCTTCTGTGTCATTCCCATAAGTGTTGCCTGGAAAGAATACTTGGTACGGTTTTGAAATAAGCATCCACAGCTCTTAGCTGGTTAGTATCCTCACGCCTCCCCCCTTGACCACTCCATCCTTTTGTCTTACCTCCCTTTGATTTCCCTTCCTAGCTACTTCAGTAAAAAAAGAGAAATACCTCTTCTCCTCTTTGTCAAGAGCACTTTGACAATATTTTCTCCTCATTGTCTACACAGGCCTAGAATTCATTAAAATCCTTTTCCATCTGGAGAGTTCGGATAAAAACAGAGACCTGCCTGATTGACATCCTTGCACCCTCTCGATTGGGGATGTCCTCTTACCCTTCTCTGTTCTCTGTATTTCCACGGTATATTCCATGTAGATGTGGCTACTTCATAACATTTAAGATCTTTTGGTGTAACCATTTGATTGCTTTTCTGCATTTTGCAGTAGTCAATAAAATTCTTTTTCAAAATGTTTGTTTCGTAGGGCAATTTGAGGTTCACACCAAAGTTTGAACAGAAAGTGCAGCCTGTCTCCACACATCCCCACTCCAGCGTGTACACAATCCACCCTCAGGCTACACATAGGGGCACATTTGTTGCTATCAATCAACTGACATTACCATGAAGCGAAAGTTTCTAGTTTACAGAAGGGTTAGTTCTTTGCATTTTACATTTTATGCATTTGGAACAAAGCATCATGGCATGTGTCTATCATTTAGTCTCATGGCCTAGAAATCCTTTGAACTTGAACTGTCCATTACACCCTTACCCTCTGGGAACCACTCATCCTTTACTATCCCCTTAGTTTTTCCTTTTCCAAAATGTTATACAAAAAGTATATGAAAGTATACAAAATGTATGCTTTATAGAATGACTTCTTTTATTTAGTAGTATGCGTCTCAGACAACATCCATGTTTTGTCCGTTATGAGTAAGGCTGTTTGCTGTAAACATCATGTGCAGGTTCCTGTGTGACACCAAGTCTCAATTCGTTTGATTAAGTAGCCAGGGAGATAACCGCATATTATGTTATTTTAAGAGAATGCCAACTGTCTTCTAAGGCAGCTCTGGTATTTTAAACCCCCAACCCCCACCAGTAGTCAGGAGCTCACCATCCCCAGCCGTGTGTGATGCAGCCAGTATTTGAGATTGGGCATTCTGATAAGGGTCTGATAGTAATAATAATATTACTACTATTATTGTATTATATATAATTATTATATATAACATATACAATATAAATAACATATACTTATTATAATATATTATATATAATATAATAATAATACCTAGTAGTAATACTTTTATTAGAAAGGATGTTTGTTTATGTTTTTCACACATTTTTTTTTTTTTGAAACAAGCTTTCCCTGTTGTAACTCTGGCTTCCTGGAACTCACTCTGTAGACCAGGCTGACTTCTTCCTCACAGTGCTCTGCCTGCGTCTGCCTCCTGAGTGCTGGGATTAAAGGCATGCATCACCACTTTTATGTGACCTTCACACACTTTTTAATGATCATTTTTATTTCTTTTCTCATTGTCGAGTGTTAAAGAGTTTCAGATATGTTTGCAGCTAAGTGTCTTCTGTCAGATTCACCTCTGTAAATATTTTCTTCACAACTGGGCTTGCCTCATTCTTTCACAGAACTGAACTTCTCAATTTTAGTGAGGTTAGCTTATCAGTTTTTCTTTTCATGAATAACAAAAGAGATTTTGAGAGGAGGGTTCCCCTATTCTTTTGTCTACTTTCTGCTCCTGGCTTGGCGATAGGCTCTTTTAAACACTTGGCATGGGAGGAATGGATTAGTCCCCTATTCTGGCCAAACAATCTCTGTTCAACACAGGCTACCATGTTCTTTTATTAATAAAAAAGGACTTGACAAATTTAGAAGCAAAAGAAGCTAATCAAGCTGACTCTACCATCTGACTCTGCTGTTTTCTCTGTGAGTTAAACTGGACTGTTCATCCTTTGCCCATTGCCCCTGCTTCAGACATAAAAACCATTTTCTGTTGCAGATGAACAATCTCCACTCTTCTGGCACGACTAAATTCTCCAGATTTATCTACTTCGATTCAGAGATTATCTGATTCCCCATTACCCCAATTCTAAATCAGACAAGGAAACTACGAACCACAGTGGGATGCATGAGATCTAGACTCCATCTCTACAGGAGTCTACTGTCCCACCAAAAGAACAAATGCTTGATGAGTAATTGGAAAATGATGAGCAATTTTATAAAAAGTAATGATGATCAATTCCTGATTTACATTTGAATAAATTACATGCTCCACAAAATAGCTTGTGACTGAGTTCTGTGTTTTTCATGAACGCGATGGAGTAATAATGAATTATTTTTCAAAATGAAAATGAGTTCTAGAATTGGAGTTGGGAACACGTTTACTTCCATGTATTTAAAGGTTTACCAATTAAATCTCGGGAGTTGGAGAGATGACTCAGTGGTTAGGAGCCGTGGTTATTCTTCTGGAGGACCTGAGTTGTGTTCCCACCAGCCACGTGGGGTGTTTCACAACTTCCTGTAACTCCAGCTCCAAGGGATCTGACTCCTTCTTCTGGTATCCCTACATGGGTGGCATATAGCGCACCCCCCCTCATTTTCTCCCCCCCACTCTTTCTTTAAAAAAAGAGGCAAAATTAAATCTCACTTAACAAGTTGTCTTGGTAACAAAATCAATAGAAATTGTTTTAAGGAATCAAGGCTCATGATTATTGACCCTTGATTTGAACCACATTACTTAGGAATGTAAGGGGATTGAGTAAGAACATTAAAGAAAGATGTAGTCTTTATTTCCATTCATTTCTCAGCATGGCATGAAAATTCAGCCTGCCTCAGTTTTTTATGCTGTATGATGGATATTATAGTAACAATTTCAACCTGCCCATTCCATAAATCTATAAATAGGCAGCCTATGCTTTTGCTTACACGGTAATTCCTTAGTGATAGTTGGTCATTTATAGTTCTCTTCATGTATTCATCTGAACTAAACTTTTCTCAGTTATGTTTAGCCTTTGAAAGCAATTCATATGAATTTACACGTTTACAATATTATTCAAATGTAAATTTTGTCAATAAAAGCTGTAGGTATGTGTGTATTACCTTCCTCTATTTATTCTCCATGTTTTAGATATTGCAGCTTTGGAAGAGAATGTGCAATGGAGGGATGGACTCAAGTGTCTGGTACTTAACATTTGTATTCATGTAGCTAGTAGAGACTGAGATAATTCTATACAAATAATTGTGAAATTAGCTGGAAGATAAGAAGGCCTAAATAGATAACACAAATAAATAAATTTGAGGCTTTTAAAAAAGCACCACAGAATTGATGAATGGTCTTTAACGGTATCCCTTCCTTCCGATGTGATGTTTTACTTCAAGAGAGTCATTACCAAAAATTACGTCCCGTAAGTAAAACTTACAAATAATGGAAATAAGCTTTTCTGAATCTACTAACCAATTCCACCTTTATTGAAATCTTATTACGATAATGTCTGCATATTATAGGATCCACCCTTTAGAACAATAGCTTTTGGGATTGCTAACCATCAAAAACTAATGAGATACAGAAAACTAGGTACTCCGTACTAAATGGCCACGGTCTAGCCTTATGTGGAGTTCGACTTCCTGCCGTTGGAAGCTTCTCCTCTCTTTGTCACACTCCCCTGTAGCTGCCACCACACTCTGCTGAATTAATGTGCTTGTCTCAACGTGAGACCCTGGCTACATCAAACTTATTACTGCTAATTTGCTCTTGGGAAAAAACAGTAGTTACAGAGCTTGTTAGAAATGCCTAAAATAAGAGTTAATGGGATCTGATTAGGACTCTCCAAGTGGTAAAATGTGTGAGATTTAATGGAGGTGTGTTTGGTAGTCTACACATAATGGGCCGTTAATAATTTATTTGCAGTTTTTTATGATTTCATATTTGGCTTTACATTTGACTATAATTGTAGCTTGCCAGCTCAGTATTAACAAAATGACCCATGAAAATATCTTTTATGCAACATAATAGTACATTTATGTGTCTGTCGCCTGATTTACATTTTTTTCCATTTCGAGACACACAACAACAAACTCAAGTTATTACACTGGAACATGTCAAAACTGCTATTAATGACTCCAAATGTGTTTCTTAAATGTAAAATTAAAATATTATGCCAGGTGTGGCTAGGCTTAAAATGAACAATGACATGGTTGAAAACTTCTTTTCATTTTAAATTTAGGGGCCTAAAAAATGTCATGTGGAATTCTGCCAAATTCTCCTGAACAGTGTGACTGTAGCGGCCATAATTAGTGTCAAGTCTGGAGAGCCTTTCATTGCAATGCTCCTCTACATGCAGATAAGATGGTGCCTAGCTCAATGGTCAGCATGCCTGAGGGTCCGTCACAGTGTTCTTCCAATTCTTGCCTTAGCAAAATGTCCATCAGTTCACCTGAGCTCTTTGTAACTTCGATGCTTTAGACCATGGGGAATGCTCTGACTCTGATGAATCATAATTCTCAAGGAAATCTTCTAGGGAGTTGCATTTTCATAGTACATTTCTACATATCTTGTGATGACTCTTGCTTTCTTTACTCAGAGTATAGGATTTAGCTTTTAGATCTTAATCTAACATTTTGGTGATCTAACCAATTAATATCTGTGTAAGTCATTATCTGCTTGCTGAGAATTCAAAGTTCTATTTCCTCTTCTAAATACCAGACCCAAGTACACGTTCTCATCTCTATCTCCCAAATCTTTGGTAGAGGACACAGTTTTATTCTTATTTGTATTGTATTTGATGTAGCTTCCTGTTCTCTCAACTGCAAAATTGTTCATAAAAAAAAAAAAACCTTTTGTCACAAAATTTTCTTTTTCTTATTTTATGATTAAAAAGTTTTTATGTAAATTGACATATAATACAATGTAAATGTTTAAATTATAAAATTATGTAATTTTTGGTATATATTCATTCTACAAAATGATGCGTTTCATAAAAACATTTTCATTCACAAATACCATTCACTTTACCACATTTGTCCCCTATACCCAGCTTATTAAATCCTTTCTTGTACCACCGATGTTTTTCCTTTCCCAGATAGTCTAAATTTTACTTTCAATATGTGTATATTCTAAGTTAGTGTTAACTGTCAACTTGATACAGCTTAGAATCACCAGAGAGGAAAAACAAAGGAGTCTCAATTGAATAATTGTCTTTATCGTGTTGGTCTGTGAGCATGTCTGTGAGGTATCATCTTGATTGCTAATTAGTGTAGGTGGGCCCAGCACACTGTGGATCTCACCATTCTCTGGGAAGCTGGTCCTGATGAAGCTTAGATGAGCATCAATTTGGGGGAGCAATAGAGAGAGCCAATCAGCAATATTTCTCTATGGTTTCTACTTATAGTTCCTGCTTGAATTTTCACCCTGACTTCTCTCAGTGATGGAGTCTGACCTGGAAATGAAAGTCAAATAAATCCTTTCCTCACTCAAGTTCCTTTGGCCAAAGTGTTTTATCACAGCAACAGAAAGGAAACTCTCCAAACTGCAGATTTTGTATTTCTATCTTCCTCAATTGCTTGTTTTCATGGTTGACCTGTATAATACCTGTCATCAGTAGCAACCATGCCACAGACTCAACATCCTATTGCTGAAATTTCTTCCACCAAAGAAATTAGTCTATTATTTTTTTTATTTAGCCTCAGGTAAACTCTTAGGAGAAGGGCAGAAGGCATCCAGATTTTTTGACAAAATAGCACAAGAATGGCCTCTAATCCAGCTGCTCATATCGTTCCTACTAAAACTTCTTGAACCTGGCTTCCACATTGCTCTGAACACTACTCGTCTTCCAGCCTGCTACTAGAATGTCCCTTTAAGCTCTGCTTATGACATTCAGCTGTTTTTCTAGTTCAAAGTTCTAAAGTCTTACACATTCCTCCCCAAACCAACTTGTCAAGTTCTTCCTAGCAATAACCCACTGTCTGGTACCAGTTTCTTTATTAGTTACTATCTTGTTGCTGTAACAAAACACTATGATCAAGGGAACTTAGAGAAGAATGAATTTACTCTCATTGTTCCAGAGGGATAAGTGTCCATCATGGAGGGCAGAGACAAGGAAGGACAGAGACAGGGTGGCTACAGCAGGAAACTGAGAGCTCCACAGCAGGAAACTGAGAGCTCACATCTTCAAATGCAAGCACGGAGCAGAGACAGCAAATAGTAAGGAGAACAAGGCTTTAAATTCTCAAAACCCACCCAACAAAACTTTTTCCAGCAAGGCTACACTTCTTAAACATCTCCAAACAGTACCACCAACCGGGGACCAGCTGTTGAAACACCAGAACCTATCGGGAACATCTCTCATTGAAAGGACTACAGTGTCCTCCTGGCTTTCAGAGTTTCTGCTAGAGTATATTCAGGAATACTGTTATTTTGATGGGTTTGATTTTATATTCACTTGGTGCTTCTCCCTTGCAACTTTAGATATTATTTCTTTATTCTGTGTACTTAGTATAGACAGTATTATTTTAATTATATTATGATATATGGTCCTTTTCTATTCTTGATATTTGGGCCACTTTTCCCCCACGATTTGGGGAACGATTTGCATCATTTTACTGAATATATTTTCTATGATTTTGATTGTAATTATACTCCTTCTTTTATGCCAACAATTTGTAAGTTTTGTCTTTTAAAAATATCCTCTATCCCAAGCTCTGTTAATATTCCCTTAATTGTTATTTTAAATTTATTGTGTATTCAATCTCTGATATCATCTTCTACTTGATTTCTCCTGTTGATGAAGCTTTCCACTAATGTGTTTTTCTTAACTTACTGAGACTTTTGTTTCCAAAATTTTAATTTTGTTCTAAAATATTTTCACTTCTTTATTGAGTTTTGTTTTTAAAATCCTGTATTAACTTCCATTCAGTTGTTTGTTTGAATTCACCTAGAGTTTGTTGAAAATTCTTATCATTCTTTTGAATTCTTTGTGAGTTCACCTACTTTATTCTTACTGCAATACATCACAGTGGAGTTGACAATTCTTTTTTTTAATTTAACAAGTGTGTGTGTGTGTGTGTGTGTGTGTGTGCGCACATGTGTGTGTGCACGTGTGTGCCATGGATTGTATATGAAGGTCAGAGGATTTTATATGAAGGTTTCAGGAGTTGGTTCTCTTCTCCCACTATGTGGGTTCAAAAGGTCGTCGGGCTTGGTGGCAAGTACCTTTACTTGCTAAGCTATCTCACTGGCCTAGAATTGATCATTTTGAGAAGATTCACATTTCCTCTATTTTTCAAGGGCTTTTGTGTGTTTGATCACTTCTGCATTAGAATTTACATATCTGGGATTAGGTTGCTGGTTGGATTTTTGTCATACCCATTATCATTTAGCTGAGGCATTTGCAATGTTCAAATGGAACTAAATTGTAATAGGGTTGAGTATATTTTCCCCCACTGCACTGGGATTCTCTGTATCCATACAGATTCTCTGTATCCATGGCACTGGGTACAATCACCTGGACCACTTTGAGCATAGGGTACCAACTACAAAAGAAAGGACAACTGACGATCAAGCACATCATGCTAATGCAGTAATAGCTAATCAAACACAATCACTCTTTCAACTAAAGAACTTTTCTGAGGATAAAGGAACAAGGACATTATGGTACATAGTAAGATGTTAATTACTAAGGGAAAGAAATAAAATAAAAATAGTGTGAGATTTGCAATTAGTGTTAGAAATAGGGACAGTAGGAGAGGGAAAAGAAACTGTGGTGAGGAGATGATGAAAAAGAAAGGAGGGGGTGTGTAGAGTCAACTAAAGGTAGAATGAGAAGAGAAAGAGACAAATAAATGCAGTATTTATAAATACAACATATTTATATTTATATATTGTATTTATAGATATATAAAGCCAGTCAACCTAAAACCATGTCTTGGAAGGCTGCGAAAAGAGCCCCTCAGCTCCGCAAGGGAGAGGAGCAGCATGGTGCAGCAAAGCAGGTCGTTCACTCTAATCTAAAGTTAGATTTTTTTTCTTTATTTTACGTGTCTGGGTGTTTGGCTCACATGTGTGTCTATACACCATGTGTGTGCTGCCTGCAGAGGTCAGAAGAGGGTGTTGGATTCCTTGGGGCTGGAGTTACAGACAGCTGTGAGCTGCCATGTGAGTGCTTGGAATTGAACCCAGCTCCTCTAGAAGAGCAGCCAGTGCTCTTAACCGCTGGGCCATCCCTCCAGCACCCACAGAATAAGATATTAAATGAGAGAAGACTCAACACAAAGAAAAGAGAACAGGAAAAAACAGAATAAAAGTTTATATGTCCATATTTAAACTCTGTTATTGAGTCTCATCTCTAAAGATAATAAACAAACAAATGAACAAATAAGTAAATGTGAGCTTGGAAGGGGTTTAGAGTGGATCCGGAAAGAGTGGGGGAGTGGGGAATTGGGAGTTAATATGATCGAAATATGTTGTATTCATGCATGAAATTGTCAAATAGCAAATAAAATTATTATATTTAACTTTTAAAGCTTATAATCCGAAAAGGGAAAAAAAGGAAGTAGGTAGTAAACTGAAATGTATATTATTTTTTATTAAAATATGAAATACCGACAATAGTAAAAAATAACATAGAGATACAGAGGTTTTTATTGTCAAGGACAGCATCTGCTCAGGCTGTGGAAGAACACTTTGTCTAACATAAGGTCATTAAAGTTTTATCTTATGCCTTCTAGATTTGAACTTTTAAGAGTTACTTTGAACTCTATGGTCTCATTGAATTTATTCTTATATCTTGTGCAACGTAATTGAAGTTGGTTACTGTTTTTATATATGGGGTTAGATTACCGAGCAAAAATTGTTGAGTTGCCTTTTATTTGTAACTGTATTTCCTTTGGACAGCATTGATAATTAGTTGTTCGTGCATGCTCTCCGATCTTACTAATTAGCACTCTTTACTGCAACATTGGCATTGTTGTTGCTGCTTTGCAACAAGTCTTCAGGTCAGGAGATGCTAAGTTCTCCAAATATATTCCTTTATTTTAAATTTATTATTTAAAAGTTAACTTACTTATTCTGTCTTTTGTTGTTCTGTTTGAATTTTGGAGTCAGTTTAGTGATTTATCCAGTAACAGGAAGCTGGGGGTGTTGACTGGCATTGTATTGCCAGTCTGAATTGTCTGAACACCATTCACACACTTCTTTATGGGCAGGTAGATTTTATTTTTCTCTGCATTTCTTAAATATTTTTCTATTGACATAAAAACCCTTAAAACATGCTATTTTCTTCCTATGCTTTATTTCTTTTTCCCCAAAGCCCCAATTAAGTAAAATCTCTAGCTAAGTTGACTTTTACTTATATAACAAAATAAAACTAACATACATAATACTGCCATTTTCAAAGGATGCTGTATCTAGATGCAAAGCTTAAATCATTTCAAATGTCCTTAAACTTCCATTCTAAATATATAAAAATGGTTGATCCAGCACTAAACATCTTAGTTAATAATATCTTGGGATTCTCTACAAAGGGTTTTTTCCCTAAATTATGGAGTTTTTTCTTGTACACTTGGTCTATGTATTCCTGACACATGATGAATTTGAGCCCAGATAACCTGTTCCAGTTCTAAGATTAAGCTAATAACTTCGAAGGACATTTTTATTCATAGGGTAACCTTACAAAAGAAATCAGAACTTAGGAATGTCAAAAGTTGGAGAAGCAATATGTTCAAGCCACAGTGAAACTAACTCATTAAAAACTATTGAAGGGTGCTGGAGAGATGGCTCAGCTATTAACGGCTAGGCTCACAACCAAAAAGTATAAAAACTATGGAAGGATGATGAAGCAATACTATCAGAAGCTGTCTTAGTTAGGGTTTCTATTGCTGTGATAAAACACCATGACCAAAAGCAATTTGGAGAAGAAAGGTCTTATTTCATCTTATACTTCCAGGTATCAGTTCATCACTGAGGGAAGTCAGGACAGGAATCTGGAGACAGGAATTGAAGCAGGCACCACAGAAGGGATACTGTTTATTGTTTTGCTCAGCTTGTTTTCTTATACAATATAGGACCATAAGCCCACCCACAATGGGCCGAACACTCCCATGTTAATAGCTAAATAAGAAAATGCACCACAGGCTTCCCATGGACCAAATGCCAAAAGGCATTTTCTCAATTGAGATTCCCCCTTCCCAAATGACTCTAGTTTGTTGGAAATTCACATAAAACAAGCCAGGATAGAGGGCAACAAGAAGATAAACAGCTCACAATGCTATCTTTTTTAGCATCTTGTAGCTTTCTTGTCTGTAATCACTAATACATAAAACAACAAAAGACATTATTTGAAAGTCAGTCCACAAAGTCTTCAAGTGTTTTTTTTTTTTTTTTTTTAGTTGTCCAGAATTGCTAGCTATGGTCAGGTTATCTGATGCATCAGATTAGTGAAGAAAGCCAGAGAATCCTGGCATTAGTGGTTTGCCATTGCATCATGAGCAGAAAATATGATTTTAGTGTATAAAGAGAGAGAGAAGAGATATAAGGCACCTGATCGGCCTTGGGGCTTGCTAGGGAGAATGTGGGGAATGGGTCATCAAATGTTACCATAACTTCTTTCTCGGTGGCTAGAAATTAGGATACAGTGTGGTGAGAAAGAGGAAATCTCATAAAGAGAATAAGAGAGAGTAGAGAAAGAGACAGACAGACACACACAGACACACATACACACACAGAGACACACACAGACACACACACACAGACACATATAGACACACACAGACACACACAGACACAGACACACACACACAGACACACAGACAGACAGACACACACACACACACACACACACACACACACACACACACACACACACACACACACGGGGCAGCTGGGAGAAAGAGAGAGAGAGAGAGAACGAGCCTTTCAAAACTAGAGCCGTGCGGACAGCGTGATGATGTGGGAGGTCTCTCAAGGACAGATCTGCTCTGTTGCCTTTGACAACCTAAATAATTTCACAGATAATTGCTAACAACTGCAGAACACCCTTTCACCTTTGTGTGTGCGGAACACTGCGTGTTCAAGTGTCCAAGGTAATTAACATGAACTATTCCTTTTTAGGTAGAGAAGGTGGATGGTCCTAATTAGCTTTGCTTGACTGATGAACGAGTTTGATTATAAAGGTTGAGACTCTTGCTTGAGGATATTCGGAGTTCAGTTGCTCACTGAACTGAACAAATTTTCTGGACAGCCTGTAGTCTAGTCTGGTCTCTTTCATTCTCTCTCTCTCTCTCTCTCCCCCCCCCCCTCTCTCTCTTTTCCTCCCTCCTTCCTTCCCTTCCTCTCTTATTCCCAGCCTCTTTCCCTTCATTTTCTCTTTTCTTTTTGACTTTATGCAAAATTAAGTCAGTAAACAGTGGGAGAAGCTTTAGTGTTTAACTTAGCTACCCCATCCCTAATATTCACCATGGCTCATCCTGCAAGGATTTGGGCAGTATTCACTCTATCCTCTTCTTTTTAGCTGCTTAGCTTCAGTGATGATCAAGAGTTTCCTTTGAAACTGCTTTACTGTCTTGACACATGGGATGAGAATGGGTTAAAACATATTAAAAATATTTTCTGTTTCTGTTTGCTTTCAGTTATGGGATTATTGTTACTATAATTGCCTTCTGTTTGTTTTGAAAATATGCTTTGGACAAATTTACCGCTAAATCTCTGATTTGAGTCTCAGCTCAGACTACTAGCTACCAGCCGCTGGCGTGTCTGTTGACTGCTTGTCATAACATTTGCTCTCCGGTCAGCGGTCATTGGACTATAGAGGTGCTAGGCAGTTTCTGCCTCTGTAGATAGATGGTCTTCATTTCCTTAAACTTGTGCTGAGCTCTGCCCTGGGTACAGTACTGCAGAGTCTTTGGTGAGTTATTACATCATGCCTCTTCTATTCTGTGATTTGTACTATGTTCTGGGCCACATCAAAGACAGAAGAGCAATATGGAGTGTAACAGCTTAAGTGAAAGGCAACAGGAATTTGTCAGAAGATGTTAACCTGAAGGCAGCATTGAAAGACAGGGGTCAGACAAGGGGCAGGAGGTGAAGCACAGCTGGAGGAGCCGGGGTGGGAGCTGCACTGGGTCACAGAACAATATTCTCTGCAGGAGAAAGATACTTTCAAGTCTTTGGGAAGAAATGTAATAAATATTTCACAAGCCTGCCAAGAAAAGCCAAAGGTGGAGAGTTATCTATTATCGAAAAACTTCCACATGGCTGCCTTCCTCCCACACCAGAAATGGCGGCAGGGGAAGTCTTAGGTTATCTTTTCAATATGATATTTTTATTTGCTACGCTGGAACGAGGCTTGAAACTAGGAAGAACCGTGCACTGTTGACAGTGCTAATAAATAATGAAAGGATGTTTATCTCACTGCTCATTCAACCCTATGGACTTGTAACACAGGTAAATAATATACACATCACCTGGCAGTCAGTAATGCAGAAACACTGACGTATTTATTCATGAACATGGGGGTGCAGACTTGTCTTTGTCTTTGCAAGTCACATTAGATCTAGGTATGAACTGTCTCCTCTCTTTCGTCTCAGATTGCCTACTTGATGCCTCTTTCCTAACCACACACAGTGGCTCATGTGTTTTCCATCACAGAAAAGTCATTTGGCTACATTCAGAAAAGTCAGGAAAAGGTGACTGAGAGAAGGTTTCAGAAGTGATGCATAAGCTACCTCTTAGAGAGTGAATGCAGAATCAGCTGAGGTAAGAGCAGACAGAAGGTGTCCCTGGAAGAGGGGATCGCTGAGGCCAAGGTTGCTAAGGTGAGAAATTGCTTCCTGTTGCATTTAAGACTTGTTTGTGGTCAGCTGGTTTTGAGTTACAGCTCTGGTCACGGAGGGGGACATAAAACAGGAGACAGAAAAGACTGAAAGTCTGACTGCTTGGCGCAAAACGTGGCTTTGATGTTTCTGGTTTCACAACTCTTGCCAATGTATTTGGCCTCATTTTCCTTATCTGTAAAATGGGGGTCCTAACAGTATCTCCTTCTGTGGCTATGATAAATTACTTAAAGTACTGGGAAAGGGTCTGTCAAGGTTAAGTGATGTGACCTCTTACCTCACTGTAATTAATAATTCCCAACATCTGTGTTAGTAGTTTGCCTCCACGATTCATTTTACCTTCAGTGGAGTTGGTTGCTAAGTTATTCCATTACTGCAACTGGCTAGGACTTCGAATTTTCATCTGCTGACTTCAGATATTTCTCTACTCTTCCAATGAGATTGATGCCTGTATTACATTTGCTGCTCGTGAAGTAATAAAAATAACATAATACACATTGAAAAGGATTCACTGAGTGGCTTGTAAAAGGCTTTTGTTAGTGTTTTGTGATGTGGTTTAGTCAATTTAGCTGGAGAAAGGACTCATTTTACGACTTACACCTCTCATAGCTATTCCTACTGCACTTACCATGCCAGGACTAGGCTGGCCCATATGCCTGGAAGGAGACACCGGAAAAGACAGGTCTGTACAGCAAGAAGATAGACCCTTCTCCAGATCGGAAACTAGAGATGATATGAAAAGTTAAAAAGTGGAAATTCCATTTACGTAGCACTTCTGGTTATTTGCTCGGAACTGCAGAAGTGACTCGACTCGAGTGGGCAGGGCTACTTCTACTCTGAAAAATTAACGTTATAGAAATTGCTGCTAGGAGTGAGCAACATGGAGGAAATATTCCATGACATAGCACCACTATCATCCATTTTATTGACAATCACAACGGAAGTTCCACACCCAGTGCTAATCATTGAGGGCAGAGGAACCAGTGGGAAGTGGCTGAACATTCCTCTACCCTGGTTCCTTCAAGCCAAGGGTAGAAATTCACTGCTACCTTCCTCAAGAAAGGCTCTGGGGAGCATGTGTGTGTCTGGCCCACAGACACTATAAAGTCTTTGCTATAGTAGTTTTATTGCAAAAATAAATTATACATGTCAAAAAGCTCAAGACTAATTACATCCTTTGATTTTATATATCTGTCTAAATAAAGTAATTCTTTAATAGATTATAGATTTGTAAATTATTAAAGTAATTTATTTTGTTCCTATAGAATGGTCATAAGTTTTATGTGACTGCTCTGTGTAATTCCGATGCTAATATTAACCAGCTCTTCTCCAGACATTACCCAATGATCTTCTGACTTGCTTTCCATATTTTATAATTTAGGGCTATTTCTCCCCAAGAATGTAGTTCAATAAATATTTTTTATGTCCTTTCTCTGATCACTGGGGTCTCGTCAATGTTGTAGAAAGAAGCATTGATTATTTACAGTTTTCATATTTGTTTATATAAGTGGTTCTCAACCTTCCTAATGCTGTGACCCTTTAACATGGTTCCTCATGTTGTGATGACTTCCAACCATAAAATTATTTTTGTTGTTACTTCATAACTGTAATTTTGCTACTGGTATGAATCATAATGTAAATATCTTCTATGCAGATGTTCTTAGGTGACGCCTGTGACAGGGTCATTTGACCCCCAAAGGGGTAACAACCCACAGTTTGAGAAGTGCTGGTTTAAACAGTGGAAATGTAGGTTGTTTGTAGGAAAAATGGACACAACCTTAGGAGATAAAGGAACACGCACCTTTTCTTGTTTTGCTTTATTAAGACAGCCAAAAATGGTAAACAGAACCTTAAGAAATGATTTCTTTAGGGTTTTGGGCTTTTTGTTGTTTCTTTTCAAATTCTACCTACTATTTTCCCTTCACCTAACTCTTTACTCAAAATTAAACAAAACTCTGTATCTGAACTCTGTATTGAATCACCAGGACATAGAATTATAATCTTTCAAAACCAGATTGACACCTGGGAACTGAGGCTGAAAAGCTTTGCTCTTTGCAGTCCCAGCACTCTGATGGACCTACAGATAGAGAAGTAAAACCTGCATGTGACTTGAAAATGTGCACAGAAAATGTTAGAAGGGAAGGTTTGCTCAAAGAGGTGCTCGTTGGAAAGTGGGTTACAAGCAGAAGTGGGAGTGAGAATGGGGTGTGTGTTCCTCACACTGGGCAGCAGTTCTCAATGTGTGGGTTATGACCTCTTTTGCTGTCTGAACGACCCTTTCACAGGGGTTGCCTAAGACTATCTGCATATCGGATACTTGCAGTATGATTCATAACAGTAGCAAAATTGGGGGTCGCTGCAACACGAGGAACTGTATTAAATGATCTCAGCATTGGGAAGGTTGAAAACCACTCTTCTAAAAGGATGTCCAAGGGTTCACAAGGCATAAAGTTGCAAGACAGACCTGAGTTCGCAAAAGCACGTACATCCTAGGCATAAAGAGAGGGGATTCCTTCCAAACAGTAGTCAGGTATGTAGGAATGACGCTATTTAGTGTAACTAAGAAGACAGGCAATGTGGTTCCCTGACACTAGGCCCTGAGTGATTTGGATTTTAATTATTTATTCATCTGTGAATATTTATTGAGTGGCTGTTATGTGCCTATGGATTCTATAGACACAGTGAGAAATGAGGAAGACAGGAATCCCGGTTTTGCGTTGTTTAAAGTCTAGGGAGATGACATAAGCTACCAATCAACAACTTGATGGACCAGGAATGCGAGGGAAAATTTCTGGGAAGTTGGGATATTGCTAGGAATAGAGTTGCTAGTAATAGAGGGGAAGATCTCTATTAAGAGGTTGAGTAAGAAATTGAATAAGAAAACACAGCCATTCATTCATGAGTAAGTCTAGAATTAGAAAAATCGAGATGGAAGGGTGAGCATGTGTAAGAAATATATGGCAGGAATGATCTAATATGTCTCTGTGGCTGGATAGAGTGAAAGAGGCAATCCAATAGTGGTTATGGCCAAATAATGGCGAGGAATGCAGATTCTGTTCAGGTATCAAAAGAAACCAGAGTCTTTAAGGGAAGGAATGCCACGGTGGAAAATACATCTCACAATGTGTTTTGGGGGAGTTGCTGTGGGAGTGAGGGCAAGAACAGCAGCTGGTCTTTTTGTGGGGAAGTTGGTCCTCACTGAGGGATTGCAATTTTCTGCGTAGGGCTGGTGTCAAGGAGATGGGAAGTTGTTAGATTCAGCATGGGGTTTGGGGACAAAGCCCTAGGGCGAGGTGATGATTAGGTGTGGAGAGTAGGGGTAGCAGGAGAGTCACAGAATTGGCTGTGTTTTGCTTGAGCCATGGACTACACTGAGCATGTGCAGGCATGCCCTGAACCAGCACAGGTGCGGACAGAGGAAACAAAGTTATTTGAGAAGAGTTCTGTACTAGCCATATTACGAAATGCCAAATGTAGATATAAAAACTGCAGTTAAGTATTTTGAATATAAAGCTTAGTGTGGAAGACAGATGTAAAGATATAAACTCGAAAGCATGCATATATGGATATTTAACTGATATTTATAGCCACGCACTGTGTAAGGTCTCCTGATTGGTATCTGCTTTTGGACAGGCAAACTAAATAAAAATGAAACCATCAACTAGAATAATGACAACTCCCCCTCAAATATATATGTGTATATATTTAATATTCATTCAGACTCTCCAACAAGGGCTTGTTTTCAAGGGCATTGCTCTTAAATATGTATTTCAAGGAATGTTTTTATGTTTCCTGTCATTATCATGGATATATTCTTTCCTTCCTGTCTTGTTCAGACTTCTCTATCTTGGGTTTTGTTTCTGCACCTTCCGACCCTTAGACAAAGGCAGCTGATATCTGCAATTCCCCTAAGCTATGAGAGCCTTAATGAGGATCCAGAAGCAGCATCTGAAGAGTTAGACAATAATTTATTTGAGCATGAGCAGGAAGATCCATATTTAGATAATTCTCTTCCCGCAGAGTCATTATGTCAGAATGCTTCTGCTGACAGCCTTAGAGATAATAGCATTCAAAATGTAAATAATGAAACAATACACATGGTAATGAAGGAGACTCAGAAATTCAGTAGTAATGAAAAAATAACAAGACAGAAATTCTAATATTGTAAATACACAACTTTGCATTAGTGACAGATTATCTCTGTAATGCCACATTGAAATAATTTAGAAGGGAATGTAGCAACCCCTGAAAAATACAGAAGATGTCAACCCCGTGCCAGTTAATGCAGTTTAGAGAATTAGGCAGGTCTGAATAATTAGGAGTGGCTGAGAATTGGGAATGAGCTGTTTGCTGCTGAGCACAGGAGTGGTGGAGTTGCTCAGAGCTCATCAGATATCAGAGGTGGTAAAATATCTTATCAAAGATGATGACTGCGCTACATCTGCCATAAACATACATAAAATCATTGTGCTTTGCTGCATGCACTGAAATCTGTGACATACACATGGGAGAAGTAGCCTAGCTCTCTAACCTTACCCTTCCAACTTGCTGTGTTGGCTCTCCTTCTCCCCCCCGCATGGCTGCCCTGCAGGTAGAATCATATATATCTCTGATATTAGAGCATACATGGGTTGTTCACAAAGACTGATACTGGAGGATAGATGCTGTCTAATTCAAGATTTCAATCTCACATTGAACTCACGGTTTCTCTTTCTGTGCTGGCTTAGATCTCTGCTACCTGAAGTTAGGATTTGTTTTGCTTTGTCTCTCCTCTTTATTTTAATCCTTAAATCTCCTGGAAGAAGGAAGGGAAAGCTACTAGAGGTAGTATCAAATAGCCTGGGCTGTTGGACTGTAACATCTCGCTTTCTATACAGTAGAGGTCCCCATGGGCTCCTTCATGAACACATTGAAAAGCTGTCTTAGGGTCGTGACTTGGGTATGCTGTTCCTGACACTGAGTATCTCTCTCTCTCTCTCTCTCTCGCTCTCTCTCAGAACTGCTAGGCATCCTGCCACTTGACTCCTCATGACTAACAAGCTTCCTTTTACTTACAAACTGTCTATATCCCAACACTCAAAATCTGTGAATATTTTTTCCTGGAAATGGGATCTTTAGATGTGGTCACATCTAAATGATATGGGGAAGTAATCATGGGTAATTCAATGTGGACTTAATGTAATCAAAAGGGCTCCCATAAAAAGGAGGCAGCAGAAAAGAGTGAGAAGGGTTTCAGGATGGAAGCAGAAGGCAGAGATAGAATAGATAATGGCACTGAAGTTGGAGGAAGGCTTGTAAGCCCAAGGAATATAAGCAACCACCTATGTCAAGGTAAGGACATAGATTTCTCACTAGGATTTCATGAAGAAAAATAGCTTTGCAGTTCTATTATCTAGACCAGGAGAAGCCAAATCTGAATTATTTAGACCATAAGGTTTGTAATTCATTACAGAAGTAGCAAGCCTAGGATTTGCATGGCAGCCTTTTGGACTAGATCTACCAAACAATCCAAGTACAGGCTGCTTTCAGAGTACTTCCTCTTACCTTCCACAACTGCTTCCACCAATGTCTCTTCAGAATTCAGAAGGCAAAGGCAGGAACCAATCTTCAGGTACCCATCTCGGGACTTTCATGGGTACAACATCCTTTACTCAGACAAAAGAGAAACGTGTGGCTCTATTCCTCTTTAAGTGGTCACGAGTTGTTTCCAGAATATGCCTTTCTTTATATAAAAAGCAAGAGTCTTCTCTCTATTGCTACATGAGGAAAGGAAAGGTCCCAGAGTGTCTAAGACCTGACATTTCTAAATCTCAGACTTTTCTCCACTTTCTAATCTGCTTTTTGCATAATGGACTCTTCAGTGTCTAGAGGTAAGGACCAATTCCTTCTAACCTTTACTAGTTCTCGGGTGTACCTAGTGGCTTCTCTTTAAAACATGAGCCTATTTCTTACCTCTTATTGTGTTTGTGTTTAGGATTAACTCTCAAATTCAAAGATAGCAGGGGAAGCTTCAGCCGAACCATTGTTGAGCAGCACCTTGAGTGATGAACTCAAGCCTGACCTGAATGAACCAGAAAGGCGTATGCCCTGAGATGCGAGAGCTTTGGATGAGTCACTGCTATTGGCAGACTTTTTTATTATCATTAAAATTACTCCTCTAGATTCACAGCCTGCATATGACGGTACTCTCACAATGGGGTAGAATAGTTGTGAATAAGTGAGCAAGGATCAATCTTGGCTAATACTCACTGTGTGGATATTAGTTACTTTTCTAGAGCTGTGATAAAGTGCCACTACCAAAGCAACTTTTCAAAGAAATTAGTTTTAATTGAGTTTCAGACTGCTCTCCAAGCAGGTGGCACAGAGCTCACTCCAGATGGCAACAGGCTTTTGAAACCTCAAAGCCAGTTCCCATTAGTTTGTGAAGGGCAGCAAACCACTCAGTTATTTGGGGGGGTTTCCATGGGACTACTTTGGCCACCAACTCACAGATAGATAACCCATTCCTGGCAATAGAAGTTTTACTTGGTGGTGAGAATCCAGTTGGGACATTTTCTATGCAGTTATTTGGTGACTCTATTTGGATGTCTTTTACATATGTATATAGTTTAAGAAGCTTCTACAGTAGTAGGTTTCCATGTGACCTCCACAAATGGTCCTAACACAAACAGTGTTAGTTGTTCCTCCCCGTATTCCTTCCCTTACCGTTCTCTTCCCTCTCCTCCCCCATGCAATCCAGTCTGCTGTGTGTCTCTCCATAACTATAGATTCAATTCTCTTCCTTGGGAGATCCTCCCCTCCCAACTAGTCCTTTACACTGTATCTAACCTCTGTGGTTGTATGGGTTATAGGGCATAGATCAAAGGCTGAAAAGCTGATCCCCACATATAAGTGAATATATATTGTATTTTTCTTTTGGTGTCTGTGTTACTACAATCAAGTTTTTTTTTTTTTTCCCCAGCTCTATACATCTACATGTGAATTTCATTTTTAAGCAGCTGAGTAATATCCCATTATGTAAGTGTATCACATTTCATTATCTGTTCACCCATTTTGATGGACATCCAGGCTGTTTCAAATGTTAGCTATTATGAGTAGAGCAGAAATGAACATTAATGAGCAAGTATCTCTGTAGTAAGGTAGAGAGTTTTTGGGTATATGCCAGAGTGGTATAGCTCAATCTTGAGGCAGATCAATTCCCAGCTTCCTGAGGAACTGACACACTAATTTCCATGGTGACTTTATAAGTTTGCACTCCCACCAGCAATTGATAAGTGTTTCCCTTCCCTTTCCTCACCAGCATGTGCTGCCATTTGTTTTATTGATCTTGGCCATTCTAATAAAGTATCAAGATAGTTTTGATTTGCGTTTCCATGGCAGCTACAGGTATTGAACTTATTTTTAAATGTTTCTCAACCATTTGTGTTTCATCTTTTGAAAACTATATCTGTGCCCAATTTTTAATTGGATTATTTGGTTTTCTGATATCTAGTTTTTTGTTCTTTATTTATATATAGATATGAACCCTCTATCAGATGTGTAATTGGTAAAGATCTTTTCCCATTATGTAGGCTGTTGCTTTGCCCAAATTATGGTATCTTTTACAATACAATACATGAAGCTTCTCAGCTTCATGAGATCCCATTTTATTTTAGTGCCTATGCTAACCTGTTCTGATCAGAAAGTCCTTTTCACCTGTGCCAATGAGTTCAAGTCTATTCCCATTTTCTCTTCTATCAGATTCAGGGTATCTGGCCTTATGTTGAGGTCCTTGAACCATCTGGAGTTGAGTTTTGTATAGAGTGAGAAGTATGAAACTATTTTAATTCTTCCACATACAGACATCCAGTTTGACCAGCACCATTTATTAAAGATGGTTTTTTTTTACAGTGTGTATTTTGGTTTCTTTGTTAAAAGTAAGGTCTCCATAGGTGTATGGACTTATGTCTTGGACTTCAGTGTCATTCCATTGGTCAATGTGTCTGTTTTTATGCCAATAGCATGCTGCTTTATTACTATAGCTTTTTAGTACAATTTAAAATTCGAGGCAGTGATACCTCTAACAGTTCTACTATTCAGGATTAGTTTAGCTATCCTGGGTCCTTTGTGTTTCCAAATGAAGCTGAAAACTAGCCTTTCAATGTCTATGAAGAATTGTGTTGGAATTTTGATGGGGATTGTATTGAATATATAGATTGCTTGTGACAGGATGACCATTTCACTACATTAATCCTACAAATCCATCAGTGTGGGAGAACTCTCCATCTTCTGATATATCCTTCAATTTCTTTCTTCAACTTTAAGTTTTTATTATATAAGTCTTTCACTTGCTTGACTAGAGATATCCCAGGATATTTTTGAGGCTATTACAAAAGGTGTTGTTTTTTCTTTTCTTTCTCAGTCTATTATCATCTGTATATAGGAATGATACTGATTTTTGTGCACCTTGCTACTTTGCCAAAAGTGTTTATCATCTCTAGAAGTTACTTGGTGGATTTAAAGAAATCTTTATGTATAAAATCATATCATCTGAAAATAAAGATACTTCGACTTCTCCCTTTCCTATCCGTACCCCCTTGGTATCTTTCATTTGTCTTATTGATCTAGCTAAGTTTTAAAGTACTATATTGAACAGGTATGGAATGAGTGGACATCCTTGCCTTGTTCCTGATTTTATTGGAAATGCTTTTAGTTTCTCACCACTTAGGTTAATGTTGTCTGTGGGCTTGCCGCAAACTTATTTTCTTATGTTGAGGTTTGTCCCTTGTATCCCTCATCTCTCCAAGACTATCATTATTTTTACCACTTACTCCTTTTCTCTGTTACTTCATTTTTTAAAAATTAATTTTAACACGCATCATTAAATTAGTAATATGTGATTTCTTCAATTTTTATGTAGGCATTTAGTATTATGAACTTGCTGAAGACAACACTTACGTATCTTATGGAGAACTGAGAAGTCAAGCTGGTGCCTACCTAGAGACTTCATCCTTACTGGTTAGTGTTCGTAATACTCTGCACACTACCAGATGAGAAAAGTTACCACCAATCCAGACACAAACGCTGAGATCTACAACAATGACCCACCTGCATGATATGCTGGTGTAATAGTGGAATAAACTTTGTGAGAGGAATGAATCATTCTCTAAGTATTGTATTTAAAGCCCACTCTATCAGATGCAGGCCAGATACTTCTTGGGTGGCCAAGAAAATGAGATTATATAGGCCATGGGAACGAGTAGAAAATCAAATGCTATTGTCTTGCTAAAGGAACATAATAATAAAATGACTCCTAACAATATTCTGCTACACTCAATGGATCAGTGTCTTTCTTAGTTATCATCAGAGAAGCTTCTTCCTGCAAATGGGAACTTATTAGATGAACATTATATAGACACCCACAACTGGGTACTGTGCAGTGAGTGAAAGAATTTGGGACACTCAGTCCAAAATGGGTTGTCTTCATCAAACCTTTTCCCCTCAGGGCTCAGGAGCTATGCAGAAGAGGATGCAGAAAGATTATAAGATCCAGGAGGGATGGAAGACACTAAAGAAACAGTCTGTCCCAGACATAAGGTTAGTGCACATACAAACTCACAGAGACTGTGGCAGCATGCACAGGGCCTGCACAGGTTCAGGTCAGATGGGGTCTCAGGGCTGAGAGGAAGAATTGGACGTGAGCTCCCACCCTTAAGCAGGTCTCTATCTCCAACTGATGACCACTTGCAGAAATTCATTTTCACTGGGTATACAAGCCATACTTATGGGCAGGCCCCATGCCCAGCAATAGATGGCTGCATGAAATAAACCCAATTGTGTTTTTGTGGATTCCTTTGCCTCAGACTGCATTTCATTTGGCATTTTTCTTTACCTTTCTTTTCTTTTGTTTATATATTATGGTTTCTCGTTTTGTGTTTTTATGTGTTTTGTTTGGTTTGTGTGTGTATGTACGTGTGTGTGTGTGCACACACAAGCGTGCTTGTATCTGCATCTGTGTCTGTGTGTCTGTTTCATGTGCTTTCTCACTAATATGGTTGTTAATTCTGTTGGTTTACTTTTTTATTTGCCTATTCGTTTTCTAAAGAGAAAGAAGGTGTGGGGTTGGATTGATGGGAACATGGGACATATCTGGGAGGGGGTGGAAGAGGGGAAACAGTGATCAGTATATATTGTATGCATTCCTAATAAAAAAAATTAAAAAACACAAAATGGTCAACTCACATGACACATTTCTTTCAATCCAAGCCACACCTTCTAATCCTCTCCCCAAAATTGGGCACTGAGTTTTCAAACATATGAGTTTATGGGGCCCACTCTCATTTCAACAAGCGTAATATGCATGAAGTGTACTCCAGGAATACTTGTCCAGTGTCCAGCACAGTTATCAGCACGAAATGTACTTGCCAAGTATGTAAGCGAATGTAAGATACATTCCATCCATTCATTTATGAATCAATACCCATAAACTCTCCTAATAGGATGTCCTGGAAGGCACACATCGAAGGGACACTCTTCCTGTATCATGAACACTCTTAAAACCTAGAGAGGTCAAAGTATGTTGCTGTGCTCGAGGTTGGGATAAGGGCACACAGAACTCTGTGGGCCTCTGGGGAAGGACTTGCCAGGACTGGGCTTTTCTTCTTGGTTTCACACTGGCTGTTACAAGTACACAAATGTTAGTCGATGTGTTTTTTACAATATTTATTACAGCAGTATTGGGAAAGCCTCTGTAGACCAGAATGCCGTATAAATAGTTCTGTGATTTTCTTCCGCCAAATGTAAGGATCTAATCTAGGCTTTGCCCTGACTTAAAGTATTGATGTCTGGCCATTCAGTTATTTGAGAATCACTTTGGGAGAAATTCTGTATATCTAGATGTAAAAATAAATATCTTGGCTAAGCTTCCAGAGACAATACCGGATCGTTAGGAAGCTTCTGTTTGGTGCTCCACATGGGACCTCTGGTTTATGTTAAAATGAAACACCACGGATACTCTGTTTTTGTCTTGCCCATTTTCTGCCCTCTTACATCACTGCTTACGTTACCTGCTATCCCACAATGTTTGGCACTGAGATTCGTCGAGTGGCTGGAGGAAGCTCAAAAGGCAGTCCTTTACTTGTTTCTAGTCACTAAATGGACTATTCTGACCAGTTAATACTTACACTACATTGTAAAATTTAGAACATAGTCATACAACCAGAGACTCTGGGAGCCAGGGAGAAACGTATGATTATCTTGCCATCAGGAATTCCTTAATTATTTTAGTTATGATCTAAAAACTAGATCATAAAAAAATAGAAGTTCATGATGATTAATATTTTAAAAAAATTTTCATGACTGTTTTATCATGGGCAAAATCTTTACATCTAATCAACAATTTAGCAATACAAGAACAAAGTTAAAACTGTGTTTGTAACAAATAGAGATTTAATTTAGTTTAGTCTCTTAAAGTTAATTAATGGTATATACAATAGAGTTATGTCTTTTGAATGATATGGACTCACCTTAGGCCATTTATACATTGGTAACTACAATTATTCAAATGAAATATGATAGACAATAGCCTTAGAGTAAAACTTATTGTGTCAAATGCTTTCTTTGAAGGGGAAAGGGCCCTTAGTCTTTTTTAAGCAGCAGCATGTCTTCTGTGTTTGCATTGCAATAGACACTTCTGTATGATAACTCCATGGAGAACAAACCACTGAACCTGTTAAAATGTGCTTAAGAGGAAATTTATCGTGCACACTGTAATGCGACTAGTTAAAGAATTTTTACCCTTCACAGTGATGTAATATTGTTAAATGAGCATTTTGTGCTAGTAGGTGTTTGGCCACTCAAAAAGAAAAGCAAAGGCTAGTAAATTTATGAATCTTGGGCTCAAAAAATGGTTTGTAAGTTGCACATTTTTGAACAAGAAAGAAGAGAAAGGAAGGAGATTAAAAGGTAGAGCAGGGGTTTGCTTCTTAAAGATGGCTTTTTACTTTTGCTTACCCTTATTAACCGTGTGTGGCATTGATAATAACTCTTATTAACTAGTAGCTTATTACTGTCTCATTTTTCAGTTTCATAAACTTTAAAATAATTCTGCCTTCCAGGGATTCCAAGAAAACTGGATAAAATATGGATATAAGCTACTTTCTTAGTGCCTGGCATTATACTTTAGACACAATAAATTATAATTTTACCCCCCTAAGAACACAGTGCTCCATAGAACAGAAGCGGTTCATTGCTGTGTGGTTGAGAAATTTCCTAATACAACTTCTTGTGATTTGAAAGCGCAAAAGATGAAACCAATAAAAATCGTGCATTTATTTGTATATGTGTGAGTGCACACACCATAGTGCACACATGAGGTCAGAGGACTGCTTGCAGGGATTGGTTTTCTCCTTCCACCGTAAGCGTCCTGAGGGTCAAGCTCACGTCAGGCTTGGCAGCATACCCATTGAACCATCACTGCCATCCAAGTCCCATTTCTTCTTTTTTTTTATTGAAAGAAAGAGTATTCTTTATTTCATAACATTACTATATTATTAATCTCTATCACACTTAAAAAATGACAGAAGATAACAATCTTGGAAAGCAAATCATTCTTGGTATCATTTTCACTAATCACAGCGCTAAAACATCTAAAGAGAAATGAGTCTGTCCTTTTAATTTTCAATTCTATTTTTGTGCTTTGAAAGTGTAAAGTTATTGTTCAAGATCGCATCAGAACTTATTTGAGAGATGGAGTCCCCAGGCAGCGAAGGTTGAGAAAGGGAGAAGATATTTGGAAAGGCACCAAGTGATAAAATATAGTCCTTTTCATGGTTGGCCCTGCATCAGAAGGCCAAACAGTGGGAAGATTTTCTTGGCATATAGAACTTTTTTTCTGGAACATTTGGAAAGAAAAACGATGCCTCTAGCATTCCATGATGAAAGAAAGAAGACTAATTTATCTGTCTGACCTATTTTAGTTCTAACTTCCCAGTGTGTGTGTGTGGGTGGGTGGGGGATTTATGGTATAAGGAGCCCATGCCCCTCACATTGGTAGGTAATATCACTGAGTATTTCGGGGCTCATTCAGTGAGCTAAATCCTGTACCTCAGAGCATGCCATTTTATCTAGTTACAAACAAGCCTCAAGGGCTGCTAACCAAGAGGCATTTGAAAGGATTCAGCCAACAAATTCTGGAAGGAACAGAAGCATGTGCATATCATCTATGAACTACCATATTGAATCCTTGTAACAGTCTTGTGAGATACTGTTCTTGATCATGTTATATCACCGCCATCATACAATGTGGGTAATCAACGCACACTTGTGATCTGAATGAATGAATGGATGCTTGAATGGATGAATGCAGCACTGTCCTGTACTGAAGTCAAGACATTCCTCATTATTTTCAGTCTTCTAGGTCAAAGGAATTTTGCACTTATGCTTTGTCAAAGTCTTGGGACGTAGGCAAAGTACTTTATCATATTTAGTTGCCTGGTATATAATCTCTTAAGAAAATATTTGTTCTATCAAGCAAATCTCTACCCAGCAGACAACGATATGGTAATGTAAGTAAACAAACAAACATGGAGCAGCGTGTTGTGGATAATCCATGGGTTACCGGATGTCATTCAAATTAACAATGTTTCCCTAATCAATTTGCTCTCTTTGAGTTAATTTTTTTGTTTAATTGGTTGTTACAATAAACTTAGATGATATATTCAAAATAGATTGGTTTTTATCCAAAACCAAAAACGAAGATTATCTTACATCAACACAGAATTCGCATGTACACTATCTAACAGATTACAAAGCATTTTAGGAGAGGAACACCTACTAGTATTCCTGGCAAGACTTCATTCCCATCCTCAATGGACTTTGTCGGAAGATTCAGAGCTCAGGTCTCACATATTAACACTAAGAGGCATTGGTATGCATATTAGGGATATGTAATGAATCTTAATAGCATTAATTTATTATCCTCAAATGCTCAGTCATACTAATACAGGTTTGCACCTGCATACACATGCTCATAATTAAGGAATAGATATTCTTTACTTCCCTATCTGGGCTTCTCTGATAAGTTGTTGTGTATCTGGTATTCAATGCAAATTGGAGTTTGGTGGTTTCTGATATGCTTACTTGCACTAATCAGTGGATTATTTGTGTGGTGCCTACCCACCTCTAAACCTGTGCTGTCACATTTAGAATAAATAATGGGGTTTTCTTTGAATTTATGAAATATAACAAGACTCTAGTAGAGACTGTAGAGTGTGATAAGTGTGGTTTTCATGTAGAAAAGACATTGGGCAGGCATTGTAGAGCCTGGACCCTGGACACCACCAGATTGCTATGATACTAATCACTCTGAGGAACATTTGGCAGAGTGTATGACAATTGTAATTTAGAATAGTTATTAATATAATGTGGTCCTTGTGGGCTGGTCTAATAAAATCCTTCATAAAAGTGCTAAGTATCCCATTGACAGCTAGAGGATTAAGTTTTGAAGACATCTTTTTCAGGTCTACTTTAGGCTATTGCTAAGAATTCCTTAGAACAGTGGTTCTCAACCTTCCTAATGCTGCAGCCCTGTAATACAGTTCCTGATGTTGTGGTGACCTCCCAACCATAAAATTTTATTTTCATTGCTATTGCATAACTAAAATTTTGCTACTGTTATGAATAGTAATGTAAATATCTGATACAAAGATGGTCTTAGGCAACCCTTATGAAAGGGTCAGTCAGCCCCTAAAGTGATCATAACCCACAGGTTCAGAACCACTACCTTAGAAGATGTCCTTAAGTCATACTGGTGACTTTAGTAGCATTAACTCCTTAATAACAAGTAAAGAGGTGTTGATAAAAAAAAGCAACAAGGCTCAGAATGAATTATAATTTTGTGTCAAAAGTTCAGTAAGTATATTAAAAATGTTGATGAAATTTATACTATGTTAGAGACATGTAAAGAATTTCATTTCAGAATAAGTACCTAAGTATCAGTAAGAAGATGCTGTCTGTATTGTTAAGTGATCTTTACTATGGCTCTGAAAGTTAATCATCCTCATAGTGGCACACCAAGGAAATGTGCCTTCCTAAACATACGAGGAAACTGAGATTCAGTTGTAATTTATTCAGCTAATGAATGGTAGAGTTGGCATTTATGTCTTTATCTGATGGACTCTAAAATGTTTGTTCTTATAGCTGTACCACAAGGCTCTCTGTTCTGGGCTTAAGAGTAGTGTTAGATGGACAGAGAAAGTTTATCTCGATTATCTTAAAAAGAGATGTCCACAATTTGTAAAACAGATTATTTTTAATGCAATTAAATAGTTGTAGCGTGCCATTATTTTCAGACCACCACTGATGTGCAACAGCTAACATTAAGGGAAAAAAAGTCAAACCTTTCAGAAAATGATTGTGAGTTTCCTATAAGTATCCTTTTCTAACACAACTCAGCCCCAAACAAAGGTTGCTTTACACAGATAATGGCAGATGTCGACTTTACAATACTGAGGCACTGTGGAAAATATTTATGTACTGTATGATGACCAGCTTTGTCTCGTAGAACCAGAGTTTTAATCTCTCAGGAAAGAAACTCATAGCTAACTGTGGAGAAACTTCTAATAACTCATCATGTAGCAATAAATGCCTTCTCTTTGCAACTTCAACTAATAAAAGACAATACTTACTACTCTGGTTAAATAACCTTTAAATAACCAGGGCCTTTCTAGTCTATTGATATGTTTATGTTTGATTGTAACTTTAGCTGTATACAACAGAGCTAAGGAAAACAGTAGAGATTTATGACAGCACATAATCTTCACACTTTCGGATCATCCTATCTGGTAAGTCTTGAATAATAAAAGAGAGATATTAGTGTTGTTTTTAAATGTGAAGCTTTTATCGCCACATATATTCTAGTTTCCCTTCTGTAGCTATAATACAAAACCTTGGCCAAAAGTGAGTTAGAGGAGAAAAGAGTTTATTTAGCTTGTGTCTACAGGTCATGGTCCATCATTGAAAGAAGTCTGGGCGGGAACTCAATCAAAAACTTGAAGCAGAATGGAGGAATGCTGCTTGCTGAGCGGCTGTCTGGATTATTCAGGTTTATGTTCTGCTGACTTTCTTATATAGCCCTAGACTACCTGCCTAAGGAATAGTACCACCCAGATGGGCTGGGGCCTCCTACATCAATTAACAATTAAGACAATCCCTTGCAGACATCCTCATAGACCAAACTGACAAATACAATTACTCAAATGAGCATCTTTTTCTGGGTGACTCTAGACTGGGTCAAGTTGACCGTTGATGCTGACTAGGACAGTGGGCATTCAGACAGAAAGACAGACAACCAAAACCGAAGCATTGTTATTCTTGGTTGTGATGTTCATCTTTATTTCTTGCATTTATCAGTTTGCCCTTTATTTTTAACAAGTCATCGTGTATCTGACAAATGAAGGCAACAAGAATTTATTAGCTCACACATTTCGTGTCATAAGTCAGGGCTGGCAAAGCCAAGACCTCTGCTTGTAGGTTCCACAAGGTCAAAGTCAAGGGGTTAGGTTAGAGCTGCATTGTTCTTTGGAGAATGAAGGCAAAATAAAAAAACACACTTTGAAATTTACTTGTCTTGGTGAAATTCATTTCCTTGTGGCTAAAGGACTGAGATCCCTCTTTCTTGTTGGTTTTCCACTTTGACGGAAGGCTCTCTAGTCCTTTCTTTGCAGCTTCCTTCATGTAAAATCCAGAAAACTGTTTTTGGCTTTAATTCATGTTTGGAATCTGTCAGCCTTCTTCAGCTGCCCCTTGCTACTCAAAGGGCTAAAGCAGCTAGTGAACTTAAGTTCCGTGGACTTTATGCCCCTTGACTTTAGCTGAGGGAAGGAGGTATGTACATTCTTTTTATGTCGACATGGGTGGTGATGGGCAGGAGCAGAATGTCTCTCTCCTGAGCATTCCAGCTTTAGACAGTCATGCATTAAAAGAGGGTAAAATATGAGAGGTAAAAACAATTCTTTGCAACAGCATTTACCTACTTCCTGTGTGCACTTGGCCTTATAATCTGATGGTAATATATGTCTATTAGTTTGTTCTTAAGCTTTATTACAATCCCACCAAACTAATGAGTATAATTTTTACATGCTTTTACAATAACTTACTAAATACTTAGAGCATTTGGTTAATAGGCATTTCTCAGCAGAAATTGTTAATATTTAAATTTTTTTGTAATGAGCATTGACAACTACTAAATTAGCTGTTTATTGATTTTCTGATCAGATTAATTTCTGATTATATTCTGATACTCTAGTCTCTGCACTTTTTAGCATTCAAAGCAAATAACTGTCAAAATCTTTACGTGAGTGATTATTTAAAAACGTAGTCATCAAGAGTTTAAAAGTTCTGATTTTCTTTTTCTTAAGTAAAACTGTACTAATACAGAGAAAAATTTGCTTCTAGCAAATTTGCTTCTATACCAAAACTATCCAAAACACGTTTTTCCTCATTATAGCATTAAAAAGTAAATTAAAGTTTTAAAAGTAAATTAAAAGTTATATATTCCAACATAGCTAAAGCCCAAGGAAAAGACCTTAAAACAACATTATGAAGATGACAGAGGCCATTAAGGAGGAAATGAATAAATCCCTTGAAGATATCCACGGGAAAAAACCACTAACATTATGAGAAAATGAATAAATCCTTTAAAGGAATATAAGAATACACAAACCAACAGTACAAGGAAATGAACAAAATTGTTCAAGACCTGAAGATGAGAGTAAATCTATGAAGAAAACTCAGACAGGGAGAATTCTGAAAATGAAAAATGTGGTAATTCAAACAGGAACTGGAGAGGCAAACTTCATCAACACAAAACAAAAGATGGAAGAGAGAATCCCAGGCATTGAATACACAATAGAACAAATGGATATATCGGTTAAAGGAACTGTTAAATCTAAGAATTTCCTGACACAAAACATCCAGGAAATCTGAAACACTATGAAAAGAGTAATCTAAAACTAATAGGAATAGAGGAAGGAGAAGAAACAATATCAAAGGCCCACAAAATATTTACCATAAAACCATATAAGAAAATATTCCTAAACTAAAGAAGGAAATGCCTATAAAGGTGAAAGAAACATATAGAACATCAAATACATTGAACCAGAAAAGAAAATTCCCTTGGAACATAATAATCAAGACACTAAATGTACAAAACAAAGAAAGAATATTAAAGGATGCAAGGTAAAAAAATGAAGTAAAAGAGGAAGATATAGCAGAGTGACTCAGAGTGAGGACATGCCCAATTCTTATGATATAAAAGCAGACTCTCAGCTCAGAGACTCAGGCAGTCAGAGAATCCGTCAGATAAGACACTGAGGCAGTTCAGCTTAAGGAGTCAGTGTCAGTTAGGAAGAGAGAGTTTGGGAGAAAGGGCCAGCTAACAAAGTCAGTCAGTTTGAAGCCTAGCAGTGCAGTTCAGTTAGAGAAGTTGCAGGAGTCAGCCAGAGTCAGAAGAGTTCAGTCAGAAACAGTCAGCCAGCACAAATGGTCAGTTTCAACCAGCCAGTTTAGAGAAGAATTTGAGCCAGAAAAGCGAGGGAGTTGAGTTGAACCAGAAGAGTCAGTTGAGTTCAGTACAGCTCTGAGTTCAGGAGATAGTCAGAGTAAGTCAGTCAGCAGTAAGTCATGGAGGCTAAAGTCTTCTAGGTCTGGACTTGCATTTTGAAGATTAGATTGTACAGAGCCTAAAGTCTTCCATGTCTAGACTTAAGATTAGATTGTATGGAGACAGAAACTCGTTAGGACCCCATTAGGACCCTGTTAGGACCAGGGATTGAATTAGCAAAGAATAAATTGTACATCTATGGCTACATACCCGAAAGCTCTAGAAGGAAAAGAAGTAATCACACCCAAGAGAAGTAGACAGCAGGAAATAATCAAATTCTAGGCTGAAATCAATAAAATGGAAGCAAACAAAAACAATACAAAAAAATCAATGAAGCAAAGAATTGACTCACTGTCAAAATAAGATTGACAAACCCTTAACTAAAAGACAGAATAGGATATCAAGTTAACAAAATGAGAAATGACAAGGTGAACATAACAACATATACCATGGAAATCCAGAGCATCTTTAAAACTTCATATTCTACCAAATTGGAATCTAAAAGAAAATATAAAAGAAATTAGTAATTTTCTCCATAGGAACCACTTACCAAAGTTAAATCAAGATAACATAAACAATTTAAACAGACTTTTCACCTTTAGTAAAAGAGAAGCAGTCATTAAAACTCTCCCAACCAAAAAAAAGAGCCTAGGACCAGATATTTTTAGTGGAGAATTCTACCAGACTTTCAAAGAAGAGTTAACACCAAAACTCCTCAAGTTATTCCACAAAATAGAAACAGAAGGAACCTTGCCCAGTTCATTTTATGAGGCCACGGCTATACAAAGCACATAAAGATCCAACAAAGAAGGAAAATTTCATACCAATTTCCTTATGAACAATCATGCATTACTTACTTACACACTCAATCCAAGAATACATCAAAAGATCATCCACCATGATCAAGTAGGCTTCATCCAGGAGATGCAAGGATGTATCAATATATGAACGTCAATAAATGTAATCCACCATGAAACAAACTGAAAGACAAAAACCACATGATCATCTCATTAGATGCAGAAAAGGCCTTTGACAAAATTCTCCACCTATTCCTGATCAAAATCCTGGAGAGATTAGGGATACAAGGTGCAGTCCTCTACATAATAAAGGCAGTTTACAAGAAGTTCATTGCCAACATCAACTTAACTGAAGAAAAACTCAAAGCAGTTCCACTAAAATCAGTAACAAGACAAGGTTGTCCACTTTCCATATTCAATATAGTACTTGAAGTATTATCTAGAGCATTAAGAAAACTGAAGGAGATCAAGGGGATAAAAATTGAAAAGAAAGAAGTCAAAGTATCATTATTTGGTATGTATTTACTTATATTTGAATATCAGCCATTACATAAATGATAACCAACTTACAATATGTAGACCGAGAGAGCTTAGGCATAGAGGAAGAGACTAAGAGGGACACATGGATCTCCCTGGGAGGAAGAAATGCAATATATTTTCTGGTGGACTGGAGTAGGAGTTGGGTAGGGACTAGAACAGGATGGTCATGTGGGAAAGGGGAGGGGAGAGAGGATTGAAGGAGAGGGAATTGAGGGGAGAGACAGCTAGAAATGAAATTTCTGCATTTCTGGGTACAAAGAGTGCAGTGAAAACTTCCTATAATATATGAAGGTGATCCTAATGAAGTCTGCAAATAATGAAGGGAATGGAATACCAATTGGCCATCTCTTGTCACCGAAGTTTCTAGTACTGGGACTAGGTTTTATCCAATTGAGTTGTTGGCTCAAAGGGTCCCATGGAAATCTCCAAGCAACCCAGGCTGTTGTGAAAACAACTGGTTGCTCCCCACAAATTGACAGCAAGTCCTCATTGCTGATACCCACACAACTCATTGAACATGGAGAGGTCAAGTTGGTGCCTATACAGAACTTTCACCCTATCTTCTAGTGTCTTTGAGATGTAAAGGTACTCCACAGGCTACCAAAAGAGAAACATAAATACCAGCCCAATCATGAAACCTTGGATCTACAATCTGTCCCACCTGCAAAATAAGCTAAGGCAATTGTGACACAAATCTTGTGGGAATAACCAACCAGCATTTGATTTGACTTACGTCCCATTCCATGAGCTGGAACCCATACCAGATACTACTCAGGTGATCAAGAACCGAAGACTAGATGCCCCAGAGAACTACAGTAAAACCAAATACTACTTGTATAAAAACAAACAAACAAAAAAACAAACAAAAAAGAAGTAATGATAAAAGGACTCCTAATGATATTCGGCTATACTTATAGATGGGTGTTTTATTTAACCATTATCAGAGAGGCTTCTTTCTGCAGAAGATGAAACTGAATCACAGGGCCTACATGGGTCTGTACCAGATCCTCTGTATATATATCTATATCTTTCCATTTAGTACTTTTATGTGACTCCTGAATGTGTGAATCAGTGGTCTGTGAGTCTTGTGCCTTCTCTTGGGGCTCTTTTATTTTTCTGTTGGCTTGGCTTGTCCAACTTTGATATGATGGTTTTTGCTTTATCTTATATTTTACTTTGTTATTTTTCTGTTGTTATGTCTTAGAAGCCTGTTCTTTCCAAATGAGAGACAGAAAGGGAATGGATCTGGTTGGGAGAGGAGGTGGGAGGGGGAAACTGTATTCAGTTTATATTGTATGAGAAAAGAATCTATGTTTAATAAAAGGGGGAAAAGTTTATTGTATAATTACTAAATATAAAAAAACCCACAGCAAAACCTTGATGAATTAAGTTCTATACAATTAGGAGATGATCTCTGAAGTGTTAGTCCTAGAGGGCAGTTCTGTTACTAGAGTTATGTGAACAAACGGGCAATTATAAAATAAGTAGGGACACTATAGGAAAAAGTATCAATCAGCTATATCTTCAAAGTATGAATGGTATGACAGGTTGTAACATGCATAAACTAAGAAGTGTAATGATAACTCACTTGACTAACAATTCTTCTGTCATCCTCTTTGGAAAATTTTCATGGAGAAGGTGGCAGTAGAAGAGAAGACAGAAAGCAAAGAGACTTCAAGTAACTTTATTCTTTCTTTTTTGATTCACTTATTTTTATTTATATGTGTGAGTGTTTCACCTGCATATATGTTTACATTTCTATCACATGCATGCCTGGTGCCCCCAGAGGCCAGAAGAGAGTGTAGATCCCCTAAATCTGATGTTGCAGATAGTTGTGAGTTGTCTGCAGCATCATGTGGATGCTGGAACTAGTACCCAAGTTTTCTGGAAGAACACCCAGTGTTAATTGCTGAACTATCTCTCCAGCTCTTGCTTTATGCTTTCTTAGAATGGGTTCATTATTACTGGGTGATGGTGGTGCATTCCTTTAATCCCAGAACTCAGAAGGCAGAGGCAGGTGGATGTCTGACTTTGAGGCCAGCTTAGTCTACAAAGTGAGTTCTAGGACACCCAGAGTTGCAACAGGAAACCCTGTCTCAAAAAACAAAAACAAAATAGAAACGAAGGAAGGAAGGAAGGAAGGAAGGAAGGAAGGAAGGAACGAGTAAAGAAAATATGTTTTGGACAGCCGAGGTCCAGAATTATAAGCAATTTATGCTAATTTGAGCCATTCATTCACAATAGCAATGAAAAACTAGCAAACAAAAGTTGTAACAAAATCATTATTGTTAGATTAAATATTCATAAAGAATAAGCAAAAAAGACCAGAGATAAAAATTCTAAGAGCCAAGTGATTATTCAGAATTAGAAAAGCATTTGAAATCTAAATCAAGTTGAGTAGATTGAACAACAGATAGGAGCATACCAGTTAGCCAGAAGAAAGAACAGGATGGATTATTCAAACTGAGTTACAATATGATAAAGAAATACATATATCTTACGGATTGGTGTGACAATATCAAGCAATTGGAGTTCAGAAGAAAAAAGTGAAAAAGAAAATCATATAAAGACATTTCAATAAAGAGTGGTTGAAATTGAATTCAAATCTTAATTCAGATCTTAGGAATTAATTGAAAGCTAAGTAGGATGGATACCAGCAACATACATACTCTACACACACACACACACACACACACACACACACACACACCATACACACACACTACACACACACTTCACACACACACACACATTTCACAAGAACAACCTCATCCATACATTTCACATGCACACACTCATACACATACACTACACATACCTACCCCTCACACATGCATACTCACACACACAAATATACACACCTCACACACACATACTCATATATACTCACAGTACGCACACATATATACACACTCCACATACACATATGCACTTATATATACTCAGGACACACATATACACACTCACATACACAAATATGCATACTCTCCCTACACCCGCACCTCCACCTTCCACCTCCCCACTCTACCCACACACATACTCCACATACACAGTCTGTGAAATTCAAAACACAAGGAAAAACACTGGAGGTAACTAGGAAGCTACAGCACATTAAACACAGGGAAACAAATGATTCCCATTGTTTTTGGTCTTTTATTAGAAAAGGTGAAATCCAGAAGACAATGGATGGCATCTCTACGTGCTTAATGCAAAGGACTGTTCCCATGATTCCATGCACAGCTGAAATCGTTTTTCAAACACCAAGGCTTGTTTTCAGATGAGCAAATGTTGAGAGACTTTTAGTCAACAGACTGACTTAGACAATATACTGAAGGTGTTCTTCAGGCTAAATGGTCCTGAAAGCCAAAAACTTGGATCTACAGGAACAAATAAAGAATGATGAAAGCATTTATTAGACACCAAAAAGCTGATATTCAAATATATATGTTTATAGATTATTAGAATACATCAGCTGTAGGGCTTCTGTAGAGAGTCTTAATCAAGTTGAGGAAACTCCTATCATTCCTAGTTCACAAAAAGCTTTGAATAGAAATAACTTGGATTTCCTCAGTGATGGTCCATCATTTACTGTTATTACCAGGTGGTTTTTCTTCTTTAGCTTATTAATATGATGAATGACATTAATTGCTTTTTACTGCTAAGCCATCATCACAGATGTGTTGTCCTGGTTAGAATTTTGTTAGGTTGACACAAAGGTAGAGTCATCTGGGCAGAAGTTTAATTGAGAAAATGTTTCCATCAGATTACTTATAGGCAAGTCTGTGGGGAATTTTCTTGATTAATGATTGATGTGTTGGGTACCAGGTACCTGAAAGTGGTGCCACCCAAGGGCAGGTGGTCCTGAATTTTGTTAAAAAATCAGACTGAATAAACAATAGGGAGCAAACCAGTATGCAATTCTCTGCTTTAGTTCCTGCATCTAGGTTTCTGCCTTGAGTCCTTGCCCTGGCTTCCCTTCATGATAGACTATAAGCTGGAAGCGGAAATAAACCCTTTCCCCTCAAAGTTACCTTTGGTAATGTCTTTATCACAGCAAATCAGGGTACTTGTACTAAGACACAGCAGCCAATGTGGTGTGTAATTCTTTTTATGTATTGTGGAGCTCAGTTTACTCTGTTATGTTGCTAAGAGTTATGGAAAAAATGTTTCCTTTCTTCTAATGTCCTTTTCTGGTTTGGCTACTGTGTGTGTTCATGCAATAAGTGAGGGTATCTTCCTTCTGCTTCTCTCAAAAGGTGATGAGGAGAACAGGTAAAGTTTCTGTCTTAGATACTTTGTAATACATGTCTCAAACCTGTCTGGGCCTTGTGCTTTCATTTTAGGATGTTAGCAATTATGGATTTTATTTTTTTAAGAGATACAGGCCTGGTTAGTTATTTATTCTTGTGTGAGTTTTAGCAGTTTGTGTCTTTCAAGGAACTGCTCCATTACATCTATGTTTTCAAATTTGTAGGCGGAGCGTTGTCCGCAGTAACTTGTCCCTGTTTAGGGAGTGACTCTATGTGTGTTACAGTAACCTTGAAGATCAATTGTTGATACTATTAAGTCAGATCATTGGGGAACAGGTGTCAATGAAACAGTCCTCTTCAGAAAGAATAGCAAGGAGAATCTTCATAGACTGGGGTTGTTGGTCATGGTGGATGCGTGATAGCCACAGACATTTAGTCTACCACAATGCATGTTTACCTATTTATTTACTCATACATTAAACAGTATTCAGATAAGTACTTTTTGAATGGTAAGCCCTATTCTAGGACTCTATAATTGGCTCAAGAGAGTTAGAATAATTTCCTAAGCACAAATTATTAATTTCAGAAATCAATCTTTCCATTTTTCAAAAGTCTTTGTTGTAGCTTGCTTTCTGTTTCTACCATTATCACCAAAAGGAAGACCAGGAAGGAAGGGTTTATTTGGTATTTACATCATGATCAGATTATTTGGTATTTACGTCATGATCAGAGTGTCCATCATTTTAAGGGAAGTAGGACAGGACCTCAAGCAGAAGCAGAGGAAGAAACCATGGCGGAATGCTGCTTACTGGCTTGAGCTCACCGTGCATTTCTCAGCTTTATTTCCCAGGACCACCTCTTCAGGAGAGGTTCTTCCCACAGTGGGTGAGGACTTTCTACATCAATCACTATAATAATCAAGAAGATGCTCCACAGATGTTCCCTCAGCCCAATCTGATGAAAACAATTCTTTAATTGAGGCTTCTTCCTCCCAGGTGTCTCTAGTTTGTGTCAAATTGACAAAGCACAGTCCACATAATATTTTAATTGATTGTGTTCTATGAGAACTGCATACATGTATATAACAGATTCTGGTTATTCTCTCTTCCGTACTCTTCCTTTGAACTCTCCCACTCCCAGCCCTATCTACACCCCCATCTCTCCCAGTTCCTTTCCCAGTTTCATGACTTTGGTTTGGTTTCATGATCCCTACTTTTCATTTTTAACTGCCAAGAACTTTTAACATAGCCTCACCTGGGCCCAACTGTTGTATCTCACCTGTGGTGTTATTTTTTTTTAGATTGCATTTTTCAATACTGCATCATATTTATGCTCATTAAGTACCATGGGCCCAGCAAAGACTCCATGAGGATTATTTGATGCATGGGGTGAGAAGTGAAGGAAGGTGAATGGAAACACATGATGGAAATATGATTGGAAGAACTTTGAAGATTCTCATCAATACTTGGAAATCTTCAAAAGCTGCTAATTTTAGGCATAGGTACATAGAAGACTTGTGGAATATAATCTGTATTACTTCTCCAAATGGCGAGACTGGGAGAGAATGCTTCAATTCAGTTTTATTTCACAAAAGAAGAAAGATTACTTGTGTGTTCTTCCTTGTATTTTATTACTAATTTTAGTGAATGGAATAGCAGCAGGCTTCATGCGGTAGCTGTGTGTCAGGAGTGAATTCTCTGTGGTTTGTACCCCATGCCTCCATCTCCAACTGCTGGCTGACGTCCCTGGTGTGATAAAAACATATACAATGCAGTGGGTCCGGGACTAGGAGCTGCTCAAACCCTGAGTTATAACTGAGCTATATGTGATATGAGAAAAATGATAGTTTTTAGTGAAGATGCTGAAAAGTTTTAGGTTATTTTACTCTTAAGTTTTGCGTATCATCTTTACACTGGCTGTGTGCATTGATCTGTGTACTCCTCAGTTCATTTTAATTACCAAACAGAGAACAAATCAACACCTAATTTTAGACTTGTCCCAATTCCTAAGTGAATAAAACAACCATTTCAAGCCCCATCAAGATGGCATACTTTAAAGATGATAGGATTTTCCTAAGGTCGATGGAAGGCCCAAGGGTATCAAGAAAGGAAAAAGAAAAGGAAAGGAAAAAAGTAGCAGATGACCATTACAGAAGTTCTCAAAGGTCTACATGTCCCTTTGAGGACTTTGATCCTGATGTACGCGATTCTTAGACAAAGCTGCAGAGAAGTTTGTCTGGTGACAGATTAACTTTTTGCTTGGTAGAAATACTTAGTTTGTCTCCAATACATACAATACACTTAGACTGAAAGAGCAGAAGACAGACTGTTGGTTTATAGCTATTCAAACCGATAATCTTCTGAAAGAAAAACCGCTCTGCCCTAACTGTGCTCTCAAATCATTCAGAATGCAAGTGTGAGTAGTATTGATTTGTTCTTTGTCTCATACTGTTTATGAAGGAAGATAGCTTTTACATATCAGATTCTTAAAATTCTGCTAGCATCTTTAAGTATATAAAATTAGTTTAACACCTTTGGCATGTGTTCCAAGGAATAGAATATACTCTAATTGGGTCCGTAAAAGCTGTTACCTTGATTACAAGATATACTAATTATCTTGTCAGTCATTGATCTTATAATTATAAAGGAGGAGGCTGCTATTTTCAAATGATCTGGCCTAATTCTGCCCTTGAGTTCAGGGGCTCTAATTGAGTCCCAGCCCAATAGCTGTTTACTATACTCTTGTACACATAGTAATTAGCTGCAGTCCTTATCCTGCAGCTATAAAATTAAAATACTTTACAATCATACAAAAGTGCAGGTTTAAGTCACTTAATCCCCCATGATAACCTAACACTTTTGAATTAAAATTCACACATGGAAAGAAAAGGAATTATATTTTGTCTTCAATTAATTAAAATAGCTTAATTTTAATCAGTTGACACTATCTTCAGATCTTTCTTAATGTCTATTACTATTTCCTACTGTTGGTGGAGAAAAATCTATTTTTGGTTTTATGAAGAAATATGCTTACCTGTGTTGTGCTAAGCACGCACAGTCACCGTCTTCAGCTGCGGACCTTTCACATTATGTGTACCTGAACTCAGCTTCTCAGTTAGATCTTATTTTTGTTTCCATGGTGCTCAGAAAACTGTAGGTATGTACCTCACATGATCACATGCCAAAAAAATTGTCTTTCACTTCTTTGTAGGGCAGAAGCCGAGCTGGGCACTTAGAGACCAGTTATTGCACTGTACACCAGTCTTTAATCCTCTTGATCACCACTTTGCTTCCATTTTCTCTGCCCTGTTGCTTTTACGTGCACATTATGGAATTATCATTTATGTAGTCGGTTCTTGGAAACGTGCAGTTGTTCAAGTGTAGTTTACTTTCTATGTCCAGCTGAACATCTGATTTGTAGTCTTAGTAGACTGCATACAACCTCTTGGGATGATCCAGTATGAAGGTGAATTCTCCTGTGTGACATTGTTGGTGAATGATGCCCACAAAAGTGCTTGTATTAAGCGATAGTGTAGTGTTGTGGAAGAGGTTGGGGAAGTCTTGGTGATCTGGGTTGAAGTCCTAATTCTGCCATATCCTGGGTAGTTTTGAGATGATCTCTTGGGTTTTTTTTTTTTTTAGCTTCAGTTTATTTATTTCCAATTAACGATAGCAGCAGCATCGCTGTCTCTGTACATGTATATTATTAACTGGCTGAAGGTTGTGTGGTTCTCATATTAAAAATTGTGTTTTCCATAAGTATAAATGATACAAATGGTTGAATTTTGAGAAGTATATAGAGCCATGTAACTACTTTCTCCATCAATATCTCATGTCAAGAAGTTCTCATGTGTGCCTTTAAAATCATTCTTCCTCCCGGTCCCAAACCCAGGGCAGACACTTATTTAACTTCTAATTATTTATATTTGCATCTGGCTTTTGTCAGCTAGCATAGTGCTTTTGAAAATCACTCCTGTTTTGGCTATGGGAGTAAATATGAATTGTTCCTTTTTATTACTAAGCAGCATTCCACTGGCTGACAGCAGGTACCACACTGATGGTAAATGTTGGATTATTTCCATTCTAATTATAAACATTTCATGTGGGTTATTGTGGATGTTTTCATTTCTTTTGAGTAGGCAAATATACTGGAGTGGGACTTCTGGGGCATAAGGTATGTATAATGAAGTATCTATTTTTTTGCTTGTTTTTGAGATGGGGTTTCATTGGGTTGCCTAGGCTGGTCTTGAACTTACGGTACTCTGACTCATCCTTCAGGGGTAACAACACTTTTGATGTTTGACCTTTCAAGATCCACCCTTCTCCCTGCTATCTTTTTCCATGTATGAGTGAACAATAAGAAAGATCATGTGTTTCTTTTCTTTATGCCACTGCAGTTCAAACGATGCCATAACATTCACTGTGCCATGACACCATCACCACCCACAGTGACTGACAAAACTGTGAGTCTTTGCTTGAGACATTTTAAGTTACCTGGATGATTGCTCTCCTTCCTACAGAGTCTCATTATGGGAGTAATCAACTTTTCATCTCCTCTTGGTGTCTATATGACATCATTCTCCTTGGCATCTGAACCTATCTTGAAAGGGTGATTAATAGTCCTCAAAAGGACTATCATGGAGATTTCACTGCACTAGGTCTCCAGATGTCCCCTACATGTCCCCTAATTCTGGCTGTCTCTCCCTATATTCTCTCTCTCCATCCCTCTCCCCCTACCTGATCCTGATTGGAATGGGAATTCTAATCCTGCCCCAGTCCACCTGCAACATCTGTTCCATTTTTCCTTTACCAATGGGATTCATGTGGCCCCACTGGGGTCCCCCTTGTTGCATAGTCTTTCTGAGTATGTGGATTGTAGTACAATTTTCCTTTGCTTAACAGCTAATATCCTTTTATAAGTAAGTACATATCATGTTGTTCTTTCTGAGTTTGGGTTACCTCACTCACTATGATTTTTCTTCTACTTCCTTCCATTTGCCTGCAAAATTCATGATACAATTTTTTAATAGCTGAGTAAAATTCCATTGTGTAAATGTACCACATTTTATTTATCCATTCTTCAGTTGAGGGGCTATAAGGGTGACCCCCTAGAGAGGATCCCTAGTAAAGGAGGATAGGGAGACTGAACTGGCCAACTCCTGTAACCAGGCAAGGCAGGGCAATGGGAGGGCAGAACCTCATGCCAAGAGAGAGAGCCTCTGCCTGATCCTGCGGAGCAACCAGCATCCTGAGACTGGATAGCCTGGTGACGATTCCTAACAATATTCTGCTATGCTCTTAGATAGGTGTCTAGCCCGATCATCATCAGAGAAGCTTCCCCAGCTGCAGATGCGGAGGTCACAGCAAAGCAATGGGCAGAGCTTGGGAAACCTTGTAGAAGAGGAGAAGGAGGGATTGTGGGTTATGATGGCAGATTTTTAATTAACGTTTAAATCTATATCGGCATTCTTTAATCATCTACTATTTGTCCAAAGCTAACTGTCATTTGGTAATTCATTGCCGAGCTCTATATTAAGAACTAGAATCACATAGAATGAATTCCCTCAGTTTTAGTCTTTATTTTCTAAATAATTTTGTTTTTGTTGTTGTTATTCTAGACTCTTTGTATTTCCAAAAGAATTTTAGTGTCGTGTAACATTTTCTTTTTAAAGAAGGCAAAAAACTCTTGAGATTTTGACGGGTTTTACTTTGAATCTATAGATTCAAATTTGATACGATCTGTGTCATAACAATGGCGACATATTTGATTATTAAGAACAATGTTTTTTTTGTTTTTTGTTTTACTTGCTGAAAGTAACTGGTATTGTTCACCTTTTCTCATTAGTATGGGTGCAACATTCATTTGTGTGCCAACATCCTAAGGGCTGCACAACTCTCTACCCAGGAGCTCAGTTTCTTTATGTTGCATTTGAAAAAGCATTCCCATTCTTTATGTTGCATTTGAAAAAGAATACAGTGAGGCATAAGTATTCTGGAAAGTTAGAATTCATTGATCCTTCATTACCAATAGTGCAGGCAACAGCACTGCTGTGAATAGAGACTGTTGAATATTTCTTTCAAAAGAAAAGGAGAATCAACAATAGAAAGAAATAAAATCAAACATCTCTCATGCATTAACATGCCCTGCAGTCACAAGACAGAAATATTTTAAAATTCAAATTAATTCTAGGTAGAAAATAAAGAATACAAATCCAGCAGCTATTTCCTACACTTGTATGCTCTTGTCACCAAATATCACAAAACACAATCACAGGTTGAAAAAGACTACCCCGAAGAGATCAGAGGGAAGCTTGATTAACATAGTGATTGTTCTGAATTCAGCACCGTTGAAAGAAAGTAAATTCCACATTTGAAAATTGCACAATAGATCAGAATAGTGCTGGGAGGGTTGGAGCTTAAATGTGTACTTAGAAGACAGCAGCCATCTCAGAGGAAGAATCCTCTGTGAGAGGAGAAAGGACTTACAGGAGGGAAATGAACTGTGGGGAAATGGGGTAGAAAAGGGAATGGGAAACGAATCAGGCGAGGTAGGTGGGTTTAGAGTCCCACAGAGTAAAAGGCAAACTGAAGATATGAACCAACAGAAAAGCAAAATTTTGTCATACAACTTCTCCAACGACCAGTGCCCTTCGACCACAGGCTCAGCTCACCTGCAGAAGCAGCTTTCAGACAAGAAACAATCCTCTGTTTAATGCAAGACAAACATGCTTCTGAAGTCAACTAAAAAGAAGAAGGAGCAGAGAGCTAGAGAAAAGGAAGAGACAGAGACACATAAAGATAAAGGAGGAAGAGGAGCAGAAAATCTGGATGTAAGATACATGGAAATTCTAATATAAGAGACTCTTTTGTAGGGTTTTCAGAAAGCTTGAATTTATATAAACATGACTGAGGAAGAAAAAGTGGAAGAAGGAGGAGGAGGAGAAAAAGATGTCCATATTCTCCCCATATAAAAATAGATAGCAACAAAATATCTAACGCTTCTTAAAACATAGTTATATAATGATAAAAATACACTCACCATCAATGTGTACTTGGTTGAAAGTAGCGAATTTTAAATACTCTTGCTATAAAACGTTATCCATGTTATGTCTTTGCCATTTTTACATTATTAAAACAAGATTTTATTCATGGCTTAATATGGTTTTTAGCCTCTTGACTCAACACCCTTATTGGCCCGTGTTATTCCACACCTTTCAGGGATAGTTATTGACACTGGCTCAAAAATCTATGGGTTTTCTCTGAAAACTCTGGACTGTGTTTTGAAAAATATATCAATTTTAGCACCATGGAGGTAAATGAATTGCTTAGTTGTTAAATAATCTTAATGAAATGTCAACAACAGAAAAATATTCTCAACCCTCAGCAAGGTCTCAGGTAATGAAACATTGATTTTTATTTCTAAATCCGTTCTGCTTACTGTACAGGAAGTAAATGAAAAATGGTCATTTGTTTCCAAAGGCACAATCCATTTTTAGGTACTTAATTTAATATTTAAAATTATTTATACCATTTCTACCTTCATTAGCTTTTTGTTTAGTCTGCAATATTGTATTGCAAAAACTATTATACTTATAGCTTGTAAATCCTGAGCTGTAGGCCAAAGCTTTGACTTCAGTGAGTCACTGTGAGCTGACCATCTTTGCATGCTCCATAAATGTAATGTGAAAACATGCTGGCCTAAAGGACATTTTTATTCTTCTGTTCCTGTGAATAACAGTACAGTTGAAATTTCTTTGGAATTTGGGTCAAAAGCAAACAAGTGTAATGTAGAGAGCGTTCACAATCCAAAGTCTTACTAAGCTGCCTTGAATATGTTTAGACTTGGATATTAGCCTTAAACTGAATGAAGTACGTTGGAAGAAAAGTAGCTACTCCCTGATTCCAAAGTCTCTCTTTTTTTATAATACTTTTATTAATCATTTGAGTTTCACACAGTGTATCTTGAGGACTCCCTCTTGCATTCCTCCATGTTCCACCCTCCCTCCCCTGTGCCCTCAGATAGATAGATAGATAAAAATGATAAGTAACAAAAAAAAAAGAACGAAAAGAAAATTAAGTCCAGCTACTGAGGCAGAAGCATGGGTAACAAGCATCGCCATGGATCCTGGAGTCAGCAGGCTGCTCTGATGAGAGACATTCACCTGGCCCATACTAACCTGAGACCATGTGTGATGAAGTTCAATTCAGAGTTGGGATTCACTGCCCGAGCCCACAAGCACCTTGGCCTCCAGCAGGCATCTGGACATCATTCAGGCATCTGGATACCAAGCAGACATCCTGAGAGCCTGCAAGCACCAGGGCACTCCACAGGCTTTCAGACATCCTTCAGGCACCAGGGCCTCCTGGCCAAAATCATTTACAGTGAGTGTTATGCACTCTCCTTGAAGAGAAAACCTCGGCATGCTAAGTAAGAGGTGGAGAGTCACTTTTACCTTTGCAAACTTAGGTGGTGTTGCCCAGACTCCTCTATTCTCATCTCCAAATAGAAGGAACTTCCTCTGTGTCTGAGGACAAGCTTGGCAGCTTTACATAGTGGCCTTTGACCTCATTTTGGTCTGCAGAAGCAATTTTATGTGTTAGTTTCAACATCATATCATCCTGGTTTTGGGGAAGTGATTGGATCCTGGGGATTCTGCTTTGGTTAGTGGGCTAACCAACAGACGAATCACTAATCTGGTATTAAGAAGTGATGGAAACTTAGGAGGCATTGATAGGCAGAGAAAGTCTGCGGGAGTGTGCCTTTGAAGAATATATCTTCTTCCCTTTCTTTTCCTTGTGTTTGTTCTCTCTCTCTCTCTCTCTCTCTCTCTCTCTCTGTCTCTCTCTCTCTTATTCTATCTCTTCTTCCCCTCCTCTCCCCCGTCTTCTCTATTCCTTTCTCTTTTCTCTCTCTCCCATTCTCTCTTTTTCTCAGTCTCTCTCTCTCTCTCTCTCTCTCTTTCTCTTTCTCTTTCTCTCTGTATGTTCCTTCTCTTTCTCTGATTTCTGGCCCCATTAAATGAGCCATTTGATTCTCTGAACGCTCCCTGTAGGGATGTACTTCCTCACAACAGTCCCAGAGACAATGGAGTTAGCCAGCCATAAACTGAAGCCTCTAAAACTATGAGCCAAATTAAGTCTTTCCACTTGTTGTATTGTTCTCTGGCATTTATTACAGACACAAAAAGTTAGTATGCATGATACTAATCTGATGATCATATTTTATGCTTTTCAGAAGAGTCTTATAATCTATCTGGGGCAAAAAAAAAAATATCAGTAAGCAAAGAGTTTTCAGGAAGCTATACATCTGAAATAGTAGAAAGGGCAGGAAGCAAGAGTTCCAAGAAGTCTTTGCCTACTCCAATTCTGTTCTAGCAATAATAACTGTCTATAATTACAGGGAGAGAGGAACAGATACAGTCAAACAAGAAAGTGAAGGCAAAGTGAAATCACTTCACAGATCAACTTCCCTGATGATTTGTTATATGTGGAGAAAATCCAAGATTTTTCCCTACAATTTAGCTATGATTTTATACTTTATAATATTGTGTAATAAAAGGTTGTATTAGAAACACGATTCTTCTTTAATCCAGGCACTTGAGAGCCAGAGACAAATGGATCTCTGAGAGTTAGAGGCCAGCCTGGTCTATAATGTGAACAGGACAGCCAGAGTTACAACAGAGAAACCCTGCCTTGAAAAAAAAAAAAGCAAAAACTAAAATAAAATAAGAAAACATGATTCTTTCCACTTCACAACACATTTCCAATACCAGAAATGTTTTAGATTTTCTGAAAATACTGCTACCTTGTTTTCACACTTCAGATGTGTGAATATGAGCAGACTGCTTATGAACTTGTAAACACCTGAAGAAGGTTTACTAAGCTTGCACATTGGAACCCTGTGGCGTTGCACACTACAGTAAGGAGCGGCATCCATCTCAAGCAGCTGTGCCTGTGACAGTGTGGCTCCCAGGATCTGACTGGAAACTGCTGACATGCTCTCCGTCAGATCCACATCACAGCTATAATTATTCACAAGATTTCCCTCATTCTGACAGTACCATTTATCACCTTCCCCTCAGATGAGTCTGACTTTAGCACATTCTGTTGTCCCTGGATGTCCTTGGAGACTGATTTTCAGGATCCCTCAGGGTGTGCTGAAGTCCCCTGATGTTCCAATCCCTTATGTGTGACATTTACATGTAGCCTAAACATGTTAACCATACACTTTACCTTCTCCAGATTACTTATAATACCCAATTCAATATAAATGCCGTGTAAACAGCTGTTAACAATTCTTCTTTAAAATTATGACAAGAACAAAGACATGTTCAGTACAAAAATAATTAGTGTTGGATACTTGGCTTGATGCCATCTTGAGCACTTGCTGCATAGCCATGGGGATCGATCTCAGTTTGGATCCTAGAACCCATATAACGAGCCAGATGAAGTCCTTCAATGACCTACAACCACAGAGATATTGGGGACAGAGGGAGGGGTATTACTGAGCCTTAATATCTACCAATCTAGCCAAAATATGGGAGTTCCTGCTTTAGGGAGAGACTCTGCTTCAAATGAGTACAAAAAAAAAAAATAGAGGAGGGTACACACCTAACACTCTCTTCTGGCCTCTGCAGATGTGGAGAGTATGCATCTTCATACACTTTTGGGCATATACAACACTCGTACTCACAAGAATTAGAAGTAGTAGCTGGGGAAATGGCCCATGTGTAGAGAACAAGAAGTTACATAGGAGATCTAATCATGTGTAGGTATGTGAGAATAATGTTTTTGAAAATATGAATCCTTTTATTTATTGGGATCATTTATTGGAAAAATAAATATCGGTAATCATTTATTGGGAAAAGTAGGATTTGTGGTTGTATTGTGACTCCCTTTTTCATGAGCTATTTTGTTAAAAGGCATATAAAGTATATGAGAAGAAATTTTTAAAAAGAGAGTTTGTTTTGACCTGAGCAGAAAACTCATGTCTGTTTCCTGTTCCCTTCCTCACTGACTTCATATTCCCCTTTCACCCCTGGCCTCTGGCGATAACTCATCGTGGCTCATGAGTATCCTTTGCAGTATGTTTAATAGCATTTCTGCCCTCTAAATTTTAGGTTCTCGGTAATGATAACTCCAAATATTATGTAGACATTGCTAGGTATCTTCAGTGGAGGCATAGTTTCATCCAGCTGAGAAAGTAAACTAAGCTAGGCTACAGTAAACTAGGCATACACTGAGAGGCACTTCTCCACAGCTAGTGTCTATGAGCATCAAAATTGTTCCTCTTGATTTTTTGATAGGCTGATACATTTTTATTATATGCAAAATGTCCATGAGGGCCTTCCTTCCCTGCAAAAGTGAACATTTCCTAATACTTATGACAGCTGAGCTACAGCTTATTCCAGAATCTTCCCAAATGTGTTTGTATGACGGAGAGGTAGGAAGATTCCAAGTTAGAGGTAGCTTCAGGTTATCTTTCCTATGCATTTACATGGAAGATATAGCTGAGTGACTGATTCGAAAATTAATAAAGACACATGTACAAACACACTGAGTTAACACCAGTACAGCTGTCAGCTTTGTTCTCTGACTCAACATAAGGACTCCGTGGGTCACAAAACAAAAGAAAAAGACGTAAGTTCTGGAAAGGAATTGGTCTGATATTGGGTGGTTGAGGGGGGTGGAAGATAAGCATAAGTTGAATGTGTTTATACATGTGTGAAAGTATCAAAGAACACGTATAATTAAGAAAAAAAGCAAAGAATCAAAGATCCATTGAGTGGTTTCACACTGTCGTAACACTGTTGCATCTGTGCAGAGAGCTCGGTTCAGGAAGCATGGAAAGATGAGAGCGCTCCCTTGACACTGCAGTATCTGAGAGAGAGCCCAGAGAAAGGTGAATATTTTTCCTTGGAGTTTTGAAAGTCATAGTCAGGGATACCTGTGCAGTTACTTGGACTGTTTTTAAATTATTTGCCTCACTCTCATGTGTTCAAACCTTCAGCAATTCCTATGTCTTTGATCCTCATGTTTAAAGCCTACTGCTGCTTACTGTTGGTTCTGGTACTGAGACAGTATACTAGCCAGATCGTTTTCTAAATCATTCCAAACCAAAAAATTCAAGAAAAGATGTATATATATTCCTTTAAGCTTTAGCATAAATAACTTTCCTCTAAAATATTTTTTTTATTTAGTCTGTAAGTGGAAAATGGCTACATGCCACATTTATTCTTGGAGAAAGAATTCACTTACTCTAAGATGTTTGAGAGGCTACTCCCAGTTTTTGAACAAAAGTAGTTTTGAGATAGATAATGCAAGGTAGTACAACATAAATTCCTTGTGTTCCAGAAGCCAGCAAAGACATGGTTTGTAATGCTTCCAGATTTTTATTTGCTCTCCACTTTTCTTCATGGAGTTGATTATTCTTGGCATTTTATTGCTTATCTAGATCCTTCATTAAAATGTGTGTTTCAAAAGCTAGACTAGAATTCTTGGAACAGGAAAGGTATATCTTGGGAAAAGGAGAGACTGCGTTTCAAGATAAGCCTAGGAGCTCTATACCAGGAGGATGGTGCAAATTGATGCCCAGTTTTCATCAGATATCATGGCCCCATGTTTTCTGAAAACAGTTTGAGGGAAGGGCATAGCAAAGCTCTTTCACTTTCTACTTGACAGCACACTGAGTTAAGGTGTCCCTCACAGTTATAACTCACCCTTGAACATACCATCCAGTATTAGACCCATAGATCTGAAATAGGGCAGGGAGCTGAACCAGCACACAGGTGTGATGGTTAATTGCAATTCTTTGGGGAGAAATTCTCAATGAGGGGTTATTTATATTAGATTAGCCTGTGGGCATATTGTGAGAGACTGCCTTAACTGGGTTGAGTTAGGAAGATCCATTCTGAATGTGGGTGCACCATTTGATGTGTTGGATGGAGATTAAATGAAAATGAAACCCAGGTGGTGATGGCGCACGCCTTTAATCCCAGCACTTAGGAGGCAGAGGCAGGTGGACCTATGTGAGATCGAGGCCAGCCTGGTCTACAGAGTGAGTTCAACGACATCCAGAATTATAACAAAGAAACCCTGTCTCGAAAAACAAAACAAAATAAAAAATTAAAATGAGAAAGGGATGCTCCAGTGTCCTGCTATCTGGACATCCCCACTTGCAGTTGTGAACTGCACTTGAACTTTGGGTTAAATGAACGTTGTCTCTCTTTAAGTTGCTTTTGTCAAAGTATTTTCAAAGCAAGAGAAATGAAGCTGAGGAAAGCAACAAAACTTGATGAAAGGAGTCAATTTTCCTTTTGATGAGGTAAAAATGGTTACCCCCGTGGACTCTTATGTGGTGTCTTCACATTATGTTCTAAAAAGGAAGAAGTGAGTAAGACGAATTAGAACTCTGCACTCCTTTCCCTACTCTGACATTAACATCTGTGAGGCCTCACTTCATCGTTTATCCTGGGTTGTCCCCATTCCTCAGTCTTGTTTCATCGAAAACAGATCCTGAGGAATAACAAGTGACAGCCACTGCCGCTGTTGCAGCTGAGATAAGAGGGACCTCCACAGCCTTTTGAGAAAATTAGCTGCGAGAGCTAATCAAAATGTAAATCTATATGGACCTCTGACCAGCAATTCTATTTCTAGCTATCTTATTTACGAGATTTGAAGACACTTATATAAGAAATTTATCACAAAAATGATAAATGATTTTGGCAACCATGAACTGGAGGTAACTTGGATTGGTGTCAATATATTCTAGTAAGACAAATTAGGTAATTCATAACGTAAAATGCCTTGTAACCTTTGGAGAATTGCATAGACCTATGTGAATTAATATGGAAAATTATCTATGATGAATTTATAAAGTGAAAATGTAATTTGCAAAGCACTCATTATCCATTTGACATTAAATGTGTGTGTGGGTGCATGTGTTATACTTGTAATAAACAAGGGACAGTATAGATCAATATATCCACATTTACAGTAGGTAAATCAAAAGAAAAAGAAAAACATCATTACTTTTCCCCAAAATGTAGCTGATGTGTTTGTGTGTTTGTATATACATTATATTTGAGACATTTTACTTTTAGGAAACAATGTTTACCACAGAAATGATTTTAACTGTGTCAGACATATAAATTTCACTTAGATTCTACCCTAGTGACATATCACTTCTGCTTTGTCATGTATCAATCCCTTTTAGGAATAAAAAGAGAGACAAAGAGACTTTTTATGTTTTTTATAAAAAGGTCTCTTCATACATAAAGACTTTTATAAGTCTCTCTTTTTATCCCTACCTCATTCCACTCTGTCCTTGATATATTTCAAATCAAATATTGCACACATGAGCCCATTTCCCCTAAATACTTCACCTTATATAACAGATGACATTTTGTCAGAAATTTAAATAAAATACATTCTGAAAACAGATGGCAGGGGAGCTCTGACCCCATGCCATCACCCCATATTTGGCTCTACTCACTAAACATCTTGCATCATCTCTCTCTTTCTCTAGTTTCTAAGCTCATAATAGAACTTTCTAAGATCCAAAAAAATGAAGGAGTCACTTAGTGCTCAGAGTTGAAATGGATCTTGGACATATTAGGAAAATTAATACTTTTGGTTTATGGACAGATACCACTTATACTTCTACCTTAGAATACTTCAATGGAAGATGTGGAGTGAAAGCCAGGGAAGCTTTGTTGTTGCTATGACAGCATACTCAACAAAAGCAACTTAAGGGGAGAAGGATGTGCTTTGGCTCACAACTGAAGGTCAGGGAACTATGGAGGGGTACAGGAGATAGCAGTGTGGGGGAAACGCATAGAAGGAGAAGAGGTTGTAGATAAAGATGTGGATAAAATGATAGTGGATCACAAACTAGAAATTGAAAAATATGCTCAGAAATGATAACAGGGAGGATTCCTGACAGGATGGAAAAGTAGCAGTGGGAAGATCAATGTTCTGGAGACACAGCACTAGCTCCAGAGAAAGCAAGGACATCCCCTACAGGGCATGATGGCTTTTCAGCATCAGTTAGCACACGCAAGAAGGTTGCCCACAGTCACGCCCACAAGCCAACCTGATCTAGACAATTCCTTGACAGTCTCTCCCCAACTGATTCTAGATGCTAATCAGGACAGGTGAACAAAGAACGCATGCATGCTTGTGCTCAGCTTAGTTTTCTTTTTCTCCTTTCTTTAAATACATTTCAGGATACCAAACCCAGGGAATGGTGTTCCCCACAATGGGCAGGTCTCTCCACTTCAATTTCCATAATCAAAACAAGTCCCTTAGGAACACCCATAGGCCAGCCTGATCTAGACAATGTCCCCTATGGATTATCTTTCCAGGGTGACTATAGACTGGGTCAAGTTAACACTTAACCCATCACAGCCTCTGAGACCACAGCTTCAAAAAATGATGGGAGTGGAGTAAGACAGCATCAGTGGCTCAAGGAGCTGAGGCTCTGGTCACAGACAGTTTAGAGATTCCAGCTGAACAGCTGGTTTTGCAGCTTGAGTATGGCCTGGTTCAAGCAACAACAGATGATAAATATTGGAAAAATATGTAGCTGTCCTTAATGTGTGAACTTTTCTTTGTGATTATTTTCTGAACAATAAAAGGCAGCAACTATTTACATGGCATTTACATGTAGCATCGTAATTCACCTACAAAGTATTATACAGGAAAGGATGTATCTAGATTACATGCAAAGACTACACAACTTTGTTGGGAAAGTTTGTTTTTAGTTATGTTTGAAATTGTTTTATGCACCGTTGGGTGAGGGGCTGTCCTAGGTCTTGGCGTTTTGTATTGTCTGCGGGTGTTGGATTTCTGTGGCAGATGTTTAATTGCTTATGATCTGCACATGGTATCAGTAGAACACCTAAGGAGTTCTGAATAAATAAAACACCTGAGCTCAGACACAGACACTCGGGGTTCCACTATCTAGTCTGGAACTGACCAGGATGGTGGTTCCGTCTGCTGAGGTCCGGCAGGTTTTGCACCTATGAAAATACCATCTGTCTTCTTTGATGAGCCACAACAACGGCGTACAACTAAACAACTTTATATAAGGGGCTTCAACATCGTCAGTTTATATTCACTGGGAGGTAGGAGGTGGGGCTAGAATCAATCCCAGCAGAAACTAAGGGATGTGTAATTTTTACGGAGAACAATAAATATTATTTATAATTCATTATAACTTCTGTTTAAAATCCCTACCCTTCTAAGGGATATAAAATATCAACTTACTTGACATTTTCCCCTGCCTTTCTCCTGAAACGTGTAACATCCTACTCCATGTTTTGCTGTTTGGAGAAGAATGATCGGTATGGTAGCTTTGGGCTCATTTTCAGGTTTTGTCCTAATTTGGAAGCTTTCTTGCTTCTCCCGAGTCAGCTTCAGGTAAGGAAACTCTGTGCTAGACATGGCTGCTGAGCATAATTGCGCTGCCCTGCTGTTTCCTCTTACAGTTAACCCTCTTTTCTGGGCTTGTTCTTAGACATCACTCATGAATCCTGGAGTTCTTTGTTCACTGAAATTATGTGAACACAGCTCCTGCTTCTGCGCTTGAGACACTGTCTCTCCCCGCTACATGCCTTTGCAAACGGCTTGCGCACACTATACACTTAGTCCCTGTGGCAATTTTAATGAAAAGCGTTCCCCCAGAATCTTGAGAATGTGAACACTTGAACCCAGTTGCTGTCACTGCTTGGGAAGGTTTAGGAAGTTCAGCCCTTGCTGGAGGAAATTATGTCACTGGGTTGAGCTTTGAGTTTAAAAAGCCTCACCTACTTCCTGTCTGCTGCCTCTGCTTCAGGCTTGCTGTTCAAGATGTGAACTTTCAGCTTCCTGCCCCAGCTGCCATGGCTGCCACTACTACCGTGCTGTCCCTGCCATTACGTATCCTAACCCTCTGGAACTATAAACCGAAATAAACTCTTTTTAAAATGCAAGTTGCTTTGATCATGAAGTTATCTCACAACAACAGAAAGGTAACTAATATAGTCTTCCAAACAATGTCACAGGGCAATTATTACTATTGCTGATATGTGTGTGTGTGTGTGTGTGTGTATATATATATATATATATATATATATATACGTATATATATATATATATATATATAGGTAATATGGGTATGGGTCCCTTTATCTGGGAACATGAAAGTTATAATAATAATAATATAGTAATAGTAATAATAATAATAATAATAGTAATAGTAATAATAATAGTAAATAATGTTACTTTAAAGGAAAAGTCAAAATACTGCTGTGTAGCATGAACAGAGACACATTGGGTGGCTGCTGGTCCACTTTCCACTTAAATATTGCTAAGTCCTAAAGTAAGGGTATAACGGAGCTCCAGAATGAATGTGTGAGTAGAGACAGCTCTGAGTCAATGCCTAAGGACTGGATGACACTATGTGTGAACGTGTGTGGTTGACATGAACCCAGCCATGTCAAGGACGCCAGTGCCTCAGACCCATGGGAGTTGCTAAGGCTTCCTGACATAAGGCTCAGTGTGATAACAAAGCCTTCTTATTATTCCAGTGTGACTGTTGAAAGCATAACAGCTTCCATCTTCAGGATGAATTCATACTGAGACTGCTCCCCTACAGAGACCACCTACCAAGATTAGCTAAGCCTGCTTCCTTGTGTGTCTGTATAAAGGAAACCTGCTTCTCAATTCAAACGTACAAAATGCACATTCTGAGTCCCTGAGTTGCTGCTGCAGTTGGTGCCCTCCATTAGAGAGAGCACAGGGCACCAGATCCTAGCTTTTCTGTACATGTACCTGTGTGACTGTCTTTTCCTCATTCCAGCCATACAGAACATGACATGGATGCATGTATCTTTATTGTCCTCATAAGGCACTAATGTAAAAATTGTCCAATTTGCAGTGGACATTGGTGACCCTTTCAAGAGAAACAGCAATAGAACTAGTGTTACTTTCATAGTAGCATGGGTGGTGATGCTGATGGTGGTGTCCTTATAGAGGGAAGTAGATTTTTGTTGCTTCTATGGTTTTGGCTTTGTCAATTGTCAGCCTTGCTATAGTTATGGGTTCTCTCCACTTTGAGCACATTGTACAAGTTATGCAGCTTTTTCATTCTCTGTGAATGGTGAACAGAATAGATTAGCCCATTTAGAAAACCAAGGTTCAGGGAGTTCTATTGAACATGCACAGAATTCTATACATAATTCAGGAGTTGAGATTTCATTTGACCCCACCCCCCCATGCTATCATCCTTATTTAAGGCAACAGAGAAGATGTCGTGATTGAAAAAAGATCAGAGTTACTTAGGATAATCAAGGCCATGTTTCTGGATAAATTTGAAGACCGAAGAATGGGGGTATAGCTGGAGGAATTAATTAAAAGAAATTTGGAAAATAAGATGTAGGGAAGCCAAACAAAATAGCTCAAGCAAAAGATTCTAAACATGTACAATTAGATAATGAGAAAGCTAACTGAATCAGCATGGAAAGTAATTGGTTACAGAAAAACATCTGGAGTGAGAAAAATAAGAGGAACAGAAGAGACAAAGGTACCTTCGAGATAACTGAGGTGTGTTAGTAGATCCAGGCATTTCTTTTTCTCCCCACTCCTTGCTTAACATTATCATGTCCTTCTTAACCACAATACCAAACTCTGAATACTAAGCATGTATTTGTTTCTGGAATCATCTGGGAATTACAAATATGTTTGCCAAAACAAAGATGACCCACATGACCTGTTTCCCATGGCATGACAGCATGCTTGCAGCCTCCCACACAGGCCTAGTATTCATGTTGTGATCACACACAAATAAAAGCAGAAATAGCTACTTAGCAGGATTTCCTAGAGACAGAGGAACTGGCAAAGTCCCACCAGAGACACTTTTCTCGTCATATTAGTATATGATGCAAAGTGATTTTGACAGGGAATGAGCGTGTCTCTCCTTTTGTTTCTTGTTCCTCTGGTGGTAATTGAGTGTGTATGGGTGATGAGAACATCTTATTTCTAGTAGATTGTTTTAATTTATTTCTGAAGTATAACTTCAGCTGGTGCAATGACTTTGGTCATGGGCTAGGCTGTGGAATACTGTAGATAGCTCCTTATATATTGGGATTTACAAGAATAAATGCCTAATAAACCTCAAATATTTTCCCTTGGGTGGTTAGATTTTGGGACCACCAGTTACCACCATTCTCCAGAAACACAGGAAACTCAGCAAATAAATACTTCTTATCATAAAATACATCCAACTTTTCTTGTGTAAGGATGCCTTGTTTACTTACAGGGAACTTAAACATCTATGGATGGGAACATTGTGAAACAAGTCACTCTGGCAAGAAGAAGAGCTGTGATAAGGAATTGCTGAAGCTGTTGAAACAGCCTTGTAACAAATTGGGTCCAGGGTTGTGGGTTTCATCGCCAATGGACGCTGACACAGTATGTGGGCTAACATTGCTCTAACTCAGAGCAAGCTGTTGTCCTCAGATTGTTATCAGGGAGAGAACTGCACAAAAGTACCCTTTGATGTGGATGGATGCTAGCTTTAGCCTCCCAAGAACTAAACATTTTAAGAAAACAGAAAGGATTTTCATTTGCTTCATTAAAATCATTTATTTGCTCAACAGATGTTTATGTGAAATTATTAAGTGCCAGATTCTATGCTCCACAGTGGAAACATAAGAAAATTACAATGAATTTCCAGGCATTGAAGATCTCATAGTTTAATGGGAAAAGGTAGACAGAAACCCAGAAATAAATAAATATTTAAAAAATAAAGGAGTTTTTCAAGAGGTAGCGTAGATTACCTAAACACACTATTTTGGGAACAGAGAATAGAGGGAATATAAGACCACAAAATTATGTTTGAGTTAGGTCAACTAAATTAATCCAATAACAGAAGGATCAGAAATGTGAGGTGTGTGTGTGTCTGTCTGTCTGTGTGTGTCTGTGTGTGTAAGAGAGAAAGAGATACAAAGACAGAGACAGAGAGATCTTGTTGAGCACATAAAGATCCAAATGCCCATCAGAACTGATGTTGAAAGACAGAGTACTAAGTTATCAAAAAGCAAGGGCTCGTCTGGCCACACCAGACAGGTCAGTTTCATGGCTATGAAACAGGAAACATATTCTGGAGAGGATGCTGTGTTCCCAGAGGCCTGAACATCATGAAGGCATTAGAGAGCCTCTTACTGAGAGGCATCCTGGGTGAAGGAAAGGCAGGGGAGGAGATGAAAATAAATTCTACCCCTTAATAAGTTTTCTTATCATCAGTCCTGATCAATTTCAGCCCACCAGGGCCCATGCATCCAAATCAAGATGACGTTAAAAATATGGAAAGATCAAAATCAATACACGCGGGTCCAATAAAGAGCTGAACTCAGCATGTACCACAGAGGATGTCAGGATCTGGCTCCAGGCCCTTTAAATTCTGTAAAGTGATGAGTTTTGAGAGCATGCTGCATCAGCTCAGGAACTGAAAGTAACTGTTGTGAAGGTCAGAGCATGTTCTTGCTACTCTGAGTTTGCCCAACTTTTCCATCAACACTGCAATTTTATGAGGCCAAATATCTCTCTATATTTCCCTTATGTTGGGCTCTTTTGATTGAATCTTCCCAATAAAGATGAATGATCACATTGAGGCCATGGGAGATTTGTTTTAGAAATGCAGCCACTGACTATATGGATAAATGTAAGAGAATGTCTTCACAGAAACACATTGTCAGGATATTTTGTGACATCATTAAAACAGGATCCTAAATTCTATATTTCACAAGTGACACGTAAATGCTTAGGAAAAGACTGCATTTTTTGGAATCAACAGTGTTGCTGGAAGCCTTTTTTGTAATAACAGATGTGAAGTAGTTTTGATTAATATGAACATTTGGCCATGTGTATAGAAAGTGAATACAATTAGGAGTTTCAGTAAAGGAATTGTAAAGGAATTGTCTAAAGGAATTGTGGCAGTAGATAGTAAGAAGTACCCTTCTTGTTATTCACACAGATAATGAATAATCAATCAATCAATAAATAAATAAATAAATAATCTTGGTTAGAGCACCCTGTTTTCTGGGCATTAACATGCTTTTATATGTTGGTAGAAACTTTTGATGAAATAACCATGAGATTAACCTTAGTTTATGATAAAGAGATATATGCTTTGTTGAGAACTCTGGGGAGACTAATTTAGAGGAGAGGGCTTTCTTCAGACTCTGAAAGTTCTACCAGGAAGGGCATTGCTCATTCTCCACTACTTATCAGCTTCTACCCGTGAGAATTTTGGTGTGCTAAAATCTGTGACAATGTGTCAAGACTGAGATTTCTTTGTCCCATGTTAGGGTTCTCAGAGATCACTCTGTTGTCACTCCTTGTCCTTAGACCTGACCTTGACAGATGTCTTCTTTGCTGAAACATGGTGATTGTTCAACCCTGACACTGGGGAAGTGAGAGGAAGAATATGAGAAGAAGATGGGAAGTGTCTCCTAGGTGCAGTAGGGCACTCACACATTCTCGAGGCACTTGTCAGTATGCTTTACATATGTCCTTTGTTTAATCTCCATGGCCATCTTATTAGATATATGCTGTCAACCTAAACCATTTTATCTTTTTAAAATATTTAGTTAACATGTATGTCATGCCTAGTTTAAAACTGATTTTCCCAAGGACACAAAACTGGTAATTGGCAAAGCGGTATCTGAAATCAGTCATGTGACTCTAAAGCATAAGCTTCATTACCAGATAACTGGTGAATACATATACCTACATAAGCATATCTATGGATTTAGATGTACGTGATGTATTTCTGTCTCCTTCATATGTGAATTTCTAATTGTCAGTTGTAGTTGTAAGTGTGGATGCAGATGTGGATTTACCAGATGTAGCCATTGGTTCAGGACATAGGACCATTTATTCTTTTGTCTAATTAAATCACTTGTTCTTGCCAGGAGCCCTGGAGCCCTAGAGCATTTCCAGCCTCCATCCAATCTAGTGTTAATACTTGAAATGGAAGGCTTCAGCCTTCGTACAATCTAGAGCATTAATCTGCTAGCCCTGACCTAGAAGACTTCAGCCTTAGCCTTCTGAGGCCTACTGCCAATGGAGTTGCTCTGACTAGCTCCTTCTGAACTCTTCCTCTTCAGGTTCAACTCATTCTCTGTTCTGGGCTTCTTTTTCTAACCTCTGCTGTGTCTTTGTGCCTCTTCCTGAGCTCTCACTGCTCCATCCTTCCTCTGGAGCCCACTGCTTCAACTAACTGCTCTGCAGCTTATTCTAGCCTCAGCTTCTATCACTCCTCTGTAACTCATTCTTGAACTAACTCTGTAACTTACTCTCTGTTTACTGCTCCCTAACTGACTCTTCAGCCTGCTTTTCAACTCACTCTTCTGTAACTCACTCCTTAACTGACTGATACTAACTCTTCTGTAATCCTCTTTAACTGATCTCAGAGCCTACCTTTTCTTCTGGGATTTGGGCATGTCCTTATTCTTTTAACTTTTCCTCTGATTAGTCACTTTGTCTGCCATTCACTCTGACTCATCTCAGATCTTACTTCTTGTGTGACACTGACAAATGTGTTCTGCTTGCTATGTCTGCTTCTACTGCCCCCCACCCCCCAGGGATTAAAGGCAGAGCCCAGAATTGCCTTCTGAATACTGGGATTAAAGGTGTTTGCTACCACTGCTTTCTGAATACTGGATTAAAGGTATGTCTACATTTCATCCAGACCATACAGGCCTCTGAATGTGGCCCCTGGAATGTAGACCTTAGCTTTCACACAGGGTTATTCCTCTACAGTCAATAGCTAGGCAATCACTTGACTGCTTTATGGAATGTTGAATTATATTGCTTTTCTACATTTGAAAAGATATTCTCATGAAAATTTCATCACAACGTGAAATTAAGGCTATTATTTCAGTAAATATTTAATGAACATCCTGACAGAAATGGGTTCTAGGAAATACCAAAAATCGAAGATCAAGTGTTAGAGTCTCTGGCCTTGAACTTCTGAGCATCTAAAAGGGGATCAGACAAAAGTAAAAGAAAGCCATAAGAAATGTTCACACCTCTCAGGAGTGGATTCTGTGGTAGAGTGAACCCATTCTGCAGAGATTAGGAACAAAGGAGCTTTACTTCCTCCTGCAGTAGATGTAAATAAATACAGAGACCCATACCTGGATAATGTGCTGTGAGAGACCTTAAAACACTCAGTCCTAAATGTAATGTCTCCATCAAATCCTTACCTTAGACCTCAGTGAACCCTGCAGAAGAAGGGGGAGATGGAAAGATCATAAGAGCCAAAGGGGATGGAGGATACCAAGGAAACAAGGTCTTCTAAATACAGTAGGACCAATGCACAAAAGAACTTACACAGACCACGGCAGCATGCATGCAACCTGTATAGGTCTGGGCCTAATGGCATCCCAGCACTGAGAGGGAAAGTAGACACAAGCCCACGTCCCTAACACAGAATCTATTTCTAATTGATAACTGCTCCAAATGAAAAATTCATCTTCTCTAATAGAGTCTCACTGGGTATACAAATGACTTTTAAGACCAGGCCCCATGCCCTTCAGTAGATGGCCAATAGGTACAGTAGTTAGGCTGCTGTGGCATCTTAGCAAGAATGACAAGGAGGCATGTTCATTGGTGCAAACCCTGCCAGACCTCAGCAGAGGGAAAGCAACCATCATGGCAGGTCCATGCTCAACAGTGGAACCCAAGCATCTCAGCTCAGGTGTTTTTATTGATCCAGAACTCCTCAGGTGTTCTACTGATAGCATGCGCAGATCATTAACAATCAAACATCCCCCACATAAACCTAACACCTGCAAACAATACAAAATGTCAAGACTTTAGGGAGCCCCTCACCCAAAAGTACATAAAACAATTATTTTATACATAACTAAAAAATAAACTTCTACAACAAACATGAAACAAACTCACTAGCATTTTTGGAGGTTCTCTATTTCATAATGCTTTGTCAAGGCTCCCCCACATCCCCCTTTTAGGTCCTTTGCATACATTTTTTATGGTTTCTCATTTTGTGTTTTTGTGGAATTTCTGTTTGTGCAAATGTGTGTAGCTGCATCTATATATATTTCTTGAGCTCCTTCTTTGGTTCTTATTTTGTGTTTGGTTTATTTATTTATTTATTTATTTGTGTGTGTGTGTGTGTGTGTGTGTCCTATAATAGTATGTTTGTTTTTATTTTATCTAATTATTATTATTTAGATGCATTATCATCATCATTTTTACTATTTAAATGCCTGTATCCTGGTGAGATTGAGAAAGAAAGCTTGTGGATTTGGGTGAATGGCAAGTAGGGAGGATCTAAAAAGGAGTTTGGGGAAGGGAAGCCACAACCAAAATATATTGTATTAAAAATACCTATTGTCACCTGTGGTGGTTGTATATGCCTTTAATGCTAGCACTTGGGAGGCAGAGGCAGGTGGCTCTCTGTGAGTTTGAGACCAGCCTGGTCTCCAGAGTGAGTCACAGGACAGCCAGGGTTAAAACAGAGAAACCCTGTCTCAAAAAACAAAACAAAAACAAACAAACAAACAAAAAACTATTGTCAATAAAAAAAATAATAATATTTAAAAAAAACAAAGCCTTCTGGGAGGCTCTGGAATGTCTGAAGGGTTTTAACAACAGGAAAGAGTGTGTGAGCACTGATGAAGTTTCCCTGTCATATTTTGGGCTTTTCTTTCTGAACCCAGATTCCCTTCTTAAAAATGATTGTAGCACCAAGTGCCTCTATTCCAGTGCTTGTTAGAATTCCAGTTTTGCATAAGTGTGGGACTCATGTTTGAATCTCCACTGTAACAACATATCTAGTCCTGATCAGATTCTCTACAAATGCTTTGTGAGTTGGCGGGGAGGGGGAGAATAATTCCTCTTTCAAAAGAGTGAATGGGTGGGTGGGTGGGGTTAGATTAGAGGATGCTGTGGCTGGAGTTTCCCTCTAGGGAAAACGGGTTACTAGAGAAGACTCTTGAGGAAAGACCACCCACAGTAACAGGAGCTGAACTGAAGACTTACCAGGGAGCACTGTAGAGGCTGAATCAACAAGGAATAGAAGGGCTGGTAGAATGGCTCAGTGGTTAGGAGGACTGGTTGCTCTTCTAGAGGACATGGGGACTATTCCAAGAATTCACTTGGCAGGCTACAACTGGCTGTAACTCCAGGTCCAGGGGATCTGAGGGCCTCTTCTGACTTTTGTGGACATTGCAAGTATGTGGTGTACATATATACTTGTAGACAAAACACCCAGGCGCATTAATTAATTAATTAAAAAAAAAGAAATATCAATTTGGCACTTAAGGGGTCTCTACCCAATGGTCTTTCTCCTGCTACCTCAGGAGGTAAAGGATGGGTACTATGCCAGTGTTTCTTCGTCCCCCTGTCTCAGAGCCATGTAGACTGATATTTCTTCTTCCCATCTACCTGCCCCTTATGAAAATGACTCTTTTTGTCTTTCAACAAAAAAGCTGTAGTTACAATAGGAAGCCACAGAAATGAAGGGAAGAGATGGGGCCAACTGTCGGAGGGGACCTCCAGGCTGTTAGGAACTTATCTTCCTTTCTGTTATTACTGCACATCATTGCTGTTCTGATTTCTGGGTGCAGCTGAGAAATGCATGCTATTAGTACAGGTTCTGTTGGCAAAACTCCAAATCCTGAAGGCTCTAATTCATTTCTTTAGTTTATAATTCCAGGGTTTTTTTAAGAATTGATGGGCATGCTCAAAATGACTTTTGTCTATCTATCCAGGAATAACATGTACTATTGGAAAACTAGTAAATAGGGGGTGGAGACCAATTTTGTCCTTCTCTGACTTCAGAAGAGGAATCCAAGAGCTGGCTGCTGATGGTGTTTACATCCGTCATTCCAAACAGGCCTAAAAGGAAGCAGGAAGTAAAGGTTACATGAGTTACTCAATGAAGAGAAGTCTTTGTGAAATGCCACAATTGTCAGCTTTATCATTTCTGTTGCTAATCTTTCCAATATCACCAGCCTGAGAGTGGAGGGTGAGTGTTAGCCAAGGAGGCTCGATTTCTTTTGCTAGGGCAAGAGAAGCTTAAAGTGCCACTGCAGACACTAAGACACGACAAACTGCAAATGCGGGGAAGACAAGTGTCTGCCAGGCCCTCGGAACATTCTAGAAAAGCTGCTACACTGAAGGTATGGGAACCGCAAGGACCAGAGCCGGCAGCATCCATCTCGCCTCCCTCCGTACCAAGAAGAACTCATTCTCCCAGAAACCACTCACTTCCCTCTGAGACATGACAGCCAATCCGGTATTCAGATTCTGAGGAAGAAGGATCCTCTAGGCACCGCCTACTTTATGCGTAAGGCATCACATGGTCTGTTTTCAGGGCTGCTGCCATGTTTCTTTTTTAATCGGCCAGCCCTGATGTCAGTATGTAACCCACAGGAAAAATGTAACTGCTATCTATGGCTAAACACATGTCTCTCGGTGTCTAATTGAGTTATCAATGTGATCCTAACAGGAACAAAATAGAAACATATACTGGCAAACAGCAGCTTAGACAAGGATGATGTGTGTGAGCACTGGAAAGAGGAAATTCATGAGGAAAGTGCTCACCGAGACAGAGCAGACAAAGTTTGCCCGTCACCGGTCTGCTGTAAATGAAGACTTCAAGGATGCAGAGAATATTCTAGTATCTTAAGCTAGGAGATGCTAGTAACATTAATGGAGAGTGAAGACAGGAAAGAAAAATACAATGGGATAAAAAGATACTGAAGTGGAGTAGGTCAAATTGAATAGGAATACTTGAAGAAATTTTTAGTGGACGGCTGTCAACGCGTTGCTGGACTGAAAAAGATTCTAAGGAAAGTGCAGAACCTTACAGAAGCCTTGAGGAGAAACTAGAAGCGACCTTATGCGTTATAGATAATTAGATAGTTCGTACTGTGAAAGGATGGACAGTTTATGAAAGAGGCCAATATCCTCAAATCATGCTGGCAGTGGGGGCTTAGTGTTGTGCAGCAGTTCGCTCTCAAATAGAACCTGCATTTTGGAGGAAAGCATTTTGGGACACAGAATGTTAAATCAGAGGTAAAACAAAAGGGAAATAAAACAACAGAAATGTCAAGGATTCTGTTGATTGCAGTAGGGGGTGGAGGGTACATTCCATCCTTCAGGGGAGCTCCTTAAACTTAGAAAGTAAACAACTCGAAGGAAGTCCCTAAAACTGAACTGGTCCGTTACTCCCACCCCCACCACCCACATGCCCAAGCAAGTGTTAGCAGTGAGAACTGCTAAGAGACACTTTGAGAGATCATCTGAGCTGCAGAAGGAACATGTAGTGGAATATTTAAACTTATCCTCTAATATTATAAGGTTATATGCACTTCTGCACAGTAATAATAGCTGCTATTAGAGTTAGAGTTACTGCCAGTTCTTGGAACCAGCTTATTGGGTGTAAATGGCTGCTGCTTTCTGGAATGCAGAAAGAATGCTAGTTTGGAGCACCAGCATTTGACTACTCAATGACCCATGGATGGATCAGTTGTTGTTCAGATTTGACTTTGCCTACCGAGATCTTTGTGTTGAAAGTACTGGATTGTATGGAGGAAATTTATGGTCAAAAGAAAGAGACTCAACTCTGCGAAGCCAAAATGAGTGAACACCTGTATTAACCTTACCTTATTTTTTATGTTCTGATGCTGGGACATCTGGGCCTGTTGACCCTGAAGAGATTCCTCCCAGATCTGGCTGATTTCTAGAATTTGGAAAGGACTCATCATCAAATATGCTTTTCAAATGCAAACTGACCCACTCAGAACTCACTTCCTTCGTCGTGATCTTTATTTGCCTTCCCTAATCACCCAAGGCCTAGGTGGCAGGCTACCAAGGCCAGCTTTAGGTTCCAGAGCCCACTGGAACTACTCAAGGTCTTCCATCTGAAGCTTGCCTATGCTGCCTAGCTGATTTCTCCCCAGTAAACAACAGTCAAGTTCTTGTTCAGAGTTCTCATCTACCTGCTGATCTTATCTACCTGAGGTCTTGACCTCAGGCTCCTACTCACTACCTGCAGTGTGGAATACCTCTTTTACTTAAGAAATATGATCAATGAATTGTCTTTTCAAGAATTTTTGAATTTACTACATCCAAAGAAAAAACTAAAAATGAAATGTTACAATTAATACATTGCACTAGTATTTAATATACTTAATTTATAAAACATGCAAGCCTCAGAACTGCAATATTTGTATTGTATTGGTGCTTTCATATTTTTAGTAAAAGCTTGCAAGAAGATAACAAATACAAAACCTTTAAGAATTATTATAGATCATTGTGGATACCTTCTAATATTAGAACAATTATAATATCAATTTGTTATGAAACATTTTTAAACACAAAATCATAAGTTGTCAGATATGAAGTATCTATAATATGTGTGTTGTAAGTCAAAGGTTTATAATTAAAATAGATGAACTAACAATAAAGACGATGCTAGATTTTTTTTCTACATAAAATGAAATGACACTTCCACTTCCTAAGTCCTTACGCACAGAGTCAATAACTGAGCCAAGAGGCCACCAATGCTCCTCTCAAATGGCAGCGACAACCTTTCTCCTATCTGATCTTAATTCAGTGTCAAACCCATTTTAGAAGCCATCAATTTTTTTTTTGATAAATTGAAATGGGAACTTGAAATACACACACATACACACACATACCCACAGACATACATACACAGAGAGACAGACACACACACAGAGACAGACAGACAGATACACACACACACACACACACATAAACACACGTGCACACACACACACACACACACAGAGACATACACACACAGCGAGGCAGACAGACACACACACAAAGACAGACAGATACACACACACACACACAAACACATACACAGACACACACATACACACACATGCACACACACACACAGACAGACATACACACAGAGAGAGACAGACAGACAGACACACATGCACACACACACAGACAGACAGACACACATACACACGCACGCACACACACAGAGACATACACACACACACACACACACACACACAGACAGACACACACAAAGACAGACAGATACACACACGCACACAAACACACACACAGACACACACATACTGAACCAGCATTGTAGGTACAAGCACATGGTGAGGGAAAATCTTACTTCATTGCTCACTGTATAGCAACTGCTGTGATCTGGTAGAAGCGTTAATACACTCTATCTGCTGGATCACACCGTATGTGTTCGCTGTCTCCTTTGTTGACCACTATCATATTAAATGGAGACATTTGTAAATTGCGTAATTACTGCCTACTTTAAGATATTGGATCAATTACAAAAGATAACCCTAAACCTCTAATTGGAAGGTTGATGGTTAATGGGAAGACTCAGCTTCCAGCAGGGTTAACAGTTTACCACTAATGGTGAAATAGTGGTGCTTTCCGCATTAACCCCACTGACGAGACTTCCGACTGTTTTGATACTGTCCCACATTTCCACTTATCTAGATATTCTAAGGAATGGATAGTACAAAGCAATCAGTCTGCAGGGCAAATACTTTGTCCTTTGGCTCTAATTTTCTGGTACCAGTGTCACTCTTTGACTATTTATAAAGGCAATAGTTTCACTTGTACAAAACTCAGTGAACGCAGTAATAAAAAGAGAAATTTCGCAGAGGTAGCTGAGACAGAACTTAATATTATCACAATAATGTTGAACCTTTACCATTCAAAGAAAGGGACCATTGCTTATATATTAAACTATAACAGATCCAGTGTTTCCTGATTAACTCATGAAATAAGTTCTGGTGACATATTCTGTCTGACATCTGCTCATGCTTGGAAGCTGTACAAAAGTTACGTGGTTAACTTTCTTTTTGTTGTTGTTACAAAAAGTTTGCTTTCAAAACTCTACAAGAATCTACGTGTTGAAACTCTGGCAGTTTCCTGGCAGCCTCTTGTGCTGTGGCTGTCCTTTGGGATGAACGGACATCCTTTTGACTGAGCCCAGCATCCCCTGAATACTAGCATGTAGCCGTGAAATGAAGACCAAAGTGTGGACAGTCCAAGGGGGACACAGGGAAGCCTGACTTCTGCAAGCAATAGACAGTATGAGAAGCTTACATCTCCCTTCTATAAGCGAGGCCATAAGTCAATGAGTGATATTTTTTTCTTCTGCTATAAGGCAGAGAACAAATAAGTTGCATCATGTGGGCTCATTGCCCTTCCAGAACTCTCACTACAGTGACGGCGGCCACACATAAATAAATACCCAGCAATGCGACCTTTTTGTAGACATTTGAATTTCATTCTTCTCATGTTTCACAAAATATTATTCTTCCTTTGATTTTTGTTTCCAATCATATAAGTATTTAGAAAGCATCTTTATCCACTACCTATACCAAAACAGGAGGCCCTAATTAATGACCTTGTACAAAATAAACCCTGTTTGTTCTAATGTGGTTTTACCAGGAGATGCAACAGAAATTGCATTTCTATTCCTTAACCATAATTCACTGGTCTAGATCACTCAAATAACCATGATCTCTCCCTTTGCTAGAACCTTAGACAGGTGATTCACAGCAGCCAAGCTGAAATCCAGTTCTTCAGGCCCTACCTTAGTTTCATGCTTTTAGGCATGAGCTGCATATGTAGTTCCAGTTGTACTTTTTGATCTATGAATGCCATAGAATAGAGGCCAATAGCCTCCTCCCTCTCTCCTCTTTCCCCCCTATATAGCTGCCCATATTGCATGTGGGGCAATGATCCCATAGGCTCATAGGGAGTGGCATTATTGTGACCTTGTTGGAGTAGATGTGGCTTTATTAGAGGCAGTGTGTCACTGTGGGGTGGGCTTTGAGGTTTCAGAAGCACAAACCAAGACCATTATGTCACTCTCTCTTCCTGCTGCCTGCCAGTCTGGGTGCACAGCTCTCAGATACCTCTCTAGCACCATGTCTGCCTGTGTGCACCATGCTTCCAAACATGCTGATAATTGACTAAAGCTCTGAAATGTAAGCCAGTCCCAATTAAATATTTTCTTTATGGGAGGTGCCATGATCATGGTGTCTCTTCACAGCAATAGAAACCCCAACTAAAGACACTCATCTTGTTTATGTTTACTCTTGAGAGAAGAAACACAGTGAACAAACAACAGAATGCTTTTTAAATGCAAATATTCCTTAAGGTATGGGTATAGAAGCTTGTATTAATTATATAAACATACTGTGTTATTTTTGTATGTATGTCTGCTGCTTCTCTTAAGAAATAAGGAAAATTATTAGTTTACATTTTTCTTAATTAGATTACTGAGTCTTTTGGGACCACATATACCTCCTCCAAATTTATAAGGAAAAAGGGCTCCTTTTTTATTTTTAGGGGTCAAACTTAATAATTATTATAAAAATATAATTTTCAAATATTTTAAGCTGTGAAACTCTTACTTATCATTAGGTATCTCTTGTTCAGAGCACTTGTCTGTAAAAGGTAAAACAGGATATCTCCAGTTTGACTGACTCCCCCCTCCTCTGTGTGTGTGTGTGTGCGTGTGTGTGTGTGCGCGTGTGTGTGTGCGCGTGTGCATGTGCGCGTGTGCGTGTGTGTGCGTGTGTGTGCGTGTGCGTGTGCGTGTGTGTGCGCATGTGCGTATGTGCGTGCGTGTGTGTGCACGTGTGTGCACGTGTGTGTGCGTGTGTGCGTGTGCGTGTGTGTGCGCGCGCGTGTGTGTGCGCGTGTGTGCGTGTGTGTGCGTGCACATGTGTGCCTGTGTGTGTGCGTGTGTGTGCATGTGCGTGCGTGGGCATGTGTGCGTGTGCGTGCGTGCGTGTGCATGCGTGTGTGTGTGTGTGCGTGTGTGTGTGTGTGTGTGTGTGTGTGTGTGTATTAAGAAGAAGGACTTTTCCAGGCCTCAACTCTGTGGCTTCATAATGTTTTTAGAGAGCAGAGTTTGACCCTGTATGTATGTATCCAACACACTTCTGCAAACTTTACTGAAATTCAGCAGTCTTTTGGTTTTGTGTAGGTAATTTCTCTGGGTGCCACCACTGAGTGCTCACTACTAGGAAACACAGACTTGTGTCCTACTCTTTTTACCAGAGTGATTCCCTTTCAATCATAAGTGAGAACTGTATCTATATCTTCATTCATCCCTAAAATGCCATCGATAGATTCAGGAAACCGAAGGGTCACTGCCATCAGGTGAGTAACCACTCAGAATAATTTTAATTGCAAATATCTACTGAGGTGTGGGAATACACGAGTGACTTGATTAGAAGTACATAGCGCATGATTTTTGTGTGTACGTCTGTGTTTCTTCTCTCAAGAGCACACTTTGCTAGGAGGTGAAAGTTGGCTAGCCAGAGGTGGAAGATACAGCAAGAGAAAGAACTGACTCTCTGGGGATCTGCAGATCCAATTGCAGGAAGCAACTGTCCCATTTTCCCAGTTTTGACTGTGATTGCCCATTTTGGTGAACTCCATCTCACATTAACGCAACGCTTTGTCCAACTTTCTAAAAGCCACACATTGGCAGGAAGTATAAAACATGCTTTGGACATAAAACTGAAAATAGTTGTTCTAAAACTACATAAATCCTAAGACCATAAGGTGACTGCAAGCAGATGTCTCTGAAAAAGTGTAAAACCCACAAAAAAAAATCCTAATTTCCTGCTGTCCCTGGAACACTCCCTAGCTTTCAGGCTGTCAGCTTTAGAAGTGCAGACATACTGGGAGAGAATGCTGATGGCTGTGTTACAGGCATGTATGAACTCTGCCTTCTCTCTCAGGCAAACATGGAGGGTCACATGTCTGGATTATCTCTCAGCTGTGTTTCCCACAAGTCTTCGATTCTCTCTGTTTACTTTTTATTTATTTATTTATTTATTTATTTATTTATTTATTTATTTATTTTTTGAATGAAGTTGAGTCAATGCCTGCACTTTGCCGCAGTGCTTCTAATTTTTTTGCCCTGGATATTAATAAGCCACGAGGGTCATTTCCATGTACCATTGGCCTGATTCAGTTGCTATTCAACAGGTTTGGAAGGGAATAATTTTAATCAGTGACAGTCATACTCTTAGGTGATTGGCCTGACAAGACAGAATTGCAGAGAGAACTTTGGGCCAATAAAACCAGCTGGGGTTTTTGTGTTTGAAAGGCTTTGTGAACCGTGCCAACATATTTCAGACTATTTGGGTTGATACAGGGGAGGGCTGGGAATGGACTTTGTCTGGGAAAATTTACTCTCTTTGAAAGCTTTGTTTTTCAGTCTTGAAGGTTAAACCCTGGACCTCTTGCAAGCCAGCCAACCACTCTACTAGTGAGCTGTATCCATGACCCCTTTTACTCATTCATTTTTGTTTTTAATCTTAGTTTTTGAGGCACAGACTTCTATAGCCCAGGTTGGCCTTAAACTCCATACACAGATGAAACTGTCCTTGGAATTCTGATCCTCTTGCCTCTACCTTCCAAAAGCTGGGATGACAATCAGTGCCATCACACTCCACACCTTTCTAACCTGTGTCTGAAGCTGTTAACAGGTGGGTTAGATATTCTTCCCTGAAGTAGTTCTTATTTACCACTGGGATGCTTTTGAGTGTACAATTATATAACCTAAAATGACCAGGAATAAATGATAATATAACCTGTGGTCTTTTGTGGCAGTAGGGGTATCCCTGAGGTGGTGAGTGGTGCAGAGTCACTAACCCAAAATATTCCGAATCTGGAGAAATGCCTTCGTAGTGCAAATGTATTTTATTATGAAAGGAGCAGAAATTTTATAGAGGAAGTAGGGCACTGTGTAAGAGAGAGGTCCAATCTCTTGATTCATGCTTGGTAGATACTTTGATCAGCCTATCTAGAGCTTGCTGTGGGAGGAGGCATGGACAAGGTGGGGGAAGGTCCAACTAATTTTAGGCTTGTTTGTTTAAGCTCTTTGCTACTCCATTTTGCTGATGTTGGTCAACAAGGTTTCCATAAAGACAGAGAAAGCAGACACCACCCCATCAGGCTTTCCCATCTTGGGCTTAACCTGTGTGCCAGAATCTACCATTTTAAAGGCCCATGCGATGTGCTGAGGTCCTGAGCTACTGGCCTAGTATAGATGCTGATGCCTGCCTCTCTCTCCCATCATTGGGACCCCTTTATCACCAACATCTCCTTCTTTTCTATTAATTAAGACTAATGTCTACATTGGTGTTTGAAATAATAGATTGTAGGGCCACATATTGGGCCATGACCTGCCCAGTGGCCACATCAACAATGGTGGAGACTTGTTTGCAAATAAATTGGATAAGGCAGGATGCAAACGCCTAATGACTATGACAACTGGATCCCAATGGCAGGAGAGAGAGGCGGCATTAGCACCTGCGTTAAGGTTAGTACCTTAGCCCATGGTACATCTCTTGGCCCTTAAAATAGCGATCCTGGCACATCAGTTGAGCTCCAAGATTGGGAAAGCCCCACCAGGGGCTGCCCACTTCCTCTGTCTTTGTGGAAATCTTGTTCACCAGCATCAGCGAAACCGGTAGGCTAAGGGCTTAAACATACAAGCGTAAAGATGGTTGTATCTTTCCTGAGCTTGCCCATCCTCTCCTGCTACAGCAAGCTTTAGATAGGCTGATTGAAATGTCTAATAAGCATGGACCAAAGTGATTGGACATCTTCCTTATGCAACACCCTGCTTCCATCTATAAAAGCCCTGCTCCTTTCACAAAAACTAGATTTGCAGCGCAAAGGCATTTCTCCAGAGTCTGAGTTTCTTGGGTGTGCCACTTCCTCCGAGGGGAAACCCCTGCTCCCACAAAAGAGCACAGTAACCATTAGTGATATAGGTGATATCTCCAATTGTGAAGGTCTATAGTCCTTCTTTGGGTTCACATTGCTACTCAGACCTGGCAAAACAACTACTTCTCTGACCCATAATACCCATCTGACGTCAAGGTAGTGTGCAAAAATTTAAATGAGATGATATGACCAAGGAATCAACTGGTTTTGTATACTTACTCCTCAGGCACTATGATGTAGGTAGTGTTACTGAGACGCTTATCAAACAGACACTGCACTTCCATCCCAAACACTCAGCACATGCCAGATGTCTGTGTTCTACCCTAACTCAGAACAGACATAGAAAGCTGACCCTACTTCAAGGTCTGAGTAGCAAGGGTAATGACAGATTCTCATGTTATGCCCCTGAACAGTGACTGAAATGGCCCAGCCCAGGGGTGATGGCCTGCTCAATGACACAATGGGAAAATTCAGGCAACATTGTGAGAAATTGGACTTCACACTTCAACCCCCCCCCCCCAGACATTGCTCTTTACCAAGAATCTGCTATAGGAAGGAAGAAGGCAAGCGTTTCAGTATCCTACACTTCATTGCTGGCTTTCTTTTCTTTCTGGTGCCTCTTAGAACTTTCTCCCAGACTGGATTCTGGTCAACACGGGAGGAGGGGCTCTGTGACACTCAGTAGGGCATGGAAGAAGGTATGACAGTGGAGGTGACAGCCAACTTTACAATGTTAAGTAGACAAACCTGAGAAGGAATGTTTTAATAATGTGATTTTGAGATTCTGAAAATGGCAACCGTTTAAAACAAAAAACAAAAAACAGAACACAATTAGAAAAACAAAAACTATGTATAGAGGAACACACTGAATCCCAGCACTCTGGCAGGTAGAGCCAGGAAGATCTCTGTAATTTCAAGGCCTATCTTCTCTGCATAGCAAGTTCCAGGACAGCCAGGGTTAGATACTGAGAGCCTATCAAATTAATTAATTGATTGATTGATTGATTGATTGATGCCCCAGTGAAATACTAAGAAGAATCTATTTTGCTAACATTTAAAAACTACTGTTTTTGAAAAGAGTCCAAGGAAGAGTTCCCCCTTTCCCCCTTCTCCTCCCCCCCCACTTCTCTTTCTCCCTTTCTTTCTCTTTTTCCTTGTCGCTCCTCCTCCTCCTCCTGCTCTCACTCCTCCTTCATCACCCACATCGATCAACACTTCCATTCTCAATGCAAGCGCATCCCATGAGGCTGGCTGGTGAGGTGCTGCAGGCTGGAGAACAGGAGGAGAGGGTCCTAGCTGCTGCTGATGCCACTGAGCTGACAAACTCATCAACCCCAGACTCACTCTGCCTCAAGATGTATTTCTCTATGGGATGCCGAAAATTCCTGGATGCCCATGAATTGAGATTTCTTTCATTTATACTTACAAATTTGGCTATATGCTTCCAGACTATAAGGGTACAATACAGAAAATTTCAAAGAATCCTGGTGTTCCTAAAAAATAAAATCGCTATCCCAGAAAGCTACAGAGATGGGGTATCCTTTTAGGGGAAATGAGAAAATAAAATAAAATAAAATAAAATAAAATAAAATAAAATAAAATAAAATAAAATAAAATAAAATAAAATAAAAACACTTAGGGAGGGGACAGGGGAAGAAAGCAGGCATTTGAGATAAAAAGTGCCTACTCTGAGCCCACAGTTTCAAGCATTAGACAGTGTGGCCTGTAAAACAAAGAGTTAAATGCGCTCAGCTGCAAGTTGCATAAGACCCCTGAGAATGTGGTCTCCCAATGTCCTGTGCATCTTATAAAAAGAATCCTTTGCTATTACTATCTACAGCATACTCATGTTTTGTTTGGTGACTTTTTTTTAATGTAGTTTAGCTGGATTAGGTTTGCTCTGTAACAAAATACCTGAGGTGCAGCTTTTAACTTAGTCTGTTTGGAGGTTTCAGGCTGTTGTGGTTCCATTAATTGTGGGCCTGTGGTGGGACAACATCACATGGTACTGAGAGAGTTAGAAACATAGAAGATCTATTCATAGGGTGGGGTGGAACAGACTGTTCGGAGAGCCTTCAAAGGCACATTTCCAGTGACTTAGTGGCCCACTTAAACACTTGTGGGTCCTTTTGCTTTGGTTTTTGAGACAAGTAATCATGTAGATCAGACTGGCTTCACTCACACTCAGTGTGTGAGAGAGGGTGCTCCTCAATGTCTGCCTCCATCTTTGAAGGGCTGGGATAACAGGCGTGTGTCAGCATGCCCAGCCCATGTAAGGACATGTGAATTGCTCCTCAGGTTCTTGTTTTGTTTTTTGTACATAAAAACTATTTTAAATTGAAAACAGATTTTTTTCATACAATAGATTTGGATCATGGCTTCCTATCCCAGACTTCTTCCAAATCCTACCCACCTTCCTACCTAGCGAAATCAACACCCTTTCTTACTCTCTCCCTCATTAGATAACAATCAGGAATCTAAAAATAAAAGGGAAAAAAAGAAGCAATAAAATAAAATAAAAACATGAATAGGACAAAAATGTAACAAACAAACAAAATGAGCAGGAAAAAATAAGAGTGAAAGAAAGCCAAAGAAAACACACCAGAAACACATATAGGCACTGAGACATACCCATCCAACATACAGAAACTCCCTTAAAGACATAAAATCAGAAACCATAATATATAAGTGAAAGTCCTATAGAGAGAAAGATACCCGAAGTGTTACAGAAAAAAAGGAAGGAAAACTCCAAAACTACATTGAGATCATTTTGTGCTGGCCTTCCACTGCTGGGTAAGAGCTACCCTTAAGTGTGGCTAGTGTACTCAGTGATACTTGGGCTCAAAGGCATAGGAAAAGCCACTCTGAGCAGAACACCAAAAGCATAGGCACTAAGATAAATAATAGATGGGACCTCATGAAACTGAAAAGCTTCTGTATGGCAAAGGACACCATCACTCAAACAAAATTTCAAGCTACAGAATGGAAAAGGTTTTTTATCTAACTATATGTCCAATAGGGGTCTAATATTTAAGGTATCTAATAACTCAAATAAACTGAAAATCGGGTAAAAACAAATCAACCCAATTAAAAAATGGGGTACAGATCTAAACAGAGATATTTCAAAAGAGGAAACACAAATGACTGAGGGAGACTTAAAGAGATGCTCAACATCCTTAGTCACCAGGGAGATACACATCAAAATTACTTGTAAATTTTATCTTATACCAGTCAGAATAATGAAGATCAAAAAAACACATGACAGCTCATACTGGAGAGGATGAGGAGTAAGGGAAGACTCTCTCATTGCTTGGGACTATAAATTTGTATGATCACTATGGAAATCAGTGAGGGGGTTCCTCAGGAAGATGGGAATTGACCTACTTCAAGGTCCAACTATACCACGTGTGGTGATTTGAATAAGAATGGTCCTCATAGGCTCATATATTTGAATGCTTAGTCATCAGGACTGGCACTACTTTAGAAGGATTAGGAAGTGTGATCTTGTGGGAGTGGGTGTGACCTTGTTGGAGAAAGTGTGTTACTGGAGGTGGACTTTGAGGTTTCTAAAGCCCAAGTCAGCCTCAGTGTTGCTCTTTCTCTTCCTGCTGCCTGCATATCTGGATAGCTACTCTCTGGCACCATGTCTGCTCATGTGCCACCATGCTGCCCACTATGATGATAATGGACTAAACTCTGAAACTGTAAACAAGTCCCAATTAAATTCTTTCGTTTATAAGCATTGACTTGGTCATGGTTGTCTTTTCACAGCAATAGACCAGTGACTAAGACACCGCTCTTGGGTATGTGCTGGAAGGAATTCATATCCTACTACAGAGATACTTGCTCAACCATGTTCATAACTACTCAGTTCATAGCAGTCAGAAACAGGAAATAGCCTAGGAGTCCATCAATGGATGAATGGATAAAGAAAATGCATATTTTTACACAATGGAATATCACTCAGCTTCTTTAAAATGAAATCACAAATTTTGCAGTTAAATTGCAGGAGTGAGAAAAATATTATTCTGAGTTGAGGTAACCCAGACCCCAAAAGGCAAATGTGATATACATTCATTTATATGTGAATGTTTGTCGTTAAGTCTTCCATAAACAGGCTACAGCATATATAATCACAAATGTTAGTTGTAGACTAACGGACTAAGGGTGGGAATTTCCCTTGGAAGGATGGCTAGGGAAAGTGGGAGAGGCTGGAATGGGATGATCAAATGGGAAAGGTGTGGGAAGAGGGGGAAAGGAAAGAAATAGGGGTAGGGGCAGTAAAAACTAAAGGCCATTAGATGGGTTGTATAGTAGAAGCTTCTTAAGATATATATATATATATATATATATATATATATATATATATATATATATACACACGTATATATATATATATATATATAAATATAAATCTAAATAGAATTATATAATTATCAATAATGGGACAGACTCAACCCCAACTAAATATCTGTTGCCACCAATATAACCTCCAGTACCAAGGATGCATTACATCTAATTGAGTTGCTAGCCAAAGGGGCCACCTGGAGATCCCAAATAGCCTGAGTTCAGGCTATTGCCAAAGCACTTGGTTGCTCTCCACAAACTGATGGTAAGGTCCTATTGTTGATGACAATACCTACATAACATTTTGAAAATGTAGAAGTTGAGCTAGTGTCTACTTAGAGCCTTCACCTCCTCTGACTAGTGTTCAGAGTACTGGGAAATACTCAGCATGCTGCCAGAGACAGGTAAACACCACCCCAGTACAAATCCTTCAGTCTAGAATGGTTACCTGCTCACAATATGTTCTAGTTCAATATTTGGCACAAAAATCGTAGGAACAACTAACCTTTATATGTTTTTTTTAATGTCCACTCCAGAAAGTGGAACTCATATCCAACACTGCTCAGGTGGCCAAGAACCTGAGCCTAAATAGACCTAGGGGAAACCCAAATACTGCTCCATTACAGGAGTCAAATGACTTCTAAAATCATTCTTCTATATTCTTAGATCTGTATCTTGCTCCATCATCATCAGAGAAACTTCCTCCTGAAGTAGACGGAAACAATTATAGACAGCCACAACCGGACATAGTGCAGAGGGTGAGAGATCTTGAGACAGACCTAACTGGGATTTTACTATCAAATCCCTCCCATGAGGGCTCAGGGAACTCTGTGAAAGAGGAAGCAGAAGGATTTCAAGAGCCAGAGGGGATGAATGACACCAAGGAAACAGGTCTCATAAATACTACACGGCTGATGTACAAATGAACTCACAGAGACTGGGGCAATGCACACAGAGCCTGCACAGGTCTAAGCCAGATCGCGTCCCAGTGCTAAAAGGGGAGGTGGACAGGATCTCCCATCCCTAACCCAGAAGCTTTCTCTACTTACAAAGGGAAAATTAGTTTGCCCAGGTAATTTTTTTTTTATGGCCATCCCATTATACTTAATAGAAAGGCAGTAAAAAAAAAAAAAAAAAAAAAAAAAAAAGGAAATAAAATGCTGGTGGTGGTAGATTAGACTGATCACAAACGTGCCATCATGACCTAAACTCACGTAACGTGCTTCTTATACATTTATGTCTTGTAATTATGGGAACGATTAACAGTCCTTTTTCAATTGACTTTAGTTTTGCAATGTTTAATTCGACTTGTGAATGAAATAGAAGTAAAATATTTTTAATCATTAAAAGCGTTTGCTGATGTAGCTCATTTACAATTTTGTGTAATGAAAATACTACTTCCTAGCATAATACTTGCAGCTTGGAAATATGGGAGCATCTCAGGTGAAGAGCTAGTAGGTAAGGCGGTGGGTTTGTAGTCAAGAAATACTCTTAAGAAACTTGCTTCTGCTTTGTGTTTTAAAATACACCAGCATCCTAGATTCTAGACATTCCAGAGTCCGTTAGTCTTAATCAATGTGATTGAAACTAAGTTCAATGATTTTCTCCATGATAGGGATGTGCTCTGTTCTCTCACTTTGAAAAATCAAGATATTTTATAAAAATATTATTGAAAACAAAAAACAAAAAACTCTTTGCTTCTCTACTGGAGAGGATGAAGGCTACCCAAGGCATTGCATATGCACCCACTGAGGTTCTGAGGGTGGCAATTAGAGTAACCTACTTCCTTCCCAGGATCTTCTCTGGGCTATCTATTAAGAAAAGAGGTTTCTGTAAAAGGGGGATTCATAGTGGAGACAGGGAATTAACATGGAATTTGGGAAACTTCAGGCTCAGATAAAAAGGAAAGACTAGAGTCTAACTGGCTTCAGCTTAATTGGAAACAGAACTTTGGGAGAACTCTGTAACACACAGGAATGTAGTGTTTTCCTCATGTTCACAGTGTTTGTTTTCTTAGGCAGGAAGGATTTGTTTGCTTGTGTTCAAAGCTAGTGATGAAATGGAGGGTACTGTGACTCTGGGGTAGAGTTCATAGCCAACTGTGGGAAAACAGGGCTGTGTAATGGCAAGTCTAGGATCAGAGGAGAGGAGAGAAGAACAGAAGATGACTAGGCAAATAGGCTGACTCAGCCTGAAGGGTTTCCAGTGGGACAGCCTGAGTGTGTTGGAAGAGAAGGCCTTCAACAGTGAAGACATGGGAAGGAGGAAAATGGATGTTGTTGCATTTAAATATAAAATATCCTTAGGCTTATGAGTTTGAACACATCCCCAGTTGATGGCTTGGAAGATGGTGGTACATTTAGGAGACAAAACCTCATTGAAGGATGTGGGCCACTTAATCTTGTTCGTTCCTGCTTCCTGAGTGTGGGTAAACATGACTAATGAGCTAACCGGCCTCATGTTTCTGGCTCCATGTTTTTTCTGTTGTGCTACTGTGTCGTCCTGCTGTGATGAGCCATGTTCCTCTGGAATCAAAAGTCAAAACAAACCTTATTTCTCCAAGTTGTCTTTGTCAGGGTAACAATGAGAAAATACGTAAGATGGGTGTAGAGCAACATAACAGCAAACAAACAAAAAAAAAGAGTAGCATAGCGTATTGTCCATTAAAAGCTGTCATGTAGGCTGGAGAGATGGATAAATGGTTAAGATCACTCTTAACATGCTGCTCTTCCAGAGGACCTCAATTCCATTCCCAGCATCCACATGGCAGTTCACAACCATCTATAACTCCAGGTCTAGGGGATCTAATGCCCTCTTCTGACCTCCACAGACACCAGGTATGGATGTGTTAAACAGATAAACATTCAGGCACAATACCTAAACATATTTTTTAAGCTGTCAAGGAGGATCAACGAAGCTGTGTCTTCAAAGAAAGGAGCAATTTTGTCCCGAGTCTACCAAAGAAGTGACAATCTGAATGAAGCATTGCCCAAAACCATTCTGCAGAAAACATCCACTCTTCATGGGGCAGTTTATGGAACTTAAACTTGCTCATGAGTGCTGAAGGTATAACACTTCATTCTAAGTCTTTAATAAATTAGAAATATTTTAGATGAGTTTTTATGCTTATTTTCCTAAGAAACAACCTTCACCCAGAATTAAGCATTCTTTTAAAAGAAAATATCTAATTATCCATCCTCAATCTTGTTTCAATTCAGATAGTAAAATCCAGACACCATTAAAAACACCAAACAGCAAGATCTGTGGATAACTATTTCCAGGAGCTACAGCTTGGACTCAAGACTGGTTTGATAGGCATAGGACCATTTGGACCACTCTGTGAGTGTTTTGGAAGTCTCTTCTCGGAAGCCTAGCCACAGTCAAAATCATTCCTCCTACTTTGTCACTGACCCTTAACTATGTAGTTTCTGGAAGTATGTCCTTAATTTCAGGGACAAATTGCTTTTCTGTTGGCCAAGTGAATTGACTGAATAACAGCTCAAGTTCACATTGTTCTGGAAGCAAACAGGGTTGAAGCCAGATGCAGGCAATTTTCAACTTAATTGAAGGAAGCATAGTCTAACACTAGAACTCTGTGGAGATAAATGGACCCCTGATGCCAATGTCATCCCAAAGTCACATTGTTAAGCTAATTTTCTACTTATATGTAGATAAAGATTGAATTAAATAGAGTGTGAAGATATTCAGCTGAGGTACACGACGCCTTCTGCTTCATGCTGTGGAATGTGTTTACATATCCAATAAAACATCAGAATGTTGAATCCAATATGTAGTTTGGATTTACTAGATATTTCATGTGTTAATGGATGTAACTTTTATAGAGATCTAGTCATTCTGACATCATCAGCATTCTACTGGCAGACAAATTCACAGGCTTAAGGATAAAGATGTATGATGATAGGGAGGCTTGTCTGACTCGTGAAGTCCTGTTCTTATAAACATGAACAGCCCTGTGTAGCAGAACCAGGTCTAGGTATCCTATATGTTTCTCCCATAGTTATATATATATATATATATATATATATATATATATATATATATATATCAACTTGACATACACTAGCATTATCTGGACAGAGGAACTGTTAACTGAGGAATTGCTTCCATTAAATTGGTTTGTAGGCAAGTCTGTAGGAGTATTTTTTTAAATTTGTGATTGATATGGGAGTGCCCAGCACACTGTGGTTGTTTTTAAGGCTAGGCTGGTGGTCCTTGGCTGTGTAAGATAGCAGACTGAGCAAGCTATGGGGAGCCAGTCAGTAAGCAACTTGTCTTCATGGTCTCTGCTTCAGTTTCTTCTTCCAGGTTCCTGCCTTGGGTTCTTCTTCTGACTTCCATCAATGAAGGGTTGTGCTATGGAAGTGTAAGCCAAATAAACCTTTTCTTCCTTGAGTTGTGTTTGTCACTATTTATTACAGCAATGGAGAAGCACACTAGGACATCTCTGATAGCCTGAAAAAATAAGTTTCATTCTTATATCTGATTATAGATAAGAGGACTTATATTTAAAAGGTTCATCAAGTTGACCAATGAAAACATTTTACTAGTAGTAAGAAGAGCATTTGCCTCCAGGCACTTTACCTGCAGACTTTTGACTATCAGCACACATTGCCTGATTTCTATACTGGGCATCCTATCTACTTTTCTATTGCTCTGATAAAACACATGCGAAGTACAACTTATAAAAGAAATTGTTTAATTGGACTTATGGTTCCTGAAGTTTAGAGTCCATAATGAGAGAGCAAAGGCATGGTGTCTGGAACAGCTGAGATCTCACATTTCCAACTGAAAGCAGGAGACAAAGAGATCCAGTTCAAAATGACTCAAATCTTTTAAAACCTCAAAGCTCACCCCAGTGACATGCTTCCTCCAGTAAGGCCAAACATCCCAATAATTCCCAAACAGTTCTACTAACTGGGGACCAAATATTTAAACATATGAGCCTGTGAAAGTCTATTCTTATCAAACCAGCATATTGAGCTAACTGGGCTACCCACTGGATTCTACTAGATTAATGATTTTTGGCTGTATTATTCCTAGCAAGGAATATATATAACACCTTTCAATGGGCATCTTTAGAAATAAACCGGAATTTATTCATAGATTTTGAAAAGTGTAAAATCGCAACCTACAAAGCTCAAAATAGTTTAATCTAACTGCCGGAACTAGCATCAGAACTATGGTAACAATAGAGTGATTCACAGCATAAAGGCAGCAGTGCTGAAGTGCAAGATTCTGGGTTCCAGCCTTTCATTCTCTCCTTCCCAATAAACAAAGGAGGTAGGAGTCTCAGAAGAATAGTGTTAACAACTTCAAAAGAAGTAACTCATTCCAGTTAGGTCCCATAGACTCACAAACGTTATAGGCTATTGCTATCACTCTTGGTTATACCCCAGAACTTGAGAGTAAACCCCTATTTCTAAAGACGCCACATACTTGAGTCATAGAACATGACGAAACTGCTACTTACCACTTTGCTGTGAAGTATGGAAGTGAGGGCAATGACTGGTCTGCACAGACATACTCATTAGTGCATTGGTGGCATGAAAATCATGGGAGTAACCAACACTTTTTATTGGATTTAAGTCCCACTCCATAAGATGAAACTCATACCATACTGTTATTGGGTCAAGAACCTACAGATAAAATGGGCCCTAGGCAAGAACCTATTACTATTATTCTGACCCCTAATGACCTATCAATATATTCATAGATCAAAACATCTCTCAAGCCTAATATGAGAAGCTTCTATTTGCAATAGGTAATGACTAATACAGAGACCCATAAATGACCAAAGTGCAGAGAGTAAGAGACTGTGGGATGGAATATCAACCCTCAAAGGAATCTATATACTACATAAACCACCTCCAGGGACTCAGGGATAGTAGCAGAAAAGAGGTCAGAAGGAGTGTAATAGCCAGAGATGGCGGGAGATTACTAGGAAAGAACTTCTATACATAGCAGAGCAGCTGCACATATTAACCCAGAGAAATTGTAGCAGCATACATGAAACCTGTGCAGGCCCAGGTGAGACCAAATCCTAGCATGGAGAGAGAGTTAGGCATAAGCCCCATCCCAGACATGGAGCAATTAGCAATTGTTAGCTGATGGAAAAAGAGGCATTCGGATTACTCTAGGATTGTAGATTTCTGTAAGGCCACATATCTAAGAATATTTGGATAGCCCAAATTGGTATTGAAGTATTTTAAAGAGATAGAAGAGAGTGGGAGTTGATAGGGAACAGAGTAGATCTGGATCTGGGAGGACTTGGAGGAGAAAGCATGCTCAAAATCCACGTATGGACTTGAGATTTTTAAAAAATTGAATGAAAATGTAAAAAAAACGTATTATTACAGAAATAATTTGCTTCTTAAGCAAATAACATTTAGAAATGGTTTACAAAGTCTGGCACTTTAGTAATGGAAACAAGGTGTGTACAGGGTATGTGTATGTTTGTGGTGTGGTGTGTGTGTGTGTGTGTGTGTGTGTGTGTGTGTGAGAGAGAGAGAGAGAGACAGAGTATACCACTACCCAAGACATGAAAGGATACTGAATATTTCAAGAACTCTTTCTTCTACAGTTCAGAACATGGATAGCCAAAGAAGTTGATTATCTTCCAAGATCCTCTTGGCTCTCATTATTACAACATTTGTTCTATGTTGGGAACTGCTTATGGACTCATGGAGCCCTCTTTTCCAGGGCTGTGAGCCAGAAGCACTGGGTATTAACATCCCCCACAGATGTCCATAATCAGTGACTACAGATGTGAGAGTGTTACAGCGTCTCCAAGTCCCTGGCTTGGTGGGAATTGTTCTAGCAGAGCTCAGTCTGCAGTTTCTACAGGATCAAGCTGAAGGGAGGCTCTACCTGCGACCACTGCTTCCTTGGCTTTTGTTCATTCTCTGTATTCTTTAATCCATCTCCCCTCCCCTAGATTCCTTTGGTATAAGTTGGTTAATAAATCAGTTAAACTAAAAATCATCTTCTGGGATCTTATTGAGGTAAGAAATGTAGCCTTTGAGCCTCAACAATGGCAAAGGGATTTTGTGAAAAGATTTGAAGTAAGGGTCTTATGAACAGATTCATGAAAGGATGGGGAGTATAAGAATGGAAGGGAAAGAAAGAAATAATCAGTGAACAAATACAGACAAGACATAATTTTTGAAATGAGGAAGAATAGAAGACAATGTGAACAACTTTTACTCAGATACAGAGAGTACATATTTAAGGCTTTAACTTTTTTTGTAATCAGGACGTTCAACTTGGTTTTGTCAAGCCTCCATCCCCCGCCCCCCTTTAAAACGCTGGACAGTTATCAACTGTCTAATGGAAAAATCTCAATCCTGACTTAAATTGGATCTCTTTTATAGAAAGAAAGCCTCAAGAACAGGCTTCAGTTTGAATAGTGCCTGTTTGGAAAGTGTGCCTGTGTACCCCTGCACGTTTTCCCACACTGTGGGTGTTCCTGTGGGCTGATGCGATTAAGCGTAGAATTAAACAACAGAGGAAGTACTGTACCTATCAGGTCAGGTTGCCACAACAAAATGCCATAGACTAGGTGGTTTAGATGACAAAGTTGTTTTTCACAGTCCCGCAAGTTTGACATCAGGGTTGAAAGCTCTGCCCCTAGCTGATAGATGGTTACTTTCTTTTGTTCTTAATGGCCATTCCTCTTTCTCAGGGTGTGAGAGGGTAGCATCCTCTTTAAAGTCTGCCATCATATTTGGTGAGGAGTTTGGTCTTGCAACCTCATCTAGCCTTAATTCCCACTGTCTCTAGAGACAGTCCTTATGGAGATTAGAGTTTAAGCGTACAAGTTTTGTAGGGAAGAATACACAGTTGTAAGCACTCAGAGGCACCTGACTCCTGCTGTGGGCCTCATTCTGTTGGTGGCCACCTCTTTTCTGAGGAGTCTGAACAGAGATCATACTCTCCCTCAGGTACCCACGGGCAAGTATTTTACAAGGCACTTCAAGGCCTCTTCAGTTACTGGAGGGGAAGATGACTTTAATGCTATCCTTTTTTGGAGGACCGTTCTGGAATTATTTATTCCTTGTATCTTAGGTGGTGGCTGTGGGGTCCCTATGGAAGAGTGCTTCTGAATATCATGGGTGACATAAAGGAATGGAGATGGGCTACAAGGGAAAGCTGAGAGGGCCAGTAGAAAAGAGTTAAGGGGATCCTATGTTTTTCACCAAGAGGCAGAGTCCCCCCCAGAATGGAGATAGGTTGGGTGGTAGGACTCCTGAAGGCAGGCTGCAGTAAGATGAAGAAGAAGTTTGGGGAGTCTGGAATGAAAGCAGCTCATCAGTTTTCTGTTGTCATTTCTGTGTGCATCTTCCTCTGTCTACAGCAGCATCCGCAGCTTTCTCCCACCTTGTTTAGCATGTGGAACCATGTACATGTGACCACAGCACTCTGCCAGTTCTTCAGAGTTTCTTTACAAAAGCTGTTGTAGTTTATGGCCACTTAAGATAACTTGGGGGAATTTTTTTTCTTTTGCCCAAATGTGCATTTTTCTGAAACTGCCAAAGAGTAGAACATTACAACCACAGCCAGGCCCTGAGAAATACAATCACATCTGTGTTTCATAATGATTTTGAGCTAGATTCCAGTTGTAGGGATTTTTGTTTGTTCTGCCAGGAGCATTAACATACTAACTTGTTTGAAAAGGGGATAAAGCAAAGAAACGGAAAAATATCAGGCAAACCTAAGCATACTGTCTTCCTTCCTTCCTTCATTTATTTATTTATTTTATCTATCTATTTATTTATTTATTGACTTCCAGAAGTTCCAAATTGACAATCATTTTCCTTGCTGCATAACCACACACAAATGGTTACACTGTTGTGTCCTACTAACACAACTTTAAAAAACAAAACACAAAAGCCAAAGCCATCAGAAAGTAGTTTTTAAGAGAGGCATGCAGTTTTTGTTGACTGGTAAGCAAATCACAGTGCTTAAGGAAAAACATCTCCACATGTGTGCTCCAAAATATCAACGTGCTGCCTATGAAACAGGGTTCTGAAATCAATCTTACATGGAATGCTGAGAAAATAGATTTTAATCCAAAGAGCATATATAAGGTAAGGTATATGCATTTGAAATGACATAGAGCTGAGGCTGAATTTTGTGAGTTTTTTTTTTGTCCTTGTATGATCGCTCTGACCTTTTATACCCCTTAGTAAAATGAGGCTAAATCTACTAAATGTGGCATTTCAAAGTAAATTCTTTGCGATGCACGTGTGTGTGTGTGTGTGTGTGTGTGTGAGAGAGAGAGAGAGAGAGAGAGAGAGAGGGAGAGAGACAGGGAGGGAGGGAGAGAGGGAGAGGGGGAGAGAGAGGGAGGGAGAGAGGGAGAGAGAGAGAGAGAGAGATTGATTCTGGGGCAGAGTAGATAATGAAAATTAACCACTCCCCTTGTTTCAGAATTAGTGCTCAGAATACATCAGAATTTATCCAACAGATTCAAATGAAATCTGCAAGCATCTGCATTTCAGAATAAATTATGCTTCCAACTTTTCCATATCTATGTGAGTAGTTACTTTAGCTAGTATTGTGAGTGACAGAAGACTGACAGATATTTTAGCTTCTGACTCAGAGAATTCTTTATTTGTTAAAGTTTTTAAATGAATTCTTAATTTTCAAAGCTGGTCACATCGGAAGCCACAGCCTATGAGTACAGAGCTTTGTTGAACTTCCTGTGGATGGCCACTGAGACCAAGATGTCCCAGAGTGCTGCCTTGATCCTTTGTCCTTTGTGTACCCCTAACAGACAGAAGGGCAGTTGCTGGTGAGCCATAGTGCATATACATTTTCTACATTGCTATATTTTCCCAGACTCTCTCCATTGAGATCTATGGACTTAGGGGTTTAAAAGAATTGACAGGCCCTTTCCCCTCCCTCCCCCGACCTTAAAATTTAATCAAACTGGTGAGTATGAAGCAGTTTTGTGTATTTGGGACAGTATTGGACATTGAACTTAGGCTCTTACCCATGCTGCAGCTGCAGTCCGCAAGACAATGTGTCCATGTTTATTTAATTTACATTTCCGTGAGTATTGTTCAACTTTAGCAGGTTTTGTTTTTAACTATGTCAAATATTTGTACTATTTCAAAATCTGTCCATTTTTATTTTGTTTTCCTTTTGCTCTTGGATTATTAATTCTGCAAGAGCACTTAACTGGATCTGAAAAATCAAATGCCAATCAACAGGCTGTGCATAAGTGATGGACGGTCAGTTTTCTAGGTTTTTCAAAGATGGTTATCAAAACAAAGTAGAGAAACATATCTTTGCTCCTACTGAACATATGTTAAAGATAATGGGTCCTGCTGCCAGTGTATAACCTTAAAGTGATTACTTACTTCTCTTTTTACATGCTAAAAGATGTGTAACTTTTAAGTTTTAAAACTAGTCTCAGGCTCATAAAAAGGTCTTTTAGACAGTTTGCTGAAAGAAACTTGCAGTTTAGACTGATTTATACAGTTATGTTAAATGCATTAAAATTGACTTGAATTTATCCCTAGTAGTTTATAAATCCTGTCTACTAAATGCTTATGTAAATTAAAACATCATTTGGCTATAGAGGGAGACAAATCTCTTTAGGTATTTGACATCTGCTTGCTACATTAACTATTATTTTTGAAGAATGTCCTTATACCGTCAATCATCGGGTTTTGTTACAGATGAGGATTTTTTTCTAGCTTTTCTCCTTTTTTCGTTTTCATTTGTAACTGTATAAAGAAGGACTTGCTGTGACACGGAATCATGTCTCTCAATTCTACTCTGCAGTTTTACAAAGTGACTTGGCACCAGTAAGTCCTGAATCATATTAGATTTTTTTTTCCTTATAAAATTTTGAATGGCAAAGATACACCTTCCATTCTTTACTCCTCTGTATATATAGAAGCATGATGTACTTTAGGGAAGTGTGCAAGAACTAGGTTTCAGGTATTTGATTGTTTATAAATACAGTTTGAGACTGCATGTGTACAAAGACCTTAGTGGTAGAGCTTCAATGAGCATCTGTATGAACATTTCCATAATTTTAGTAAATAGCAAGGGCAGCCCAAGGTAATCATGATCAAACATAGAAGGCTAGTTAAAAAAGATTTTGAAACCCATGCAAAGATAATAGTCCATTTTGGAGACAAATGCCTGGAAACCAAGGCTCATTAGGCAGAAAGGGAAAATCACCAAAATCACTTTCTAGAAGACAGAATGCATGTAACAGCAACAAATAGAAGCAGAGTGCATCATCCAGAGGCCAGCGGGCAGTCCTACCCAGGAATCATAAGAGTGTTGCTACCTTGAAAACAGACAAGGTTCCTCTGATCTAGGAGGATCCGATGTGAAATCATCATAGCAAACCACTGAAATCAGAATGGCAAATGACAAATCACAATTGGTGTGCTGTCAAGAACAAAGGAAAAAAATATCCCACAATGAATTTCCTAAATGAATCCAGCTATCTGGTCAAAGAGAGGGAAGAAGCTGTGTTTTACACAAGTAGTATCAGAGGAACAATTCTGTTAGGGATTTGCCATAATATATTGAAGTGACAGAACAAAGAAATGTTCAGAGGGCTTCAGAGGATAAATGTGGAAAGACATCTCCTAGAGGGAGTACATAGCCATCAGAATGGAATTGTGAGCAAGTAATTGGGGGATTATCCTTCAATCTAGATAGGAACTTAATTTTACAAAATCAGTACTAAGTCCGGAGAACTAACCCAGCAGGCTTTAGAAAGCATGTCATTTAGGACTGATTTTGTGAAGCATTGATGCTCTGTAACCAATCTCCTATTGAATATTAGAAGCCTTTGAAATTGTGTGTTAGGTCTTTGAAAAGATGTGTTCACATGCTTCCTGTACATTGTCTCGTTCTTTTTTTGGTCTCAGGAGACAGTCATGGAAATACTCCTTATAAACCTTTCAGTGCTGATCATCCTTCAACTAGAAACAAGCGCTTCCCTGTATGACTCTGTTCATAATGTAAATAGCCTCTCTACTTTTTCTTCGGTGTCACTTAGCACCCACTGTGATAAACTTGACATAAATCCTTGGGTAAGTATAGAGAGAAAGATGCCTGGATAAGCTATTTTAGTCCTGACATTTATAAGAACTTTGCTTTTTTTTTTATCATAGACACATTTGTTGTAACATTACAGTATTCTGTAGGTTATTAAAATCAAGTAAATCTGGTGCTGCTGTGAGATACATATGTTTCTCTCATGTTTACATATAGCTCCTGGGACAAATGGCAATCCCTAAAGTATTGCCTGTACTAGTTTGAGAAGCCTTAGGGTAAGAGACTATCTGTTGTAGAAGTTACCCATTTTACCAATCTTTGGAGAAGACCATTGACTTACACTGCACTGTAAGGATGAAGGGATACAGCTATGCACAAGACTTAGAGTTAGAAGTTAGTTTTGCTATAAGCAAAGAAACAAAGATCATCAGGAAGATAGAGAGCTGCCTGAAAACACTTCCTAGAAGTCAAACACATATAAGTAAGTGTAACTAGCACAAAAAGGCACATCTTCAAGCAGCTGTAGAACATCCAGTGATCGATAATAAGAATGGCATTACTATTTTCTTGAAAATAGAAGAATATAAAATCCCAAAGTGTAGATGTTCATCTAAACTATCTGTGAATGTGTAGCCTGCTGGAAGGGATGATGGCTGGCTTGGAGCTGGAAGAGATCTGCAGATCAGAGAAGATTGTTGAAATAACATAACGAAGTGCCTGTGAGACAGGCAGCCAGAAGCCAACCTTGGAAACTTGATATTGAACTTCTACAATCTAAACTGAGAAAGTAAATACCTATTACTTAAACTATCCAGCCTGATACATTATTTTATAGCAGCCTGAGTTAGTACAGCAGCCATTGCTGAAGGGTTCATTCAGTCACTCAAGAAGATTGTCTGAGCACCGCCTCCTCCATATCGAAAAATGGAATTAAACACAGTATGTTAGACAGTTCTCTGATGCTATGACAAATTACTGCTGTAAACATCTTCAAGGAAGAGGAGTTTATTTTGGCTTAATGCTTCCAATAATTTCAGTTCATGGTTGGCTGATCCACTGGAGGCAGAAGATCATGACCCAGAGTACATAATGTATATATTGTGTATATAGTATATATGTTCAAACCAAAGCTGATTATCTCATGATGGCAAGAAGGGAGGGGTGAGGGTGTTCCAAAATTCCCTTCAAGCCTATGCCTCCATGCCCTGTTTCCTCTATCTATATCCCACCCTCAAATTTCTGTCACAACTCCATAATGTGATCAACTGAGGACTAAGTCTTTGGGGGACACTTAAAATGCAAATAGAAAATCACACAACTGATACACATAATATACAGTATACGCACAGAATGTTGGTACATACTATAGAGAAAGAGAAAGGAACATTCCAAGAAGACAACAGGTAAGGACTTAGAGGAATAAAGTGGACATGACTTCTATTTTGATGAGGCCACTGTTCATAGAAACACCTGCACAACCCTCTTCATTGCTGCTTTACTCATAGTAGCCAGAAACTGGGGGTGTGGGGGGGGTGGACAATGTTCCTCAAGAGGTGACTGGATAAAGAAAATGTGGTACATTTACACAATTGACTATTACTCAGCCACTAAACAAAGTGAAATCGTGAAATTCATAGGTAAATGGATGGAACTAGAAAAAAAATCATTCCAAGTGACATAATCCAAACTCAGAAAGACAAATACGGTATGCGTTATCTTACATGTGAATATTAGCTCTTATGTTACTGATAACCAAGATAAAATCCATGGAACCACAGAGGTTAGGAATAGAATAAGGGACTAGGGGGACTGGCAGCTCTCCCCAGGAAAGGGAAATATAATAGATAGCTATAGATGGATGAGGGGGTGACTGGAATAAGAGGTTCAATTGGGGAGGGTGGGAGAAGAGGGAATGAGGGAGGGAATATGGGATGAGACAGCTAAAATTAAAGGCCATTTGAGGGGTAGTATGAAAACCTAACACTGTAGAAGCTTTCTAAAATATATACATTTATAGAGGCAATCTAAATGAAATCACCAAATAACGAGATCAACAGAGCCCCAATGGGACATCTTTTGTCACCAGATGAAACTTCCAGTATCAGGAAAGCATTACATATAATTGAGTTGTGGCCCGAGTGGTCCCAAGGGAATCTAAAAAATACCCAGGCTATTGCCACAGCTACATGTTGTTCTCCACAAACTGACAGAAAGGCTTATTGCTGAAGACAACACCTACACAACTCATTCAACATGGAGAAGTCAGCCTGGTCCCTACATAGAGCCTTCATCTGTATGTGCAATCATCTTTAGTACAGGAACTCTGTGTGCTATTAAAGGAGAAACACCAATTCAACTACAACACTTTGACCTATATGAGTGTCCTGCCTTGCAAGATATGCTAGTGCAATGGTGGCATGAAGCTTATGGTAAGGGACCTAGGTAGAAACAAATAATACTGGTCTACTGACTCCTGATGATATTCTGCTATACTCACAAATCATGCCTTGTTCTGCATTATCAGAGAAGCTTCCTCATGCAGCAGATGGGAACAAATACAGAGACTCACATCCATACAATATGCAGAGAGTGAGAGACCTTGGAACAGTCAACCCTAAATGGGAATCTCCAGTTTATTCCTATCCTCAGAACTTAGGGAACCCTGTGATGAGGAGGCAGAAAGGGGAGATGGAGTACACCAAGGACAGAGGGCCCTCTAAATCAACAGGATTGGTTGATATTGATAGCACATGAAGATAAACCAATTGGTTGATATGAACTCACAGAGACTGAGGCAGTATTAATCAGGCCTGCACGGGTCCACACTGGATGAGGGCCGAAAGCCGAAATGAGAATGGACACAAGCCCCCATCCCTATCCCAGAAGCTATCTCCAATTGGTAACCACTTGCAAATGAAAATTTAGTTTTCTCCAGGGGCATCTAACTGGGGAAACAAATCACTCTTAAGTGTAGGCTATATACTCAATAGAAGATGACCAACAAAAACTAACTCAGTGGCATCTTTAGGGGTTCCTTGTCTCATGATGTTATGCCAGGACTTTAAAAAAATTTATCTTAATTTGTATTATTTAAGTAAAATGTATTATTTAAAATAAAATTATTTTTATTTTATTATTCAGCTATAAATAAATAATGTTATATGTGTGTGCATGTGTGTATATATATATATATATATATATATATATATATATATATATAATATTTTTTCTCTCTTTTTACCCTACAAATCCTTTTGGTATATATTTTATGGCTTCCATTTTAGTGCTTTTATGGGATTCTTGAGTGTGTGAATGAGTGGCTCTCTGTGTCTATATCTGTTTCATGTTACTTCTGGGGGACTCTTTTCCTCCTGTTGGTTTGTTTTGCTCAATTCTGATGTGTTAGTTTTATCTTATTTTATTTTATTATCATCCCTTAGAAGTCTGTTTTTTGGTTGTTTTTTGTTTTTTCCGAGACAGGGTGTCTCTGTTTTTACTCTGGCTGTCCCGGAACTCACTCTGTAGGCCATACTGGCCTCAAACTCACAGAGATCCACCTGCCTCTGCCCCCCAAGATCTGGGATTAAATGTGTACCACCACCACCAGATACCTGTTTATTTTCTAATGACAGACAGAAAGGGGCTGGGTCCAGATGGGAGGAGAAGTAGGTGGAACTAGGGGGGTGGGGGTAGAGGGAGAGGAAACCATAATCCGGGTATATTATGTGAGAAAAAAATCAACAATGAAGTAAAAATAATAAAGTTACCTGTCACTGTCAATGGAAAACAGGACCACACAGACCAGGACAACAGCGTATGAAGAGCCATTAGAAAGCGTCATCTTCTGATTTTGAAGGTAGAGACATCCAGATTGAGTCTCCAATGGGACAGAAAGTGAGGAGGGTAAGATGACTCTAAAGTTACAATCCTAACCAGACAGAAGGATGAGCAATGTCACTGTGGGGGGGGGGGGGGAGAGTGGAGAGGATGGACATAGAAATTAAGTTCATACATAGAAATGACTTTACCTCGGCTCTTCATGATCAAATCAGAGATGCCGAGATGTTCATCTAATGCTTTTAGATATACGTGTGGGGATTCCAAATTAGCTGGTTGGTTGTAGTGCTTTCAATACACCTGTGATATTAATTATCACGGAATGAAGGAAATCAAGGATAGAAGGCCAGAGAAGGCTTGAAGGCATTAGATATCAGGCTGGCACCTAGCCCACTTGCAGGGCCAATGGGAGAAGAGGATGGGAGAGAAAACAGCTGTGGCTCTTTGAGGATAGAAGTCTCCATGGCCTCAGTGGGGCAAGGTCATACTACAGCCATTACAGTACAAGAAAGAACGAAGGAACCGCACCAAGAAAGGGAGGAGATACAGGTCTTACTAGTGACTTATTAGGAAATTTCAGAATGTATTTCAGCAACGTGGAAATTTGGACATGTGTAATTTAAAGGGACATCTACCCATTGTAGATCTTATTCTGGGAGGGAGATATGAGTGGCTCGGGAAGCCCAGGAGTCCTCAAGTGGTTAATGCTCCAGGAGCAGAAGGTGTAAAATAATCACTGGGATTGACTCAGAGCATCCAAAGGCATTCTGGACCTGGGGAGGGCACACAGATGGGCACAGGCAGGGTGTTATCAGAAGCCCACAGAGTCATGGCAGCCCTTTTCCCTCAGCCCAGTGGAGGCTGCAGAGGCTACAAAGGCTGCTGATGCTGACTTTCCCTGGAAAGTGAAGGAAAGACCTGCAGGTCAGCATGAGGTCAGACCTCCTGCTGCCTCTGTCCTTTTGCTTGTTTCCAGGGTTCTTGTCTATCAAGGGCATCCCCTCTAACTCTAAGAGACTCTTGGTAACATTTAGAACTGTTATTTTTGGAGACTGAAAGAGGGATCTGTTCTTTGACATATTCAAGCCCTCTTCTCCCACTGAGGTTCAAACAGAACAACGGAGCTCAGTTTGGCTCTTTCTCACGGACAGGTGAACTCTGAAACACTTGGGAAATTATATTGAAATGATCTGCAGTTTCACCTGTTGAAATCAATGTGCAGGTCCATGTTGACTTCTGAGTGTGGCACTCCAGCCAAGTCTGTAGATGGTCTTCCAAGTCATGCAACTTGAAAAAGAGAGAATTCAACTCATAGAGGTTCATCTGCCTCTGTATCCTGCATACGGGGATTGCAGGTATGCACCACCACAGCAGCAGAAGTAGGGTGACTTTAAAGGAGAATGCCCTTTTCCAAGGTGGGGCCAATTCCTCTGGAAGCAAGCAACTTGCAGCTAACAACATTTAGTAAAGGCCAGGCATCTCTTGCTGCTAATTGATTCCAGGCCCTAGGGCCTCACTCCCGACCCAAACAGAAGGACTGGAGATATTAAACCATTATCTCTACAGACAATATGAACAGACCATAATTTGCCATATATTAATTATGCCCACCTAATCTGTTTTTGGAGAACAGTTATGATAAGAGGAGAAAATATACAATCAGGCCATTAAAACTAATGGAAATTAAAATTAGGCATCCAAAAGAAACCACCATATGCTAATTATTCAGGCTAAGGCACTGTCTTAATAAACATTAAATTTATTTCTGAGTCTCCTAGAAAAGAAAAATAGATACATTTTGAGCTTGTTTAGTGGGTGACAAGGGGAATAGTAATTTTTAGTGTCTGTCACATGCACCTTTGTTGTATGTCACAACCTATTGTGCCCAATCAGATTAGTCCCACATCTGGTGGCCGACAGCTTTCTTTGCCTCTGTTATTCCATTCCTGCTTCCTATTTTGTGTATCTGTATTTTCCTTCCCCTTTTTCTCTGATTTACCAGATACTTGTGACATTTAGGACCACCCGGATATATATATCTTCCGAAGTCTCTACTCTCAAGATCCTTCCCTCAATCACACCTTGAGCCATATAAGGTAGTAATTGGATATAAAGTGTACTGTAATATATTTCACACTATCTGGGACAGGAGAAAGATCAGGAGAAGAGGGCATAGTTACAGCCTTCCACACCTGAAAAGCGGTGCTCTCAGAGAAAGGAGCTCTTTTTAAGACAGTACCACAAGGATAGGTTTTGTCCACCCAACCAGCTAGTTAGCTCTTAATTGCAGGACATGATTTATGTTAAGTATTCTACATGCATTTCAATGAGAGGAGAAAAAGGAAGGCATCTTTATTATTTCATGATGAAGCTCATATCCATTTATACAGGAGATCTATGAAGACTTGAATGTTGAGGGCTAGTGTAAGAAAGGAAAGAGGCAGAGACAGAATGAGACAGCCTGTTGCTATGGAGATGCAATCAGTAATTCCTTTGACTTCCCTAAGAAACCTTGCAGCAAACCCTTCTACATACAGACATCTATCACAGTTTGAAATTCTCTTCAGTTTTCCTTGATCAAATAAACCTTGTTCCCTGCTCAGCAGAGCCCTGTACTGATTTGTTTGTTCAGCAAAGGTCTCCCTGCTGCTCACTCTCCTCCTCCAGGGCATCAGCACACACCCATCATGTTCCTGCATGCACCTCATTTGCCTTTGTCTTTCCATTGCTTGTAACCTAGCAATCTACAGTCTTGGATGCACACCATAATCCCATGGTGAATTGTTTAAATGCTTAGGTCAAGGCATCAAACCAATGATTCAGAATCTCTGGGAAGGAGGGCCTGGTCCAGGGATGCTGATGAACTGTCTGGAAGATTGACATGACCGTACATAAATGAGAAACCTTTGCCTAAATTACATGCAATTTTTATTATTGTTGTCATTGCTTTGTTGTTAAGACAAGGGATTGCTATGTGGCCTATAACTTAAACTCCTGAGAATTATCCTGCCTCGGCTGCCCAAATATTTGGATTAGAGTCATGTCCCAATACTATGTGCCCAAATTACATTGATGCTTCTTGCCAACATTAGTTCCCTATCTTAAGTCATTGTATAACACCCCAGCTTTCTCTCTTGTTTTGAACCTGGTTTCCACCTCCCTGTTTGGTTGTCTCAGCTAAGATCCCTAGCACTGCACTGCTTTGAAGTCAGCTATTTGCTTACATTCATGTTTGCCACCAAATTGCTCTGGTGGTGGCGTCTGATCGCCTGGAGAGGCGTCCACCGTTCACTGCTCTGTACCTTGCAGACTGCTAACAGCAAAAAAATGGAATCCCTTCTGTAGCCTAGCAATTCTCTTTCGTCTGATCATCTCAGCAGTCTTAAAACGTGGTCTCGCTTCTGATTCTTGATGATACTAGATCCTTTTCTTGCTTCCTCCTTGACATTGCTGAAACTCCTTTCCGGGGATAGATGTCATTTGCCTGCTTGTTTGTATCCTCTCTGAGGTCACTGATCATTTTTATTACCAAATTTGACAACTTTATTCAGCATTTTGTCTATTTCAGTATGACTCGATTTCTTAACGGCAATGATGCCAGTGAATGACTTTACATTTTTATTTCTCCATCTCTTTTGAATATGTTAAATGCATATTTAACATACACACCTAGACGACAAGTTTAAAAACTTAGCTGTATAATGTAAGTGCTGTTCTCACTCCTTTGTCAAAGAAAGCTTCTCTCTCCTGCTGCTGCAGGAAACCATAACTTAGCAAACTTCAGAGATCAACTGATCATGATTAACACAGCTCTCATGGTTACATCTACAACATAACTACTCCTAAGGGTTTGGAGACAATGCAGAAAAGGGGGGCAGAAGGATTATAGGAGCCAAAGGACCAGAAAGTCTGCTGTGAAATGACAGGGATGCTACACCCAGAATAACACAAAACGGCTGCCTAGACAAGACACGACCACAGAAATGAGAAATTTTATGGGGCCCCACCACTAGACAAAGAAGTACAGGCAGCTGAGAGAGGGAGAATTAGTCTTTCCCAGGAGCCTCCTAACTAACGGTTAGCCAATACCAAATGGTCATCCCTGAAGTCATATATATACAAGCAACACTAAATGGACTAGGCAGGTGTTTATATATTGATACATTTTTGTGTCTAAGGATAATAACTAAAGAAAAAGAGGCCATAATTTTAAAAGGGAGTGAGTCACCATGGGAGAGGTGGAGGGGGGACATAGGAGGGATCGGAGGGAGGAAAGGGGAGAAGAAATTGATATGATTATATTTTAATTAAAATTTTGAAAAATTAAAAAAACATTGTTTTTCAGATCCAAATATTTGCTATTTACAAACTGTTTTTTTTTTTAAATAAGATTAAGACTTTAGCTTTAGGGGATGGAAAAACTTAGGAATTACATTTTAAACGAGAACCTGGTTGACAGAAACATACCCTGAAGAAAACAAAAAGAAGCTACTGACTGTCCAAGTTCAGTTTCACCCTGCACTGAGTGAGGACACTGCTGGGCTGCATTTCTCCACAGCCTTTTCCATTCTAGTTCGCTCTTTGCTAAAGCGTCTCTCTGTTTTCCCTGCCCATTATAATGTAGGATCTAATATCCAGCCGATTTGTTCCCAAATTCTATTCAGATTATACCTGTTCTATTGTACTCAAAAGGCTCTTTTTTAGAGTGCATGGCGTGGTAGTTCTAAGAGCCTCAATCTATATTGGTCGCAGGATATAGTTCCCACTTCTGCTCAAACTGTACAGGCATTCAGATTTTAAGGCGAGATTGTAGATTCACCCAAGAAGGATCCCAATGTGTGAAAATTATTTGGACTTAAGTAAATAATAGAAAATGAAAGGATAAACTCTGCACAGAGCGCTCATGAAATGGCCAGAAGGCTGTTCTCCTGTCATGATATGAGAAGGTCATGAAGAAGCTCTGAATATAATAAGTTTAGGTCATTTTTTTAAGATACTTACAGAGGAAGTATTTTAAGCAGGAAAATGACTGGGGATTCAGATGTAGAATTATTTAAAAGAATCGGATTATTGAATGTGAAGCTGGCGCAGATACCCTTGGGCAGCATTGGGTTTATGTGTGTCTCATTCTGTGTCTTCTGTGTCTCATTTTCTGTGTCTTCCTCATTCTGTGTCTTCCTGTGTTGGACACATTTTATACGTGGCCCCACAATGCTAACTCACCGCCTACCATGCCAAGGAGAGTATGTATGAAAACCTTGGGCAAATAACATTAAATGATGCTGTCTGGACTCCTGATCTCAGAATGCACTCCAAGGCAAGAGCAACGGGCCCTAATCCAACAGCATATCTTTAAGGAAGGTAATTTAAAATTACACTTTATAATCTCAGACGATAAGATGGTTTTCTAGGCAAACTTTTCATGGGCCTCGTGGATAAAACTCTAAACTTTCAAACAATAGATTCTGAAAAGTGCATTGGCTAGGATTTCATTCAGAATCTTCAATTTCTTGATGAAAACTTCCACTTTTGTGGGACAGTTATTTTGGCCCTTGGTGAGTTGGGCCAGGCCACAGGTCACAGGGGGCTTAGATTACAGCAGGATTGATACTGACTTAGAAGGTTCTGCCATCTTGGTGCTTTATCTCAGTCTCATGATCTCAGTTTACCACTTACTTGATGAGGGAAATCTCAGTGTTGTCCCAGTGATGAAAGCAACAGAACAACCATTCTTATTCAATGTGTGCTGAGTATTTAAAGAAAGCTGGCCCTTGCAAGTCAGTGCCATCCCAGCAGTCTGGATCTTCCTTTCCCCACAGCTCCATTCCATTCTATGGGAGCAGAGAGTGGAGATAGCAATGGGAAAGCTCTGGAAGAGTTCCGAGGAGACCCTGCTGAGAATGTGGGAGACTGTGTGCAATTCTTCAATTTCATTTCTAAAGATATACATTCTAGCACCTTTCCCATAAGCCCACTGACAGCTTGAACTTTGATTAAAGAGGTAAGATTTTTAAAAAGAACTGAGAATAGGCATAAACAAGCCCAAGTGGTGGGCTGGTGAGAAAGAATGAGGGGGAGTAGGTAAGTAGGGAGGGAGGAGGGAGAGGGAGGAGAGAGAGGAGTACCATGAGGTTGTTTGCCTTTAGTCATGTGCGGTTCGTTTTTACTAGCTGCCTACAGTCTGTAGGGAGACCTATTTAAAAGCTACATGGCAATGCAGGACATGGCTGTATTATGTGTGACAATCAGGAAAACAGCTGTTTTCCAAACCATGACAATTATGGCTACACTAGGTCGCAGCTTACGATGTGAGAAACAGCATTTTAAACACTGACTGCGCACACGCTGTTAAATCTTCGCGTCAAGTCTGTCTCTGAGGAGGTCATTATTCATGTTCTAGTCTCACAGGTGTGAAGACTAATGCAGCGAGGGGTTGTGGGAAAGTCCGGGTCCATCCGAAAGCAGTCTCGTCCGTGAGACTGCGCTCATGGTCACAAGGCTACGCGCCTCCCTGTCATTCCGCAGCTCCCGGCTACTTAAACCAGCGTCAGGAACTGACTGCTGTTGCCGTCTGGGCTCTGAACACACACGTGCACTTTTTACCATGCATGTCATCAGAACACATGGTGCCTGCCGACAGATGCTCCCTTGCTCAGCCTTGAGCTATTGTAAGCAATGAACGGCAGTGGCTTCGCTGTATAAAGTTTTCTGCTTTTACAAAAAAAAAAACCAAAAAACCCATAACGGATTAAATATGGAAAATAAACACCTTTAATACTTTCCTACTGCCACTTATTGTAAATTTTTGAATGTTTAGCAACTGCTATTTGAATGCTGACTGGAGTTTTAAATAAAATAATAATAATAAATAAATTTGAAAATTAGGGTAGAATTTTCGAGGATTTCTAAAATCACCCCTAATCATACTTTGCCATTTTGTACTATGTGTTTATGCAAATAGCATTTTTCAACACTGACAAGCGCAAAATCAAAATATTGATTAATTCTGAAAAATGTTGAAGATGTTCTACATCAAATACTCAGCCAAGATTTAATTCTTTATGTGAAAATAAACAAGCACATTCATCTTATTATTATTCCAAATCTGCTTTCATCTTTAATAAATGGTAAAATTATGTATATACAGAGGAATTGTTTACAAATAAATTTCATTATTTTTACTTAATAAACATTAGATTTGTGTGCCTATTTTATGTACCTACTATTGTAGTTACTGTCTTATTGCTGTGAAGAGACAGACATCATGACCAAGGCAACTCTTAGAAAGGAAATCATTTAATTAGTTGCTTGCTTGCAGTTTTAGTGGGTTAGTCTCTTATCATTATGGTGGGAACATAGCAGCAGCCAGGCAAGCGAGGTGCTGGAGAAGTAGCTCAGAGCTACATCCGGATTCAAAGGAATCAGGCAGAGAGAGAGAGAGAGAGAGAGAGAGAGAGTAGGAGAGGGAGAGGGAGAGGGAGAGGGGTGGGGTGTGTTGGGGTGGGGGGAGGGGGAGACACAAGCCTGGGCCTGGCATAGGCTTTTGAAACCTCACAGCCCACCCTGAGTGACATTCCTCTTCCATCAAGGCCACGCCTCGTAAATACTTCCCGAAAGTCTACCAACTGGGATCCAAGCAATCAAATATATGAGCCTGTGGGGGTCATTCTTATTTAAACCATCATGCCCACACAGCTGGGGTCAGAGACAATTATCTCTAGTGGAAAGGGATCATGAGTGAAAAAGTTTAGGAAGCCTTTAGATAAATCATGAGGAGCCATAGACAGTTGAAGAGCAGACATTTGTGATTTAGTGTTTCTGGTCAGTTGTAGGTGACGCTTAACAGATTGACAGGGTATATGATACCTCCTCAGTATTCTCCCACAAAGAAATGGTTTCTAAGTAAGTAGAATGAGTCTTCCAGTCATCCATAAAATGTTCCTTCTGATTGGTTAGGCTGATGAGCAGAGCATAGGGATGTGCCTAAAAGAACACAGGAAAACTGCCCTGCATACCCAATCCAGAGCTTTAGGATCTGGGCGGCTTACACTTACTGAACTGATCTTTTGTACCTCTTATGCCACGTTTCCTCCCTCATCTTCCATCCATGTAGCAAGCCTATTATTCTACACCAGGCAATATCCAAGATGCAGAAGTTTAAAAATGACAAGAAGAGATCTTTGGCATCATATAACATAACCGAAGGGAAAAGAGATGAGTGCTCCAACAGGCTAGTCCTTTGAAGGAAATTCTTACAAACTCACTAGACAAGGGTCACGAACATCTGCCTGGGAAAGCCAAGGAAGCCTTCTTAGACGACGAGGTAGCATTTGATTGGAGGTTTCAAACATGAATGAACATGTCTGGCACATAAGTACAGAGATGGCTGCAGGCATTGCGATACAAGGCAGATGACGGGCGATGGCTCAGAATACAGAGTAGTTCAGAAGTGCTGGCTTGCAGGGAGCAAGGCAGGAAATGTGAGATCAGACTTGACATTTAGGCAGCGGCCAAATCTTTAAGTCCTTTGTACACTAAGTAAAAGAGGTTACAGCTTGTAGGCGTTTTGGAGACTCGGGCCAGAGTCTCATGGTTAGAGTCTCATTTGGGTTATCATTTTGGCGTCCAGCATTAGAAGATGCCTGCGAAGGGGCTGAGAGGAGTCCGGGGCCACCCCAAGCGTTTGAGGCTACCCTACTCTCAGGAATTTTCTGACACTAGAATAGCAATAATATTGACCTTTTTCTCATAGGTCTGGGTCAAAATTGTAGAACTGGAGAGGCCAGTGCTGAGGGATCGGGAAGGTGTAATGAAGTCATTTTGTACCTCAGTCTGAGCAATCATGAGTGCGGTGAGCAGGATTTGAAGTGGGAGCCTCGTGTGTTTGCAATACGGAAACTCGCGGCCACGCCCATACTTTCAAACAGCAATGCGGTCCTACTTGCGGGACAAACCAATTCATAATTCAATTATGTTTTTTAATTTCTTCAACTGAACCCCTTTAGAGTGTGTCAACGCAGAATTTATAAATAGCATCCATATCTGGAGAATATGTTCGTGTTGGGTACATCAATGTGAAATGGAGTCTGGTTTCAAAGAATTATAGATCAGATTTGCTTATCTTATCTTATATTTAAACAGTATCTGTGTGTAAATTCCCTGAGTTGATGGAGATCTCCTCCTCACTTTCCTTCGAGGATCTAGCCATGTCTATCTGCATCCTCTGCGCCCACACAAAGATGTCCCCACGTGTGTAAAGGTGAACTCTTGCCTCTGGAAGTCCTTACCCTCGTGAAAGTCAGAGCCCTCATTCAGTCACCTTAAAGTTTCTTTTATTTACAAAATACTTAAGACAACAGTCTTGCTTCCAGGCTGATTTCATTGTGCTCTTATTAGTTACATATTTTTGTCATCTTAAAACAGTTTTTTTTTTTTTTTTTTGGCCAGGAAAATCAAAGTCAGTACAAAAGGAGCACTGTTGACATGCCTGTTTGAAAGGTGTTGAGGCCCTGGATGGTTTTCTTACAGAGTCATTCCATCAGCATTCCAACCTTCTCCAGATAAGTCTAAACCGGCTCCCACTTTGCTGGAGAAGTAGTACAGATAACTGAGAGATTTCTTCCACGCAGTGTGCACTGTCTTGATATCTCTGGAATGAGTTCCATGTATCCGTATGCATATCCACAGGCAACAGAATGTCTGCAAACTCCTAGACACCCTCCGGGCTCTATATTCCTGTTATAGAGTACACCCACATTTCCCCTAGTGAAACAAGCCCATCTGATATGATGTGAGCAAAATGGAAAACATACAACGCGGCCTTGTGCCAGGAGAAGATACGTACATTCCAGTGATCTAATGCTTTGCAGATAGTGTGCTGACTGTCAGAATTTGTGCACCTCAGCTCAAGCCTCTCGGTGCTGGTTTGTCCTGAATGTTCTACTCCATTAGTGGTTTCAGAAACTGATCAGAATATATGATCTTACAATGTAATCTCAGAAGACCAGGACACCTACACCAAGAGAAGGCAGAAGAATTATTCCTCCTCTGTGTAATAGAAGTATCACTCTTCTGAGATCTAATATTGGATAACTGTAAGAGATTTTGGAGTTACACTGCCTTGGGGGTTAAGATGGCAGTTTTTTAACTGTGATCTAGAGTAAATTGCTTAACCTTTCTTTAACCCTGTTAGCTCATCTGTTAGACAACTGAGACGGAATGAACCCTTGTTAGTGTGTGGAGTGAGTTAGAAAATGCACAGCAAATGTTGGGCATGTCATGCTTAATAACTATTTCCTTTCACATTGCACCCCTCTCCGGGTCTGCTTATATATGAACTCCAGTGAGCACTGATGTCCCCCAGTCCACCCAGATTCATCTGGATTGCCTGGATTAATTATCTGCGTTTTCACAGGTTATGCAAGTAGAGATGCTGTCTTGCAAAGGGATGGATGAACTGACTGAGGTATCGCTTTCCCTGCACAAGTGAGTTTCAAATCTCTATCTGAAGTGATTCTACTAATTTCTTGTTTCCACCAATGAATAACAATGAAAAAATGCAAAAGTTAAAGACTGTATGCCAAGTCCTTGCATGACCTCAAGGACTTGATCTGACTGGGGCTGGTGGGGGAATGAAGAAATGACAGACAGACCCACAGGTACACACTAAAACCAGGCTTTGGTGGACTGAGCTTGGACAGAGAAACTGTAGCACCTCTGACATTCAGCATGTTTCTTTTATATGGTTGAACAGAAAGGCATGGTTATTGCATACAGGTAAACAAGGAGGCAGAGTTTGCAGTATAAGCTGGGTCAAAAAGAAAGAGTTGGCTAATCTCAGTAGGAGTAGTCCCTGCATGGAGCAGTCCACAGGCTGCAGTCGTGGGGGCGGGGTTAAGGGGGAGACTATGGTGGACATTTCTGCATATGCTATCAACATTTGCAATCAGACCCGAGGAAGGCTCTGCTGTTTCCACCAGTCTAGCCAGGGAAAGGCTTTGTCATTTTTCTATGGGTAAGATGGAGGCCAGGGGGTCTTTGGCACATTGTGCCTGTGTCCACAGCACACGTGCACTTAGGACTTCCCTCGTTCAGGGTTTCTTCTGCTCTCCACAACTATGAAAACGGTAGAGAGGAAAAAAGGAAAGAAAGAGAAGCCACAACACCAGCCTCTTTGCAGAAGCTGGTTGTAGAGGTCCAGTCAGGAATTCAGGACATATCTCAAGCCTTGTAAATATGCAGCTAACCATTCTTTATTTTACAAAGTAATCATAAAGTACATTTTGTAAAAGTGGAAAAGTTCCAGGGATAGAGTGATTATTTTTTTTCCAGAACTTCAAACACTAGAAGATTGTGAGGAATTTATCCATTTACTGAAAAATGTTTTTATGTGTAAAAACATTTCAGAAAAGTATATCTCAATTCAAGCTGTTAAAATAAAACAAAAAATAGGAATCCCTTGCACACAAGTGAAGGGAGCGCCGGTTTGCTCCTGGTGTTGTGGACAGTGTTGCTTCTCATTTTCACTTGAGGTGCCTTTTACATTTTGAGTAGCTGTCCTGGGAGTGAGCTGAGACTAAAATGTAAGATGGCACTTTTCTCTGTTTGCCTCTCTATCAATCAATCATCATGTATACAACACAGAACTGCACGTTTTTAAAATGGATGCTGCTATCTGAATGGACAGCCTTGGTTAGACTTCTCTGGATCCGGGATACGTATGCAGACTACAGTGTGGCAGATTGTGTCCTTCTCAAACACTCACCGTCCTGCCCAGAGCAGGAAAGGCAGGGCCATGTGGACTTTATGGTTCCACCCAATGAACATGACCTGAGTGTAATCAGGTACTTTTTGTGTGTTTTCTGCTGGGAATTATAAGAATGATTATGTGACAGAGATAGTGTGACCTGCTCGCACTTAGCAATTGGTGAAGCCTGTATGTCATTATTACGCATCTGACTTACTCTGGCCATACAGGTTTGACATTTTCGTTGACACTGCACTTAGAGTGTATGAGCCCTTTCTACATTTAGTGACAATATAGCTTTCAGGAGAGGAAATGTTAGTAGAATTTTTCAGACCAAAGAAATTAGTGTAAAGTGACTATGACAACAATATTTTTGCCAGGGAGAATTTTTATTATTATATTGTATATGTGTCTTAGTCTGTTCAAGGTGCTGTAACAGAATCTTGTGAAAAGTGGCCAGCAAAAACAAAATTTTAGTTTTCAGTTTTTGAGACCGGGAAAGCCAAGATCAAGGTGCTGGCAGGTTCAGTGTCTGGACAAGGGCTGCCTCTGGTTTATAGACAGAACATTTTTGCTGTGTCTTCTCATACTAGAAGGGAGCATGGTTTTCCTTAGGCCATTTGTACAAGGGAACAAACTGTAGCCATGAGGGTTCCAGTTCTATGATTTAATTACTTTCCAAAATCCCCACCTACTGAGCCAGTGCCTTGGTGGCTTAGATTTCAGTATTTGAAATCACAGAGGGCTGAAGCATGCAGACAACATTCAGGAGAATATAACTGGTCAGGAACAGGACAAACTGACAGCCGCAGTCCACACAGCAACATTAATCCAGGGAAAAGAAGGAAAAGAAAACGTGGACTAAGTAGGAAAGTCAGGACATATATTGAAGTCACTTGGAAGCCTGTGGTGCATTTTTATTTTATTTCACTTAGCATAGAGATAAGGAAAAATAAATTTAGTGGGAAAATGGCTTAGTGACGTTGGAAATGCTACCTTTTTATGCGCGTTGTTCAATAGATAGGAACTGTCTGTTCCCCAAAATACCAAAGGGTTTCTATGAGTTAAAAGACCCATGTCTGAAACAAAAAACCTTAGTATATGGGATGAACTCAGGGAATGTGAACTTGGGAAACAGAATGAAACCCCTTCCTTCAATCTCTGTGTTTTTATTTTTTTCCCTTTAAGTCCAGTTAATCTTAGCAAGAATTTGAGAGTCTGACAAACGCTGTGATGCCAACCACATGCACAGTGTTGCCTATGATTACTGCAGAGTGCCACGAAATTGAGCCTCTAACCCCCAGACTCAGAAATACAGGTTAGACGGTAGAAAAGAAATGTATTTGAAAATAACATATTTTATAGAGGGCCAAAACCAGTTTGTTTTTTTTTTTCTATCAAGTGCCCAAGAACAGGCTGCCTTGTAAATGGATCTCTTAAATACTATCTTTTTATCTGCACATGAAGGCATATTATTATTTACAGTTGAGATAAGTTTATAACTTATCTCAAAATACTCCAAAATGCTTAGCATGGACAAGCAGCGGGTCATGTAAAGATTTTGATCTGATCTCATCGGTACCTAGCATAAGTTTGACAGACGGACAATCTGGCAGATGGACAGAACACACATCTAAATTTGATTTCCAATAAACATTTTTATTTTATTTTTCTAGTGTAACTGTTCTCATGTATTCGGAATTCATAGAAAATATAAGTTGCCTGGATGCATGCTCTATGCTCTACCAAAAAATATTCATTACTATTGAAACTTTAAACCCAGCTGGGCATTCTGAATTCTTTTATGGTTCTAGCTCATCCCTGCCAGCAAGGTTTGGTTGGTTCCTGCTTCATTTCCCTCTGCTTCTCCCGGCCTATTGAGAAATCTGAGACACAGGACATGGTCTTCCCATTTGTGAAGTGGGAAAATAAATTATTCCACTTCTTAGGCACTAGGGGGGTTTTTATTTGGCTAAGTATTTTAAAGGGACTTCTTAGCACTTAAACTCCAAATTAGTCTTCATTTTCAATAATCTGTCCAAACTACGAGCTAAAATTGAAACCTGAGTCTTCTTAATCCCAAAGCTCACGTTTTTAATCTCCATTCTCAATTGTAAAGGGAGAAGTACTTTGCTTCAGTTAATCAGGGCAGAACTGGGGGCCAAGCAGAAGGAAGGAAGCAGCTGAGTTTCAGTCTGTGGGAGATAATGAGCATTCAGAAGGTGAGGACAGCCCCTCACATCCACAGACTATCCTGGGTCCTACAAGAGTTTTGATACTGTGGCAAATCCTCACAGGTGACATAAACTCTTAAAAATGTCCTGGGGGCTGAAGAGATTGCCCAGTGGGTAAAATGCTAGCTGTACAAGCCTGAGAGCTGAGTTTGGATCCCCAGCACCCATGTCAAAACAGGGCATGGACTGTGCTCTTGGAAGCCAATGATGAGAGGGAAGAGGACAGAGACCGTAGGATCACCGGGGCTTGCTGGTCAACCAGCCTAGCCTATCTGCATGCTCCAGATTCAGTAAGAGGTCTTGTCTCAAAAACTAAAATGCATAGCAATATAGGAGGATAGAGAGTGTCACATGCATACACAGGCAAACAACGCACACACATACTCTCCTGCACCTACAGCCTAAGTCTAGTTGATACATATATAAAAAATGTTTATATCATTTTAATATATACCACATTTTCTAATAATAAATCCTGCACACAAATCAAAGGAAGGTTACATATAAATTCATCATTTGATATGTAGGGTCCAAAAGCACCTAACAATGTGCAAAGTACCTGGCAATATTACTGCAGATTAATGAAATGACCAGAGAAAATCTTTTACTGTCAGCAGGGACATGATGGTCCCAGTAGCTCAAATCAAATATGTCCAGGTTCCAGGTGTGGTGAGACAATACTTTCAGGCCTTTGCCTGCTCTAGGTTAATATTGCTGTGGACAGTTGTCAGTCCCGTGGCTTCCTGAGCCTTCCAGAATGTCAGTAGAAATTTTTAGTCTCCTGATTAGGCCAGTTTTGACTCATGGCCCCAGTGGAATTTTAGCATCATTTCCTCTGTCCCTGGCTGGCTTTGCGTTGACATCTGGCATTCAACTCAAAAAAAAAAAAAAAAAAAAAAAAGAACTTCAGTCACCTATTGGGAATGGCTGAAGATGGGAGAAATTATTCATATTCTCCTTCTTACTGTATTTTGTTTATTATGAATAAACACAATATTTTGCCATTTTAGAAAAGTCCATAATTTATGTAACCATTATAATTCAACATTTTTTACATTTATTTATTGTTATTATTATTTTGCGGGGAGAGGAGTATATGCGTACCATGATACCTGCGGAGTATGGAAGTCAAAGGACAACTTGTGGGAGTTGGTTCTCCCCTTCTACTGTGTGGGTCCCAGGGATTGAACTTCCATCTATAGACTTGGCAGAAAGCCTTGTTAACTGTTGAGCCATCTCCTGGACCTCAAATCAATCTATCAGGTTCTATATAGAGGGAAAAATATCTGTGTCACTTGGTTTTCTATTGAAACCACATTGAAATATCAATTAAATTATCACTTATTTATTTCATTTAACCTTTATTTTTAGTATAGTTGTGATATTCTTTTTAAAGATTACATGTATATATTACCTATTAATATCATTTCAGAATATTTATTGAAAGGTGCTATTAATAGTTATTTGCTAGGAATATGCATTTCAAGTGACACCTGCCAATCTGAGCAACATCCAACATTCACATAAAGTGCACTGTGATTTACAAGATGTTAGATTAATTATGCACAGTGTCAAATCATAACCAGAGAATAAGCGTCCCAAAGAAAAAAATGTCAATAACGTTTCCTGGTGACTACTTCCTAGATAAAACTCTGAACAGATATGTGGAAATAATTTGCAATTTTACTGTTTCTGTGTATCTCTTAAAGCATTGTTAAGTAAGAAAGAAAATTCCTTATTGCCTCCAGGAGTACTTCTCATACGCACAACAAGGTTTGCGTAGAAAGCTAGAGGAGAGGTAAGTATCTCAGAGGGAAACACTTGGGGTCTTACCAGTATAATGTCAGACTTGTATCTTGTAAAAGGCTGGTATATATCTGGGGTAAATATTATGGGGAAGAGGAGGCTTTCTCTGTGCTACTACGCAGGACACTCAATTTCATTAGCTATCAGAGGCGAAGCGGTGCAGTGATTGAGAGCCTCGTCAGGTGTTGGACAGCACTCAACACAAGCCCCAGGTGTGCCACTTCATGGTGCCTTAAACATCTTGTTTAATCTCTCTGAGGTTCAATTTTCTCCTCTGTAAATGAGGATAATTATAGGCCCTATCTCTTATCCTTATATAAAATAACACATTTAGTACTGTATTTCTCGTCTCAGGCTGCCATGGCAAAATGCCATAAACCAGGTGACTTCATAAATAATTTTTTTTTCTTAGCTAGAGGCTGAGAAGCCCAAGATCTGGGGACTTGGTTTCCGGTGAAAACCTTTTTGTGGCTTGTAAATTACAACATTCTAGAATTATCTGATGGGAATATTTCTGGTGGGGATATATATTTCACAGAGCATCTTTCAATCCAAGAGATGTCTTGCATTCAGTAAATGTATTGTAGCTGCATCTTCACATGGTCTTTTGTGTTAATGAGATGGGGAGACATAGTGGTGTAAGAAAATAAAGGAGGGGTACCTCTGTTTTCGCTTCTTATGAGGATACTAATGCTCTCACATCAGACTGTACCATGATGACCTCATTTAACCTGAATTGCCTCTTGCAAGATCCTGTCTGACATTATCATAAGCAAGTGCCAGCATTCAGAGAGTGGAGCTATCAGGGTCTTGAGTTAGTTCACGTTAGGCTGACGGTAACACACACACACTCATTTTATTTCACACTACATTGCTTCTCAGAATAACAACATTAATTATTAATAAGGAACATTTTCCCAAAACCTTGTTATTTGTAAAATGTGTCCTGGCCTGTAATTGTTCCTGTGAAAGATGTCATAAGACTTTTTAAGAGAGAGGGAAAGGGAAGGGTGGGGCAAGGGAGGGGGCAGGTAGCAACAAAAGGGTGCAACAAGATCTTGGGACCCGACTATAGGAGAGGAAAGGAAAGCTGACGTGTCTTCTCAGGACCAGAGAAGCAGGCAAGTGATGCAAGAAAGGGAGCTTGAAGGAAAAGTGGTTTTAGGAAGAACAGCAAATCCTCTATGGAGGACAGGGCTGGCATTAGATTAGGGGTTTCAGGGCCTCACATTCTGCAATGTGTCTCAGTTAAGACCAGCATGCTGTGCATTGTAAGCTGTGGCTCCCAAAGTCTATTAGAAGTTAGAAATGAGCAGGACACTTCTGTGTGGACAAGAAGTCTGTTGTCACAAAGATAGTGATGGACTGAAGAGCTAGGTCTGAGTCGCACAACCTAGAGACATATTGTTTTCCCAGTTGTACGAGGATGTGTAAGTTACGCATTGGTGTCATGTGATCAGCACTGTACCTACACACAGCAAAACAGTATGATATAGTGCTAGTAATGATGCTGAAAATGGTAGCGGGTGCACACTTAGGATGCATACATTACAGCTAATATGCATTGGGATTGAGACTGCGACTTTTGCTGTTTAACAAGAATACAGAAGATAACAAGAATACAGTATTCCTATAAAACACCACCTTCCATATTCCATCTTCTCTAGAAGTCCACAGGAAAATAGCAGACTCTGAGGCCCATAAAAGGGTTCTCTCAGAGATTTGTGAAATTAAAAAGTTTCTTTACAGCAAATGAACCAGCTTACTGAAGGAAGAGAAAGCCCACAGAATGGGAGAAAATTATTGCCAGTTGTACAGTATTACAAATATAATAATAATAATAATAATAATAATAATAATAATAATAATAATAAACAACTAAACAAGAAAACAAACAATACAGAAAAGAAAGAGAGGGTATAAAGAGACTAAACGGAGAACTAAACAAAGAATACAAATTGCAAATAAATATTTTGTAAAGTGTTTGACGTTATTAGACATCAGGGAAATGCAAACTAACTAAATGGAAATTCTATTTCACTCTTCTGAATGGTATCATCAAGAAAATAAATCAAAGCAACAGCTATGGAGGTGGGGGAGGAAGAACGATTATTCATTATTGGGAGAGAAAAGCACTGTGGTCACTGTAGAAATCAGTGTCAAGGGTCCTCAAAAAGCTAAAAATAGAAATATCACAGGACCCACTATCGCATTCCTGGGCATAGACTCAAAGGACTTCGTCATATTAAAGAGTTACTTATAGATCCATTTTTTATTGCTGCTCTGTTTGTACTAAGATGTCCATCAGCTGAAGAATGGATAATGAAAATGTGGTACACATACAGGAGGGAGTCACTTTCCTAGATCATAGAGCAATGTCTGTATGCTGCACAGGGAAGCATTTGCTAGCCTTGGGAATTTTAGCTCTACTACTGATAGATTTCCCATGCTCTGGTGGGTGACTGTATGTCCAGGCATATGGGCAGCATGAACTCGACTTAGTAGATTATAGAAGAAATGGAAGAGGAAGAGCTGAAGAAGAGGAAAAGGAGGACATGAAGCTGGGAGGGGATAGGCTGGAAAGGATATATAAGAAGTTGCAGGGAGAGATGGAGAATGAACAGCTCACATTCTGTTGTATACATGTATACAATTCTCAAGAATAAAAAATTATTTTCAAACAACGAAAGTCGAGATTTTGGCCCAAATAGGAAAGAAAGCAAGAGCACAGAGATGGTGAGGTCAGAAGAAAAGAAGACAATGGGTAGTTAGAAGTCTTTCCAGAAGGATCTCACAAGCCAATCAATAGCCATAGAAGAAATGATTGTGGTTCTCATTAGCTGCTAATGTTGCTTTAAGACCTCACAGGTGGGAATGGGAGGGATGGGTCATCAACACAGATCTGCTAACTCAGATCTACCATATTTTTTACCTCCCATATTAAGCCACACTTTGTTTCCAACAAAGAATGGAAGTGACTACTCAGCTGTATCATGGATCTGTCTCAAAAATCATCTCTCATGGAAGGAAGAGAGGCTATGTGGTTGATCATTATGGTTGCTTTCAGGTTGGCAAGTTATGACACACTGATCTCATGTGGGAGTCACATAACTGAATGAGTGAGAGTCATGAAAATTTTGGCAATAGTGATTTCTGGGTGTGTAACAACCAAAAGCTTGTTTACACCAAACCAAAACAAACCAAAACAAAACTGTGGAATAAACTGTAGTGTTTCTGTCAGTCCTTATCCACCATGCATTGTGTGACTTCACTAAAGCCTTGGTTCTGCATATATAAGCGGAGTTCTGAAAGAATAAAAACACCTGAGCTCAGACACTTAGGGTTCCACTGTGAGTGTGGATGGCACTAGCCATGATGGTGGTTCCCTCTGCTGAGGTCTAGCAGGATTTGCAGTTATGAAATATGCCTCCTTATCTTCCTCGCTGAGCCACCTCACAGCAGTATACCAATACACTCTGTAGTATCAAGTACTCATCTATTTAATTCTTTAAGTAAAAATAAACGAGCAAACACATCTCATTGGTATGCAAACTCTTTCATCTTTAAAAAACAGTAAATTGTATGTATATCAAGTGATTTCTTTGAAATAAATTTCTTTATGGTTTGTTAAGAGTAAATGTTTCATTTGTGTACTTAGTTTATACATATTTCATCTTATTTTGTACACACCTATACTTGGAGCTGAAAAAAAAAAAAACTTTCTCAGGTAAAATGGAGTAGTAAGTGAGAAACATTTAAGAAGCCTGACTTCCATAACTAAAGGCACTATTTGGAAAAAGCTGCTATAGATTTGTGTAATGTCATCTCACACGTAAAACTGGTTTGTTGATAATGGAAACTGTGTGCCTAAATATACTTGAAAGATTATTTTGAAATTAGACAATACTCTTCAGGGTTTCTCTTCCTCTCTGTACATCCAGTTTCTAGACATAGTATTTTTCTAATTGTGCATCACGGGGACTGCAGACTCATCCTGTGCATGTCTGAGGTCAGCTTCTGCAGAGAACGGGACATCTCAATTGTATAATCTAAGTTGAGTCCACGTCATCATTATTTGTGACTTTGTTCTTGTTCCATATTGTCCGTGTCTAAAAGAAGGAGCATCATATGCACTTGTCTTGTGTGAACTTTGATGATTTGTTGTTTTAATTAAGGAATTTTGAAGCACTGATGTGGAGTAGCACAGATGATTCCAAACAAAACATAATTACTAAGGAAGACAAACCATAAATCTGCCAGGAGACTGCCCTAGAAAACAACGATTATCTCCTGTATCCTCTAGGAAGATGCTCACTTGCCATTCAAATGGCCAAGAAGCCTGAGCATCCTTTGTTTCCCAGAGGGAAATATATATTTGAAATCTGGCATAATCCACTGAATGTCAGCACATTAAATAGGGGGAGAACAATGAAGAAAAAGAAAACACATGAAAATAGACATATGAATTTGGGGAGCTTACTTGCCTTGAGGGGAAAAATCTGTGGAATCACTGCTGGCACCCTTGAAAATATTGCTCCCGTACCTCATTATGCCACCTAGATTTCCATCCTGTCACATTCGATGAGGTTTTTGCAAGCCAGTGATGCTAAGCCTGTCAGCCTGATAGTCTAATTCGGAATGACTCTCACAGCACCATTTGTAAAGTTTCCTGAAAAGCAATGGAGGGAGTCTTGGCAGGTGTTCTTCCTAACTCCATTTGGTAAGAATATTTTAAGATTTCAGTAAGAATAGTGCTGTGCTCCTGATGTGCAGGGGTATCCAGACATTCTTGATCCTATTCACAATTCTAAAACAACAGCAGCAGCAACACCAAAAACTCCAAGATCTGAGCATGGGAAATTGCATTCGATTCTACTAGTGGAAAATCACGTTATTTATAGTACATTCAACTTCATTATCCTAGTTGTGATTTCTTGCAATCAGCTAAATTCACTCTGTTAATTCTGTTGCTTTTCAGTGAGATTCTGATTACACATATCAGGTAAGCTGGCCTTCTTAGTTAGAGAAAGTGTGTATTGTTCAGGAACCAGACAGCAACTGCCTAGCACACATCTGCACATCTGGACGTTTTCCAAGGAATTTCTGGAACTCTGTGTATTCCAGAGAAAGGAGTGAATATTTTTCCCATTAGCCACTCACTGGTACAGGAGTGCAGAGAGCCTGGGTCTTTGGAACTCCTTCCTAGATTTTTTTTTTTTTCAACCTTGGTTTGAGGACAAAATCAGTGAGAGCCAAGGCTGGAAGACACAGGCATTGCAACCTTCAACCGGCCAGAAGACTAAAGCATGGTGACTCTGTTCATGGAGACATAGTCAGCTGGATGTAATAACGCTAAACTATGGGAATCCTTGGGCCCAAGACTACAGAGAAAGTTTGCATATAAAGAAGGAGATGTGTCTCTGCCCTTGCTTCTGCCTCCCTTGAAAATGCCTGTGTTCTTTCAGCCCTCTCTGCTACTCATCACCGAGAACCTTAGGAACGGCACGGTTGAACTTCTTGTGTTTAGTGGATTCACAGCAGACTATTTTAGTCCACAGGGCTCATTTCCCCGACTCTCAGGCAGATGGAATGCTTTCTGTGCATATACTTTCGATCTCGTGTCTTTGTAGAGAGCCTGATGGGATCACAGTAGAACAATGGAAGAGGAAGAGGAGAAATGAGAGGGAGCCTCAGGATAGCCCTCTGGTCATACTTCAAATTATTCTGGGAATGGTCTCTTCCTCTTTCTGCAGCTCTCAATGTGAGTCCTTGTATTCACATCCCATACAAGCCTTCCGGTGTCTTTGGTGTTCCTCTTCGCATTCATTCCTTTTTCTAGGCAGACAAGAGTAATTATTTCTGTTTCATTTTCCTCTTCATATGGCCTCTCTGTGAGCATCATTAGGTTACACTGTTACATTCCAATGGCTAAGCATTTGATTTAGGTGAAACTGCTAGGAATAGCAGTAACCCTGCTTGATTGAAGAGAAACCTCTCATTTTCTCTCTCTCTCTCTCTCTCTCTCTCTCTCTCTCTCTCTCTATCTTTCTTTCTCTCTCTCACTCTCTCTCTGGATTTCTCCCTCTAGTTGAGTACAAAGGATCTGCAATCTGCTTTCAGTCATCACTGCTGACACATCAAAGAAATATGACTTTAATTTTTTTCAAAGAAAAAAAAATGAATCATGTAGTGTTCCTCGTACAGACAGTACCCTCCTCTGTTAGATGGCTGTGCAATCTAAAATCCTGGGTCCCATTTTCTGTGCCAGTGATAGTCAGATGATTGGGACCGTGCAGTGCAGAGCGCCACCACACCAGGCCATGACCTCATCTGCTCTGAGAAACTGAGTGGGGTTGAGCCAGGTCACTGTTTGCAGGAACACATTTCCGGTGAGAGCTGAGAAAATCTCAGGAAGGAACAACAATCTCTCATTCCGCACAACAGCCCTCTTTGATGAGACCACTTAAGCTGAAAATTCAGAACCAATGATAAGCTTATTATTGTCACAGGAAAATCACTTAGTAGAAAACAACCTCATCTTTTTATGAATAAGCAACAAGACACATCAACTAAATTGGAAAAAAAAAAAGAAGAAGGTTCATTCATAGTTCATTTTTGTGTCAGGACATGAAAATAAATGAATCCAATTTTTTTTCTCCCCAAATGAATAATGTCTAAGGGTGCTGGGTTACAAGCAGGACATCTGCTGCTTGTTTCCCATAGCTGTAGTCAATTTTCCTGATGATGTCCCTGTCGTTTTAAGACCTTAAATATCCTTGTGAATCATCTACATACCTGTTTTCAAAAGCTGCCAGAGAAATGCAGAGCACTTGCTAATCAAGGTTCACAAACCATAGAGCCAGCACTCCAGGTCCAGAATATCTCACCAAACAAAGTAGCCCACTCTCCAGTCACTCAGATGAACCAGGACCTTCTGTCACACTGTGACGAGGCAGAGGTGGGAGTCAGGAAGCAGAGGAAGATGAGTAATGAGAAATGGCACTTAGGCCTGGATTTGGTAATTATGTTCTGCCCACTAAAGGTCCCTGCAAACATCACTAGGCCTTGTCTCTTTCAGTCTCTCATGACTCATCGCTGTGATACATTCGCACTTATTAATTCAGCCCACTGTGAGGGAACTGTGTCCCAAAGCTGGGGGACCACTTTCCCTTGAGTGTATGTGCAGGTGGGTGAGCCAGTGCGGGCGTCTGAGTATGTTTCCGTGACAGCAAGATTCCTTCAGGTTTGTTTCAGCTGCCAAAGAAATGACTCTGCTGAATATGGATTATACTTTGTTTAGATATTGTCCTTGGAGGCATCTCCATGAACACACACACACACACACACACACACACACACACACATTCAGATTCACACACACACATTCAGATTCACACACACACACACACACACACACACATATACACACACACACACACACATGCACACACACATATACACACACACACACACACATGCACACACACACACACACACACACATGCACACACACACACATACACACACACATGCACACACACACACATGCACACACACATACACACACACACACACACACACATTATACACACACACACATTCAGATTCACACACACACACACATGCGCACATACACACACACACACACACACACACACACACACATGCACACACACACACACACACACACATTCAGATTCACACACACACACACACACACACACACACACACACACACACACACACACACACACACACACACACACACACACACACACTCAGATTCACACAGCACCCAAGCTAAGCTCTTAAATAAGGTCAGGTAGCTATGTTTTCTGGAATCGACTCTAGGCATAGAAACATTCCGTGCTGTGTGTGCGTGCTGTCGGTGGAGGTGGCGGAGGATACAAGAAACAGAGAATGTGTATTATTAACCTAAAGAAATAGATAGCTTCATGAGAAAAATAAAATAAAAAAAAAAGGCATGCTTATCCAAGCAACTAAAATGGACAGTGAATCATACCTGCAAATACATTTTCTGATTAAATGACACTGGCCACGCTGGATAGTCTCATGAAAAGAATAGAATGTGAAAAAGAAATGAAAGCCGCAACTTAGAAAAAACTGCAGGTAAAATGTTAGGTCTTTGGCAGATCTTAGAAGAAATACAGCATGAAAAGCTAGTACATTTCTAGTCTTCGAGGACAGACACGAATTTATGGCATTTAAGGTAAACTGAAGTCCTAAGGCAGCAGGTCCAAAGCTGACATTCTTAACACCCATGCGACATTCACTTAGGTTCCTACACTTTTAAAATGGGTTCTGGTTTAGGAAATCAGTAATCTTAGAGGTTAACAAAGAGTATCAGCACCGTAAGGGCCCAGAAAATGCCTCTGTTACACAGCCACCTGTGGGGTTCGGCTCCCATTGCCCCAAAGTATATTTGAGTAAGAACATTTGTGTTTGTGTGTTTGTCATGCTGGATTTTGTCCTGGGACCACTGCTCTAGGAGTCTTCTGTGGTCCCAGACAGAGAAGCAGGTAGGATGGAACCACCCAAGAACACGAGGCTGGGCCTTGTGTTCTACTTCAATTAAGAATTGCTAACAGAGCCAAGGAAATGTCTTTCTCTGCGTTCCTAAGAGCTCTCATGTTTCTCCTTAGTTCTTCCATCTAACTTTTCCTTTTGAATCTTTTCATGAGTCAGGTTAACAGTGGGGTATTTTTTATTTCAAAAATATTGATTGCCTTTATCAAACAGGCTCTTCTAATCTCGAGAACATTTTCTGTGTTCACTGGCTTATTTATCAAAGGGAATTTGATCAGTGAGAGAAGACTACTTGGTGTCCTTTAGAAGCAGCTTATGCTGAGCAGCAGGGGCCAGAACACAAAGAGTCGTACTTCAAAGAATTCCTGTCATACACATATGGCAAAGGGCTAGCTATTGTTTTGGTGTATCAGTTAGTCAAGAACAGTTTTGTTAATCACAGTTTAACTAAAAAAAAAAAAAAAGTAAGATCTTGTTTGTTACAGATATGACAATATGGGATCAGTGATTGCTAGAGTTTGGATCAGGAAGTCCCCTAAAAGGCTCTGCCATTAAGACCTTGGTCCCAGGCCCATGGCACTATTAGAGATGATAGGTCCCTTAAGAGGTGGGGTGTGATGGAAGAGCTTCCAGTTCTTAAGGGCACGGCCTTGAAAGGATTGTGGAATTCAGGCCTCTTCCTGTCTTTCTTCTGAGTCTTGTCCAGAAGTTAATGGCTTTGTTCCACTGCAGATTTCTGGCCATGATGTGCTGCCTTAATACAGGTCAAAACTCCAGAGAGCCAACATATCCCAGAGTTCAACTACTTGAAGTGTGAGGCAAAGTAAGGCTCTCCTCATGGGCTGATTGTCATGGGGATTTGTTACAGGAATAAAAAGCTGACTGCTCTAGCTGTCTCTTGGGTTGATTTGTACAGAGGTCTTGGTATCAATTTAATTATTAGCCTAAACTGGCACTGAAGAAAATGGTCAAAAAAGACATTTATTAGCAGTTTTTTTTTTAAATGGAGACTCTAGTATGTGTCATCATCTCGTGCATTTCCATGGTCAAGAATAAGCAGATCACTGTTAAGCATGATCAGCAGCAGTCTGGGGAATTAAGTTTAAATTATTTGAAGACTTTCAGGTAACACAGCCTGAAATATCTTTAGGATGCAGATTCAATGCTAGGTGGCTATATGTAGAGCTCCTGTCACTAGTGACAAGTAATTTCATGTTATAATATCATAGATTAGTGCTACCCTTGAACTTGGCCAAAGAAGGTCCCCTCTGCAGTGCTCAGTAGTTAATTCAGAGACGAGTGCACAACTCTAAATGGGCATCGATATCAACACTTCTGAGACTTCAGAAACAGTTTATACTGAGGAACAGGAGGACTGTGCTTCAAATAACAAAGTCCTGTGAACAATACAACAAACCCAGTATGGAACTTCAAGACAGAGCAGGCAGAAAGAATGTCAAGGGTGGAAGTGCTGCTGTCTTCTAGCTGGGACACAACTATTGCAGTCAGGGCCTCCATGAAGCTATGGACACCTGCGCAAGACCTGGGCAAGACTGGCCAACAAGATCAGTCAGCATTCCAACAGGCAGCACTAATTGGATTCAGTGAAGAAAGAGAACGAAGAGAGAGAGAGAGAGAGAGAGGGAGGGAGGGAGGGAAAGAAGAGGACACTATGCTGGGGACTGGGTTCTTGGACAGAAGGGGGGGTTGAGGGATAGAATATAATCAAGACAGATTGCTTACATGTATGAAATTATCAAAGAATAAATAAAAAAATTTACAAAGAGCAGAATGAACGGTGCACATGCTGTGTGTGTGTGTCATAATTAGCAAGTTCAAGCCCACTGCTTTAGGCCAAGCAACAACTCATCCATGTTTCTTCTCACTTTGAAATATTTAATGATATGTGGTAGACCCGGAGGAAGTGATTTTTATACGAAACCTCAATGTCAAAATATTTATGGAGAGGGTAAATTTGTTTTAAATATGAAATGGAGACATTTGCACTACAGAAACAGCTCATGGAGGACGTGAAAGGACAGCCTCAAAGGAGATGTGTGTCCATGATGGTCGTCAAAGGGTTTTTATCCATCTGCAATGAGTTGATTTGAGATAAGAAATTAAAAAAAAAAAAAAACAGGAAAAAGGAAATACGGTGAGACAGAACCCCAAATATAAGAAATTCATCAATGCACAGAAAAATAGTCCACCTTTCTGTTGGTCAAGTAAATGTAAATGAAATCTGTAGCAGGCTTGCTACTGTGCTTGTGACCTCTAGCTCAGAAAAGAAAAGAAAAAAAAAAAAAGAAATATTTACCGCTCTTGTTGGCAGCCTGAACCTGGCAGAACAGGAGCCAATAGTGAGCTGGACTAAGGTCTCCACACAATATCCCCAACCTAATTCCCTCCCGACTCTCCAAATCTCAACCAATATATACTCTGGGCAAAGTTCCCAGAAGTCTAAGCTGCATGTAATCACAAGAGCAAGCTGCACATGGCAAACTTATGTTTTTCATAGAGGCACATAAACAAATCCTAGCCACCAGTAACTAACAGCGTAAATCAAACTCACTCTCACCCACTACACCTGGGATGGGCGCAAAAATGCCAAGATCACAAAGCTCCTTCCAAATGTCTCCCTACAGAAATCAGCAATGAGCTACTATTTTGCTTACCAGATTGGTATAAAGTCCGTGTATTTGGAGATAGAGCAAAACTGGCAAGATCACGTTCACAGAACATTCTGGATATTAAAACCATCTTAGAAGTCTGTTTGTAAAAGTGCAGGTATTAAATATGGATGTTCCTTGAAAACTTCTAATGAAAATTTAAAAGAATTTTAATCAATAAATTATCAAATAAGTTGTATTTGGTCCATATAGCAAGAAGATGAACACATCATTAGTGAGAATGGGGATCTGCAGATCCTGACAAGGGAACATGGCTCTGACTAATTTGGTAAGTGGAAACAGAGGTCAAAAGTGTGTCTTAAGACAATATGATTGCACTCTTAGATGAGCATGCATATATGTGTATGCATGTATGAGTGTCCTTTAGCCTCCTATCTGCCCCATGGCTATCCTTATGCCTTTTAAAGTCCCCGAGTGAAGTAGAAGGCTGGCTCCAGTGGATGTATCCCAGTCACCATCCTATATTTCTCTGTTACTCTGCTCTGCTGACAGCAAAAGCCTCTTCCATGGACACTGCCTCATCCTTCAGTCTGGACTCCTAGCTTCTTCTGTCAGCAAGTTGCAGCAGCCCCTTCTCAACACCATAGACTAAGTGGCCTTCTCGGTGTTTCAGTAACACTTAGGTTACCACCTCTCTCTTCAGTGGCTTCCTGTGGCACAACAGGTAAAGCTTCAATCGCTAGCCTGGCCTACCGGCACCCTTGATGTCTCAGCCTCTGCGGCTTCCCAGCCTTCTCCAGTGGCTCACCATCCTTGGCTCACTGGACCTCCAGTGTCTTTGTCCTCTGAAGTTTGCTATTAGATTGTTATTCACAAAACTTGTGTTCATGTTCTCCAGCTTTTCCAGAACAGTTCAGAAGACGCGGCTATTCTCCCAGATTCTACAGGGCTTCTTCCTCAGAGAGTGCTTTTTGCAGACTTCTTTAATAAGTAAATTAAACTCTAATCAGCTTTTCAGTCGTGATGGCTTTTCTTCTGAAGATTTCTCACAGTTGGGGGGTATTTTATGGTGCTGTGCTCGGTGTTTGCCTGTCTGCTGGAGCAATAGTCACGAAAAAAGGACCATACCTTCAAGACTAAAAAAAAAGGCAAATAAACAAAAATATGGTATCATTTCTTAGCACAGCACCAGGGAGAACTGTTTTTAAACAAAGAAATGAAACACTCCTAGCCTCCCTTTAGTAATTTGTGTTTTTGAAAAAGGTTTTGAGCACAAGTCTGCTATCTTATAATGGATTCCAATGTAAACTAGAACACAGAACCAGGTAGCCATGATGTGAAAACCTTTTGAGTTCATGATTTGAACTTTTATGATGAGTGAGTGAAAATATCCCCGGATACCACTTCCAAAAATAGTCTCTTTCTTTCTCATTTCTCATAGGAGACGGGGTGTTTCAACCCTGCTGAGCATTTGTGCTGCTAGAATCCCAGTTACCAGGGGAACCCAGCATCACTCTGTGTTCAGTGATCCTGCCTTGACTCATATTTTATCTCTGGTAAATTAGCATGCATACCCTTTTACCTTTATAAATAGGACCCCAGATGATCTGTTCTTACACCCTCCAAGTTTAGAAGTTTCCTTCTGATGAAGGAGGTGGTGAGATGGAGCAAAGTAGGAGAACCCTCAGCAAAAATAATCTTCTGAGAGAGAAAGAAACAGAAATCTGTGTCCGTGAGTCAAGTGCTCTTTGAATTTCACAAAGGGTTTTGTTACTGTGTGTGCTGACTTCCCAAGCTCCATCGCTACATCTGCCCTGACCTCATTTCCCATTACCACTAGAAACATCTGCATGAGCAGGAGATGTCAGTTCCAACCGTGTTTCAAACTAGGTATTAATTAAGTTTCTTTGATCATGCACAATAGAAACCAGGTGATTACAAAAGACAAAGAAATGCCTTAAACAGATTCTAAGATATCAAAGAAGACTTGGACAGAAAATCATAAGGAAAGATGGAAAAAATGCTGTTCCAATGTCGTAGACCTCTTCTCAAGAGTCTTGGAAAGAAAGAGTGTTATTTTCTGCAGGTTATAATTCCCCAGGTGGCTCTGATTATACCATCTTTTACTTAGGTTTTTATGTCAGGGTCTCCATTGAGTATTATCAACAAGAGATAGTTCTGTGAATGTAGGAGGCAAAGATGTGTTTGGAAAATGCCTTAGAGGAAGCTCACTCATCCACACAGCCTGTGGGTTCCATTCAAGCCTTAATCTGTTGAAAGAGGAAACTATTATTTCTCCGGGGATACTCACCAACACCTAGAAATAGTTGGATTCATTATTTGAGTATTTTAATTTTAGAATAGAATTCTATAACGATATACTTTAATTTTGTCCAAACACTGAGATAGCCATAGGAAATTCAGGCTCACTCGTGAGCCCATATATTTCAGGGCAGATTGTTTACATTTGACAAATGCAGCGTAATATTTCTTGGCTACCTACTAGGTAGAAGAAAGAAGAGCTTCGACTGTACATGATGTCTCATGGTTTTGACTACTTTTCTCCATGCTCACACACTCAGATTCTCCTTATCATCATTGGAGACAATATCTTGATCTGAAAAATCTGAAAAAAAATTCAGGGTGACCCTGAATTTGTGAGCTCCTTGCATTGGTATCCTAGGTACAGGGACACGAGCATGTACCACTGTACCTGACTTTACCATCAGCTACCTTTGCCCCTTTCTTTGTCTCGTGTCCCATCGCCTTTGTCACTGTACACAGTGACCCTTACTTTGTTGCCCCGCTCTCAGAGATGCTCAGAGAGTGATGCTGGCCATTCATAATTGCCTGCTTTCCTCCTTTTCCCATCTTGCATGTGCTACATGGAGACTCTTTCTAAGTTTGAACTTCAGCTTCAAGTATAATTTCCTAAAAGACACTTAGTCACTTAATCCGATTAGTTTTTCGACTTAGTCAACTCTAGTCTCCTCTGCTGACTTCAAGTCCTTTGACACTCGGCCCTTCTTACTCAGACGCTGCCTCTTCCTTCCTTAGCGTGTGCACTCATATCTGTCAGTTCGGCTTCCCTGTTCTCCCCCCCTCATTATATCCACCCACGTGCCTCTACTCCTGCCTTATGCTTACTGCTCTAGAAAACTATTTTATTCCTCATATTCACCAAATAAAATCCAGCTTACTGCTCTAAACTCACCTCAAATATTCTTAATGAGCTCTACCCCATGCCTAAAATTACATTTATTTTTGGATTTGTTGCATATTATGACCTCACAAAAATTATCCTGTTCTTTAATGTATACATAAAATTTGAAAATTTAATATAACAAAATATAAACGATATACTATTCACTCAGCATTTTAGATAGATATTATTATAATTAAACTGATTAATATATAAGATTAATGTCATGGCCAATGTTATTTAACACAATGCATATACAAAGAGTAAGACAGATAAAGACATCTGCTCTCACGGTGGTTAGTTACGGAGGGAGAAGACAGCAAGCATCCTGGGAAAGCTAAGGATGTCAGAAGATGAGATGAGAGAGACACCAGACTACAGCAGCATTTGAAAACTAAGAGCTAGGGAAAGTAGCCTGATAATTTCTCATCTTCCTCCTCTGCTACACACTGTGGATTTGATTTTAAGTGCACTGGGTAATCTTTGACTTCTAATGCAGAAGGCTTGTAGAAAGCAGAGGAGATAGGTGGAACCTGGGGAGGAGGTGGTGATGTGTTGGGCCAGGGGATTAGCAATGGAGCAGGATGGATTATTTCCTGCCTCTGCACATGACTTTTCCCACTGTGATAAAAGCCACCATATACAGATGTGCTGTTTTACCCTTGAGCAATTCCACATGTAAAAGCACGCAGCAGATATTCCAACACATCTGCCAACATGATTGGATTGAATGCTACCTCCGATGAATTTTTAACCACTGGTATACGTAAAGACTAAGCTGGCCATTCCTTTTGTTAAATGTTTCTCCATCACCATGATGGAATGTGCACAGTTTATTTATTTTTTATTATTTCATGGCAAGGATAAGGATGTTTAGTGACGACAAAACAGAGCTTCTAAATTGTACCTTGCTAACATTCTTCAATTTTTAGGTGTGTCCTCAATATGTCACAGTATTTTAAGGACTTTTAATAGGAACACCTCAAGGCAATGTAAGAAAGATGAGAATTTTTTTCTTCCCGCAAGTGTATTTCTTTTTAGCCCAGTATGAGTGCTCATTTATATCTGGATACCATGGTAATGTTTCAAATGATTATTTATTCCCCAATGTATAGTTTTTGAGTAGGATGTGCCAATAATTAAAAACCTGCTAATTCTCAAGACTGTGCTCGGGCATGTAATTCATTTTTCTTTTTATAACTTTAACTTGACTGCTTGTGAACCAAGTTTTCTTACGTAACTTCTGGGGGGAAAAAAAAGAGAATGAAACGGTTAAGAGAGTGGCCTGCAGAAATGAGCTGAGCAAAGCTGAGCAGGGGTGTTTGTTCTTAGGTTAACTGGACAATGGGTGGGAAGCCTGGCGTGTTCTGTTACCAGTGCAGAACTCTTAAAAAATTCAAGACAGTGAAAATGAAATTATGAGCATAAAAGCATTCTGAAGACTCTTTAAGTATGTAATTGTTTGGGGTTTTATTTAATAAATCACAATAGCTTTGTATTATTCTTTATTCAGAGCAATTCAAAGCTCTGCCTTTGTTGTTTTTTTTTAAAGATATTATTTGAACTACATGACTAAGACTGAGGATTTATTTTCTCAACATCAAAGTCTACTGCTACCCATGTCAATTTTCAGAAGAAACTCTGCGTGAAGACTCTTTTGCAGGAATGTCCGCTTTTGTATATGTTGAAAAAAAAAAAGCATTTCTAAACAAATATATCAGTGACAAAAGAAAAAAAACTATCCCCTCAATTATGGATATCACAGAATCAAATAATGATTTCGCAACAGTTTCGTGGTGGAGAGAGTGTTGAAAACCATGTTCAATTTATGGAAAGTGAATTTTCTGTGACAAGGACAACCAAGAGGAGACACAGTGCCCTGTGGCTCTGACTCCCTGCCAGCTGCCAGCTTCTAAGGCAATGGTAAGATCCAGACTCAGGTCTCCCAAGGCTGAGGCTGCTTCTCTTCACTTGTGTCCCGGTGGCTTGTCTTCTTTTTACTATACACTTAGAGCTGCTCCGTTAACTGAGCTGTAGAAAATCAATAATGTGTTTCTATGATTTAACTAAATTCCAGGAACTATTCTAAGCAGTTTAATGATACCCACAATTTGATTAGGTTCATCCCATTATAGGAAGTGGGGCACAGTGCAGCTTGCTAGCACATAAGCACCACCGAGCTGCTGAATGGTAAAGCTACCAGTTCATGCAATATTCAGAAGAAACTCATGGCCCTTGCTTTATTTATGACTAAACTGGAGTGAACATAAAACCATAGCAAGGCTTAAAAATCAAATCGTGTTCTTAAAAATCAGTGATATGTAAAATACTGATGATCATTCCTTGTTTTAGAACAGTAATTGTTTAAGTTTCAGCATCAGGTACAGTTTGTTAATTTGGAGTGTCTTTCTCAATTAATCTCTACCTTATTTTTTGAGACAGGGTATCTCACTGAACCTGGAGCTCACTGATTGGCTGAGCTCTCTGGCCATCAAGTCCAGGGATCCCCCTTCCCCAGTACTGGGATTATAGGAATGCATGCCATGCCTAGCTCTCAGACAAAGGCCAAGGATCTGAATTCAGGTCATCATGCTTGCAGGCTGAGAACTTCACTGAGTGAGCCTCTCCCCTGGCCTAGGAACACTGTATCTTGTGTGAAAGACTGCAGTTGTCCTGATCTTATGTGTATTCCCAGTTTCATCAATTCAGGTAGGAGCTTGATAATATTGATTAAATGAATGAAGAATTTTTATGTGAGATTAATTATTGATTTACAAATAAATTTTGTTCCCCAGAGATGTGGAAGGTTGTTATTAAGGTAATTAGGTAGCCTGGAATGTTTCCTAATGTTCCCCCAAATATTTCCTGGTTTCAAAGGTATATTTACATAAAATAAATCATTTTGAGCACTGGCAAGTAATAGATTTATAGACGATCTTATATATCTTATTGGCTTTGTACGTGTGTTACAGGCACCGAACTGCAGTTTTTAAATCTTTAGCATCAGAAATTCCTAATATAAGATACAATTTTAAAAAATCAAACTTGGACTCTCAGCTTTGTTTTCTGGAAACAGGTCAGTTTCCTCCCTTTGTGATCAGACAGATGTAATGACTGAAGATCAGCTTAGTCTACAGATTTAGAAATAGTTTTCACACAAAATGCAAATAAACTTCGTTTAGCTTTCACATTTCTCAACTATTTGCCTGCCTTCTATGTTTCAAATGCTTTTCCAACCAAGAAATCCTCAAGGCAGCGAATCTATATGTGCTGCTGACCAGTGAATTGTCATTTTGATCCCAGCACAACCTATTATCTTACTCAGACTACTGTATTTGTTCATGTCGCTGAATAATATCAGTCACTGGGCAGCTGCATTGACTGTTAGGCTACTAACTTTCAAATAGTAGGTTTTCTTACAAACCCTTAAATGCTAATTGACCAGAGCCTAGAAGAATGCATTTCTCATCTCAGTTACAAAAGATCATAGTCAGAGAACCAAATTTAATGGATGCTCAAAGAGCAATATTTAGTGTTGTTACATACTTCTTGGACTGGCATTGTATCTTCTTCAATAATGTACACAGCATTTGGTTCGCGTATCCAGAGGACCTGAAAATTCAGTACTCAACGTGGCCATACCTCTAATTCACCTCAGGTTACAAGCAATAATGTCTAATTCTCTGTCATATTTAGATTAACCATAAGCTAACTTGGCACAACGAAGTCATCTTGACGTACCTAGGAAGAGGGACTCTCAACTGGGAAATTCTTTCCATCAGATCGGCCTGTGGGCATGTCTATGGGGGCATTTTCTTAATTGATAATTAACGTAGGAAGATCCAGCCCACTGCGGGGCGTTACCACCCCTGTGCGTGTGGCCTTGGGTTATAGAAGACAGTAAGCTGAGCGCTCAGCCATGGGGGGTAAGCCAATGAGCAATGTTCCTGCACGGTCTCTGCTTCAGTTACTGAGTTTTGCCCTGACTTCTCTTGATGAAGGAACCTTAACTTGTAAACCACATCCATCCTTTCCTCCTCAAGGTGCTTTGCGGGCATGGTGTTTGTCACAGTCACAGAAAGCAATCGAGGGCAACCTCACCAGCTCTTCAATCGATGCATCTTTGCATTTCCTTTCCTCTACAAACTCTGCATATTATGGCAGCCATGACAGAACTGGCAGCCAAAAGCTCATGGTTATAAAACCCCAGAGAGTGAAATGTAAACTTCCTAGGGAAGTAGAACAAGACAGAGTTGCCAAAATAACTACCATAAGACCTAATGATTATTTGAAAACACAGTTTTGTCTTGCTCTATGTGGCCTGGGCATCAGTGAAGGTATTGGGCTGGTCTGTTTTCAGGGCTGACCATTTGGTATTGAATAGCCAACTGACGTGCTCTTCCCTGAGGAAGACTATTTCTCCCATTGTTCGCACTCCTTGGTTGCTATAGTTTCTTGTGGGCTTTCCACCTTTCCACTTTGGTAAGTCTATTGTTAGTCTTGTTCAGCTCATGTCTAGGCTGTCATGTTGGTTAGATTTTTATGGGTATAGCTTCTGACTTTCCTAAGACATGCTTCCCACAGCAAACTCCCTCATCCTCTGGCTCTGAAAATATTCCCATCCCCTCTTTCAAACATTCCTGGAGCTCTAGGTTGAGTTGGGTTGTAAATGGATCCTTTAGGACTGGACTCTACACCTCTGCATTTTGATTGATTGTGGTTTTCTGTAATGGTCTGTCTGTTGCAAAGAGAAATTCCCTCGATAAGGGGTGAGAACTATACTTATCTGTGGGCATTAGGAGAAATATTTAGAATACAGTTAATTGAGTTTGCTTGTTTAGCAAATTAGTGGTTGTAGAATCTCCTCCAATAACCGTGACTTTACTAGTACTGAGTGATTAATTAGCTAGGTTTCCACTATCAAGCATGGTTTACCTATTGTTTAGCAGGTATTAAGTCCAATTAGAGAGCTGTTGGTTACCACCAAGGTATGTGTGCCAGTACTGCACCCTTAGGGTCACTGTCCCATGCATGGTACCATGAAAACTGGTTCTCAGGGAGGAAGCAGTCCGGTCCAGTTCCCTCTCAGGGCTCTCTGCGCCCTGTGTATGAAGTACATGGTGTCTCCATCATAGGGACTTACCTGCCGTCTCTGGGGGCAAACAAGGGAAACAGCAATTATCTGTAGTGTTTGGGGAGCCTCTTGTACATTCCTGACCAAGAACTCAACAGAGGGCTTCTCATACCAAGTGTTGGGGTTTTTGTTAGATGGTCTTTGGCTCTTGGAGGGAACATTGTCAGCCCAGATGAGAAAATTTCACATAAAGTATATATGCACATTTATATACAGATTTATCTGTATTGTAAGGTTTTTAGGTAGATAGTTACCAGTATGATTTATTATGAATTTTTCAGACATTTATCCTCTTCTGTATTTATTTCCTTCATCCTTCCTAATTACAGACCCCTGACATTCCCTGACTCTATCACTTGTACTGTTATTCTTCTTCTCTATTGCTCTCCCATCCCTTAACCACACTCGATGCATCTATCTTCTCTGCTTTCAAATGGTGCTTTCTTTTTCTGTTTATTTGTTCTTGTTTTCTTTCCTATAACTGGGAATAACTATGTGTTTACTTTTGTTTATCTTTGGGGAAAAAAGTCTGCTAAGTAGATGCCAGAAAATGCCTTAAGTTCTACGTAAATGAGAGTGCGTAAGCACTGACAGGTGTTTTAAATGAGATATGCGATTACACGATTTATTCAGATATACTAGGTAAGAAAGTGGGGGTGTCCAGGTTTCAGGAGGGTTGTCATAGCTGCCTTTTGTGGACTGCAGGATTTCAGAGCTCCCAGCAGAAGTGTGCTGGCCAGCTCAGCACAGTGTCTGGGTGTGCTCCATTAGCTCTGCTGTAAGGAATGCCACTTGCTCTCAGGGTTCTCTGAGGCAGAACAAGAGGGCACTCTCCTCCTCCGGAGTAGCTGCTGATTCCTCCAAAGTTCACTCAAAGCCCACATTTTTTCCTCTCTGAATAATGTATGAGCTTGATGCACCCATGTGCTGCTAATCTAGCGTGGAGGAGACTTCTAGCAGTTTCTGCCTTCTTGACTGATGTCACTGAGAGACCTCACCAGTCAAACAGGAAGACAGTGTGATCAGATCTGGCAGAGGATTGTTATGAAAAGGCGGGTGTGGGAGAAGCCCAGAGGGGTGTGTGGGCATGCAAGCAGCACCCAGCAGAAAGTCTTCATCCCACAGGGGCTCCTGATAGAGAGAAAGGTAAGCTTGTCTCATTGTGCACCATAGTGAGCAAGCATTTTCTTAAGAAAACTCCCCCTACAATGTTCCCTTTTATAATTTAGGGCCCAGATTCCAGCTCTCAAGCCTTATTTTTACAAGATGACATAATGATAATAGCCTGTGTCTTACTCCTGAGATTAGTAAGAAACATATTCTCTCATATTTTTGGAGGTCAAGTCCAAAATGAAAGGTATGGCATGAGACACGCCTCTGCAGAAGCACCTAGGCGTGACACCCTTCTTGCCTGTTTGAGCTGCTGGTGGCTGAACTCTACCTCTGTCTTCATGTGGCTTTCTTTCCTGTATGTCTATATATGTGTTTTTTAATGTCATCAGTCCTTGGATTTACGGCCCACTTAAATCCTGGATGACCTCATCTTAACTACAGATAGTCATTTCTAAGCAAGGTCACATTCTGAGACTCCAGGATGACTTAAATTTGGAGAAACATTATTTAATCCAGTACAACCTAAAAGAGAAGAAAATGAGCCATAATGTACAGCTGTGCAGGTTGGTTTCTAGTTCTGAGACATACGTTGGATGCCTTAGCATCCAGGAGAAGGAGAAACTGGAAGTCTCTGAGGATCACCTTCCACTCACTCGGGTAGAGGACGAGGCTGCCGTGGCTGCGTGTCTGCTGCATCCTGCAGATGATGATACCCCCCCAGATCTGCCTTCAAACCCGCCCTCTCCAGCACCCGAGAGGAGAAACCCCATCATTCAAACTTGATTATTTATGGATTTGGCCCATCTTAAAATTCTAGAAGGTTACTGTCTCAGAATCTATGGGTCAGTAAGGCAGAATCAGACACTGAAGAATCATAAAATCTCAAGCATTGGAAGGGAATAGAGGGACAAATTAGGCACTATTATATGAAAACGGCAATTTAAGTTCAGGGATTAGCTTCACAACTCTATAAGCAAGAATGACCCAGAACAAAAGCCCAAATATTTGCCTAGTGGATTTCTCCAGGTTAGAAAAGTATATTATTGGGCTGGAGAGTGGCTCAGTTGTTAAGAGTGCTTGCTGGTCTTCTAGGAAACCAAGGGATCCAACGCCCTCTTCTGGTCTCTGTGAGTACATGCATATACATGGCATACACGCGCATGTGCATGCACACACACTCACACATAAAGAGACAGAGACAGAGACAGAGAGGCAGATTAAAATTTAGTGACTTTCTGAGAAGCATATTATTAGGGATGCTCCAAAAAAGTCTCAGCTACCTTAGTTCCTTGTACTGCTGGAATGGAATGCAGATTCAACAATTTAGATGCAATAGAAGTTCATTTAAGGACCTTAAAGTCCAAGACTAAGGGTCTATGTCTGATGAGACTTCTTGCTGAGCCTTAACATGGTAGAAAGCAACGGTGAGAGAGGAAGACAGAGATTTCATCCTTTGGTGGATGGGGGAGGGGGAAGAAACCCAACCCAAATCTTTGCACATGCTAGGCAAGTGCTCTACCAGTGGCCTGCACCTCAATCCAAGCTCATTCTTTTATAAGGCATTCATTTCTTGGACAACTAGCTAGCACAGTCTAGTGATACTGGAATTAATTCATTCTCCAGGATTAGGCCCTCTATTTTAAAAGATTACCTCTCAACATTGATGCACTGGAAAGATTGAATTTCCAACACATGAACTTTGGAAATACCTTCAAACCACAGCATTACCATTGAAAAATTGAGCCTTAAACTCTCCCTGATGCTCAAAGTGACTTCTTTTCACAATTCAAATTTGTGTCCTTAAAAACCATTGTGTGCGCAGTACTCTTAGCTCTGTGTCATAGTTTGCTAGGTTTTGCCTTGCTTGGATTTGATAAGCCATCTGAGGGTGGAAGAATGTGAGGGGGTGGAATGTGACAGCACTGTCTTCTGTTGTTCCAAAGAACAGAGAGGCCCTCTCATGCCCAGCAATGTCCAGAGAAAAGTAGTGACCACATCCTCTATATGACTCACCACAGATTTGTATATACGAGCAAAACTCCTCCAGCTCTCTTCCTCTGTCTAGAACCTTTGTAGACTTGGCATCATAGTGATTTTCCCTATTAGAATGTTTTCATTTGTAACTAATAAAACACACAGGACAAAGTAGTTTTTTAAAACAAGGAGTTTGTTCCTTTCCACAAGAATTCTTTAGTATAGGCCATTTACAAGGTTGGTTAATTTAGTAGCTTAATAAAGTCAAGGGCACAGGTGATTTTTTTCCTTTATTTTCTTAGGTTGCTGTGTCTTCCCTGTGGTCTCAAGATAGATAGAGCCAATTGTGTATAATGTATGCAAACATGGAGGCTAGGAACATGTTTATGTGTACTTCCATGGGCCCACAGTCTCAGAATGGTCCTGTGATTAGGTTGTAATGCTTTATAGTCAAAATCTTAAGATTGTTTTTTATAGAATACTCTTATTAATAATTTGAGTTTCATACTCAGTGTCTCGATAATACTCTCTTCCCAAGCAAGCATGGGGGCATTCTGTAGAACCCCCTCAACATTCCACAGGGACCAGGGCCTCTGTAGGCACCATGAACTCTCCCAGGCTCCCAAACATTCTACGGGGACCTGGATATCCCACAAGCATTCAGACATCCTGCTGGCACCAGGACCTCTGTACCAGGGAATCCCACAAACACCCAGGCATCATATAGGCACCCAGTCTTCCCACATGCACCCATGGGCATCAGGTCATCCCTGCAGATACCCAGACATCCCACAGACACCAGGGCCACCACAGGGACCAGGGCATCCCACAGATGCCCGGATATCCAGCAGGTACCCAGGCCTCCTGAAAGTACCTGAATATTCTGCAGGGACCAAGATATACTTGCAGGTACCCAGACATCCCACAGGCATCATCCCCTCCCAACCCCTGGCACCAGGGACTCCTGTAGATATCCAGGCATCACACAGGTACCCAGTGAACCTGCAGATACACAGTCACCATGCAGGCACCCAGTCTTCACACAGGTACCTGCAGGCATCTGGTCATCTCACAAGCACCCAGACATTCCATAGACACCCAGACACCCTCCAGGCTCAGGGGCACCACACAGACACCCCAGACATCAAACAGGTACCTGGCCATCCAGCAGTCACTGGGGCCTCCAGTACATCTCAAAGCCACCAGGGCCTCTTGCAGGTCTCTAGGCATCTAGCAGGCACCAGACATAACCCAGGCCCCTGGGCCTGCAGCAGGCACCAGGGCACTCCACAGATACCCAGACATCACACAGGCATTGGCTATCCCACAGATTCCTGGACATCATGCACAAGCTTCTGGATACTGCGTAGGTACCTGGCCACTCCTCAGGTACCCAGACATCTTTATCTCCTGGTCTTCCTTCAGGTATCTGCCATCCATCCACACACACCTGGACATCCTGGAAGTTTCCCAGCATCCCTCAGACACTGGGAAACCTACAGGCTCCCCAGGCACCTCGCCAGCCACCACACTTCAGGAAGGCACCTGAACATCACCCAAGGCCCCAGACTACCCACCAGAGTCTGTGCCTCATGAAGTCAGGGTCCAGTGCTAGGTGAACTCTGGTGGTGTCAGCAATGCAGACGGAACTCTTAACTATCCTGGTCCACATGAGAGGCCTTCTAAGCCCCTTCCCAAAGGAGGAAGCTCAACCCCCACCTATGAAGCATTCTTTGCCTGGTACATCTTTGCTGTTGCTCAGAATCAGGGTGATCCTGATGTTTGGTAGCATGTTCTGGGGTCAGGGCCTACTGAGACTCTAGCCAGCCGGGCCCCACCTCCACTGCACCACCATCCATCCATCCTGTCCCCTCCCCACCCCCCCTCCCCCACTGGCCTTTGCACTTGTACCCTCTGGCATCCTGCAGCCCTCTGGTAATTTGTGCCCTCCCCTATCCCATCAGAGAGGGCACCATGAGTAGCAGCCATAGCCACAGGAGCAGGAGCTTGGCTCTAGTATGGCAGGCAGTGAGGTGGTCAGGTGGGTCTAGTGGTAGCTGGAAGGCTGATCCATTGGGTAGAGACCTCGCCCAGAAAATGACACATTTTGTTAGCTGGGACATCTTGCTGTTTACTCTGATTCAAAGGGATCCTTTAGTTTGGCAGCTTGCCCACAGGCAGGACCTGCTCAGACTCTAAGTTGCTGGACCCTGCCCTCCCCTCAGTTTGATCTGCTGTCTCAGGCCTTGTGCCTGCAGGCTGCAGTCCAGGCTCTCCCCTACTCCATCATGGAGGGCACTACAAGCAGCAGCCACAAGCACGGGAGCAGCAAGCAGCTTAGCTCCCTTATGTCAGATGGTGAAGCCACCAGGTGGGTCCAGCTGTGGCATGAAAGCCAGTGACATTCAGAGACCTTACACAGAAGATGAGACATCCTACAGCTATGACCATATTGGTGGGGCAACAGGGCAGGTGGCCAGAGCCCCTGCCCAGTGGCCATCTTGGAATAAAATCTTGAGATTCTTAATCATTTTTCAAAGAATTTATGCTTTGTAAGTAAAGTTTAAAGGAACAAAGAAGCTTGAGCCAAGGGCCTGGAGCCGCAACTCACAGTCCTGACTAGCCTCCTCGCAAAGATAGGTTCTAAACCATCTGTTCCACAGAATGCCAAGCAGCTGATGTCATCTTTTGTTTCTAGCTGGGGTGAGGGCATAGAGATTCGGGTAAGGGTCAGTGTCAGAGCTGACTGTGGTTCTTCATTCTTTATAGCCCCTAGCTGCTGTTCAAGTGCTTAGCATCCAACTAGAAACAAGACCCACCAGGGCAAGTTGAGAAGACGAAACTTGCAGAAAGGAAAATACTCTTGCTTTACCTCTGGGATAAGGCCCTTTTCACTTTAAGTTTTCTCTTAGGTGTACAAATTACTTACTGACCCTATGCAGAATTCCTACAGAGGAAATGGACATTGCAGTGTTGCTTTTATCTGCCAAGGAAGTCTTTCTTTCCCAAATACTCAAGGTGATTCCAGTTCAGCATATCATGGAGTTAGGGGACACATCTATGCCCACACCAATGTCTCCTAGTAACAGACTACAAGTTACCCTAGACAAATCATAGAAGTTCCCTTGGGTCAAGGAGGTCTCTATTCCTCAATGCTGCTGGAAACATCAGAACCAAGTCAGGGCTCCACAAGCATGGGGCGATGGGGTAGGGTGGAGCTGGAAGTCAGTGGATTGTTTAGATCACACTTTCATCCCCTCCCTCTTTTGTCATCCTATCACAGTAGACTGAGATAGCTCAAGCCCAACCAAGTAGCACAAACACACATAAGACGGAGACTGAAAAATACTCAGAAATGATCTAACCTGAAGCTTTTCTAGTTCTTTTGGCTTTGTAAAACTCCAATTGAAAGACGAAGTGAGACCCAGTATCACGAGGCATTGAGGAACATGAAAGGTGAAACAGTAGTATTGTTTGTGTTCTAACAAATTAATCCACCAATACCCCTAAATAAATGTTTATGAAACTAGTTCAGTGAGATCTACTGAACGGTGTTATGCCCTCAAAAATCTTTCCATGCTGCTTCCATTCATTTTCAAGACCTCCAGAACATTCTCTAAGTCAACCACATTTACTGCAGCTTATTTCATTTTCTAACTCAAGTGCAACTTTGTTCAGTTTGGAAGTATAAAATGAACTAACCAATCAGAAAAGACATTATAACAATTACTAATCTTTCTATATTAATTCTGGTTTTTATCTAAGACTTGGCTCTAGCCACCCAATATTGATTCCTATACATTATTTCTGCACTGTCAGAATTATATTAAAATCCCCACATGTGGGCGAGTGGATGACTCTTCAGTTACCAGGATGTTACTAGACCAGAAACAGAGTAGAAGTTGGTTTTGTTTTCTTTCTACGTCACTGTTCCAGAAGATTATCATGGCAACCATTGCAAAGCCACCCAGGTGGACTCCCACAGAAGAGCTAGCACGCTAGCTGAGAATGTGGGGGAGGAAATCCAAGCCTGACTGTGCACTTGGACTTTGGAGCAAACAGTTGGGAAGTTGGGAAGACTTCAGCAGACTACATACAAACCACTTCATATTCCATCTACTTTAGCCTGGCACACATCCATGCAATCCCATAGCCTCATTCCTAAAATATGCTATAATCCAGGAAACTGTGCCCCGTGCCCACTATCTAAAACACAGAAGATTCCTTCTGCATAGAAATTCTGCAAACGAAGGCCAGATTCTGAGGCTTACACCATAGGGACTCTATCAGGATTGAATGGCTGCCTGGAAAAGAGAGGAGCTCAGATGCATCAGACACGCCATGGCAACTTACCTGATGTCACTGGGAGGGAGAGAAAGAAAGGAAATCACCTGATGCACAGTGCCCCTGCCTGGCCACATAAGAGTCCTCACAGTTTGGCTGTAGTTCTGTGGTGATAGATGACATTTTGAAAACTTCTTATAGGGCTCTTTGCTTTCTTCCATCTTAGAACAATTGCATGGGTAGCCAAGAATGCCCCAAAACAGAAAGAGTTTATAAAGAAAACACCATTATTGGGCAAGAGTCAGTACTGGAAAACAACGAAAAGCCAAACCTCAGAATACACATGCTTGAGTAAAACCTTTAATGTTATAGAAAGAAAAGAAAAAAGAAAGAAAGAAGAATAGAATAGAAAAAGAAAAAGAACATGGACAGTCTTGCAGGCTGTAACCTGGTTCCAGCATTTGAATGACATTTAACTGTGTTAGGGGAAAGCTGCATCTAAAACCATGGACTAACAGCATAGATTAATGCTTTTTGTAAAAGTGCATTATGAGCTAGGACATTGATTTTCCTTTTATTTAGATCTTATTTGCAGAGTCAAACTAAACATTGTTTGTGTGTGTGTGTGTTATTTATTATACTTGAGTAACAGTCAGGAGACTGGAAGTAACACAATTTGAAGAAAGCCACTTACCTCCCTTTTAATATAGTGCTCTATATGTTTATTTATGTGCCAAGACCATATTATATTTGTTACTATGGCTCTGTAGTATAATTTGAGGCCAGGTATAGCAACAACTCCAGCATTATTCTTTCAAGCAAGGAAAAATGAGCTAGACAAGAGACTGAATCATTGAGAACACTTCTTAAATTTTGCAAAATTTAAAAAATAAGATAGATACATTTGGCCTGTGGTTTTGCTGGTCAAATGGTACAAGCCTGGTATTAATTGAAAATGAATTTATTTTTGACTGGCTATATCTCAAAAAATAACGTATAACTCAGCCAGTCTTCCAGAACACAAAATTATATTATTCGTAATTGGCACATATTTTTGGCAAAGGGCCAGATGGTAAATATTTGGGGGTTTGAGACCATATGGTCTCTGTCAGCACTATTACGTGTTTCCACTGCAGTGGGAAAGCAGCGTAGACAATTTGTAAAGTGGGCACTGGTGGATTCCAATAACCCTTACTTACAAAATGCTTAAGCCGGCTGGACTTGGCCTATAAAACCATAGTTTGCTGCCCTCCACTATCTGGGTTCACGGTAGAGCACGAGAGCTCTCACTGAGAGGTCTCAGTGAGTTCTGGGAAGCATTTAGTCCGAAGACAGCCACACCAGTCTTTGCATCTCTCTTTGAAATGCAGGATACTTTAGTCACCTCAGTATTCTGCAAGTGCTCCCCTGGAAAGCTTCTCATATCCCCCTATAGGTGAGTAACCTTCTCAAACGCACCCTCTTACCATCTTCATACTTTCTTCACTGAAGATAATGGCACCATTGAACACAGCACTGACCCCTGCATCCTCACCACGGCCATCTTGAAAAAACCCTAAACCTCATTTGGCCTGGATATGTAAATGGCAAAGAATGGGCATTTTGTATTTATACCTCAGTGTGTGGTTAAATTCTACTCTGTCTGGTACAATATACCTTCAGTCACAGGGACACATGGCTGAGGCTCAGGATGGTGTGTGTGTGTGTGTGTGTGTGTGTGTGAGACAGAAAACAATGCCATCTGTCTAAACAGTAGGCATGACGCCAGATGCCAATCTGAGTGAGCCAGACATACAAGTCGGTAAAGTGAACTTCAGCCTCCACTTCCTCCTCCCCCAAGAATCTATTAAAAGACCGAAAGAGCTGCTTAGCAACAGGGAGTGGGACATGATGCTAAAGTGCACATTCTTTAGCGACAGTAGTGACAGTAGTACCAGCTGCTGCAGCCGAGTTCCAGAACAGTTGTCTACTATGGCCATGCCCCGGCTCATCCCGGGACCCCGCAGAGGAAATGCTGTGGACTTCCAGGATGTGTACACTGGGACAGGAAGTGAAACAAAGCACGCATTATAGAACTATGGGTGACAGCTGTGGGGTTGTGGAAACTGCCTTTGTCAATCTAAAGGCAGAGAAAGACAGACAGAGAGACAGAGGAGAGGAGAGAACCTAAGCTCACTAGTAGCGATCTCTTCTCCGTTTTGCCTCTTATGCAAAACTCAGGGAAATAAATGAGCTCATGGAGAATTGTCCTTTAGTGTATGCTGTAGAACATGGGAACTCCTAGGGATTCAAGTTTCCTAATTAGTTCTCATGCTTTTCCATGTAGAAACTAAAGGAATTATCAAAGTGAAGAGTATTTTTATATTGTATACTATTAGAAAATCTTGCCAACGTAAGAATGTATTAGAATAACAAATACACTTGTGTCTACCAAGCAACCCATTGATAATAACGTATCTGACACTTTTAAAGACATAAACAAAATACTAAAGAAATAAAATATGACAGACACAGTGGAAGCCCCTTCATTTCCTTACTCTGCTCCCAGAGAAAACTCCAGTAATTTCTGGATTTGGTATGCATTTTTCTAGTTCATATTTTATAATGGTGCTACAGAATCCCTCCATAGATGTAGACATATATATCATAAATACATATATATATGTGATATATATGATGAGTGTAAGTAATATAGGCACAGTAAATTTAGTATCTAGTTTCTAGTGTTTACACAACTACTGCCATACCGTTTTTGGTACCTTTCGTTTTACACTGTTAATTTTAATGTACTAAGTTTTGACAAAATTGTTCCTGTGGTTTGTACAATTTTGCTTCTAAAGTTTCTTTAATATCATGATATTATACAGCATTTTCTTATACAAACCATGTTGTCTTAATTTAAGTCTCTTCATTGCCTGGCACTGGTTTCATTATCTCCACACTGGTGAGATTTGCATTATTTTGTGACTGTCTGTCCTAGCATTCATGATGTCCCCCTATATTTCCCCACTGTCCTACAGAGCCAACCCTGAATCTTCAGAGCACCCTTCTGAAGCAGCAGCTCTTCTGCCCAGAGCACTTGCTGTTGAGGTTCCTGCTGGGCTGAGAAAGGCCGCACTGTGGATTCACCAGTAGTCTAAACACTGGAGGCGATCTTGTTTCCTCTTGGGTGTCTATGATTTGTGGTGATCAGATCTTAGAAGAACTCTCTGAGTCAGATCTACTGGAGATTCTAAGTGAATTAGACATTCCAAACTCACATGCTCATGTCATGTGCTCCTTCCTGTAGAACAACAGCTCAGATCACAGCCAAGGTGAAGCACATGCCTGCCACTCCTCAACACACTAGAACCCACCATTAAATAAATTTCATAGACTCCAGATTTAAGAAATATACTGAGCTGGCCTACAATAGGCACCCTTTTTCATATACGGGTGTTTGGATCTGTTTCCCAAAAGACATTAGGTATTTGCATTATAAACCTCATACATTATTAAAAGACTTTGTTTTCTTAATAAAAAAAAAAAAGTAAATTGGCAGAATAATATTGGAATTAAACCAGTGCAGCTTTCTGGACTTTGAAATGGCACAGATCCAGACTGAGAACAAAAAAAAGTAAATGACAACCCTCACTATTTTAATTAACCATAATAAAAACAAATCAGTTATTTCGAGAAAATTCACAAACAACCCAATGAAGAGTTCTGCTAACAGAAATAGCCCAGAAATGCTAACAAGTGACAGGAGAAGTGTTAGGTCAGAGACTCAGATCTGGATCTGCATTGCCTATTTTATTTGCTTATCCATTTCCCAGTGTGGCTTCTGAGAGCACTTAGAGCTGTAGCTCTAAATAGAGGTTTTCAGAGGACTATGTTAGCTTGGTGTAAGTCAGGACTAGAAGCACAAAGCATCTCCAAGTTCATCCACATGGCTGACCCTAGAACCCCCTAGTCTCTTATACCCATATAACCCTACTCAGAATTGTGTCATCATGTAGCATAATTTAGCATAACTTAGCATCTAAGCTGCGTGGGTCATATCCCAGTGGGTGACTGGAGGGTAACATGCTACAGCACTAACAACAGAGTAGCCCTACAGTTCCTACAGTTCCGGATAGCAATCATGATCTTGTAATTCTCATGACCCTGCAAATACTGATATTTCTTCTAAGGAATGAGTATTCCTGCTAAGTAATAAAAAATACAAAGTAACAAATTGGCTTGCCACAGCAGATAAGATTTTTGTTGCTAAATGTGTTCAGAAATACTTGACTTTAGAGGTTGGGAAATTTCCAAACTGTATAGTGCACTGGGCCCCAGTCGGAGGATGCTTCTGTGCTGTGATGATTACCGTGTAGAGTGTACCTCTTGGTTTCCTACGCTGCTAATAGAGCTGTTTTTATACATCGCTTCATTTCCAAAGCAATTGTATGAGCCTTGTATTTGATTGTTTTTGTTGTTGTTGAAGTTGCTTCAACTAAAATACTTTGGAAGCTCACAAAGTGTCCCACAGCCAGGAGACTGCAGGACCAGAACGCCCTGCATCTGCTGTGTTCCATGGGAGATCCGATGCCAGGTCTGCTTCCACTTTAGCCCTGTTTACTGTGGAAATTTGAGTGCTACCAAATCTTAGCAAGGTTATTTCCTTGTCTATAACCCAGGGACAATGCCCTTTTCTATCTATTTAAGAGAAATGCAATGGAAAACAAACTGTATTATGCCACATAAACAAAAGATATTGTTATTATGTTACACCTGCATCCGTTTGCCTCAAAGCCTGCCTGGGCTTAGTCAGGGCAGACAAGGCTCTGGTCTTCCATTGTGAGCTCAGCAGAGCTTCTAGTAATATGACCAGAGAGGATCCTACCCTCTCCTACTGAACCTCCTCAGCTGTAAATTGCTCTTGTTTTGTTTAATTATTTAACTTTTCAGCTTCATCTCTGAACACATTACATTCTCATATTAAACAAAATTTAAAGACATTTCCCTGCAAGCATATTGAGATAAAATATATGAATATCTTTCTCTATCTTTAAACCTCAGAATACACAATTCAGTTAGTAAAAATGCATTCCCTCACATATTTTATCATACTTTTGTGAAATACAGAAGCATATTTAGAGATTACCTTTCTTTTCTTTATAATCTTTTAAGGACTTTACCAAGAATCAGTAATGCTGAAACAGTCTTCACTGTAAAATTCTTGAGAATTGTGTCTAGAAATACGTACTAAAGGGAATTATTGTGCTAATAATTTAGTTAAAATGCATACCTCCCCAGCTTCCCACCAAAATATTTTAGATTACCACCAGAATATAAACATAAAGGACAAACAGCATGGCCCTGGTCCTCAAAACAGCATGACAGAGAGATTACTGAACACTTATACTTACTATATATTAATTCTATACATACATATAAAATGTAAGCATGCATATGTATATATGACCAGATTTCATGTTTCATGTTATATATATATATATACACACACACACACATATATATACATACATATACATATATATACACATATATTTATACACACACACACACACACATATATGTATATATATTAGAAAAAGAAAAGCAAATACAACCTAACTCACAACAGAAGAACGTGTATAAAATAAGTTGGTCTGTGTAGGTCAAGCACATGATTACAGAGTTTCTTTGAAGGTCTGAAGATATTATACAGAAGAAGGCATACATGTCTTCAATCAGAGATCAATGTCTCAGCATCAAAGACTACAGATACTGTTTTATATTTATTAACAAATAGAATGTGGTTTGTTGATAGATTATACAATACATAACATTTTATTGATTTAATAATATTTAGCTTTAAAAAGTTGAGAGAGATTGGTCTGGAGAAATAGCCAAATTGCCTTTGAGGTCATTCTTATTCATACTGGGGTGATTCTACATTGGACACATTAAATATAAAATTTTAAAATATCAGTCTTCATTGGTACATGATAAAAATGAGGAAGATATGAATGAACAGATACTTATATAATTTCAGTGTTTTTTTTTTTTTCATTTCTCATTTCTTTTCTAGAACCCTAATTTTCTATAACAGGTCTTTGTCTTTAGACCTTGTTACTTCTTGGAAATTCTGAGAAGAGGTAAATGGAAAGTAATTCAACACATTTAATACTGTGGTTGTTTTTTCTCAATGGTCTTTGCAGCAGAATTCTATTCGTTGTGTCTTTTGGTCTTGCATAGCGTAGTGATCATCCTCTAAGATCATCCTGGACAAGGGAAACATTTAATATAAGAGAAAAAAGAATGGCAAAATGGAAGAGTAGCTAGTTTCACGACTGGGACGAGGCATGTGCTACCAATAAAGATACAGTCTTTAAAAACTGGAATGAAGACCTGGAGAGATTGCTCAGTGGTTAAGGCCACCAGCAGCTACTCCTCCAGAGGACTCTGGTTTAGCTCCTGGCATCCACATGGTGATTTACAATGATCTGTAACTCCAGTTCCCAGGGATCTGGTTTCTCTCCCTGCATCTTCAGGTACTGCATATATGTGGTACACAGACATACATGCTACCAAAGCACACATAAAATGAATGAATGAATGAATGAATGAATGAATCATTTTTCAAAAGAGACTGGAGTGAATACAAGCCAGCTGGAACATATTAAGCTGTACTCTAAACTAGATTAGAGATTTTGAAAATCCCCACTGGTTTTCACCCCGGGTAGAGAACTGGATGAGTTTTAAGAGACTTCACCTTGGCAGACATCCTAAATTCTCCTCTGGAGTGCTATGCATGCATACTTTATAACTTACATTCTTTAGTTGAATTTTGAGATTTCAGAAATACCAATGTCCTTCCAGTTTGAGTGCTAAGTTTGCAGACATTTTCTTTCTTGCTGTCATTTGTAATGCATTTTATGACAGACTTTGAGATTAAAGTTTGGGTTCTGAAAATAAATATGATTGAAATTTATCTGTGGATTTTAAAGAAACCTGGGTAATTTCAACTTAGCAGTAATGGCTGAGGTAAAGGATATATGGTGGATGAGTAAGAAAGAGAGGAATTCTTAGAAGTATTAGTAAGTAGCCTAGGCTTTTCAATTTTGGTATTTTATTTTGCTTTCCCAGTAGAGCTATGTTTAATACTGAGACACAGTTGTCACTATGAGTGTCTCTTTATGAGGCATTCCAAAGATATTATAATATAAAAATAGTAATCAACATTGTTACTCTCAGGTATGTGAGCAGTAAAGCTGCCATTTTAGCCCTCGGGCCATTTCTCAAGACATTACCTAATACATTACCTCATACTGATGACGAGAGAAAAGCATTTTCAAAAGCACAGTCATAAAGCACTTTGATAAAGCCACCCCAGGTCTTGTGGCCAAACTTGGATGCCAATACCACCAAAAATGAGTTAGGGGCAGCGGATGTCTCTGCCCACTCTCAGTAGGAAATTTTTTTTCCCCCTTTAAGGATTCATTTCCCATTGATACAGAACTGCTGGCATTTAGACTATCTGACACAAGCTGCCAATTTATCCTTTCGGGGGAGGGGGAAGCCTGTGAGTAGCCATGTCAGGAAGGACTCTGTCTTACTCTTCATATTTATGGTAGGGAAAAATTATAAGCCAATAGGAGTTTGCTTGTCAGGATTCTTATTCCTGAGGAGGCACAGAGCTGGGGCACACAAGAACAGGAAACGGTAACTTAACAAGGCACCACTCTGGTACAATGCATTCGTGCAACCCTGCCGGAACCTGACAGAAAAGCCCCAGAAGGGATTAAGTGCCTGTAGCCAGCAATGTCTGGCTGTGAGGCTTATTTTCTATTTTTACTCAGAGAATGAAAACTGTAACTTCCTCATTCCCGGGGTTCTGCAGCAGCTCCTCAATTGGCTCAGTTTTCTCCTTCCTATTGCATATGTTACACATCTGTCCCTGCCGTTTTCTACCCAGATTTCTAGAAACATCATCCAACATGGTGGATCTTGACTCTGGTTGCATATTAGAGTTACTCAAGGAGTTTTAAAAAGAATGCCAGCACCGAAGTCTCACTGTCTGGCACTTTTAGTTCAAACAGCCCAGGCTTTGGTGCGCTAAACAAAACACCGTTAATTCTAATATGTGTGTGAGGTTAACAGCACTGACATAAAAGTTAAGGCTTTTCTTAACAAATAATGAGTAGCTAGTAATGCTTCTGAGTCAGGGAGTGTTTGAGAAAGATAAAGCTGGTGACATTTTACAGAATGCAAGGTAAAAGAAAGAGGCTGCGTGCTTAGCCCAAGGGCTCATCCGTTCCATCCATACTCAAAGGCCAATCATTCATGGTAGCTGGAGGGTCATGGGAGGTATAATGATTCCATTCACAATCACTGTTTAAACCCTATTAAATATTACGTTTAAATGCCATTTTAAATTGCCTTCTGTGGTAAATTATGAAGCTCACAGGCACTGATGCTGAAGAGCATCCATAATGGGCACTTATTTACAACCACAGTGAATTCAGATTAGCTCCACTACAGAACCAGGAGAGAAAGACCCACAAGCCTTTTTCCCTTGTTTGTTTTAGGTGGATTCCTTCCTCCTCTAGTTTGATGGCGGGCAATGAAGCTCCAGTCATCCAGACTGGAGATAGACTAGAGAGAGCAGCAGGAATCCCCACCCTGCAAGGGTGCTCTGACCAGAAGAGGAAAGGCTGCCGGGGGGGGGGGGGGGGTGGGGGGGTGGGGGGGGTGGGGGGGGGTTATGGTTAGCCTAGTGCACAATGACGCCTCTACACAGAAGAACAACCACACTTCCGCACAGTGGAGGAAGTCAGAGAGAAGGAAATGATGCCAGTCTAGCAGATAAATGCTAGAAATACCTAAGAACGCTTTTAATCACTAACCTGTTTCCTGAAAGGATTCTTAGGCAGTTGCAATTCAGTAACATAAAATGACATAAAAGGGGACATCAGAGCGTTCATAATATTATGCACCCGCCTCCTCTACTTAAATCCCAAACATTCTCATCACCCCAAATGTGAATTGTTATTTTTCCCACCACCCTTTTGATAAGCCTCATTGCATCAAATGCACTAAAATGCATAAAGAAGAATAATACCTGACACGGTCTTGAGAAGCAAAGATTTAGTAGGTGACTCAGTCATTTTACGACTGCAAATAAGCAAATATATGTTAAGTTCTGTCTTTGAAATGCCAAGCTAAGGAAAGGCGAACTTCTGCCTTATGGCTACCAAGTACCTGAATGTGAAGACCTTCGAGAGGCAGCATTAGAGCTGGGCAAGGGTACTGAGCCTTGTGAAAGAATGGGAGAAAGAGGGATGTAAGGAACACTTGAGGTGTCCTGTGCCTCCTCCAAAACAAAATGGGTGCAAATTAAAAAAAACAAAATTCAGGCTACAGCAGTATATTACAGAGATGAGTGACTCGCTGAGGAATTTGGATTCTGTCTGTCAAGAAATGAGCAGCATGTGGAATATGCAGCATCTGATGGGATGGATGGGAAGGAGGGAGATTACTCCCTTACGGTTGTTCCAGCAGTGCAGAGGGGACTGGAATGTCAAGGTGTACAATAGAGAAAATGCTAAGAAAGGCTTCCAGAAGACAAGCATCCGTGGTCTTAAAGGAGCAGGGCTCTGGTACCTCATCCTCTCTGTCTTTCTCTTAGCTGCTTTCTCTTCAAGCCACAGCCTCAATGTCAGGCCAGTGTCATTAGTACTCACAGTGCCAGCTTCGTAGGTAGATCACACCCTAAGACTTAGAGGTCATCCTCCAGTGCAGTCACCAGTGTCTTCTGAGTAGACTCCTCGTGATGTCACCCTAATAGTGATGACTTTTACCATCAAGTAATAATAAATCATAGCCTATTATCCTCTGTAATAGAAGAGGTATATTCAATGAATTCTCTGGAACTCAAAAACATATAGATCTGTCACAATCCATCTTATCTTCATTCAGTAAAATTTACTGAGTGCCTACTGTGTGTTGGCTGTATGTCACACTCATTCCTGAGGATTTCACTCCATGGAGTGACCATCAATCGGCGTCACAGTATCTTACTCTGCTGATGACAGGTGTGTCACACATGAGCTTCTACTGCCTCTCAGGCCCATGTGGCCCTGGCATATGTTTCCCTTCAGTCTGGTCACCAGCTTCCTCTGTACTGACCTGCAGTTACTCTAGACACCCATCCTACAGATAGAGCCAGTGTTACTGTTCATGGTTGCCGCATGCCTGCCTTTAAACAAATTCTATACTGTTCCTCTTGGTGTTAAAATCCTTCACTACAATAGGCATTGTCATTCAGGTTCAAATTTCCCCATTTAACTCTGTTCATGGTGGGAAACTTCTAAGACAAAGTTGCCATCTTTTCTTTTTGTAATGTACTGAAAAGCCAACATTTACGTCATACCTTCTAGGGATGGCTTACGTGTGTGGAGGATACAGATGGGTCTCATATATATGACTGACAGAACTATCAGTCCAGTCTTCCAGATGCGGTCACATCCATTAGGCAATGTCATCCGATCGTCTTCATGTGTGTCCATCTCAACCTAGCCCTGGCAGCGTCCTTCTCAAGAATCCTCCTTCCCTGGATGAGGAAATTTTCTCTGTGCCCTTCCAAACTGAAAATAGATGCGTGGCTTAGATAGAAGGAGCCAAAAGGAGATCAGATTAAGTAGATAGAGTCTGAGTGTGCATGTAGACAAGTGCTTAGAGCTGTGGCTCTCCTATGTGACTTTGCAAAACAGAGGAGGGGAGAGTATGAGGACCTTTGCATCTGCTGTAAAAGGCAGAGCTCTCTGCTGAAGCTCCATTGACTTAACAGCGCTTTAAATTGATTTTCAATACTTCACTGAATGTCCACTGGGTACTTCTTTTGTATGTGACACATGCTGAGTTAAGGTAGAGATGGTTGGTTTTATTAAGATTATATTCTTATAACAGGTTTTTAAAGAGTCCTTTAATGCTGCTGTTTAGTTTTATTAAAGAATTTTCTCTTTGGGTGTTGTAAACGATGAATCAGAACTTGGTGATCTTTTTTCCCAGTTAACAAAGGGTCTGTCGGGTTGCTGGCAATTCAATTCGAAGCATGCAGAGAGAGCCAACGTCAAATGCTCAAGAGGAAAACAAGCAGCCTTCCAGTAGGTTGTGAACTTGGAGTTCAGCCTGAGATAGCCCAAGGAAAACACACTTGGGCTCAGGGTTATACCTCAGTGTAGAGAGCTTACCTAGGGTGAATAAGGTGCTAGGTTTAATCTCCAGCTTCAGAAAAAAAAAAAAAAAAAAAAAAAAAGGAAAGTAAGAAGTAGAAAAAAAGTAAGAAGAAGGAAGAAGAAGTGAGACGAAGAGGAAGAAAAGAAAGAAAACAATTTCTTTTCTTATTTTTTTTTTCTGTAAATTTTGTTTTTAGTCTGGGAGACTAATATAGCACTTCAAATATACTAGTCAATCACTCTCCCACTAAATGATAGCCCAGGCATTTTGTACCTTTTATTCTAAGATAGGGTCTGACTCCACTGTTCAGACTGGCAGTAAACTCACTCTGTAGCCTAGGCTGGCCTGGAATTAGCAATCCCCCTACTTCAGCCTCCTTAGTTAGTAAGGATTAAGGTCTAACCTATGTTGCTAACTTGTTGGAGATGTCCTGAGGTTTTACAGGAGAAACCCCAGAGAAGCATTTGAGTCAAATATCTTCCTTGTGTGTGATGAAGCATGTGAACAATTCCAACGCCGGTATCATTAGGTTCACAGGCAACGCCTCTCAGGTCTCTTGTGTCCTGTCCAGAATCTCCTAAGCCTGTCCACCATGTTTCCATGATTCTCGAATATGTGTCATATCTCTCCTTTCTCAGCAGTTTCAAAACCCTCGAGCTAGCTTCCTATCCTTTTCTGATTCTCTTTCTTCATAGGAAAACATTTCTGGCTCATGTTGTCAACTTTAGGTTCTGGATATGGGTGGATAGGCTGTGCTGGCAAACTTGAACAGTTGTCTGTGTTTGCATCTGTCCCATCTCAGGGCCGTGTGGCACTAGTCTGGGTGTTGGTTTGCTGTAGATGTTCTTCTTTATGTTCAGACTCTAGTTTTAAAAGAGTGTAACATTCCAAATTTGCCATGGTAATTATCAACTCTTCTCCCAGAGGCACAATGTCAGGAGTGTGGCAGAGATTTTTTTCTGCTGGGGTTTATCTTACATATGTGTGTGTATGTGTGTGTGTGTGTGTGTGTGTGTGTGTGTGTGTGTGTGTGTGTATACACACATACATATATATGTATTTCTATCATTGTTACTGGGAAGCTGGGGGAGGGGGCTTTGTGGTCACCATGTTACTGGGAAACTGTCTTGTGGAACTGTCTTGTGGAACTGTCTTGTGAATCCTAAGTCTCAACAACAACAACAACAAGTATTTTAAAATGGACTTAAAAGGAAGCAAGGGGACAATTTCACTAGAGCTTGAGAGCCAAGCTACAGGGCAGCAACTGGAGGAGACATGGAAAAGAGCAATGAAGGTCAGCAAACAGCTGCATGGCAGTAAGGTGGGGGGTCAGAGAAGAGTGAGAGAGCCCAGAGTGCTAAGGAACGCATATTTTCCAAAGAAAAAGAGGTAGAAAGAAAATTGAGTAACTCAGGAAGGCCGAGCAGACTCTAAAGGGCTCTCTGATGGAAGCCATGGAAATGGGTGCATTCTAGGGGGCTTCAGGGAAGGGTAAAGGAACAATCCGCCCTGTGCTCTGCTTAGTACATCTTCCAGTGAATCAGATTTTCTAAGGGGGACATGAGGTGGTAGGGACAACTCCTGGCCAGGTGATTGACAGGTTCAATTAGATTAACTGTTAAAATTGTCTTAAAATGTCTCTCCACTCATGACCAGAAGTAGAATTTAGATTCTATTCTTGCAGTGGTTCTCAATCTTCTTAAGGCTGCGACCCTTTAATACAGTTCCTCAGGTGGTGATCCCCAACCATAGAATTATTTTCATTGCTACTTCATAACTGCAATCTTGCTACTGTTATGAATTGTAAATATCTGAAATGCAGATGGTCCTAGGCGACCCCCGTGAAAGGGTCATTAGAATCCTGAAGGGATCCCAACCCACAGGTTGAGATCTGCTGCCTTAGTGGATCTCAACAAAGGCCTTATACTTCCATTTTTTTCATATGGTAATTTAAATCCTAAGGAGGGGCTCCTTTCAAAGGTTATGAGGGAAACACCAGAGGTCAGGTCCAAAGTCCATGAAGGGACAGTTCATCCTCAAATGGCCTTTAAATCCACTAATGCGAGTCTAGCCACCTAACTATAGTATTCTTTATATTGAACCAATACTTTTTTTAGGTTGATTTATCTGCTTTGTTCTTCTTGTTAGGTCCAAAGTGGGCCCCCAAAATAGCCATGCTGGTGACAATGTTCTAAACAGAAGGATTCTGACCTCACTGAGTAAACAGAAGATTTTTGTTAGGTAAACAAACAGAAGCCTAAATTCAGCTAAGATTCCCTCAGGAATCTCATAAGGTGGGGTTCTGTTTACCAGGAAAACCACTGCCTCCCCTATCTGCCCCCAAGTGTCCACTACCTTCCACAAGGGCATCTAGTTCCTGATTAACACAAACAGCCTGTCCCCTTAAAACTGATGAGGGTTTTCCTGCATCCCTTTGTTCTCTGCCCACTGGGAGACAGCCTGACAGTGTCATTGCCCAGATGAACTGTCTTTTGATCCATGGAGTGGTCTAGTCAGGTGGTTTCACTGTGCCTCACTTACATTTCTTATTGTCTGCACAGAAGCCCTGGAAACTCATCTGCCTTCGTGACGATTCCCATGTTGTTGCTGTTTTAAACAATGTAGTTTTTGTACTGGGGAAATTGAAATTTCCTCTTTCAGATTCCTCATCTGGTTAATAAAAGAATTTAGAAAGGAACTCAGAAGGAAGACTGAGGATGATTTTACTGTAGTGTAAAATGATGATGATGATGATGATGATGATGGTATAATAATAGTAATAATAATAATAATAATGCAGATAAACTGTAAATCTGGGGAGCTGCCAAGAAGAGAGAGAAAAAGCCCAACCATGTGTAAACAGCTGCTTGCTGATGAGTAGCTTTAGGGAAAGAATGAGGAAGCCTTGAGCAGTACTTAGTTGGCCTTCTTGAAGGGTCTTTCTTAGCCGGGTGATTGACAGGCCCAGCTGGATTAACTCTTATGGAAGAAGGAAAAGTGATATGTTGTATTCTAATCATCGGAGCTGATCAGAAAGTGTCATGTCTCCCTATCCAGGGCCAGATGTAGATTTCATTTTTATGTGTGTTTGCCAGGAGGAAAGAGTTTTTTCCCTTACTGGGCCTCAAAAGAGCCCTGATATCCATTCTCAATGTTCCTCAAGACTAAGGCAATAGTTCTAGATATGTTCCCATAGAATAGTAACAGATCTACATGTGTGTTCGTGTGATCAGTGCTTCAGCTGAGAACACATCTGAGATGACTGGCAATTAACACTAACAGCATTTGTCAGCTACTTGCCGGACGTATTATTTAATGATAGAACATGTTGCTCCAGGGGTTGTCTTTGTAAAACTTTAGTATCTCTTCACTCAATAATTGTCAATTAGGGAAAACCTATGAGTCTTAGTAAGCCTTTAATGTTGTCAAGTGTGTACATATAACTTGTACGGGACTGTAGTTAAGATCCATGTGTATTTAAAAAGTTTCTGGAGAGTAAAAATTACTACAAATATGGTGGCCATTTTTAGTTTATTACTGATTTTCTTGGGAATATTCGCTGTCTGCCCTGCTCAGGTGTTGTCACCACAGATTAATTATTACTCTCAAATTTCATAAGGCACGTTTGGCTTTCCTGGAAAGATAGGCATCTCCATCTGGAAAATAAGTTTAAGAAAATAAATACGTATCTCTGGAATGACTAATAGCCCCTTGGGAGGAGCAAAGAACTTGACTCACTGAGGATTTTTATGTAGGTCATAGAAATTTTGTCTGGGTCTAAACAATCAGTGCCCTCCCACTTAATTAAAAAAGCCAGGAGAAATAGAATAATTCATTTAGAGACTATATTTCCGAAAGTCTATCTCTGCTCTCTACCATAGTCAAGCCCACTGTACTCAATTTGTGTCCCTGGGTGACCAGCCCAGTTCTGTAATGTGATAGGCAAAAGGACACTTCCTTTGTTCAACTCAATAGTCAAAAGTTTTTCTAAGATATATCCTAAGCCAATTTCAAAGAATTTACTTTAGTGTAAAGAAAACAGATCTTTTCTCAGGAAAGGTGGCCATTTTCATCTCTTTGACAATAGAGCAAAAGAAGACATAAATTGAATAGATGCTTTCCATATTTAAGTCAATTCACAATGAAGCAAGATTCTATGGAACATGCCCACCTTAGGAGTCTGCCTGGAACACAGCTTCATCTGAGGTTTGATCCCAGTGAATAGAAAATGAATTGAAAATAAGAGTTTCTATAAAAATAAGAAGTGTCATCGGTTACGATAAAAATATGTACAATACATATACTATATGTATATAATATACACATATAAGGTATATATATACATATATATATGTATGTATATATATATATATATATACACACACACACACACACACACACACACCTTATAATGAAATCCAAAGCATGCTTTCAAAAATTAAAAGGCACATGAAAAAGCAAGTTTAACCATCACAGAATGTTTTGTGTGGTTAAAATATTTTTTAAACCACTCTTCTGTTGTCTCTTATGCAGAGAATTATTTCAACCATCGTCATTACACTCGTGATTAATCATTTGCTATTATGTCCCTCGTCCTCTCCTTCTAGCCCCCTTCCTTTTGCTGTAGCTCAGGCTGGCCGAGAACGTGCGCTCCTCACGCCACCAGCTCCTGGGTGCGGGGTTACAGGCGTGGGCCACATGTCCAGCTTTTTTTTATTCTCTCAATACCTTCCCTATGACTTCGAAGTACTTTCACTTAATTCACCAACATGCTAACATCAAGTCAGATTTAAATCACTTCACATTTTCCAGTGTGAACTATAGCCCAGTTATCTTCACATTATTCGCTACAATAAAATTTCCAACTAAAAATTAACAGAGTTAATTTTCTGACTTAAAATGTTTTGTGTGCTGCTTGAGGTGATGAGTAGATTTCCATTATTAGAATGAAGGCAGAAGAGTTGTTTTCAGAGCATGAGTCAGACTAAACCTCAAATAAGGGAGAGCCTCACGCTTCGTGCCCCATCAGTGCAGCTGTGTCAGGGATCATCAACTTTGACATTTACTTCACCTTTTCTCCAGAAGGTGGTGCCTGTCAGCCACCCCCAGCAGTTTGAGAGGCGGGCCTAATTCCTCATTCCGCCTAGATTCTGCTTTTCTAAGGGTCCTCCTCACTAAAGAAAGGGAGAAACGAAAAGTGTTTTTGCATATCCACAACTTCCACATACCAGTCACACAAAAGTTTGACCTGAAGGGATGGTTGGGGGTGTATACATCCTTCAGAACTATAAGAGAACGATTTCCAGAATAATGAAGTCATGAAAATTGGCACAAGACCTTCAAGGTCATCTGTCCAAAGAGTTCTTAATCTCCTGGAAGATAAATGGATAACTTTTAGGAAGACAGGAAACCCTTTGATGTTGTTGCAAATTTCATGTGTATATTTATCTATGAGGAGAGTACCTAATTTTCATTATTCTCTTAAGCAAACCATATCTACAAGTAACTATTACATTACAGTCACTTTCTAGAGGACAAGGCCCAGTCATAGCATGGTTAAAGAATGTGTTTGCATCCCTTCCTGATTCTCAACAGTGGAGTTTTATGGAACCTTATACTCCTGAGAGATGCTGTTAACTGCATAGAATTCAAACAGGGTTTTTTTCTATTTTTAAGAAATAGAAGTGTTTACCGGGTTCTGTGCTAAGTTTGTTTTTGAATCACATCAAAGTGATTGTTTTGTTAAGTACTCTAAGCTATCGGTGTTATGCTAATCATTTAGAAAATACTTATTTGACCAAATGTTTCCGTTTTCACTGATTATGTTGGCATTCTCCAGACACAGCCTAAATAGCAGCACACTCCCACCGTCCAGATCCTGTAAATATTCTGGCATCTCTCCCACTGCCAATAAAACGATTCAGCACAAGTATGTGGCATAAAAGGGAGAAAAACAAGAAACATATGTGGTGTTTTCCACGTGAAATCAATAGCCATTAAGAGACTGATTTGCATCTGTGCCCTAAGTGTGCACCCAGCAGCCAATCACGGGACCCAGCAAAGTGAGGAGGAAGAGGAGCAAGAGAGAGTGGTTCAAGAAACATCACACTCTTTCTAAACCCAAACAACCCAAGGTTCAACCATTGAGAAAGCATTTCTACACAAGAAACAAGTCTGGGTTCGTTGTGAAGTGATTTGGTTCCTGAAGAGTATGAGAAAACGGGCAAAGACTTGTTTGTAGGTTTGACACCCGGCTGTCCACAAAAGAGATTCACCCATTAAGAATTCTGTGATCTCCCAGGAGACATTCTGTTACAAAGCAACTTGAATAATGAGCCAGATAGCATCACTAACAGCCCAGACTCAAAAACAAGCATGAGCACCCTAGGCTAAGGAGCATATTATGGTGAAGAGGTTTCACGCCCTGCCCTACCTTTGTGTGAGCCCATCCCTTTCCTGCCAGCAAGGAGGGTCAGAAGTTTGATTTTCATAAGAAAAGAGCAGAATAAAAAACTTCCCTATGGTGACTGTCTTCCAAGCAGCCAAGGTTTCCTGTTATAAGGTGTCATTCTCCTGGTGTCAGGTAAATGTCGGGAATCAGACAGTGAGCAAGACATCAAGGCATGACAATGGTCGCTTGAGAGATGTTTTCCCAATTACAGCCCCATTGAGGAAGAGAACCTGGCTGAAGTGATAAAGAAAACTCCAAGAAAAACAAAACAGGACAAATGAAAAAACAAAATGGAGTCTTCAAAGTATATCCGATAGCATTTCTATTTCCAAATTTGCATTGCATATGATGGGCACATCTACCACTGCACTTGGCATGGTGGAGACACATCATACTGAAGGTGGTAAGACCTGAGGCTAGAAGAAAGGACAGCCAAGAAATCAGGGCTAGGTAGACAAGCCCCTAAAGTTCACATGAAGGTCAGCTTCAAGGTTTAGCGCTTGGTAGCATGAGGAAGTGACTTGGCTTAGTGATCGCCCTTCCATACTTGGAGTGACTGGTATCTACATTAGTCAACCTGGAAAACAATCTAGCCTTGTTCTTTATTTGTGAAGGTATGGAACACTCACTTTGTGAGTATCCACAGTCATGAAGCAACAGTCTCAATCCTCCCTTATAGGGGCAATGTGTGTATAGACTGTTCCCTGTCTCTCAGGTCCCCAGTGACTTTGCTTCAGTGACCCACTTGCTAGAGAAGGCTTTGCTTCAGAAGCTACCATATGAAACGTTCATGTGTTAACTTTATGGGGATGACTGGGCAGGGCTACTTTTGTTATGGAATAAATGCCTTGATTTGTTTTTCAACAAAAGAGGTCTCCAGCTTTCTGTGGCCAGCTCTTCACAAAACTATGCTTCCTGTTAGACATTTATACTAGTCGTTGGATGAGTTTTAATTGATTGCCACTTTACCATTGCTCTACAGGATGTTACTGAATGCTAGACAGTAGATCTCACTCAGTCCCTGGTTACAGGCAGTAGCAGAATAGCTTAGCTTACATTGCACCCAGGTTTGTTTATGTGTGGCAATGCTATCTTGATCAATATTCCGGTATCTCTGTCAAATCACAAAGCCATTTCACTGAATAGTGAGTTGGTAAACTGATTTCGTGTCCTCAGAGGCCATTTGTCTTCACAAAACTTCCAGAAAGGTGTTTAAATATAAGACACTTTTTTTTTTAAAAAAAAAAAAAGGGAGTTGTTTGTTTTTATTTTATGGGTATGGGTATTTTGCCTGCATGTATGTCTTTGTACTATGTATATGCTATTCCAGAAGAGGCAAGAAAGATGAGTTTGGATCCCCTGGAACTGGAGTAACAGACAGTTGTCAGCCACCATGGAGGTACTAAAAATTGAACCCTGAAAGAGCAACCAGTGCTCTTAACTGCTGAGGCCAACTCTCCTGTCCTGACATGGAACATTTTCATTTCCTTTCAAATATCCCAATATAAAGAATGTGTCCGAAGTAATGACATTTCAAAATGTGGTCTGTGAATAACTAGCCCTGTGCTAAATCTCTCAGGGGCCCCAAGTTCCAATTATTAGAAAATGGTCCCTTCCCCTAAGTCCATGCCACCATTGTCTTGGTAGCTTTTCTAATGCTGTAATAAAGCACATGACTAAGACAATTTACAAAAACCAAAAACATTTAATTGTGCTTATGATTTCAGAGGGTTAGAGTCCATGATGGCAGAACAAAGTTAGGGTGGAGAAACATCCGGCAGCGCAGATCTTGATTGGCAAATAGGAGACACTCAGGATGTCTCGAGTCTTTTGACATCTCAAAGCCTACTTCCAGTGACACACCTCCTACAACAAAGAATAAGGTCACACCTCCTAATCCTTTCTAAACAGTTACATCTATTGAGGACCAAGTATTCAAACATGAGCCGATGGGCACCATTCCCATTCAAACCATCACAATCCCCCAAATTTCCAAGAAATCCTCTTGAGTCTGAAACTCAAATTTCAGTCCCTTCCACCAGTGAGACTCCAACAGCCTCTTTCCCCACAGCTTCCACATCCATGGAATCACTTTGAGACACATGAATAAGACTGAATCAGGTTCTTATGTCCGGGTACTCAGTATGGGATCCACAATTCTGAGTTCATTATATTTTGTCATGAAGGAAATGTATCTCTGCACCTTTCATTGTTTTTGCTAGACATTAGGATTCTTGAAGATGTTCCTGTGAGGCCACAGTACTTTGAAAACTGAACAGAAAATTTTATATATCAGCAGTTGTTTTCTTTTCTGGCTTCAAGAAAGGAAGAAAAGAAAAGAAAGGGAAGGGAAGGGAAGGGAAGGGAAGGGAAGGGAAGGGAAGGGAAGGGTAGGGAAGGGAAGGGAAGAAGGGAAGGGAAGGGAAGGGAAAGGAAGAAGAAGAAGGGAAGGGAAGGGAAGGGAAGGGAAGGGAAGGGAAGGGAAGGGAAGGGAAGGGAAGGGAAGGGAAGGGAAGGGAAGGGAAGGGAAGGGAAGGGAAGGGAAGGGAGAGAAGAAAGGGAGGGAGGGAAGGAAGAATCCCTTCCACTAAATACTGCTTGCTGAATTGCCCTACATGCTGAGTGGGCCAAGGTCTGGCCATTAGAGGCAGGAAGTGCTGAATGTGAACACTATCCTACATCTGGGTCCTTGAGATAGAGACTGAGCTGGAGTGATGAGTTTCTTTAGACACTGAAAACAGTAAAGGAATACTAATCTTGTGTAGTTGTTAATGAGACTCAGGCAATGATGTAAGGAGTTTAGGGGAGAAGTTGGCACATAGTACATACACAGCAAAGGGCACTTCTTAGGTGCATCAGCTGTTCCCATGCTAAATGCCTGCTATTCATGGAAGGTGTGATCCACTCAGTCTCAAGCAGGGAGAAGATTCATGGGTCCTGGCCCTCTTGAGCAAGAGCCTCTCAACCACAATTGGCAGGTGGGGTCCTCTCCTTCCAGATAGCTATCTGTAATAATGGCTGGCATGCTCCTTAAATGAGAATGTTGTGAAGATAACAAGCTATTAGGTGAAAATGACGGGGCCCACCCAATGGAATGAAAATTACTTATAGGTCACTACACAGTTAGCTCAAACACCCAAGGCACAAGAACACACGGATTGTTTTAGTCTCTTCTCATTAGAGAAATTGCAGAACCCATTCTCCTTTCATGTGGTAATATTTTTTTTTCATTTTCCTTACATTTTAAGATTTTTTTTCACAATTTTTCATATTATACGACACAAATCTCATTAAGAAAATCCACAGGGTTATTTAGATGGCTCAGTGGGTAAAGGCACTTTCTGCCAAGGCTGAGTTAGATCTCTAGGTCCCATATGGTAAGTAGAAAGAGAGAATTGATTCCAGAAAGCTGTCTTCTGACCTCTTCACACGAGCCAGGAAATAATTTTTAAAAGAAAATTCATTAATTCATAATTATCTCAAAACAATTAAAAGTTAAAATTTTAATGTCAAAAGTATGGAATTTTAAAAGAAAAAAATAAAGTTTCCTATCAGACATCTTTCATTACTCATTACTCTCTCTCTTCTGAGATAAACACACTGAAATTAGCTTTGTGTATGATACTTCATGTTCTCTATCCATGTCCATGTCCATAAATATGTGTGTGTGTGTATGTGTGTGTGTGTGTGTGTGTGTGTGTGTGTATACATATGTATTTGTATATGGAGATGGATAGAGATGTATATGCATATATATGTGCATATACATATATTTATATGTAAATTTGTTGACATGTATGTTTTTAAATAAAAATAATCTCATACTGGTTTTCTTTACCTGCTCAAAAATTTGGTTACATTTTCATATTTGGATCTTTAAAAGTTTATGTGTACCTGCTTATCCATATGTGTATCACATGTGTGCAGTGCTCATGGAAGCCAGAAGAGGGCATCAGAACTCCTAAAACTGAAGCTACATGTGGTTGTGAGCCACCATGTGGGTTCTGGGAACTGAGCTTGGGACCTCTGTGAGAGTGGCCACAATCTTAACTGCTGAGCCATTTCTCCAGCCCAGGGTTAAACAGTGTGCAAGATAGACTGAACCTTTCATTTTTTGAAAATTCTATTGTGTATATTCTCATTAAGATTGAAAAAAATCTACATTATTTTAGGTGGATTTAAATCTGTAAAATATTGAGTGTGATTCTTTTTACAAGAACAGTGTATGCTTTTCAACTGATTTAACCTTCATATGACTCAGTAAGATAAAATTTACCTTCAGACAGATCTTCTCCACGTCTTGCTGACTCATGGGTGTTTTACTATTTCACTCTCCTTGAAAGTAGAGTTTGTATTTAATCTCATTTCTTATCACCTGCTTTTGCCATGAAGTCTAGCTTATTATGCTGAAGTTTTTAAACTGCTGCCCTGAGAGATTTCTCATTTTTCCTCTAAAGTTTTGCCATGTTTCTTTCTGATACAAACTCATCTATTTCTGGAATGTAGGTGGTAGAAATATAAGTGTTTTCCATGCATGTGTTTACTGTCTCTGTACATTTTGAGCACTTTCATTTTCTGGATATATTAGTCCATGGTTTGAATGTTTCTCTATACCCACGGGTGGTTATATGGATTCATAATATAACATTCATCTTATGCCTTATTTGCCTAAGTACCTATTAATGATATTGCCTCTGCTATTAGATGTATTTTCTTATTTTGTATATGTAATCTTCTCTACTTCACTTTCTTTCTCATAATAGTGCTTAAATGACTCAATAATTCGTGTTTCTTTTATTTAGTATGTTCTTTTATGTAATATATTTTCTATATTATGAAAGTTTTATAATGTAACCAGTGTATCTTTAAATATTTCAACATTATTTGATAACTATATTAATTTATTATCACTTTTAAACACAGGCTACACATGATCTTCACACTGGGGAGTACACCAAAGATGATATTTAATTACTATCTTGACATTCCACACTATTTTAGATAACAACAAAATCTGGGAGGGTCTAAAGATAATTAAAGTATATCACTAACATTACCAGTTTAAGGTTATTATATGCGATCTCCAATTTGTCAAATAAATAATTATTAAAAATCTTAAAGATAATTAAAACTGACATCTGTTGGGACAATTAGCAGGAACCTATATATATATAGGTTCCTATACAATTAATTTTATTACTTTTTTGTATCGTTGCTCAACTAGAATAAAAAAGTTAACTCCTGTTGTTTTTATATGAGAGTAAGTGAGCAACTGCCTCATTTATGAACTGATGCTCAGTATGGATGTCTGCATCAGAACAGGCTTTTTGCTTATGTATAGTTTCCACACAGACCTACATGATGGACTGCTTAAGGAATCATGTATTTATATGTACACATGCTGCATGTGGACCATCACTAGAAATTACTTCAGGGGTGAAAAAGAAACTCAGTTGACAGGGTGCCTACCAGCTTGCATGAGACCTTGGCTGATTGTGATTCCCCACACTGTTAATCTAGAATGGTGTCACTCCTCTAAGCCCAGAATTCAGAATATAGAGGAAGGAGAAATGAGTTCAGGGATATCTTCAGCCTGGATTCCATGAGATCCTGTCTCAAAAATAAAAGTTCTACATAGCAAGACTATTTAAATAAATAACTTGTTTTGTGTTTGTTGGTGTGCTTCTAAGTCATTTTTTTAAATCTCATAATGGAAATCTTTCCCGTTAGATACAAGGCATATAAGGGACAGAGGATTCTTTTTGTACCTCTACAAGCCAATGAGGGCATTGTCTTGTACAGGCAATTTTCAGAAGATGGCTGTATTATTGACAACCCTTTTAGGATTTCCTTTGTGCTCTCCCTAACTTATCCCTTGTCAAGAAGATAACAAATAAAGCACTATTTTTTTTCCCCCATCTATCTGAGGATTTCAGAATACAACATCTTAGACTCAGGAAGATTGGTTCACCCCAATTCTGCTCATGAGCATAGACACTTGGATTCTATATATGGTACTGGCATCACTCAGTAGAATAGTATCTAATGCAATGTAGATGATCAGTCTTTATTGGCTAAGCAAAAAATCACCAGAGATCCCAAGCAAAGTTCTTCAGAAGTATCAATGAACAAAGGCAAGAATATGCTTCAACCTGCCACCATCGTTGTGTTCTCATACGTAAAATTACCCGAACCCTCTTCTTGTGCTATTAGAAGGCCACTTAGAGATGCACCATTTGCTCATAATGGAAGCCAGGAACCTTAGTTCCTGGAACCCTAGTAAAATCTATGAATGAGAGAGCAGGGTCTATGCGATTTTCAGAGTCCTGTACTTGCTTCCTACTATATACATGGTGCATTCTAAGTTTATGTTTATAATTTGTGATACCCATCCATTTTGTCCTCTCTTAGCAATGCCTGCCTCTGGGACATTTCATCATTTATGTTGGTTTCCTCTCTGACTTCTACCTTTTCTATTGAAAGATGCCTAATCTGGCAGCCTCAGCTGCATTTTGATAGCCAACTCATGGTGGCACCATGGTACCAGCCCTTCAGCTAGCACATCAGAGTAAGAAAATTATGGTCAATTTCAAAGACTGCTAGAATCCTAGAATTTGGTAATATTTGTATCATCTTCTAGTACAACCACATTATAGAAAGAGATTTCTAACATGGTTTAGAACTTTTCAAATACTGTTGATAATCCTAACTCTGCTTTGTAAACCCTGAATCCAATCAATATACATTGTTAAAGTGTTTGTGTTATATGTAAAAGTTTCCTCTGAGATTGAAACATTCCATCCTAAAGAAAGTTCCTTAAGCAGGAAGACAAAACAACTCAAAACCACTTCAGGAAGTTCCTGAAACTGACTAGATTCTCTAGGCCCCTCCCTGCCAAAGTGAGCAAAAGACTGAGGTTCCCTATCAGAAGAAGCAAAGCTGAGCTACAAAGAAGGCTCACAAAAGCCAGATTGAAAAGAAGACACTTAGTCAAGCCAAACTGCAATGAAGACTCTGAGAGCAGACCAGCTGCCTGGGAGAAGCGGAAACCAGCAGAGCTGCCTGGAGGTTTAGAACAGAATTGCTTGGAAAGGACACTGTCCAATCTGTAGCGCTGCCTTCAGGCTGAGCAATGTGCTCCAGTTTTCTCAGCTTGTGAGCTGCCATCCATGTTGGGGTGGCTTTGATAATGTCTTTGAGTCATTTTGTTTTCTGTACGAAACCCCTCACCTATATTCCTGTAAGGAACCCCAATAAAACTCATTGGTTCGCCAAGGTGGACTTTGGCAGTATCAGTACTTTGGTTTGTCATGGGTTTCAGATCCGGGGTGAGTAAACATTTGTGTTGAGTCTCCCCAGGTTAAGTTTTATCACATAACAGCTGGCAAGGAAGGTTCATGCACAGGTTTAGGCACCATGCATGAGGTAACTGTATGGGAGATGTTCAGTGTTTGCTTTTGAAAACCAGCATTTTGCTGACCTTCTTGGCTTTGGTAGCACAGGGCATATGTATCTTCATACAACAGTCTTATTTGTCATAGAAATCTCACTCCTGGCCAGTCAGTATTAACAAGCAACACTTGCTCTTCATCCAGACATTTTAGAAAAAAATTTTGTTGTTGTTGTTGAGCCATCTTTTGTTAAGTCATGGAATATTCAAGCAGCTTCAGTTACTTATAAGGAAAAATTCTATATGGATATTAGGAACCTGCCACACATGGAACGGCCAACAGTTTCGTGTGTAGCCTACCAGATGTGCCTGAAGAACCATGAGCAAACATTTGTGTGTGTGTGTGTGTGTGTGTGCATGCACACATGTGCACATGTGTTGGTAGATGAACTTAGGGCCTCATACATGCTAGGCAAGTCTACTACAACTGAAAGGTATTCTCAAACAAATATTACCATATTCTTTTCTACGTTCTTATTTTTTTAACTAACAATGAGTTGATTTCAAAATGGGATTGATCTTTCTTTTGGTTTTGTTCACTTTATAATAGTTGAATTAGAATTTTGACGCCAAAACTTAACCATCATAGGCTACTTGGGAAAAACATTGAAGGATGCAGAGTCAATTATGGAGGATTAATGACTGGACAAGTGTGGATCTCCTTGTCTTCCTTGGTGAAATGGCATTGTTTTGTTTTGTTTGTTTTGCTGTGTTTTGTTTCCCAGTGATTATGTGCCTATCTCCCAGGGAAGAATAGTAATTGATTTTTGCCAGATAGGATGATCCCTGTCCAGGGAAGGATATATGTATGATTCAGTTTAGGCCAATGAAAAGGAAGAGAGGTCTGTAGAGGGCTTTGGGACAGCATTTTCCTTCCTGATAAACAGACAGAGCTTTATTAAGGCAGGCCTGTGTGATCTCTTCCTTCCTGTTTGGAATACCAGTACAAGAGAACATGGTGCTTTGAGCCTGGCAAAATGAGTGACTGGCTGACCATAATTAGAAACACTGAATTAAGTCTTAAGTTATAAAAATACTAAGTTACTGAGCCACTCATCTCCAGACACCTGTGAGAATAAAATATCTTCATTACTTAAACAGCTATAGGTCCTGTTTCTCTCTAAGAACATCTAGTCCAAAATGCATGTATCAGTGAAATTCTTGCTCATCTCTTGATAGATCTAACAATATATTTTCTGTATTTCCTTCTGGACATTTCACTATGTGTGCTAACAAATATATCTTTTTCATAAAACTAATACTAACGAAAACTTTTATATTCTTTTTGCAGATCATTATATTGTATCTTAGAATGCCATTGAATAAGCTCTAAAAGCATGATGTTTGTTGGTATAAATATGCTGTGGTTAATTTGCATAAGGATAGACAGAACTTCCTTTTGGTGAATTAATATTTGAGAGAATTTTTTGTCACCTTGAAGCTTTCTTTCACTTTCAGAGCAAAGAACAGACAAAAATTGCTAAGGGGAAGACTTGCTAAGGGGAATAAAATCTACCTTTCCTTCAGAAGGCTGAGGATTACGTGGGGTATGAGACAACACGTACTGGGAAGGGCTGTGACATTTCCAAATATTGTTGTGCCTAACTTTAAAGAAAAGAAAGTGAGCACTAAGTTTTGAGACTAGACAATGGTTTTAAAAATCGTTTCCTCAGAATGATGATCAGCACAGACCACGCCTTATACCTTATCTCTTACCCACCCCACCCCAGTTTCAAGTCATCTCAGCTGTGTTTACAAAGAACAAAGTACTGTTCACAACTGTGATCCTATGGATCCACTGAGGGTTATTTTTTTTTTAACCTTTTTGATAGTTTTTACCACTCAATAGCACTTGAAACATTGTAAAAACAAAGGAAAATTCTGTGTTGTGTTTCCCCTTCTACATAGCAGTCTGAAGGAAAGCCAGAAAAGAAATCCCTCTAAATCATAAGGTGTGTGTACTTGGACTTCAAGTTTGGCCAGTCTGTTTTTGACTGTGGCATCAGATCATACACAGAGCAGACAGACTACCTGGTAAAAGTGTGCTTTTTGTGCATATCTGTTCATGCTTATGGAGAGATGGTAGTCCTGTGGTTAGTTTCTTCTACCTGCTCAATTATACTGACTTATTAAGCCACACAGTGATTCTATGGAGACACATCATATTATTATAACTCTCATTTTATACATGAAGAAATAGAGGCACAGCTGGCAAGAAATAAAAGCAGGCTTCTAATTCTGGAATCCACATTCTTGACCATCAGAGCACAGATTCCCAAAATTTCTTGGTTTGGTATGGCCTTAGTGTTTCAGAAATATTTCTTCACATTTTTTCAAAGTCAAAGGCATTAATTTGTTAAGTCTTTAAATCAAGTAAGTTTAGTTATAGAGCAGAATAATTTATTATCCATTTAAAAAGTAATAGACATACTGCATTAAGCAGAATTTTCTAGAGGAACTGAACCAATATGTCTGTGTATCACATATATATATTTGTGCACACACACACACACACACACACACACACACACACACACACACACGATAGACTTTCTTACATATTATGGCCGGGGAGTCCAACAATAGCTGTCTGTATGCTGGAGAAGCTGAGAACCTGGGAGTGTCTCAGCAATACCAGTACAGTTCTAGAAGCTTAAAGCTTCATGGGAAGTTTCTAGTACTAAGTTTGCATTTGAAAGCCAAAGAATCTGGAGTAGGCTATTCAAAGAGTATTACAGTGAAATGCTTGCTCAAAAGAAGGCAGAAACAAGAGTAAACAGGCGGTCACTGCTTTTACCAATGACCGAATGATCACTTAATGTATTGGAATATTTAAACTTATTCTCAAATATTATAAAGCTACATGCACTTCTGTTGCCTGTCTGCAGGTGTTGGATTTCTTTGGGGGATGTTTGATTGCTTATGATCTGCACCTGAGGAGTGCTGAATGAATTAAAAAAAACACCTGAGCTCAGATACCCGGGTTCCACTGTTGATTGAGAATGGTGCTGGCCATGACAGTGGTTCCCTCTGCTGAGGTCTAGCAAGGTTTGCAGTTTGCAGTCTTCCTTTCTGAGAACCACACAGCAGCTACCTACTACAAATGGCACACCAACGTGGGGCATTACATCATGCCAGCTAATCCAATGTGGAGACAAGGAAGAAGAAGAAATTCCAGACCTCACAGGTAAAGTATGCTCAAGGAAGCTACCAGAGGATAGAGATTAAGGTATTAATTGAAGGCTCCTGAAGGAATAGGAGAGAGAGAAAGGGAAATAAGCCTCTATGAAGGGAAAATTGTGAAAATTAAGTGAGAAAGAGGGCTCAAAAGTGAGTCACACAAGAGAGGCCTTTAGAGAAAGACATTTTCGTGGTGAAAACAGAGAGTTCATCTGGGAACAGGGAAAAAGCAAGGTTCTAACTGCTTTCCCTGATCATCGAGCTGACTCTCCCTTCTAATGCTGGCAGTAGCCAGGGCATGAAAAACAGTAACCAGAGCATACTGCTACTCTATAAAGTGAATTCGTTGATGGCTTTTTATGTGCATGAAGCCCAAGTGGGTCTTGTGTTTGACAAACCAGACTAAGAGAAAGACAAGCAGTCCAGGCACTGGTGATGGTGATGAGAACTCCACCCCACAAGGGAACTCTTTATGCAGACAAGCACCAGTTATTTTTCCAGCAAACTAGAGTCTATCTTAAAACCTGGAAACTGTTTCCGAAGGGTCAGCACACAGTCTTCTGGAACTGGCCAAGGTTGTTTCTTTTGCTGGCAGCTGAACTTGATACTGTAAGAGTCACCCAGCTGGTGCTGGTTTTGAAGGCATGAAGGGGTCTTTGGAGAGCAGCTGAGGCTTGGCACTGTAAGAGGCCAAGAGAAGCTATTAGTGAAGGTGTAGCCAAAGTAGCAGTTGAAGGCCCAGATTGAAGGGGTCATGCAGAGAAGTTGAAGCTTGGCACCATGAAAAGAGCCCAGGAGAGGCTATTGGTGAATGTGCAGCCTAGTTGCAGCAAGGGACCCCAACAGTTTTGAAAATGCCAGTATCATGGGATGATCACCAAGAACAGCAGCAACAGTGGAGTGAAGCCAGCCAGAGGAGGGCAAGCTGTGTGTACTGCAGAGGTCTGAGAAGTGACCCAAGCCCTTTGGAAGAGCCCAGAAGATCTTGAGTAAATTTCAGCTAATTGAACATTGATAATGTTTTTCTGCTGCTCAAGGATATCGTGAAAAGCTTGATAGATGTTTGGTTTCATTTGGTCCTGTGCATTAGCAACCCTTGTGATTGTTCCTCTTGTAAATGGTTTTGTTAGTAGTCTTAAACTGTATTACAGAGATAAAGCAGATTCTTTTTATTAGCTTATACAGAAAAGGGAAAACATTGTGGAAGTTTATTTTTAGTTATATTTGAAATAATTGTTTTTGTGCACTGTTGAAAAAAGGCCTTGGCATTTTGTATTGTCTGAAGGTGTTAGATTTCTGTGGGGGATGTTTGATTGTTTATGGTCTGCACCTGAGGAGTGCTGAATGAATAAAAACACCTGAGCTCAGATACTTAGGGTTCCACTGTCCAGGACAGCTCTTGCCATGGCAGTGGTTCCCTCTGCTAGGGTCTGACAGGGTTTGCACATATAAGAATGCCACCATCTCTTCCTTGGTGAGCCACCCAGTAGATGTATTACTACATGCTTCCGTGCAATAATAGCAGCCACTGTATCTGGCAGCTAGAGTCACTGACAGGTCACTTTCCTTAGCTGTTGGAACTAGTTTCCTGGGTGTAGATTCTCTGAATGCGAAAAGAATGCTAGTTTGGAGCACCAGGAATTGTCTACTTAATGGCCCATGGACTTTGTCTATTGGGATCTTTGTGTTGAAAATATCCAATTTTATTAATGCTAATGGACTAATATGACAGGCTTCTTCCTCAGTCTAAGCACCAGTCAAGAAATATCTTGCCCCAGGTCTTGTGCCCAGATGTCTTGACTGGCCTTTAAAAAGGTATCATGTCAGCCATCTGAAGTGAGGGGTCAGTGCACTATGGAAGTTCTATTCATTAAGCAATAAAGCCTTTGTATCAGTGGACAGTGTTTTTCCTCAATAAAATACCCAGACTCCACATGCTCTAGGTCAGTCCAGGAAATATCCGACCCCACTGCAGTGGCTCAGGTTTATGCACCATGATTGTCTCCTGTTTCCTAATTGAACCCACCCAAGATATTAATATTTCTATCTAAAAATTAATATCTGGCCACCTCCAGGAGGTATCACCCATATTGAATCCCTCAGAGTTAATCCTGTATTGAACCACCTATGATGTAAGTCCAGAGGTATGTTGCTTTGGTTATTCCAAATCTAGTGAGTTTACAGTCAATACCAACCATCATATATACATTGAAGAAAAAAAGTGCTACAGTCTGAAATGAGATGATTTAATCCCATCTGAAATGTCCACAAATGCCTATATATTGAAGTCTTGGTCCCCAGCTGTTGACTTATTGGTCAGTGCTAGAACCTTTGGGAGGTAGGGCCTATAAGAAAGAAGGTAGGTCACTGGAATAAGCAATAATACTAGAACCCAAGCATATACTTCTACCTCTCTATATCTATCTATCTATCTATCTATCTATCTATCTATCTATCTATCTGTCTGTCTACCTACCTATATGTATTTCTCTGTGTTTTCTCTCTCTCTCTCCTCTCTTTCTTTTCCTCTCTCTTTCTCCCCCCACTTTCATTTCTTCCTTTCCCAGCCACTAGGATTTGAGTAGCTTCCTTTGGTATGCTTTTCACCAAAATATACTGTGTATGTCACCACAGGTCAAAAACAAAGGGGCAAATTGCCAGGGACTGAAGCCTCTGATACCATGAACCAAAATAAAAATTTCCTTCCTACAAGTTAGTGTCCTAGTTTGCTTTTCATTGCTATTAAACACTGACCAGAACCAACTCAGTGTTAATACATCTCTCATATAGCCCCAAGATGGCAATGTGTCACAAAAATCCAAGCCAAACATAAGTTGCAGCCTCTCTCAAACACACACATACATCCTCTCCCAGAAATCTCCCCACAGTGCCCCCTCCTTTTCCAAAATGTCCACATGTCTTCTCCATTGTTTTCCTCCCAACCAATCAGAGATAGCCTAACCCCTTCTCCAACTGTACCTCCCCTTCTTTTCCTGCCTAAGACCCTTTATAACCCACCATTTGCCTTAGGGCCACATCCATCCGTACCCTATCCAGAGGCAGTCCTTTGTCCCTGGGGAGCAAATATCCCTTCCCTTTCTCCCTTTCCCTCCCCCTCTCCTCTGTCCCTGTTCCTTATTCCCTGCCTTTTGTCTTTCTGGAGCAAATACATCTCCTTTGTCCTAAGAATCTGGTATCTGGGTATGTTCTGTGCCTACTCTGATATCCTTTCACTCAGTGGAGGAAAGAGTTTCAGCTCTTTCAGCTCCCAAGTTGCAGTCATCACTGAGAAAACTCAGGGCAGAAACTCAAGGAGCCTGGAGACAGGGACTGAATGGAGACTTCGGAGGAATGCTGCTCACTGGCTTGCTATCCATGGCTTGCTCATCCTGCTTTCTTGTACAACACAAAACCATCTACATGCCCAGGAATGGCACCACCCCAAGTTAAGTGGGCCTTTTCACATCTATCATTTATCAAGAAAATACTCCTGTAGTTGTATGCCTACTGGATGGGTCACCAAGGATGACAGTGAGGCATATTTCATAGTTGCAAACCCTGCCAGACCTCAGCAGAGGGAACCACCATCACAGCCAGTGCTATACTCACAGTGGAACCCCGAGTATCTGAGCTCAGGAGTTTTATTGGTCCAGCACTCCTCAGGTATTCTACTGACAGCACATGCAGATCATTACCAATCAACATCCCCCACATAAATCCAACACCTGCAGACAATACAAAAATGCTAAGGCTTATGCATACCTTTTCCAACAGTACACAAAAACAGTTATTTTACACACAACTAAAAATAAACTTCCACAGCATATCCCACAGACTTGCCTTACAATCCAATATTTTGGCTCCATTTTCCCAGATCACTGTGGTTTGTGTCAAATTGGTTATGAAATAGAAAATGGGATAATAGAGGAAGCATGTTTTAGTTCATTTATAAGTAGCTATAAAATTGTGAATGCATTAAAATAGCCTGTTGAGCACTAGGTAACAAATCCTGGACTCAAATTGGGTACACAATCTGCGTTTTCTGATTCCTTTTGATTATAAGTGTCATATTTATTTTTATTGTAGCAACTACCAAAAATTCAGCTTTATAATAATCTTTCTGTCAGTAAAGAATATGTAGCACGATCTAGTGCTTAAATTTGCAATGAGCTCCCCTAGTTGTTCTCGCACTGCTGATGTATGTCATCTAATACTGTGTTCCTCTGCAGTATTTAAATGCTCTGAGTAGCTGATATAATCCGCCTGTACTACTTCTGAGGCACTCAGCCCAGTGTTGGAACCATAGCCATGGGCGCTATCACCTGTGGGCTTCAGGATCCGTGATTGTGTTACCCAGCAGAAAAATTATGTTCAAGGTGTCAGCTTCATTGTAAAGCTGTATTTGTTATTTCATGGCTGGAATAGGATCCACTGTGTGGTGCATGCCAGGCAAGAACTCTATCATTGAATTGAGTTCCCAGCCGTCCAAAATTTACATGTAATTGAGGGACCTGTTTACTTGGCTTAGCGCTCCCGTGAATACAGTGATGCAAATCAGAGGGGACTAAAAGGACTGCACTTTGGCCTTTATCCATGCTGGGATTCCAGAGATGAGAACTCTAGGGTTGGGCTAACCAGTGTCTAAAGTCCTTTCTAAATGTTTACCACTACATTTCAGTACAAGGATCTTTTGAGTTCAGGTATAACATTGCTTGTTCTCTAATGTATAAAATGAGGACTGTAGCTTCTGTCATTTCGATTGTGAAGCACCCTTGCGTCTCCATTGTGAAGATGATGACTTGTGGACTCATAATCTAGAAGTGTTAACATAAGTCTGCATTAGAACCACCCGTGGACTGTGCTAACAGTAAAAAATTTAAGGGAAATTTTCCTTAAAGGATTCTTGGTTCACAATCTATAGTCAGTCCTACTCCACAAGTCTGCCCATTCACAATCATGTTAATATGGGGTAGATTAAAAAGCACCAATCGTCCTGCATGTCTTCAACCTAGCAATGTTCAGCTTATTTCCTATTCATGATAAAGAGGGTCGACATGTTTAACAATCTTTTAAGTGTTTGTGTGTGTATGTGTGTGTGTGTGTGTAATTTATTGTTTAAAATCTCATACATGACTATAATGTATTTTGATCAAGTCCACCCCCACTCCCTCCCTTCTAACTTTTCCAGTATACCCGTCCACCACTTTCCCCTCCTAACTTCACGTACTATCTTTTAAACCTACTACATTCACTTATTTTTGCCACAGGCGTAGGGCCATCCAGGGGAAAGTGGGCAGCTTACCAGAAGACACCTCTGAAGGAAGCTGAGTCGCCCACTTCTAGCAGCCATCAGTTGACAATAGTTCCTCAGTGAAGGCTGCGACTTCATGAAGCCCTCCCCCATACACACCAGGATGTGGGGGTGCTTGACCTCGAGCAACTCTTGAGCACGCTCTTACAGGTGTTGTGAGTTCATGTGTGCAACTTCCCTGTCATGTATGGAAAGCATTGCTTCACAGCAGTTCACCACAACCTGTGGCTTGTTCCATCTTTCCTACCTCATTGTTGGTGATGAGCTCGTAGGGAGTAGGGAACAGCGAATAGAGGTGTCCTATTTAAGGCTGACCTTCCATAGTCTCTTATCTCCATGTTGGCCAGCTGTGACTCCCTGTGTTAGTCACTACCTACTCACGAAGTAGTACGTGGTACTATCTGATGTATCAAAGGAGTAGTATCTGGCGAAGGCTGAGCGCTGAACTAATCTGTAGATATTTAAGAATTTACGGGTGGTTGAATACTATGTCCACTTACAGTATATTTTTAAAGATAAGCAGAAACATAATCAGAATTATATTTCAAACTCGCCCTTATAGCTCAAGAAAAGTTTAAGCCCACAAAAAGCTAGATTCTTTGTTACCCACCTGAACTCTGACAATGAAAAAGATGATGTTGTTTGTAGACTGTAGATTTCCTTTAGCAAAAATCATACGAGTCGGAGAGTAATTGCTGATGCCTTGGGGAAAGTATTTTCATCTCGTTCAGTGAGTTATTGAAAATATAGTTGAAGATGTCATTCATTGTATTACGGTCTCCTGTTTACCTTAACAAAATTTTCTGTTTGGGGTATAAAAAAATGTTTTTCTCAGGTAAAGTGTTTCTTTTTAAACTGTTTCTCCCTTTATCTTTGGCTCTTTGTTCAAAGGCCAACTGGTTTCCATTTTATATGCTAATAAGTCCTTGTTCATTATTGTTTCTCTACTCCATTTTTTTTCCTTCAATGCTCACTTCATTTTGTATGTATTGTTCATTATTTTTAAATTTGCCAAATCATAAATAAGTAGGGATTATTGGTCACATAGAAACTATCCAAAGGGATGATAGACACAATTTGAATGACACATCTTAAGAAACATATTTAAGGGGATTTATAATAAAAACGATTTACAAAGTCCTGAATAGGACTTACGGATCGCCAGGAGAGACAGCAGTACCCAGGGGCGGTGGCAGCAGTGGCAGCAGCAGGCCTTTCACCTCCCAGCTCTAAGGTGATAACGGAAAGAAGCCTTGACTGTGATTCAAACAGAGCGTTATGTATAAAGGGCCATCTGGCAGCAGCTGGGGCTTTCAGCTGGGGCTCCGCCAACTTAGAGGACCTCCCAGGGAGGAAAACATGTAACAAACACCCCGATTCTGTTCTTTTCCTATCATCTGATGTCCTGCCCTATGGCAAAGCCAGCAAGAAAACAAAGGGCAAGGAACTGGGATGGTAAAGGGTGCCCAATGTTTCTGGACGCGCAAACAGGGGCTCTGCAGCACAGGCAGCAATGGTTAGAACCACCGTTGGGGTGTTAAGTGTCCTCCCATGGCCAAATTTTAAAGGTTGGATCCTCAGAGTGGTATTGTGAGATCGTAGAACTAAAAGGTGAGACACAGGGAGAAGGCCTTAGACACAGAAGATGCCCTTAGGGTTTGGAGGGTAGGGTCTGCTTCCTGTTCCTCTCCTTTGCTCATTCAGCCTGCTGAGAATGGGTTTGCCCTCCTCCTCCTCCTCCTCCTCCTCCCCCCCTCCTCCCCCTCCCCCCTCCCTCCTCCCCCCCCCCCTCCCTCCTCCTCCCTCCTCCTCCCCCTCCCTCCTCCTCCCTCCTCCTCCCCCTCCCTCCTCCCTCCTCCCCTCCTCCTCCTCCTCCTCCTCCTCCTCCTCCTCCTCCTCCAACTCCAAAGCAATGGGCCAACCAATCACAGAATGGAAGCTTCGAAACTCAGAGGACTCAAAGATCCTCTCTTTGCAAACTGATTGTCTCAAGTATTTATCTTACTTAGGGAAGGTTGACTAACATGACCGGTAACGGTAATAAATGATCCATGAAAAGGAAAGAGTCTCTGGGCTGGGGAAACACAGTATGGCATTGATTTTCTCTATAAGTCTACTTCAAAAAGAATATTCAAGAATCTCACGATCATCTAATACTATAAACTCTAATACATAGAAATACATCCGGGAGTTTGCAGCCACTTTTATCATCACGGTCTAAAAACAGGGATCATCTACATATTTTGTCTCCCTCCTACTGTGCACAAATTAAGTTGAAATTTTGATGTGAAATTCAAATTGCATATCTGGACCCAATTTTCCACTTGATTTATGTGTACTTTCTGGGGGTGGATTTTTGTTCAGTCATAGGGCAGAAATCAAGAGTTAAATTTTAATAAGGGAATGTTGAGCAAGGGGTCAAACCGAACACCACCAGAAATAGAGAGCATTCTATATGGTTCTAAATGTTTTTGTCCTTATCTGAGGGCCATTTCTTTGTAATGTGGAAAGAAAAAAAAAAATCTTCAAATTTTTTAAATGAGTTTCCTAATGCTTTACCTGCTGGGTCTCACTAATCCGAGTGTTTTGTCTGGTCCTGTTGTTTCTGTAATTAATGTGCTGGTGTTTTCCATGACAGGGTAACAGAGATACATGAAGTTCGTACATCATCATTCCCAGTCTATAGACAGGAGTTATTTACAGGCTTGATCCACCCCTAAGTGCACACCCATGGAGAAAGAAAGGAAAGTAGATGCAAGCTGGAAGGAAGAGAATGGTTCGTACTGAGACGCGTCTAAAGGATCAACGTGTACTGACTGTACGCAGCATGGCAACCTCTCATGACACTGGAATATTTACTAGCTTCAATAGCTGCAGTAGGCTTTTGTGAATTTTAAATAGATTTTGCCACTTCAATCTGTCTATGTTCTTTGGCTTACTTAGATTTAGAGATTTATCAGTGACTTAAGTAATATACTTTGCTCAATTTAGCGGGGGGAGTACTGTTGTTCTTTCCATCAATCAGTTTGCAAATTAAATCAGATTTCGAATGCTATTTAATAGCAGCTAAGTCTACTGAGCATTGACTTTACTTAATTTTCTTTTTCTGACTCTGCAAAGCAATCAACAATTAAGCCAAATCTAGCTGCCTTTGGGGTGTCAGCTGATTGAAATACAATGCCTTTCACGGCAGATCTCAAAATTTGGTTAATATAATGGTGTGAGGCCATTCCTTGTTCTTAGAGTGATGAATCTGTGTAGATGTCCTTTGTGACCACCAAGATTTCCATCATTAATGCATCAAGTGGCTGAAACTCTTGACCTTAAACTCGGGCATTTGAGAAACTTGTCATTCCTATCTCCTAACTAAACAATACTTTTAATTTTCTAATAGACTCCAACTTACTCCTGAGAAGCTTCAGTTTCTGAGACGAGCTTTCACATCTTCCTGATAAAAATAACAGCTTTGTTGGACATGCCACTGGATACTTACACATTAGCCTTCAACCAGATTGTTTTACATCCCAGAAGAACTGTGCATGGAAATAAGTAAAGGGAGGTGACTTGAAGGGTCATGAGAAATTTTCTTGGCAAAAAAGCAATGTGAGATATGTCTAAGGGAAATATTTAGTTCCATAATTTGGGAGCAGGATGTCACTTAGCACTTTGGGAACAAGTGTTTCAAGCAAAAGCAGAGTTAGCAAACAGCCCTGATGTGTCTGGGCTTTCTGTCCCTTCATCATTGGCTCTGATGGCCAGTAGGCTCACAGGAACTAAGAGAACCCTGATACCACCAGGGCAACCAGAACATGCCCTTCTGTTTCCTCACTGTTTCCTACAACTGGGGTTTTTGTTTCTTCAATAATGTGGGTAATAATAGACAGAAGTAAATTATTATGGACAGTCCATGACTTCGGATTAGTACAAAATGAGTATGAGCTGTTTAAAAACCATTAGTTTTTAAACAATCTATAATGAAAAGGCTATCCTTGACCAGTGCCTAGCAGATGGTGACACACAGAGTTCCAGTTGTCCAGAGTGGGTGCTGCAGGTAGCCCAGAACTGTCACTCTTTTACTTTCTTCACTCTCTACTGAACTTTTCCTCTCATAAATTGACAACAATAAACCATATCTTACATGATACTTGAAGAGTCCACAACTTCTTCCAGTGCCAAGCAGGGAAATCTTATCCACAGCCTTTAAATTACAGTTTAAATCGATGTCACTATTTGGTGTTTGCTGAAAAGGACAGATCTCTGCTTTCTGACTCTGTAAAAGGTGAGTGGGTGGGGATGGGTAGATAAACGACAAGAAGGAAAAGCCATCTGCTGTATTAGAGCCTGGTCCCAGGTTTGTTCCAACCTTCAGGGTGGCCTATGCAAGGCTATGGGGATTCTGCTTACGAATCTTTCAGGTTTCTCTACCTCATCCTGCTGTAATTCTCATGAGCACCTGTAAATTCCTTCCTAGAGCTAATTCTCATGAGATGTCTGGTCTGTGGCCTGGCAGACCATAGAGATGCCATTTTGTCGTATTTCCCCCTTTGTTCCTCTTTTCACCTTTTTTAGTGTTGAGAAGAATGCTATTATTACAGTACTTCTTTTTCTTTTTGATAGCAGCTTACCATGACTCTCAGATTGCTCACATATTGTGACTTAATTATGAGCCCTTTACCAACAGACCCGGAACATGATTTATCTTCGGACCAGAACAGGCAAAGAAAATTGAGAATAGTGAAAATTGTGCTTTCCTCCTTGTCCTGCTTTGGGTGACTAGTATCCTTCTCTGGGATATCTGAAGCTGACTGTGTTGTTAAAATTCTAGCTTCTAACTGCACTGTGCCTGATGCTGGGCCTCTTTTCAAAGTGGCTTTCCTTATTCTTCTGGGAGAAACTAAACAGACAAAAAAAAAACTAGTTTAATTTCAGAATATTTCTGAACCTGGTGCCATCCCATAGTCTAGGACAGTTCTCAACCCGTGTGTTTCAGCCTCTTTGGGAGTTGAATGACCCTTCCACCAGGGTCACCTAAGACCATCTGCATATCAGATATTTGCATTACAATTCATAACAATAGCAAAATTACAGTTATGAAGTAGCAACAAAAATAATTTTATGGCGTGTGTGTGGGGTGTCAGCACAACATGAGGAACTGTATTAAAGGATTGCAGCATTAGGAAGGTTGAGAACCTTTCAGCCAGTTGAGATATCAAAATATTTCTCTAGTCAGGTTTCACTGACTAGTCTAAATTGTATTGCTTAACATTTGCACCCCAAGATGACTATCCCCAGAAAAGGAAACGAAAAACTTGGCTGAATGTCATCTCTAGTACAGGGCATAACATGAGCTGTAGCTTAACAAGGCAAGCAAGAACAATGAAGGCTTACTTGCAAGAAGAATAGGCAGGGGAATGTTCAACATTAGAATTTCCTAAAAAGATTTACAAAATACTGATTCATGTATCCAATTCCCAAAGCCTCTCCTAAAAATCTGAGGTACAGTCTGGGCATGAGAAATCATAAAAGCACTCCGGGTGATTCTCTGGAGGCAGCTTGAAGTGTAGATTCTTCCGTTTCGAGCCTGTTTCTCCTAAAATATAATCATACACGTCTCCCTCAATAGATGGCAGCATTATAGAAAAGCAGAAGAGACTGAGGTTAAGGTTGGAAACTGTCCTCATTAGGGTCTCCCAAGTAATAATGCAGGAGCTAGAAGTGTGCACCCTAACACATCTATGTAACACGTCTAGCAGTGTGCAGTCCCATGGCTAGGTGGTGGCTCCTCTGACTACAGGGACCTCCTCACCTTTGGTCTTGTTTCCTGTCCATCTTTAATAATGTGCTTTCTCCTGTTAGTATAATAAGACAACTGTTCAAGTTTCAGTCTTCATAGCATAAGAGCAAAGCAGATCCATATAAAGTAGGACAGTTTGCTTCCATGACATCCCTTTTACTGAGTCTCAACTGGGATTCTTTTTGCTCTCATCAATATTTGACACTATCTCAAAATATTTTCCTTGCAATAGTTTATTGTAATAATGTGTGGGACAGTGGGGTTCTCCAAGAGTCTACTGTTCAAAAGCCAGCATTGCTGCTCAACATCCCAAAGTGCACAAGGCAGGCCCATGACTGAAGATCATTCCAAGATGCCAGTAGTAATGATGCTGAGAAACCCTGCAAAGCCTAGGGACAAACTGCTCATGTGGCCAACATGGCCAGAAATGAAGTTGGAAAATTGTAGTCTATAATCTGAGAGACCAGATACTGTTTGAAAGTCAAGATTTTATTACTAAAAATTGTAGAATGGACATATAAGAGTTCAACTGGTTGTACGGTAGTGTTCTATACATTCTAACCTTCAACTCTGCACAAAGAGATTTGAAAGCTGAAGTTTATTCACTCATCCCTGAACTGTGGCATCCCTGATGCAAATCCATGGTACAAAACCCAACATTGATTGCTCAGTTTTGTGTTGCTTTATAAAGCAAAACCATCCATTTGCATGAATGTAAACAGTTATTTTTGTCCATGCTGGGGTTGAACTCAAGTCTTAGAATGCTAAGCAAGCACTCTGTCTATCACTGAGCTATTTCCCCAGCTCTTGCTATTTTGGGACAGGGTCTTGATATATAGCACAGGTTGGCCTTGAACTTGGTATTCTGCCTCAGACTTCTCAGAGTGCCTGGATTAGCAATGTACCACCATACCAGACTAAAAACAGAATTTGCCTGAGTTTCTTCTGTGTACTGTTCCTAGAGAGTTGTGATTACAGTTTAGTGATTTAATCTCTAACAAATGATTCAGAAGGAACTGCTAGACACTGGCAATTCCATAGTGGGTTACAAAGGGAGTCCAGTTTAGAATACTCTCTGCTCCCCCACTCGTATATGTCAATTAATCCATAGGTTTCCACTGCGCAGGCCTTAACGTCTCGTAGATGAAGAGAACATAGCAGAATACTACAGTCCAGGACCTGCCAATACAACTTTATTTGATGAGTGAAAAGAGAATATTCCAGAAACTTAGCTTCTAGTCCAAGAACCTTTTCATTATAAGTCACCGTTTTTCATCTCATGAAACAGACTTTAGTATAAGAGTTCTGTGTAGAAATAGTGAATTACAAGGCGTGTAACTAACCTAGAAGCTTCTGCTTTTGAACTCACTTGTGAACATTACACTTTTTTAAAATTTATTCTTAAATTGTCCCTAGTTATCAATAAGCAGAGAGAAAATACTAATGTCCCGAGAGAGCAGGCCTCCTCGGAGACAGAGTTTTGCTAAACAAGGTTAAAAATGGAACATCCAAAACCTTTTTCAGTTCTGTTTCAACTAAATCCAATTTGAATTCTAAGAGAGTAACAGTTCATGGATAATGAACAAAGTTGTCTGAACTCGGGAAGAAAAATCAATGCAGTTCTGTCTGGGAAGCAATTCTTCTTAGTGCCATGTCTTTTATGATGATGTTATATATAATTCATGTAAAGTTTTTCTATTTTTTAATATCAAGACAAAATGTAATAATAAACTTTGGGTTTATTATCAGGTTTAAAAAATAAAAGATAGCATAGAGAAGCTCACCATGGAAACTTCCCATGGCGGGGACTTTGTCTTCCACTCAGTCTTCCATCTGCTCAGCATTTGTGTTCAGGAGCCTTCCAAGGGTTCCTCACAAAACGCTTCTCACCAGCAAGCAATAGAGATCGTATTTCCTGAAACCGTGTTCAGGGTCTCGGTATCTTCTTGACTGTAGACAAAACCATACTGAAGCGACAACGTTCTACAGCTGCTTGTCTCTCTCCGGGACTACAGTTTCCTTTGAGACTATGAAGTAGACAACCCTGCAGTGGGGCCTGCCACTCAAACGTGGCAGGGTGCAGAGGTAGAATGTTCCTTTTGATTTTGGTATCTGTCCTCACTCACTAAAATAGACTTCACAAGGTCAACATTTCATCTCCTTTATAACCAAAACTGCCTTAAAACACTTCATAGAAAATTCTGTCACTGTATGGACATTGGGTATAATTCAGATATAGAATCTAGCATAAGACTGGACTCCTGTGTCACCTTAACCTCCTGTTAACTCCTCTCAGACATACTCTCTTACTCCTTATCCCTCAACTTCATGCTCTCTCTGTTTTAAATTAACTAATCAACATTAGTTTGCACTATCCGTGTACTCCTAGGTTGGGAGCCATCCAGTGGAGTATATTCAACCTACTAGAGGCCATACCTCTTTAGAAAATCATCTCTCTCCTTCCTCAGAAGCCATCAACTGTTTATAGTTACTCAGTTGGGGGGGTGGGGCTCATGAGCCCCTTCTCTATCTATGCTAGAATGTCACCTGGCTTGTTCTTGTTCTGATCTTATACATGTAACCACAGCTATTGTGCAGCATCCTGTCATGTCCCAAAGACACTGTTTCATTCCAGTCTTCCCAAATTCTGGCTCTTACAATCTTTTTACACCCCTTTTATCTCCACGGTCCTGAGTGTGTGCAAATATATGTATAATTTGTGGCTAATATATATCCATCTCATTTGTGGCTGAGAACTCCACTGACACTTATCCTCTGTACTCTGGCTAGTTGTGAGTTTCTCTGTTAACCACCAACCACTGTACAAAGAAACTTCTCTGGTGATGACCTATTTGTTTTTTTATCTCCCAAGATTCAAACTCTAAAACTAGTTAACAAAGAATACAATAAACAAAAATAATTGAACTGATATGTAAAAAATGGACTTCTGCTCAAATTAGAGAATTTGTGAAAGCTGGTAAAATTTTACAATACTACCAGTATATCCAAATATTTCGAAAAGTGAGATCTTCAAATTTGCCATAGCAGCAGGTATTTGGGGCTGGAAATATCTTAGAGATTGTATGTTATATTGGTTTCAAAAATGTCTTATTATAGAAAACGTCACAGATTTTCATTTCAACATTACTTAGTAGCAGTCATGGTGGATAATAAAAATCTAAGGAAACCACTGGAGAAAGGTGTCAGATGCCAAAACTTCCTCATTTAACTTCAATTTGCCAGCCAATTTATAAAGAATGAAAGGCATTACCCGAGGTAGATTTCTCTCATTCGGAGGCACTGTACTTCCGTAAGGATGCTATTCAGCACGCATCAATAACCAGGTGTAGACACCTGCCAGAGATGCAGATTCTACTTCACATAACAGGACCAATTTTGCAGGCTAGTTTTGTAAACAGAGGATGATTACTTCTTCAACAGAGATCAGATGAAATAAAATAGAAACGTTAGCTGTTTCCTCTATGGTGACATGCAGGGAGTCCCCTTCAGGGTTGATTAACTTTACATAGGAATCTAAAATAATTATGACTACACACGCTGTAGAGTGAAATGTTCCCATCAGGCAGTGATTATCACCAGGATCAAGAAGAGGATTTCAGCGAGGCAATCAGAAATCACCAATTATGCAGAGTATCTGCAAGAGATGATGTTAGTGCAGAAATGCATAACTGGGAAAGGTTTTTTAAGGAAGCAGATGGGCTCATTTGGGCTCCTGACAGTCAACTTATGTGAACTATGTGAATAAATTCAAACAGATTTTGACCCATGGCAACAGCCAACTTGTAAAGTCACATCCTTTATTACTCTTACTGCATACTAAAGAATATGCAGATACACTCTTCAGCCCCAGCTATGGAAAAGAAAACAGAGCAATCCCCATTAAAGCTGATTTTATTCCTCCTGTAATTTGGCTGCCCCAAGCATTAGTTTAAAATTTGCATATCAATTAGGAGTAAGACATATACTTTGCTTACCTGCTTTGGAGTCTTATCTATGAGTCTGTGACAGTTAGTTTCATTTGGCAACTTAATTGGATGTGGAATCAAATATATATATATATATATATATATATATATATATATATATATATATATATATATATATTCAACTCTGGAGTCCCATGAGTATTTCCTGTAAGGTGAACCCTCCCTCAGAGTGAGGGCACCTTGCAGCAGCATTCTCTAAGAGAAAGAGATCTATGGAGAAAGCTGCTTTTGCTTGTCTACCTTCTCTCCTTGCTAGCTAGTGCATCTACTCAGATGCAGCCATGACTTCTGCAGTTCTTCGGCTGGAACCACCTTCTCAAGCCTTCCAGTGTGGACTAAAAGACTGAACGACTATCAAATTCTCAGCCTCTCTGGAATGCAGATAGCCCTTGCTAGACTATTCAGCCCATACCATGTGAGCCAATCTGATGGTTTCCTTTGTCATTTACATTCATTCCATCTGGTCTGTTCCTGTAAAACACACTAAATCAGGTTTCATCTTCAGTATTTACCCTACAGGTCACTCATTCTGAAACTGGACAGCTTTCTGCCAGCTCACAAGTAGATTCTAGCCAACAGAAGTTCCTCCAAAATGGAACTTTTGTTGATACATAATTCACATCTCCACATCTCAAAAGGGAAATACTTAGAGTAGACAGAATTAAACCTCTTGTCTACCTAACAAAACTATTAAGTATCAACACAGGTGTTTCCATAATCTGCTGCTGATAGATAAAGCACACACAAACGTAGGGACTCCAGGTGACACTGATGTGTTTCTTAGGGTTGCACTACTTGGCCTGGAAGGTTCTGCTGATCTCACCATTCTTTTCGTGCATGTCAATATCACCTGGTCCAGAAGGCCCAAGACAGCTTCAGTGGAATATTGTACTGGGGCAGTTAGGTTCTCTTGTAAGTGGTCTCTCTTTGTCAAGAAGGCTGGACCAACATCCTTTCATGGGCATCTTCTACAATGTTCCAAAAAAAGCAACAGCAAAAAAGTTTCAGGTGCTTTAAACCTGAACTCAGAATGAGTCTGTTGCTCCAAACTCATTATTGGAACAACTGACTGCATAGGCTGACTAGGTACAGTGGTTCCATCTTGTCTGTGGATTTCACTTCCATGGTTTTGGTTTTCCGTAGGCAACCATATTCTGAAAACAGTAAGTATAAAATTACAGAAGAAGAGATCTGAGTTTTACCTTGTACTCTGTTCTGAGTAGCATGAGAAATCTGACCTTACCCTGCTCTGTCCTGCCAAGAATGTGACTCCTCTCTTCCCAGTGTGTCCATGGAGCATGCTCCGTGCACTCATTATTCTCCTAGTAGCTGTCTTGGCTTTCAAACCAAATGTTGCAATATTGTAGTGTTTGTGTTCAAGTAACTCTTTCTTAATATTTACCCCCAAAATGCAAGCAGAACGATACATATAAGTGAAACAGTGAACATTCTTAACCTAATAAGAAAGAATGGCATGCTGCAATTGTATGGTTTACTGTAAGAACACCACTCTTCCATCTGTGGCATTATCAAGAAGGAAAAAAGAAGTCCTGGTAATTTTCCTACCATTAGCTCACACTGCAGCATCGATGGGGATGGTAGCAGGTGCTCTGTGAGTATGGAAAGGGCATTACATCTATGGAGAAGATGTTTCCGTTGAAGGCAATATGCAGCACCTTTTGACATTAAACTTACGTGAGAAATTCAGCAAGAGATCCCCCAAAACAAGTAGCTCCAAGGCATTTACTTTATATCATGAGCTATACTTTCCATTTCACACTGCCAAGCTAAGTCTGGGTTTGAACTGTAGTTTCACACTTGAGCAAGTTGCTTGCTTTGTTTGAGCCTCAGTTTCCCCATCTGTAATGTAAGAAATCAGAGCGGCATCAGCCCACAAATTTTTTTTGCAAGATTTAATCAGGTGAAATTTGCCGTGGGTAAATATGCATTTTAAAAAGTATCATTTGCATCGGGTTCGGTATCTAGGCACCCACTTGTTGAAATGGACTTTGCTTCTGAAGGAACAGCAGTGAAACACAGCAAGCATGAAGGATCTTGGGTAATGTTCTTCCTCATCAGTTCTCCGTTTTAACAAGCCAGAGCAGCATTAGACATAAGCCCAGCCTCTTGCCATTTGCAGCAAATGGGTTCATTCCACACCTTCTGTAAATACTTGGCCACAGGAGAGAGTCCTAATCCTGCCTATTTGGCTTTATTATCAGTGAAAACTTGGAAATCATCCAGGAAAATTAGTAGGTACTCCCTAAAAAATTAACTTGATTTGTAACCTAATAAATTTCACCAAACAATAAAACCTCGAGGAAGCCCCCACCCCTCTTTCTTCTAAGGATAATCTGCAGAGTTTGATGTCTTTCCAATTGAGAGCTGTTAAGTGGAGCAAAAGCGGGTGCTCCCAGTTTACGAGGTTGCCATTTGGTAACCTGGAGGTGGCAGATGTGAAGGCCAAAAGTGGAAGACGGTACTGGGGCCAGCACTGGGCGCCTCCAGCTGCTTTCCTGATGGACTGTTTGTCAAAGTTTCTCTTATTTGGAACGTGACTCTGTGCAAGTGGCTGTAGGTCTTCGAATAAATATTCCATTAGTCATGATGGCTCTGAAAGCTTAAAGCTGTGAAGGACACATTGGAATCTCCGTGATTTATGATAACGCGCTGAAGGAAACTTGATCATTTCAGCCCTGCCATGTGTAGCCGGGTGGAATGTGCAAATGAACTGAACTAGCAAACCCCACAGATTTTGTTTCTTGATTAAAAAAAAAAAAAAAAAAAGCCTTAAGTCAGATCAGCTAACAGGCGATTTGAAACAGGGATTTAGCAAAGCAGCTGTTTCAAATGAAGTCTCAGATACTTTCCTCGCCCTTCCCCCCTTCCATATTTTTCTTGTGAGAATTCGGGGTAGTTTCTTTTCCAAAAGTTTCTTGATGCTGCATGTCAGCGATTAAAAACTCAACAGCCTGGCGTCGTCTGCTGTGTGTCTGTGTTACTTCTTCATTCTCTTGCTCCCTGCAGGAAAGGTAGTGTGTCTTAGCCACCCTGGGATGCCCATTTGATCCTATGCCTGTACATGCTAATTTTTATATGAAATATATAAAATCATTTAACCCAGAAGCTCTATAGAATGTACACTTGTAAATTTTAGTATATTATTAGATTTTTATTATTATTATATGTACCTAGAGAGAAATACAGAGAAGTCTGGTGCTTTTCTAAACTGCATACAAGCTGCGAGATAGATCCAAGTCTCTAGACTTAGACCTTCATGTTAGCACAGTAAGTACACAATAAATATTTATTGAAGGAATGGGTGGACCGTTGTGGACGTTGTGTGCATCACTGGGCATTGCAGATGAATGAACAGAGCATTTAGAGATTTCAGAATCTATAATGCGCATGGGCACTTCTCTTCCAGAAACCAGGATTCTGTGACCTCTGAATAAAACAAACTGGCTGAAAGGGATGAGTAATTCATAGGCAAAGACCAAGTCATCTGCTCAGCCCCTCTGTACTTTCCCACAGCGGCGGGAGCTGTGACAGGGTCAGCCTCCTTGTGTTCAGTGTTCCCTTCCTTTGGCACAGACACACAGTCACTTATCTAAAACACTTGGGCAAAAATGCAAAATATTTTAGACTTTGCAAAGGAAATCGTGTCTGAGTACAGCGCATGTGTATGCCCAAGGCAATATCACATAACAGAGATTTCTGCAGCCGAACGGGCATTCTTTCTTCACAGACTCAGTATGTGAGTAGCCTCACATTAGATTACAGCAGGCCCTATGACCCAGTGGGCCCTGGAGCCAAACTTACAGAAACATTTACAATTTCAGAATTTTCAGCTTAAGAATTGTGGGTAATGGATTTTGAACTTGAATCCCAGTGAGAGGCCAATCATAAGTAAATCTGCAGGAGACATTCTGAATTACTTTTAACCTTTTGAAAAGCAAACAAGCACAGGCCACTTTGCCTCACGGATGACGACACACGGCAGCTTTACGTAACAGTTTCTTTACCTCGCTAATGAAACAAAAGTCTAACATATGTTTTGTTGTTATTCTTGGTTTGTTTTTTTTTTCTTGTTGTTGTCTGTTTGTTTTTGTTTTTTTCTTTTTTTAGACTGTTATAGTTCCCTAAGCACAGGTACACTGCAAAAAGAACCTGTGTAAAATCAGGACAAATGCTGTAGGTCTTCGGGCATCTTACAGCTCAGGCTTGCAGGGGTGGGGGTGGGGGTGGGGGTAGGGTGGGGGTGGGTGAGGAGGTGAGTGGGGTGATTTGAAGTAACTACTCCTCACATTCTTGCCCTCTTGAAATCACAAGCCAAAGTTCCTTCTCCTCAAAGGTTTTCTGAAATTGTAGTTTATTTCTCCAGGAGCACCTGTCTTGCAGGTTTGATCTTATGTGTAAACCACAACTGTTTTGGAAGGGAACGTTACCTAAGAGCCTCTCGAGAAAATTCAGAGAGAGGTGGACAATCTATCAATATGTGACGGCTGCAGAGCTTTTGCTCAGCCCAAAATGCTAGAAAATCCATATTTCCTTGATGTGATCTCCACCAACCAAAATGTCTCTACCTAAACCACACACAGAAAGAGCTTCCATCTGATGTTCAGGTAAAGAAGGCATCGGAAACTCCTGGTTTTCCCAAGGCAAGTGGGAGAAATTACGTGGGGAGGGAAGAGCACCTGGTCCATCACATCTTTAGTTTAGATGCCTGATTCTTGACTTCTAGCCTCTCAGGAACCAGCAAGCCACAGTGATAGTTCATCCTCCCGTTTGAGCTTCCAGAATGCAGCGACAGCATAAAAGCATGAGCCACTGTGCCTGCCTTCTAGGCGTCTATTAAATGCCATATCTTCAAGTAACTTTCCCTGGTCACAGAGACTATATGAAAGCTCTGCTTTTCTTTGAAATGATTTCGTCTACTTTTCATTATATGGTTGTTTTTTTTTTTTTTGATGTGACTGAAATCCCTTAAAACGCTTGAGTTCTTTTAGGCCTGGAACTCCCAGCCTGCTTACTCCATCTGCGACTGCTTCACTTTCCCAGTACCCACTAGAGCTCCCGGAAGACATAAGTATTCAATTGCATAACACCTGACACATTCATTTCTATAAATGAAGCTAATGTGGCTTTTGTCACCTCTCTCTTTACTTATTGAAGAATCGTGTATGTGGTGAGTGAGTCTCTTGCCTTCTGCCTCCTGATTCTGCCCTGTTCTTCAGAAGTCAAATGGTCATAGAGACAACCCCTTTGAGCTGTTGAAGTCAGACACAAACACAAGGAGTTGTGATGTCATTGACTTGTCCAACCAATTCAGAAGAGAATGTTCTGAAATCCTTGGATCTAAAAGCTAGAATTTCTCATGAGAAGTGGGAAACAGTTTCCTGAGAATAATTATATAGGTTGAAGCCCCCTGTGTCCCACGGTAACTAACTGCTTAGAGCAAGGTAGCCCCAACTGACAACAGCAAACGAAGATACAAAAGCTTGGTGGTGGGCATCGACCTGGAGACCAACCTCACGCCCTTACAGATTCAAGAAAAAAGTTCAAGTCAAAGAATCCATTACTGTAAAGGGAGAGGAAGGAGAGAGGTAGGAATAGTCAGCACTTGCTGTTGAGATGCACAGGGTATTTATTTTGGAGACAGGGGAGGCTGGAAGGTGAGACGTTTCTGACTGGACATTTTCTTTATTGCCTACTCAAGCAACCATGATTCAATGTTGATCTCTCTCTCTCTCTCTCTCTCTCTCTCTCTCTCTCTGTGTGTGTGTGTGTACTGTGTCTGCACGTGTGCACAAGCATGCTTTCAGAGGAGTGGAATGGTACTTCAAACAAATAAGCTTGCAGCCGCCAACAGCTGTTCCTGGTTTCTTTTAATAATCCGTGACAAAAATATTGAGTGTACACTAATGCAAACAGCTAAACAATGAAATGAAAGCAGGCAGAGGCAATCACTTGCTCTAACTCTCTCCACTCTATTTGAATATACAGCGTGGGTTGAGATGTTGAACTAGCCGGCGGTGCCAATGCTTTGTGTCATGGATTTATTTTTTTAATCCATTCTTGCGTTCAAGAACTGGAAGTTGATACAGTTGTAAAGGAGATCTTTCTGCCTTATTAGTTCATTCTTATTTCTTTTTTCCTTCGTGTCATTCTCTGGTTCTTTTATTTTTAACTTGGCTAGACCTTGGGGCCCTTTCGGATGAAGACGTCATAGAAAAGATGAACTATAAATTATCTTAATAAGGGCAGCAGACTTTGTCTTGGATGGGGAGAAAGGGTCATCAGGTACCCTCCCATAGTGCTTACCACTTCTTGCATGGACTCTTTCTTGATCAGGGTCTTTGTACATGTTATTAGTCTAGAGAGCAAGACTATGAGGGTAGGAGATAGCATGGGGGGTGTAAAGCATGGGCTTTAAAACAGAGAAAATTGGTCCTGAAGACACAAACATTTCATTGTCTGTATATCAATTTCCTGGGCTGCTCCAACAGATCACCAGAATTGTAGTAGGGTACACGACAAATAAGATTTCTCACAGTTCTGGAGGTCAGGAGTCTAAATTCCCGCTGCTGACCTGGCCATGGGTCCCTCTGGAGGTTTTGGCAGTCCTCCTCCTACCAGCTGCTGGCTATTGTCTGTCCAGCAGACTGTCTCTCCAGTCTCTGTCTCTGGGATGGCAATGTCTCCTCCTGTTCCTCTTCTTTGTTAAGATCACTGGCCAGAGGACTAAGGTCCTCCCCTGTAACAGAGGTGATTTTTTTTTTTTCTTCTCAAAATCGTTAGCTTGTTTATAGAGCCAAGAGGCTTGTCCCAAACTATGTTTGTGGTCATCATTTCAGATTTCCTCAAATTTATTTGCAAATGGTTGACTTATGTTCTTAGGTTTATTTTTATATTCTTTCTGGTTATTGTATTTTGGAAAGGTTATACACATCATATATATATATATATATATATATATATATATATTACATATATATTTTTTTACATATATATAGACTTATATATAAATTGCATATATATAATTTTAAGAATTAATTTTGATTTTTATTCATGTGAATGTCTGTGTATCTTTATGTGTGCCACATGAATGGAGTCAGCAGGAGACGCTGGATTCCCTGGAGCTAGAGTTACAGGGAGTTGTGAGCCTCCTGGTGCAGGTGCTGGGAACAAGACAAAGAATCTCTGCAGGAGCAAAAGGTTTCTTAACTGTTGGTCTATTTGTCTATCCACCGCTAACATATTTTTACGTCCTATATTTTTTTCATAATTAGTCAGGCTAAGGAACTGAATGTTATAAACTTCTCAAAGAAACAGCTAGTGAATTTAGCAAGTAACTTTGCCAATTATTCTATTTTATTAGATTTGCTGCAGATTTTTCCAATATTGTAATTTATATGCTTAGTCCATCTGTTTGCATTATTTCTTGTTCATCAAGATTTTAGTATATTATTGTATTAATTTCTTCAAGGCTCTCTGTTACTTCCATAGTTCAAAATTATATTTGTCTTTTTAAGACAGCTTCCTCTGACCCTATGTTACCAGGCAATTTTTGTTTGTTTCCCAATTTGTATATTAACTGTAGGACTCAACACGTACTTACCAGAGAGTGTTACCTCTGTCATTATTACGTTATGAATTGGTCAGATTTTCTCTCTGGCTCAGTTTAATGACTGTTCCACAGGTACATGCAAACTCTTCTCTTTTCGCAGTTAAAAATCAAGTAAAACTTTATTTTGTATTATTAATCATGTTATTTACATCTATTCTATTCATAATTATTTTTTGAGCTGGGCCAAGTCTAAAATAATAGCTATAAAAAATCTTTAGCATCTCTTTTTTGTTTCCTGTATGACAATCATAACTGACAGCTGTGGTCCAGCCTTTCTCCATCTAACTTGCTTATAATTCTGTCACTGCCTTGTTTCCCCAGTTCATTCTTTCTAAAGCTGAGATTAGGACCTCTGCTTTTCTCCTTTTCGTGATTATTTCTTCTATTTTTTGAGAATTTCTGCATTCCTATGATGGGTTTTGATCAAATCCAGCCCTAGTCCTCCTCTTTCCTCTCATGATCTCTTGTGTTATTTAACTCTAAACCCACTACGTACACTTAGTACTACAGTCAGTGTGTGCAAGGGTGTAGGATCATCCACCAGTACATGGGGAGTCTCTCAGGGGCCTCAGCCCTAAAGAAAGCTGTCTCTGCCTCCCCCAGCAGTTGCTGAAAGACCTCAGCTGGAGGTGGGACTCCCTGAGCCCTCCTCCATCCGTGCTGGGCTTTGAACTGGCTTGATCTTGTGTAGATAAGACTCTTGATTTTCTATGTGCTTGCTTATATTTTTCCCATGTGTACTTTTCATATTTTGGTTTTCAACTTTTCTGAGTTGCCTTACGTCAAGTATTCATTATGTAACAAACCCATCTAATTAAGTTTATCTTTATAATTCCAAAATATATCTTCTTCTTTTTAACAGGCAAATGCCATCTGTGCACTAATACACAAAAGTCTGCTCTTAGGTGAATGAAACTTTTGATTCCATCATCTCTGTTGGAGAAGCTTATTTTTCATTGTGTTTAAAATAATTGTTTTTACACACGGTTGGAAAAAGGGCCGCCTGGGTTTTTGGCGGTTTGCATTGTCTGCAGGTGTTGAATTTATGTGGGGGATGTTGACTGGTAATAATCTGCATACACTATCAGTAGAACACCTGAGGAGTTCTGAATCAATAAAAACACCTGAGCTGAGACGCTCAGAGTTCCACTGTCAATTGCATATGGTGCTGACCAGGACAGCGGCTCCCTCTTCGGAGCTCTAGCAGGATTCACACCTATGAAAATGCCTCCGATCTCTCCCTTGGTGAACCACCGCAGCAACGTTCAACTCTGTCTTTGTTTTAACTTGCATGATTTTTAATATAAAACCTACATTTTCTTTCTATGTGTGTTTCTTGGTTCTTATAAACGGAAATATTTTCACGTCTGTTCCGTAGAACTGTCACTAACGCTGCCCTTCTTTCTCTTCATTTTGAAAAACTGTTTTGATTCTCTATCAACAATGATACATTACGTTTTGTTCTGTTTCCTACCCCTTTTCCCGGCACCACTGAAATTTTGTATGACCATTATGCTTGTCTTAATTTTTGTCTTTTTACCCTCATCTTTTATGGCGTAGCTTCACTACTTCAATAATAGTCTGAACCTAACCCTCGTGGGCTGATGGCTGCTTCTAGAGCCTAGCTTCCACTGTGAACCTCCTTTGCCCACTTCCGAGCTAAGCAGTCTTCCTTGATTTTGAGAACTCCCTGAAGCAAAAGAGCAAACACCTTCTACCGCAGCCTGCAGAAGTAGGTCCAGGGATTCGGCCAGAGAGGCAAAAGCATGTGCTGCAGCATGGCCTTTCCGTCCTGCCAGAGCCTCAGCATGGGTCACCTGTAGGCCCCCACGAACTCTCTCTTCCCTCCGTGGGTGTGCTCCAAGAGCCTCACTACCCAGCACCCCTCCACCACCACCCGGCTGCCATTGCATTGCTGTCTGTGCTTCTACTGTAGAGCAAACCTGACTTTTTCCAGCAGCCTGGTTCCTGCTGCCGGCTGCCTCTCTGGCTACTGCTTGGCTCCCTTGCTACAGTGCTGTGGACCCTGGGGTCCTGGCCACCATCCCCTGTACCCACCAAGAGCACCAAATGATGCTAAGGACCACTGAGCTGCCTGCACATTTCCCCTTTGTGGAAGTCTGGCTCTGTGAGGCTAGGGAACTCCAGGGCTTGAGACCACCCCCATAGAAAAGCCTGCCCCCGGCCCCCACCCCCCGACTCCCCCCAACACCCGGCCAGAGGTGACTACCAGGGACCCCACTCTTGGCTGCCTGCAGAGTCCCCCAACCTGGCAGAGCAGCCCAAGCTGAGCCCTCAACCCTCTCCAGACTAGCTAAATAAGGGTAAAAAAAAAAAATCCCAATCACAAGCAACCCTAGAAAGCTCTGGGCACCCCTCCACCAACACTATATAAAGAGCAACTTTCCGCACACAGCTATGAGAGCTGTGTGGTTCCTGAGCTCCAGAATGCCAGGCCATTTTCCCATCTCTGTTTAATAAAAACACTGACATACCTCCATGATTTCAGCAAGTATAAGTGGCTCTGTGATAATGGTTTGGTTGGTTCATACAGCCTCTCTTCTGAGCTTATCTTCTTTGCCTTCTGGGCAGCCACGTTGCTGCTGCTTTGTTTCCCATGAGAACAGGCCAGGCCATGTGACTTGCGCAGTTGCACACTAGTCAGCAGCTAGCCAGGCTTCCCAGGGACAGAGCCCCAAAACTAGATCTAGTCAACATAAGCACACACCAAAAGTTTGCTTGTCAATATAGCTGGTCAAAAATGAATGTCACAATCTGAAAATCATCACACATCATTGCAAAGATATATAAGATTGTTTTCAAAAATTTAAAAGCATCCAAGCCCCCAAAATCTTGCCTTCATCCAACCTAACAGTGTGACTGATCATGGGAAGGTTATGACGCAACTGTGTCTCGGCTTCTTCAGTTGCTCAGTAGCAGTGTGCTCACGTCTCCTTTATCATGTCAGAGTGCTTTAGAACCCCCCTGTCCATACTAAAAGTCGTGCAAATGTTCTGTCTCATGCTGTTGTTACCACTGCATTGTTTTCTTGCGTGTATCTTGATTCATGTTAGGGGAAGGAACTCTCCTTGTTACTGACAATGTCTTTATAAAATTTAAATTGCTGATAATTACTTATAAAATGTCTATCACACCTAATAGACTATATGTTCCACGAAAAAGAAAAAGGACCTGGTGCTGTTCTTCCAGGCTTTTCTAGAAAAACAGCATGAGTATAGAATGGCTCAATGAGTCTCTGGTCTGTGAACAGATAAATGAATCGATTAGTCACTAAGCTATCACTACTAAGTTAGCTCCCTTCATGAGCTAGTTCTGGAAGTAAACTCTGAGTTTTGAATTCATCCACTCATTCCAGAGAGTACTCATTTCTTCTGTGAGCTTGGAAACACCTTTTAAAGCTGTACTGATTTCTTCAGTGGAAAATATAGTTCAGACTGACAGCTCACCCTAACCCATCACTCTCCTCATCAGGACACATACGCTGACTTAAGTTATTTTGACACATAATATTTTTCCTTATTAAGTTATCCAGATTGTGTGATCATTTAAGAAAAAATAAATTAGAAGGAATATCAGCTATGTCTCTAGCCCATACCTTCTCGTATCACCTTAGAAACAGTTATTAGTAATTCTCATGTGTGGGTAAAGATGGGCTAATTTTGAACTCCCTGATGTAGAAAATCACTTTCTTTGGCAATCTGCCATGCTTTTTAAATGGTGCTCTCCCAGAGTCAAAATTAAGCCTCAAACCTAACGGTGACACATTGTTACGAACACTGCTGATTTTCAGGCAATTTGAGTTGACTCGGGAACACAGGTTTTGTTAAGTTAACTCTGGGTGAGATAAAATTGTCCTTCCAAGTACCCGGAGACAGGCTTCCTACGGACACACCAAGGCTAAGCCTCATGTGTCTGACGGGAGACTGAAGAGGGCATCCGAGAGAGGGAACTAGCACTTAGTGTGCCCCAGTCTGCAAGGCACAACGTCTCATTTAATCCTCATAATCACCCCTTGAATCCTGTAATTACATCTCTTTCAGGTGGGAGGCAATGGAGCTTCGGGGTCTAGCTAGGAAGAAATGGCTGATGTTTAACCATTCCTCACTGCTGACAGCATCAGCTCGCCCCAGACCTCAATTATACAACTTTGACTTCATCCCTGTACTTGCCATCCACTGTATCTGACCTCACCTTGCAGGGAGCCTTTCCCCTATTGTACCCCACTTGCCTCCAGATGTAACTCTACTATAGATACCTACTACTCACATGGGGCTGCCACACCTTTGTCCCAACCTTAGGTATAGTTACGGAGAAAGCAATTTTGAAAAGTTATCAGTGGTTTGTTTGGGCATTGGGCTTTCATGGGCATGTAGGCTCCATTTTATGAAATTTGGTCTTCTCTTCATTTGACCATCTTCTTCCTGTGTTCTCCTCTCGATCTTTTTTTTTTTAATTATTATTTTATTTCACATATATGAGTGTTTCGTCTGCATGTATGTCTGTCAGGTACATGGAACTGGAGTTACAGACAATTGTGAGCCACCATGTGGTAGCTGGGAATTGAACCTGGGTCCTCTGCAAAAGCAGCCAGTACTCTTAACCACTGAGCCCCTCTCTAGTCCCCCGACCCCAAATTCTGTTTTTACTCCCCAGTGTCTTTTGCTCTTATTCTCTGTGAGCTACAAAGTTCTCAGGCACCAGTCACACTTTGAGGACTTCCCTATCATTTCTGTTCTGGTGAATCATGCCCATTTCTCATCTGTATTTTTGAGCTCAAGAGTTGTATTTTCAACACTCGGTTGGACATCTGATAAACTTTTGCTATGGTAATTTGGATATTCTGTTAATACTGATCAAAGACCTGTCAAGTCATCTCAATGATGCTCATTCATCTCTATGCTGAGCTTGAGCTTCAAAGCAACAAGCCAGGTTGGTCTTTGCTCTCTAGTTGGATGACTGTCACCACTTAGTCAACTGTGCTTAAAACCTAATGTTACATTTGTCTTTCCTTTGTCCTTGACAGTGTCCTAGGACTGTGGTCCTAGTTAGGGTTACTATTTCTAAGATGAAACACAATGAACTAAAGCATCCTGGGAAGGAAAGGGTTTATTTGACTTCTGCTTTCACATTGCTGTTCATCATTGAAGGAAGTCAGAACAGAGCTCAAATATGGCAGGACCCTGGAGGCAGGAGCTGAAGCAGGGGCCATAGAGGAGTGCTGCTCAGTGGATTGCGCCTCATGGCTTTCTCATCCTGCTTTCTTACAGAACCCAGGACCACCCGCCCACCCACAATGGGTTGGTTTCTCCCACACCAATCACTAATTTTAAAAAATGCAAATGGTCTGGTCTTCTGGAGATACTTTGTCAACTGAGGTTCCCCCCTTCTAAGATGACTCTAGCTTGTGTCAGGTTGGCATATAAACCAACCAAGACCAGCACCCACATTTATCAGATCAGTGAAGTTCATGAGTTCTTTTTATCCAGCCTTCTCCACACTTTAAATTTGTCCTTTGCTCTGATTCTAGTTAATTTCAGCTCTTTTGTTTGACCTCTTTCCTGTACTCCAAGAATTTCCTTCATTCCTCCATATATTTATCTTCAAGTTCATGTCTACTATGACATCATGCTTGTTTTTCTAAATCACAGATCTTGTTTCTTGCTTACTCCTAAGCCTCTAGTTTCACACCGTTGCTTTCAGAATGCAGTTCCACGGTAAGCATGTTAGGTTCGTCTGAGAATGAGTTCCATCTATATTCTCCCCCAGACCTAGTCAACACTACGAAACTCTGAGCTCCCTCACACTGATATGACTTCCCTGGGGCCTCCCTTGTCAGCTCTACACTGCGTGATTGGCACCCTTCCTTACTTGGCTCAGTCTACCCTCTTTGCTCCACTGTGCTCATCCCAAACCAATTTGATCTTTCAATGCCTTCAGCCATCCTATTTCGTTCCTGCATATATTTTCTTACTACTCAATTAATATCATTATGTTAGTTACATTTTGGTTGCTGTGACAAAATGCCATGATCTAGAATGAAGAGCTTGTTTGAGCTTATGGCTCCAAAAGAAGAATATGGCTGAGAGGCATGAAAACAAGAAGCAAACAAAATAACCAACGGAGAAACTGAAGGATCAGATCTTTAACCATAATCATGAAGCAGAGAGAGCACAATGGAAGTACGGTGAACATATGAACTCTGTGCCCACATGTAGTGATGTGCTGCCTCCAGAAAGACTGTACCTCCCTCTCTGTACCCTCCCCAGACAGTACCACCAACTGAGTACCAAGTGTTCAAATTCAGGAGCCAAGGGCGACCATTCTCATTCAAACCATCACATTCTACTACCTAGCCCTATATACTTAAAGCAGTCCCCATAGTCTTTAACTTTTTTGTTTGTTTGTTTTGTTTTTCTAGACAGGTTTCTCTGTTCTAACTCAGGCTGTCCGGAACTCACACTAAAGACCAGGCCGGCTTCAAACTCACAGAGATCCGACTGCCTCTACCTGCCCCTGTCCCCACAAATGCTGAGATTGAAGGCATACACTGCCACTGCCAGTCTGTCTTTAACATTTTAAACACTGTTTACAAGTCTAAATCCAAAGTCTTTTTGAGACTCAAGGTAATGTCTTAACTGTAGCCCTCTACAAAATCAAAAAGCAAATTAGTAACTTCTAATGTAAATCCCAAATTCAGTTGAGAATAAGACCACCACAATTGAGCCAAATTTGAAGCAAAGCAAGCTTTAATTAGATTAATTAAATACTGGCCAGGAAGATGGACTCTGACCAGGTCCATTCTGAGGTACCCACAGAGTGAACCTGTCACCTCCAGTGTTCCCACAGAATAACATGACTGGGAGCCATTCTGTGGGAACTCTGGAGCACAGGTGCTTAAAAACCCGAACCTGTAAGGCTAAATACTTCCCACCAGGTCCAGTCAGTGGCAAGCATCTATCCTGGTGTACTTCCTGTCTGGGTTATCTCCTGCCTACAAGCGACCAAGCACATCTGGTGCATTTGGAGCACATCTGGTGCAGTAGAGTCAACTAAATGGAATCTAGACACTCCCTGTCCAACATTCCAAGAGGCTATGCCCTTGGGCAAGGGAGATTCAGGGATTATTTCACCTGAACAGCCCCACCCAACATTCCAGGAGGTTACCTGTTTTTCTTTAAGAGATATCTTTGGCACAGTAACAAAATTTAAAACATAACTTTTGCTCTTACACTAACACCCAATGCCAAAGAATGTACATTACCATTCCAAAAGGGAATAATAGGGACATAGTGGAGAAATACTGGGCCAAAGTAAGACAAGAACCCAGCAGAGCAAACTTCAAATCCTGTAGTTTCGTGGCTAGTATCTGAGACTTTAGTTTTAAAGTGCTTTGATGGCTCTGCCCCTATGGTTTTCCTGTCTGCTATCTGTCATCTCTCCCTATATATCTCTTTCTCTCTCTTCCTCTCTCTCCCCAGACTGGTTTCATTCCTTGTATGGATCTCTCCATGACTCTCCAGCATCATGGAGTCTCCACAGAAATCCAGTATTACTGAAATTCCTTCCTGGGAGGAGATATAAGCAATTTCTATCCCTCCATCCCTCCTCCTTAAATCCTGATAACAAACTGAATAATGGTTCTGCAAAATTTCACTCTGGGGAACCAATGAGTTTATTGGAGTTCTTCATAGAGCACAGGGGAGGGTTACTTACAGAGGCGTGTGTGTTCCTCCCACAAGAGGCTGCATTTGAAAATGCTTACCCAGCAGGGACAAGGGCTTCCTTAAAGCTGCATAGACTTCCCCTCTCACCTAGACTTTCCTAACCTATCTATCTACTCTAGGCCCCTCCCTGAGGCTACATGTGTTTAGGCAGAGGTGAGTACACCAGGTGGTAGAGAACAGCTGGAAACTCACGTGAGGGTGTCAGGACCAGCTAAACCCCTCAATGAGGGATGTAAAGAGTCATCAAGCCCAGCTGGGATGATCTTTGGCAAAGCAATGCACGTGAATTCCCCAAGATGTCAGTTGTTTGGCTGACATGACACGCAGGTTCCACGTTGACGGTTTTATACAATGACCTCTCAAGGGGCCCCTGCCCTCTCAGGGTCTTCATGCAGGAACTCTCCTGCAATCTACTGCTTGGCCTCAGTGGCTCTCTGAAACCATGGAAGAAGAATCCAAGACTCTATCGCTTTTGTGTCTTTCATTCTTCTGAAGCCAACACTGTGTGGACGCCACTGCCAAATTTGGATGTCAGCTTGGCATGGACCCTGATCCCCTTGAATCACACGTGTAACATCCTTCATTTGTTATTTGCTTTTCAGGAGCAGAAAACCTGCCATGCTCAAATGTTACGCTAATGGCGTAATTCCGGTAGGAAGTTACGCTAACGGCGCTAATATTCATAACAATTACAGTCTCTCTTAGAACGCGCCTTTGCTGTAACATTGAGCTTCCTACTACTCTTTCCCCTTGAAACTTTGTATTTTGTATTTTGTTTCTGCCCTGCTTGCCCATTTTCATTTCAGACTACGGAATGCATTATGATTGATAGCCAATCCACAGAATCGATGTTATCCTGGCTTGAAGTTCTCTCTGCCAAAGAAATTACTCTATTACTTATTAATTTAGCCTCAGACAAGTTCTCGGGACATAGGCATAAAGCAGACATTTTCTTTGCCAAATATCACAAGAATGTCCTCTAGCGCAGTTACTGATATGTTGCCCTGTGAGACCACTTGAACCTGGCCTCAACGCTGCGGTGCCCTGAGCACTGTATCTCCCAGGCTCACACTAGAAAGGCCCTTTAAGCTCTGCTTATAGCATTCAAGAATTTTTCCAGTCTAAAGTTTCCCAAATTCTTAAAAATAAGTACGATAAATAAATAAATTAAATAAATAAATAAGTATTCAAGTTCCTCACAGCAACGGCCCACTACTCCGGTTCTAATTTTTGTATAACTTTTCTGTTGCTCTTATAATGACAAAGACAACTTATAGAAAGAAGGATTTGTTTGGTCTTATGGCTTCAGAGGGATGGTCTATAATGGCTAGTAGGCATGTCCACAGCAGGAAGCCAAAAGATCACATCTCCATCAAGCAAAGAGAGCAAACTGGAAGTAGGGCAAGGCTGTGAAATCTTGGAACCTTTGGAAGGTCCAAAATAGAGAGGACAACCAAAATGGCTGGATTATATAGGCAAGAATAGCCCATCCCCTTGGCTTGAAAAGTTCAGGGTCAGAGGTGAGGTATGAAAGTCAGGAGGACCCTGTAACAGGTAGGACTGAAGAATGCCGGGAAAACTTAGTGGCCAGGTTTGATATGTTATATATAACATATCACTTTGATATGTCATATAGGTATGTCAGCGAAGAGTTTGTCCTAAGTTTGAGCCCTAACATTCCACCCTTTTTGTGGACAGTAAATGAAACGATAAAGCAATGTAATCTTCTATGGCTACTCACTTCTGACATTAGGGTGTTGTTGTGGAGACCCAACACATTGTAGAAATCCACACTGTCGAAAGCAGTAGACACATGCCTTTCAGTCACAGTAAAGGCTTGGGGACCCAAGAATGATTCTGCATTAAAAACATTAAAATAACACACTTTTCAGAGGGCTACATATGTAGATTGTTTTTATCAAAATGAGAAGCATTTTTAAGTTTATAATTAGAAGACAATCAAAGGAAATTAAAAATTCTGACCTTGTGACCATGATAGTGTTAGCGGGGCTTTAGCAGAGCTAGAGCAATGGCTTATCAGAACGCCATTGATGAATGTTTAAGTTCTGAACTTGAGCATTACAATAGCATAGAGAGGGAAAGAAATCTGAAGCACTTTTATTTTTTTACATATCTTATCTCACTTAGATCTTTATAACTTGTGTTTACATACCTTCTTAGATCCTCACAACGTACTTAAAACACTTTCTTAGACCACCAGATCTTAGATCAACTTTAACCTTTTTCTACCCAATCGTTTGTCATGGACACAGGTACGGTCATTGTAAGGCAAGCTCCTTTAAATAAAGAAATAGTAAAAACGTTACTTTGAATCTTGCTTTGTGAGTTTATCTCTTTTCAGAGTCTGGTACAGAGGTAAACTGTCTTTCTCAGCTGGAGGCCTGAGGCCTGATTTTTACTTACCAAGAGACTGAGTAGGCCAAAGGTCTGAGAAGGCAGCTGAAGCCCCCAGGGTGGAATTGGGGGCTTGCTACTGGTCAGAGTGACAAAGCTACTAAGCCATCAGAGATCTGAGAAGGATGAATTATAAAATCCAAAGAACCTATGTATCAATTAAAGTGACCGAGGCTTACCAGGTACCTGAACCATCATCCCACATTCCTCCATGGTAATTTTGATTTCGTTGAGGGCAGAGTCAGTCTTTGGCCTCTAGACCAAGAAGATCCAAGAGACTTTTCTGTGGAGGAAGAACTTGGGGAACTGTCCTACCTTGTCTAGGCAAAGCAAGGCAAACTACTCCATAGTGTCCTGTTCGTCCATAGTTTGGACAGAGTCTTAGCGGTGGACCAAGTGAAGGGCAGTTTTTCGCCCAGTGGCCAGCTTTGCCACATTTTCAGCAACTTCTGGGAGGAAGTTCTTCTGTGCCCCATCATCTTCTTTGGAGGAGAACTTAGGGCTGCTGCCAGGAACTGGAACTTCTCTCTATCCCTTCCATTAAACACCTTAAATGCCAGATGAACAGATCTCTGAAGGATTTGAGGACCCTCTATCAAGTATATCTGAATTAGTTACTTTAGGCCTAACCTTGAAAACATATACAGAAGGCCTTAGTAAAATCTTGTCATTAAAGAATTATATAACAGTTTACAAGTTAGTAGCTTTTATATGATTAATATTTTATCTTTTTCTTTAATCTATTAATGTTTTAGCTTTATCTCTGTTAAGTTTCAGCCTTAAAAATTTGAGTTGAAAATTTAATTGAAGATCTTTTATCATGAACCATAAATGGAGTCTATGGGGAGACTGGGAACTTTACTTTCCTGATATTTTTTATAGTGTACCATTATAGACTATCACAGTTTTTGGTATGACTCAGTGTATCTAAATAGCTAAAGTTTAGACAAATATTACTGTGAATCTGAGTAGACTTAAGGAATTTATAAATCTTATTCATCCAGCAAGCCTATGTTGTTATTTTTTATAATATAATTTTCGAAGCCTGGTGTTGAACAAACTTAGCAAAGACATAAATGGTTACACGAGCATTTCTAAGCCAGGTTTTGATAACCTGAGTATACCTTTCTAACCTTGGGGATTTTATCATCATACAAAAATCCATACAAATCCAAAATATTCTGGAGACCTGCTGCTGCTTCCTTAGTCTGAAAGGAGATACAAAGAGAGTTTATTAAAACTAAGAAATTCCATAATTGTTACTGCCTCAGTTGGGCCACACAATGTTGTCAACTCAAGAGGGTGGAGTCATGAAGTACATGGCTTGTGCCCTTAATAAAAATGATTGTCTGCCATATGGCTGTTTTTTAAAATATTATTCTTTTAGCTCTATTTTTTTAAACAAGAGCTGAATCCAAGTTATATACACAGTATATTTTACACAGGAGTTGAATTACATATATAGTAAGTTGTAGCAAAATTAAAATTACACACATATAGATCTTTATTATTTTCCTTTTGTTACGATTTTTAATCCAAATTTTGTTGCAGACTTTATAACAATAGCCAATGAACTTACAAATCCCGAGATAAAGTTTACAGGATAATCTTAAGAGATTTTATTTTTTCGAGAACAGATTTTATTTCTCTTTGAGAGCAGAGAGCAAATAAATCAGAACAATAAAAGATTTCCAAGAGTTGAAATTGGAGATAAGAGATTTTTGGCAGTGTAGAGCAGAGCAAGATATATTTTGGGATCATTCGCTTGTGCGGTGACGGTTGTCACACTTTGTAAGAATTTGGAAACTGAATGTGCCATCTTTGGCCATTGAGCTAGGCCACACAGAGTCTGCAGTAAGATAGAGAGAGGCTTTAAGAAAATCTCTTGATTCTCAGGAGGGAATTGAGCCTGAGGAGGAAAACAGAATCATTGTGAACTCTGACATAGGAAGGGTTCCAATAAGCTCTAAGAGGGAGAAGAGACAGAGAACAATATAGCCATAAGGAGCAAGGAGGAAGAAGCAGGACCTCCACCTGCAGGGGGGCTCCAATGTCACAGAGGCCGCAGGGGAGAGAAAAGTTGCAGGACTTCCGGGATGGAGGAGAGACAGGAGGGCAAGAAGAGCATAAGGAAGCTGTAGGACTCGGCAGGCAGCTGCTAGGAGGAAGCAGGGAAACTCACAGCATACAGGCCCAGGAGGGCACCAGGAGAGATAGAGCAGATAGCTCTGAGGGGAGGAGGCAAGGAAAGTGTCAGACTCAGAAGACTGTATAGAAGCTTTGGCACTTAGGAGGCTCCTAGGGGGAGGCGAGGAAGGTACAGGAAGGAGCTGAGAGAGGGAGCAAAGGGGGCAAAGTGTGGTAGTGACAAGAATGTCAATCTGGGGCGTGCCCAAGCAGACGTAGAGACAGAAAGAAATGTCCCAAATCCCAGAGGACAGGTGGCCCTTTCTCCATGATGGGGCCCAGTAGGGTGAGGGGAAGCTTCCTGGTACACCAATGTGGCTTTCTTAGTGATGGTAGACAAAGCAGGGTGCTCTATGGTGGCACTTACCCAGTGGAGGAGAGAGAGAGAGAAGCAGTCAGAGCAGGAAGAGGAGAAAACAGCTGAAGAGGTGCACTGGGGGAGGCTTTTAGAAAAGTGGGGAGGGGCTCCAATACAAGGAGATTAGCAAGTGTCTTGGGAGAGCATTTACTGAATAGTCTAGGAGAGATGGATGATGGGAGAAGGGAGCAGGGATTGGCTGAAAAGTCAAGACTCTAGAAAGTGGAGCCAAATATGGTGAGTGGCAGAAGCCAGCAGAAATAAATAATCCGTACATACCTTAGGAGAGTCAGGTCTGCAGCTTGGTTTGGAGTGGCTGAGTTCCTTGAAGGGAACTTATGCATGCCACTCCGGTGGTTTCAGCACCAGATGAATGAAAAAGAAATAAAAACGGAAGGGTATGACTGTTCCTAGCTATGGTGGAGGAGTATAGCTAGAAGCATTGACATCTGGGAGAGTCACAGGGTAGATATGACCAGACTGAGCTTCTGGGACACGTGAGGAAAGCAGAGAGAGGAGAAAGAGGGGAACTTGGAGACCAAGAGGCCAGGAAGTCCAAAAGAGAGACCAGTAACCAAAATGGCTGGATTATATAAGAGCAGCCCAGTCCCTTGGGCTGGAGAGTTTAGGGTAGGGGATGGGGTATGCAAGTCAGGAGGACCCTGCAACAGGTGGGGACTGAGGGATGCCGGGAGAACCTATAGGCTAGGTTAATTTTGATATGTTAAGTAGATATCTCAGCCAACAGTTTGTCTGTAGTTTGCGTTTTAGCACCCACCTGCACTGATGTGCTTTCTCCAGACTCCATCTCCTATCAGCCACTACCAACTAAGTTTCAAGTGCTCAAACCCTTGGAACTATGAGGGACACTTATTATTCAAATAAACACAGTTCAATAAAAGTTTGCCATTCTATTGTCTTTCAAGCTTATGAACACAGATAATTGTGCTACTCAAAACAATTCTATACAAATTGCAAATAGTCTATTTCTTGGGTTCAGAAGCCTATCAGTAATGCTGTCATTTACGTTTTTAGGGATTAAAAACATTAGTGTCATTCTATAGGGAAAAATGAAAACAACCAAGGGGTGGCTTTGAGAGATGTTTCAGCAGTTAAGAGCACATATTGTTTTTGAAGAAGACCTGAGTTTGGTGCCTATCACCCATGTCAGACATTCACATCTTCCTATAACTCCAGCTCCAGAATAATCTGATCTCTGAGGGCACCTGTATTAATAAACATATACCCACACACATATGCACATGTTAAAAGTAAAAATAAATATTTTTTTAAAAAGTGGGATACAGAGAAGCTATTTTATTACAATCAACTAATAACATTAGGAAAAAGTTCAAGTTAAAACTCAGTGCTTATCTTTACAGCTAATTTTGGGACAAATATAACTTTAAAGATAATTTAATTAAATTCCATGAAACATTATTTATATTGATCCTATTGGAAAGATCTTAAGTGTATAATAGCACACGAGGCTAATAGTTGCTGTAGCAGAAACCGCTGATGCAGAGACTTCCACCATGGGGAAGTTTTTAGCCCCATCTCAATTCCTTCTTTCCTCTTTCTCAGTGGTAAGATACAATCGATGCTGTTAAGGAAAGTATTCGCTCCTCTTCTGGGACTTTTGCTCTTTACCTAATTTGCTTGTGCCCCGTCTGTTACAGGGTCTGAGCTGTGTCAGAATAAATAAGAGGCATATGGTCTTCCAAATGCCTTTTACAAACTGGCTTACATTCTTTCTTGCCTTTGGGATTTCTTGCAGTCCTGCCTCTTAGATGAGGTCATTTAAAAATTACTCATCTACATGTGACACTTCCCTTATGAAGTTAAACAATACACTATATACTTTTGGAAAAATCCATGATACATCTTAATTATGAGTCTGTATGCCTCCTGCTTTGTTTATTCTGGCTTAGTTATCAACATAAGCCTATAAAAGTCAAATTTTGACCACAAATGGGAGTAATAACAAAGAAACTCAAGGACAATTTGGTTCACTTTGAAAGGACATGAAGCAGAGGAAGGAAAAACCTTTTGGTCCACCACCCTTCTCTATTACATAAACACATCCCAACACCCTGTCATTATTTAGAAATGGGCCTATGCAGACTCTAAAAAAAGCCAGAGTAGACTGATAGGAAGATTTCTTACCACTTTTACATTCTGGCGGTTAAACATTATCATATAGATATAGATATAGATATAGATATAGATATAGATATACATATGTGTATGTATATGTATATGTATATCTATGTATGTATATATATATATCCTAAATAGTTTTCAGAATAATAAGCATTTCAATACTAGCTCCAGATGCTTATATGTGGTCCTAATATTATTGCACCTACTGTGTTTGTCTGTAATCATCTGTTTGTACAGAGATCTCCATGCTGTACTGTGGTTATTTAATACAGATGTGTCCACTCATCTTTTCAGCCTCAGCATCTGGTACTGTGTTTGGCTCATAAAGAAGGACTGATTCCTCAAGTCTCAAGTTGTCCTGTCATTCACATCTTCAGCCATGTTCTGAGTCCATCCACACTAGCTCTCCTTGCATCACAGCGTTTCAGAATAAGAAAGTTTCGAAAGGCAAGATTAATCGTGCCTCTTTTCAGAAACAGACAAACTTTCTGCCGCGCCAAACACACTTACATGCACAAGCCATTTCCAAACTCAGACCTTCTTTTCAAACAAGCCATGCACAATGAACAAATCAGGACAGTTGAGGCTTCCCAAAGCCCTCTTCTTGCTGGGTGTCGGCCAGGGTACACTGAATTAGACTTTCCCAATTGCTTTACTTGCAAAAAGAGAGGCAGACATTCAGGTTTTAGATTCCAACTTTCTGTATATAAGATGCAAACAACACGTTTCCTGAATTGTGAAAGCATAAATAAGCAGGCTAATGCTCCAGACGTAGTACAAGTCAGAATTCGGATTGTATACAACATTTTCTCTTCCTTATTTGCAAGTCTTTAATCAAGTTGAATTTTTAAGCTAATTACAGATTTTGAAGACCCAAAAAACTTAAAGACTTACAACATTTTTGATAATGGTGTTTAGGTGAATCAGATTTTTCTCAAATCACAGAATCCTCCGTGATGGTCAAAATATTAGATCCTCCACAGGCAAAGGTCCTCCTTTCTATGGCTGGTTTCAAACTGGGGAAACTGCTATAGATAAAAGAAGTTCATTTAGTCCTGAGATCATAGTCTAAACCCTGGGAAAGAATTATTTGCTCAGACCCAGTCAAGCCCTTTTATGACATATGGAAAAACAAAAGTCTTTTTCCACAGAGACCAGCTTTCATTAACTATGTTTTTAACCCTGTACTAGAAAGGCCAACACAAAACTAAAAAAGTGATTAAAACAAAAATATGATGTAGCTTTTACTTGGTTATTCAAGAATTTAATAGATTGTGCTAGATTTTTTTGACTATATTTTCATTCTATCAGCAGAATTTAAAGAATTATGTAGCACAGATCATGCCAGATGTAGACATTAATTCTGTGAAAAGGGCAGTTTATTCTTTGTTTAATTCAATCACTGGTTCTCAGCCCTGGAGCCCTAGAACATTCCGGCCTCTATACAATCTACTATTAAGATGCTAACTCAGACCTAGAAGGCCTCAGCCTCAGCCTCTGTACAATGTAGCCTTAAGGCTCCGAGACTCACTGCTGACTGAGCAACTCTAACTAGCTCCTTCTGAACTCAGACTCTTGTAGTTTAACTCACTCGCGTTTCTTGCTCAAACTTTCCCCAGAGTTAACTGGTTCAAACTGACTGTCTGAGCCAACTTACTGTTTCTGACCAAACTCTTCTGACTCTAGCTTCCTCTGGCTGATTTTCTGACTGTCAGACTGAACTTCTCTGCTAGGCTTCAAACTGACTCACTTTTTCATCTAATACTGACTTCTTCTCCCAAGTTGCCTCTGTATCTCTGTGTCTCTCCTTGAGCTCTCATTGCTCCATACTATCTCAGTCAGCCTCTTGGTTCATCAGTCAGATCATTTCATTGTCTCTTCATCTACCTGCTTCAGACTGCTTGCCTCATATTGTCTACTGTAAGTCACTGACCCTGAGCTAAGAGCCCCCCTTTCTATTGTGAGAGTAGGACATATCCTCACTCTGACTCACTCTGCTAATTCTTCTTCTGATTAGTCACTTTACCTGTCCTTCATTGACTTATTCAGTCATCACTTCTTGTATGACACCAACTGTTTCTGAGCTCTGCTTTCTGTGTCTGCTTCCACACTCTTTCTGTATTAGGGATTAAAGGCATGGACCACTACTACTTTTTGAATACTGGTATATGCCACCACTGCTTTCTGAATACTTGGAGTAAAGGTGGGTAGCAACATTCTTAATATTCTTTGTACATTCCATCTGGACAACACAGGCCTCTGAATGTGATTCCTTCATATAGACCCCTGGAATATAGATCATTCCTAACTTTCACACAGGCCTATTCCTCTACAGTATTACATGACCAAATTTTCTACACAAAATTGTTCAGCATAAAGACTGACCAGAGCTGGCAATGAATTGCAGAGTGCTCACCTAACAAGCATAAAGCCCTTGGTAAGACCCCAAACACCACATAAACCTGGCATGGTGGTACACACCTGTAATCCGAGAATTTCAAAGATAGAGCCAGGAGGATCAGAAATTCAAAATCATCCTCATCTACATAGTGAGTTCAAGACCAGTTTTGTATACACAAGACCCTGTCTCAGAGAATAAGCCTTGGAGGAATAACCCAAATCAAGAAAAGAATGACAGGAAAAAGCAGTGCAAATGCCACCATCAAGGCGGAGCCTTCAGTGTTCAGAAGCTTTAAAACAGAGATATTTCTCCCCAAAACTTCCTTTTAAAAGAATATTTGAGAGCTGGTGTGTAAAAAGCATGAGGCTTTTATTATCCAATGCATTGGGGTCATCTCTCACATAACCTGGAAGTCAGAATAGGAGAAAATGACCCCCAGGAGCTTCCCGCTAGACTTTTTAAAAGCGAGCAGGGACGCTCTCTGACTGGTCAGAACCCAGGAGCCGGATTGGCTCGTTAAATGTTACATAGCAACAAGGATTTCTGGGAAAACAGAGAGGTTTATGGGATAGTGAGTATTATAATGAGTACTTACATTAAATGGAGGTTAGTGCCTTTACCACTAGGGGCGCTGAACTTTTCACTATTTGAGAGCTTGGCTCAAATGGCTTCAGTGCTGGCTACAAAAGCAAAAGGACCTGTATTTAGATTCCCAACCTCAAGTAAGAAGCTGAACATAAATACATGCATCTTTAACCCCAGTAAGAAGATGGGTTAAAGAGAAAACAATCCTGAGGACTTGCTAGTCTGGATGTAAGAGTGATTCTAGGTTCATAGAGGAGATCCGTCTTAAAAAAATAAGATAGCAAAGTGATTGAAGACATTCAAGTGCCACCATTGACCTTCAGACTTGCCCACAATGTCAAATGTGTTTTTGCCTGCTTACATACATGTACACATACACTTATATACATGTACACATGGACATAAAAAAGAAGAGAATATTGCTTCACCAGCAAACTCACAGTAAGCTCAGAGTAAGCATGTGTGAAGGTGGGGGAACTTGATGGCTTTCTAAGCTTAAACTTCGATGATTTCTCCTTAGGGACCTTCCACCAGCCCCAGGTGAATATTGCATGTTTCTGTCCCGACTGGACTTCTCAGTGGTTGATGAGGATGACTGGTTGCAAAGTTCCATTCTTGGACTGGTTTTAAACTGTTTTAGACAAAGCAAGTGTATTTTTTTCTGGGCCCACCTTATGTTTTCTGAAATTGTCTGATTTATTTATATTCAGTACCTTTCCCTTGGTCTGTTAACGTGACTTATCTCTAAAGCTCATAAATAATACAAAAAACATGTTACAATGTCTACAGAGACCAGGCCAAGGCTTCCTTGGCTTAGCTTTGTTCTCTGTGCCCTTCCTAGTTTATGACTATGATTCTAACCCTTTGTGTTTAGAATTTCATGGAAAGAAGTGAAAAAATAGTAGAACTACAGCCAATGATTGAGAATGGGGAGGAAGATAGAAACCTTGGTAAAAGATGTGTGGCTCGTGCATTTTTCTTAAGCCTACGTCTAAGACAATTTGCATAGTCAACTTAGAGTGTCAGTTTTATCAAACAAAACACTGTCTGCAGAGTTTGGGTGCAGGACAGCTGGTCACACCACACTGCTGAAGAAAAGTAAGCATCCGATGACTTTAATCCTGTTTCATGTCTTTAATATGCAAATTGATATCCTTGAGACTCTAACTGTATTCTGTACAGAGCAGGATGGACACTGAATGCCTGGTGGGAAGGACCTTGACTCAGGAGTGGCACCCGGTGCTTTGAGCAATTCTGAACAGCCGATAAGCATTAAGGTTTTCTCAAGAGTCCATTTTCCTTTTAAACAGCATAGATGCCAATAGTGGTGGGTCAAGGTTACATTTTTGCACATTTGGCATCCATCTTAAACTGCAGGATATAAATTCCTCAGACAATGAATGCCTAAACTTGACAGCTACATGGAATTTGGAGAAAGAGAGTGGTGATTCTGTGACCAGATTACAGAGGCCAGTTGCATTCCAAAGGCTTTACATTTACACAGCATCTGGAATAGTTTTAAGGTTTATAGGAAACGGGAATGGATGTTGACAAAGGCAGAGTAATACACATTAAGTTCAAAGATAATACAAACAAACCCATGTAACCAGTGACATTGCACATGGAGAGATGCCTTTAATAAGAGTGGCCAGGGAGGTCTGCACTCCCCACCCCCATTTGAATGTCTAGACTTTAGGGTGGATGGAAACTAAGCTAACCAAGTGTTCCAAGCCTCTCTCTTTTTCACTATTGGATCGAGCTGAGATGACTCAGTCTCTTCCTCCTCTTGTTTCAGTAGACTATAAATTTTAGAGTTAATACTTTGGGTGAGGAAAATCATCAGAACACATGGATGAAAACCAAAAGCCTGGTGGCCATGCGCTTTACGTAAGTGTGTCCTTTGCTTGTAGAGGCTCTGTTTTTTTGGAACTATCTACCTTCTGATGCTCCATCCAGCTACCTATGATAAAAAACTGATCTCCACCAGTAAACCTCATAGTCTTTCCTTTGAGCACATGTGAAAGTGGAAACTTATCTTGACTTGGTTTTTCCGAAGAGAGCTTCCATCAGGCCCCAAAGAAAGTTGCTGGTTTTTGGTTTCTCTCCTTACTAGACTTTTAATGGTTGATGAGGACTGGGTGTTGCCAAGTTCCATTCTTGAGCTAGCTTAAAGTTCTATTCCTAATATCACTCTTTCTAAGTGCAAGAGTTGAATTTGAATTCTGAAAAGGAAGTTGATATATAGGACATATTACAAAGGAATCAAGCAAAACTGTTATTTAATAAAGTTGAAATAAGATGGAAATGTTGAAGTAATGATTTTTTTTTTTTAAATCTGCCTGTGGACAATGGTTGTTATTGAACTCTTCCAGATAGTGTCCAGAAGTAGAGAGCAAGGTACACGTTTAAGAGAAACATTACCTCTGAGTAAGACTCTTAACACTTGATTTGCCTCTCTCTGTCAAAGCCTTTTTCAGTAGTGAAGCCAAAGTCAACACCAAAAAGTTAGAGACACTCCAAATAGATAATTTCTACAAAAATCATGTATGATGTTAAATACTTCAGTATAATTGCTTGGAACTTCATGTATTACTACGACCATCAGAACCTTGTGTGTGGTTGAAATGGTCAGAGGAAACCCATTTTGAGCCATTCCTATCAATATTCCATCCACGATTCTGAACTCCTAAGGGAAATGCATAGATGACCTGCACAGGATACTTTTTACCCTCTATCTTTGCTTTCAGGCTACCTGAGATCCAACTCTGGCCCTTCTGTTATGTTAGCACATGGTTGGTTTTGTGTGAATTTGCAAGAGAAACAGGACCAATGGGATATTCTTCTCTATCTGTAGAGAAAGAGGCTTGCCCTCTAGTTTTGGCTTAGATGGCTGTGGAGGCTTGAAGAGTTGCAGCTGATAGAGGAGGCCCGCAGGGCTGGAGACTAAAGAAAGAGTCACCGTTTGCATTCAAAGGCAGTTGGCTAGCAAGTGCACATGCACACGAAGCCCAAAGGCCCGTTATGTTTCCAGTTTCCTCTAACTCTTGGAGGTGGTTAGGATTTTCTGTTCTCCAGCTCACAGCAGATTTGGTGAAGCTCATCCACCTCACTAAGGGCTTTTTTTTTCCTTTTTGCTCAGAGGCCATCAATTTAAATGCTAATCTCATGCAAAAAAAAAAAAAAAAAGAAAAAGAAAAAGAAAAAGAAAAAGTAAAACAAAAAACACCTCACAGAAAGACAAAAGATGTCTGACTAGCAATCCGAGCACTGTAGTCTAACTAAGTGGCACAGAAAAGATACTATCTTAATGGTTTGGGGCAAGTTATTTAATCTCTTTGTGCCTTATTGTACTTGAGTATAAAACGGGATTAGTTCAAGGATGACTATATACTCTGTGGGTTGAATGTGCAGGTTAAGGAGATTCATTTATAAATGATGTACTTAGAACAGTATCTGATGCATAGTAAGCAAAACAAGAGAACAGAAAGGAAATGTGAAATAGTACATCCATTCTACAGTCCAGAGACATGAACCCAACTTGCCCCCAATGTCAGTTGGTACGATGTGAGATTCAAACTTTAATTTCCTAAGCTAGGAGCTTGTGACTCTTGGAGAAGGTGCCATCTCTGCTGCCCTTGCCTGGGGAGGCTTGGCATGCAGCCACCAAGAGAAATGTTTTAGTACTTTAGAAATGTCTTAGAATTCATTCGATTTTGGAGATGTTCTTCAAATAAGAATTTAATAATTACTATTACAGAAATCTATCTGTGGTTATTTCTACCTACTGGATGATTGAAAAATTACCACGGGACACAGTGAGCTCACTCCGACACCTGGAATGTCCACAGAACCCACCCCTCAGGTTCAGTGTGAGTCAAGGCGCAATTAATTGAAGGCTCACCTCTGCTCTTTGCAGATGGTGTCTGCATCTATCCCAAGCCCACTGGGGTCTTCTTTCTACCTATTCTCTCCTTTCTTTCTTGAGAGTCATGATTCTAGATCAGTGCCTCTCAGGGTGAGTTCCAGTGAGATCCCCTGGATCACAATTACCCTCAGAGCTGGGGAAAAAACAAACAAACAAACAAAAACAAAACAGCTGAGTGATCGGCACTGGAATCACTGAATTTTAATTTCTCAGAGTAAGGTTCAGGAAGCGACTTTATTTGTGAATTTCTTCATGGAACTCATGCCACAGAGGTTGGAGAATCTCTGCACTGAACTGTCTTGATCTTGCTAATGAACTCAGCAAGGCAGAGTTGTAAAACTGTGATGTGTCCATTAAAGTTTCTAGGTAACTCCATCTCTGCTAGTTTAATTAAGTTGCTTCTACGCTCATGGTAGCTGGAAACAGTTTGCCGCTTCTGCATAAATGAAGTGTAGCTGTGCTTACAGAGTACTTCCTGATTGGTGTTTCTGAGCTGCAGATTATCATTAGCTCTGCCTTCTAGAAGCTCTAAGAAAGGCAATGGACTGTTCTTAATGCCACATCTTAATCACCCCATGTAAACGTTTCGATTTCCAAAGTCAATTAAATCCCAACTGCTCTCTGTACGTAAGTCATCCTCATTTTTAGAAAGTGGTTTAGGAAGTAGGAGCTGGAGAGATGGCTCAGTGGTTAGGAGCCCTTGTTGTCTTCAGAGAGGACTCAGGTCATATTCCCAGCATCCCCATGGTGGCTCACACCTGTCTATAATCCAGTTCCAGGAGATCTGACATCCATTTCTGACCTCCGCAGGCACCAAACATGCATGTGGTGCACATACATGCATACAGGCAAAACACTCATAAAGAAAAATATAAATAAATCTTTCAAAAGAAAGGCTTTAAGTAAACTTTAGGGGTTTCAGAGACCACTCAGTGGGGAAGAGTGCTTGCTTTGCAAATATGAGAACCCTGTTTCAGATCCCAGCATGTAAAAAGGCAAGCTCTGCTATAATCCCAGCTGCTGGGGACTTGTCTCCTCTGTTGTTCTTCCTACGTGGGGCTAAGTGATACGTTTCATTCCCCTCCATTTCTGAGAATCACCGCCTTCCATCTTTTACTTGTAGCCTGCCAGAATGGACCAGCCCAGCAACACCCGGCACTCATTCCCAGGCTCTGGGGATGAGTTCCAGACTTGAAAGTGGGAAGTTTTGGGTGGCTAAGTGTGGCTAAAAAGCCATATTAATCTAACACTCAGGTAAAGAGACGGGATGCGACTGTTTGCTGTTTTGTGTCATTCACTTAAAGAAATGATTTCAACCATTTTTTTTTTTTGTGGAAATCATATAATCTTTTTGTGAAACTGAGACAGCGTTTCAGACAGAAGAGTACTCCTGGTTTGTCTTAAGAAAATCAATGATTTCCTCATGCTTCTCTCTCTCTTACCCAAATTCTATAGTTGGATCCTGTTGTGTTCCTGTCCTCAGTTCCTTTGTGCTGCCTCCCACTGTGGTTTCTTCTGATCTGTGTGGTGTCTTTTCCCCTGTCTTTTCATGAAATTTCTCAGTTTCTAAGAAGCTTTAGATAGATTTTCAAAGAATCAGCAAAAGATCGCTAATGAAGTATTTCCTGTCTAAAGCTAAAAGGAATGCATGCCATCCTTCACCAAGTGATACCACACAGCAAGCCTATTGCTATGCTTCTGCATATACTATTTTAGTTATTTATCACTGCAAACTCATGAATACACATTAACTTGGTTTTCTTGGCTGTTTTTGTTTTGTTTGCTTCATCTGAGAAACTGGAGGTTCTGTGCAGTTAAGTAGCTTGTATGTGCTCAGACAGCCAGTAAGTTGAGTAGCAAGGCGTTAACTTCAGCCTCTGGAGCCTGAGCCATTGCTATTGCCGTTGTTCTCCAGAAGGGTTATCCAAGGACATAGAGGGAGCTGAAGTCTGTCTGCATCCTGGCTGGCAGTGCCTGCCCTGCACACCCAGATCTTTGATTTGGGGATGCCCCATCATCCCCATCTCTGTGAAGAGCCAGCTTTGGCTCCTTGGTGGAAGCATTGAGAACAGGGAGAGGAAATCCAGGGATGAGGCTTTTTACATACACTTTTCATCCAATTTAGACTTTACTTATTTATTGGTGCTTTTCTAGGTCAATGGGAAGTCGAAGAGAAGAGTGCCCCTCCTCCTGCAGCTGGAGGAGATAACTGTGCGATGGGTCTGTGGGTGGTCATTTAATGTTGCTTTCTGGGCTGAAATGATGTGGTTTCTTATGTTGTCTGTGAAACTAGCAATTATCATTCCCTCTTTGACTGAAGTAGTTATTTTTGGTGGAAAGCTATTAGGTCTTTTGACTGAGAGCATTTTGGGTACCATGTGGTTGGCCAGCTATGTTTAGATCCCTTACTCACCGACCTTGAATTAATTTCCCGGTCTCTCTACTTCTCTCTTATTAAGCTAAGAATGGTGGAGTGGTGTGTCAATATCTAGGGATTAGAATGAAAAACGCTTTAACATCATTTGAATATCTAGAAACTCATTTCAGTTCTTCAATTCACATTTTAGCCCAGAAATTTTTTAAAATTTATTTACAAGTAATTATTCCAATTACCACTCATTTATTTTGTGCTTCGGACATTACATCATATATATACTGTTTCCCAAATTGAGTTTCCTGACTGTGTCTATGTTCTAATTAACTGTCTCCATCCCAATTACGGTGTCTTGTCTGATGCGATGAGCCTCAGGAGCATTTCTGTCCTGTAGACTTTTAGTGTCTTCACTCTGCATATGAATTTAATCAGTAAATGTTTCCCTATTTTTGGTACAATTTCACTGTACCTTGCTATGAAGAAGACACTAAAGAAATCTTAAAAACGTTGCTATCCTGTAGAGCCAGTGAAAACAGTTTACATCAAAAGATAATTATCCTCCCTGGTGTATAATCAGAGTCAAGGAAGGAGCTAGATGCTAAACATAAATGAGAAGTCTCTCTTTACCATCCACTTAAGCAGTGCGCTGGGGTGATGTCAGCTCTCTAGTCACTAAAATATACGGACGTGTATCACTTGCTGAGTGCTCACAGCTAGCCTGTCATCCTCTCTGGTGGTTTGAATGAAAATGCCCCCCATAGGAATACTTGGGCCTAAGTTGGTGGTGCAGTCTGGGTAAGCTTAGGAGGGATGGCCTGGCCAGGGGTGGCCTGGGGTAGGTAGGAAGGCTTTCAGGTTTCAAAGCCAAATACTATTCCCAGTGATTACTCTCTTTTTCATGTTTGTAATTCAAGATGTGAGAGCTTAGCTTCCAGCTCCTGCTATCTACTTCCATACCTACTACCTGCTGCCATGGGGTCCCTGCCATTATGGAGTCTAACTCTGAAATAAAGTCCCTCTATAAGTTGTCCTGTCCGTGGTGTTTTATCACAATAGAAAAAAACAAAACAAAACAAAAAACAACTAACTAAAACATACTCTTGTTAGCTCAGACCTTAAACTTCTGACCCACTGATTAGTCTAAGGTGTTTCCTCCAAAATGTCAGTACAACTTGTCACTGAAATAGCATGACACATATTAATAAAATATGGGGCTCAAAAAGGGAAATATGCATGTTTGGGAATTAAATTTATTTCTTTAAAAAAAAACTCTATAAGCATGACTTATTGAAGAGTTACTAATGAATTAGTATTGTCTAAAAAGGAATAGTGGGAAAAACAACAAAAATGTACAAGACTTTATCCTCACAGGTGCATGGTTTTTACTCTACTTCAGATAACAGTACTGCGAAGCATGGAAGATGGTATGCAGACATTACACTTGAGAAAGACATCCAGTTGGTAGACTCATAATCGTGGGCAAAAGTATCTATCAAAAGCTTGATGATCCGGTGTGTAGCCTTTTAAGTTTTAAACTGAAATACCTATGAAAATATGAACCACTATTATGATTTCTTCTCCAACCATATTTTTGTAATCGATTAATGACTAAGCTATTGGTGTTGCTATCATTAGATTACAAAAATTCTTTATTGATAATGTAGGAAAAGAAGATAGTAGTTAGAAGGTTGGCTTAAAATGATGAGTGTGAGTGGGGCAGTGGGTGTGCATACCTTTAATCCCAGCACTCAGGAGGCAGAGGTGGATGGATCTCTGTGAGTTCGAGGCCAGCCTGGTCTACAGAGTGAGTTCCAGGAAAGCCAGAGTTATAACAGAGAAACCCTGTCTTTAAAAAGCAAAGCAACACACACACACACACACACACACACACACACACACACACACACGTAGTATGATTTTGTCACTGTACAGGCACAGAGCAACATTCTTCAAGAGAAAGCACACAAATGGTAGGATGATTCAAAATTTAGGTTATAAGAGGTAAAATTTCACACAGAAGGGTATAGAGAGGGGATCAAAAGGATGAGACAGACTTTGGAGGAGCTGAGGAATGCGATAATAGGTACTAGGAGATATTAAGCCATTGACCAATTTTTAATCTCAATTATGAACTAAAGAAAGCAACAGTTTCTCTTTGGTGCCAATGGGGGATAGCTTTGCCCAGAATGCTCTGATGGGGAAACTGAGGCCAATGTGACATCCAAGAGGAGAGTGCAGCTTCAAGAAGAGATGCCATGGGCAACGGAAAGGTTGGCACACTGTTTTGTGAACCCTGGCTCAGATCAAAGGTAAAGATGGTGGCAGCGTCCGCATGGCTGAGATAGAGGGGGTGACAGAAGACAGCGTGAAAGACTCCTCTGCAGAGAGATGCTAATGCTGTTCCATACACACCAAACTTGTAATTTGGCTAAAGTCATCTTCTGTGTAGAATTTTCACATCTTTTGGTAGAACCAAGCAAGATGCTTTTACTTTTTATCAGCCGTGTGGATATCATTAGAAAATAGCCATAAGGAACAAAATGTTTATAGTAAAACAGAATTCTGCTCAACATCCATATGTAACATTTGCCAGCTCAATAACTTGAAACAAATTTCCTGAACACTGGAAAAGTTTATAAAGATGCTGTAAAATAGGAATTGTATCACTTAGCTGATCCAATCCTAGCTTCGCCATGCACATTTAAAGTATTTATTGTACTGCCTATCACACATGTGTAGGAGACTGAAATGTTTGACTCATTAAAATCCTTTAAAATGTCTTTAAAATAATAAATTGAACAGTTATAACTAAACACTTTCTAACTTCTTTGATAAACAAGGAACTGAATTAACTGTATATTTGAAATAACACATTAACATTCATATTTCCAAGTCTTCGAGATATCAACAATTCTTTTACCATAAGAAAAGACTAGTTTACTGTTTTTCAATGTTTATGGGAATAAAAATTCTGTAAATAAGGGGTGATCATGGTTTTGAAGCCAGGGTGTGAACATCAGGATATTGGTATATGTCTTAATGTCTTTGCTTGCCTATCTCTGCCAGGTGGGTAGTGATTTCTTGGAAACACACACACAGAAGCCCTGGGCACTTATTCACAGAATTTCTCAATTGTTTATGAATTGTAATGCTCATTTACAATAAAATTTTGACAAATCCTTGGCAGAGAACTTCTTTATAAAAAACAGTAAAGAGACTTCAATTGGCACGACTCTTTAATGTGTAGGTTTGTGTTTCCTGCCTTCTAGTTTCCTGAAAAAATATATAATGTTGTAGAGACACACACACATACCCATTCATTAAGCACTTTGAAGCAGCCGTCTGTGATATTTTCGAACACCGTTATTTTACCAACACGGTTGACAGTCTCAAGAGTCTCCTTCCCACTAAATTCTACCAATGGATATTGAAGACAGCAACTCAAAGCCCCTAAATAAATTTCTGGCTACTGATACTTCTGATACAGACCAGTTTTAATTAAAGGAAAATTTATGGCTTAGCATCTTAACATATGCAGATCTCTATACATGGCATGGGTAGACCCATTCACTGGGGTAAGTCCCTAGACCTGGTTCCTTACCAAACCTCTTATACTTTTCCTGCAAACTATTTCTTAGAAGCTACTTGGCCAACAGTAGATGATTGTAATGTTGTTATTTACAGCGCTGACTTAAGTCCTTATGCTCAGTATTTCCATTACTATTGATTATTTGTGCACAACTAATTCTATGTCTGCTGTGATTTTTTTTTTTTAAAACAATTGCCACGTCTAATATGAGAAGCGCCGTGGAACAAAGCGCCATGTGACTGCCTGTTAAAGAGCGCCTGACCACAAGTGAGCACTGGTGGTGCTCTCTCCCTTTCAATGAGAGTTGAAGGAAACACTAATGGTAGATGTTCCATCCTGAATGCTCTGCCCTCTGCTCTCAGAGGGCGTAGAAATTGCACCCAGCAAAGATGCCCTGTCAAGATGATTTAAAAGGAGGAAAGAAAGTTGCTGGAGGGGAATTCTGGAGGGGAATTTGTACTCAAGATCAAAAACTATTTTAAGTGGTCTTCTCGGGTGGCCTGTGTGGAGACATGCAACAGCCCAGGCTGCTGTTTTTCCAAGAGGTTAAATTTCAAAAAGAGGAAACAACAGCAAACAGGCTGCCAATTTACTCCACAATGTCACAACTGACTGACGACCTGTTCAAAGCCAAACCGCTCATTTCCAAATTCCTGGATCTGCCTTATGCTTAAACATTAAACACTTAGGGAATTTTAGAGCTTGAATGTCACATTTATGACTCCTGGGGAAATAGCTGTGTGCAAACACACTGGTTCTCGTGACAACTCTTTGTCCTGTAATCGAGCCTGGGGGCGGTTGTTCAGAGAGAGACATTTTCAGTTGAGCCTGCAATGCTAGGAGCCGCCAGGAAGGACTCGGGATGGACTTAAAATTCAGGACTTAAAATTCAGTTCAGCTCTCAACAGTGAAGCTGGGAAGGCTGCTTCTAAGTCCAATTTCAAAATAATTTTCACAAAGAAGGAAGGTTCCTTTGCCAGGCACTGAGAACTAGGCAGGGACAGAGCACTGAGCAGAGGGTGCTCTCACATCCTGTCTGCCAGGGGGCAGCTCTGATGGCTGGCAATGGGAATGTGGGGGACTGGTTCAGAAAGTTGGAGAAGAAAAGGGAAGACTGCAGAAGAGGACTCCATAGGGAAGATTTCTGGGAGAGGAAGAGGAATATAAACCCAGAGAAGGAAGCATAAAAGACCACTTGATTCTAGAGATTTAGAGAAGCATGGCAAGAATTCACTATCTACACATGAAGCAGAGCTTAGTTAATGTTATTCAGGGTCCAGGATCCAATCTGAGAATAAAAATTACAGTCTGAAAAAATTTTCAGAACTGCACACATGAAAGTGGTAATTGTATTCTTTTTGTAAACAACAGAAAGAAATATAGCAGTGAAATATAAATCCCTGAACTAGGACCGTACTTGTGCTTCAGCTGTCAGTGAAAAATGTATGCTCATAAACTTCAGACATTCCTCTACCAGCTGCACGACCAGTGTGTGTGCAACTAGTTCTGCGTGCACACGCGCGTGCGTGTGTGTGTGTGTGTGTGTGTGTGTGTATCCATATCTATCTGTTAGTCTGCCTGGTTGTCCTTGGTAAAGAAAAAGCTATAAAATAATACTTTAAAGCAGGAAATAGCACTCATCATAGCTACAATCTGACATTTCTTTGCCATCACTAAGGTGGTTACTAATAAATCTGCTACTCAGCCAGAAGAACAAGCGTGTGTGGTGATAGAGCACAAATTGAAAGCCTAATCGCTCACAGTGCTGGGCCCTTTCTTCTGTGAATTACAAAGCAATCACTAAGATTTACTGAGTGTTCCGCTCCCGCAGCTTCTATGCTAAGCACTTTACATATATCGTGGCATTCAATTCCTCCAAGAATTCTAACAAGATTGATCCAATTATCATCTACCTTTCCAGTGGCTGATGCTTAGAGCTAGTTTGCCTACCAATAATAGTCTTTTATAACTGTTATATGGGATAAATTACTTGACTCTAGGTTTTCCCAAGTTGGCTTACTAATTAATAATTTTATAATTATATTTGCAATGGGAGATTGGCAGAGAGCTGAGAGAAAAAAAATGCCCAAGAAGATAACCCAGAATCCATGTGCTTTGAAAGCTAGTGGTCTGGGTTATTCTCTCTGTCTGTCTCTATGTGTGTCTGTCTCTGTCTGTCTGTCTGTCTGTCTGTCTCTCTCTTTTTATCTTTCTCTCTGAAAAGGTGTTGCTGTACAGTTATGACAGCTAAAAACTCAGCATCCTGCTTTGACCTGTGGAGTGCCAGGATCCCAGGCCTGAACCACCACACCCAGCTTCTTTACTTATTTATGAAGGGAAAGACGACACTGACTCTAGGAGTAGGTATGTGTCCAGTAATACACAAAACCCAGAATCCAAAATCAGTATCTCCGGTACAGTCTTAGTTATAGTTTCTATTGATGCAATGAAACGCCATGGTCAAAAAGCAAGTTGAAGAATCACATGATGGAAGGGTCCATCAACATGCTAGGGGATTGGCTGGCTTGGTCTTGTGCAAGTCTTATGCCAGCAACATCTACTGAGGGTTTATGACCACAATGGCATGGTTTGTCCAGAAGACGTCAGCATTCTTCCCCATCCTCTGGCAATCCTTCTACCCACTCTTCCCTAAGAACCCCAAGGGGACAGGTATGTGATATAGATGCTCCATTCAGGGCTGAGCATTTCACAGTCTCTTAGTCTCTGAAGGCTGACTAGATTTCTCAGTCTTTTATTAAAGAACCTGCCTTACCCTGTGCCTGAAGGGTCCAACAAGTAACATTTGCTAATTGTCCATAGTAATTAGAATCAGGGTTAACTCTTGAACCAAAATGTGCCTGGAAATCGCTGGTAAACTGTCTGCCAGAACCAAAGACTGGCCAGACTTCGCTGAGCAATGAGAAACAAGAGAAAACAAGTACATTCATTAATAAAGAAGAATTTGAGGCTAAAATATGTAGGTGCATAGAGAAAGATGCAGGTGTACACAGAGGGGAAAATATAAGCCTCTTTAGAAAACTCACACAGTATAAGTCAAACAAAAAGAAATTCAGTATCACTTCCTATGTTCCTAAAGTAAAATGAGAAGGATTTAAGACTGAAATACTTACAGCTCCTTTCTTCCCAGACCCAGCATAGTACATGTTAAACAGTGGAAATAGTTGATATGGACTCCCTTGTTTTCTACCAGTAGCAGTCAGGATTCTGCTACACTATCAGGTATTTGGTGACAGAAGGCAGAGAATCTTTGTTACAAGGGAGTAGAGGGAGGGGAGGGAAATGAGTTCCCAAACATGACTCCCAGAGTCCCCAACATACTCCAGGAGAGAGATGATCATGTCTGACCAGGAGCCAAGAAAAACTGAAAACAACAGTCTTCATAAAGAATGTCCAGACATGGAGGGAGAGATGCACACAGCCCTTGGGTTGTGAGAGGCAACTCACTCATCCCAGTACCTCCCATCCTCTTATTTTTAGCTCATACAGTAAATGTGGTTTTCCTTTTTCTTTTCCTTTCAATTATTCCTGCTCAAGAGGGCCAGAGGGGCAAGGGGCCAGAGGGTCTACTTGAAAGTAGACCCACTAGAGCATGAAATCACGGGCACTTGGACAGTTCAGATCACTGATGCTTGAAATAATACATTAGATTTTTACTATTTTTCACACTACTCTAAATTTTGTGTCAGTCATATTATTTTCACTCATGCAAATATAAACACTTCTGAGGATAAAACTGAATCTTGAGGGTACATACCTCATGTGTGCTTGCAGAATCAATCAGATCCGATCTTTTCCCTCAAAGACTTTAATAAGGAAAAAAAAGGTGTGCACAGAGCTGTAACATGCATGGGCAGTTGTGGCAGCCTCCTGGAGGTTGCTGTGCTGCCCCTTGGCCTCGGAGACAGGATGATGACATGGCTTCCTCAGTGTGCTCTGCCTAGCCTGAACTGGTCGGTCATTTCACCGTGCTAAAGCAGTAACATCTTACCACAACTTTACAACGGCGTCATAGTTCTCAGTGTCATGCCAGATGATATACTGCAATAACAGAGAAGTAAAGGGTTTATTAAGAAAATGGTGGAATGACAAGAGTAGAGCCAGAAGGCCCTACATAGCCAGCTTGGAAGAGCAGAGCCACAAGCTGATGACCAGGAGCAGTTGCTAGAAGCCACAAAAGCTAAGGAAGTAGATTTTCCCTTAGGGTTTCCAGAAACAAGGGCGGCCTGTCAACTCTTTGATTTTAGTCCCAGGCTACCTGTGTTTGATATCTGGGCTGTAAAACTGAATGATGAGACATTTGTGATTTTATGTCACGGCAGAAGGAACTAGAAAGAGAGGGGATCAAGAAAGAGAGAGAGAGAGGGAGAGAGAGAGAGAGAGAGGAGAGAGAGACTTAGAAGGCTGAAATTAGAACCTAAGTCTGTCTTTTTGACCCACTGTTTGTGGTTCTTGGATATCACAGGAGAAGAGTGAGTCAAGTAGGTGATACGGCTAAACAGAAGTGTTTTCAAAGTAGATGCCATTATGACATTTACCTATTGATCTCTTTGGTAGGAAATTCTTTTTAACACCTGCAACCTAAAACAGTATGTACTGTATTAACTATGAAAAAGCCCATAGTGCTGTTCCATATGTCACCACACTTGTAATATTTTCTAACCTCTCACTCAGGTTTCTAATATCTGTGTGTGTGTGTGTGTGTGTGTGTGTGTGTGTGTGTGTGCTTTTGTGTATGGTACACATGCACACAAATGCTATGGAGGTCATAGATCAGTGTCAGTTATCCTCCTCAGTCACTCTCCACCTCGGTTTTTGAGACAGGGTCTCTCATTGACCTGGAGCTCACTAATCTGTCTAGCCTGGCAGACAGTAAGGCCTGAGGAGCCTCCTGTGCCCACCTTCCTGTCCAACACTGGGACTGCAGGTGGGAGCCTCCACACTCAGCTTTTCACATGAGTGCTGGCATCCAACTCAGGTCTGCTGGGGAGTCTTCTCCCAGCCCTTCTAATTTCTCTTAATCATAAGGAGATGCAATTTTGAAGAATGAAATTTTGCTCATAAAGGTATTTATGCTAATACTGTGTAGGTAGATATTCAAATCAGTTAGCTGAATTGAGCAAGGAAAGCGCTTAGGAAGGATAAAGCTTTTTATAATACTAAGAATATGCAATTTGTTTTTTTTTTTTAAATCAGCAAACTATGTCATATATTTTACTGGGAGTGCTGTCATTTTAACCAGGTTGCATAAGGATTCCTAGTCAGGGCAAAACTTATAGCTGAAGACACTTAGCTCTGTACAATGGAACATTTCTCTAATGCTACAGTTTGAAAATCCTTCTCTCTTACCTTCTATAGGATTATATGCTCTTTTGACTTACCTCTTCCAGCACCTTGATTAAAATATACTTGTTCATGTTAGATAAATGTTCTATGAAGTGTCAATCTCGTGCATGAAGTCCCTTTAAGAATGAAAAGGAAATGAGTTTTCTAACAAAATATACCTGGTAGAATGAAAACGTTTTTTAAGTCAAGTTCTGTATTTTTTGAAAAGCTGTTGTCAGCATAGGTTCACTGGCAGAGCCTAATCTAGTGCTTTGTAGCATGGAAGCAGTGAGTGGAGTATGTTCTAAACTCTACCTAGGAAATCAGTGCGTTCACCTGAGAAATCACAAACCCTTTCAACAGATGGACGAGGCTACTTTGTCTAGTGATGTCATTACCATTTCACTTGACACCCCCAGAATCCAGGCTTTAAACAGGAGATTAACTTCCCTGGCTATGTGAGTCTATATCCACCTAGTAGAATAAGATGGAAAATTGTCAATTGCTTAGTTTATGTACAAAATATAGATTTTCTGAATGGCTAATTTACAGTAAAAGTTGATGGCTGACATCAATAAAACTTGTTAAACTCCTGTGTTAACACAATCGACCGTGCAATTGCTCACAGCATTAGCAAGGGCTGGCTGACACAGTTTGGGCAATTTGCCAACGACAGCAAGAAAAAATCGGAGACATACCTATTGATACAGTTTAAAGTAATTTTCAAATAACTACAGACAAATACTTATTTTGAAGACGAGATGAATTAGACACAGCTATCTACTTCATAAATGATAAATCATTCATGTTTTCTTAAATAGTACTCTTCTGCAGTATACAACAAATTTGTTACACTCGCAAATATCTTCTTTGTGCATAGGTTAGAAAGAATGGCAAAGTATTATGAATATATATGTTACAGCTCTTATAAAAAAAATGTTTAGCTTTAGTTTTTTTTTTTTCAAACAAGATGGAGATACAATTGTCTTCAGGTAATATTGGGATGCTATGGTGACTCTGATCCCACCATTAGGTATTGGGTATGAAAGAGTAAGCAATATATTCCTATTAGGTCTGAGGTAATAAAAAGAATTAAGGTCAAACTAAAACATAAAACAAGGTAACAGACCTTATGCGTCTATAGAAATAATTCCTGCCAGACAGAAAGCAGTTCCTTTCATGCCCCGAGCAGAAGGGTGGGGCTGTTGGGACGTGACAAAATTATTATTGCTCTCACAAGATGCCCCCTCAGTGTTTACACAGGAGAGACAGGGACTCTGTGTGCTCAGGCTGTTCCCTCTGACCCGCCTGATTGTGATAAAATTGAAACTACTCATTCTTCTACTCTTTGCTGACTCTGTGTGTTTACAAAGGCAGTATCAGAATATACACAAATACAGTGCCATAGAGAATACCTATTGCAAAAGAAAGCCTTATGTATAAAGCTGAATTCACCCATTGCATCCATTATTACTTCCGTGCCAAGAATTGACACTACTGAGAATCTTTTATCAGAGCTGTGCATTAATTTGTCCTCAGTAATTCTTTCACACTAACAACACCATTCACATATTTCTGTTGGTGTGGTTATTTTATTTTATCATTACATAGTATTCATCTTTCTAGAGATAAGGTCTCACTTTGTTGCTCAAGGGTCATCCTGAAGGGGTGTAGTATAGGTTGGGCTACAATTTAAGATTAACCTCAGTCTTCTGAGGGCTGGGATTACAGGTGTACCCACTTTGTTTAACTTCTTGTTTTTGTGGTACCTAAATAAATAAAAGGAATGAAATCTTGTTCAGAAAAGGGAAAAAAAGATAACTTATGGTACCTTTCTTAATAATGGAAAAGTTATTCCAAAATGATGTTTTTGAAGACGTTGTTATTTTGTACTAAAAACACTTCTAGCACACAACATACCAAGTTTGAAATTTTAGCACCCGACAAAAGCATTAAGAAAGGAGAAAACCAGAAAAAGAAAAATATGGAATTGAACTGCTCCATATAAAGAAGGAAAAATATAGGAATCAGGAATTCAGATATACTTGGAAGACAATAACTATTTTTAAAAATGTTTAGTGAAAGAAATAACACAAGTTTAGAGCAAAAATCGTATTTGTGGAGGAATTCTGGGGACTATCGACATATCTCAGCCTTATCGTAGACTTCCACTTATTGACCACCCTTTCAGTCTTACAAAAAGAGGAAATGAAAAGAGATATCGTGGTGATGAGCATTCAACAGTATTTTTTGAGACTCAAAAGGCATTTTTATTCAACTTTCACTTACCTTTTCTCCTGAAACATCCAAGAAAAGATTAAGCAAAACTGAAGTAATTTATAACCCTACATCACACACACACACACACACACACACACACACACACACACAGGAAAGGGGATGTTTGTTCAATTTCCAGAGTTTCTAACTTGAACCTTCCCCTTTACTGAATTCTTCCATATACAGATCAAGATTTAAGGCGTGCATCCTATATTAAAACATTTCACTATATAAAGTTTTAGAATTTCAAGACAAATATGGAAATAAATAAGTATTTGCCTTCTACAAAAAGAATTCACTCGAGACAGGACTTCTTTCTTCCATATTAAATATGTGTATATGCCTTGATTTTAGTTTTATAAAAATGTAAGTGTGAAACAAGTTTAGCAACCTCCCTTTCTCATTCTCTTTCTTGCTCTCCCTCATTCTGTATTCAGTAGACTGTCCTAGGCCTGTCAGTCTCCAACTTCTCACACTGAATTTGTACCTACTGTTTTTCGAGTCATATTTGTAAATGAGTGAAAACCTTTCTAAATTATTGCTCTAAGAGTCTAAGAAAATTGGCTTCTTCCGTACTGAAGTAGGAAGTAATTCTGACTATGTTATGCCTCTCAGAGAAGGAAAACATGGAGACTCTCTGTGACCTAGCTACACAAGCCATGCATTCCAGTGGTGATAGAGGGCTGTCCTCTGCTGCTTATTCAGATAAACACGTCATTTCTGTTTCATTCAAATGAACTTCCGCCCCTGACAGAAGTGAAAAGAGTCTCTAGAGAGCATTCTTCATCCTCTAATGATCTCTTTTGGAGAATTTCAGGTGAAAGTTGGGGATGGTGTTCTTTGCTCTTAGGGAGTTACTGCTTTGTCTTTGTAGGGGATATGGCAAGGGTATATAATACTTAAGAAACAACTCACCTTGATTTAGCAGCATTGGAAAAATCTAACCAAAGAAACTTGGCCTTAGGAATTTGAATTCTCAGATATTTTCCTTCCATTTTTCAAAGACAGGAGCACATACTCAAATAAAGGATGAAGTTGTCATTCGACAACAGAGAGGGACCATAGAGTGCAATGAATGGAAGGAGAGCAAGCTTCCAATGTCTTCTTGGAGATTCCTAGTGTAAAGCTGACTTGGAGCAAATACAGCTAGAAATAAACGCTGACACCAAGCACAGTTGGAAGAGTCCTGAGAGGAACTCAGATCTCTACCTGCTGCTGTACATGGCCTGTGCCATTTCCTTCTCTACTCATGAAGAGGTCACTCTGGTTTCTACGATCGGGTTACTTTATATTCCAACAAGAGGACAGAAGTATGCAATGTGATTAAGACCCCAAAGTGGCCGAGTGTGATGGCTCACACCTTTAATCCCAGCACTTGGAGGCAGAGACAGGAGGATCTCTATGAGTTTGAGGCCAGACTGTGCCTCACAGTGAGTTTCAGGACAGGCAGAGCTACATAGTGAGAACTTGTCCTCAAAAAAAAAAAAAAAAAAAAAAAAAAAAAAGTTAAAAATAAAGATGCCAAAGCAATTGACTTGGATTTCTGGAACCAGATTGTGCTTAGAGGAAGTGATTTAAATAGGTAAGTCAATGAAAAGGGAGTCGGGGGTGAGAGTATGAGAGTATAGAGTCCCTGCCTAGGAAGCATGGACCCCTGTGTTCAATTTCCAGTACCTAAATAAAACTAACCAGATGAATAAATGATAAAATAAGGAGAGAGAAAGCCTAGAGAATAGAGATGCCTCAACTACCAGCCTTGAAGGAGAAAGTTACTGTGAGTTCTGTGGCTGCATGAAAATGGGCTCTGATAGTAACCACACAAATTTGACAATGAACCTTGTGAGAAACCATTTGAGAGAATGGCAGCACTAGTGGCTCCGCATAGGCTCAGCCAAGGGGCCAGGTCTGCGAAGATTGTGAGAGAATCCAAGTTACTGTTTCAAGTCTTTAAGATTGTGTTACTTTCTTATTCAGCAATGTCTGACTAATACAACGGAGGAGAACAGACATGCTCATGTCTAACAAATTAGTGCCAGAGGAATTTTGGGTTTCAGAGGAAACTTATAAACACTGGCCTTGGTATTGAAAGGGTTATAGTAAATTTAGACCTGGCTTGACCACAGTAAAGGTAACCTATTTTTAGCATAAAATTAAAAAAAAAAAGTCATAATAATAAGTTTTTGAGAAAAATGGAAATTGTTCAAATAATGATGCCAAATTGTCATAGGCCCATTCTTGTTACCTAGCTTCCACATGAACTCCGGGTTAAACACACGAAGCAAAAGACTTGAAGCTAGTACGTGCAAGAGCATGCAGCATTCATTCTTTGGGGCCTGGGCAACTTCACTCGGTATAATATTTTACAGTGACATTCATTTACCTCGAATTTTCCTGCTTTTATCTTTCTTTGTCGTTTAGTACTTTCTCATTGAGTTTCTGGGCCACAGTCTCCTCGTCCATTCAACCACTGGCAAACATCTAGTCTGATTTCATTTCCTATCAGTTCCAAATAGGGCAGCAATGGTCGTGCATGTGCAGATGTGTCTATAGTGGGGTACACATTCTTGTGGTCCAATTCATTTTGAATCGAAGTAATTCCTGCTCTGTATTTAAGGATGCCGGCTTGACTTGCTAATGTGAACGTTAAATTTTAAGTTTCCCAAAGTATCGTATCCTTTACTCCAACATAAAAACAGATCCACTTACTTTATTCTCAGTATTTCTAGTTGAAGGAAAATGATTACAGTTTATTCATTTTTATTCTGGAAAACATCCTTGTGCTATTTGTTAACAATTTTCCTGTCTTATTTTCTTTCCTTCTCCCCTTGGGGGGGGGAAAAAAAAAACTGATATTATTTTGAAATTACTCTTATCTTTCTTATCTAATTTATCTAAGTCTTATCAAATTTCCTAATTTGTCTTCTTTATTTTGCTCTGATTTGTAAGATTAGTCTTCAACTTTATCGTTTCCTGTTAACTTTTTATGTTATGTTAGCATATTTTTCATCATAAAGATCTTGTTTCTCTCATCATGTTCCTTTTTATAGTCTGATGCTCTTGTATGCCTCTAAGAATTTTCCTTTTGTTTGTTTGATTGATTGACTGAGACGAGGTCTCATCATGTAGCTTTGGCTGGTCTGGAACTCATTATGTAGACTAGGCTGGCCTCGAACCCCCAAGGGCTGGGATTAAGGGAGTGTGCACCATTATACTTGACTGATAATATTCCTAAATATTTTCATATCTCTACACCGGCTTTCTTTTCCTATGTTCTTTACTTTTATTGATCATTTATTTTATGTTTTTTCCATTATATCTTGATTTTTAATGTAAAGTTGAATGTTAAGTATAAAGTTCTTAAGAGCAAGTGGTTACATAGAAACTTTGGTTTTCCAGTGGGTGAAGGTTAATAGGCTAATGCGTTTTAGCACTGTCATCTGCTGGGTCTGTGTCCATGGTAAGGAGATCTCCAATAGTTCGCATCTCTAGCCATTCTCATCCCTGTGGGCTTCTATCTGCAGACTTCAGTTCTCTAGTCTCATGCCTGATGTCCAGCATCCCGAGAGTTCTGTGAGAGGAGAGATCTTGAGTGTCTCCATTTAGTATACTTTTTACCTACTTCCCTGTTACCAATACAGGCTATCACTGATCTGCAATATCCCTGATGTACGTACTTGATAAACTGTTTAAACTCTTCTGTCTTCTTCGAGGTTTAGGAGGAGTGGTCACCAGCTGGGTATGATCATTAACGAGATTTTGTAAGGATCCAATTCCCCTTTCGACAGATTTTCAACTTTCCTGTTTCCAGTCTTTCTGCTTTCCTAGATAACTGGCGTGAAATTCATAAACCTTTTCAAGCCTACTCCAGACAACCTTTTCCCCAATAATTGGTTGTAGGGAGACCTCTCCTTTGAATGTTTCTCTTTTTTGCTTCAGTCAACTGAAGCAGTTACTTATCTCTTTGCTTCTAATTCATGCTGATTGTCCTCATCTATTGTCCTTACTGTAAGAGCAAAAGTTATGCTCTAAGTTTAATAACTCTGCTTAAGAGATCTATGGAATAAGGACATAACTTATTGGAGTGCTAGGTGGAGCTGTTCAAGTGAGATAGTTCTGAATCTCTCTTGCCCGGACATAATCTCTTGGAATGTTGGGTAGGGCGTGTCTAGATCCTATTTAGACTACCCTACTGCTCAAGATGTGCTTGGTCACTTGTAGGTGGGAGATAACCCAGACAGGAAGTACATCAGAATAGATGCTTGCCACTGATTGGACTTGGTAGGAAGTAAAGCTTTATGGATTTTCCCTTTTTAAGCACCTGCGCCACGTGATTCGGTGCCATTCTCTTGGAACTCTGGAGGTGACAGATTTACTCCATGGGTACCTCAGAAGGGACTTGATCAGAGTCCATCTTCCTGGCCAGTATTTAATTAATTTGCTTCAAATTTGACTCAATTGTGGTGGTCTCATTCTCAACCAGATTTGGGATTTACATTACCTCTCTGATTTGCCTCCTCATGGGCTTATTCCTTGGAGTGCTGGTAAATGGCTCCTATGAAAAAAAGAACAAATAAAACAAAAAACTCCGAATTGTAGAATTTGCAAAATAACTGGTTAAATGCTCACTCAATAACAGTCTCTAGGCTACCAAAAGTTTGATGATGGCTTGCAATTTAACCATGGTTATTTCCACAGAAGGTGAAAGCTGGCAGCAGCACAACCCTGATGGTGCAGTTTTTCTGTCTCTTTAGTTCCGCTTTGGACAAAGTTAAGACAGGGTTAGAAATTCCGTCACTGTACTTAACTGAGAGGATTAATTTCTTATTTGCTTAGTTTGTGCAAATAAAGAACATAAGTAAGAAAATTACTCACTTGTGTGGAATAAATTGGAAAACAGGGAATTATCTGGAATATACTCATAGGGCTGCCTCGAATCATGAATTTGATTTTTCCTTCCTCAGTGTCCTCATTAGCCTTTCTTCAAATTATCAGAATGTACTAGTTACATTTTATGGTGCTGTGACAGAATACCTGTAATCATTGATCAAAACAGACCTCTGCTGACAGCTTGCCCCTCCCACCCCCACTCCCAGCCTATCCCCACCCTCACCCTCACTTCCGCCAGGCTGCAGACTCTAATAAAGCTTGTTTGGCTGAACCAGAGAACAGCTATTACTATTCCAGCTAGACACTTCCTCAGTAGCATACTCTTCCAAAAGAGAGTCTTTCAAATGTGTTTGCCTTCAAGTCTCAGGACAAAGCTTGTGAGTTCTCTAATTAACTAATATAGTTATTTTGTCTGTGACTTTAACCTCATCCAGCTGTATCTTCTTTCAGTTCCTTTCCGCTCCGCTATGAACTTTCAATTCTCACTAGAGACCTGTGGAAAAGCAGCAAGTAACAACCGTGCCATAGCCTGGGAACTGTGCTGCCTTTAAATTTCCTCTACAAAAAAAAATTAAAATTAAAAATTCCTCAGTTTTAAAGTTGGTCTCACTCACATTTTCAGGACACAGGTAGAAGGTAGCCAGATTCTTTCTGTAGTACAATGTGAATGGCCTCTAAAGCCCAATTCCCTGGTAAAGTCTTTGTTCCCCTCTGAAACCCAGGAGCCTGGCTTTCACTGTGCACATTTCTTTACTCCTACCGTAATAACCCATTAAGCTTTTACAGAATTCTAAGACTTCTTCCTCCTGTGACTCCAAACTCTTCCTTATTCCTCCTGATAATTAGTTCCGAAGGCCTACAAATGACACCACCGGGTCTATCACAGCAGTGACCAGACCTAATTAGTTGCTATTGTCACTCATGACAAAATACTTGACAGAAACAACTTGAGGGAAGAAAGACTTGTTTGGTTCATGCTTTCAGCCTACCATTGTAGAGGAGGCATGGCAGAGTTCATGGCACCAGGAATATGTGGTGGAGGCTCCTGTTGCCCCGGCAGATCCAGAAGTAGAGAACTCAGTTCGGAATCAGACGCTAATAGAGTTTTCGAGCCTGCCTCTAGTGACTCACTTCTGCCAGTGAGGTGACCTGTGCTAAAGGTTCCACTCACCAGCCGGGAATCAAGAGTTTTAACACAACAGCCCCAGCCCACTGGGGCATTGCACACTTTAGTTGGAACAGTCTTTACTCTCTTACTCTTCCTCCTTTTACATACGTAAGCACATCTACTGAAATCATGATATGGTTTAAAAGAAATATAAAAGCAACGTGTTCCCTTTAAAGATAAGCTTTAAATTGGGAATGTTTACTTAAGAGGATGTGGTTTGAAATGCTGAAGGGCTATTCAGGGCTGTAATATCCCTGCTCTAACGCTCAAGTCGTAATGCACATCGTGGAAGCGTGGAAAATAATTTGAAGTATTGAAGTAATGTTTTCCTTCACATTAGCCTCTATTCACCCAGAGAAGTAATGGAAGAGGATATCCGAATAGTAGAAATTGTCTTTCTCTCGCTGGCTGGACTGAGAAATGCCTACCACAAGTTCTGTTTCTAGGGAGTCTTAAGAGAAACCCAAGTGCTGCTGAATGAATGTTATTCAGGTGTGCCACCTTGAGCAGGGCAGGGATTTCCCTGGGTGACAGCACAGAGCTTACTGTCTCCACTGTGGAAACAGACTTAGGGCTCAGCGATTACTGCCTTTAGCCAATGTCGTGGACAGCAAATTAAGCTTGCCCTTTTTTCTGGGACACTCCGTCCCATGTACACAGTCTTTAAGAGGAAGTTCTCAAAGAGTGGTACACTCCCTAAATCCAGAGTAGAGGCACTCTTAGATCCTGCCCTCAGTATGGCTGGAGTCCAAAGTCCAAGGCCACAGTTAGATAAGGGATCAAAAGAGACTCAGTACTTCTGCCTCGCTTGGAACTTTCAGGCCAAGATTTCCCCGGATGAATGGAACAGAAATGTTCACGTTCCACATATAGCTCCAAAGGAGAGAATGTCGTTCCTCTCAAGTATCACTATACCAGCCCACTTTTTTTTTTGCTTTTTCTGAAAAGTTTTAGTCATGTGAAATGAATAAAACTTGTGGTTTTAAAGGTCGTGGACTTGTTTTTGTTTATACCGGGATTTCTGTCCCTGCTCATCACAAGACCTTGATTGAGTAATGTGAGTGGGGAATGTTGCCCTGGGCCATCTTATCATATCCTATGTTTGAAAGACAGACAGTATGAGGGGTGAGAAGGTGCTGAGAACACAGCATGGCTCAGGACAAAACAGAGCATTGAGGTTTCAGAAATTGTTGTTTCATGTGAACATTGTTCTTTCATTAAGTTCTAATGTCTTTCTTCTCCAACTAAATGTTTGAGACAGAATGCAGGCTGGACACCAGTCCTTCTTAGGGTTTGATGTCACGTGTTCCATGCTAGAAAAATCTGTTTTGGTTTACTTTGTATGATGTCATACCAAGCAGTCTTAAAACGTATCCTTTTCCTGAGGGATTCCACGAGGAAGGTGACAAAATGCTCACATGGCCGTAGTTAATTTAGGAATGGCAACAGCAACAAAAACATTAAGGTAAGAAAGACAAAATTCGTTCGCGAAGTTAACTACTCTGAGTTATGGATAGCCTATGTGATTTTTGATGGCTATCAGTTCTCTGATCGTTTAGGGTCTGACCTACCCAGATCATCAACAGCAATAAAAGTCCCACTGGGAGGAGTCTTTACAGTGAATGAATGTAGGTATAGCTAGCTAATCAAATCAAAGAAGTCCATCTTCAGTATGTATGTACCCCTAGTAGTCACCATCTATAGGGACTGAATAGAGCTTTGCTAGTCTGGTTGGCTTTCCTGGCAAGGACTGCGAGGATGCTCCCTATTCACTTAAACAGAGGCTGACAGACACGGTTGGCCTTCTGGAGACTGCCCTTCTGTACTTGATGATTCATGATGTTCTTGGTGACTTAGGACTATCACAAGTTCTGTCGTGATCAGGTTCTGATTAAGAAGGCAGGAATTTCCATAGGCTAAACAAAGGGGACAAGACAAGATGGTTGTCATATTGCCTTGTGACCTGTCACGGAACTTGATTTCCCAGGTAAAAAAAAATGTTTAAATGCTGTTTTTGTTTTTAAATCAAAACAACTCTATATAAGTCTATGTAAGAAGCAAATTGGAATATATTTCATGGTTCATGGGACTGAAAATGGTAACCGTGGTAAGGGTAAAGGGAGGACGAGGATCGGATGGATAGCTGGTACTCAGTGGTAGTTTGAAAGGAGTCAGAAGTCTGCTGTGCTCCTGTCCAGAAGGGTCACTGCAGATAACAGAATGAACTGCATGTTTCAAAAATCTAGGAAAGATAACTTTTGTGGCTTTAATAATAAAGAAATGATAACCTTCTGAGGATTTTAAACTTTACGCAACATATGCATATATCAAAATATTTTGATATGTCATTAGTATGTACCATTCTTATTTTTGGTGGATCTGTTAAAACTTTAATTTGAATTTAAAATACAGTGCCAGAGAAATTCAAAGAAAGTAAAGTGAATAATATATTTAGATCTTTTTGAATATTTTGTAGATTTTTTTTTTTTTTGCAATAATCTCAAGTAGCGTGGGTTGGCCTCAACTTGCCTGTGTAGCCAATAATTAATTACCTTGAACTTCTAATCCTCCTGTTTCACCTCCAGTGTGTTGGGGTTACAGAGATGCACCAACATGCTTGGTTTATGAAGTGCTGAGAATTAAATCTAGGGTGTTGTGCATGCTAGGCAAGCATCCTGCAAACTGAGCTACATCCCCAACCTGCCTTTGATTTTTTTTTTTTAAACTTGTGTCATTCTAAGTAGGTCTTCAGGGATAGGAAGACAAAGCAAGAACTGAATAAGCATATATTCACTACTACACATGAGACACTATCACCAAGTCAGGAATTCCATATCCAGACTCTTAGGAAAATACTGTCAACAGAGGAGTGTCTGCTGACTCCTGAGGTTGGTCATGCGTAAACTCGTCATTTCTTTCTGGTTATTGACTTGCTCTTCTTTTCTGTTGCTGTAAAGAGTACCGTGATGAAGCAACTTCAGGGAGAAGGGGTTTATTGCAGCTCATAGGTCTTGCTACGCTCTATCATGATGGACAAGTCACAGCGGCAGGAGCTTAATAGAGCTGGTCACATTGTCCACTTTCAAGAAACGGCGAAAGCCAGATTTGTGCTTGGTTCTTTTTCTCCGTTTAATGTAGTCCAGAATCTTCTGCGCATGGAATGCTGCCATCCACTATGGGCAGGTGTTTTCACCTCAGTTGAATCAAGCATACGAAAGGCCCATTTTTCAGGTGCTTCTTCATCTGTTAACTTGAAAAATTAATACTAATGATTAGTGTTATGATTTGTGTTAAGGTCATTAAACTCCAAAATTAGATTGCGTTCTTGCTTACCTCCTTTTTCTGAAGCTTACCTCTATTGTTCAGTTCTGGATAACTTTCTACCGCAGTCCATCAGGGACTTCTGTTCTGTTGCCTACTTAACTGTCACACTGACCATTTGGCCTGTTACAGATCACATTCTACAGGTGTTTGGGTCAGAACTGACCTTTAGAGTTAATCTTTGCCCCTCTCAAAAAAAGTCACACGGCGAGACAAAGTTTCCTGGAAGCATGCACATGTAATTTCTTTCCTAGTTAATGATACCCACTTTTTTCCTCTCCCTCCTCTTCCTCTTTTCTTTCCATTCCTTTCTCTTTTCACCTTCTCCACCATATATATATATAGTGAGAAACAGGAGAAAATTATTTTTAAAAATAGTGTCACATCTTGATTGTATTAAAATTGGCAACTCAGTTTTATTAATGTTTCATGACTGGCTCCAGATATGCTGAGTTTGCCTGCCATTGATTGGGAAGAAGAAGCTCTATCAAGCAAGAATCAGGTCATAGCTGTAGATCCAAAGTAGATTTATTGCCCCATTAATACTGGTCAGTTGAGAGGACTGTTCCAGGGCATTGAGAGCGGGGACAGTGTAGACAGATGGTTAACTACGCTCTGTGTGTGTGTTTGTGTGTGTGTTTGTGTCTGTGTGTTACAAAGTGGAATAATCCCCATGGTGTGAATAGATGCCAAGCATCTGGGGTGGGAAAAGCAATGCATCTGCTAGCATCCGGTCTAGTACAGAAACACAGAATGCTGAGAGCCCATGGGACACTAGGAACAACAGTGGGGAAGCAGGCTTTTTCTGTGATCTCACAACTGGCTTTTGCTCCCAGGAGGGCCATACCGGCCACAGAAATAAAATAGCTTTTAAAATCACCATAATTTACTCTTCAGCACTAATGGTGCCATGTAGATTAATTACAACAGAACAAAACAAAAGCAGTAAATATCACTATCTTTGAGTCATTCCTGTTTAAAGGCAACCTCACCAAATGCTCAGAGACCACCTGACTGTACAGTACAAAATCTCACATGCAATTTTTCACATTTAACTAGAGTGTTGTATTGACTCTAGGATACAGTGTAGGGTGGTGATGGAGCTCAGGGTCCAGGAATTTCCTTATACAAGCTCACATTCCCTAGAGCATTTCCAGGTCTTTGTGGTGATAAACAGTTGATGTGGCTATTGTGAAGTGCAGGAGTTTTCCTATTGGGTTCCTTGATGGAATCTGTACATTCCTTAAAGCCTTGTCTCCTGTGTTGGAGTTATTTATACCTGGGATTAAAATAGAGCAAGATATTCGGGAGGAAACTATGTTATACTTCCCTATTTCCTATTCTAACAAGGTTGTATTAACTAGCTCTCTTTAAAAACAAATAAAAACAAACAACAAACAAAAAACAGGCCTCATTTTATTTTCTGGTGAGAATTGAAAGAGATGTAATATTTTATGAATTATAAAATAGTATTAGAAAAAAAAATCTTACTGAAAAAAAATTCATGTTAGTAAAGAACATCCACAGAGAGACTTGACTTGGAGGATGATGCAGCGAGATTCCATGGGAATTCAGTGCTCTTTTGTCTTCCCACCCTAAGGAACATTTGTGGGGCAAAGGGCAGACTCACTGCTCTGTTAGAAAGCCTGGAATCACCTGACACATCCAACAGAGGTAGGGAAGAGATGTGAGAAACCAATGACAAGTGTCACTGGCCCTACAGGGCAGAGAGAATATATTCTCATCTCCCCTGACCCCTTCTAAAGGCTCAGAGGTTCATATTTACTTCTCAGGAAGACTGTCATCTAGGTTGACTAGATAGAAATATTATACTGGATACCATTGCGCAGGTAAGTGAAATTAATGCAACCATATCATAGAAAATCGCAGGGTAATGCATTATTGCAATATAAATCTATTTTCAAAAGCATGTTGGTAGATGTTTTTGGTGCACACGCGCATATGCACCACATAGATGTACAATATTGTATTGTACCACTCTCACAGCCTTTTCCAAGTCACACATGATTAGAAAATGTTCATTATTCAGGGAAATGTATAAAATGGTGCAGTTGGTTCTTCTTTGTGCCATTCCATAAACTTGATGCATGATTAGATTTTTCACACAAGTCAGTCATTCCAGGGATGTCTGTGTATTCTAGAATGCTTCCAGACATTCCTTGAATGGGGAGATCTATTCAAGGACTTGCAGAGTCTTTATATTAAAACTTTATAGTCCCCACCTTTTGTAATGTTTTTCACACTCTAACTCAAGGAGGCATTTTGCCAGGAATTTTCCTTACAATTTTTCTAAAAGTCTGTCTGTCCAGAGGTAATGTAATCCATGTGTTTCTGATTCATTCTCTTTCTTCCTCAGGTTGTGGCTTTCCACAAGGCACGTGGTCACCAATGAGCTATGAAAGCTTTTTAAGGGCCTTTATTTTTGCTCAGAAAAAAAAAAAAGAGAAACCATATCTGATCAATAACAGTTAGTTATAAAGTCAAAGTACACTAGGACTTATGAAGATATATTGTTTTACTATTTAATTTTAATAACGTAGGCTGCGTATATTTGAAAACTCACTTATCATTGTCAGAAAAATGCACTTTACTATTACATTTTTCTTCACAGGCCAAAAGCTCTAGTTTTCATTTATTAGATGCACTTTATCTTCTCATTATGTTAACTTTTTGAAACACAGTTTACTACCTAGATATTCAGTTAGATTTAGAGAATACAACTGTGCAATACAATTACCTTACACTTTAATATTTCTGCATATAAATACCATAGCCTTTCCTTGAACTTCTAAACCAGTAAGCCCGAACACAGAGTTATAATGTGCTTCATAGTACAAGGCCATAGCTCTTTCTAAAACAGGATCTCCCTAAAGATAAGAGGAATACCTTCTTCATTACAGTACTTGCCCAGAGTAGACTCTTCACACATATGTTGGCCGTGGGCAAAAGTGTTCCATAATGACAGTGATGAGCATAGTCACAGCAGAGGACCTTCTGTTTGAAACCACAGAGGGCTGCCAGTTGAACAAGGAAGAATGTGTCAGCAAGACACGATAGAAACAGCCCGTGCTTTAATTCAACTCCACATGGATTAAGGGCACATGGCTGAGTGCTGAGAGGGCTGGGAATGTGCTCATTCAGCTGTTCCAGCTGAAGGATTGGAGAACAGAGCTCACTGTAGGCCTCCAGATTAACTTGCATTCAAACATGATAGTAATATAGTCATTGTGGTTCAGAAACAGCCATACTTCTGTCCATGTATGTGGCATTTGCAGATATATATGTACATGCAAGTATTCTGAACAACATGTAGAAAGAAATAAAAGCACACATATGTGTGAAGTCGTGTATAATTCCACTTAAATTGTATATATAGCATATGGAATATGTGGTTTTTTTTATTTTGCATACACTTACATTAGCTATAAAGGAGAACAAATGGAAGCAATATCATTGTAGCTGATATATTCCTTTTATTATGTCTTTGACTCCAAGAATATTCTTTTATGGACTTTAAGGAAGCTGGCATGGTCCTCTGATGTCTGTGGCTTGTTCTCACTCATAACTGCATGCTAATTACCAAAGAATAAAGCATGGACTCCCTGGAGACAACAAGGAAACATAAACCTTACCCGTTTGACATAATCAAATTTCTAGAATCGTCAACGGATAAAGAAAACTAGATTGGGGGTAACATTCCCCACCAAAACTTTTTCGTGGACTTATTTATTTACACTGCAAAGACTGAAACGGAGACCAAAATGGGATTGAAGCAGCAACATTTTCCCACATACCACACATTCCTAGCTTCACATCCATACCCATACATCAGAATGTCAGGCACCAGCTTTCCCTCCCTCCGCAGAACCAGCATTTACCTTCATACATTGCTTTATCACGTAAACATGTGAAGACCTTTTTCTATTCTAAACACCAGATGTTGAGTGTAAATGTGAAGAAGGGACCCGTGAAAGGCAAGAACTAGTATAATTTGCCATGGGAAATGACTCCACATACCAAATAACAGAGGAATTTAAAACGCTATCAGTCATTCAACTCCAAGCAGGTATTAGAGCAATCAGGGCTGCTGGCACTCTGACTCAAGTGGGCTTTTCAGATAGCCATTGTCGTCATCCACCCCTGCAGAATGGCCATAGTGAAGGCAAAAGACAGCAAAGTCACCAAGGGGTGGAGAGTGGGAGTAGACAAGAAGTGCACAGCATGATTCTGGAGACAATTGCAAACAAGAATGAACCATGGAAAATGTCCTAAATGAACCCTAGTTTAGAATTTTGACAAAGCCATAGCAGGTGCCGGAGAAATTGTCTTGTTTCCTCTCTCCTGCACCATTCCTGGCCACTTACTCCTATTAGGCTGTTCAGCAGAGCCCCCTTACAGGGTCATAACACAGCACCTCTGTGGCTGGCTGCGTCTGCACATTGATGAGTTTCTGGTTCATCCAAACCCAGAAGTGATTTCCAGAATGGAACCAATTTATAAGCTACTGGCTTTCCATTATGATCCCGTGGTGGCTTCAAAGTCATACTAAAGGCAGAATGTGCCAAACAAAGGAGATGAATTTTCTGCATTTGTTCCTTGTCAGACATGCGTCAGACATTGTGCATGAAGGGAGACCTGGGCAACGCACAGTGAGTCCGTCATCTTCCTCAAAGAAGCAGAGCATTGCAGGGAAAGCAAGTGTATAAAGAAATGAAGGTGGCTGAGCAGGAAAGATATTAAGGATGTGGTTACAGTTTGGTGTATCTGGTGCTGACAAGTACAGTGAATTTGCAACCTATTTGGGCGGTAAACCCTGCTTCTAGTATCCAGTGTTCAGAGGCAGAGTGGATTCACATAATCCAGCCAGTTGCAATAAGTGGTAGTGACAGATGACAAAGGGGATAATCAAAATGATAATAGGAAAAACAATGTGTGCAGTCAGCTCATAGCTACATGTGAGACCCTAGGATGTGGATCCCACAGCTTATCAGCTCCGGACTATGCGTACAAATGCGCTCACTATATAGAGCGAGTATTGGGAAAAAAGAATAACGAAAAAAGTCATCCAAGCTGAAGCAAGACTGGGCACAGGTTAAAACAAAACAAAACAAAACAGCAAAACAAAACAACACACACACACACACACACACACACACACACACACAGACACAAAAGCATTTAAGTGCAGAAGACTGAAGTCAGCATCAAAAACATACAGAAGCCCAGTGATCTGAGACCCATCTCCAGAAGCCAAAGAAAGGTAGAAGGAGATAACCAGCTCCACAAATTGCCCTCTGACCACCACGTTCACACCCTTTCACACATACCGGGCACACGCATACACAATATTAATACACTTAAGAATTCGAATGTAGTAATCATTAGAGAGGAAAGAGAATGTGAACATGACCGATTAAGAAAACTTGCTTTCCTGTGACTCTGTGGAGTAGTAGTAGGAGATCAGCAGACAGGGAAGCTGTTGTGGGTGGGGAGAGTGGAGCTGAGGGGACTCTGCCGGTGTAGACAGTAAACAAGGCTTTAGATGAAGATATATTTGAATTGTGGTAGAGAAAGCTAGTGAAGGTGTGATGGAAACCGAATAATTGGTAAAAGAATTTGATACCTGTGGCATAGAAAAACTCTTTAAGAACTAAATTGTTTGTTTTGTCTAATGGAGTTGCCAGGAGCATAATATATATATAGCTCAGTAATGTCAACAAATACAAAGTAAAGTGGAAGCTATTTCATCCATGGTTCAAGCAAAGGGAAAATCAAATGATCTCTAATGAAACTTTCAGATAAGCAAATAGAGATTAGACAGGCAGAGGGATCTACGCCTATATTCTTCTCAGACTCCCCTCTTCTAACTTAACAATTAAAACCCACTGAATTTTCGTGCTTTCTAGGATGTGGCAATAATCCTTCACATTTATTCTTGTTCTTTTCTTAAGGATGATCCACAATAACAATTTCTACAACATATTTTTCCAAAGGACCATAGAAATCTTTTCAACTAAAAACATACAAATGCACACCTGCATATGTACTTTAGGAGACGCAGGCTGAAGGTTAAAATTCACAATCAGAACAGCATTGTTTTGATCATAATTTATACTTAGATATTGACCAGCAAAAAATTCTTTGACTATTTTCTCATTCTCTAAATTAGAAATAAAAATTGAGTTGTTCACAGTGTTATTCATATAATATAGGAACGGTAATGCCATGCCCCCTCCCCCAATTATATGGATGAAAATATCATTTGACTCTTCCTGTGTTACACGTACTCTCTCTGAGCAATTTTAGAAAAATCCACTGTTGAGGCGCTTTTCCCCAGGAATGGTGGCAGCTCCAGTAACTGCACAGATACTGGATTATCTGGTTCGATTGACAGACAGCTGCACCCCATGGATCCTACGTCACGATTACATTTTACTCATTCTTCAGTAGGAGAATTTCCAAGGTTATTCCTTCCCTCCAGCTTGGTGTATGTTGCTCTCTGGTCCCCATGGTTACCAAAAGGGGAGGAGGGAAATAAAAAACAATACACTTTAAATTTTCTCCACTTGCTGCTCAATTCTAAAACAAAATAACTTTTCACAGGAGAATCGTCACCCAGATGCTTTCAGAGCTACATTGTTTAGATGATCTGATAGAGCTGGCCGGCTAGGAACCACCCGGAAAGAGGGTGTCAGAAAAATTAGAAAACAGAAACACATGATGGGAAGATGGAGTGAAGGGCTTTTTGATGAATCATCTGAAAGCAGCCTACCAGCTCCCAGCAGAGGGCCTGTCTTTAGCTTTGCTAATTGGCAGTATTAAAATACAAGCAGACAGACCCTCTAGATTCTAAAATTCACTAGTCTTCACGTCTTCTTTCTCCTCAAAGGAAATAAAGACAAGCAAAACACAAGAACCTAGGGTCAGAGATGGGTGTGGCCAGCCAAGCCCTTTACTGTTGCAACCCATAAACCAAACACAAAGAGAAACAACAGAACACTAAACATTCTTACTATATCCTCAGTATGAGTAAGACACTAGAGAAGGTTTAAAGTTCAGTGTATTTAGACCCCGGCTGACTGTGCAGTGGAGAAGCTAAACTCCACAATCTACCTTTCATTATGACTGTGCAAGGGACTAAAACGAACGTTCTGGAAGGAGGAATTAAAAGCTCCTTGGAAATAACAGAAGTCCCTCCAGATAGCTCTTGTGTTAGGCTTCAAGATAAGGTCCCTCCAGTATCAATCCTTGTTCACGTTGGGACTTTTCCTAAACAATGCATGTATTGTGCAATTCCTTTCTACTTCTCCGTGTTTAGATAAAGAGCCAGGCAAAACTCAGCCTGAGATGAAGGAAATGTTCTCCATAGTACTGTGAACTCCGCAGGAATGTTCCACATACTTTACTGTTCCCATCACCCTTGCAGCCCTTTGCACCATCTGCCCCCAGGCATCCCTACATTCTGAGGATACACAGTGAAATAAACTATAGTGGGAATGATACAGGGAAATGATGTACGGGATAGTTTAAGATAGGCAGCCTTGCGGCTACCGGAGGACAGTGGATATGCCAACCCTTGTGCCGGCCTTACCTTAGAGATATAGAAAATTTGTACAGCCTGAATATCAATGGACATGCCCTTACCTCTGAGATTGATTCCTGGGGAGTAAAAATATCTAACTAGTGTTATATTTAGGATATGTGTGTGTGTGTGTATATATATATGTGTATATGTGTGTGTGTGTACATATATACATATATATATATATATATATATATATATATATATATATATATATATACTAACTTACAGATGTATTGAGAGAAAGGTCTTCACATACTCTTAGGAAAAGCGATGGTGAGAAAGGCTAAGAAGCATTGTCATAGGAGTATTCATGGGTGGCTGAGCTAAGACTGTGAGAAAACCCCACCGTGACTCTGTTCTCTGAGCCCGGGTGGAGCTGACTATTGCAGATCTTCTCTGCCAAGGCTGAAGTTAACTATGCAGAGAACGGAGGCAGAATATGAACCGCCCAGACTTGCTTAGGAGTGGTGTGCTAAGCTGAAGATGGGGACATCCAGGGCTCTCCTTAGAGCTCAGGCTTGTACGTGAAGAGCTGAGGTTCCTCATCGGTTGCCCTAAACAAGGCAGAGCTCAGCCTGAACTTGTGTCTCTCCAAAACTTGCAAGTCTTTCCCTTTCCATGCATACACAGAGCTTTCTATAAGCCAGGGGGCTGGCATAGAAAGACACTTTGGCAATCAAATTCTGCATAGAGTGATGACTTCTTCTCCCTTGTATGGCTGAGGGAGAAACAGATGGAGAGTACCAGCAGTGGTCTAGGGCCATCCATGACATCAGACAGAAAGTCATCTTTGTTTCCATTAGTGTTTCCATGTAATTGTTCTGTCCACCCACAAACAGCTGGAGCCTCGCCCAGTATCTGAAACTTGGAAGCAGTTGGGGGAATGAATGGGAATGGGGAGCCAGAGGAAGCAGGTTGCCCTGAAGGGAAAGCATGTTGTTTGAAGGATGGAGAGACGATCAGAGGAGCCAAATGGGAGAGTGTAACCGCAGAAAGCGAAAGCAGGCTTATCAAGGGCACTGAGGGCAAGGAGGGAAAAAGATGTTCTGAAGACTAATTGGCTAGATATGTAATTTTCTCTAATTATGTTGTATGAGAAACTTATGCATATTTATATATCCCAGAGACTGCACATCCCCATACAAACATGCAGACACATGTATATCTCATCTTTTTATGTATGCACATGATATGTGAGTATGTAATTTTCTAATTTGGAAATTGCTTAATGAAGATCTTCTTTCAAGGTACCTTTATTTGAGTTTCATTTTGTGTCCCTATATGTAAAGTTGAAGGTGAGACTAGGCTTCCAAATATAGACATGCATTGAGGTAGGCCATGAAAGCTTCATGAGGCTGTCACTCTTTAGATCTTTACGGCATTTCTTGTAAAGGGTGAATAATAGTCAATATAATTACTTGCTGAAGGACTGGGGTATCTCTTTTTAATTACAAGTTGACTCACATAAATGTTTATGAACATGTACCAACAAGCCTGGAGACAGGTAAGGAAGCGGTAAGTCCTGTGGGAGGAGGTTCACAAAAGAAGCCATGTTATTATCCACGTCATTTCATGTGAAATCCAGTTTGGAATTCATGTTCATGCCTTTTATGGTTAAAACAATGGAGACTTGATTTGCATTTGAAATATGTGCTTAGGTTCAGATCTAGTTAAATCTAACCAGACTCACACGCCCATGTCATTTTGACAAGACTAACATACAAAGGAAAGCAAAGATTCTCCAAATCAGCCAGCATTATAGCTATGCCTGCCAAGCGTAGATGGACTGGTAGTTTTGCCTCAAGTCCGTGAAATAAAACAGTTCGGTTTTCCATATTTCTGGTGACTTTAGCTTTCAGCTATCCACATCTTTATTTCAATTCTATACCTGTTTATTACTCCAATATTCATATAGATACCCCAACACACACACACACACACACACACACACACACACACACACCACACACACACACACACACACACACACACACACACACAGCTGGAATATCATATTCAATATTACAATATGTCATTCCAATCTTAGTTTTAAGAGGAAAACTATTGCAGGAGGATGGTAACACAGCATAATGAGAGGGGAGAAAAAATGACAGTTCTTAAACCATAAATCAAGTATGCACCATTGAAACTATGTGCTTTAAAATAATGACTTCCAACTAAATAAAATCTATGGCATTTGAAAATTAGAAGCTATTGACCATACTCCATGTCCCCAAAGAGAAGAGCCACCTGTTGTCAATATCCAAAGAATGCTTTTATCCAGATCTCTCTGACTTTGCAGAAACAATTGCCAGAAGCCATGCTAGCTCTAACAGTACAGGGTCCCCGGCTTTTGAGTCTGATTCCTCTCCCCAAACTGGCACATACCTAGGGAGGATATTTCAAATTATTGTTCGTACATGAGCTCTGCCTCACAACTTGAGCTCCTAAGTTTGTTATTGTTTGTTGGCTTCGTTGTCATGAGCTCACTAATCTCCGTGTAATGTGTGCACCAGTTCAGGTGTCATTGCTAAATTAAGAGTCTGAATGAGGATTTAGGGAGAGCAGAACTGAAATATGTCAGGCATATGCTTTGTCCAGGCTCAATTAGTCTACACTGTCATTTCTTTTCAAATCCTAAAGAATTGTTTTTGCAATTAAGGTCTTTTGTTCACAATTCTTCTACCATATTTCACAAAGGAGTAAGGGCTATAAGGGGTAAACAAATGGCAGAAACTGGAGGCGAGGATTCTGTATTTTCCTTTTTGTTTGAAAAATTAGGAGTGATTCTGTTTCCTGTTTTGCCAAATCCAAGTAATAACTTGTTTCTAATTGTAAACTCTGGCTTCGATGTCAGTGTTAGCCTTTCCCAAGGAAGGCTTAAGTAAAACTGTGATTTCTGAATCATCTACCCTCCACCTCAATAAAGTGCTGTGTGTGTGAATTGAAAGTCATCTGTTTCCAAGGAAGTGAGAGAATTCAGGGTTTGAAAAGAGTAAGGTGAGCTTCTCCCACACGTTAAGTGTGCTGCGATAGATGTGAATTAAAATGGGTTCATTTCTCAGAACTGTTGGGTGAAATGTAAACTGCCAGAGCAGAAATGCGTATACTGAGCAAGCAAAACATAAGGTTTGAACATGGAATGTGGCTATGGATGGGCTTTCCTCTAGCTAGTCCCACACTTGCCCTTTTCTGATGGGAAATGAGACGTAGAAGCTTTGGTTTCTACAGCCTTCCACCTCATTGGAAGCTAAAGAGGCAAAGATAAAAGTCCAGTTTGAATTGGAATGGCGTGTGCGCCTCTAAGACTTTGATCACGAGGTCACTGGCGCCACCACAGATACAAATCTAGAGGCTCCTCGGTCATGCAACAAACACCAAATGTGTCGGAACCATCTGCATCCATTGAATGCATGACGGTGAAGTCACAGCTTATAAAGTACCCCATATGTTTGAGTGATTCTAGTGATAGGTTCAAGTATTAAACTGTGGGACGATATCAATAAAAGGTATGAAAGAAGATTTTTCCATACTGAAAATAAAATAGACGAAAAGAGAAAACAGAAATTGATCAGAGAGAAACAGGCATCTCATTTGCTCTAAATAAATCGGTGGAATCCTTGAAGGTAGAAGACAGAAGAACTTCAGTTACAGCAAGGCACTCCAAACTGACATTCCTAAGAAAGACACTGGCTTGGAGGAATCAGAGAAAGTTTGCAACACCTGTGGCTTGTTCACAACCCATCTCAGAGTTACTCAGAGTTAACTGTATTTAAAAGATGAAGCGTTGATAGTAATTTAGGTGGTGGCAACCTGCTCAGCCAAAGCCAATTGTGTATGCATGTGTGTCTGTCTGTGTGTGCCATGTGTGTGCAGGTGTCCAAGCGGACCAGAAGAAGGCACCAGATCCCTGGAGCTAGAGTTAGAGGCAGTTGTGAGCTACATGACATGAGTCCTAGGAGCCAAACTCCAGTCCTCCTTGGGAGCTGCAAGCTCTCTTGAAGGCTGAGCCACCTCTCCAACTCCTTAGCATCTAATGCTATGATGCTACTGCGGTTACAACTTTAAATTAGGGTAACCACAGTAAAACACACACTTGACAGATTATTCTACTATATTGACCTTACTGATGATAACAATCGCTCCTATAGTTAGTTGACTGATCAGATGAACCTTAACATTACCTATGTAATATAATCTTTTAAATAAGAGCCTCCCAAATATCTATTATGAAGTCGTTAATTAAACTACTTGCAAGGTAAAATCAAACCCTTTCAATGTTTGGGTTTAGTGTCCTTTTCCACATTTCCTTATTTACACCATAACTTAGTGTAAATTATGCCTAAAAACATGCTTCCTAAATTTCAAGACAGCTTGTACAGTCCAATGAACAAATTGCTCAATCATATGGCCATTCGCAGCCAGTAATAGCCCCTAGAAACCCATTTTTTTCATCTGTAAAATTGGAAGACTGGATTGATTGATCTTGGAAATCCTTTCCAGGTTCACAGTTTTGGTTCTAATACAAAAAAAGAAATACAGAAAAAGCTTCAGCTCTAGTTGGACAGGAAGCCAGTGTTTGTAAAGTCACACAGAGAGATTAGTCCAGCAATTTCAGTAATGGGAGTCATATGGTGAAATACTCCAGAGCTATTCAGAAACAAATCTCTGATTGCTTAGAAGTATAGGTAGAGCCAATTTCCTTGGCTCCTCCTTTTTTTTCCCTACGAAAAAATTTCTAGGTATTCTGAGACTATGCATGATCTTTGTTGGAATGGAGTAAGGGCAAGATATTTGGAGGAGAAAGGTGTGTCTTCTTGGTGAATGAGAAAAGCCTGAACAGAGTAGGTCACTAGGTAAAGGTCATTGTCAACAGAGCCTGGCTGTGTATTGACACTGACAAGCATTTCAAGCCCCAAAGTTTCTCAGGAGTTGTAGACTAGCTTATCAGTTGTACTCAGTTCCCTAAAATTATAAGGGATGTCAGGAGACTGTAAGCCATTGTGCTTATCTTTTTCTCTGGAGCTGGTTGACTAATGTAGAATTCAAATGCTGGTCAGTGGCCAGGATGAGTCAAGGAAGGTTTGAAAGAGGTGTTCAGCTGTGTGCTTTCTTCCTATTATGGTTAAAGTGGGTGGATTTGGATAGAGTCCCTGGATAGAGCGTTGAAAGGGAATGTTATTTTTCAAAAAGCACATGATTACATAAATTGCCCTGAAAAGCCAAGTAGAATATTTTCTAGAAAGTTGCTGGGCGGCTCATACTTCTGTGAAATTAGGATCTTCAGACTGTTAAAAGAAATAAAAAACATTAGGCAGAATGATTGAAGACAAAGGAAATGGACTTCTTGAGTTTCGAAGTCAGTTCTTCAACTCTTTTTTTAAAAAACAAAACAAAACAAATGATCGGTAAGAACCATGGATTTGGAAGAATTTAAGCATCATACATGGCATCTGCTAAGTTCCTACAAAGTATTCTTCATTGACATTGTATTAATGTCTACTAAGAATTCAACACTAAAGTCAAATAGATGTGTTTAAATGAGTTAAGAATTCAATGAACCAGCAAATTTTGTTCAGTTTTGTAATATCTTTCCCCATAACTCATAAGTCCCCAGGGTGCCTCTTGTTATAATGTCTTTCTTTGGAGGTCCACCCTCTCCTTGTGGCAAATTCCTTTTTGCGGTCAAAGAGGTGCTCTGTGATGATCAGGATGTGAGCATTTAGTAAGATGCGCTCAGTAGTTCAGTATTGCTCTAATTCATTCATAATGAAGGTCAGACAAAAGTTCTGCAACCTCATATTGGGATATTTACAAATTAAAAACCTGGAAGAAACAACTAAATGCAGGAGAATCCTTACATCGGATGTAATAATAGATCTTTCCCCTAAGAAATAAAGAATAATATGATTAGGAAAAAGGCTAATAGCCAAGTGGTAAAAGAATAATAATTGAAAGATGCAAATAAAAGTACAGATGACTAATAAACATACGAAGAGAGATTTATCAGAAAAGGCTAAATTCAAAAACAAACAAAAGCCAGTCCTGTTTGCTTAGCTGCCCTTCTAAGATCACTTTCAACTGGTTTTCCAGTTTGGATATATTGTTTACTGGAGTATTTCTCTCTCATTTTGCCGAGAACACCCTGACAAACTGTTTAGAAAGTTTGCTTGCAATGTTGAATCTTTATAAATAATTTTATTCTAAAACCATATTTAATTCTGTAATTATTAAATGTCTCTTGAAGTGCTAAAGGGCAGGACTTGCCTTTGGGGCTGTTAGGCCAAGGTGTAGGCTAATTGGAGGGAGTTAAGTCCCCAGAGCACACTCTTCAAGGGGATAATGGGCTGCTAGCCCTTCTTTGTCTTTGTCTGGGCATGGAGGGTTGTGAATGTCTGGGGTGGGGGGCAGTGAGGGTGGGCGTGAGGTTGTCTTCCTTGTCACAGGCTACGGAGCAACAGAGCCAGCTGATCATGGACTAAACCTTTCAAAATGGTGAACCAAAATAAACCAAAAGAAATAAGTTGTTTATCTCTGACATTTCTGTTTCTTGGTGGAATGCTGGCTATAAGACAGTACCACTGGTGGTCTGGCTGGCTTGTAGACCACATACCCAGTTTTGAAGGAGTTGGGTTTTTGTTGTTGTTTGTTTGTTTTCTGTGTATGGGCACTTGTGTGTATTGGGTTTTCATTTCTTTTAGTATCCAGAGTGATGTGTCTACATCTGCTCTAAGTTTTACATGCTTCCTTTTTATTAAGCGTTCTGATATTTCCAACAGCTCTCACTCAGGTGTGTATTATTGAGGGCTTCATTTGAAGGCTCATGTCCTTCCCTGCAAACTCATTTCTGCTTTATTCTTATTTTTCAAGATGCCGTCCCATCTGACCTTGATTCTTTCTGGCTAAATTTCGCTACCTGGACTACGCATTTGCTCAATTTATTACTTTCTTATCCTTCACATATTTTTTTTCCTTCATACATAGTGCTTTAACTCCATTTTCTGAAAGATATTATCTTCTTTCTCTTATAAACTTCTTCTTATTTTTTAGCAATGCTTTTTCAAGTTCAGGAGCTCTTTCTTCATCTTTGTCCAGCTCCCTAAAGGTGAGTTTTATGGGTATAAGATCTTTTTTTACTCAGGGATTGCTACTGCAGATTTTTCCATTGTTCTTATCTGCTTCTTAAATTGCTTTACTTTTCTTTGGGGTTATCCATTCTATTTACTTCTTTCCCCATCACACTATAAGTTTCCCACAAGTGCTTTTGTATTTTATTTGTTCTATCATTCTTATGAGAAAGCAACATAAAATTAATAATAGCTCTAGTACAGAGAAAGACATTTTCTACCAATCATCTTTCTGCAGAGAACTGGCAGGGAATGGGTGATCCTGCTTTGGTGCCTGTAAGAGGCAGAGCCCAGCAGCTTTCTATTTTGAATGGCAGCTCCCACACCACTGCCCTGACTTCCCCTCAGCAGTGGCTTCAGTTTCTTTGGGAAGATGCCTCTGGCTGCTGCGGTGGTGGTGGAGATGCTTGGGTGTTGGGTAGAAGCATGAGGCTGAGCCCCTTCTTAGGGGAGATCAACTGAATCGTTCTCTGAAGTTTTCACTGTCATCATCCCACACATTTTGATTCTTTCCATCACTGCCTGGTACCTCCTCATCTTAATCTTCTTCAGGATTCTTCAGGCAAGCTCCAACTGCAGCTAAAGGTGAACTTACAGCAACAGTTTCTACTGACCAACGTCATCATCTCTCAGTTCCCCATCTAGCTAAGTACGTCTTCCAAATTCTTGTTTAAATCACTTGTATGCTAAAGTCTATCCCTTTTTCTTGTTGTAGAATTTTGTGTTCTTCCTTCTCTAATACTTTTAGTGGCATTTCAGGTAAAATGGGGTATTGGGAGGAGGAAAAGAAACATGATTAACACCTACACATCTACCATCGGCGATTAAGTCACAAGTAAGTTTCTAAAAACAGTTTCTTATCACCCGTTTAGCAACATGTTTTCAGACATATTTACTAATTACAAAGCACCATGTCATGCAGTAATTTATTAAATCTTTATCCTGACTTTAGGACATTGGACGATTATTTCTATCTTAAAAGTGCCAAAAAATAGATGCAATAAGATTGACTGCCTCTTAAAAAGCATTATTTTTATTTGGAAGTGGACACTCATATGCCATGGCACACACATGGAGGCCAGAGGACAATAATATTAGTCCTGGGGATTGAACTCCATTGATCAGGCTTGCTGGAATGTATGTCCATCTGAGGAGCTATTTCATTGGCCCAAGATTCCTCAAGGGTAAAACACTAGGCAGAACTCAGATCACGGTGATTTTATAATTAGTGTATACAATCAACAATACAAGTAAAGTATTGTAAAAGGTCATTGCCTCAAAGATGTGCTTCAGTCACTGGCGATGTCTAGGAGGTTTGATGGTATCGTGTAAAGAGCTGTTGGCTGGAGGATGAGTAATGCTTAAACCGAGTCTTATTTCTCTTAATTGACCATACCTTCTTTATCTGTAAAGTAAAAGTGTTGGGTGCAGTGAATATGTTGCTAAATGATATTGTTGGAGACGTAATGGATTTTATTGTAGAAGTGTGTTCTGAGCATCCTGCTTGGGTTTAAGTACACAAAGCCCTGCCCTTAGTAGGATGGGCTTCATCAACAATTTTCTCAGGGCATCAAATTAAATTAATGACATTTAATGGTGAGGACTCTTGCCTAATTGGAATAGTCATGCCCACTTAGTTGAGATGCCTCTAGGTATCTGTGTGGTATGTCTCTAGAACATGAGGTAACCAGAGTCTACAAATGTGTTGCCAGTTCAGCAGAGAAAACAGAAGAAGTAAATTCTTCTTTAGAAAAATGATCTTTTCTGAGGAAAAGGAATCAATTTTCCTGGGAAGATTATTTTTTGCTTCTTTAGTAAAGATCAACTAGTAAGTGGTGACCTTTCGGAAAGGAAGTCATCCATTGGTAACATTGGTATGTTGTGGTGCCCTCAACATATCACAGCAGACATAGATCTGTGTTGTCTGCTTTAGAAAATCTAAAATATAAACCCATGTAGAGAAAGGAGAAAGGCACTGAATTTGAAATAACATGCACACGCGTGCGCGTGCGCACACACACACACACACACACACACACACACACACACACGTGCCCACATGTGCATATTAATTTGCCAGATCAAAAAGAAACACAGTGGTCATTTTTTTTTAAAGTCCATAACTTCAGTGGAAAATAATGAATTTAACACGTGTTTTTCATCCATCAATATTCTCTCTTAGAAGATTGAACGAGGTCTCTGTTTCTTTGATTTCTCAAACTGTCACTACCTTAAATTTATTGTATTATGAAAAATCTAGACTGTTTTCAATATAGTATATTCAGTCTCTTTCATTTGGTCTATCTGAAAATATTTCTCTTATTAGTTTCATTTAGTAAAATTTTACAATGTACAACCTTATTACTTTAAGAACTAGATGAAAACGTACATATTTATCCCGTATTTTAAAAATTATAACTATAAAATGTGAATTGATTTCCTTTCTGGGGGAGATTTTGGCTCTATCTGATATGTGTTCGCAGCATATAAACGTGAACAGGTCCAGGAAAGAGCCCATTTCCTGAGTGCTCTAACACTTTACACACACAGTTCTTAAACCAACTAATCCTGATCTACGTTTCCCATGTAATCACTGCAGTTGCTAACAGCAGACTCATACTGTTTAATTTATTTTTCTAGAGGGGTGGAGCTTTGTAGATAATTCATTTAACAAAGCTAAAGGAATGAGTTTAATTATTGCTTTTCAGTAGTTAACATGGCATTGGGGCTCAGTAACACCACTGGCACTTGTCCACCCAGTGCAGGAATGCTCCAAGCCCTTGATTTAACCCCTTCTTAACCAGGCACTCAATTGCACTGTTATTAACCAAAGCATTTTATAACTCACTGCTAAGGTAGAGTTACTTTTCTCTGAGTTCTCACTGAGGAGCTTGTGCAAGAGACCAGGGAGGCTAAACAAGCTAACACGCGGCAGTCAGGTGTCTTTCAGCTGAGCAAGAAAGACTCTAGGCACAGGGTAGCCAAGACAGGCCGTTATGTAGGAGTGCCATCCTTTCTCTTTGTCTTCTTTGCAACCTGTGTGTCTGACCTTCACTGAGCACTGACTTGGGAGCTGTCCCTGTAAAGAAGCACCATCACTTTAGATAGAATAAAATAGTCCCTAGTATGTATGCTTCAAAGTATCTTTGGTTTTCAAATTTTAATTACTGAGTATGTCTCATATTAGTATAAAATATTTTGAGGGCCACTAGAATATTGTTTGTGGCGTGGAAAGAACCACAGTGCCATTTTCTTATTTAACACTGTGTTTCCAGAAATCACTTACTAAGTGGCATCTGCTCATTAGTTAGTTGCTATAAATACATTTCATAGAGTAACCTATACAAGGTCTTATCAATATTTTAGTCTATCTGACAGTTGTTAAATATGCCAACAATATTTATCACATAATCTGATTTTTGGAATGACGTCATCTTATGACGTATCTAATTCCTAAAACTCCTTGAAACTACTTCGAAATTCAGATTCATTGCATCAATGTATAAGGTCAGAGGTGTGTTGCTGTTCTACAGGTACCAGATTTTTCTTTGTTGTAGACTTAGGGAACACTGAATGGATTCTTAAGGAGAACTTTCAACTTGATTCTAGACTAAGAATCTACGCAAGAGAGCAGAGAGTAATGAGTCAAGGGAAGGGAAGTGAGAGCCAGTGGTTGGGATTGCATGCCTATCTGGCTGCTGCTTGGATAGTGGCTTTTCTAGACTTCTGTTCTATGATCTTCACAGTAGAGGTCCTGACTTGTGCCTCACTGAGTCCGTAATGTTATGTTAATGCTCTCACCTGACATGACACTCATGAAAGCTACAGTGAGCCTATGAACCTCAAACCTGTGATATAATAATTTACTACTCCGTAAAATGTTTAGCAAAACTGAGTAAGTGTATGCATGTAAGCACACTGCTTTAAAAATATCCAGCCAGGAGCAGTTGGTCATGGAGGCAGTGGAAGCGTAAGATAGGAAGATCATGGGTTTGAGTCCAGGCTAGGCTACATCGAGTGTTCTAAGCCAGCCTGGCATACAGTGAAATGTTGTTTCAAAAATTTTGAAACAATTTGAAAAATTTTTTAACAAAAATTTTAACAAAACTAGCAAAAACTTAAAAAAATCAAATCTCCTCTTTCAGAAAAACGGATTTAGGTGATTGACTTGCTGCCATTGAATCGCCACTTTTATTTTTGGTTATGGATGGATCTTGTTCCCCTCAAATGTTAACACTGAAGCTCTAACTCCCAATATGACTACATTGGAAGAAGGATCTCTAGGAAGCAATGAAGGTTAAATGAGGCACGAAATGCAGGGAATCTTCCAGATGGTACAGATGCCTTCTCAGAACAGCAAGATCCCTTTCTACACAAGAACAGAGGAAGTTCCTTTTAAAACCCTGCTGTTGGGTGGCAATCTAGAAGCCAAGAGGACAGAGAGAGACTCTACCAGGGATTGAAATGCCCCAGAGTTAATTTTCAACTTCTAGTCCCCCAGAACTGCAAAGACATTTTTTCTCTTGTTTAAACCAAAGAGTCTGCAATATTTTGTTATGGCCATCTCAGCTGATAAATATCTTATATACACATTAAAAGTACTAGAAAAAAAATAAAGTATTATACTGTTGAAAGCCATGGCAGTCTTCAGAATAGCTCTTCTGCAATCTGAAACACTTGGCTGTTGAGAAACTGAGGCATGGAACATCAACAACAAATTACCCTGTGTGGTATAGGAGGGAAGGTCTGGCTCCACCACATTTAGGATAATCATGAGCCTATATGGAATGACTTTTGAAGTAATGTATGACACATGTGTAAGTTTTGAACTAACTGTACATTTGCATGCAAAAGAAATCTTAAGATTCCTTTTGTCTAGGATAGAGAAAGGTGTTCCCTCCAGGTGGAAGAGCATGGACACAGAGGGACATCTTACAGAGCAGAAAGTGTCACTCAGAACTCTCCTCACCATGCAGAAGTTGGTCTGCTTGCCCATAATGAGTTGGCACTAGTTCAAGCAAAAATACTAGAGAATCAGAGGGCAGTGTGGACTTCCTAGTTATGGTACCAACATATAATTGTGCCATCATGCACAAACTCAGTCTCCCAGGGCTTTCCCATAGTGCTCACAGGAAATATAGAGAAATCCAAAATCTGAAACCAGGTCTGGCAACTCCCTTTGTTCAAACCCATACCCACTCCAATACACACAGACACCTTTATGTAGAGATAGAGACCAAGATGAAATTATGCTATGGATTCTAAAATATCCAAAAATGGGGTACCTATTACTCAAGGAGAGCCTACCTAAAGTATTAGCTACTGTTCAAAACACCAAAGCTATTCTAAATAGCCAGCTATTACAAGGTAATTTTTTTCCCTTGTAAAGTACGTAGAATGTGGACAAGTCAAATGGTCCCCACTGTTGGGCATAGTAAGGACCACCCATTCCTCACCCCCTATTCTGCCTTCAATGACTCAGTGCACCAAGGTGACATCATCTCTAATAGGCAAGATGATGTGCTCCTTGAATAAGCTCCATATCCCGCCCCCTTAAAAAGAGAGCCACCACACCAGCCCTGTGCGGTCTTCGTCATTTTTCCCTCTCTGAGGCTTTGTATCCCTCCACATCCCCATCCACTCAATAAATCTCTAGTAAAACTCTAAGATGGGATTCTGTTCCATGTTGTGATTTTACAGCATTCCTTAACCCCCTATCGCCTGGATGCCTTTCCACCACAAAAACTCTTTCACCCACAGCCCTTCAAAAGAAGTAAACAATCTTATTTACTCTCCTTGGTTGTTTCTTATTTTGTTACCTTTTACAGAGGTGCATTCTGGAAAGCAGAATGATGATTTGCTGCTGTGCCCTTTGTCAGAAACATTTGTAAACACTCTTCCGTAATGGAAAAGAATCAACCTTGAAATGAACTGAAATACATTGATTTTTCTCGACTGAAAGCACTGGCCTAAAAAGGAATTTCATTTCACTTTCAGCTATCAAAAAGTCTGCATCCTTTTATTTATAGAATAGAATGTTCCAGGGAGGAGATAAATAACAGCATAAAGCAATCTTTGAACATCTAGGGCTATTTAAATGGTTCTTTGAAATAATATGGTGCAGACTTTAATTGTTATTAGGACATGTTTTTTATTTATAAACAAATAAACAACCCCAGTAGGTATTCATATTTTATTGTTGTTTTTGTTTATGCTGCAGTATTCAGATAAACTGACAATAGGTTATTATGCTAAAAAAAAAATCACAAATCAAAGTTTAAAATTTTGTAGTTTTTAATCAAGAATTCCATTTATTATTGACAAGGAGTGATGTGCTCCCCAATGTATCTATGAACATATTTTGGCCAATCAAGATGAGTACATAATAAATTAACCCATCTAATACCATAAGCTCATTGTTATTTAAGATACAATAACAATACAATTCAGGCTTAGCAGCAAGTTAATTTATGGGGGATGACTTCGGATAGTATTACAACAAAGAATATTCAGTTGGCCTCATATTATAGCTCCAGTTCCTGGAGTGATCTTTTTTTATTATTATCATACTTTTATTAATAATTTGAGTTTCATACAATGTATCTCTTCTCATTCCTTTCTGTTCCATCATCCTGCCCCTGTGCCCTAAAAACAAAAACAAATAATAGAAAACCAAATCCAACTATGTAGCAGGAGCATGGATCATAGGTATCACCACAGTTTCTGGAGGCAGCAGGCTGCTCCATGGACTTCCACTTGGCCCAAGACCAAGCATGATGAAGTTAGACCTAAAGTTGGGCCTCGCTACCTAAGCCCACAGGAACCCAGGCCTCTAGCAGGCAGCTGAATATCACTCAGGCACCCAGGAACCAAGCAGGTGCTTGGATATCCTGCAAGCACCAGGGCATCCCTAAAGCACCAACCCATCTCATAGGCATTAGGGCATCTTGCAGGCTCCAGGACATACCAAAGAAGCCAAGGAATCATGAAGGCACTGGGCCAACCTAGAGATACCTGGACATCATGCAGGCACCAGGGCATCCTACAGGTACCAGGATGTTCCATGGGCATTAGTGCATCCCACACTCATCCAGACTTCCTGCAGGCACCAGGAAATCCCACAGGTACCAGCATGTTCCATGGGTACTAGTACATCCCACAAACACCCAGACTTCCTGCAGGCACCAGAGATTCCTGTGGGTACCAGGACATCTCATAGGTGCCCAGACATCCCACAGGCACTGGGTCATTCCCCAAGGCTCCAGGACATCCTATGGATGCTGAGGTATCATGTAGGCACTGGGCCAACCCACAGATACCCAGATACCAAACATATCATCTTATGCAAGATGATATATGTATATCCATATATGTATGGTTTTATTCAATTGTAGTAACAAATTTAATATGTGGATGGGTATGTATGTCTCCCATAAAAATCATGTTATCTACTTTAAATATATACAATAATGTGCCTTTAAAAAAAATCAAATATTTGGGGAGCTAGCTCTTACCATTACATAATAGTTACTATGGGATCATTACATCATGTATTTTACAGACTTCATGACAGATGTTTTATCTATCTTAGCATTTTCTTCCAAAAGTGAGTTGTATCACATTTCTGTATCTTTCCTTGTCTGCTCTAATTTCAGAATGCCTAGTTCACACTGAGAACTGGAAGATGCACTACAGAGAGATCAATAGGGAAGGCCATAGACACAGCTTGCCAGAAATTTACCCAGCAACATTGTGTGGCTCTCTTCAACCTTTCTCTGTGTTAGGATCAGTGAAACATAGAGAGTTTGGACAAAATTCCCCCTAATTATATCAAGTTCTGACCCTCTTCTGAAATCCATTTGTTCTCTAGATCAGAGGATCTAGAACTGGGTGCAGTATCTCATTGTTAAATACAGAGGTTATGTCTTCCTTCTGAATTGCTTTACTACTGAATCTGAATCCTATTCTTACCACCATGACGAAAGCTTTCTGTCCTGCTTATCTTTTGTATCCTCTCAGCTTTGAAGTGTTTAACTTTGTTTTCTAGCATATGAGTTGAAGATTACTGTTTTGTTTTGATTTTTTCCTTTTCGAGACAGATTTTCTCTGTTGTAACTCTGGCTGTCCTGGAACTCACTCTGTAGATCAGATTGGCCTCAAACTCACAGAGATCCTGCCTTCCTCTCTCTCCTGAGTGCTGGGATCAAAGGCGTGTGCAACCACCCCCTAGCATTGTATTTATTTTATTTTTATTTTTTACTGATTATTTTTTCAACATATCATCTTATATTAAGATCTGGGCTATCCAAACTGTTCAACTGCTCCAATTAGCAATGTATTATTTACTCCTTTAATTATTATTTTTAAAAATGAGAAAAGAAAGTGTTTCGCACTGCCAGAGCCAGTGCTGCTGCCAGATTTGGCACTAGCTCTCTGTCAAGTCCATTGCTTCCTTCAATTGATTCTAGTTAGTGTATTTTATATTATATTGATCTATTTTTCTTGGGACAGAAAGTAATCTCAGCTCTAGAAACATTTAGAAAGCAACATGGAAAGAAAAATGAATGGGTAATAAAAATCAGAGTTAATCAAATTGAATCAATTACTATATTTAGTCTAAACATTAATATCAGATGAAGATCTGTTACCAGAATAAATATAATAATAATACATGATCCAACTGTATGCTGTCAAAAAGCAGTGTATTTAAATGTAAAGCACAGATAGTTTAAAAGTAAAGATAAAAATTACATCATTCAAATGCTAATCACAAATACCTAATATCTGAGACTATTTACGTAAAAGGATGTATGGTCAATCAGGAAGTATCAAACAACTTGGTGATAAATATTAGTGAATGGAAGAGCTCTTACTTAGCATGTGTGAGGCTCTAGATTCTCTCCCTAGCACCACATACACACAAAACATTGTACAATAAAAAAATGAAACTTTTCATCATAGCAAAGGATAAATTCACTTAGATTGACAATTTTATATGTGATGCATCTAAAGTACATAAAACAAAAATTAAGAAAACACTCAGCATTTGATAAACAAGTACATTTTTTAAAATTAGCAGGAATGTATTAGATTTGAACAGGACTGTCAACAAATGACTTCACAGTTTAATGAAATTACATAGACAGCTGATTCAGATGTTCAAGAATGCATGAAGCATTAACCAAAGGCACAAATTAAATTTGAAAATTTCCATAAATTTCAGAGGAATGAAATAGTAAATATATCAATAATTTCTCCACATACTTGGAAATTAAGGACACATTTTTAAATGATCCACCAGTCAAAGAAGAACTCACATTTGGTCTGAGCAATAACAAATACAACACACTGATGTTTGTATGATTCCTTCTAATACAGAGCTTGTGATCACTAATCTTCATTATCGATTTCACTGGCTTTAGAATGCCAGTGAAGCACATCTCTGAGTGTGTCTGCGAAGGCTTTTCTAGAAAAGTTTAATTGTGGAGGCAATATCCACCTTGATAGGGGCAACACCATTCCATGGACTAGGATCCTAGACCAAAGAAACAGAGAAGCTGAAGAGACCTCAGGGTAGGCACAGAATACAGCCAGACACCAGATTTTTAGCACGAAGGAGATGTATTTGTTCCAGAGGAACAGAGAACAGGGAACACGGGAAAGGGAACAGAGGAAGAGGGGTAATTTGTTCCCTGAGGGGCAAAAGGACTATCTCTGGAGAGGATAGAAGCAGACAGAGGATCTTAGACAAGACGGTGGGTTTATATAGGTTTCTAGATGGGAAGGGAAAAGGGAAGGTACAGTTGGAGAATAGTTGGGGTGGCTGATTCTGATTGGCTGAGAGGAGCACAAGAAAAGGAAGAATGGACTTTTTGGAGAGGCTGGAACTTAAGTTATATCTGGTTGTCTTTTCCGTGATCAGTTGCCGTCTTGGGGCTATGTGGTGGACGTACTAACAAAAATGCCATCCGAATGCCAGCATTCACCTCCCCGGTGCCGAACTGCAGATGCCATGGAGAGCTGCTGCATACCTCTGCTGACATGTCTTCCCTGTCATGATGGACTACCTTCTCACACCATGAGCCAAAGAAAACCCTGCTAGCAGTTGCTTATGTCAGCTATTTCATCACAGCAAAGAGGCAAATAACTGATAGAATGAATAATGGGAACTTTATAGCTTTGAACATTTGTATTCAACAGCATCAAATCTTAAAATGATCTCCCTCTCTTGATCATAAAATCTAGAGAAATAAAGTAAAATAAAATTAAGTTTTAAGTAAATAGGAGAAAGAAACAACAAAATTTGATGGTAGAAATCAATCAAACCTTTTAAATTAAACTTTTATTTTTAATTTTTAGTTATATAATGAGCCAATTCAAAAGTTGTTTCCTTTAAGTATGAATAAAATTGAAAAGCATCCAGTAAGACTGGTGACAATAAAGTAAGAAGTCACAAAACATCCTGGATGAAAGAGGGCCAGCTCCACAGACAGACATTAGAAGGGAAAGAAGAAAACACCACAAGTAGCACACCAAGAATTTTGACAACATAAATGACAAGGACAAATACCTTAAATCATCATTCCAAATGTGATAAAAGGCTAAATACAAAACACGTGCATAATAGTTATACAGTTCAGACAGCAAACTTTATACTTAGATAATTCCCAGTAAGAAAGTGCATCCCAAATGTTCTAAGAGTGAATTTGACCTTTTCTTCAGATTCTGTGTTTTTCTAGGAAATTGATGTGTTGGGTGGGGGTGTATTTCAGTGAGTTTTATGAGGTCACATGACCCTGTTACCAAAATCTGAAAAGGCTGTTACAAGAGGATTTTCAGGTCAAGATCTTTCATTAGCATAAAAATCCTTAAGAGATTGTTGATAAGCATAATACAGCCACATATAAGAGTAGGCTCATGTTAAAAATGCAATACTAATATACTCCTATGATAAAGAAGAAAATTCATATTATCATTTCAGTAAATACGGGACAAATCCTTAGCAAACTGAGAAGAGAAGATTTCCCGGCTCTAAGAAAGGAAATCTGAATAACCCACCACATCCTGAGTGCTTTTTCACTAAGAACTAATCTGTTTATTTTTGCCAACTCTAATTTTGTACTTTCGCCAACTTTTCAAAAATAACTAAATTTGGGAAAGAAAGAAAGAGAGATACTTGCACAAAAAGTCCTGATAGACCTACTAGACATCGTAAGTAATTGTGTGTCTTAGGCAAGGCATGGAGACTTGAGATCAATAAACAAATATCAATTCTCTTCTTATGCACTGTTGCTGAGTAGCTGGAAATTTCAATATAAAAGCACAAAACAAAATGTACACAGGGTTTTATTTAACAAACTATTTACAAGACTTCGTACATTGAAAGTGATAAAATACTGTCAAAAATTAAAGGCTGAAATAAATGGTAATACTGAAAATGACTCTTAATTCAGGTAAAAATATTTATACTATGAATACCTGACCTATAACTAGAATCTAGATTTTTTTAAAAAATTCTTGTCAGGTGATAGGCACCTGACAAAAATGGGCAAAATCTTGGATGATTACTTCATAACTAGATATCAATAATAACCATATGTGAAAGTATAATAAATAGATTGGAGTATAAAATTCAGAACTATAAAGAAAATCCATTATTTGACCATTATAATGGTTATAATTAAAACTATGAATTTCAAGAGAGGACATAGAGGAATGAAATGGCCACACATGGATGGTGGGCAGGAGAACAGCATAGCAATCCTGAAAAATCTCAAAGCATACACATAAAGTTTGGCCTAGCCACGCTACTCTTGGACACTTACTTCTCAAAAATATGTCCAAAAGACTCATATATAAGTCACTATGGAAATGTCCACAGCAACTCAACTCATAGCTCTAAAAATTGGAATTAATCCAAATGACCTTCAGAAGAAGCACATAAATAAACTGTGAAATATTAATCCAGTGGCCTTCTGCTCACAACAGTCAGGAACACAGGACAAATACTTGCTGCCTCATTGATGAGTCAGAGAGGATATACTATCAACTCAAAGAATATGTCAAGCTAGTCTATGGAGATGATCACGATGAGGAAGAGACATTGGTTGAGCAAGGTCATGAGGAAAGCTTTTAGTACAATGTTTAGTTTCCCTTTGAATATGGAAAACACAAATACACATTATTTATCAAAATATGTTCACCTATATACCTAAGGTTCTATACTGTCTTTTTGTTGTTTATTAGACCTCAATGAAATCAATGGAGCATGTGCGGTGTGCCGCATTTGTGTAGAGATATTTGTGCGTGCATGTAACAAAACCATTTGCCTGATCGGGTTGCAATCTTCTCTTTCCATTTGGATTTGAATGGATTTTTCTCATTGTCTGTGATGGGATTTTGTTGTTGCTGCTGTGACAGAACACAGGATAAAAACAGACTTAAGGGACTGGGATTATTGCTAAACGGTAGAACGTTTGCCTAGCGTGGATATGGAAAGTCTTGTGTTCAACCCTCCTCTAACGCCCCCCCATACACACAAAAAGTAACTTAAGGAAAGGTTTCTTTTGGCTCACAGTTTAAGGATGCAGTCCATCAAAGCAGAGAAGAAGCGACAGGAGCATGAAGCAGCTGGTCAGACTGTCCATATAGTCCGGAAGCAGACTGCTGCTGGTCCTTAGCTCACTTTTTCTTTTAATTTAGTCTGGGACCCCCAGGCCATGGGATGGTTTTGCTCACGTTCAGGTTAGGTCTTCACTCATCAGTTAAATTTTTCTGGAAACGTCTTCATAAACCCATGGCTGTGTGTTTTTGTTGTGATTCTAAATCTAAAGTTGACAGAGATAATCAATCACAAGAATTTATAAATGTTATTAGTAATATGAGATGGGAACATGTTCCTTTATCCGACAATAATTTCAGCCTGTCATGAAGTTAAATTTGTAAGTACTAATTGGGCTTAGGTAGGTCCGTGAACCTATGTTAGAGAACCTGAGTTCATGGTTCTCAGTGAAGACAGTCACTGATCTGTAAAACAGTCTGGTAATAGGACATGGTATTAGGAACCATATAAGATCTCCAAGTCATACAGACCATCCCTCCAAATGTAAGATGAAGAACTTGATACCCAGAGAAGTTGAGTATTTGCCCAGGAGCACAGAGCTGGATAATGACAATTTGCAACTGAAATGATGATGTCTTTATACCCAGAACAGGGCCAAGTCACTATATGTGGATGCTTCTCTCAGCCGTTACTTACCATTTTCAAAACAGAAATCTCTCAGAGGATTCACGCCAAACACTGACTTTAGTCTGTCCAACCCATTTAGGGCCACTTTGAACTATATTTCTAAGCTGTAACTGCGTATACACGACTTGTGTGCCCTGCTGCCAGTATGTTGAGACTTTGGCAATCTTATCTAATATCGGCCAAGCCTGTTGACGTGGGATACTCCCGAAAGCAGGCATTTGATTGATTCCACAGAGATGCTGTAACAGTGAAGATGCATTATGATGTGTTTTTGAGGCACTATGAAACTGTACATGAGAACAAACTGTGCCAGCATAAAGCCCAGTAAATATTTATTAAGATCAATGGCCACGTACTATGTGCTGATGGCAACTTTTTGCTCTGAGTCTGGATTAAAATGAATGACATTCTGGATATATTAGGACTTCTTCCTTGTTTGTGAAGGACAAGACCATCCCCACCCCCAAACAACTTACACACCTTGTTAATCAGTAGACATTACATCATAATGCTTACATATCCATTCGACCTATGGTCAGTCTGCCCTGCTTTGGTGACAGTGATGTGACCTACAGAAAAAATCTTACATAAGAGCCAGAATTTGACTGAGTCATTTGTCCTCTAGTCATGGAGCAGGTTCCCAGGGACTAACAGTCCTTTCACAATGACATAGAAATGGTATTTCAGCTAGCATCGGAGAAGATCTTTCAGAGAGAGTACCAGAAGCCATGAAGGGAAAAGACAGAGTACCATCAAGATTAGGAGATGTTTATGAAAGGCATGGTTCTTTGTTTTTAAATTTAAATATCTACTTATTTGTGTTAATGGGGCAGGGGTCAAAGGACAACTTTCAGGAGTCAGTTTTCTCCCTTGTGTGGATTCTAGGAGTGGAACTCCCATCATCAGGCTTGTAGCAAGTCTAAAATGCATGATTCTAGCCAACTCCGTAAAGAATTCTTCCTGCCCTGCTCTGTCTTTCTGTCTTGTATTGAGAATGGAATTCTAGATCTCAAACATGGTATACTCAACTAATAAGCTATAGCCCAAGTCTCTTAATGCTTTTTATTTTGAGACAAGGTCTCACTAAGTTGCCCGGGCTTTCCTTGAACTGCCTCTGTAGTCCAGGCAGGCCTGGTACTTACAATCCCTCTGCCTTAGACTTGTGCCAATAGACCTGGGTTTTCCCTTCTCTCTCACAAACCTTTTTAAAAAGGCCATATTTGGGGCCTGAAAGATGGCTCAGTGGATAAAGATATTTGTTGTGAGGACTGATGACTTGACTTTGTTCCCCACATGGTAGATGGAGCAAAGCAAATCAAATTTTTAAGAAAAAAAAAATAGCAATTAGTGTTTATCAGACCTTATCTGGGCATACATTCCCTTAGACATTCTCATGTTCTATTTTTAGCACTTTGGTGCATTTCATGTATGCTCTCTTTCTCTAAGAGGAGAGAATATTAGTCTATGTTTCAACTTACAACCCAAATGTGCAAAAATTAACTGGAAGTATCCTTTAGGATTAGAAATGTATTTGGAATAATGTAATTAGAGCAAAATGGTATTGTTATGCTTCTTTTCTGTGTTGGAAAAAAAAAAAAAACAGCACTGTCATTTTCTGCTGTCTTTACCATGTAAGCCATACCCTTGGTGAGGACCAGTCTATTTTCTCCTCCCCAGCTGAGAACAAGCTCTGCTGGAGTCACATTGGTTGTGTCAAAAGAACACCCCCACCCCATGTACCCCAGACCTTCATGCCGGCCCCTCTCCAAATGGTCTACCACACCTGTCACATTCTGATCCAGAAAACACCGGTGACAAATCTAACCTTGGCTTATATGTTGTAAAAATTCCAGCTCTAAAGCAGGGCAGTAGTAGCTCACACCTTTATTCCTAATACAGCTTTAATCCCAGCATGGAAGGCAGAGGCAGGTAAATCTCTGAGTTCAAATCCAGCCTGATCTACAGAGCAAGTTCCAGGACAGCCTTGACTACACAGTGAAACCCTAGCACCAAAAAACAAAAAACAAAATACAAAAAACAAACAAAAAAACCCCGAAAAACTAAAACAAACAAAAAAGATTCCAGCACTAACAAAGCTCAAATTTTATAGAAATGTTATAGAAAAAGTGAAAGACTTAGGCAGTACTTTCTAGGCTTCTCATCAAGGTTGTTGCAACCTGCCCTCTAATTCTGAGCAGAGAATGATTCTCGAGAAGCACGAGCATACTTTTCTTTGCAGGTTGATTGTTTTTCTTTATCAGAGAAGTAGTTCATAGCCTGCATACATAGGAGAGCTACAGCAAGAAATTCTTTGTTCAATTTTTTTATGAACAAAAAAGGGGTGAGTGCACAAATCAAGGCTCAGTACTCCAGACCCCTCTTTGCGTTTGCTTGTGTATAAGCTAGTGTGTATAAGCTAGTATAAGCTTGTGTATAAACTAGTCCTCACGTCATCCCAGACAACTGTCTTTTGTTTCTTCTCTCTGAGACCAGAAATGGTCAAGTGGTAGCTGTGGGATGTTTCCATTTATCTAACAGGTTTTTAGGTTGTTTCTTTTGCATTAAGCAAACACAAACTTCAATTAAATTTTTACATACCTATTAGCATTCCAAAAGAGATTTTTCCAGAAACTTAATAGTATATTTCTCCTTGTGTCATGTAAGTCTTAAGTTAAAATGTCAAATGCCACCTGACCACTCACATAGCCATCAATAACTCATTCAGTGTATCTCCCAAGATTGATAGCGAAGCCCAGGCAGTGCTGAGAGGTGATCTGATTGGTGCACAGTAAAATCCTTGCTTTCCTCTAACTGTACCGAAAACACTCAAAAAGGCGCTTCTCTGGAACTTACTACATTTACTTTTCAAAGAGGGTAATCAAAAAAGAACTCATTAAATTTTTTTTCTCTTAAAAGCCATTCTCAAATATATGTTTCATATTCTACTTACAAACTAATACAAAGTATAATTGAATATTTGACACCCAGTATGATGATTTTGTAGTAAGCTGCTATGTAGTTTCTTTTTCTGGGAAATATCGAAGTGGCATTAGCAATCAAAAACTCTGAAATAAGGGAGAGACAATTGGAAAGGATTATATGTGCCTTAAAACCCATGGAACCAAAGGTACATGGTGTGGGTCCCTACAGAAGGCAAGACATTCTTTCTCAAGTCTGTTATGAAGCGAGAAGAGGTTGATCAATTGGACAATGGCTTCTCATTCAGCGTTCATGGGGCAGTAATTTCTGTTGGCCACAGAGAAGCCTAAGTCCACATGGTAGCAGTACACTGTATCAGCATTTGTGAGGCCAAACAAGATCAGATACATCAACGCAGACTGGAGGATTCTTACCACACAGCCTAGAAAACTGGCCAGTGCCTATGAGCAGGGCACATAGGTGAACTTGAGAAAAAATGAAGAAAAAGATTCCTTTCTATGAGAACAAATTCTCCCCAATATGAGGTCTAACTTATTGAATACCATGAACATTCTTTCTTTGATTCTTTTTCTAGGAAAAACAATAAAACAAACAAGCAACAAAAAGTTCCTGCGTTGTTAATGTGTAAGGCTAGCCAAGTGGGCTTTCTCTTCTGACTGCTCCCCAAGAGACAGTAGTGAAACGGACACTTCTCCGTATAGTAAAGTTTGTGTTTATGGTACTGCCCTTATTCTCCACAACTTGAAAGCTTTTTACTTCCGCTTTTTTCTACTTTTTCATTTTTCATCTCATTCATTCTCCATCATCTTATTAAATGCTAGGAGAGCATGCCTATGAGTCATGCCCATATTTTCTGACATAATGTCTTTGAGGGCACCTGGCCCTCTCAGCTCCTGGGTAATGCCTTCCAGTGACCTGTGTTTCTCCCCACCGTGCACTCACTTTTCAAACACGTCTGCTGACCTCCGATGATGGACAAGCGATCTGTATAAACAATTAGGATTATGCTTTTTCACCCTGTGTGTATAGAGTATATCTGTATGAGGTATCTGTGAACACACTGAACTTGGAATATGGAGCTGGGGTGATCTGAAACGTGATTTTAAGGAGGAATGTGATTCCTTTCACATGAGTAAGGACGTTGGGTTTGCCAGAACAAAAATGAAAGTTCCTGATAGAAAAAAACAGAACTACCGTTTATCTGTGCCATCTCTAGATGTGGACTCCCAATCCTCTCTCCCAGAATAAACTCACCTTTTGTTGTTGTTGTTAAAGCGAATGCATTCGTTATGAAAGGAGGATGCCCCCTAATATTAAAGCGTTAGCCATGAGAGAAAGAAAGAACGTTTTAGCTCAGACCATTTAGAGCAACTGAATAAGCACGATCAACAGAACAATATAGAAATTTTTGCTGTTTATTTTCCCTTTTCTTGATCTTCGCAGTCTAGCAAGGGTAGAAAGGGTCATCAGTAGACAAAGAAACACTGACAAGAACAGCACAAGGAAGGCCATTAGGTCCTACATGATCCCCTAGTTGGGGGTTTACAGCTTCCAGATGATTCTGTGTCTCAGGGGAAAGACGTCACTGCATCTTAGCTTAGCATCTTTGTGTTTTCTAAGGCTTAAGGTGTGTTTGAATCCAACATCCTCAGTGAAGATGAGGTTGTACCCAGGATGCCTGGCTAGTGACAGGTGCAGACCCAGACCCAGACCCAGACCTGGACCCAGGCCCATTCATTTGCTTGCTTTTCCATTCACGTAATCATGCATTATGACCCTGCTTCAAGACCTTCTGTGACTGGTTTCATGCAGCCCTTCCCAGAAAATCCGGATTCTAAGACCCGTTACTCAGCCCTCGCCCTTCCTGCTATCTCCCACTCCCTATGGCTTCCCTTCAGTGGGCCTCAGTCTGGTCCTCCTTCTGTTTCTCAAACCTGCCAAACTCTTTTCCCTCCTTATGACCTTACTGCTCTCTGTTCCTGCCTGGAGCAGCCTTTTGTAAGACCTGCTCATGGCTGATTCCTCATCCTCATCAAGGAGTCCATCTCCAGACAGACACACAGAGACATTTCCATTAGATTGTGCTTTCTCACAACACCCCGGTGTTCTTTACAGACCTTGGCACATCCGTTCTGATTTCTGCCGTCTCTTCCTTATGTTTTATTGAGCACTGTCTGGAGTGTGCGCTCTGTGGGAGCAGAAAGAGATTTGTATGTTTACTGTCCTCTTTGAATCTCCTAGAACAGTACCTGGAAGAAAGCAGGTTCCTAATAAATAATTGCTAAATGTCTGGGTATTAGGCAAAAAAGAAATAATTAATTTCTGGAAATATTCAAATCTGGTTGCTTCAGGAAGTTGATTTTCTACTCAGTCATCCATTAAATTTCACTCAGCAGCTGGCAGGTTTCTGGAGATTCAGGTCACCTGATTTCCAAAAATAGCTATCCACTATGATCCCAGATTATTCCCGTGGAAGTGGCTATACCACTATTGGTGAAATAAACTCTTTTATACCCGGGTGATACCTGCTATACCATTGGCGGTGTCTATTTTGCTATATAGCGTAGATGATAAATTATCTGGTGTTCAGATTGTTACTGAGTCAATCCAAAATAACTAATAATTAATTCTAGCTAAAGGACTTTAACCACATCAATTCAGAAATGTGGAAGATCAAGTCGTATCTCTAGAGAGGGAAAGTGTCTTAGGTTAAAAACAGGAGAAAAGAAAGGATGGGCCCACTTTCCATCAGTAAGTTGACTAATGAATCCAGGGTTCACCAAGATAGGTGTCTTGGTTCTGGGAAAGCAGGGGGGGGGTGGCAGCTATGAGAAGTACTGAGTATGGGCAGAGCTCTTATTGTGCCATACACTCTTCTCCAAACTTCATTTGCATTTCCTTACAAATGTCATAATGAATCTTTTTTTTAAAGGATGATATTGAGGCTTTCAGACATGAAATAATTGTTCCAATGTCACTTAGCCAGAAGATGCGCAGCTCACAGCCTAAATACACCTCTTTCTGATAGCATGTCCCCACTATTATGCCCATTGCTTCTGAACCAAACAAATAACTTGATGAACATTTCCTACACATAGTTAGGGAAATGTTAAGCTCAAGTGTATCAAGTTTGCAGAGGACACTTCCCTCTGAAACATTACAGCGCATCGTAAGTTTTTGGGAGAAGATATTGGGACAGCACTTTCCTTGAGAGCTGTGTGAAGAGAGGAATAAAGCTCTTCCAAGCAAATTTTAGCAAGTGTAGCCATAAGAACCTTTTTCAAGGTCAGCTGGTATGAAACGGACCTATCCATGTCTCTACGGAAAGACTCCAAAATTCTCAGCTCTGATACAAGTAAGATAGCATTCTGGGTCCCCCTGAACTCATGATCCCAGTAATTCACTACTTACCTGGTCACTATGATTTTTTGTTTTAGTTCTTAACTTTTTATTATAAGCCTGGAAGTTTCTATAAAGGTGTGTGTGTGTGTGTGTGTGTGTGTGTTACAAATAAGCACATGTGCTTATATGTGTGAAAGCCAGATGTTGACACTGGGTATCTTCCTCAATTTCTCTCTCCATTATTTTTGATGGTCTGTCACTGAATGGTGAGTCTCCAATTTGGCTGGATTGGCTTGCCAACAAGCTCCAGGGATCCTGAGTCTGCCTTTCAGCTCTGGGATTGCAGGAGTGCCTCCATGGCACAGTTCCTTAAACCCAGGCTGGGATAAAACTCAAGTCATGCTTGCAGAACAAGCACTTTACAGATGGAACTATCTTCCCAGACACCTTCATTACAAATTTAGTAACTGAAGCCTCCTGGCCATTGGGGTTACTGGCAATGAAGACACTGTTCTCAGAAAAGAAGAGAACAAGGAACAAACAGTGTATTTTTGTCCCTTCTAAGGCTTGCTGGGAGGGAGAATTCGAATGGTAGGTTTCAGATATGGAGGAGAGGACCTTGAGATTTTAATGAGGGGCGTGTGTACTTTCTGAGCCCAGTGCAGAGTGCCTTGAGACCAGAAGGATGGAGCCACGGCTGAAAGGACTAGAGCACTTAGGACCCTGGTTCCAGTGTCCTCACAGTGAGAGTGGCAGGTGGAGCTGAGTCCTAATAGCATTACCCTTCCCCCTCCCCCATTACCTTTCTCATTCGCTTCACCCACTCCCCAAAGCCTTGAGCCTCCTCTGGGATGGCGGAAAACTAACAAGTTTCAAATGCCAGTCCTTTACAAAGATCCAGGAAAACCAGTCCTAATGGTTGAAGCATTTATGTTCAGTTTTGCCAGTTAAGCAAATGTTCTATCTGAACATTACGTTATATACCTGAGACAACCATACACGCGCGCGCACACACATACACACACACACACACACACACACAGATTGTGGGTTTGGTTACAACTACTTGTTTTTATTCCCATCCACGTTTTACTGCTGTTTTATAATTAGGCTTTAATTTGAGTGGGGATTTTTTTCTTCCACAAATAATCACGAGGCTTCTGGAGATGAGAGCCTTCGAAAGCCATTTGAAAGGAATCTCAGGGCAAGTCCATGTGCACAGATATCTGCTTCCTCCTCGCCCTGGTCCTGAACAGTCCATCCCTCTGCAAATCCTGCCTGGCTCCTTTGCCAGAACCTGGGTCTGCAAGCTATGCTGCACGTTACCCTAGAGGGCGCGCTGCCTACACTTTCCGCCACCTAGGCCCCGGCGCTGGCTCCCAGGCCCCATAAAAGGAGAGGAGGCGGACCAGTGTCCTTCTCTCATTGAGAAAGCAGAGGGGATTGGAAGGCCGGGCGTATAAAGCCGCGCAGAGAGCGTGAAACAAAGCAGACCCGATCGGAATTGGACTTGGGAGGGGAGGCGCGGAGTCAGGCAGAAAACTTGTTGGAGGGGAGTAAAGAGCCGCTGCCTCTCCTCCACTGCTCTGCGCTAAGGGGTCCCCACCGGACTTGTGATTTATTTTTATATCTGCTTTTTATATAAAGAAGTATATATATATATTTTTTTCTTCTAAAGAGAAAATTCCTGTTCCAAGAGAAAATAAGACAACATCAATGAAGGAGAGAAGAGCCAGCCAGAAATTATCCAGCAAATCTATCATGGATCCTAATCAGAACGTGAAATGCAAGATAGTAGTGGTGGGCGACAGCCAGTGTGGGAAAACCGCGTTGCTTCACGTCTTCGCAAAGGATTGCTTTCCCGAAGTGAGTGTGGCCGCAGGGCTTTGAGGGGAGCGGCCGGTGGGGTCCCCAGTCTGGAAGAGAGCCCTGCTCGCTTCTCCTGCTTCACTGATTTTCCTCCTTAAAGTGTTTCTCACGCGGAGCCGGTCTGCACCTCCACTGGGAAGGGAAAGTGTCCTGGAAGCCTCTGGACTGGGGCACGCCAGCGCCCTGGGCTCTCGGCCCCCGAAACTTGCTGGTTTCGGTGTGGGGAGCCCAGTGGGAGACCTGGGTGGGCTCTCGGGAGGGTTGAGTGTTTAGTGTGTAGGGAGTGCGGTTTTATTTTTTTAATTGGGTGCTTGGGGCGTTTTTTCATAAAGTGTTCTATGCGTGTCTCATTTTTAATAATCTCTTTGCCACCTTTCCTTCCTCTCTGTCCCTTTCGTTTGTCCAGAATTACGTCCCTACGGTGTTCGAGAATTACACTGCCAGTTTTGAAATCGACACACAAAGAATAGAGTTGAGCCTGTGGGACACTTCAGGTAAGACTCAGCACACCGCATGGCGCTCGGGGCCGGGCCCCGCGGGTCTCCGGATTTTGTGCCTTGTCCGCTAACGCTGCTCCTTGAGGACCTTCCAAGGTCCGAGGGGCAGGAAAACGTTATCCCTCCTGGGCAGGGGCGGCGATAGGGGTGACCGTGGTCGCGGGGACAGGAGGACGCTATGTATCCCGGGGTGACCCTGCTGGAGGAGCAGCGTGGCCGCGTGTCCTTGTGCTGTCCGCCCTTGGGGCCGGGGCCGGGGCGTGCAGAGCCGCGTGCAGCCCGCCCGCTAGCGGAGGAAGCCCCTCGTGGATGTCGCCGGCAGTCTGGTGGCGGGCCGGGGGGCCCAGTAGGAGCTGGGAGAACATCCGGGGCCACCCGGTTGCGTGCAGGTTTCACGCTGGCGGAGAGGGGTGAATGGCGGTAGCCGGCGCCCGTGACGCCTACTGCCAGGAATGCGCTGGTGGTGCGGGCAGCCGCCCCCGCGGGCCCCAGCTCCCGCAGCCTCCGAGCCGCCGGCGCGGAGCCGCTTTGCCGAACACGCTGCTCCCTACCCATGGCGCTCCGGCCTCGCCCGCCCGCAGGGCCGCAGGCAGCGCCGCTCGCCTTTGACCTCTCTGTCTACTTGAATTATTGGAGCCGTGGTGGTTTCTGTCCAGAGGTCTGGGGTTCAAGGCCGAGATCTTGCCTTCCCAAGCGCCCACCCACCTCCGTGGCGTACGGTGGTGGAGAGGGCAGATCTCCGGGGGTGAGAAGGCCGGGGGTCCCGACTGAGTTTGGCCCGGGGACAGCGAGGACAGCAGGGAGTTCCCCTGGTACCCAAGCTCTAGCAGGCCTGGCCAGAGGCTCCCCGGGAAAACGCCTTCTCCCGAGGAGCAGAAGCTGCCTGGCAGGGAGGAGAAAGGCCGGTGCGCGTGGGGAACTGGGCTGCCAGACAGATTCGGGCGAAACTGGCAAGGAGGAGCGCACAAGCGCCAACACGCAGGGTCGCTGTCAGGCGGGGTGGCCCGAGGTGGAGCCCCGCTCGGCTGGGAGGGGCCTCGTGGAGCTTCAGCGAGCTTCCCACACCCTGGGCTGGAACCTCTGAGGGACCTGGGGGATTAGACAGCAGAGGAAGGGGCTAGAGTCACAAGGTCTCCAGAGGCAGCCCCCGGCACAAAAGCTAGAGAGAAGTCTCACACCCGCGCCTCTCACGGTCGGTGCCAGAAGCTCAGACTACTGCAGTGGGGAGGGTGGATCTAGTTTCTCCCTGGAGAATCAGGCTCTTCCTTGAGCTGAGCCAAGGACGGTTTGTGGGGTTTTTTTTTTGTTGTTGTTGTTGTTGTTGGGATTGCATACACAGACTTGATACTATAGAGAAAGTGTTGATGGAATTCTAGTGGATTATTACTAGTTTCAATCATCAGAATTATTACATAGCCTAGTATTTGATAAGGCTCCCGTTCTCAGGCATACCATGGCAATTGTTATGCCTACTGGGCAGGACAGCTGGTGTGGTTCCAATAATTACCACTAGCACTCCCTATCTCCCACCCAGCGCTGTTTGGACTCATCCTCGATAAGAATTACTTAGGCGTGGAGTGGAGCAATGGGTCTGATACGGTCTTTGATCCAAAGCTGTGTTTAGATGGTAGCTCCTGGTTACCAGGGTTTTCTGTATGCAATCCTCTACCACCCTGGGTCTCATTTTCATCATCTGTAAAAAGAGGGCAGACACTGAGCTGGATAATGTGCAAGATCTTTCTCCCAGCTATCGCTTCTTGGCTTCAGTGTGCTGGACAGACAGACCTTTTTGTTTCCCAGGATGTTGGTTGGCTTCAGTTCCTAGTCTCAGTGGATCTGGCATCCCGTGCTGAGGTTCTCACAACCTGCAAACCAAGCCAGATTCTGGGCTGAGCCAGGCTTCCTGGTGGATTTAGGAATGAGACTATTTGGATAAGGAGGGGGATGGGTGGGCGCCTAGGAATGCTGGGTTATATACACCCCTGTCTCAAGCTCCAGGAATCACAAGACCACCAAGGGAGATTTTAGATTCCGTGCCCATAGGCCAAACTTGCCACCTCCCCACTTTTAAGTAAGAAAAGGTACAAGCTTTTTAAGGGCTAGCAAATAAGACGAATGTCTATGAACGGTTATTATGGAGAAGCCATGCAAATATCACTTGAGATATTTTGAAGTCTTACTCCCAGCTACATGCTTCACAGTCTCTGCACATATAGCAGGATGCTTTGCATACAGCAATCACCCAATAAAGCCTATGGAATGAACAAATTAATAATGATATGCATGCTTGCCAAGGAGATGGGGTTCCTGGCATGAATTAGCACTGAATTACCTGTGCCTTAAGAATGGCAACTTCATAAATAATGCTTTTCGTCAAATTAAAGTTAATCACCTGAAATGAAATCTGTCGTGAAATAATGACTTGTATTTTTATTTAGTGAAAGAAAACTATGTGTATTCCTGTAAGACACAAAGGTTTGAAAGCTGATTGCAGCAGCATTGCGCTGCAAAATTATCAGTTGTGAAACCTTACTTAAAATGTAGATGCATACAAATGGGAAAAGAGAATAAGGGATTATTTGGAATTCTATTGTGTTGCTTGTGAAGTGAGATGTTAGTTAATTAAACACAGTTATGGAGCATTGCAAATTCTAGTAGTCGGTTTCTTAAAAACAGTGGCTTGCCTCTCAGGATTAACATACTTCCAGCAGGAGTCACTGACTGCTTCCCAGTGACTTGACCATTTTCCCTGTTTGCTTGTTTTTTACTGACAAGTGTCTGAAGATTTCTTGAAACGCTTATTTGACATTTTCTCTGCTCACGAAGACATTGTTTAGTTGAGATGTGAAAATAATTGCATATACCTTATGCCTCTTAATACATTTGACTTTCACCAACTGCTATCAGCTTATGCCTGATAGCAACTTTGTAGAGCCCTTAATGTCATTTTTTCATTATCTTCTGACTATGTGAGAGAGATTCGCATTGGGAAACCTGGGTGCAGAGAGACTGTAAATTGTGCCCATTGGTACAATAGATACCGCTATCGTGTTCCAAAGTCCAGCACAGGAACAAACATCTAGGAAACAGGCAATTCTTGTATGGGCTTTCTGTGTGTGAACCACATCTCCTAAGAGGTCTGCTTGCCCCCGAAGCAGTCATATGATCATGCATAAGCAAAACTGCCAATTTGAATGTGGGAGAGAGGATCAAGTAGAAGAATGAGGAAAGGAAACCATTCATTCCTCTTTTGGGAAGCCCGGCAGTTAATATTTCCTTCCTTTCTATTTCTCTTCCTTTTTGCTCTATCTACTACAAGCAGGTCTTCCATTAGACCTAGGATGCAGGGCTAGCTTAATGCCTACCTATGATGTACTGACTTCTGGATCTCTAACGGCCTCTCCGCCTGGTTGCCAATGTGTTCCCCTAGGAGGCACCCCCAGTTCTTTGCAGCGCTCTACACAGTCTTTGGGTGAGGAACAGACTCCTTGTCTTTCCCCAAGCCCCCACCGATTACAGTCACAGTGGCATGGTGCCAATTGACCCTTATGGCTAGTTAAACTACGCCACAGTTAACAAAGTTTTATTATAAGTGTCATGAAAATCTTGTAAGATGAGGGATTTCTGAAGGTAGTCTTGGGCCCATGTCTTTATTTTACTAAGAAATATTTTCTTTTCATTATAAGATGAATATTTTTATTAATAGTCACGGAAATGTGCTGGAAAGTATCAAAATTCTCTCAGTAAGTTTTTGAATGAGAAAGAGGGAGGAGAGAGAAGAGACAGAGAGAGTGAGAGGGAGAAGGAGAGAGAGAGAATGAAATGAGTAGATTTGGTATTTTAAAGTGGTAAGAGAAACCAAAGTAGTAGTTCTAATAGTTTGTACTTCAAAATCTGCTCCACTTGCCAAGCATAGAAGCAATGTGTAGCGTGGAGCCAGATGCCTCCTAATGATAGGAAGCTAGTCATTTAAAGATCGCAATATCTTCTCCTAGGGGACTCGATTGCATTGTGATTTCAGCATATATGATTTAGGGAGTAATAGTCATTCATGCCAGCTTTTAACCAGGGCAAGTTAGTGCACATTTTATTTAATACATATCATTAGTTTAAAATTTTCAACTCAACTGCTGGTTTGCAATTGGTCCCTGTGCTATTGCCGGGAGAAAACTCTTTTGAGTCTTAACAAAGCTATGAACATCTTTCAGGTCCTGAATGCTAAAGTTAGCACTCCCTGTATTTGTTTCTAGTATTAGTAACTAAAAAACATCATATTCTCAACATTTTATATTTAAAGCAAAAGAGAAGACAGAAAAACTTTAGTTGCTTTACTTTGAGGACAGTCTTCAGAATAAACATAAATCTAACCACGGTGGCATATTTCAAGCTTTTGCGTCAGGCTTGCAAGTCAGTCTTGGTGACCAGCGCCCTAATGAAATATTCCTTGGCAAGAATGGAAATGGTTCAACAGTTTTGGAGATCCATCTGTATAATAACCAAGAAAAGCAGTTTAAAAAGAGATTAGTGGTCCCTTTGTGTGATTTTTAAAATATAAGTGAGCACATCTGGGTGGGACATGAAGATGTGATTATAAACTGTTAGGGCATGCCATCTGCACACACTGCTGGGGCCCTGACAGAAGGAGGGCCGTTACTGAGCTGGGCAGGAGCAGCTTCTGTCCTCAAGCTACTGACATTCTAGTTAGGGAGACAAGGCAAACACAAACGTTGAGAATATAGGTGAAAATTTAAAATACCCACACTTCCTCCAAGGTAAAGGAAGAAACAAAATGAGGAGCCCAGAATAAGTACGGGCGCAGCTAGGAGGAAACGCCTGTGGACTTAAACAAGGCGAGGAATCCCTCCCATAGTCAAACAGGTACATGGAAGCATTTCCTCCTCTTGGTTGCAGGAAGGTTGGCTTGCAGGAGGGAATGGCAGATTCACCTACAGCAACAGCCTGAAGAGCTGTTGAATGCATGTGCCTGGTCCAAGCCCCCAGCTCAGGTCTCCCTGTCCAGTAAAATTCTACTGTCTCCAGATCTCATCGGGAAGTTGACTCGGGTCTTCCAAAGTCCTTAAAATCCCTTGTACTTTAAAACATGCTTATATTTAATGATTATCAGGGAAAAACCAGATTCTTGAAGTTGAGATTTCTGACCTGAGGTAGAGGTAGGCTAAGAATTTACCAACCGATCAGAAGGTGGTTTCGATTTGAACAGCAGAACAAACTATACAAACCAGATATTTCACAAAGTCACTATGATCTTTAGGATCTAGAATTTCGAAATCAGGCCCAGCTGTTAAACTGAGATTTCATACTGAAATGTGGGCTAGATAAACAGCTTGGCTGGGGGCAAATTTTCAGCTGTTCAGTTCTGAGTGAGCATGTTTTACAGTGGTCTAGCACTTAGTAGGTCTTGATGTACACACAGTCTGTACTCCAATACCTAAGGATGTACCATAGTTAAAGCCCAATAAATCTAGGTATGAGCCTTTTTTTTTTTCCTTAAATACATTTAGTACTAGCTTTTTCTCCAATTTGGTTTTTCCTAAGTTGCACATTTGAGAAAGGTATCCAGATTGGTCATTCTGATGCTCCTGAAATAGCCAGGTGTTTCCTCATTCATATAGTTCTTTTGCACGGAAACAAGACCCCATGGACCACCAGTGTCTCCACTCAAGTCACAATGCATGGTGGGCTATGCCAAATGAATCAAATGGGCCTCGGTCATTTTTTGATGTCCTTGAAATATCTTCTGTCTTGCTACAAATTGGCAACATTCACGGAGTCCCTTTTGGCAAGAATTCAGACATTTCTGACACAGAATGCATGCTGCTTTGAAAGTTTGGCCAGGTGTTGAGCACATTGGTCTTGAAACACAAGCCTAATGTTACAGTATGTGGGAAGGTGAATTCACTTTAGGGACTCCGTGCTAAGGTAATGGAGTCTTACATAGCATTGGAAACAGAATAGCATTAGATTGGACTGGATGATAATGTTGATTTTTAAAACTTCTCTACGTAATCTTACCCCTTCAAGCTATCATTGTGGTTCCACTGTCAGAAAAATGTGAAGACTCTTATTATTTTTAAGTACCCCAAGATGGAGAATTTCTACCACAATTTTATTTGGAATCCTAAAACAGGAATGTTAGTTCTACCCATCTGAACTTATATCCAATTGTGTATCGGCACAGCCCTCAGAAAGAGGAAATACTGATTTTTATAGAACACATAACTGCCCATGTGTTTTCATAAGATCTCTTCATAATTTCCAAGAATGATTCAATAGAAGTAACAAACAAAATATCCCTGCTAAGCCTGGTGGTGGTGGTATATTTGAGGGGTGGGGGTGGGTGTCTGTTGCAGACAGTTGGGAGAAGAGTTCAACAGAATCTTACATTGAAACAGAGTCTCAAGGTTTTGTCCGGACTTGCCTCACATTCCTGAGCCTGCTGCTCCTGTACAGCTTCCCCTCTGGCGACGGCATGGGGACGTGTTCTTGTGTGCTTAGCTCCTCATGCTGCTCGCTACCTGGGTGCTCTTGGCGAACACTGAAAATATCAAAAAACTTACTGTGTTTTTTTCTTCCCCAAATAGCCACGATTCCCAGCTTCCAATTTTTGGTAGGAATTTCTTATAGGAACAGCTTTCAACTTACTTCAAATGTAAGGTGTTACTCTTTTAAAATACCTCATGAGAAGGATTTTTAGTTTGCAGACTTGTGTAGTTTCAGTATTTGGATGGGTTTTGCAAAAGGTCCAAAGGCTTCCCTCTTAGGCATGACTCTTCTTCCATGTATGTTCAATTATGTACATATATGGTGTGTTGTATCTCTGTAACAGGGTGACTTCAGCAGGCAGGTATGTGTTTGAAGAATTAGTTTCTAGGTGAGGCACTTGTGACTATTCTTGGGCTGGAAATTTTTCTCTCACCCCAAATTAATGATCTTGGAGACAAGAATGGGTAGACCTGCAATTTCGAAAGTCTTTTAGAATTTTGCTGATGTTTGCCAAACTTGAGCAACGAAAAAAAAAAAAAAAAACCCCAAAGCATGCTTATTCTAATCTTTGCCTGAATAAAGCCTTTCGGCTGGAGGGTGGGGTGGACAGGGTGAGACACTGTTCTGCATATTGTCCAGTTACACCTTTATACTAATAGAGGTCCCTACGATTTGCTTATGAAAAGTCTGATCGATTACTTGGAAAGGACCTTAAGAGCAGAGCTATGTCTTTAAGGAAAACGCTGCCCTGAGAATGTCTGTCAACATGAAGCCTGTTCCACATGCTGAGAAAGTTTTGTTTGACAAGCAAAAGCTCCATATCTAGGTTTATTGGGCTTTAAGTATGGTATGTTCTTAGGTACTAAAGCGGTGGGATGCAGGATGGGATGTCTTTACGGTGGGATGCAGGAGACATGGGTTGGAGTTCTTCTCACTTTAGCTAGCTTACTCTCCACTCGTCCCTTTGGAGTCTCTTCTGTCTCCTGGACTCCTCCTCAGTTGACAGGGCATTCCTAGGATTCTTGCCTCTGAGTTATCCCACACTTGCCTGTGGTGATCAGCCCTTTGCCTACTTCTTTTGTGCAGTCATGGGGCCCTGTAGGGAAGAACACAGAAGAAAGGGGCCTTCTCACCCAGTGAACTGTCAGATCTTCTCTGTTGAAACAGTTGAAAAATATGAAGATGATAGGTTTTTTTTTTTTTCTATCCAGAAAAAACAAATCTTAGGCTATCAAAAAACATAATGAATAAATTGTGTTATCTTCCAGGGCAAGTTACTCTTCTCGTAGGTGGTCACATTACAGTTATAACTAGTGAATTTGGGGATCTGTTTTATTAGTGCCCTTGGGCACTTGTTGATCAAAAAGCTGCTTTGTTTACTGCTGGGGGTGGACTAGGCTCAGATCAAAGTGCTAGTCCTAATTAGATCTTGTTAAAGCCCTTTAGAATTACCTCTTTACCTCCAAGCTCAGTGACTGGTTTCTCATGAAGCGTTACACTACATATGTATTTTCATCCAAACTGTTAAGCCAAATAAAAACAAAAACAGAAACAGGACTTCCATGAGAATCTTGTTTAATCCAGAGAGTACATTTCTCACTCATTTGCATATAGTCACGGAACACAAAAGCTGCCTTGCCATTCTTTTTTTTTTTTTTTTTTGTAAGCAAGCAATCTCCAGCCTGTGACAGAGGGCTGAGCCCTGAGCCAGATCCCTTTGTGGCCTTAAAATGGGTGGGGGAGGGGAAACAGCCTACAAAGGGCAGGGTGTTCTCTGCAGCCACATGGCGACTGGAATGTTGCAACCCTGCCTCTGGATTTTCCCAGCAGTCCCAAGTTTAATTAAATTAGCTTTGGCCCTTTGACTTTCTTCAGCCACCTTTGGAAAAGACGGTCTCCATTGTCCTGTGGAGTAGTCTGCTCTGCCGCTCAGTACAGCCAGCGTCCTGTCCTGAAGGAGCATAGCACCTGCACATGCTACTCATTTTGTGTAGGCTTAGAGACTGGAAAGCACAAGGGATGAGCTTCCTGACACCTGTTTGGCTCAGCACAGTTGGCTGGCTCTCACTGTGTGGGTCAGGGTCGGGTCATTTAAGCCAGCTTTGAAGGAAAGAAGAGAGCCTCCTCTGTCATTTGAATTTCTTCTGAGCAGTCTGGAATTCTGTGGCTGGCTATTAGGAGTGAGCTATTCTAATGCTTACAGCAGAAGCTGTATCAGAGGTAGAGTTCGGACACATAAACAAGGAAGGTCACAATGGGGAGAGGCAACACTGCAGAACTAATGTAAATATCAATACATTCATGTAGGTACACCTAGCCCCATCCTGGTGCCTCTTGAGAAAAACTTAAGCTGAACTTTCATCACTTCCGATTGTTTTCAAGTGGCTGAAAGGGTGGTACTGTTGTCATTTTCAGAGATAGCCTCGTTTTTTTCTTATACATCTTAATGTTTTAAGCGTTCTGATTTTTTTTTTCAACTAAGGCCTTTAGCTCTGGGAAAGTAGCTTCCATGGAGTCAAGGCTCTGTTACCACACTTCCGTCTTCCAGAGGCCAGTAGGGAGCTACCGTGGTGCCTGAGAACTTCTTTCACCTTCTCGCTGCTGCCAAGTTCCTTCCTGACTCCTGGAACATCCCTTTCTCCCTTGCTCAGAGACTCACTCTCTCCATCTCTAAAGCCCAGTGATTGCGGTGTGACTGCCAAGGGCCCAGAGCATGCCCTAATTGCAGTAACATCTAAGTCACAAGAACAGGCTCCCGAAGGTCTGTTGTCTTTGTACTTTTTCTCTGAGACATGGTCTCACTAAGTTGCTCAATGGAGAACTAGCGTGGAAATACCAGCGAATGTATATGTAGAAATAAGTCAGCTCATTTCACAAACCGCCCTCACCCCACAGCTCAGGTAGGCCTCAAACTTGCAATCTTCCCTGCTTTTTACCCTCCTAAGAAGCCTGGGTGAAAAGACTTTTTTGAAAGCCTCTCCCCCACCCCCTTTTTCTTACTTTGACTGATGAAGTTTTGACATAGGGAATACATGTTATGCTTTTCTGCCAGAAATGCAAAGTTATGTCAAAACTAAATTAAAAGTCAAAAAAGCGTTAGTGTATTTGCATTTGCCTAGTAAATGATTTTCATATTGTCTGTGAAATGTCTGTTATGATAATCGCTTCTTAAATGTAGCAATTGCCAAATTGTCTTCAATTTTATAGCCATACTATCTTACAATTATTGGCCATGTGTGAATTCCTAGCATTTGGAATTCATCAAGGTGTGTTAACAGCAGCAACAACAACAACAAAAAAACGAGGTAAATGACCAGAAAATTCGGTGGTTTGATTTGATTGGCTGGTGATTTGGACTTTTAACTTGGATTTTGTCTTGCTGTCATGTTTGCAGGGGAAACTGGATAGAAGGGTAACATGATCCAACATGGCGTTTAGGACATTCTTGGTTGTGTCAGGAAGAGAACTTACACAGGGCTTGGGGGGTAAGTGTAAGCAAACTCAAAGGTCAATGGCTTATCCGGACTTGTAACTGGAGATAGAGTGGCACCCATGTGCTTTGTCTTGGCTCTCTGTGTATCATTAAACTTACCCTCTTCGTCCCTCCCCCATTCACGCCCATTCGTCTATTGGACTACTCTTGTGTTTGGATCTCTTTCCCATGAAGCAGCTTCGTTTTCAGTGGCTATGGACACTCTACCTTTGACCCCATCGATAGCACAGCCACAGTACTCCTAGTTAATATGTATTCATCTCTTCCTAAATTCCAGCTGCTGCCTGGGTTTACTCAGATCCCACGGGTATAGATTGTCACCATTATCAGCTTCTGATTGAAGAATCAAAGGCACCCGTCCTAAGACATGGGCTTCCCCCCCTTTAGTGGTGAGAATGGGTTTGTACTCAAGGTCACCTGGCCCCACATGCTCCTCGCTCCATTTGGGTCCTTCTGACTCTAATTCTTGAACTCTCCCAACCAACAGCATCTTAAGTTCCTGGCCTTCCCAGCAGCTGAGATCCCATGCATAGGAACTCTCTAATCTTCTAGTGCACGTGAATATATTATTAACCTGTCTTTTGTGGAAGTGTTTGCATCTCTTTACAAGAGGAAGTGTGTGGTGGGTGTGGGAAATGGGAGAGTAGGGGTGTTTTATTACAATGAAGAAGGGATTTATCTCAAAGGGTAGAGTTAATGCCTCATAGATAATGGAGGTTTTTGTCTGAGACCTGTGTGTTTTTATTTCTTAGGTTCCCCTTACTATGACAACGTCCGTCCCCTCTCTTACCCAGATTCTGATGCTGTGCTCATTTGCTTTGACATCAGTAGGCCAGAGACTCTGGACAGTGTCTTAAAAAAGGTAAGTGCTGAGCACTGAGGGCATCACCTAGCACTTTGATGAAGTAGGATGGTGGTTGGCTAGGGGTGCAAAGATTCCAAACTTCTGCCTCATGTATCCCAATTGAAACCCTGGAAAGGACACTTCCACATCAAATCAAGGTTCCCACACGTCAATGCCACCAGTTTGGGTAGTTAATCTGCTTGAAACTTTATTTCGAAAAGCTCTGCACAAAACACTTTTCACTTGCTTCCATGTTATTTTTTGGGAGGAAATGATGTGGAAATGTAGGAAGTAGCTACATATGAGGAGGGTCCTACCTGAGTCTTTCTACCTTCCTTCTTTCATTTGCCAGAAGCTCCTTCCACGATAACTGTTGATTGCAATTCAGATATTGACCTTGATATAATAAGAGTTATTTTGACAAGGAAGTTGTATTTCAGTTATTCATAGAAACATAAGTGAAATTAGTATAAGAGGAATATGTGTAATGGAACTTGTCCCTAGACAGGCAGCGAGGTGAATTATGATTATGTGTATACTAATAACTCATAATGAATCAGCTATGTTGAACATGTACATTATCACACAGCCCCGGTTTCTGGAAGCAATGGTAGGTCAGATTCTGTAGGTGGAGACTGGACTAGGAGGAGCTAAGGACAGAAGGAACCAGGGCTAAGAGGAACGGTGCCTGTTGCAGATGGGTCTCGAGGCCTAAGAAGGCCACAATGTATGTGTGTAGGGGGTAAGGCTTGGCCTTCAGCAGTGGAGGACTCAGCCCCCAGGGTAGTTATAGGAACTTGTTGTGCATGAGCTTCCAGGGAGGTCGGTGAGGGCAGGGACTCTGCTTGGCCTGCAGCAGGAAAGCTCATGTGTGCTATAGATGGGGCTGCGTATTAATCACTCACCTTTGTGGTGTGGTGTGGGGTTAGGAGTGAAGCTGCACTACCTCTGTTCCTGTGCACTGTAGATGTGGCTAAGAGCACAGAATGTCACTCGGTGGCTGTCCCTGGGGCCCAGTCAGAATGAGGACATAGGGAGCAGAAAGGAAGAGGGACCTGTGTAGACATCTGAGCTCATTTTGTTTGGATTGTATCTTTTTGTTTCTGCTTTCATTTTATGTGTTTTTTTACCAGTTTAGTTTTCTTTATGATACTTAATTGCTTGGGTTGGACATTATAAATTTAGGGTTTGACGTCTTCACTAAACCTTGTAAGCAATTCAATGATCGTACTCTAAATAGATCAAAGGGCCCTTCTTAGCTTTTAACTCCTTTTAACTTTCCATTCTGAGTAATGTACGGAACACAGAGTTGACATTTGTCAGATTCTGTCAAGAATACACCTTTCCCGTCTTCAAGCCCCGTAAACAAGTACAGAGGGGGGCCAGCACCATCACACAGCCGAGAACAGCACAACATGCCTGGCTGTGTCTGGAGATGAAAGAGGAGCTTATTTATTGGAGTTTGTACTTGATGTAGTATCAGGTTATGCATAATTTATGATAGAAAGCTTTTTCCCTGTTCTACTTTGGTTTGTCTCCTAAGACCAAACAGATAGTGACATCGGACCTATAGATTCTAATGAGTGTGTTTTACGTTCGTGTGAGGCTGAAGGCTCATGATAATTTCGTCAGTGGTTTTGTCTTAACTGCGTCTTGAAATCCATGAATATCAGAGAGTTTAGAATGACTTAAGGTAGGAAAGATTTCTTATTCTATTTTTCAATTCTTAGGAGCATGTGCTAGATGCTCCTAAATAATCGCAGGAGGAAAGGAAGGAAGGAAGGAAGGAACAAAGAAAGGAAGGAAGGAAGGAAGGAACAAAGAAAGGAAGGAAGGAAGGAAGGAAGGAAGGAAGGAAGGAAGGAAGGAAGGAAGGCAAGCCTCAGTGGACAGACGGTTCAGCCACTCTTTGTGTCACTGTGTCCATGTGCTGGAGTCCTTGGTTCTAGATGCCATGGCTTCAGCTATGCCTTGAGACCTGGAGTTTCCTCTGGTCCCTTAAATCACTCTCTCAGAATGTCCCTCTTATCTAGTATTACTCTTACAAAACTTTACCATCCCTTCTGCTCTGTGAACTCCTCTGAAAGACATAACTACATCATCATCATCATCACAGTGCTTTACAAAGCACAAAAGACATTGGTGGCTGTGGGCAGAAGAGTCTCAGCCCCTCTAGCCCCTCGTCTCTGGAGCACTGATGTTGGAATAGTTGTCTCCCATCCTGATGATAGAGATCTCAAGTGAGAAGAAGAAAAAAACTATGAAAAGCCATTTATTTACTTGCTTTAAAGGAAACAGCTAGAATCCACATCAAGGATTTCTGGAAGTTCTTATAGTTCTTGTTAGGACAGAAGATAGTTCAATTGTAGCAATACTGAACAGTTAAAATTTAACTCAGCGTCCTACGGGCTACAAAACTAGATGCTCTCCTAGGAGCTCAAGAGATAGTTAGTTCTCTGCCTAAGCCATGGTCTGTGTCCATTTAGCCACTTGAGTAGTTTGAAGCAGGATGATCTGCTTTACTAATCATAGGCCAGATACTTAGAGCCTCCAGCACCTGGTACCTTGGCCCAGTCTCTCTTGATGGAGTCTGTGAATGCATACTTTTGCTGGTGCTGTCTCTTCCTTATGCTTAACCTTCTACCTGGAAATAAGAAACTCAACATATCCCAGGATGGAGTCATCCACTTGGGTATGTGATTATTAAGGTGCTTTTGTCTTTCAAATACCTCCATAATTAAGACATTGTTGAAGCCACCTTCTGTTGGTACCCAGTAGGTCCACTGTGGGATGAACCCACATGAGTCACACAGAATACAAGAATATGCATGGGCATTCTCTAAAGTTTGTATCTACTTACTAATTAAATACAGCCTTGCTTCTGAACTTGAAGTTGCATTTTAATGTCTGTCAGTGAAGACATTTTCATTCTATGCACGTCAGTGCTTGCTAATTTTCCTTTTTCCCCTCCTCCCTAGTGGAAAGGTGAAATCCAGGAGTTTTGTCCCAATACCAAGATGCTGTTGGTTGGCTGCAAATCTGATCTTCGGACAGACGTTAGTACCTTAGTGGAGCTCTCCAATCATAGGCAGACACCCGTGTCATATGATCAGGTACGTGTGTTGTCCGTGTGGAAAAGCCACTTTTTAACAAAAGTGAAAGAGATACAATACTGTGTGTAATAAGTAAAATGTAGCAGGTTATCAAGAGGTGAGGCAGTGTTCAACAGAAACGTGAAATGTTCTGTCGTTCTGAGGTAAAAATCATCGGGGACTGGGGTACACGCACAGTTGATATGTGCGACCCTCAGGCGTGTCTGCTAAAGTTCAGAAATGTTGAAGGGAGAATGTGGTCAAAGTCAGCAGTTCTCTTTAAGAGAGCTTCCTAAGTCAAGTTGTTAATAAAATAGACCGTGATGTGATGCTGTCTTTTGGAGGTTCCTCATGGCACACGTGTCCTCCCCAAAGAAACGAAACTCTGTTTAGAAACTCATTCTTCTAGAATCACCAGATTCTAAATCTGGTGGTAGAATCACCACCAGATTCTACAGAGGGTTCATGTTAAAATAGCCACAGCTATATGTCATATGTGTCATTTAAAATATTCCATTAGGGACTGGGGACATAGTCCGGTGTTAAAGAACTTGCCCAGTTCTGGGTTCCATCCATCCCGAGCATGACAGAAAATGTAAACAAAAAAAAAAAAAAAACCACCATACACATTTTCGTCCTTCATTTCTCAATTACCAAACTCAATGCAATCAGAGAAACTGATTTTACCGAAAATTGATGCTACATTCCATTCACCAGCCCTGTATTTTGTGCAACCTATTGACTGGAGTTGAGGTCATTTACAGTCAATACAGGAGGAAGAAAGAGCCTCATGAGGGGCTGGAATGGGCTCTGAGGGCCGAAGCACCTTTGTCAGATCTATGTGGAAGGCCAGTGTTCATGATTTCAGGGGACTTAACTCCAGCAGCACGAGACTGTGCTTCACAGCAGCCCTGAGTGAGACCTATCTAGTGACTGTCTCATTTCCTAGTTCCACGCCACAGTGATCACCTGGCACTGTAGCACTCCTCTTGTTTCTCTGAGTCCTCCTCTTTGGAGTTGGATGCTCAGGCTTCTCCTGTATGAACACATCTGCATTTTGTAAGTTGCAGGGAGCTAGAGCAGTTTCTAGTGAATAACATTACTGAGAGCCTTAGGATTGGGTCTTGAATATTTAGGAAATATCAAACAAAGTAGCTCAATTGAAAAAAAAAGAAGAAACTCTGTTTTTTCTTTTTAACAACACTTGTGAAATACATTTGGCATATTAGATATTTTCCAATGCAAGACTGTTTTGTGTCATTTCAAGTCATTTTGAGGCATCTCTCCAAAGTCTCACTACTAATGGAAATTCTTTCTTTTACTTCCCAGGGGGCAAATATGGCCAAGCAGATCGGAGCAGCCACTTACATTGAATGCTCAGCTTTACAGTCAGAGAACAGCGTCAGAGACATTTTTCACGTCGCCACCTTGGCCTGTGTAAATAAGACAAATAAAAACGTTAAGCGGAACAAATCACAGAGGGCCACAAAGCGGATTTCACACATGCCTAGCAGACCAGAACTCTCAGCAGTTGCTACGGACTTACGAAAGGACAAAGCGAAGAGCTGCACTGTGATGTGAAGCTTCACTTTCTTTAATGAGGACACAGGAATCTGATGTAAAAAATAAAAATAAAAAATAAAAAAAAAAAAAACAAAAGCAAAACCGAAAGATGGAGTGAAATGAAGTTCACAGCCAAAGCCACATAGACGCAGGCTTAGGAGCCCTTGAACGGATACCTAGTTTTTGGAATCCTGTCCTTAGGTTCGGCATGTAGACCGAGTGGTGAGAAGCGAATACGTTGAAGAGTTTTGAAGTGTGACTTGAAAAATATGCCAAAAACAAAGGGAGCTACAATTGGGCTAGAGCTGAGAAGGAGGAAGGCCATACCTCTGAGAAGAAAAACCATGCTCTGAATGGTGCTTGCGTATTTTCAGTTTTGTTTTTGTGTTTTTGTTACAACCTATTCATGGATCTCTACTTTGATTTAATTTTTCAATGTTTTAATCTCTTTTTTCAAAAAGTATATATTAGTATCCCGTCCTCGTTGGGGAACTCGCACTGTGACCTTAGCGTTTAGTTTTCTAGAGGATATGATCCAATTTCCTCCTAGCTCATCATTAAAATGGAAATTGTATCGGGACCGGCGGGATTTGAGAGGAAGACTTCGTGAGGCTTTGAAATCTTGACTTCCTGAAGGTCGCTGCTGAGCGAGATGGTTTGCAAGCAAGGCTTCTGTAGCCAAACAAGATGCGTAGACCAGCACTGCAAAGATTGCATAGATCAAATAGAAGAGTGTTGCTTTTTATTCTGTCTGATGGTTTTGTTCATCCTTGTGATCGTCATTAACAAGTGGTAAATTGCTCAATGTAATATTTTGTGCGCTGTTTAGAAAAGAGAGTTTATGGTTTTGTTTTTTCTTTTTGCCATCGTTGATAAAAAAAAAAAAAAAATGAGAAGTCAAATAAAAGGTGTCTTGGTTTGATGTGATAGAGTGAATTCAAAGAGGAAGCAGATGGTACTGTTTTCACCAGGAGAGTCAAGGAATGAAGGAGTAGTAGCAGAGAGCACAGTTTGTGAGTGAGGCTGTCTGGAAGGAAGTTATATTTCAAACACAAAAAGCAGAAAGCACTGTTTACTGGGGAGGATGCCCCAGACTGGCAGCAGATGGTGAGCTGTTGGCTCACGCCACTTCCTTCAGATGAACGTTGTTCTGACAAAGCCCCCATTTGCCCAATTTAGAAAACCCCAGATAGAAAAAAAGCCTATAATGTCAGCCCTGATATGAGCCTAGGGCATTTCTCAAGTGACTGCTAAACCTCACTTAACTGTATTCAACCAGGGCTGGGTTCAAAACTTGATCACCCGTTAGAGTAATAATCAGCATTTGAAATAGTTTACAGGTTTCTCCTTTTGAACAGTTCCTTTCAGAGAAGAAATCAGATGTGACCCTTTTATAGTCAGTGCTTGTTGAAAGCAAGCTTTGTTTCCAATGATGACACTTCATTTTTGAAGCGTTGAAACTGTGTTTCCATTAAACTGTGGCAGGAGGGGAGATTAAGGTAATTACAACACCCAGTTCTGTGTCTTACAAGCACTTTGTTTTGTTTCTGAAAGAAAATGCCATTCTAGTCGTTTCTCATGAAACTCAGATGTTTTACCAACATATGTGCTTTGACGGATGCAGCGCTATGCTTCGGGCAGTATTACAAAGTAGCTGGCAAGTGCTTTCTGTATTTAAATATTGTAAAAAGAAAATAAGTTATAACTGTTATGAAGCAGAACTTTTTGCTGCCTTTTTTTTTTTTTTTCCAATGTTGAAGTCACTTTGTATGTTTGTTTGGTCAGTGTTTCCACAGTATTTATTAAAACTTATGTTTGTTTGGATTTTTTTTTTTCTTCAAATAAAGTAACCATGTCTGTCTACCTGTAACACTTTCTGTTGTTCAGCTTTGTTCTCTCATAGAGATGATTACAGAATCTGAACTAAGATTTACTGAATTAGTAGGAGTTCAGAAGTAGATTCTTGGCAATACTTTTTTGGAAAAAGAATCTATGTGTAGAAGATGTTTACGTGTTATTTTTTAAAAATCAAGAAACTTTGGACATATACGAGACAAGGCATGATTCTGGACAGGATTAATTTGTAGGAGGTAGAAAGATTAACAGAAGTAACTTCCACAGAAATCTTTCATAGTGGTAACTAATGACGCAGAATCCGTGTGTACGTGAAATCTAATGTGACCTTAGCTTCTACTGTGTCTCCTGGAGACCCAGACATTCCCCTTGTTCACAGCAGCATGGAGAGCTCAGGGTCCACCTATTGCAATTTTATGGAGGCACAACAAAACAAAACTAGTCTCATTGACAGTTGAGACATTGTTCAACACAGTATAACGCAGACATCCTCTCTGGCACAAAAATTGTCAAGTTCATATGGACTGGCCTAGGGGAGAGAAAGAGAGAGGCATAGGTCCCAGACAGCCCAGTTGACTCTGTCTTCAGCTAAAATGCTTCCACATTTTACATAAATGTCTAAAAATATTCAATGAAACTTCAAAACTATGATTTGACACAGTCAATATAGTTCCTGTGGCTTTAAAAAATGGCTTTAGAAATCTTTGTGGTATAGTTACTTGTTTCTTTGTTCTTCGTTTTCAGAAGAACAAAGCAGAGGAAAAACCAGAGGTTCCACAGGAGTGAACAGCCCCAAGAGCATGGGCATTATGGTATAGCCAGATAAAAGATTTTGGAGCTGAGACATTTACTGAATATGTTTATAATTCATCCAGGTCATCAAGTACTAAAGGAAATAAAAGTACTTTCCCAACCCTAGCAATGGATAGCTTCTAGGCCGCCTAAGACAGGTTCGAAAGAAACTTGTTTCGCAACTATCTCTGCCACAATAAAAAGGCAGAGGAAAAGTGGTTCAGGTTCTGCTGACCTTGGCTCCTTCTCTGGTTTGCCCGGTGATGTCCCTTCTGGTCAGTTCTCAGCAGCTTTAATTTGTTGAAGCCAAAAGATAAAAAGTCTGTCTTTAGCACTGGCTGATTGGCCCAGGTTTGCCCTGACTTTTTGCCCTGGCATAAACAGCCTGACTACCGTGCGAACAGTCCTTTCAATTTATGAGTGATCACATTTAAGACCCTTTTAAATACTAAAAGATGTTTCAAAACAAGAAAAAACCTCTGAGTAAGACTTTGTGTCTCTCTTACTTCTATTAATCCTCTTTAGAAATATTTGCTCAGAAGATTCTAGTTTGATAGAGAGGTGTCTTGAGTGTAAGCTTTGAAAAATAGACCAGGGGTTTAGGTTTATTAAAGGGAAGTTTTAAATGGCTTCCTTCTCAAAGACTCTTGAAACTCTCCGTGTGGCTTATCTTCCTTGGGTAGGTTATTTTGACATCCGCATTCTGGTTTAAACTATGCAGTTTTGGGCCATTTTCCCATTCATTCACCAGATGTTTGTTGAGTCCCTTCTAATATGCTCAGCACTTTGCTACGTCGAGAACTTAGTTGTGACTAAGCCAGAGTCTCTAATTGACAATCAGGGAGAATTCATAATGATCTGTAGTCAAGGTGGACAGTCAAGCAGATCAAAGCCCATCGAGATAGGCTGATCTGCACTGGCATGAACTGACTCATAGGTGCTGGGTTGTTAGTGCATGAATACTCCTATGAGTAGCCCAGTGCACCTGTTATGCCACGTTACATCACATTACACCACAGTGCTGTAATTCAATGTGCGGGATGAATTCTTAGTGCACCCTAATGGCTGGAGACCATTTAATGACGACAGACGAGCAATCATCTGTTGCCAATCATCCCTGCATTATTTGTACAATGAAAATAAATCTTCACAGCTTGTTAGAAGTTTGGTAGGAGACAATCCTTCACAATTACGGGCACACTGCACATAGCTATCTGTTATAAAATGTGCTGTTGTTGTACCTGGGAACTTTCTTCTGTCTAATCTTAATTCAACGAACCCCCTAACACCTCCTTAGACCTTTCAAAGCTAATGTCTCATTGCTATTTTATTTGTGAACACAATTCTCCATACAAAAGTGAAGCATAATAAATAAATAAAAATAAACAAACTCAAGGTACTGTAGTTGGCTAAATAATGGCTTCCAAAGTATGTCTACCATCTGAAGGAAGTTAAATATGAATGCTGCTTTCTAAGGAAAAGGAGACTGGCTCTGGAACCCGTTAACAAGCTTGAGATCGCAGTGAGTCCCATACAGCCCAGCTCGTTATAAAAGTTGTGCAGGAGGAGTCAGAGTCCACCAGCTGCACTGTGGTACCAGAGGCTTGAAGGAGAGAGGGATGTGAAGGTGGCATGCTGGTAGCTTTGAAGATGGAAACTGGAGGCCATAAAAAGACAGGGCTTGAAAGGACATTTTTGCCTCCTAGAAGCTGGAAAAGTCGTGGAAAGATTCTCCTGAGCTTGCAGAAGGACTACAAACTTCTGTGGATAAAAGAGGAAGGAAGGAAGGAAGGAAGGAAGGAAAGAAGGAAGGAAGGAAGGAAGGAAGGAAGGAAGGAAGGAAGGAAGGAAGGAAGGAAGGAAGAGAGGGTAAAATGATGAATTTGCACCGTTTTAAGCCAAAGTGGCCACAGGAGCCAATTCAGCTACAGTAAACACACCCTTACTTCTTTTACCTCTTCATTCTGGCTTCTTTAGAGTAAGAGATGGTGGGCTTTGAGCTTGGAATCGTTTCTAAGGAGGCAGACCCCTTGCAAAAACAACGTGCCTGCCATTTTTGAGTGTCACAGATCTCTGTTGCTCACTCTGTGTCACAAATTCCCCAGGCTCTGGCCCATTGCTCTTTGTTGGCATTCTTAACAAACATGCCCTTTGCTGCATAGTCCCTGTTACCCTCCAAATTCCTTTGGAATAGGTAATCCTTTGGTCCTGCTCCTGAGAAGCACAGAGCATCTGAGAGGAAATAACCCATGTTTTGGGTGAAGAGAATCTTCAAAAATGTCCATTCTATATTTATTTAAAGCAGAACTACGACCATTCTTGTGGGATGTTCAGAGAGCTGAACAGTTAATCAGAGAGCGGTAGCATCGCACCTTGCCTGGGCATGTAGAGAGAGAAAGGTGTTCAGCTCATTAAGTGGTAAGCAATGAGGCAGAAAAGGGACAATCAGAGGAGAAAACATTGTGGGTTAGCAGTTTCTTAGACAAGTAGAAATTGTTACAGGAAAGAAGAAGATCAAAAGTCAGCACTTCAGGGATATTTTAACCTCCATTACTTTTAATTAGTTCCATTGAGAGGCTGAATTCTATTAAAATCTAGAAGGATTTTTTTTTTCTTAAAATCTGCATGAGTCCATACATTCAAATATCCACAATGTTAATCACAAGTTTAGGTAGTCTGGTTGTCTCACCTGGATATTCATTCACAGATGTAGTTTCTGACTCTTTTTTCTAACTTGTCTATTGTACAAAGAAGAAGCAGTTTTACAAAGAATGGAAACCAATTCTATTCCAGGACTTGCCCAAGGTCACCAAGCTCCCAGACACTGAATCTCAGCTTTGAGAGTCGTGAATAGCTGTCCTCTAGGACCTTGACAATAAAAGAGGTCCAGTCACAGTGTTCTGGTCATCTGACAGGACTGAAATGCTGAGCTTCCTAACATCTAGATGCAGCTCCACTGGCAAAGCAGTGGAATTTTTCTGCGAGTAGAAAATAAGACAATGGGAATAGCTGTTTGCATTGAGCCTTTTGCTGCTGTAGACCCAGTCATTTATGTGGCCAGCAAATACTTTCTGAGTACTTCCTGTGTTTTAGACACTGTGTTCTTCCTGGAATCAGAGAGGGAAATTAGAGCCTGTCTTTGTCTTTTCGGAAGGCAGTCTAATGAATAAGAAGGAAAATATAGCTAAGATCACAAGTTAGATGGTAAGTAATGTTGTCAGCATATAAACAGGGTCCTCGCTGGCATTTCTGTTGCTGATGATCTCTTCTCGTGCCCTAAATCTTGAAGATTCATGGGCATGTTGCAGAACACATAAGACAAGAAATGATTCTACTTGGTTAATATACATTTTAATATACATATATACTCTGTGTGACTGTGGACATGTTTCTGTCGGAGATAGCCCCCACCAAGACCCCAAGTGGATGTCAGAAATCAAAGATAGTACCAAACTCTCTATATAGACTCCACTTATCATACATGCCATAATGAAATTATAAATTAAGCAATTAAAGGTTAACAATACTAAATAACAATAGAACCTTTATGATAATGTACTGTAGTAAAATTGCCAGTATCATCCACCACTTTTGCACTTTGGGACTGTTATTCAATAAAGTAAATATTACCTGAAAACAAGCATAAAGATTCTTTATCATTCAATCTGCAAGCCAAGTGATTAGGGATGGGTAACACACGCAGCTCAGATAAGCTGAAGAGAGTAATAGTTAAAGTGTCAGCTGGATGGAGCTGGCCAGTGTGAGATTTCACCAGACAACTCAGAATACCATTTAAAACGTCAAAAGTGTTTAGCTCTAAAAAGTAATCACTTAATATTTTCAAACTGTGATATTTTAAATCTAAGGAAAGTGCACCTGAAGATAACAGGAGACAACAGTCACCTTAGCCTATTGTTGAGGTAAACGTGCTTGTGCTTCAAATGCAAACTCATGTTTTCTGAGATAAAATGGAGAGGATCAGGGAATGGAGGCATGGAGGCACATGCCTTTAGTCCCTGTACTCAGGAGGCAGAGACAGATGGATTGCTGACATCTAGCCTTGTATACACAGCAAGTTCCAGGCCAGTCAGGGCTATATAGTGAGATCCTACTCCAAACAAACAAACAAAAATGGAGCAGGTAATAGTCTTCCCCTGATACCACATAAGGCAGTAGGATGGTGTTGATGGTCATAATCTATAATGAAAAGAGGGAAACATTTTCTCAATGAGAAACATGAGAACCTAAATGTATACTGGTGGAGACAGAAGAATACTGGTACATATGATAGGAGCAGTTCAACCTAAAAGCAAAATAAGAGTGACAGTTGAACTGTGCTAAAGAACAGGATTCAGATGTTCAAGCCAAACCCTTAATTATGCAAGAAGGGCCCATATGAATGACATCTTTCCTTCTCAAACAAAGCTGTCTTTCCATGGCAGACTCTTAGTCCTCACCCCAGGATCTGCTCAACAGCTTTCAACAGGAGTTAGTCATCTTCTTTGAAGCTTTATATGACGAGGGTAGGAAGTTCCTTTAATAGCGATTTAATGAGGAATTGAGCATCCAGAGGAAAAGGAGAGATCACCTCTCTTCCTAAAGACACACGCAGATTTGACAAGCCATTCTTTCGGCTATATAGGTCTGGATATGGCTGGCGAAAGAGAGTCTGGAAATCCAAGAAAAAAATAAATCCTGACAGTCATCCCTTTCATATCATGGCGACTTTCGCCATTTCTCTGAAGTATCAGAGAGATGGAATGAAAACAGCTTCCAGCTCACAATATTGAAAGGCCTTTCTTAGCATCTCCTGGCATGGCTCCAGTTTCATATCCAGAAAGAACAGGCCGTGGGAAAAGGTAGAGAGATAGAAGATAGAACTTTGTTCAAGACAACAGACAAAACCATAAATGGTGAGTTCACAGACACTGGACCCCTGATGCTCTATTTTCTTCCTCTCAACCTGCTAAGTGTTTTACTCAATTCGTTACTGTGATGGTGAGTCCTAATTTCTTACCTGATGAGATGGAGAGTCAACCTTGGAGACACACCTCTGCACATGTCTACTGAGGTATTTTCAGAGAGGATTATTTAGGGTGGGAGGGGATACCCATCCTTAAAGTCCGCATTACTTTCCAGCTGGCAGTTCCATATACAGTCTTGTGCCTGACTGCCTACACTTCTTCCTGAATGCGTGTGGCTGTCACTCTTCTTGACGTCAGACTCAGAAGCCCCGCTGCTCCCAGGAAGTCCTAGGTCTCCAGGTCAGAATGGGACTGCTGCAGCACTCAGCTTTGCAGGCTCAGCCAAGCTGGGTTCTCTGCTCCTCCAGCAGGGAGATGGCTACTGTCGAACTACCCAGCTGCTATCCTGAAAGCCAATAATAAGTCCCCCTTTATAATGCACGTATCTGTTGCTTCTGTTCCTCTAGATAATCCTACCAAATACAGATGCTGAGTAAATCTTTCTGGATGATAACTTATACGTAGTTTTTTTTTTTCTAATTAAAATATACTAGAATTATCAATGAGATTGTTTCTCATAAAACTGGGAATAAAAATATATAGTATTGTATCAATTTATTCTGTTCTTGTTTCATGGACAGTGGTGGATATAATTGAGAAGAGATGAATTGAATGACCCCTACTACCTATCTTAGCAAGAGAAGAGAAGTTGACCTGAAACCATGACTTCCCATCACCCTTAAAATCATGGTCAAACATGTGCAGGGTCTGGAAGGACCATCCACCCTCACTCCTTAGCAAGGCCTCTCCTTATCCACATTCTTCTTCCCTCCCATAGTTTCCTCCTCCTCATTGTAGTTTCTGCTCTAGCCACAGGAATTTCTTGAAATTCTTTAAGCTTATGAGTCTCATGACTCATGGATCACTATTCCTCCTAGATAGAGCTTCCAAGTGGATCATAATTGGTCTCCTAAAGTTATTGACCATTATTCTATAAAATGAAATTCTTTATATGCTACTACAGCCATAGTATAGATTTCTTTCCCCTATCAGATAAAATAATGAAGTTGTAAAGTTTGTTCTACATTCCTTGACTTGGATGAAACTTAAGACTATGTATAGTTAGACAAAGCAGGACCTTGTCTCTCTCATTGTCTTCTTGCCTTTAACACCCACACACGCTATTTCTTCTGCTGTTAACACTATTGTATCTGATCTTCTCATGGTTCGCCATATCTATGTGGAAAACTCATGCTGATATTTCAAATTTCAACATGAATCTGACTAGTTCAGCTATTTGCCCATTGCCCACACAATTTGGTATAATATTCTTGTTATTTGGTTCTCTGAGACATCGCATATCATAAAGTGTATTCCAGTGTGTTGAGTGTACACATAACTGTATTATTCACCCTTATAACTAAGTTTCTGGCCTGGTTTCTTGCTATGTGTAAGGCCTTCAGTAAATGTATATGTATTAAGTGAATAGCAACATTAACAATTCTTTTTTCATTCTCCCTTCCAACATCATCCTACCTTCAGTAGAAAGGGAGGTTATAGCGTGGCTCTGTTCATCCAAAGCTAAGAGGTGGAAACTCAGTTAAGAGCACATGATAATTGAACACAGACCGAGGGAAGAGAGAACATGGACAATTACAAAAATAGAGTATGAAATGTAATTAATTATACTTGAAAAATAAAAAAGAATCTAGGATATTCTTAATCTGACTTGAAAGTAAACACATGAAAAAGCAAACAGTTATGTTTTAAAACTATAGTAAGTCTTCAGGATGGTGGTAAGGAGAGATACCTCTGGAAGGAAGGGTCTTTCATTCCATAAACTCTGCAGAGGGACTTACTAATACTTGGTCCAACACTAGAACCAGGTCTCTCACATAAAGAGATATTGGAAGGGTCCAGAGTGGATCTCACTGCGGGACAGCTGGGGAAAATGAAGATATTCTAAGTCTGAAGCGTAGCTTCATTCCCGACTTCACGTAATTTATGGTTAAAAAAAAAATGAAGTAATCATACTTGCTATCAAACTTAGCTTTATTGACCACCTGTTCAGCTATCTGGAAGTATGGTCAACATTTTTCTGTAGTGAACTCTAGTGGCTCACAGAAAAGGCAGTTGAAATACAACTGGCTTTAAAGAAAAGCTGGCCAATGTGACTATCCGAGCATCAGAAAGGACATCGACAGAAGTGGAGGAATCTGAGAACAAACTCCCATCTGTCCAGAGCTGAGGCTGATAAAGTTTTTCAAAGCCAATTCCCTTCTCACCCTTGGGTGAAGCCGCATCTCAGGCTGGGAACAATCCTGCTCACAAGGAAAAGTAGCATGAGGGGCTTTTGTTTGCTTGCTTTTCCATCTTCCCAAACGTTTTTAGCATCCGTAGCTGCCAACAAGACAGCCTAGGAGACAACTGGAAATTTTTAGCGAGTGGAAGACTTCACAGAATGGATTCATCTTTATCTTCCCATCCCCACCTACAATCTCATCCAACCCTGCAGACAAACATGCCTCAAACAAGTCTACCCGAAACCACGAGGACCACAGGCTTGAGTAACAGATAATTACACAGTAGTGAGTTTTCTTCTGGCTAGCTTGTCTGTCATTTTTAATCCTGTCTGCTATTCTCTCACTGTCTGTTGATCTTGTTCTTTTAGCCCAATGTAACTGCTTCTGTTACTATGTGTAACCCTCCGTAATTACAATCCTCCTGATAACATTCTCATAGAGTCTTGGCTACTGCTGAGGTTGAACAAAATTCATAGATTCCTTTTCACAAAGTTAAAAAACTCAAAATGATTTCACAATAGAAGATGATTTAAAATCTTAAGAAGTTTAATCTCTAAATCTTTGTGAAATCTTCCAAAATTTGTCATGTGTCCTTTAAAAAAAAAACAAAACAAAATAAAACAAAAGACCAGGGATCTGTAAAATATATTAGGGGGTAGGTGTTATAGTAAGCAAGCCAGTGTCTGTATACAATGTTTAATCAATATGTATTCGCATAATAAGCAAAATATATTCCCTGAAATGATCAGACATTCATTATATAAAGCATAATTGGGCAATTTAGTGTGCATGATATAAATAAGAACCATTGGATTACATTACAACACAGAATCTCATGGTACAGAATTTTATGGAAGTTGAAAATAATTCCAAAGATTTCCAGTCCTGTCTCCCTGTGGCGAACCAAGTAAAATATTAAACAAGACAGCCAAAACATGGTATGTCTATAAAAAGTATTAGTTAATTTACCTGGTAACTTACATGGAATTTAAAGCATTACTGAAGTCGTTTAAGTCATGTCTAAATTACAGACCAGTGTACCTCTGTGGAGCAGCCAGCCAGGCTCGAGGTGGAAGGACTGTGCCACTCAATTGTATTCTTGCTTGTGTTCTGCCATCTCTTGTGGCCACTGGATGATAGCTTCCTAAGTAATGAATGAACGAACGATGCAGAGCGATTTCCTCAATTGATCAACCCAATTTTCCCTTCTATCTCTTTTGCCTTTTGCCTTATGAGTAATTTGGTTAGGTGGAAACTGTTAACTGACACTCTCTTTAGGAATGGCTCTATACGAGCTAGCTGAAGAATCAAGAATTTTCCATGAGATGAGGGTTGCTTACACACATATTAATATAAAAACCACTAAAGAAAATCCCGTGTGTGTGTGTGTGTGTGTGTGTGTGTGTGTGTGCGTGTGTTGCTCTGTGTGGGGGCCTATGAATGAGAGTGCTGAACTGGAGCAACTCAATGCGGGTCCTGGGACCTGAACTCCAGTCATCTGCAAGAGCAGTAAGTGCTTTGAACATCGGAGCCATCTCTCCAATCCCCTGGCTTTTTCTTTGTTTCAGATGTTTATATCTATGTATAAAATTAGACAGTGAAATTAGTCCAGAGGAAATATTTGCACAAAACTCAAGTTCTCTTTCATACTGGGACTATCTGCTACCTGGGGTGGTTCTTAAAGAACACCTTTGTTAAGAGAATACTGTCACTTAAACTGTCTTACTGCGCTGAGCCCAAGAAAATCTAGCAGGTGCCTTGGCAACTTAACCTAACACCAGGCTTCTTACCTGAGTGCCATTTGTAGTTGGTTTAGACAATCATGCATCTACATTAAGAGACTATGGCTTTGAAAGTTGATGATTCTCAATTTAAGATTTTATAGCACCTGGGGACTTCGGAGAAAATCAGTTTGGGACCCTGAACACACCACCTTGTATGTACGGACAAGGACTCATGTGAATTTTTAGGATACGCAGGGCCGAACCACATGCTGATCTGTGGGCATCTGCTAGCGACCTAAGCTAGATAGACTGTATACTTCTCTTTGGAGAACAAGATGAAAGCAAAGTCCTCCACTGTGACAGCAGTGTAAAGTGTGTGATGCCGTCCTCTCTGTCTCCCGCCCTCACCTGGGATGTCAGCTTGGCCTGTTTTCCCCATTTCACTTTTCTCATTCACCAGTTACAACACACCCACAGCTCATTTTTTATTGCCTTTATTCACCCAGTCAATTTCGGCACATGGCAGTGAATCAGGAACTGGATGACAGAACCATTTCCTCTTAGGACAGAGGTCTTGGAGACTATATCCTCACAAGGATGTTATAATCCCCTTCCTCATCATCAGCACCACGGCCATCATCATCACCCAGGCACCTGAGCTTAACTGCATCTGTCGCTCTGGCTGCATGCATTGCTTCTCTCCTTTGCTGCCTTATTTTCTCTTGAATAACTTCCCCTAGTTTTTCTAGATAACAAGGTTAAAATAGAAATTAGAATCATAAAGAAACCAGACTTCTGAAATTTCAGTTCTAAAAATAAGCTGAGTTCAATTTATGGAATTTTGGTTCCAAAAGCAAATGTAAACTCTCTCTTGAGATCTTTGAAGATATTATTTATTCATTTATATATTGTCATATGCCAAGATCATCCATAAGACAGGTACAAAACGTGATAATGAAATAAATACATAAAGAAAACAAGTGGAACCAAAGCCCATCACTCAGAGCAGTGATTGTTTTAAAAATGGAACATAATATTAGATTTGATTTCCCCAGCAAATCAAAAAGTAGATCATCAAATGCTTATGGGCCACAAAGACCATTTTTAAAGAGTAGAAAAACAATGTATATACAGCCTGTGTTCCACAGAACAAATTTGAAATAAATGCATATATTTTTGAGAAAAAATAAATCACATCAGTCCACACTTTCAACAAAATTCTCCCAAATCACTTCTCTCTAAAAATATACTTCTGAAGAATAGACAGCACTGAATATATTACCATAATCTAGCCAACACACATTCATCATTTATTCAATTTTCAGAGAGTCACATTGGATATCTGGATCTCTATGCGGCATGATCTACAATTCAGTCCACATTGCGTATTATAACTCAGTCTAGTTGGGAAGGCAGGTGAATATACAGAGCTCACTGAAGTAAGAAAGGTGTTCATAGAATCACGTGGTGTGGCGGATGCAGGGTGGATGGTACAAATCAGAGTCACGGGGTCAAATCCTGACTCATCTGCTTGTATCATTCCTAGCTACATCTGAGATTCAATTTTCTCTTCTCAGAGGTTGCTATGATAATAGATACACGTTTTCTATAAGTATCTTGACTACATTTTGCTCCTAGTATGCGTGGCGTCGTGCCAAGAAAATTCTTCCTAAGCATTTGACAATGTCTCTTTGCCAATCAGATATTCTCATAGTACAATGTTTCCATCTTAGCGTATCATATAATTGATCTTAAATTGGCATCTACAGTTCTTCGACAAATACACGCTCCTGGTACTCAGCCAGGTTCCTGGAACCTACACTTAGTAACTTTTTGGTGAATGAGTAAATGAAAGAAGGGAAAGCAATTAAAAGGTACAGGATGATGGTAGATTTTTTGATCCAGGCCTGCCCTCTTATCAACTCCATATCTTGGCTAGAGAAATTAGTTGGTTGTTCTCACAGGACAATGTATTCTATTCTTATCGTTAACTCTTCAGTTGTATATCTAAGAATTCAGTAGATAAAAACTGAAAAATCCAGATTCCTTTTTATTTCACTTCATTTCTGGTGGAGCTAATAAAGATAATAGACCATCTTGTTTTCTCGAATGAGAAAAACAGTTGGAATTTTTGGCATCAGGCTCAGAGAATCAAATTACAGAAGGCTTTAATGTGTACCTTGAAGCATATTTAATGCTTAACATTTGTCCTATGATCACAGTTATGGTAGTGACTCTGTCCCATAAATTATTTAATACACTAGTGTATAAAGTGATTTTCACATCATGCAGGTGGGAAAGTGGCGCACACACACACACACACACACACACACACACACACACTTCTATTAATGCTAAGAATAAAATTGGGAAAATTGTAGGATACAAAATCAACACATATAAGCAGTTGAAATTCTACCCACTAACAATGAATAATCTGAAAAAAAATCTCATTTGTAACAGTACTAGAAAGAATAAAGTATTTAGAAATAAGTTCCAATGAGGAAGTAAGAGGCTAGTATGCTGGAAAATACAGAAAAGATGATAAGTTTTAAGATATATAAGCAAATAAAAAATGTGTTGTGGCCAAATATTGGAATGCAATATTGTTTAAATGGGCATATTATCCAAAGTAACCTTCAGCGTCAGTAAACTGCCCATCAAAGCCTCAAAGATGTTCTCCTCAGAAATTAAGAAATCCATCCTAATATTCTTATGTCATAGAAAGGGACCAGGAATATATAAAACACTCTGGGGGCAAGAAGTATGTTGTAAGACTTAGTTTTCTGATTTCAAATTTGACTCGAAACCCGTAAAAATAAAAACACTTTTTAAAAAGAAAGGAAAGCAGTATGACGTGTTGGCATAGAGCAGCACGGGAGAACGCTGCCTTCCAGACATGCGCAGCTGAGCTTGGTAGGAGCGTCAAGGCCATGCGGTGGGAAAAGGGCATCTGGCCAGGGAGTTCACTGCGTCTAAAAGTTGCAATGGACAATGTAACCATTTACACATCATTTTCTAGTCTCTGACCGTAAATGCACATGGTTCTGGGAAAACCTGATGGTCACATTCCAAAGAAGTTCCACTGTGCACCGTACACAAAAATCAGTAAAAAGGAGCAAAGACATAAACACAAGGCTTAAAATGTCCAAGTCTCTGGCTGGTATGGTCTTTGGTAAAATGTTTTAGATTTGACAGTAAAGGCACAGCTATAAGAAAAAGCAATGGCTTTAGGCAAAATTAAAAATGTTCATGCCTGTAAGGATGCTCTCAAGAGAGTAGAAAGACAAACTGAAGTGTAGAATGTGAAGAAGAACACATTTGATGTTTGTGCTGTGATAAAACGCCTGACAGCAGCAACTTAAAGGAGCACTGGTTAACGTTGACTTGCTGTTTCAGCCAACTATGGTGCAGAAGGCATGGAGGAACAGCTCAGCCCACGGTGGTGGGGGCTGTAGTAGACACTGTTCATGCTACAGGAGGCCAGGAAGCACAGAGCAAAGCAGGAACCAAGGGCTGGGTATATCCCTCAGGGTTCCACTCCTCATGACTCACTTCCGCCAGCTAGGCCCTACTTCTGAAAATTTCCAAAGCTTCCCCAAATGGGATTATCTGCAAGGACAGCATGCTCAAAACGTGGTATGCTTCACATCAAATCATTAGGAAGAATTTGTAATGCATGCATCTGATACGAGATTAATATTTTGAATACTAAAATCCAATTTTTAGAATGCAACAACAAAAGACACCCAACTAAAAACTGAGTCAATGATCCGAATAGACTTTTCTCCCAAGAAGATATGCAAATGTCCAGTAGCATATAAATCTATGTTGAATATCGTTAGCCTTTGAAGTGATGGAATTAAAACAGCAATAGAATGCTTCCGCATAGTCATTGAAGTGATTCCTTTATGACTGGGGAAGAAAAGAAGGAAGAAAGAAAAGATGGTAAAATTTTGTCAAAAGTGAGAACGATCCAAAAGTTCATCATAGATGATGAACAAGCATAATATGGCATATCTGCAAGCTGGGGTATTATTAAACCTAAAAAGTGAATCAGATTCTGAGTAAAATTGCAATGGGATTTTGTGGCACATATCTATAATTCAAGCATCTGGGAGATAGAGGTATGAAGATCTTAAGTTAGAGGCCTGCCTGGACCATACAGGAAGACCTGGTTTTAAAAGTACCGTGTGCTGGGCAGTGGTGGTGTTCGCCTTTAATAGCCGCTCTTGGGAGTTAGAGGCAGGCAGATTGCTGCTAGTTCAAGGTCAGCCTGGTCTACAGAGTGAGTTCCAGGACAGCTAGAGTTACAGCAGAGAAACCCTGTCTCGAAAAAAAATTTAAATTAAATTAAAAAAAAAGAAAATGTAAAAAAATATATGTAATTAAAGTAGAATAAAATGATATAGAGGGTTCTTGCTCCTATACTCAGTATGCTAGACAATTCTAGGCTTGCCCTTAAAATTTGTCACACTTTATTTGAAAATATCACTTTAAAGGCAACTGTATTGTTGAGACATTCATAATTTCTTTTTAATTAGTTAAGTAATAAATGCCACTGAAATAAATTCTTTATTCTTAGACATTAGAAGGCCCAAGGTGTGTGTGTATGTATATATATACACTTTCCTTTTCAAAGATCAGTTAATTACCCTGAAGATTATATCTCTATGCTTTGCATTTTTTGAAGCCATCCACTGCTTCCTGTCACAGACATTAGTGGTTTTGGGCTGGTTCCAAGGACCTCTGACAGGCTTTCATCTTCAGAAGTTCAATTGTTTCCTGTATGGGTTAACTCTGAACCAAAAACTTGCTCTTCCACTGATCTGGAGTGGAAACGGAACAGAGCTGATGCATGCCTATTGGCTGAAGACGTGATTATCCTTGTAGCTACTCACACATGAAAGTTTCTGGCTTTGCCTCTTCAAAGCACACGTTGCCAGAAAGAATCCTGCGGACACGATTACGTTTACTTTTGTCTCCGATGTTGCTTTCATTGACATGTGTGGTCCTCTCTGTTCTTCAATTTTAGAATAATATTTGTATTTTTCTACTCAAGGGAAAACTCAGAGGGAGACGCTCACATTCAGTGTCTGAGGTCTTACCTGGTTCTTTGCACAGACTTAAGAAATAGCACCAGAAGAAAAAATAAAAAACAAAATTGGAGATGCTACTGAATGCCCATCTACAAAGTCACAATCAAGAAGATATTTATTCATTCCCTGACTTATCACAAATATTTCCCAATTTGGCATTTTATGTTAAACTATAAAAATTACACAACACAATGGCTTCACTGGGTGTTGGACAGGACTATCAGAGAGCGCATCCACTGTTGCTTCCTGAATTGCTTCCAGTGTTCATTTGTTGTCATGACAAGCTAAGTTTTCTGCAGAGTCCAGATCATCCTCTACATTATAAAGTCATAATATTGTAGAAATGGCTTATTTCCATGTTCGTTTTCAATCTATCTGATGGATGTTCAATCAAATATCTGACTTGTTTAAATTGTGGAAACAGTTTCCAACTCAACCATAACAACATTATTTTACCCTTAAAGATCAATTGTTGGGAATCTAGAACATTCTCTTCATCAGTAATTACAAATATTTAGGTCAAACTCCACATTGTAAATCTGTACATGGGGGGGGGGGAGACATGAAATTTGGAAGTTTAATTTTGGAAACCAAATATAAATATTAATGTAGATACCTCGGTGGACAAATTCCTTGTAAAATTAATTCATATTTTCATGTTGCTCCAAATTACCTTCTTTTATGTGGTGCCCATAGAGGCCAGAAGAGGGCTTCCGGTTTCTGAAACTGGTTATGGATGCTTGTGAGCTACTGTGCCAGTCCTGGGGTGCTGCAAGAGCAAGTCTTTACCACTAAGCCACCTCTCCGGCTCCTTCTTTCTTCTTATGTTATTAAACCTTTCTTATTGGAACTTCGAGTGATCCAAGGCAGGATTAGAAATTTCAGGACAAAAAAACCATGGATTAAAAATACACATAGTATCACTAACTGTCTTTAGAGGCCATTTTTCATCTCTATTCCTTTCCTTTTGGCTGCTTTACAAAAGCTTGTACAAACTCAAGGAGATAAAAGGGGAAGAGTGGTTTTAGTTGCTCTAGTGTTGCCTAAGGCGAGTATACGTGCCTTTATCGTTTCTCCTAACAGCCTGAAGCTAGCCTGAACTCTGTTAAGCCCAAGGAAGCAGACTCGTAGGATCTGAAGCATGAACCCAGAAGTCTAGAGTTCATCATAGTACACGATTATATTGCTCTTTCACAGGAGCAGAGTGCTATATCCACTTGGGACAGAATGGAAATGTGCTTTTAGTGCCTGACCCCAGTTTCAGACACAGAACTGCTAAAATCCTTGGAAGCTTTTGAGTGGGGCTTGGTGAGATCAGTGGGTAAAAACACTTGCTGCTAAACCCGAAGACTTGAGTTTGGACCCACAAAGTGGAAGGGGAGAACCAACTCCTGCAAGTTGTTCTCTGACCTTCGTACGTACACTTATGTGCATACACAAAGTAAATATGGATAGTATTTTTAAAACAGTTTTCGTTTAGGAAAGAATCTTTTGAGTGTTGAGGTGAGAAGAACACCTGCTATTTATTCATAATAAAAAGTTTTCAATTATATCTGAGTTTATGCTAATGAACTAGCTTTAGGAGGTGTGGAGTCCAGTTGGAGAAGAAATGGCTTTTTGCCCAACTTCTTAACATTATGGGAGGAGGGGGATCTGAAGAGTGACTATCTGCCAATGGCTTAATATGGCATGTGTAAAGAACCCCATAAAACTCTGACAACTTACTTTAGAACAGCTCTGGGTCAATGAACACAGCAAGGGACAGGGACGGTGGGGTACCAGAGAGGACAGAGAAGCTCCCACCCTGTCTAAATGCCTCTCGTCCGTTTGGTTGTTGCTGTGTCGTATCTTTCATAATAAGTTAATAACAGCAAGTAATAAACTTTGAGTTTTAAGCCATTTTGGCAAATTAGTAAACTCTAGGCAGGATGTGTATATATAGCCAGTTGGTCAGACTAGTCGCCACTTGAGGTCTGCGATTGGTGTGCAAAGTGGGAGCATTTTTTGTGGCACAGAGCCCTTCATCTGCAGGGCTCATACTTACTGTGGGTAGTTAGTGCCAGAACTGAGTAAAATTGTAGGCTATCGGTTGGTAGCCAGAGAGAAGTGGACTGGTTCTTGATGTGGAAAACTACACATCTGGTGTTTAAATCAGTTTTTTTTCCCCCAAAACTCTCTTCTTTTTACTTCATCTGTTAAACAGAATAAGATACCTCCAAAGTTATAAACCGTGATGTTAGATTTCATGTACTGAAATATTTGCTTCAAATAAGTCAGCAAATTACTCAAAATGCCTCTAGTGGAAAAAAAAATCTGCAGAATGTCTGGAATGTACTGCTCAGATACACGGGCTGTTGGAAGGGCCAGCTTATTTCAGGGTCTGAAGACTCCTCCCAGACTTTTCAACACCTTTCCCTGTGGATGACAAAGAAGCCACTGAGCATTTAAATGATAGGAAAAACTGTGATTCACAAATGACTCACCTTATATTCTTAGCTGATTAAGTTTAACTCTATAGAATTCAGGGTGCCTGTGGCTCAGAGTGGTAGCATCAGTGACCACTGTGTAGTGTTTACTCTCCACCAGACGCAGCTTTCACAAGTTGGTTTTCATTCACCCTTTGACCTGTACAACAGGAAAATTTAAGAAAATACATTCCTATCATTTTGTCCTACTGTTTCGTTGAGGACATCAGAGGCACAGAGAAGTTTGACTCACACACAGTTGTCAGTGGAAAAATCACTATCTTCACTAAGACATCTATGCAGGGAGTGCCCGGCTTCAGTTAGCAAAATTTCTGATTTTTAAACTCTCCGGTGGTGCTGAAGAATGCCTTCTGACCATTTGTTCTCACTTTCAACACAGCCATTAGTCAGTTGCATGAATATTCAGCACTTATAAATGGGTTTTTTTGTTAGATGATGTTGCCCAAGTGGAAGTTAATATAAGTGTATGAGCACAGTAGGACCATGTTGAGTCCACCAGATGAGTTAAATGCCTTTTGAATTAAGGTATTTTTCAATTTTCTTTGGATTTCTTGGAATGCAGTTCCATCACTAGCGGAATAGCACTTGAACTCTTAGTCTTCATGGCACGATAATTCTTGATATATTACCGTTTTGTGTCTTGAGAAAGGGATTCCATGAAGAAAGTAGACAAATATTTCACATTTAATATGGTTCTAATACAATAATGCACAGAGCTTGCAGCAGGGGAGAGCTAGGCAGTCAGTGCTGCCCATCAGTGGATGCTTTTCCCAATGGATCATGGTCTTCATCAGCATGTCTCCTTATATTGGCAGTCTGTAAAAGCTCCCGGATAAGTGAGAAAAAGAGTGGAGAGGGTAGACAGGCTACAGTGGAGTTGCCCAACGTTTGTCTACGTCCAGGAGAAACAGAGAAAACAGGAACCTGTGCAGAGAGAGAGAGAGAAAGAGAGAGAGAGAGAGAGAACAAAATCTGCCAGTAATAAAGGAGATATTCAGGAGATGGACACAGGAGGATTGCTGTCAGCATAGGTCACACAGTGAGGTCCAGGCCAGCTTGGACTACATAATGAGACCTTATTCTTAAACAAACAAACATGAGTAAAAGCAAAAGAGAAGCAACAAGATGGTTGAGATTGCTTTGGAACTAATCAGCCATCGCCCTGGAGGAAGAGAGTCAGTAAACATCTGGCAACTTAGCATAGTAGCAAGGAATCACATGTCTTTGACAGTTTTGAGAACTGACAAGTTGAGATAACAAGTCCTTTTAAAGAGAAAGAAAAACTGGGGAAGCAAATAACGCAGATACTGAAAACCACAGCAACATACTTAATACTTCAGTTGAAGGTGCTGAAGAGCCTTTAGCCAAAGACAAAGCTGGTAAACTTTCATAGAATGAGGAGAGAGAAAAAAAAAAAAAAGAAATGCAAAAAAATAAGACAAAATTATTGTCAGGAAGTGAGTAAACGTTCTGGCAGGAAATTGAGTAACAGCAGATGTAAAGCAAAGCACTGTATACAGCAGGATCGGGAAGGTTGAGGGAAACCAAAAGGAGCCGAGAAAGGAGAACACACACACACACACACACACACACACACACACACACACACACCCCATCAGGAGTGCTAAAGGAGCAACAGTATTGAAACCTGGAGAAATAAGCAGAAGCTTATGGTATAAGAAATTTCAAATACTGCTATGTCTTGCCTAGTTGGAGTAGCTAACTTTTCGAGTTCTCCAATCATATGCAGGAGCTTTTTTTGGTTAGACATAATGAAAGGCAGAAGGTCAATAATACCAACTTACAGGGTTACAAAATTAAGTTTTTCAAGGCAAGGAGAGATAAACAACTGAATGCATAATGTGGAAGGTGGAAAACCAGCATATAGATAAATACATGCCAAAACATATCATAGAAGAAAATTTTCCTTAAGAATGTACACATTGACATTTCTAGGAGATGCAAGTTCTTACACGTGAAGTTTCGTCTACATTGCCAACTAAGCAGGGTCTTAAGAACAGTGACAACCAAAGGACATGGAAGGGTAAAGCTTGTAGGGCTTCAATCCTAGACACAGAACCATGGGCAACTTGGGAATGTTGAAAGTGGGATAAATGGTCTTCACTAGGGAAGAGCCTTCCAATTGATTATATAGTATTAAATGTCCAGATGCTAATTCCATCAGATAAGAATAAGACCACTACCACAATTCTGGAGCCAAATTTGAAGAAAACTTTATTAAATATTGTCCAGGACGATGGACACTAGCCAGGTCATACCCAGGATTCCCAGGGTATGGTGGCAAATCCCATTAGTTGAACCTTATAAAGGCAAAATCCACAAGACTATGTACTTCCCACTTTTGTCCAATCAAGGGCAAGTATACAGAGTGATGTACTTCTTGCCTATGTACCTCCTGCCTATGTGTGATCAAGTATATCCTGCGCAGTTGGGGCAACCAAGCTTGTTTACAGAAGAGAAAACACGTGGGTTGTTATCTTACATGAACAACAGCTCTGAGCATTCCAGGAAGTTGTCTGTCCTTGGGCAAGTGGGATTTACAGGTTAGAGGCATTTTTGTTTTATAGATCTCTTAAACATAGTAATTTAAACATAAAACATAACTTTAGCCATCACACAGCCCTGATATCATACACATACATGTAATATTAAACAGACTGAGCAGGTTGTATTTTTGTATGTAGATATATACACAACAACAATTAAAAAAAAAAAAGGAGACCATGAATTTGAGAGAGAGCAATGGTAGGGGTGCATGGTGGGGGTGGGAGGGAGAATAGGGTCGAGGTAAATGATGTAATTACTTTATAATTTCTAAAAATAAAAAACAGATATTGTTATAAAAATATGCAAATCACCCCCTAAAAAAAAATGAAGGCTCACGTTGCCTGTAATCGTCACAGTCATAATGTCAATAAAAAAGACATTCACTTAAATTACCTTCACCAAAGTGTACGATAAAATCATGTGAGCCAAGCATGATGGTGTACACCTTTCATGTCAGTACTCAGGAGGCAGAAGCAGGCAGATCTCTCTGAATTTGAGACACAGCCATCGCTACGAAGGAAAAAAGAAAAGAAAGAAAGAAAGAAAAAGAAAAGGAAAGAAAGATGAGAAAGCAATTCAAAGAGAGAAGTTTACTTAAAAATGAAATGAAATTTAAACATTCTCAACAAAAGTTCATAACAACAATAGTGCCTGAATAACTCATACATGGCATCGAGAAGGAAAAATTGTAAATCAAGAATTACAAGCTGAGCATGGTGGCTCACATCTTTAGTTCTAATGCTCAGGAGGCAGATGCAGGCAGATGGCTCTGGGTTCCAGGCCAGCCAAAGGTATACAGTGAGGCTGTCTCAAAACAAAAAAGGAAGAAGAAGAAGAAGAAGAAGAAGAAGAAGAAGAAGAAGAAGAAGAAGAAGAAGAGGAAGAGGAAGAGGAAGAGGAAGAGGAAGAGGAAGAGGAAGAGGAAGACGAAGAGGAAGAGGAAGAGGAAGAGGAAGAGGAAGGAGGAGGAAGAAGAGGAAGGGACAGGGAAGGGGAAGGAGAAGGAGAAGGGAGAAGAAACTAAACAAAAAGCCCCCCCCCAAAACAAAAACAAACAAATGAAGACTCTTAAAGTTCACTTTTTTGTTTTGGAGTACTAATCCTAATCCTGTGCATGGGGCCTGCCCCAGAGTGTGGTTGATATACCCAGTAATGCTCCAGAAAAAAATTGATAAAATATAATGCATTAAAAACATTACATACTATGGGGCTGGAGACATGGCTCAGCAATGAAGAACACGTGATGCTCTTCCAGAGGATCTGAGTTCAGTTCCCAGCACCCCTATTGGGCGGCTTATAACTCTTGAAACTCCAGTTCCAGAGGATCTGATACTTTCTTTTGGCCTCTGTGGGCACCAGTCACGCACACAGATAAATAAAAAATATAGTAACAACAACAACAAAGGAATTACTGCTGGGGAATGTGACTCAGTGGTAGAGCCCTTGAAACATGCATGATGTACAAGGTTCACTCCTAGTAAGAATTGCATACTCAATTCATTTGTCTTTTATCTTTAAAGGAATTAAAAATGAATAGTCGGATACTCGTAAACAGAGCATATACGCACCTATATATTTCCTTCAGAAGTGTGATTTAAATACATACTTTAAGTTACAAAATAAAATGAGAAGCTGGATTAAGAGGTCATGTTGTGAAATGGCAGTTGTCAGCACTGAAACAGTTTAAATATACAAAACCTTCAGTTTGGTTGCAATGCAAAATATAATTGTCAAACTATTCTTATAAAAGTTAAACAAAAATACCATATTAAAATATAGATTATTAAGCCAGAGTTCTTATAAACAAGAAAAGGGGAGAGAATTTTGTGCTAAAGTTTCACATCATATTTAGAAATACATTGTTTTTCGAGACAAGGTTTCTCTGTTGTAACACTGACTGTCCTGGAACTGACTCTGTAGACCAAGTTGGCCTTGAATTCACAGTGATCAGCCTGCCGTTACCTACCAAGAGCTGGGATTAAAGGTGTGCATCACCACCACCCTGATATTTTAAATTTTTAATTAAAATATGATTGCATCATGTCTCCCTTCCCTTTCTTCCCTCCATCCCCTCCAATGAATTGGAGCTGGAAGCAGCTGATATCCACAAGCCAATCAGGTAACATGTTGGATTTTATCTCATCCACATGCGTCCTGCCTGTGGCTTCCCTTGTCTCAGCTGCCACCATTCCCAGGTGGGAAGCCCTGTGGGGAGCACTGTGTGGGTGGAGTGGGTCTTCACTCTGAACTGTCTTTAATGAGACAAGGCCCAACAAGAACAGAATCTCGGGAGGTTGCCTTCAGAGGAGCATTCTCAAGTTTAATGCAAGGGTCATGGTATCTTATGGGGTTCAGGAGGAGGGTCTTTTGGTACTCAAGGGTAATGCATTGGTTAAAACTTATAAGCAATTCTGCCAATCATAACCCACCCCTTGAAGGGGGTGGAGGTTTGCTATGGCTTGTGGTGTCAGCACAGAGGGGAGGGCCCAAACTTTGCCAGCTCTTTAGGATGAGAGCTGGCTCACAAGCGCACTCTGCACCCATAACTGTGTGACGTTCCACGGGGGCACTGCAGTAACACAGAGAGACGAATGGACGCTCAGATACCTTTCTTTATTTACATAGCCCAGGTTCCCAGCCAGGGAATGTAGCCACCCATAATGGGCAGATATTCACACCTTAAATCTATACAATCAAGATAATCCCCCATGGGCATATCTAGAGGCCCATCTCTCAGGTCAGTCTAGATTCTGTCAAGTTGACAACTAACACTAACCATCACAGTTACCATGTGAGCAGGATGTGTAGTAACTAAAGCCCATGGTAACCAGTGAGCAGGGTTAATAACAGCTTCATCTGCATAGTTGAATTGAGTGTCTTTAAAAGTCTATATTTCTAGTAATAATATGTCTCCCTCAATGAGTATGTCTGTATCACATACTAAAAGATTAACACGCTAATTTTTGAAACAACAGTTACACAATTATGATTGTAGATAACCTCTCTTTAAAGAGATTTTTTTAAAAAGTACTTCTTATAATCAGGCAATTTAAGGCTCTTTTCTCTCATGGAGAATAAGTATTTGCTGACAGATGCACATATGACGGTGTGGATAAAGTGAATGCTGATTGGGAAATGTGTATATAATGGCCAGGTGCCTCCTCCTGGAGACTGACAGGAGACCTTGCAGGCAAGGCTAGGTCTCACTGATGATACAGTCAAGCTTGCTGGCTTCATTACATGAATGAATGACAATTTTTCCTAATTCTATAACATGGAGACAACACAAGATCATGCATTTGGGAAAAGCATTTCAACTAGTCGTATAGTTAACCACAACTGGATTGTCAGCAACAACTGTATGTTTAGGAAAACATTTATGGATGCTTTCTTTTAATCTCAATACTGGCTATCAAGATCATCCGGTCAGTCAGGTGGTGGTGGCACACGCCTGTAATCCCAGCACTCGGGAGGCAGAGTCAGGCGGATCTCTGTGAGTTTGAGGCCAGCCTGGTCTATGGAGTGAGCTCCAGGACAGCCAGAGTTACAACAGAGAAACCCATCCCTGAAAACATAAAACAAAAAACAAAAAAAGACCATCCAGACAAATGCAAAGGGAAGGAGAAAGGCTTGTGGATTGTTATAAGAATCCATTAAGTTTCTATTGGGGGTACGTTTTAATGCAGTAAAAGCAAAAAATGTTCAAAATGGCAATCACTGACTGATGTTTCAAGGACTTGATGTACATTATTTTAATCATGTAGGTTAGGTTTCAAATTTTTAAAAAATGAAACTCAAGTAAAAATGTATAGTACAAGTTTCTGTAGCTAACAAATACTTGAATCCAGGACTGTTTAGATCTAATGATTGTAGCCTGTATTATTCTACCTTCTTCTTTGGCCTTGAAAGTTCATGGTTTTCATTTGAAAAACGCTAATGTGGGCAATTATGAGAGAATGAGAAATGACTGAAGTGACTTATATTGTTTTTTTTTTTTTCAATTCCTCCCTTTAAGTATAGAAGAGCTCAAATTTCCTTGTCATCAGCAAGGATCAGGGGCAGAGCTTCAGCCCAACAAATCTCAGCCTTAGTGAGGCAGATGTCTGTGTGTTTGGGACTGAGACCAGGTGGACTTCATCCGAGTTTCACTCTGGAAACAACTGCAATAAATCAGAAGAGTCCAACAGAAACACTGGCACAGGCTGCACTGAAGTTACATGGACAGTAATAATTTTCACTCTATAAATAGCAAAATGAGAAAATGCTGGCTTATAGTAAGGCCTTACATTCTGATTAGACAGTAAAAAAAAAAAATGAAAAATTAGGGAAATTTCTCCTCTCATATTAAGTTATTGCTTTCTCCTGTCTTATATTATCTTTAAAATATTATAAACCTCAAGTCAAACAAATCCTAAGTTAATTCTCTCTACTAGTTTTAGGTGCCTTTAGCATACATTACAATCAATACATCAACCCGTAACTACTAAGATCTACAAACCAAATGCGAATATTGTATGTGCATTACACTCGAAACTGAGGGCAAAGTGGGTCTCACAGAGACATGAGACAGGCATGGTTGTGGAGATGGTTCCACTTCTAAAAGAAACCATAATGAGATGACCAGCCTCTCTCAACTGTGTAATTTTATACTGATGCCATAATTAAAGTTAGGCAAAAAAGCCTGGAATCTCAAGCCTATATTAAAGAAAAATAAACAAAACCTTAGTCAGACTGTACCAGTCAGTGGCTAAAGATTCAGCTGATATCATTGTTTCAGAAAAAGAGAATCCTTGCTTACCCACGGAAGGGATGGTTGGTCTTGGCGGGACTGAGAGTGTCTGCCTCCGGAAGTTCAGGGTTCTTTCTGAGGTGATTTCTCTGTCTGTCACTCAAAAACAAATAAAACATTGTTTTGTGGCTATTGATTTTAATAGAAAAGTGTTTTAATTTTATTCGGAGGAATACAGAACATTTTGGCAAAGCTGGGATTGAAAACCTCTGTGCATCATTAACCAACTGGGCCGAGCACTGTGCCCAGAGTTCCTTCCAGCATCTTAAGAGACAGCAGTCCCTCTGGTGGGATCATGATTTTTAAAATCTTTTTTCATTTTCCCCCCATTATGTGGCAGAGCACAATGGCTGACGGAGGGAAGGCTCAAGACTTGGGCTCTAATTTCAATTCAAGAATATAATTAACGTTCCCAGGGTCAGGCTCTTGCCTGGTAGATGCCGGGTGGGTTTCCAATGGCTGAGTGAGGGAGCCAAGCAGGAGGGGAATCATGTCTACAAGCCAGCTGGGCTTCCCCAGTGTCTTCTCACTGGCTCAGGCAAGCCGACCTCATCTCAGGCCCGGCTGTTATCTGCTACCAAGTGGAGCCAGAGGAAATTGATGGAGACGGTGCCAATCTCAGTTCCCCTGAGGGTCCCCCCTTTGCCAACATTAGCTCTAACGAAGCAGGTCTTATTCTCGGTTGAAGCCATTGATTTTCTCCTCCCTTGGGCTAGCCCTGCATTAAGCTTCTAAGGGCTGCAGCTTCTACCAGTAGGTTCCCTTTAGAACATTAACTTACAGAACTCTGCCGGGTATCCTATTATCTTGCCAGTGCTAACCCGAAACATGGCTGGAAAATGCAGGCAGTCTTGTAAGAAACAAGTCTGACCTCCATCGCTCAGCACTTCCTGGTGTGGCTCTTGGTGGGAAAGACTAGGAAAATCAGGGGATACTGTTTGAATAATACTTCTCTAGGTACCTGTGATTAAATGCCCTTTTGGTTACATGCGAATGGTATTTGGGTTTACATTCTCTCCTTAGCGTATATACAATTAGTGGTTTCTGTCTTCAGTAATTTATTCCTTCATTCATGCAAACAATTCCATCATTCATGCAACTCACTCATTCATTCATTTATTCAGTATTTATTATATATTTCATATATTATATATTTCTTCCATATTTATTATAATTATCAAATTATCTAAATCCAGGAACCAGGTTTAATGGTGAGGTCTCAGTTTGGAGCAAAACAGACCCAGTCCCTATTATTAATTCGTATGAGCACAAATAAAGACATATAGTTCACACAGAGATATGCATGCATATATATATATTCACACACTACATAAAGAAATTATATCCACCTTATCAGGAAATTAATTTTTTACTTCATATTGATAGTTTTCCATGTTAGCAAACATAAAGTTTATTTTGTGTGTGTGCATGTACATGTGTGTGTGTGTGTGTGTGTGTGTGTGTGTGTGTGGACACACATATGCTACAGTGCCTATACTATGTCAAAGGACAACCTTGGGTGACCCTCACTTTTCAGATTTTTCAGGCTGAGTCTCTGTGTTCATTCTGTGTATACCATGCTCACTAGCCTGTGCGCTTCTGGGCATTCTCCTATCCCCACTGCCCTCCTCAGTGTAGGAGCTCTGGGATCACAGAGGGGTGCTTCTCTGTCTCACTTAATGAAGCTTCCTGGGATCTGAACTCAAGTCCTCATGGTTATGTCAAGTGCTTAACTGACTGAGTCATCTCCCCAACCTTAAACTTTCTTCCCCATATTGAAGTAATAGCATGCAATAAAACATATGGAAGTGTAAACCTACTTTAATAATTCCACATTATTTCCATTGTTTTTTTGAATCTTGATTATTTTTTTCCATTTAGCTTCTGCCCATCCCCTACCTTTTAGTACTGGGGATTAAGCCATAGGCTTTGAGGATTGTTTTCATTTTTTATCTTGAGTGCCAGTCTAAGTTGCTTAAACTCATTCTCTAGCACAGAGAGACCTTGAACTTCTGGCCTTCTGCCTTTGCCTTCCAAGTAGTTTGTATGCAAGATCACAAACAACACCAAGCCTGGCTCGTACTGAGGTTTTTAATCATTAAAACATTATCTCTGTACATTGTTTGAGATGAGATCACTATTTATTTTTTACTCTAAATGTACTTGATTTTCCAATCTTATTTGTAGAACTGCTTTCTTTCCCTTACCATCCTATTCCACATTTCCATAAGATGTGGATCCCTTCTTGCTATCTCTTTTCTACTTCAGTGGTCCATCTATGTATTACTATGGCTATCCAACCCTATTTTATTAAAATTGCATAGTGCTTTGACAGCTTACAGGCAAATGAACCCATGAACGGATAGTTGAGAGTACAGTCTCTGGATACAGGCTAAATGTAACCCCAAACCCTGCACAATAATAATTTATTTACCCTGCGTGATACTTATGATAAGTACTCTCATGTTAGCATGATACTCTCCTTAGTATATTTTAATTCAGCTTGTGGTTAAAGGTTGAGTATTGACTTTCAGAATCAGAAATGTACTGAACCATGTAACCTCAGTGCAAAATTGTGGAATTCTGTTTTAATTGAATCCAGGGCTCATGTTTTGCTGGGTAAGCGCTCTTACCTCCAGCCCTGGCCCTCTTTTTCCTTTTTAATTTGAGACAGGGTCTCACAATGTTGACCAAGCAGGACTTGAAATCATCCTGGCCAGGCATGATACTTGAACTTGAAACCTTTCTGCTTTAGTGGCTAGATTACAAGAGTGTGCTACCATGTCTGGAGACATCAACGATTCTGTAGAACACCATTCTTCTGGAAACTTCCTCCTTTCTTACACACATGCCATGGCCATCTTAACCAAGCTAAAAAGCACGATGTTTTAGGAAGCATGATGACTGCCCACCTCTGCTGTGAAGTAGCCATATTGCTCAAGCTTCAGGCCATAAAATGCAAATGTCAAATTGTGTTTTATAGTGCCAGCATGGACTGTAGGCTGGGCTTGAAGAAAGGGAGGAGAAGCAGAAATAAAATATGGATTTGCGATCTCTGTGAGAACAGCACTGCTTCAGGAAAGCTGCCAACTGCAGAAGAGGGAGGGCAGAAAGGACAGAACACTTTGTCCCTTGATCGCCTGGAGAAATCGCAGCTGGCTATGGGTTACCCCAAGTCTGTCAGTCAACGAACACCTTGAGCAAAGACTCTTGAGTGGCTTAGAATGAAATATTTGGAGGAAAAATTTCCGATGCGTGAGCTGTACAGGCAAGGGAGGTATTGATGGTCCCAAGTCAATCAAAGCTGAATCCAGTTTCTGTTGGTAGTAATTTGAGTGGAGAAACCCAAGAAAAGGATCTCTTAAAGAATGAAAATCTCAGAGGGGTTTTATGAATTCCACCATAAAGCACTTAAGTTTATGATTTACCTTAGAAATAATAAATGCCCCTCATGATAGCACTGCTCCGTCTATCACACATGGAATCTGCCTTACTGCTAGCTAGAGCCTTGTTAGTTACACGACTGTCTGGGAAGGGGAGTTTTACAAGAAACTCTGAGCCATTTAAAGTGAAACAGCGAGTCAAATAAGAGCTTCCTCTCCCGTTTTTCCTTTTTCCTCCACCTCCCTCCCTACACACACACACACACACACACACACACACACACACACACAGAGACACACACACACACACGGTGTGGATTGCTGCTGGTTGTGTCTGTGTTAACAGGGATAAGTAGACCAGGGCCTGCTTACCATCTCTTTCTCATTTTCTTCATTTCCCACCCTGTCCTCAAGTCTCCCCAGTCGGGTTTTGTCCAGCAGTTTCTTCTGCCACGCCTATTGTCAGCATTCTTGTCTAGGCCTTGATGATTGCAATACTGGACTAATTAGCTTCCCTCTATCAGTCTTTCCTCTTCAAATCCATCAACTACTCCACAAACAGATTTATCATCTTACATTGCAATCAGCAACCTGTCTTCAGAAACTCTTAGTGACCCTTGTGTTGTACAAAGAGTGCATTCTTTATCATGGCCCTACTATGACCTGATTCCTAACTGCCACTCAAGTTTAAATCAAAGGTTACTAGTGCGCTGGAGACCTGTTAATGAGGCAAACCGCTCTACCCTCTACTCTCCACATACTTTCTGATGGCAACTCTTACCTATGTGTTCCCATGTGTGTGATTCCATCAGATTTTTCCCCATTCATTTCCTTATTTTTTATTTTTATTTTTAATGTGTATGGGTGTTTTGCCTGCATCTATGGCCGTGTACTGCCTCTGTGCCTAGTGCCTTCAGACACTAGACAAGTGGATCAGATTCCTTGAGACTACAGACACAGAGGGCCGGGAGCTGTCCTGTAGATGATGCAAACTGAAGCTGGGTCCTCTAGAAGGGCAGCCATTGCTCTTAATTGCTGAGCTGTTTCTCCAGCCTTTCTCTTTCACTTCTGGTCTAAGTCCTTTCCTTGACGGTGCAGTTCGGTATCTAACTCTTTCCTGTTTACCTAAGTTTCTCAGTATCAGTGGTTACTCATTCCTCCTAGACACTTAAAAAACCACAAGTTGTGCTGGGTATGGTGGTTTACACCCTTGATCCCAGAGCTCAGGAGGCAGAGACAGGCAGAGCCCTGTGATTTCAAGGCCAGCCTGGTCTACATCATAAGTTCCAGGACAACCAGGGCTACAAAGTGAAACACTGTCAAAAATAAACAAAAAAAAAAAAAACAACAATAGCCACAATACCATCATAAGTTAAGTTGAATTACTGAAAAATACTGATTTTTCAGGGTTTTATATGGTTTTTTGTCTTTTGAAACATTGAGAGGTGAAAGAACAGGGGGAATAAATTTTGAAGTTCTAAGTAGAGTTGCTGGAGGCTGAGACTGCAATTTTGCAGAGAAGGTGGTTTTGAAATCTAAAAGTAGGGGGCTAGAGAGATGGCTCAGTGGTTAAGAGCATATATTGCTCTTCCTGAGGACCCGAGTTCAGTTCCCAGCACATCAGGCAGCTCACAGCTATGTGCAACTCCAGCTCCAGGGGTTCTAACTCTGGTCTGTGTAAGTACCAGCATTCATATGAACATACCCATCTCTTCCTCCAACATACATGCACATAACTACTACCACTACTACTACTACTAATAATAATAATAATAACAAATGTATTTTAAAAAGAAATAAGATAACCATTAGTGTATATTAAATATTTCTAGCACTTTGCCTTCCAGGCATATGGTAACTGCTTGCTCTCTTTGAGTTAGATCTGACCACATACGTGCCTTGCATCAGCCAATGTGTTGTGAATTTATATAGCATGTGACTTTTCCAGTGATAAGCACTGAGTCAATGTGGAGTCTCCAAAATCGTTCCTTCTATTTGCAACCAATAATGTGTCCTGCAACTTGTCTACTTCTATGATAAGCTATTATAGAGAAAATCTCCTCAACTTGTTTCTCCAAGTGGATCCCCCACCCCTAGAATCATGATCAACAGCCAGGATGAACAAAGCATATGACTGAGACATTATTAATCTTCACTTTTTTTAGCCACTAAAATTTAGGGTTTCTTTGTTACTCCTACATAGCCCAACAGACCCTCAATTCTGAAGAAAATCTCTAAAATGCATGTTTTCATTCCACATATTAAGTGCATGCCATCCTTTACTTAGCAAAAACCAGAAGTATTATTTACTTAAACACTGGCGGGAGGGGGTTGAGCTCAGAAATTTGGCCCAGGGCTTATAGTAGATCAGGCATGGAGAACCATAGTGGGAGCCTTTAAGATTCATTCTAGGCTCCAGAAATGAACAAATATGGCATGCTCTGGGAAACCAGACGGATCATTCCTTATTTTCACAGCAACTGAAGCTGCTGTGACTTACTAAGGCAAGGAAGGTTTGCAACCTCAAAAGCATTGTCTCCCGAAGAGCAGCAGCAAGCTAATGAACGCGACTTTCCTTAGAGAACCAAGACATTAGCAGGATTCTATAGCCACAGGGGAGATTGGGACAGTGACACCTGACTCCAAGATGCAAACTCCTGGGAGCTGCTGAAGGGATTTCCAGAGATAATTTGAGAATGCTATAATATTGGAAGTTTGAACCACAGACATTGGAACCATAAAATAAAGGTTAACTTTATTACCAGATGAACCCTGTTCATTAAATACACTCATGACTTGTACAGGATATTTCTCATTCTACTAAGTTAGTTGAAAATTGTAATTTTTCACTTCATAGTCTTTAACAAATATCCTCTTTATTAGCTCTTTGAAGAAAGAATGGTGTTTTCAGCATCTGGGGAGATGGCTCAGTAGTTAGGAGTGCTTTCTGCTCTTCCAGAGGACCTGAGCTCAGTCCTCAGCACCCATAGTGAGCCGCTTAGGATGGCCTGTAACTATACCTGCAGGGCATAGGATGTCCTCTTTTGGCCTCCAAAGGAACTACACACATTTGACCTACGTGAATCTAGACAATTGTTTTTCAAAAATTTTTAGAAATAATGTTGGTTTTAGCATACAATGGGAACTTAAAAGACCATTGTCATTATTGATGGTAAAATTTTGGGAGAAGGCCATTTTGAGTAAAAACAATTAGAATTTAATAAATGTCTGTTTAAACAAGTTTTTAATCTAAGTAAATTCAAATAAACATAGATATATTTTTGCTCATGGGCTTCAAAATGTGCTTGGTGTCACAATACTAAAGAGTATTCTTCCCTGAAAGCTTCCTTCCCAGGCAAGCAGCCCTATGTTTACCTGCTCTGACTAATAGTTTTTACAGTAGATGAGTTCATTTTCAGAATGAGCCCACTGCTGACATGCTCTATTCCTATTACAGACTGAGTTTAACTACCTCTTTTTTCTAAAAAAAAAAAAAAAAAAAAAAAAAAAAAAACAAAAACAAAAGCATCCACCCACCTGCGTTGGGTAAGTATAAGACCTGGAGATTCAGCTCTGACAACTGCCCTGCTCGAGTGTACCAACCACAGGTATTCCTCTTGGCTTTTATTCTTTATTCTAAAACTCCACTGCTACCTGAGTAGTGGTGGCTCATGCCTTTAATCCCAACCTTTGGGAGGCAGAGGCAGGGGGAATCTCTGAATTCAAGGCCAGCCTGCTCTACAGAGAAAGTTCCAGGACAGCCAGGGCTACCCAGAGAAACTCTGCCTTGAAGAAAACCAAAATCAAGCAAACAAACATACAAACAAATAAAACAACACACACACACACACACACACACACACACACACACACACACACACCACCTGCATTGCTCATTTATTTTGCCCTTCTATGAGTCTCATTCACATATTTCTGCTTTCATTAGATACTTTTACAAGAGTCTTCAGGAGGAAAAAAAAAGTGCCATGTTTGGAAAGGTCCTACATAGCATTAGATGTCCATGGACTCAGAAATAATTGAATTAGTCCTTCACATGATGCATCGATTTCCTTCACAGGACTTTTGCTTTAGGACATCTTTCCTGTCTGTGTTGGATGATGGGGGGAAAATCAACCTTCTGTCTTTGAGCAGCTCACACTGTTCTGTGGCTCGGCCTTTTATTGATCTAATTTGCTATGAGTGCAACATTCTAAACATTTCTCTGAGGACATACACACACATGCCAAGGGCCACACTTGTTTAGTTCGACCTTCTTACATTTTTTGTATTAGTTGTCATAACTTACGAGTGAAATGGGCGTGGAGTTGAAGGTGCCACTTTTCCATAACCTCAACTCCTCTCTATTGTCATCCGTTAGGTCTGATTCTGCCAGTAACAGCCTTTCTGTACGCAAGGCATTCATGACAGGCTTCCTATGCTAAGGCATCAGTACAGTGTGTTTTTAGGCGCTGCACTTAAACTCCATCGATTTAAGAAAACCAGAGCCTTATTTCCTGAATGAGCATGACATTCTGAAGGAGTAGATACGGCTGCCTTCACATTTCAGCCTTAAAATGAACTAAGAATGAAGGGAGAGCCTGGAGAGATGGTTCCATGTAGTGATTTACAACCATCTGTTACTTCACTTCCGTGGGATCCAATGCCCACTTCGTACCACTGAAGGCACCAGGCATGCGCATGGTACACGTAATTGTATGGCGGCGCTAAGTGCTCATACGCATAAAATAAAATAAATATTTTCAAAATAAACAATATGAGAAATATGTGGATGATGAAGTTCTTAAGGATGAAAAGAACCCAGAGATGTTTATGTATAGAGGAAGCAATCCAAAATGGGCTTTTCTCTTTGTAGTGGGAGATGGTAGGTCTTCACAGAGTGCCATAAGCATAAGGCAAAGGACAGGGTCGGTGGGCTCAAGGAGGAAGGTCCGGCTTTTGAGCCTGAGATCAGATCTGTGGGTGGCAGCACTCAAATGCAGATGGGCACCGCCTCTGTCAAGCCAGCTCTCACCTTATGGCAAGGCTCCGGGATGGCAGCCTGGCAGCACCATATGGGGTATAGCCTTCACACACAAGCCCATAAAACCGCCACAGCAACACGCGATGAATATTTCATCTGTCTTCACAAATCCACTTGCGAAGTGTGGAATGCTGCTTTTCCTTTCATTTTCCCCCCCTTGTTTTCCCAGTCTTTGACTTCAGTGGTTTTCTTTCCGTTAAATAAATGCTTACTGATCGAAGTTAGGCTGTTACAAGATACTTTCAAATTATTTACCAGCATGTGATAGACGATTACCAGTCTGTGGATCTTTCTTATCATGGATTTTAAATAACAAATTGAATAAATACACATTTATATATAAAAAAAATTCAGTTGATTTGCCTTTTTTTTTCCCCACCCTGAATTGGAATTGTTTAGAAGCAGAGTTGACTAAATGGGTTTGGTGTTCTAGTCTCCTGTGAATGTGGCCTATCTGTGAGCCAGCTTAAAGGGATAATCTTAAAAGCTCCTTTTCCACTCTAATATTTAATTTTAAAATATTAATTCCCAGTCACTGAAGTTTGCATACTGTTTTAAAATTCGGCTGTGCCATTCTTCCTTTGTCTCTTGGTATTAGAAGGAAAGCCTTCGCCTCCTAGAGTGAGGGATAGCAGCTGGCTGGCAGGGCAGGGCAGCTCCACAGACTGGAAAGGGAGGGAGGGGGTCATATCTAATTAGAGCGGCAGGGAACGGTTTTTTAGTGAGGCAAATTGTAATCCCCTTTTCTGGAAACTGGCCAGGGCATTAGGGTTAACAACATAGTTTGTGCAAAATAATAATAAAAAATATCTACCCACTCTGTGTTTATGGGTCACCAGTATCTTAGATGTCCAAGTTCACATCTCATTTAAAAGATTCTTTATATACAGTATCCCTTAGCACCTGCCAAAAATTTGGCAAAAATCTTAGCAGTCCTGGAAAGATGGCACCAATTTCAAGATGCTCATTTCACTTGGATATTTTAACAAGAATTTTAACTCTGATCTGAGGGGAAAAAGTCAGTTTCACTTTTCAAGGTAGCCTTGATGTCTATGGCTATACAACACTCGAAGTGCCCGATCTCATCACACTGGCATAAAGCAATGTTTTAGCTTTTTTGTTTATTTGTTTGTCTCATTATTTTATTGCTGGGGATTGAACACAAGGCCTAGGGTATGCAAGGGAAGCATTTCCCTTTGGCTCAAGACGACAGTTTTTAAGGATTTTTGTTGCGGTGGTTTGTTGTTTTCGGTTTAAATGGATCCTTTGTTACTGATTCGGAAGTCCCAGGCAGTATTTTTAGAGTGGTCCACTTCCAGCTTGGTGCTATCCAGCGAATCCCCCATCCTCTCTGGACTCACTTTCTCTATTTGGACATCTACTTTCTCTATTTGGAGTTTGCAATCAGTTGGTTGAGCGTATGAACAGAAGAGACAAAGTGAATGTAACTTGCTAATGTGAACTGTTCTTTCTCTGATGCTAGCTCATGCAAGAGTCATTTACGCAGTAACTCGGGACAGCATTCCTCGGAACGGGTCAACTGTGAATGGACAGGCACATTGTTCACGCACCGATTTAATCAGTTGACCAAACGATATGATCACATTCAGTCAAACTGTGTTCTGCATTTATAACCTATGTATTGAACTGAATTTGTTTCACACAGGAACCCTGACATAGTAGTTGGGGATTCAGAAGGTTGAAACAGCTGGTTATGGAACAGTTCACATTAAACACCTAACATGAAGGACCTGGGTGAGGAACTCAGACACACATAGCCAGAACCATTGCTTCAAGCTGCGGCAGAGCAGAGCAGAGTGAACTCGAACAGGTTACAGCCTCTAAAAGTTAGGCGGAATTAAAATAGCAAAATCCCAATATTCTATCTGTGTTCAGAAATACCTAAAGTGCTCTTTCCTGTTTTAGGCTGGGTTATAGGCTTCAGTGGCACAGGCTTCAGTTCCTGAGGTACTGGCTCATTTCTAGGGAGGTAAAAAATGGTAGCCAGAGGGCAGATCTTGGAATGAGATTTGGGAGTGAATGAATTGCAAAGTAAATGCACCGGCTTTGTTAGTTTGTTTATTGTTTTACGCACCGCCCCCACCCCCCATCCCCCAGTCACCTCTTTCCCTGCATTCACCTGAACTGGAGCAGTAACTAAGAGCACATGTAAAGAGGACCTGCACGACTTATTTCTCTTCAACAGCCTTGGCTTTGTAGAAAACTTCAGCCATTTTACATCCCAACTTTCTTTACCTTAGTCACTCTTAACTGTGAAGATTCCCATTTGAATGCCTGCCATCTAGATACTTGAATACAATGGATGCTCTGTTTTGGTTTGGTTGGTTTTCTTTTTCTCTTTCCTTTCCCTTTCTTTCATTTCACTTTGTCGTTGTTGATAAAAATTAAAAAGGGCTGACTGGACAAAATACTACTACTACTGACAAAGGACTTCAGGTCTTCAGCAGTATGATGTCCAGCAGCTTAATTTGCTGGTTTCTCAAGAAGACATGCTTTTCTCCACTGAATAAGGCGGTGACTCGCAGGCTCATGAATTATTCAATAGCCAGAGCCCAGAGGTCAGAGCCTGGGAAGGGTCTGGGATGGGGGTACCTGTCACAGCATAGATTTGCGTGTGACTGCCTCCACCCTCCCTTTGCTCCCAACTGCAGCTCACCACACTGTTGACTGGACTCGGTCTCTCTCGAAAGGATGCATGAGAAGCTTCTGAGCAAAGGTAAGAAGCGCTACCATTGGATCTTCTTCAGGACCAGTGCCATTGTTTTACGGCCTATGGCACCTGCCCCCACCCAGCCAGAAGGCTCATCTGGTATCAGTGTCATTCATGTGCAAAGTAGAAACTGAACTGAACACATTATCTTTGAGCCAAAATTGGTCTTTCCACCAGTCCCAGCCTCTTTAAGGGGTGGCATACATTTGAAGGTTGGTTATTAGTTCCAAATGCTGCAGAAGCATCTGCTCTGTACTAGCTAGAAATCATGTTTAATAACAAGAAAATCTACTCCAGCCAAATCCCTGTTGGGAGGGCTCTTGCATGAACAAAAGGCCCCCACTTCCCCTGATTTCCATAACAGATGTAGTATCTGATGCATGACAGCTCAGCTCAGCCCCGCACCATTATTCTCCTGCATATCCATCTGCAAGGAGCAAGGCTTTCGCTTTATTAATTGCACTGGTGGGCTACATGTGACGTTTTGTTGCCCTGAGAGTTCTCTGTTTGTGCTTCATGCTACACTGGTCGCAATAATAGTGATTTTTCTTAGTGTTAAAGGTTACTAGCCCTCTTCCTTTACTTTGCTGTACAGATTCCATACCCAATAAACTATTGATGCCTCCCTGGGGGGTTGACAATTTCACTTAAGTTGGTTTCAGTCTTCCAAGCCTAGTTCTGTTTCTTTGTCTTCTGAGTGAGCATTCTTGAGACAAGGAAGTCAGGAAGTCTGTAGGAAGCACCCGGTGTCGGACGCAGTCATTTACACTTGTGGAGAACCCTACTCCTGAAAGAAAGAAGCAGAGTAAGAATAGGGATACTTTTAAGTCAACCGTTGTTTTAAAACAGCATTCACACAAACAACTTCAGGAAAACAACTTTGCCAGCTTGGAAAGAATGTTGCTTTCTATTGGCAGTCAGTTTCTCCCTGGTGATAGAGCTTTGGGTAATATGATGTTTGCTTCCTGAGGTCACCATGGGGCAGCTACAGCCCACACGTGTCATCCTTCCATTTTACTTCATCTTTATACTAGGGCAGTGTAGAAGATTCAGTGCTTAGCAGCAAATTGAGCCCAGAGAGGAAAGGAAGGGGGAGCCGAGACAGCGCTTCTATGGGAAGAGATATGAAGAGAACATGGAGTGCAGTAACAACTGAAGTCGGTGGAAAGTAACAGACTTAATATAGACGCACCCTGTTTCCTCTAGAGTTCGGATTGCTTCTTTCCCCTCCCTAATGTAGATGGACACAGGGATTTTAATTCTCCAGTGAATCCATGTAGAACTTACAGCACCACAGATTGAAAGAAAGATGTTTGCTGAGCCTGACCCTGTAAGTGCTATCTTTGTTTCAGGCACTGAAACAAGAAAGATCACCAAGTGTAGCACAGTGGTCAAAGGACAAAGCCACAGCGGCAGATGCACGTGGATACCTATACTTACCTCCACGTGAACCTGTGTGTATACAGGAGTGAGCTTAGATTGGGTATATGTAAATGAATGCTCATAGCTGTGTAGAATGTAAATACAAAATAGAAGGATCGATCTACCATCTCTATGACCAGGATCTTCCGAATAGAGTCCAAAACATTTGAATGAAACTGAAATTTCCAAGATGATAGTTTATAGAAGGTGGAAAGCTTTTACATATAGAGAAAGGTATGTATGTTTATATTAATCTATTCCTTTTATGGTTTTCAGTGTTCTGAGAAAAAGAAAAACAAAAAACCCATGAGACAAAATTTAAAACAAATGAAGCAGAAAAAGCTGTGTCTTATTACCTTGTAAAAGACCTGTGGCCAAAAGTCTTACAATGTCTTTATTTCCTTATAGACCTGGCAATGTCTACTTACATACTCGCTGGTAAGTCCTTTTTAAAGCATACTTATGACAATAATCATCTTTTGATTTTACTATAGGCTCATGCTTTCCTATTAGACATTTTCTGCATGTGTTTATATTTGGAAAAAAAACTGGCTTGAAATAAGTTCCATAAAACTGAATCACTAAAATATTAATCATCGTGTATCTCCTTGGGCATGTTTTGGATGATTGGTCCCAAAATATTCATACCAAGAAAGAACATGTTTGTTATATTGTGCCAAATTCTATGAAGGGGGGAAAACATCAACAGATAAATTTAAAATATGTTTTATTATGCTGCTGTTAGAGGACATCAAGTAGAGGAAGAAGAGAGTCAGCCAGTACCAAAAATGACTGGATTGTTGGTATCCTAATGAGCAGAGTGGTTGATCTCTAGGTCCTCATCACTGGGGCTGGAGTCACAGCTAGCAGCAGGAGTACTAACCAAAATAGCCCTTTGAGGGGTTTTGCACCTTCCGATCTACAGGGTGGGTGGGCCTCAATTATTGCTTCTGCTTCCCAGCACAACTTTACCTGCCCCCCACAGTAGGGCTAATCCTCAGAGAGCACCCAGACCTGACAGAGACAGCAGAGAGATTCATTCAATCTCGCCTTTCATGGATGAGAAAAGGAGTGTCAACGCATTCATTAAGTAAATTGCTTCAGGACAGTCTGAGTCTGGGATTCTGTTTCTGGGTTAGAAAAAAAGCTTATGAGCATCCAATTTACAAAACAATACAAATGCTATTATGGGTGTGCATCTACCAAGTGTTCAGCACACTCACAGGCAGCCTTTTTAATATTCTTATCTTATCTGTCTAAACCCAAAGAGGCTTGGTGGTAGGCATCATTATCCCAGTGGGCCACAATTTAGATAAAGGGAATATTCTGGGTCAATTAGTAGAAAGTCAGGCAAAATAAAAGGGTGAGAAAGAGGAGGGGAGAAGATGACTTAAATATATGGGGGAAGCGCTTACCAATTCCTCACTGTGTGCCAGGCACCAGGGCTCTAAAGATGAAAAGCGCCATCCCATCAGGAGCTGCTTATCCCCAAGGCGTCGATGTAGAAGGTAGCAGCCACCACATATGTTCATAGGCTGTTTGCAGAGCAGTGGAAGAGAAAATGTGCTTGGAACATCACACAATGCGTGACAGACGAATATCATTTTGTGCTGGGCACTACAGTGTTTGTTTAAGTTTGAGTTCATTAATTCACCGAAGATAAGTGAATTCATCACGAGCAGCACGGAGTTCAACTCAAGTGAAGGAGCCAATAAAGTGGGCCCCACTGCGTAGAAAAGTTTCCATAATGTCTTTAAAATCATTCCTGCTCTACTCTTCAAGATCTTTTTTTTTTTTTCCCCTCCTGCTTGGTGTGGTGGCTCTTGCCTTAAATTGCACCGTTTCACTTGGGAGGCAGAGGCAGACAGATCTCTCTATAAGTTCAAGTCCAGCCTAGCCTTCAGAACTAGAGAGTTCCAGGACAGCCAGAGCTACATAGTGAGACCCTATCTCAAAAGCAAACAAGCAAACAAAAACAAAATCCTGTTTTTTTTTCTTCTTCTTCTTTATACACAGTGGATGGTTCCCAACAAATGTGCAGTACCAACCATGTACATCAGAGAAAGCACTGCAAGGACACAGTAGTAAGCCAGACTCAATGAGTCAAAGGGGAAGAAGTAGAACAAGGCAGCGAGCTGAAGAAGCCTTGTCTGCAACAAGGGCACAGGTCACCCCAGGAGAGCAGGGATCCCCGACACGAGGGACACTTCTTATTCTTGACTTTATTATATGTCATTCTCCTTAGCTATCTCCCTTCTACCTCTCACATAAGCAGCATCTAAAGTTGTATCGAATGATGATCTATGTCTTGTTCCAAAAAGACCTGACTAATAAGCAGTGGATTTGAGGCCCAGCGGACATCAGTGCTGTGCTCCAAGGAAAAGAGGTTGAGTTGAAAACCGGAAGCTTGCTGAACAGGCTTGAGAAAGAGAAGGGGCAAGATTCAAATATTCAGAAGCAGAGAGAATAAGTCTCTTTTTCTGTGCAAATGCATTCCTGCACTCTATACCTTGAACACTGGAGAATTCAGGCTTGGTAAACATGTTTGCCTTTTACGAGTGGCTTAGACTGGTTTACCTCCTCTGTCCAGTTCCTTAAACTCACAGAGATCTGCAGGATATAAATAAAAACTAGTCATTCAAATAGAGTCAGAAGAAGGAAACTGGGGCCGACCCTACATAAATTAATATTATGAAAGAGGAAACTTCCCTATTCTGGTGTTAAGCAGCATTCTGGGCTTGTATAGAAATCCGAGTATTAAAGCCTTTCCCATTTGAGCAGCCCGTTTCTTCTCAGCTCCATTGTCTTGTTCTCAGAAAAGAAGGCAAGAAAAACCTGAGGAGGCCATTTCAGGGGTACCTAAAGGTGGGGAGTCCTTGAAAAGGAGGTGTAAAAGGGCTTAAGTCTATTCATTTCTCCCTTTCATTTCCCTCTAAATGGAAGCGTGGTGTTGATGCCAGTGCCCAGGCCAGAGGAGCTGGCAGAGCGACTTGCTTCGAGGCAGCTGAAGCCATTCACAGTGACAGCTTTTCTCCCAACGTGTCCTGGTAGGAGTTTGAGTTGACAGACAACAAAGAATGGGGAGGGGAGAGATTCCGACACAAGCTCAACAACCATTACCCTTGTCTCCATAACAGCGCTTTGGCTGATGGACAAAGGGAACAAATCTGCTGTGGGGTGGTACTCAGGCCTCAACTGCCTTGAGTTGTCTTTGGGGAACTCAGAGGCAGACAGTGAGGCTATTATCCTTGTTGTCCTTCTGTGGGCCAGGGATCTGAGGGTTTAGGAAACGAAATGGGTCTAGCATCAGGAAAAGATCTCTGTGGGGACCTGTTAAAGCACTATACTGTGAAAATTTGTTTCTCAAGGCCATGAGGAGGGGTCATAAAAAGCTGTCTATTCACATCATCCTGCACATAACCTGGCACCTGGTAGGTGCTCCTTAAACGAGGAGCACGTTTAAACTGAATTCAACAAAGAATCACAGGTGTCAGAATTGGGAATACTGCCCAATGCCTGAGAACAATACATTTCATGTCCCAACTTCTTTGGTACTTTTAACTTGTTTGAAATTCCCTTCCTCTGGAAGGAACAACGTAGTATATTACTGTTTCAGAGTTAAAGAGAATAAACAATCAGTTTTGCTCAGCACGATGGCACACATATAATTCTAGCACTGGAGTTTGAGGCAGGCAGATCATAAGTTCAAAGCCAGCTTAGGCCACACAGTGAAATGTTGTCTGAAAATATATAGATAAATCATTTGAGCATTTCCTGTCATGTTGCTGGCAAAGGCTAGTAATTTCATGAGTACCGTTTGAGTCTCAGGCCATTAGTGATACTAACCACAAAATCCCACAATGAGTTTTCATGTTTTTGATAAGCACGTTTTTGAGGAGTAGTCTACAGATGAGTGGGGTCATTCAGCAAAGCCCCTGAGAGTGATCAGGAAGCCATTTGTCAAAAGAGACATCAAATGGATTGCTCCTTTGCTTTTCCAGGTACCAATGTATGTTTATATATTACGACAGACCAGAAAATTCTCCGCTGGATGCTATTACTGCAATAATACCTAAAAAAAAATCCCCAAAACCAGAAAACCAGGAACTCATGGCATGGCTAGTGAACAAACCCTTGCAAAATACGAAAATAAATTTTTAACAAATAATTAACAAACAAGTTCTTTGTCACGAAAGAAAAAAAGCGGCTGAGAGATTGTTCTCCGAATGGAGAGCCCACACACACTAGAGTCATAGACAGCTTGATAACTATTCCAGACCAGTCCTTTGTGAAATCCCTCTACCGGGGAATAAATGATGTATGAAATGAAGATGCCCCAACTCTGCAGGGAGCACAGACAGGACACTTCCAGCTATAATGTGTGGTTTCTGATGGGTTTTGGCTGTGACCCCTGGGCACAATTTTCATGCAGCTATGTGGAGCCAAACAGCCTCCCACAGCCCTAAACACCAGAACCGCACACTCTATTTTTCTCTAAAGCAGCATCTTTCCCTTGAGTTCGCTTGTAAATTTCTTTCATCACAGACACTTCTTTACCTTGGCACCCCAACAGCCGGCTACAGTGGCCACAGTTCATCATTCCAGTTATGGGGCACAACGTATCACAAAATCTCATGATAAATCACTTGAAATTTGTGAAATCCCTGTCGTCAGTGTATTCAAAGCTTCTGACAGAAAGGATTGCAGGTGTGCAGGTCCGCCAGGGCAACCAAACACTATTTTTTTTTAAAAACGAGACTCCAGCATCTGCCATCCAGGTGGGATTGCAACTCTCTGATAGGAAATTTGTGTCCATCGAAGCAGCATGGAAGATAGGGTAGAAAGTTTAACGTTGTAATTAGCAAAATGTGGACCATCTTGATGGTGGAAGATTATTCTGAGAAATCAGTAGTTCCAGAAAGCTCCATTCCTTACCAAGCACGGCCGTAGAACCATGAATGGAATGTGAGTTTCAAAGACAATGCTTTAAAAAAAATACAGATACGGGGACAGTACCTTTCTTGTGCAGATGACAAGGGATATTTATCTTGCGGATTTTCCTTAGAACACTGTTACTTCTGTCACCAGAAAAGTCTATATAAGCAAACACTGCCATGGATTGTAGTTGGAATCCATGTGTCCACGTCCTCTGTCTGCACATACTCCTCCACACCTCGGCCATATTCATGCAGCTCCTTCAGGAGCTGTCCCTAACCAATGATTGACTGTACTGGACACAGGCAAGCTCAGTCTCTGGCGGTGCCTAGACTGAGTCCTCTTGGCTACTGTGTTCTGGATTTGAATTGTGTCAAGACTCTTTCCTTGTACTCCTGAACCTAGAACCACAGCACAGGAGGATGAAAATCTGTCATTTGCACAGAGATTAAGCTCTGAAATGTCCTTCCCAAGGAGGAAGGAAGACTGTTAGGGGAAGAGAATGACTGTGGGCATAGTGAGTCAGAATTGTGGATGGAGGACTGAGGCTGTTCTCTTACCCTGGACCAGATTAATATTGCTCCATTGGTCCAATAAAAATAAAGGACTTCTAGGTAAATGTGAATGTGGAAAAAAAAATGTAAGTTCTTAGTAGAAGAATGCTCATCCCAGGCTCAGTGTCTCTCTTCCTGCTGCCTGTGGATCCAGACATAGAATTCTCAGCTTCTCCAGTAACATGTCTGCCTGCATGCTACCATGCTTCCCACTACGCTGATGATGGAATAAACATCGGGAACTGTAAGCAAGCCCTACGTAAATGCTTTCTTTACAAGAGCTGCCATGGTTGCGGTGTCTCTTCACAGCAATAGAACACTGACTAATGCTCAAATACATTGCTCTAAATGCAACATTACACCTCTTGCCCCTGAAGTTCCAGGTTCATTTTATAATGAGAAATGCATGCAATCTATTTCTAGAGGTCCACAAAGTCTAAGAGTTCCATGATATTTTAAATGTCTAAGTGTAACTCTCTACTGAGATTCAGGCAATGTCTTAACTTTGAGCTTCTGAAAAAACAAGTCATGTACTTCAATAAACAATGGCAGGGAGTGAACATTCTGTTCTAAAAACAAGGCGATACCAGGCCAAAGTGAGCCTGGAACCTCAAATTCTGCATCTGAGTTCAGCATTTGGGTCTGTCGGTGGCATCATATGTGCGTCAGTAGCCTTGGGTAGTTCTACACCTCCATCTTTGTTGTCTGTGGCATCTGTGACCCTTCTCGTGTTCACTCAGTGCCTGTGGCTTTCTGTAGCAGGATGCTACTGTAACAGATTCCTAACTTGTAACAGATTCCCACTGTGCCTTTTTACCCTCTAGCTCAGGAAAGATAGAAAGAAATCTTCACTGCCCTTGTAGCAGCCTGGAAAGAGAGAAAGGAACAAATCTACACAGCCCCCTTTTGATTGTCTTTAACGTAGAGAGAGCTGAACTAAACTAGTATCTATCAAACCAACCCACCAACAGCCAACTGCCAACTGCCTCTGCTCTCCCTTTATATTCTAAGCAAAGTTCTCATACGTCCAAGTAGCATCCAATCATGAGGAAGGCTTATAGACAAAAACTTCTTCAAAGCATCATGCTAAAGCTTTCCTTAGTGAATATTTTTACCTCCCTGGCCTCTCCAATATCCCTGAATCCCTATTAGAACTTAGTGTTCATCATGACAGCTTCAGGCAATGAAAGCTTCCTTGCAGGGAATAAATTAGACTCTGGACCACGTTGCCTAGACACACACCTTTCTGGAACCTTGCTATAATTCTCCATTACCACTTGCTCTTATATCTTACATGCCTAAAAAGTTAGCACCATATGGACAAGGACTAAGTTCTGTTGCCAGCTATAGATGTAAACTGGCCCCCTTGGCTCATAGCTGCCATGGCTTCTGTATGCCTTTAGAACTGAATCTGGGAACCATTTTCAATCATTGTGGTTGCACTCCCAAGTCACAGTTATACAAGCTGGGGCCTTTGCTGGGTGGAAGGTTTTTGTATTGTACCAAGGAAAAAGCCATGGTTTCTTTTTCATAGAGCCAATTTCTTTAGCAATTACAGATGCTCTCCCTACCTACCTTGTCTGTTATATTAACAATGTTCACACTCTTTTCTTTGTCAAACTGTATATTTTTCATAAATTCCTGACTTGAATTATCATTATAAAATAAGTAAATGCAGAGAATAATATCCATGTCATAGTCTGGAGACTGCTATTTTAAAATTTTCTCCATCATACAACTTAGTTCATCACTTTGACTTCAACTTCACCCAAATTGTCAGGATGTGGGAAGAGTGAGGACAGGGTTTGTTGGTTGTTTCGGGTTGTTTGTTCACTTTTGCCAGAATATAATGCTGGTGATCTGTATTTTAACTCTCATCAGGGTACATGTTGCACTTGGGTACTCACGAACCTAGACTCCGTTCTCCATATTTCTCTCAACGTTCTGGTTTTCTGAGATCTCACCAGGATGGCCCCTTATGCTCTACTTCCAACATTCTAAGGCTTCTCTACCTAACAGGTTCAAAGTCTTCCACATTTGCCCCACAGATGAGTTCCAGAGGCCTACAAAGCACATGTTCAGGGACCCACAGTCATAGTATGTTTTCTGTGTAAGTTACTTTTCTCATTGCTGTGATCAAATACCTATCAAGAACCATATGAAGGGATAGAAGGTTTACCTTGGTTCAAGGATACAGTCTGTCATGGCAGGAAAGACATAGTGGTGAGACCAGGTGTTGTCATGGCAATGGGAGACTGCTTGCTCACATCTCTGCATATCAGGAAATAAAGAAAAAGAAAAGCCCAGATCCATCTGGATTTCTCTATTTTTCCCCCTTATTCAGTCTGGACTAAATTTACCATAGACTCACCTATGCAGTAGGATAGTACCATCCACCTCAGGATAGGTCTGTGCTTCTCAGTTAATCTTATCTGGAAATGCCCTCAAAGACACATCCCGAGGTATGTCTCCTAGGTGATTCTAAATCCAGTCAAGTTGGCAATGAAGTTTAACCATTACCAATGGACCATTAGGAAAGTATTTGTTGGCCTATGTTTAATAAGTAGCAGTAATGTCATTAATACTGTTAATAATTAATAATGTTATTAATACATAGGCAGAGCTGTCACACTGACAAGTCCTGTATTTTACAAATGAATGGCAATTTTGGAGTTGTGAGGAGGAAAAGTCTTGCATGGCATATGTAGCAGATTTTAGTAGAAGAAAGACTGGTCAACAAGATGCACTGTAATATGTACAATAATAAAATAAACACAAAGTTAAAAGATGGCAATAGAATGACTTGGCAATACATAAAGAAAACTTGAAGTCAGGAAAAGATATAGAGTCATATACTTCTTGGGTCATAATTGTTAGGTAGGTGGGGAAAACCATCAAGACATAGACAGAAGGGGCAGTGTGTGTATATCGGTGTGTGTGTGTGTGTGTGTGTGTGTGTGTACATGCCTGTGTATGAAGAGCTAAGTGTGTATGTTTGTCCATATCCTTGTGCATGGAGACCAGAGATTGACTTTGATAAGTCTTCTTCAATTGCATTTCCACCTTATTTGTCCTGATAGGTTCTCTCACTCAATCTAAAGATGGTGTTTGGCTAGGATGGCTGAGGAAGCCCAGGAACAATTCTGTCTCTACCCTTGCCTCAGCGCTAGAATCACAGCCATGCATGACCTTCTGTCTATGTGTATACTAGGAATCTAAACTCAGTTCATCCGGCTTATGTGGTGTTTACCTGCTCAGCAATCTCCCCAGCCTGGAAGGATCAACTTCTAAGGTATGTTTCATATTGAAAAAAGTCTTCCTTGGGATTTGAGTGATGGACTGAGCCACTACCAATCCTGTGTTTCCATTACATCTGACACACAGACTGGTGGCAGGACCGGAGCAGTAAGGTTATAACAGATTTGAAATGTGAATGTAGCCACGTTTCCTGAGTAGGTGGCTCTCTGTTTGTTCTCTTGTGATATATTTCAGGTTTTCCATAAGCCTTTCAAAGGGACTTTTCCTGGCCACGTTTACTTTCGTCTCCAACGAAAATGGAATGAACTGTCTACTCTGGCTAGCTGAATGGTCCTTAGTTCACTCCCTACTAATAGAGCTGTGGGTAGATAGAAGGTGACCACTTGGCACAAACAGAAACCATCCTATCATTATAACTAGATATGAAATTCCCAGCCCTTGGTGCCTCCCCATTCTTTTGGTTGACCATCTCACTTTTGGATTCTGATTCTGGTAACTTAAATAAAGTTCTGTGTGTATAATCCCTCCCCTCTAGAGTTTGAGACTATAACATCGTAAACACTGTAAACAGACACTATAAACAGAAGCTTTATTCAGCACAGAATCTGTCCCGGCAGAGACCAGCTCCTGTCAAACTATTTCAAAGGGAAGACAGAGAGTGAGGGCAAAGAATGTTTGGTTTGGTTTGATTTGGTTTGGTTTGGTTTGGTTTTTTTCCAGGACAAAATCAGGTCCAGAGTCAATAGCTTTGTTTTCCTTTCAAGCAAAGGTTTGAACTTTTTTTTTTTTTTTGAGACTAAAAAAGTTAAAAGAAACTATCGTTTCCTCAAAGTGTCAAGAAAATGATCATTTACAGTGTTAACATGGAAAAGATGGAGAATTAAAAGGAGGCGTGGCTGGAGTACAAGATGATTTGTACAGACACACAAAGGCTAGACAGCAGCTTCACTTTGCCTTCTCAGTAGCTGGAGAACCAAAGTTCTGGATCCCCTAGGATAGAAAATAAAGCTGAAGAGACAAAGACAGGTAAAATAACCTATAAATTTCTTTTTAAACTTAAAAAACAACTATTTTATTTTGTATGCATGAATGTTTTGCTTGCATGTATGTATGAATGAGCACTGTGTGAAAGTCTAGTGTCTGTGGAGATCAGAAAAGGGCATTGGATCTTCTGGAACTGGAGTTATGGATGGTTGTGGGCCACAATGTGGGTGCTGGGAATCAAGTCTGGGTCCTCTGCAAGAGAACAAATGCCCTGAACTACTGAGCCATTTCTCTGGCCCTCAATCAACTTCTAAGTGACTAGTGCCTTGTTCAGGTTTTATGATGGCCTTAGCTAACTTGCGATATCCAGCATTTATAGAAGGGACCATTTTAGAACCCACTTCTCCACAAAGCCATACTCTGTAGAAGAATTTAGAGCTAGAGTACAAATACTTTTTTCCTTTATTTTGTTTTTTTGTTTTTTTACAATCTCTCATGAAAATGGAGAGTATTATTTCACAGAGATAGGAAATCACTCTGAATGAAGTATCAAGAAAAGCCTCTGCAAAACTGAAACACTAAGGTAGTATCTGCAAGCCCATAAGTGCCAGGCAGAATTTGTATATGGGGGTGAAGATTTGAAAAAATTCTCAGCTACGAAAATGCATAGATGTTATTTAAGATGAATTTGATGTCTTACTTAATAAGATTGTATTTAATTGTGTGTGTTCACACAGAGCCCACAGTGCTACTTGACTTCAGGTGTGTAAACTCAGAATTCAACACAGACACCAGGATTTAGAAGAGAGCAAGCTGGAGTGCCTGAGGAGATGGAGGAAAACTACCAGTGAGAAAGGGGTTTGTTTACTTGGAAATATTGTTGCGTGTTTGTGATTTCTTTCATTGCTGTGACAAGGTACCCAACAAAAGCAAATTAAGGAGGGAGGGGAGTGCCATGTGGGAGGGACTGCCCACCTGGCAGGAGATCTTATCAGAAACAGAGGCCTTTGCAGTTAGGTAAAGGCAGAGACAGATGCCTATGTGGGTACAGAACTAGACTGTGCTCAACTAGATCTCTCTTCATTTTTATCTTCTTTATTCAGTCCCACTAGGCGGTTGACACGGCCTACACTTGGAGAGTCTTCTCTCTCAGTTAAAATAAAATGCCCCTACATATGCCCAGAGTTGTTACTCCTTAGTGATTCTAAAGTCAGTCAAGCTGGAAATGAACATTAACAAACACACCTTCCATTTTGATTTTATTTTTGTCCTTTTCTTTGCTTTTGGAAAGGTGTGTGTGTATATGTGTGTCTCTCTCTCTATGTAGCCTTAGCTGTCCTGGAACTCAGAGATCTGACTGTTTCCGTCTTCTGGGTGAAGGGATAAAGGCTTGGTCCCCCACACTCAGCCCCACCTTGTATTTTGAAAGTGAAAAGCATTGGAAGTAATTTAGCTTTTAGGATAACAATATTAGGCTTGTTTTCTAAGGCATCATTTCCCTTTTTTTTTTTAAGATATAGCATACTAGGAAAGGGTCTGTTCTGGTACCAGAGTAAGAGAACAGAAGAAGCTTCTCACAGAGCGAGTGACCAAACTGCTAACGGGAAGCCTCACTTCCTGTTCAGGGATGAGGCATACAAAACCCCAAGACTCACTCCTTGAGGAGACACTATGTTGCTCATTACTTAACAGGAACAGAGTTGGCAGTGCATTAAGGAATCTCGGGAAAGCTCATCTTCCCTGTCTTAGCTCTCTCAGCCTCCCCTGCCCACCCCAAACCTCTGTAAGAGGTTTCTATGTCCTGACATAACAGGAATTGAAGGGGAAAGGGATATAACCCATGTAAAGGTAGTGGCTGAATAACTAAAACAAGTCAAGGGAGGGATTACTTACTGGGATTATGTTTCAAAGAAAAAAAAAAGTGCTATGATTTATAAGTTAATTTAAAAAGAAAAGAATGACATGGAAGTGCTGTGCCTTAGATCCTTTGCGTTCCCTTTCTGGTCGTATTTTAAAAGTAAATACAAGAATCTCAATGAATTTTAATAAGTGTTGTTTTGGGGAGCAAAATCTATATGGAGAACAGAATGAAGAAATGTTGTCCACCATGCTGAGTCCTTCCCAGTAAGATGCTAATGCAACTTTTTGCTGTAACATTTCCCAGCCATGATGACTGACTCCTGTTTGAGTCTGATGATGTCTTGTCTCATGGACCTGCCTTGTTATTTCTTCCATTCTAAAAGCAGAACTTCTCCATATCTTTACATCTTGCTTACCAAGATTGTGGAATTAAGTATCCATTTATACGAATAATGACCATATTTGGTTAAAAATAAGAACTTCCACCAAAATACATAGAGCATGTGGACCCAGTTATATGCTGCTAAGAGTTGTCTTGTAATATAACTGAAATGTCAGGACCTAGGTTGGGCCCTACCCTGTCCCTTGACTTACTGTCTTCTCCGCCTCAGTAACCTTGCTGTGAGATGGAAATCTACTCTGGAAATCACATATTTAGGTGCTTGCTCAGTCTTACTTCTTTCTCAATGGATTGCTTCAGGTCCCGGGGCTCTGAGAAGAACAGGAAATTGGAAAGTACCCTTGTGACTCTTGTTCTTGAGCATCAGACACTCTCTTCTGGCCTCTGTGGGCACTGCACTCTTGCGTGTGTGTGTGTGTGTGTGTGTGTGTGTATATATAAATATATTTTAAATATATATACACACACAGCATACATATAGGCAACCACATATACACATCAAATCAAATCAATAAATGTTTTTTTGTTGTTGTTGTTGTTGTTTTTCAAGACAGTTTCCTGTTGTAACTCTAGCTCTCCTGGAACTCACTCTGTAGACCAGGCTGGCCTCAAACTCACAGAGCTCCACCTGCCTCTGCCTCCCAAGTGCTGGGATTAAAGGTGTGTGCAACCACAACCCAGCATAATAAATCTTAAAAAATACTCTTTAAAAAAAGAGTTGCCCACTCACTGGCAATCCTCACACTTCACTGGACAGAACTAGTCAAGTGCTTGAACCAATTGTGAGGAAATTGAGAAATGTAAAGGAACAAATTGAATATTTGGTGAATATTGCTCTGTATTCTATTTCTTCTGCATTAGCAATTTCTAAATTAGTTCACTAAGACTCAGCATCCATTTCCAGGCAAGGAACCAACATATTTTTTGTTAATTCATCAGAATTTGCAATTAAAATAAATAATTTATTTTCTTGCCAATAATAACTAGGCTTTTTTAAAATTGACTCTATTTATTAGTGCAATTCAACATTTTCTGAGCATTCTGCTCAATGGGTGTTTTAAATAACATTTTACCTACCATTAACTGATCTAGTATGTAGAGCTTGCTTATCTGAAAAACATTTTTCTCCCTATACACAGTAACAAGTTCGCTTGCAGTCAGATTAGCAAATCATGTCTGTGAAAGGGCTGTCATAGATTCTCAAATTCCCAAAGCTGATTTTAAAGCAAAGGTCAAATAATTCTATCCCATCCACCACCCTCAGAGATAGAGACCGAGGAGGGAAGTACTTCTTTCTCCTCATGAACTCCATGCATTGAACTTCCAAAGAAAGTCCTGGATAACTGAATTTTCACATGTTCTTATTGTTGGTTTATGTAAATTATCTTTTATGAAATGATAGTATTTATTAAACAAGTGCTGTCTGTCACCAAGTCCTATTACGAGTACTCATGGCATCAGCAGGATGAATTTTAGCTGTGAACTTGCAAGAGTGTGGGTTTATAAAGTGTGTCCATGTGTGTTGAAGGTGGGTGGGTAGGTGAATACAGGAATGTATGTGTTTGTGTTTATGGGGCTGGTGGGTATGTTTCTGCAGTGGAGTAATGTTGTTTCTTTTTCTCTTGCTTCCCTCCCCAGAGCATGGCTGAGCTATAGGCCACCACTCAGCCCCCCCCGGAAGGAAAGCACAGGGCACAGGTCAACACATCCTGGTGGGTCCCAGATGGGAAGATTAAGAGTCAATGAGAGTGAATCAGACTCTCAGGAGAGGCTCTCAGAGGAGCATCTCTCTCATTTATTAAAGCGAGGGTGGTTACATTTTAGGGTACAGGCAGGGGAGGGTCTTTGGTATCCAGGGTTGGGATCCATTGGTTGAGACAAGGATACTGGAGTAGCCTCATTTGCATGTGGGGCTCAAGTCTAAGCATCAAGATCTTGCAAGGGCAATAAGGTGTGGACCCACAAGAAAAAAGAGGATGACACCTTATCAGTAAATGGGCTCATCCCTAGGCTTCAGCTACAGCACAGATAAGCACCAACCAAGTGGCATTCCTTTGCTTCTGTGAAGCAGGCAATATTTAATATTTAGCTGGGTTCTGGCAAGAGCCAAAGTGAGGAACAGCCGAACCATTCTCATCTCCTGAGATGACTTGGGGTTCCAAACCAGCTTCAACCCACTCTTAGCTCTATGACAGTCCCACAGACCAAGAACTGGCTTCTAGGGACTTCTGCACATCTGTGCTAAATTGCTTGCAAAACTAAAGTTTCCCTGCCTGATGAACTGCCCACATTTTAATAATTGTCCCCTATTTGAGCAAATCCCCCTTCTATTTCCTTCCTTATTAGTTCTATTCTGAAGACGCTCAGTTGGTGAGATGCCAGAGGAGCTATGTGCAGCCTGTGTGGACCAAGATCTCCAGGCCCCTGGACATGACTGCAGAGTCCTTGGCCTTTTCTGAGGGCCTTTTCAAAAGCAGTAGTATTGCTTTTTCTTAAGACTAGGAAATGAGGTGGCAGATATTGCAAATTATTTCCTAACACCTACCCTCCCCTTCTTAGTGACCGATTTTATCCAGGAACATTTCTGAGAACTTCCTTCTTCTAGTTTATGGGTGTGAGTAAGTGGGATATAAGTGGAAGCATATTTTTTAGCTGATGGAGAAGTTCAGTTTAAAATGAAAGAATTGTCTACCTTTGCTGTTTTTCTTTTAATGCATTCTGTAGGTTTGGAGTTTAGCGATGATAGAATCTGAGTGTGAGGTTTTTTTTTTTTTATGTTGTTGTTGTTGGTGGTGGTGGGTTGTTTTTTTTTTTTTTTTCTGAGGTGGGGGGAGGTTTGAGACAAGGTTTCTCTATTGTAACTCTTACTGTCCTGGAACTCACTCTAGTAGACCAGGCTGGCCTCAAACTCACAGAGATCTGAGATCGCCTGCTTCGGCCTCCCAAGTGCTGAGACTAAAGGTGTGCGCCACCAATGCTCGGTTTAGAGTTTGAGTTTCTACCTTGTACAGCTAGATAGATCACAAACTGAAAATGGGAAAGTGAAAGGGCTTGAAGAAAGAGAGACATTTTGCAACAGTTCACAAACTCAGGCTCTAGACTGCCCCCCTCCCCCTCCTCTCTCTCTCTGTGTCTGTCTGTCTGTGTATGTATGTATATGTGTGTCTGTGTATGTGTGTGTTTGTCTCTGTGACTCTGTGTGTATATGTTTGTGTATCTGTTTGGGTATGTGCTCCCCCCCCCGTGCCTGTGTGTGTGCTTGCGTACATTTGTCCACATGTGACCGTGGGATGAATATACAGCTACTTTGTGATGCATGGAAATTTAAATTTCTCCTAGAGTGAACACACGTGCAAGATATGTCATATGCAGTACTGCTGGTCTTACCAAGTTGAAATAACCCTTGTATTCTCTCACTACATCCTTGTTAGACCCTGCGGTTCTGAAATGTGTGGGAGCTTTTGGTTCTATGTTCTTTCATGTGTCATCTTGCAGGTAGCTAGCAGTGGCTTCCGTGATTCTTTGCCTTGATTTTACCTGTTTTAGACCTCCAGTCAGTCCGTCTGCTGGTTGCTGACCATAAGGAAGAGAGAAACTCCCCTGTGCTCTGCCAGCTCGGCTGCAAAATTATGCTTGGGACAGAGGTGAGACTAGCGAGGAGAGGGGTTCCTGTTCAGGGAGAACAATTATTGTGGCACACAGGTCCTACCTCTTGATGTCCTATCGTCTGGTATCACCGGTCAGGCTCTCTCACCTCCATTCCGGTTTCAGCCTCCAATACGGATCTATCCTGTGCATGTCATAGGTTAATCAAGATGAACATTAAGCCGGCATGTAACTGTTACTTATTGACTGGTTGACTGATGTTCATTTCCTGCCTTTCCAAGAAGACCTCTTAAAACAGCTTTGAGAGAAAACAGCTGTGAACCACATGGTGCTCCCCAAACCTTCCTCTGTTTGGTTGGTAACCCCTTCTCTGCTCTCAGTCATGACTCCACTTGCTGGGCTACCTAGTATTAAGAAAATGCTTCCCCGCTCTTTAACTCATGTATCCACACAGAAAAGCAGGTGACGTGGAAATCACATTTTACAGAAAGGAACCTTGGTCAGAAGCACTAGCTTTCATTAGTTCACAGTATTGGTCATACATAAAGATCTTTTTCAAAACCCTGGTTTTGAAAGTCCAATGGATTTATGTACGCTTCAGTTTGAAAGAGAAGCTCTATGCACACAACTATTATGATAGTATCGTGAACTGTCTTTCAACCAGTGTGAGATAGTGGAGCTCAGTCCATTGGAATAGGTGAAAGGAGCCTGGCCTTAGAGTGAAGTAGGCAGTGCGTGGAGTCTTTCTTCTAAGACAGTGGGTGTGACATTTGGCATGCTTTTAAGTCTTCTTGAACCTCAGTTCCCTTCTTTGGCAAATAAAAGGATTAATATGATTAATACGTGGACTTTCGGACATGTTTTGCAGATTAGACTAAGTGTAAAGGGGCTGGCTCATGTTGAAATTCTGTATGTATTAGATACTTACTTCTGTTCACCCCATTTGTCACTCTTCTTCCCCCCTTTTAGGGACCCACCGTCACCAGCCTCTTCTTTGTCTTTTGTCTTCCATCTACCCCCTTAGCTAAGTATACTGACGAGTGCCTGCCTGAGCATAAGCCTCCTCAGATGAGAGCTGGGTCAGGTCAGGCTGCTGGAGTCTTTCTCACATGTTTCTGCAGTGGGTCCAGTTTCCAGAGTGAATGTCTGGACCCATTCTACAAAGTAGTCTCCAGGGGGAAAAAAACGAATGCTTGCAGCATTGCTTTGGGTTTGCATTGAAACAGATGAATCTGTGATGCATGAAAAGGCTGTCAGGGATGCGGAGGGAGGCTGAATGCTGGTGTAAAGCCGGGCATCTGTTACTCCACGCCCTAATGTGAGGTCTGTTCTCCTGGGTGAACCAAGGCCTGGCCAGACAAGCAGTACCATTGTAAAGTCCTGACAATAGACAAGCAAGAGGACTTGGCTGTGATGGAGAAATCCCCACCCCTTTTTGAGTTTTAAAGGAAGAGAAGCTGGGGTCCAAAGCCTGCCTTATTAGAGAAAGACAAATCACCCAAACCGATCTTTATTATGAATGCCCAGCTATTGAATGTCCTCTGCTCTGTAAAGCCTATTGATTTTGTGACAGTCAAAGATAAGTTATGCTCATGGAAGCTTTTTTCCCCCTTCCTTTTCTGCTGCAACATATTTTTCCAGACATATTGACATTGGGGATTTTGAGTAAAAATGTTACCAGATTTTTTTCAATTTAAGATTAAGTTGTTGCTCCATTGAGACCAATGACCTATTTTTTTTTTTCTTTCTTTTCTTTTTTAGTGATTTCTAGTGCCAAATAAATGTGTCAGGGATCTCCTGAGCTGAGGGTCACTCTGCTAAGCTATTTCAGACCTAGCAGGAATGTTTAGGCATCCCAAGCATTTCTGGAATTCTGACAATAGCAGGGTTCTACTTCACTCTGTCCACACCAGACTGCCCCTATTGACTTGAGGTCCCGTCACACCAAGCCGTGCTGGAAGGTCACTCAACCATCTCAACCAAAATGTGGAAATAAACGCCTGTTGCCATACACGATGCTGAGGTCTGTGTAGATACGAGTGCCTTCGAACAGATGGGGCGCTTCTTAAAATGAAGGTGTTTCTCTTTAAATGTGTGACTATACTCTCCACACTTTACCAAAGAGTATCCCTCCCTTGGTCTTTTAATCTGAATTCTAACATATTATAAAGACATTTTGGCACTTCATGTAAAAGCAAGACAGTCTAACTCACACGAGTGCCTTTTGAAGAAACTGTTTTCAATGAATTTAGACTACAAATGTATTTACACTATAGATGCCATTTTAAGTCATAAAATAAAAAATGTAAGTTATATACAATACATGGTTATACATGTTATGTGCAAAGTATATATTATATATGTCAGATGTGTATGACACATGAAGTCCTCTAATGTGTAAAGAGGACTCTAAGGCAGGCCTGATTAATAAAAACATATTTAATCCACTCATTGATTTTAAAAGTACATACTGAATGCTAACATGCTCCAGAAACACGGTAAGAGAATTGTGGATTATTTCCTCTTTTTGAATTTTAATGAGCATGAGTTTGTAATTGGCTGGCTAGAAAACCTGTATTCACATTGATCAGAGGGGATGGGGTTCTGAGACACCGCACTGGCGGGGCTGCTTCCCTTTGAGTGAAGACTGCCACTAAGAGTTATGGGGCTAGGGAAGATATTTCCGAAAAGCTTATAGAAGCACTCTCTCTGTGACAATGCCTTGCCATCAATATGCATAGAATGGTTTTCCCAAGTGAGCAGAACAAAATCCTTTTTGTTTTTTTCCAAATAAGTAGCCTCTCATGGGAAAGAAGGTAGAGAGGCGTCCCAGCTGGCAAGCACACATCTATTTCCAACGGGGCATAAAATCCACTTGACGTTAGCCCGTGAATGAGACGGAAGGAGGGCTTTCTCCCCTTCACAAGAATTAAATCATTTTTCATGCTTACAAGATCCATTGGAGGGTGTGTGCTTGGTTGTAGAGTTATCACCAAGTGCCGCCTACTCGAATGTCCTTCTTTTTAATAGACCTTTAAGTTAGATGGCCTTTAAAAAAAAAAGTATGCTTTCTAGGCCAGACATTACTTTGCAAGGGATCCTCTCTCACAATACACCCATTCTGCTGACATCACTGGTGACATGGAGATTCTATGTAGTTTATAATAGAGAGGGTCCTGGAACCTGGACAGAGAGAAGGCAAGTCCAAGGAAGGAACTATAAAAGGAATGACGGGTGGCCAGCCACTGGGCCAGAGAGTAGGGCCTCTACCAATGGAAGAAATAGCTGAGAGGACAGAAAAGCACAGAAATAAACTTTACAGCTTTATTGCAGGATGACTACTCACTACCCCTCCTTATCCCATCCTCTCAAACAAAAGTTTGTATTGTAAACAGGTTTTTAATCTTAAAAAGATTTATATTGTTATTTCTTTATATATATATATATATATATATATATATATATACACATATGTACATTTATATTTATATATGTTTTTGTGTATGTGTATGTGCACATGCATGTGTACGTGCATGCAGGTTCCTATGAATATCAGAAAAGAGCATTGTACCCCTGAAGTTAGAGGTATAGACAGTTGTGAGCTGCCTGATGTGAGTGCTGGGAACCAAAGTCAAATTGTCTGAAAGAGCAACAAGAGCTCTTAACTGCTGGCTCTCTTTCTGACCACTAACAGATTTCTAAAAAAATATCTAAATATATGAACTTATTAAACTGGATTAGGTTTATATTTTGTGCTGTTTAGTTTTTATGTCAACTTGATGCAAGTTAAAGACATCAGAGAGTAATGAGCCTCAATTGAAAAAAATGCTTCCGTAAGATCTGGATGTGGACAAGCCTATGTGGCATTTTCTTAATTAGTAACTGATGTAGGAGGGTACATTCTACTGTGGCTTATACCACCTCTGGGCTGGTGGTGCTGGGTTCTATAAGGAAGCAGGCTGAACAAGCCGTGAGGAGCAAGCTAGTAAGCAACACCCCTCTACGGCCTTCACATCAGCTCCTGCCTCCAGGTTGCTGCTCAGCCTGAGCTCCTGCTTTAGCTTCCCTCAATGGTCTATGACTCCAAATATGTAAGCCATATAAACCCTTCCTTCCCCAAGTTTCTTTTGGTCATGGTATTTCATCACAGCAATAGTGCCCCTAAAACATATTTTAACTCCTTATTGAAGCAATTCTCCAAATTTTGCCTCATGGATATTTTCTTTCAGGTCCTCTCAGCCTATTTAACTGTTAGGTTTGTAGTTCTTCAGGACAAAACGGTTGCGAGAGTACATGGATTTGAAAACCAGAGAGATTAGGTTTAAATCCTGGATCTATTTCTTACCTATTTGAAGGCAACGAAGTTAACTTCTCTATGCTTCAACTTACTTCCTTATAAAGTCAAGGCCTTAATGCTGCTGTAACCAAAGTAAATTTTAAAAGGGAGAAGACTCTCCTGGGTGAGAGCTTGCGATGGACTGACTACATCACCAAACCACACCATGGCCTATCTCTAGCTACGGCTCATACAAGGTGACGTAGTCATGCTGTCTGTCACATCTCATCTCTGGTTTCTGGAGTGGCTTGGTCGTGGGAGTTGTTTCTGACAGTGGAGTGGAGGGAAGTGATGCTTATAAATGGAGACTTTCATGGACATCATGTGATTCTTTTCACTGATCTTGGGATTTTCCTTGTTAATATAAAACACATTGGTAGCAGTTCCAAAATAAGAAAGAAATGCCCCTTCCACCCAGGCATGGATGAACCCGAACAACCAGCAGAGTCAAAACCAACCAGCTTACTCAATGCAAGAGAAGTGGTAGAGCACACATGCACCAGTTCAGATCTGGGTATTATTTACCATTTATGGCAAAACTGGACTAACAAAGTTCAAGAAGTGTTTGTGACTCTCTTTCTCCTTTTCAGAGATCTTAAACAATAGGATATAAGTAAATTAATAAAACCTCAGCTATTTATTCTCTTTTGAGTTGCTATTCTTTCTAGTTAGGCATGAGCCTGGATAGTACTTAGAGCTGTTCCTTAAATTTCCAGCCTTCATTCTCAATCCCTTAATCATCTGAGTCCAGAACTGTGTCTGTTTTGCTCCCTTGTCTTCATCTTGTTAATGATCATGGCGTCAGGTTGGGGTCTCCAGCACGGGATTAGTGGTTGATGGTAGCTTTCTTGTTCTGAATTGTATTTAGGGATGACAGATAACAGTCTCAAATTGCCATTATCCTTAAATAGAAATGAATAAAAGGAAGAGATGAAAATCAAAGAGCTGAGCCTGAAGGACAGCATTGTTTAGTAAGTTCTCTGGGTAAATAGACTTCATGCTAAACCAGCCTGTTGTTTCCATTACATTAAGTTTGACAACTTTTACATAAAAAACTTGGGATACGTTGGACTATTTCATAACTTACAATATCAAATGTCCCGCTGAATACGTAAGCATATTCCAAAGGGTCAGTGAAAGGATTCACAACGCAATCCAGAGAAATGTCCTTAAAATACTGTTGTGTGGCTTTTTTTCCTGAGGAAATATGAACTAGTATCTACTCACCCATGATATTACAAAGAAATAATGTTTCCCAAGTCTAGATTAGTGTAGCAGTGAGATTTACAAGAGTATAAATGAAGAATTATTTACAACATGGATAATGACTTGAAAAAGCTATATTCCTAGAGATCCCTGCATGGCTTTCAGGCAGCTGGATAGGTCTGTTAGTCTCCCCTACCCAGAAATTATTATTGTTTATGTAACTTTGGGGAGGGGTCTTTGGAATCTTGTTAGTTTCAGGAATTTCCTGAGAAGTGCAAATTGTTTACTTTCTATTTTATGTTTTGTTTACCACCTGAGTCTTCATGCTCCGTCAGCCAGGCTTAAATGGTTCGATTCAGAGAAAAGTACTGAACAAATCCTGTAACCAATCCAAAGTTTAGAATGAAGGAAGAAGAGGTGACTTCTAGGTGGAAGTAAAATCAAGGACTGAGATGTGAGAGACTCAGACTTATTGCCACTGGTGGATCTCTTAGATCTTCTTATAGTTTTATAATGACTAACTGTCTGTAAGGTGACTTTAATTCAGGGTACACACAAAAGGGGTTATTTAGCCATTGATATGTTCCTGTTGTTGAGGGATGTCCACTAGATTACATGAAACTTGAGAACCTGTTTATCCTAATGGAACTCAATAGGAAAGAGGGAACCAAGGAGGCCAAAGCAAAAACGGGCCTCCTCCACAAGCCTTCCTTTCCAATGTGAGCTTTACAATGTTTGTAAATTGACAGGACCTATCCATTGCATAGACAAAACTGTTTTATCAGTTACCAAAAATATAAAACAATTTAAGAAGCAAATTGTGCTTACCATTTTTTTTCTGTATATCACCAACTTTTTTTTTTAGAGGGTGGAAGATAGCTTAGTAGTTTAAGGTGAAAAGAGAACAGAGACTAATTTTTCTAGTGCTGTGGTGTCTGTGACGTGAAAATACCTTTTGGGAAACAGTTTAATTAGAATGGCAAAGTCTCTTATGGGCTATAGGGGAGATTCAGAAGGTAAATTGTTTAAGAGACAGCATGCCTTATGAATAACACAACAGCTAGACATCGCCATAATCTTTCTACAGATTTACATTTCTGAAAACAAGGGTCAAAGTACATGGGAAAGGCATTTGAAGTCTCAGAGAGCTCCAAGCTGGCAGAACCGCCTCAGTGATGTATTGGCAGCTTAATGAATCCTTCACAAGCGCTGGCTGCAGCTAGCTGAGTCACAGGAGGCCTGTGAGCACCAGAACTGTCCCCCTGCCTCACACACAACCTTCTCCTCTGCCTCCCTAGCCAGCCTCCTTCAGTCCCATGTGTCCTTTCCTTTAAATCATTCAGAGCGTTTCGTCCATTTCCCATGTTGCTTACGGTTTTCCAGTTTTTATCATAGACTATGTTACTTCTACTAAATTACAAGCTGTGGGAAGCAGGGGTTATAGCCAATGTCTCCATGCGGCAAAAGCATGAAGGATCTTGGGATGGTTATTCCTCAAGAGAAATGCTGAGCCCCAAACCACAGAAACACAGAGTAGGCGGCAGCCTTTTATTTTTAAGGTCCCAGCCCTTCTTTTTCACATTTTATTAATCCTTCCAGATAGAGTGTTGATGCACATTGTTTTAAAGTGCTAGTCCTTCCAGAAGTCTGTGTAAACCAGCAGTCGTCATGGCAAACATCCGAAGGCAGTCGCTTTCAACTCCTTTGCTTCTTTTGCTTTTCTACTACTTCTGTACCTGCAAATTGTTTGTTTATTGTTGTTGTGTGTGTGTGGTGTGTGTGTGTGTGTGTTTGTAGTGTATGTCTGTGGAATGCACACAAGAGTGTGCAGAGACATGTGTTCCCTGGGGCGTGTGCAAACCCGAGTGGGGCACCTCTGTCTTCTGGTTTTGAGGAAGTCTTTCACTGAACCCCAAGCACTCACTTTCAGCTAGGTTGGCTGGACAGTGATTCTAAGGGTCCCCCTGCCTCCATCCCCCAATGCTGGGTTATAGGCACACACAATCACACCCACTTTTTATATGTGTGTTGGATTCCAACTCAGATCCTCACGGCCGCGTTAACAAGTGCACTTTCCCACTGAGCCATAATGGCCAGTCCTCTTCATGAGGGGTTTCCCCCTGTCTCCCCAGCCTTATCCATTGATTCCTCACTACAAAGGGTGAAATTTTAACTTCCTTCCATTAGCCTGTCACACATGCCTTCATCCTTCTTGTTCCAGTCCTCTAATATCGCCACATCTTATTTTGGGTCATAGTTATCATCTGTATAACGTACCTCATTTAACTTTGCACAAAACATATAATTATTGAAATTACTGGGGAGGGCCAGCGCGATACAACGTCTGCTAGACATGATAGGGTTTCTGCACTCATGAACTCCAGCAATGGTGGTTGCCTGCACAGATCAAGCCAGTCAACATTCCAGTGCTGAGGGCGGAGGGGTGCATGAACTCCGCTCCCAACCAAGGGGCTATTTACAGTTGATGGCTTCTCGGGGGAGGAGAATCAGTTCTGTTTTTTTAAGGGTGCTACCTCTGGTAGGTCCACCAGGATCTATGCATGCATGGGCAGCACAAACTGGACTTAGTGGCTTATTCGGGGAGGGGGTGGGGAACAAAAAACAGAGGCCCTGAATTTGGGAGCGGTGGGAAATGGGAGGTAGACTTGGTGGGAGCTAAGGAAAAAAATGGCCACAAATAGGATCAAAATCCATTTCGTGCATATATGAGATTCTGAAAGAATTAATGCAATTTTATATTTAATAATAATAAGTCAGAGATTCCTCTTCTTGTAGCTACTTCATGTGTGTCAGGTATTCAGCCAGCTTCCTCCGTGGGAGCTGTTTCTCTTGAAGACTGCTGAGCTGCTACAGTGCGGCCTGGGGTCTCTTGCCACACCGAGGCTCTGTGGGACACCTTGCTCCATCTAACTCACTGAAGACCTATAGTCTCTGTTTAATAGAAGAAACTATCAGAGGGCGTCCTAGGGAATCATTTAGAACTTTTTAACACCCAGAAGATCTAAAAACATCTTTGTTCTGCCTTTAATAGTGGTAGAAAGTATAGCTGACTCCAAAGTTCTAGATTTAGAGAAATGACAATCAGACAGTCATATATCTTCTGGTTTCTACTGGTTGTTAAGAAGTCTAAAGCCTTCTAACTCTCGATTCTTCGCACAAGAACATTTGTTTTCTCTCTAGCACTGTGTCCTGTACATTCCTTTCTTCCTTGATTCCTACTAGACAGAAATTTTGTAAAAATATGCCCTGACATTGGTTTGTTGATGTACGTTGTGTTGGGTGTGCCATTAAAGAAGTATATACATATCAGATTCTTTCCTAAGTCACTTTACAATGATTATGTTTTACAGAGTTACTTTGAAATACAAACAATTAAAATTAGAAGTCATGTATTGTGTTCTTATGAATGGAAATAGTTGTTAGTCCTTGTGGGAATTTTGTTTCGTTTTGTGTGTTCATTTGTTTTTGAGGTGGGTTCCTACTCTGTGGCACAGGCTGGTCTTGAACTTCTAGTCTCCTCCTTCCATTCCCATGAGTACAGATCTGAAACTAAATGGTGGAGATGTGCAATCAAGATATAATCACTTAGCAGAACCTTTGAAACCTGAACTCTGTGGGAACGCCAGGTGTCTAACATCAGAGCTGAGCCTATGGCAGGAGCCCTGAACAACTGCATGGGGAGAGAGCCACAGTGCTCAGACTCAGTAACCTAGGACAGACAGTTGCAATAGCGTGTGCCTAAATTCTATAAACTCATAGCTTAGTCCTGAAAAGCAAGTATGTGGCTGGCTGCTCCCAACCAGTACATGCACAGGATGGTTTTTGTCTCTAAGAAACTGCCCTAGAGGCCATTCACTGGAGTTAGAGGGGAGGCTAGACTTGAACATTTAAACCTTTATCTCAAAACTATAGTAATTCTTCCACCGAAAATCAGTGTCATATAAAATAGGGTGGAGGAGAACGTGCTGCTTCTCTGTAAGAGAAAAAGAAGCGAATGGTAGGGAATGGAATTAGAATCATAGAAAACTCTGACAAACTTGCCCATAAAATGAGATGTATGGCAAAGATCACCGAACCTTAACAGTGACATAATTCAGAATTGTCAAGATGCCTGGCATCATTCCTCAGGGGATTATAGTTTGCTAGTTAGAATCAATCTCGGGGACCCTGATGGACTCAAACCAGTTGTAACTGGAGCCCCATTGGGTGCTGAGAGAAGACCCTCTGACATGGGTGATGATCACCTCTGCCTCTGATCAAAGGCTTTCCACAGCGCTGCTATCCATCAGTGATGTCGGTCTTTCTTCTGGTCCCTCCTTCGCTTCCTGCTCAAAGTGAAATTTGGAGTTCTGACCTTGACTTTTTTCATTGCTTCTATTTTCTCTGCCTATATGTCTTTCTTCATTTTCTTCATGGCTGGTTTAAACTAATTTCTTTGGAAGCAAGAAACTTCACTCCAGCTCTCTTAAAGCAAACTCCGAGCCAGATTTCATGGCCTTTGAAATGATCCGTGACAAAGCAACATGAAGAGAGGGAGGGGTGAGGCTGAGGTGGTGGAAGAAGGAACATTATACACAGTCATGCTTATTAACATTTTACTGGGATCATTTTAATCCTGTGGGAAAAGGAAATGTCCGGAACTCCTCTTACGCTCCCACGTCTTTTCCTTCCCATCTTCAAGCCTGTTATATATGGAGGACAGAAGAGAAACTAAAATTATTTATTGTTTCTCAAAGCATTTATTTATATCTTTTTAAAGTTATGCATTTCATAAGCAAAAAAAAAAACTTCAGAGCAGAAAGACAGAAAAATATAAGACAGACTAGAAAAGGATGTCATTTTAGGATTGGCTAACAATATCTTTAAAAGTTGTAATCTACTTCTAATCACAAAAGAATTTCTGTATTTCCCTACGATTGAATGGATAGTAAACTCAGACATTTTGCATACGTCTAGGTCCTTACCATTGTGTGCAAAATATTTTTAAAACATAAGATATCGTTTGAGAATATTATCCTTACAGAAATAAACTTTCCATTATTTAGACATCTTACATTCTTTTAGCAGCCCAATGTTTGGGACATCAGTGCCTACCCTAAATTGTATTTATATGTTACAGTATTTTTAACCTTCACCACATCTATCCGCTTATGTTTTCTGACTATGTCGTTTGGATAAACTCCAAGGAGTGGAAATTTAGCGGGCAAAGGATTTGATTACTTCTGGCATTCCTGTTACATAGATTGCCTAGCTTCACCTTTAAAGGCTTGTATCAGATTTCATCCCTGTAAGACAATCTGAGATGCTGTTTCTTTACGCGTTCTTTCTAACACATGATACTTCTATTATTTGGTTTTGGTATTTCACTTAACAGGCAATGTTTTATTTGAACTGCCTTTAAAGGACGTGCTGCCTTTTAACAATGTATGCTCTCAGTTTGCATTTCTCCTGTTTGTAAACTTCCTGTTCATATTGTTTGTCACTTTTCTTCTCAATGATGTTGATGTTTCTCTTACATAAATTATAGGAAATTTTCATATGTTAATGATATTAACCCTTTCCATCTCGGTGGTGGCTGTGCACACCTTTAATCGCAGCACTGGGAAGACAGAGGAGATCTCTGTGAGTTCTAGACCAGCCTGGACTACAGAGTGAGTTCCAGGACAGCCAGAGTTACAACAGAGAAACCCAGTCTTGAAAAACACAGTAAATAATAATAATAATAATAATAACAACATTTTCTGAACACTTTTTTGAGTTATAATTGACATGAACTAAAGGAAATAGGTTTAATTTCTTTTTTAATAATTATTTGTCTTGGGTTGGGTGAAGTGCCACAGCATATGTGTCAGGGTCAGAAGACAACTTTCAAAAGACAGTTTTCTCCTTCTTTCATATAGTTCCAGAGACCAAATTCGCATTCTCAGGTAATGGCAAACATACCTGCTGAGCTATATTTCTCTCTCTCTCTTCTCCTTTGTTAACAAATTAGATTTATTTTTATAATACTTTTATTAATAAATTGAGTTTCATACAACAAATCTTAACAACACCCTCTTTCCATTCCTCCCTGTTCAACCCTCCTGCTCTGTGCCCTCAAAACAAAAACAAAACAAAACAAAACACAAAAAAGAAAATTAAGTCAAGCTAGTGTGGCAGGAGCATGGATCTCGGGCATCGCCATGGTTCCTGAAGGCAGCAGGCTGCTCTGATGATGCATATTCCTCTGGCCAATACTAGTCCAAAGGCGGGCCTCGCTGTCCAATTCCAAAGGCACCGGGGCCTCCAGCAGGCACCTGGACATCATCCATGCACCTGGGCACCAAATAGGCACCATGATATCCTCCTGCAAGTAACAGCATATTCTGTAGGCCCCCAGAATCCCACAGGCACCAGGGTACCCTGCAGACACCAATATCTCTGCAGGTGCCCAGACATCCCACAGGCAACAGGGCATCCCACCTGTCCCCAGATAGCACACAGGCACCCCAACATCTTACAGGTACTAGGGCCTCCCCAGGCCCCAGGTCTCACACTGACACCCAGACATCATGCAGGCACCTGGTCCCCCCTGCAGGCCCCAGACATTGTGCAGGCACTCGGCCACTCCTCAGATACCCAGACCTCATGTGAGCACCCTGATATCCCTCAAGCACCAGGGCATCCTGCAGGCACCCAGATATCTCGTGGGCACCCAGACATCCTGTAGGCTCCAGGGCCTCCAGCAGGTGTCTGAGTCCCCTATAGGCACCTAGACGTCCCATAGGTTCCAGGTATTCCCACATGTGCCCAGATACCTCATAAGTGCCTAGATGTTGTGCAGATATTGTGTACCTGGAAACCAAGCAAGCACCAGGGCTTCACACAGGTGCCCAGACATCATACAGGCACCCAGACCTCCCACATGCATCCAGCCCTCCCACAGGGTATCCCACAGGGATCTGGTCCTCCCACCTGGGCATCTCACAGGCACCCTGATGTCAAGTAGGCACTCAGACTTCATGTACACCTCCAGATTCCAAGCAGGCACTCAAACTTCACACAGGAACCAAACAGCCCTCCAGAATGAGTGTCCCGCGCCCAGGAAACTCTGACGGTGTCAGAATGCAGACAGATCTCTAATTGTACAGATTCCCATGAGTATTTTGAGGTTTCTAAGATTGCTCTCAAAAGAAGGAGAAACCGCTCCTAATAGTCTTCAGCCGGAACATCTTGCTGTCGCTTAGTAACAGGGTGATCCTGAGTTTTGGCAGAGTGTTTGGGGTCAGAACTTGCTCACACTCTGATTGGTACACCACCCTACCCCCCATTATCACACTTATCGCTGTTCATCCTGCAGTCTTGACCTTTGTTCTTGCAGTCCTTGGGTAGCACCACAATCCAGGCTCTCTCCCACCCCATTAGGGAGAGCATTATGAGTAACGGTCATGTCCTCAGGAGTGGCAGAATTGGTCTGACTGGCAGTGAAGAGGCCAGGAGGGTCTGGTGGCAGTCTGAGGATTTATCCTTTTTCTGTCCTGGGTGCACACCCCTGTGGAGCAGTACACTGCTGGACAGCTTAGCAAACAGAACAAGGAGGCATTCTCATACGTGCAAAGTCTGCCAGACCTCAGCAGAGGGAATCATTATCCTGGCTAGCACCATACTGGAGAGCGGAACCCTGAGCATCTGAGCTCAGGTGTTTTTATTGGTTCAGAACTTCTCAGGTGTTCTACTGATAGCATGTACAGATCATGGCCAATCAAACATCTCCCACGTTAATCCAACACCTGCAGACAATACAAAACTGGAAGACCTAGGCAGCCCCTCACCCAATAGTGCACGGAACCATTTTAAGCATAATTAAAAGTAAATTTCTACAACACCATGCCCGTCCCTGGTTCCAGCCATGGGTCTTCTAGCAGCACTTGTCACTGGTCCCCTGTCTGCCTGGTCCAGGCATTGCCTCTCTTCACAGTGTGCATGCTCTATTCTCGAAGTGGCAGCTCCAGTCTGGCAGGTTGCAATAGGGCATCCAGGTGGTAGCCTCAGCCTTGTGGCATCCCAAGCACCCTTTCCTCTTAGGGATGCCTAGCTCCCTTGCCCTCTATCCTGTTCGCCACAGTGTCTCCAGTTCAGTGTCCTCTGCACAGGCAGAGCCTGCGGGCTTACACCTCTATCCATCCTCTCCGCTCACAGCTAGCCAACCTCCTGGGTGTGTCACTGATCTGTATCTTTCAAACCACTTTTGATTCACAAAGTTCCCCCCACCTGCCTAGGCATCAGTGTAGTTCTCCCAATCCACAAATATGTGAGGAGTGGGGTGAGAGTGTGTCTTGAGAGGGCAGGTAGACAAATTAGATAGCCTGGTTTTGTTTACTGCCTTGCCACCATCTTGAGTTCTGTCCGAGGCTCTGATCCTCCATCCCAGACTCTCCCCAACAGCCTGCCTCCTCCATGTCAGGCAGCACCTGTGGGCTGAGGGGGAGCCGTGGCCTGTCAGATAGCTATGGTGCCCAACAGGCCTGCTCCTGCATCTCCCTGCTGTAGTTTCCTCCCCACTTCTCCATTTCTGACTCTCTTCCCTGCTCAATCTTCCATGCTGCAGGTGGGACTCCTGGGCAGAACCTGCGGGCAGAACCCATGAGCTGAGTGGGACTCTGCCATGTAGGCAGCGATGGGGGACTGTAGTGGGTTTTTCTTTTAAAAAGGGGTGTGGCTGTGGCTGTTTTCTGCCATCTGGATCAAAGCTCAGTAACTAAGCTTTCATAACTATTACTTTTTCACTGGCAACTTGACTCTACCCCCTCTGTTTTCAGCTGAAAGATTTCTAACTTGTAATGTTTTTAAGCCTCAGCTAGCTCAAAAGGTTAAGAAGGAAAGGAACAGAAAAGGAAACTAAAGAGAGGAACATTTACAGCTCTTTTCTGGCTGTCTTAACCTGTCTAAGCCTGGGGAACTGAACTAACTCTAACCCACTCTGGTTCAACTTCTCCTAGCAGGGCAATTACTGAGAAAGATCTAAATTATAACTTTTCTAAAACCTCAGTTAGTCCACTTTATCTGAGTCTTATTTCTGCCCGCTTTCCTATCATCAGCTTTTGTGTTCTCTCTGTCTTACTGCAACTGATATGTTGACTGTCATTTCACTCTTCATATACCTCCCTCCAAGCTGTTCCCAGAAGTCCAAGTGGTATGCAACCACAAGGGGAAGGGGCTTTTCTTTGGCAAAGCTTTACTGTCTACAGGACACCAGAGGCCTGCCCAGTGGAGGTGCTGCTCCACCAGATTCTGCTCCTGGCTTGCTTCTTCCATGCTGAGCGTCAAAAACACCTTCCCATTCCACCATGTTTCCTCTCTCATCTCATGGTTCAAGGTTCCTCCAGATCTGTCACCATCACCAGATCTTTCCAAGCACTCTGGATTCTCATAGCTCTCCTTGCTGGACCCAGAGCCGATGTAGTATATTCCATGAACATGTAAGGTTCTAGGGGTGCTTTGATGGGGTGGGGGAGTGGGGCAGCTGCTGGAGCCTTGATGGACTTTGCATCCTGACCCACTGCCATGTTGAGTCTCCCTTGAACCATCTTTCTAGCCCAATTAAACAGATATAAGGTGTACCTTCAATTTGTAAACTCGTCACCAGGATTAAGATAAAGTGGGCAGGCGCCATCCCTGAAAGCTTCCCCTTGCCCCTGCACTCTCCCGTCTTTCCCCTTCCCTTTGTTCTCTGTAACGTACTGAAGCAACCCCTTATTTGCTTTTTATGATCACACGTTAGTTGTTACCCATCCCTTTCCTATGGCATCACATTTATTACATTCTCTTTATAGTTTATTTTACTCTTCACAATATTGATATTTATCCATGACTTGTATTCTATCATGATATAAACTGGCATACTTACTCCATCAATCAATCAACAATGGAAATTTGGGTTGTTCTCTATATCGAGCTTTTACAACCTTTTTTTTTTTTTTTATTTTGTGGGGGGCAGGGTTTCTCCAAGTAGCTCTGGCTGTTCTGGAATTCATTCTGTAGACCAGGCTGCCAGGTTGGCCTTGAACTCAGAGATCCTCCTGCCTCTGCCTCCCAAGTGCTGGGATTAAAGGCGTGTACCACCACTGCCTAGCTTTATAAACTTTGATTTACAAAAATTTTTATGAATATAGTTTGTTTTCTCTTTATGTAAGAGTGTGAGTTGGACAGTATGTATATGTCTAGCTCTTAAAAAAGACACACCTACCAAACAGTTTTCTGGAGAGGGTGTGCTATTTCATGTCTTCATTTTCAGTGTTCCAGAGACTAGGCTGTTTTACTATCCTGTCAACAAGTTGGTGTACAGTCTTTTGTAATTTTACTCAGTTCAGTATACGTCATCTTATCTCGTTGTGATGTTTTTGGCATTTAAAAAAAAAATCTTAATAATATTGAGAATACTTTCATGTCATTATTGACTACATTTTTTCACTCATTTTAAAAATTGAATTTAACTGTAAATAAAACAATCTATTATCACTAAGTAGGACTCCTCTGTGAATCTAAGGATGAAATCAATCTAAGTATATAATTCACTATGTGAATGAACTAATAAAATAGCAATAAAAACGACACATGCTACAACAGTGAGAACATTTAACACCTTTTTGTAGTAAAAATTGTCAGCATACTAAGCATAGGAAGTAAGTTCAAGCTCAGCTTGCTTGGCTTCTGTTTCACCTAATGAGGATTTCAAAATCAAGAACAAGGAAAGGGGGCCTAGAGAAGTGGCTCACTTGTTAAGAACACTGACTACTCTCACAGAGTACCCATGTTCAGTTCCTAACACATACATGGTAGCTCCCAACTAATTCAAAACGCCCTGGCTTATTAAAACCATGACATCAGTATAAAGTAATAGACAAAGATCACTGGGACACATTGCAAAATCTAAAACCATCCCATACATATGTACATGATCAATTTTTGAGAAAGATGGTGGGTAATTCAATGAAGGAAGGAAAATTAATGACCCTGGAATAATTATAAACCTAAATTTCAAAAGGAGCTTCAACTTAGGTATTCTGCAGCATTCACTATTTAACTCAAAGTGGATTATAAACCTAAATATAAAATAAAAACTATAAAACACAGGGAAGAAAACTGAAGAAGATACTGTCAACTTTGGTTAGGCGAAGAGTTTTTAGATATGATGCTGACCAAGTCAAAGCTTAGGGACTTCAAAAGATAGGAATTAAAACAACAGCAACAGAAAGAAACCAATGACGTCAGAAGGTACAGATAGTATATGTGATCATTTTTATACCTGAATTATGTATGACAGAGCTCTGGAAAACTTGGCCATGATGGCAAGACAGAGGAAGTATCGCTTTATCAACAAATGACATGGAAAAACTAAATAAACTTCCCCCCCAAAAATAAAAGTAGATCATTGTTTTGCATCATATGCAAAAGTCACCTCAAAATGGAAAAAAAGCTTAAACATAAGACCTGGAGCCATGAAACTCCAGGAAGGAAACACAGGAAAAGTCCCCTCTGCATTGGCCTTGGCAATGAGCTTTTGGTCATCTCCAAAGCACTGGCTACAAAATAAAAACAAACAAGCAGATGATGTCACAAAGCAAAGCAGATCAGCGAAGTGTGGCTTATGTTAAAGTAAGACTGATTCCAGCCATAGTAATGTTGATGTATTTGTTTGTTTTTTTAATTTTTCCTTGAAGGGAGGGCTATGCCTTTCTTTTGCAAAATAGGAGGTTGGTGGGTGACTGGAAAGAGGGAGTGGAAAGGGAGAGCCACAGGCAAGTTCTTAGATGGCAAACTTAGGAGAGACTCGCTAAGGTGCAGAGTCTGGAAACTAATTTCTAGTGTCCTCCTAAGCACCGTGGGACACTTTTTATATGTCTCCACCTTGCACGCAAAGCCCAGTTTCTGTAGTGTGAATATTTAGAATTCTCAGGTGTGGTCCTGAGCCAGCAACATTGGCATTTGTTGGGAATCTGTGAGAAATTCAAATTCTTAGGCTCCACCTAAGAAACTGAAGGTGATTTCCACTCACCAAAATCAGATAAAGAAACTTCATCGTAACCAAGAAAGCCCTAGATTCTTCTGGCCCTTGGATAAACAGCTTGCAGAAAAGGGCTCACAGAATTTAACCTTTCCAAGAATGTCCGTTCAGCTTGCCCTTTCATACCAGGAGCATGTCTTCCCACTCTCTGTACGTGCATGTGGCCCAAATGCCTCAGAGGGCAGGATTAGCTGGGATAAAGCTGACAAAGAGACAGGGTAACGAAAGCTAAGCATGGTCACAAAGGTCATTTTCTGATAATCTATCTTGTGTCTACGAAAGGCTATACGTCCTCAGAGGCAGGGACTAAAGCTCATTTACACAGTAAGGACACAAAAGGTGTTTAGAACTGAAATGAAACTATGCTGTTTAAATTTTTAAAAAGAAGTTAGATGTTTGGTATCTCAAGAAAAAAATCTGCTTGTGGTTTTGTACTTTTGGATCTGTCTTCCCCAACTACGGAAGGGGACTGATGAAGCAATAAGCCAGCAAGCTGAATTAGTGCTGTGTAAACAAGAAGAAATTGTCATCAGCCACTTGGGACCACTGAGGCTGTCAGTTTTGGAAAAGCTTTGGATTTTATGCCAATGTTTCTTAATGCATTTAATCTATAGATCACCAGCCACATTGGCTAAATTTGGCTTTGTGTAGCTTTTTATGCTATAAAACAAGGGCTGTTTTATTGTTCTAAATATATAGTTATGCAAACATGCTTAACATACGCTTTTCAGCCATATGCTCCCTTGCTGGCCCTTGAAGACTTTAGACCTCATCCCACCCCTCCTCCCAATCCCCATGATCCACCTGTTGTCTTTGGAGCTCTGCCTCTGTGTGAGTTCTAACAAGATCCATAGATCTGCTGAACTGGCCCGGGAAAAGCTTCTTACAGACTTTACTGGTTACAACAGTCTTTGTTTCTTTGTTTTTTTTCTTTTTAAACCAAATATTAGTGGGATACTCCAGGGAACATGTCAGGCTTCTGAGGGGGGGGGGGTCAGTATTAGCATGTGCACTGTCTTAGGTACTGGGGGGGGGTCATTTCATGTCACCAGACATTCCTACAAACTTTAAGTTATTTCTCTAAAGGAATTTAAAGTCTAAAGATTTACGACACGCATGATTTATTTATTACTGCTACCATCTTCCATGTATTTGCTTATTCTATTAGACTTAACTGATAAATCTTTTTTTTTTTTCTCTACCTCAAAGGCTCATCCAACTCTCAAAAGGTGTCTGAGAATTTCAGCTTTGGATAGGCAAAGGGAAAGGAATTTCAATGAGATCCCCTCCCCATTTCATTATGAAGCATAGGAAAATTTTACATTTTATTATTCGTCAACTATAACACAAAGAGTGGAAACTGTTAAGCTAAAGACGCATTTTCTAGAGGCTATCTTTTCTTATGCAGAATATTCTCCACCCTGTGGTCTCCCAGGACCCGCCAAGAAGATCATAGACATACCAGTCCCCTAAACAAGAGCCTTTCCACTGGTACATTCTTCAATATCTTCTTGATCATGAAAAGAGAATATTTGATTATTGAAAAATCTACCTTTTACCAGAACCCATCACATGTTATTTTTCTTCAAAATATACCATGGAAATACGAGGGGCAAACCCCCCATTCCTTTGAGAGTGGGTGAGGTCCTTGGGTTCTTTGGAAATGCTTACGTCTGGGGTCTAATAACTCCTTTGAAGGACCAAGTCTCTGCATATTTGTCATTGTGTTCTCATCTATGCTATTTTCTACAGTAATTTACTTGTCAGAAAGATCACAGGAAACTAGCAATTTACTTTGTGCACAAAGCATTGTGTGGCTGGTGCTGCCTTTTCTCACAGGCCTGTAATCTTTCATTCGTCTAAATGGAATGATGGATGAGCAGGTATTGCCACTTGGCATGCCAAGGCCGCCGTGTATCCATGCCTCGCCTGCCTGCATGGCACAGCTTCTCTGGCTGAGACACCTTGTAGAAAACAGGGAGCCAAGAAAGGACTTCGAAGGGAAAGTCCTAAAGATAAATCGACAACCACTGGAAATCAATCCCTTTGCTAGAAAGATTCATGCTGTCCAGTCTCATTGAGAAAGAAAGTACCAGCTAGAAGAAGGCATTCTTACCTAAGTAAAAGCAAACAGACAAACACATAAAGAGAGAAGAAAGAAAGAAAAAGTGACACACTAAACATTTCAAAGTTGTTCATCTAGAGGTAAGACAGAACATTGTCCACTGTCGATCCCTATCTCTGGTCCTAATTGCTATTGATTTAGTTCATAAAGATGCCTCTCCTACACACACTGTGCCTTTTAAGCCCACGCACTGCGCATGACCGTAGCCAGAATGAACAAGACTGTAATCTTCCCAGGCTTCATTCTCATTCACCTATTTCATGAAAACAGAAAGAATAAAAACAAAAAGAGCTCAGATTTCTAAGAAACTTCCACTTGAGAGCATCACTGAGACTTTTTAAGCTTTCGGAGCCTTTTTTATTATCAGTTGTAGTTTGGAGACTCTATTTTGATTTTATCTGTATAATTAACATTTCTTAGGGAGCTCTGTGATCAGAGATGTGACAGAATGGATCAAATTTTAGGTTCCCAGTCATCACTTCCAGGGACAGGGGTCAAGTGGCAGTCATCTTTAATCTGCCAAAAAATGTCTACCGAAACTACAGCAAAGATCATTCTTAATGTTGACACACTGAAGTCTTTTGTACCTGAGCTGTAGGAAGGAAAACGCTTGCTGAGCAGACCTCTCACCTACTTTTATAACATACATTTCCTGTCTAGGAGGCAAGAGCAGGCAATATACATCAAACATCAGCTTCCACGCTTAACGAATACAGGCACCAAGATGAGTAAGTCAGGGATCTTGACTGTGAGAGCTCTTGCTTTAGACATGGCCAGCAGATTCCAGGTGACTGTAACACACTGTTAAGTGCATCCTAGCCAGGGAGACAAAGGCCTGTGGCACAGAGACAGCCTCAAAGTACACATTATATATAATTTCTGCACACAGAGAAAGATGTGATTGTCTCTACAGGTTTCCTGGGAATGACTTAATTGTACTAAGTACACACAATTTCTGAGCAATGCACAAGTCATTCATTCATTAGCTCACATCAAACACTGACAGACTTACTCCATGCCAGGCTTGTGGTAGATCCAGGGACTACAAAAATAATTTTGAGTTGCCTTCTGTTCTCAAGCACTAAGGAGTAACTAGGAAGCTATGTTAAGAGCTTTGGCTAGTGGGAAGAAGTTTAAACATTATTCCACAGGCAAAGGGGAGTCATGAAGTTCTGGGAATGAATGCTAGGACAAGGTAAAGCATGAATATAGACACTGGTATTAGGGACAAACAGTTGTCCTTGTCCAAATAGTGTTTGAACTAAGCTCTATAATTAAATCTGAAGGGGATAAATTTTAAGAATAAAATAAAATGTAGTAGAGTGTAGATGAAGAAGTTTAGGAGAAAAGAGAGAAAAGCTGCTTCTTCTGCTGTAAGAAAAAGGAGGACTTTACCAAAGAATTTTATCAGAACTGACACAAAAAACTAAACTGAGGTCCAAAAACCAGATTTCAGAACTGCATCTTCAAGGCAAGGAAGACAAACAAGGCGCTGGGCCACTCAGATTAGGGAGGGCTCCTGCTATCGTCAGTAGGATATAGCACTTGCATACTTGTACAGCTGTAGTGTCTGGGCAGCCTTCCCCTGGCTGCCCTAAGTCTGCATGGTGTTCCTATAGTGTTCAACTGACATGGGTTCAGAGTTCTGAGTGCCAAGCCTCAGTCAGAACCACCAAAGTTCACCTGTCATTTATTCTTCCAAGTTCAAGGGTGTGTCCCGGAAAAAGTATTTTGTCCAACTCTTACTGGAATGATACAGATGTGCTTTTCCATAGGGCGTGTCAGGCTGCTGTGCACATCTTTGAAGCACTGCTGCATTCTCACAGTTTCACCACAGACAATATGGAAGAAATAAAAAGAAGTGTATTCAAAAGTAGACATTTACTAAACATTAATAAATGCATTTCACTCTTCCTTAAGGAAGAGTGGAACACTTTTTCCTTGTTAATGCCTGATGTTGCAATGACTATTGGGATAATTTGTTTTCACTGCCTTGATTCAAGCTAAAGCATCGGCAATTTCACCCACTAATGCGTTTTTTCAAGCATCAGTGCCAATATCATAGAATGCAAATGGCAAAATATCATTTTAGTATTACAATCAAAATTGTTCTGAAATCTGCGTCCCTTGAATGCTCCTGAAGGACCCCTAGGGTTCTCTATACTGCCACTTGAGAACTTTCACTTAAAAATGGAAAAGACAACCAGGAAGAGGGAATAAAGAGATGGGAACTGGAGAGATGGCTCAGATGCTAAGAATGTTGGCTGCTCCTGAGAAGACCAAGGTTTGGTTCCTAGCACCCATTTGGTGGCTCACAATCCACCCATTTGATGGTTCACCCTGTCTGCAACTTCTGCTCCAGGGGATCTAATGCCATCTTTTGTCCTCTAGAAATACCAGGTGAAGACAGTGCACAAACATACATGCAGGCTACATACTCTACACACAAATAATAATAAAAATAATTTTATCTAAAAGAGAGGGAAGAAAGAGGATAGAGCTGGTCACTAGACTCTTCTAGGCTAAAGTTGGAAGATGAGTCTCTGGGATGGGCTTGCAATTAGTGATGAGGAATTTTTAATAGCTTTCTAGGCATCTGTATACATCAGGAAGAATTGAGAGGAGTGTAGGAATGGAATTCACAGTAAGAAAATGGTTTTCTGCTAATTGCAGACGATGTGTCCCAATCTTCTAGGGACTAAGAACATTTGGCATTTGCTGCTTCCCTGTGCGTACATGCATTCATTGCCAGCAATAACAAAATTACAGAAAAACTACTCTATATAATCCAAACATCAATTAGAATACTTAGCAATAATGTAACTGCTAACAAAATTGTAACAATGTTGAGCACATATGACAACTCAAACATTATATTTGACCCCTTTTATTAATTGCCACCAAAATTCTTGACCTAATTTGATTAAAAAGATAGTTTGGTGTAATAAAATAAGTGCAGTTTATTTTCTTTTACCTTAACTTTTTAAATGTTGAAAAACATGTTCAAGATCACATGGCTGGTAAGTGCTGGGGCTGAGATTTAGACTTAGGTAGCATGCCTTGAGCTACTGTCATACTTCTCAAGCCTTCATCTCATTATTTGTAAAATTTGAGCGGCACTTGCAAAGCTGAGATTTGTAGCGTGTGGATGAGGAACACTGGAAATCTGTCACAGCATCCATACCGTTGAAAGGACAGAGTCAGTCGGTGGTGGTGGTCCGTGCATTTAATCCCAGCACTGGGGAGGCAGAGGCAGGTGGATCTCTGTGAGTTCGAGGCCAGCCTGGTCTATAGAGTGAGTTCTAGGACAGCCAGAGTTACAACAGAGAAACCCTGTCTCAAAAACCAAACCAAACCAAACCAAACAAACAAACAAAAGTTATCTAACTGAGGAATTCATAAATATTTAACAAAATATAAATTATACCCAGATTACATAAGAGCCAAAATTATGAGGAACTCAAACCGAGCCATTTGTTAGGTGCTATAGCTCAGCAGAGAGGAGCATTACAGCCAACTGATAGATGAGCAGTAGATACTAGATGGTAGGAGAAAAGCTGCAGAGTTACTTAAGAGTAATGCTCCTTCCCCCCAACCAGGAAAAAAACCAAAACAAACAAGCAAACAAAAACCAACAAATATCTATTCACTCCAGATAGGATGCCAAAGACAGGAAAGTAACAACTCAACCAAAATCTATCTTAATTGACATCCGCATGTCACGGTAAAAATAGATGAAAATGTTGAAGTCTTTTCTCAGCGTCAGAGTTTATTGAATAAATAACAGTGAATTTACAAAATATGGTGTAATTTTCCAGATACTCATGATATTCTTGATAGCCCTGGCTGAGGCAAATGCAGGATCTTTCAATCTAGTCTTATTTACTGATATCAGCTCATAATATAAATAAACTTAGGTCCCCTCCCTCTCATTCCCTCACTCTCATGCACATACACACACACACAGATGCATGCACATTTCTAGAGTTTACAGAACGGCTCTAAATGGGTTAATGAAGCCACAGTAGAGTTCAAGGAATTTCAGGTAGGCTTGAGATGTCTAGGCTGATAGGATTGCAAAGAATGTACAGGTTTCGGATAATTAACTCTGCTGGGCTGGCCTCTGTTGTCCATGGAGTCCAGCTGCAGGATCAGAGGTATGTATGTACGGAGTCTACAGAGGCAGAAGTCAAGGCCAGGTCCCCGCAAATGGGGAGGCAGGCAGATAGATGGCAGGTACTGAGGTACAGACAGGCAGTTACAAGAGCAGATCCTTTCAACAGCAGGGGTAATGGTGGTGGTGGTGATTCTGAAACAAGAGCTTGCAGTACTTGTCTGGTCAGAAGTCACTATGAAGTCCCAGTTGGGTCTTGAACTGCCTTATCATCTGGAGTGCTAGAATCACAGGTATGTCACCAAAGTCAGTTAGTTTGGTAGATTTTGTTGAACTCTGAAACATGATAATGTAAAAATTGTTACTTATATATTTTATTATTATTATTATTATTTGTAGCAGATAATTACTGTATCAGTCCACAAAGAAGACAAGGAGACACTTTCATAGATGCAAAGCCTGCCAGACCTCAGCAGAGGGAACCATCTGTCATGGCAAGTGCCATCCTGGTCAGTGGAAACTTGATCATCTCATCTCAGAGGCTTTTATTGGTACAGACGCACCTCAGGTGTTCTATTGATACAAAACCTCTGCCCTCTCATCCAAAGGCCTATTTGAATAATGAAGGAATCTGTAGCTTAGTCTCATCCCATAATCCTTTAGCATCCAAGCCATGTCACCTTTAAGGTGTTCTATTGATACAAAACCTCTGCCCTCTCATCCAAAGGCCTATTTGCATAACGAAGGAACCTGTACCTTAGTCTCATCCCATAATCCTTTAGCACCCAAGCCATGTCACCTTTAAGGTGGGGAGCTTGAGGCCCAAGAGGTTCTCACAATCCTTTAATGACCCAGCTTTGTCACCTTTATGGTAGGGGAACTCAAGGCCTAAGGGAAGTATTCTTTCCTTGTTGCCAGAGACTGTGGGAGAGGGGCTACAAGAATTCCTCCACAGCAACTTTGCTCTTCCATAATGGCTCTGCCAGAGAGCAGTGAGCAGGTACAAGTCATGAGGAGCAAACATCTTTACATAAAGACAATACCTGCAGATAATCCAAACTGCCAGCCTTAGGCAGCCCTTCCCCCAACAATATACAAACAAATATTATAAAAATAACTAGAAATAAACTTCTCCAAAAACAATAATAATAATACTAATAATACTATATTACTATAAAATATATATAATATTATATTATTATACTATACTATACTATACCATATTATATTTTATTATTATTATTATTATTATTAATTATTACATAGTCTGTAATGAATGTGTATATGCATGGAGTGTACACACATATAAAATATGCATATAATATAAATATATATGTAACTATCTTTATAAAAATCTCTGTAGTATTCATGTAATTGATTTTTGTTTGATTGGTGAAACACTTTTTAAATGTGTGAAATCTAGAAGAATTAAAGTTCCATCTATACCTGGGAGAAAGATGGGTTCTTTGGTTTCTGAGACTAAGCCAGTACAATCAGTATCTTCACTAAAAACATTACTGGCCAAACAGACTGCACATAATTGACCTGCGGTTCTAGAAGAGTCCTGGCTGAAGCACCTGAGTAGAGAAAATGGTGGCATGCAGCGAGGGGCTTGTACTCTCTGGCGTCTGCTTTGCCTTGGACAGTTACTGCTTATTGTTTCTATCTGCAGGCCCTGTGGGATCACCTACATCCCGCATAGGAAACTCAGCTCCTTTATCTGCAGATCATGGCTAATTCCATTCACTTTTGACCTCTGATGGGAATGTTTTAAAATCTGATCTTGACAGGTGCAAAGGAAAGAAATTATCCCACTTAAGCGGCTTATTGATTGAACCGAGTTAACTGATTTTATGGGCTACAGTCGTATCATTTCTTACTCTGTAATGTGAAAGACCTCAAGCCGTTCATACAAAACTAAGAACCGTGTGTGAAAAAAGTAGAGTATTCTAGAAATGAAAAAGCTTTCTGAAAAAAATATACGAGAATTTCAGCAATCAGTACTCTTTGTTGCTTCCAACTCTACTTATCTCTGGCTCCTGTTAGGCAGGTCTAGGCATTGCAACTAATCTTTTGTCAGCAAAGCCCCCTGGTTGTGTGAAATCATCTCTCATCGATGTCCTCCTTTGACAAGAGCATCTATCACTGTTGTGTGGGAGGTAGAGAACTGAGGTCTCACAAAGAAAGGAATTAAAACCAATGGGTGTTTTGCTGTCCTCCATGCAGACAAGCTGAAAGCAGCTACCTGAGGGTGCTGAAGCCCCACTTTCATTTTCAACCTCACGGATGTGAGAAAGCCCAGCGAAGAAGCTGCATCGACAGGAATCTTTAAGAGGGATTGCATTCTCTACATAATTTTTGAGCATACAGCATAGCTCCCAGAAATTTCTTCCTCTTTTTTTCCCTTACTGATCATTAAAAAAAAAAAAATCGTTAGGTCCAGTATTTACTGTAAATCCAGTAAATGGGAAAATGACAGAAATCAAACCCCTTTCCCACAGACTTTCTGAAGGTGACTGAATCATGCTTTTCATTTCCATGGCAGTGGAGGTCAAAGTTTAAACCCCACTTGTGCAGCTGCCTTCCTCAGTCCAGGCGACTGTGAGTCCTGGGGCAGGTTTTCATCAGCTTGGGGGAAAGCTGCCTGTTTGCCTAGTGTTCAGGTGCCCTCTGCTTTTTGAATATGTACAACTCCATTAGCTCAAACAGATTTGGTAATTGTCTATTTAATCACCTATTTGCATGCACAATTACTCAGCTTGGGCACATCCATTCAGATTTGCATATGCAAATCTTGACTTGGGTTCCTACTGAATGACTGCACCTGCAGCTGCAGCCAGTCTCATTTAGGAACCACAGTGGGAATGCCTTGTCCAGGACCAAGTGGGCTGCAACTCCAAATACTGAACATTTGTATATAATGAAACTGATTTATTTTAAACACAAAGGGAAATAAGTTTAAAAAGTATATTAATTTTCCTCTAGCAGAAGAAAAAGTAACAATATAGTAGCTTTTAATAAGAAAATGAAAGAAGAAGAAAATTTAAAGACTATCATCATAAGAAAGAAAAGGCAGTTCTGAGTTAAATTCCCCGACCCAAACTTTGTTGTTACTATAAACTTTGTCTTTGGTTTTGAAAAGAACAGAATTTTATTTGTTTGTTTATTCGTTCTTTTGAGATAGGATCTCTCTCTCTCTACTGTGTAGCTCTAGCTGTCCTGGAACTCACAAATGTAGGGCAGGCTGGCCTCAAACTCAAGAGATCCACTTGCCTCTGCTTCCTGGGTGCAGCTACTAAGGTGTGTGTCACCAGTCCAGCTAGAGAACAGAATCCTAGAGCCCTGAGGTGGGAGATTACATGCTTAGGAAGTAGAGCAAGTAGCAGGAAGGAGGCAGGGCTTGACGAACATCTTTCTTTTCACACCAACACACAGCCTGGAGGCCCTGTGAAGACTGCTCTCTCTTTTCATGGGAGACTCAGCTACCTGGTGCTTCTTTAATGATCTTGAGCCATCAACAGAGAGCATCGCCAGAAACTTGTAGGGGAAAATTAGCATGTTTCCCAAGGAGGGAGAGGAACATGGCCTACCTTCTCTGGGCTCCTCTGTGTAGGATTTTCCTGCCTAATCTGATAACATGGATTTCTCACAATTTCTCTCCAGCTTTCCTCTAATGTCTCATTTGAAAATTACTTAAAATTCATCTTATTCAGCCTTTTTCAATAGATTGGGTCCAAGAATCTGAAAGTTTTACCAAAATCCGAGGATATTTTGACCTACATGTGCATGGAAGAGGTTCTTGAAATCCTAATTTCCAGGCTCTGACACCAGTCCACACCTCTTCCTCCAGATACAAGATCTTCAGCAATCCAGACTGCTCTGTACTGATTGGTAACAAACTGACATGGTAGTTAGGTTTTCAGTGGGATTCTTGGAATCCGTAGTCTCACTAATAGATGGAGCTAAGAATTACCTCTGAAGGAAGCTTCGAGATAATTTTATCAGAATTTAAAAGAAAAATGCCAAGGGACATAAGCTGTAAACACCAGACAGTGTCCTGAGGAAGAAGATGAACGGAAAAGAAAAGTGGGGAAAGCTATGCCACTGGAGTTAAGCTGGAGTTTTTCTTTTAAAATAAGTTTATTAAGTAGCAAACGAAAGATAAAAGAATATACAGTGAAGAGCAGATAGAGAGAAGCAGCAGATACACAGCAAAATAGCAAACTGGACATGCATAAAATCCAATGGTGCTGACTGGAGTAGCCCAATTAAGAGAGCAAGCAAAAGGTGACATCATCCAATGGTGCTGACACACATCCAGCAGAAATCCACCCAGAGAAGCCCCAGGTGACATAGCCCCCTGGAACTCACAGCTGAGGAAGTATACAGCTGAGTGTCCCCTTAGGCCTCTAAGTGGAAAAAAACTAGTAGCAGAAGAGCCAATCCAGTGGTTCCAATGGCCCAGCAGGAATGGTCTGGAGCAGCTGAGACAGACAGTTGGAATTCCCAGTGGAGAGTGTCCCAGGCAGAAGGTCCTTTTGCGTGTCCTTTTGTTAGCTTCCCATGGCTAGACTTCCTGTTCCCATTACAGACATTTTCATGTCATGGGATAAACGAAAGTGACCTCATTTACAAAGAGTTTACTTTCTAGCTATTCTCAAGGGTAGTGTTGTTAAGTTTATTGCTGTTATCCTTCCTCCTTGTGATAGTGTCAGGAGCAGTCTGCCCCAGGACAGAGATGTTGGAAGAGACAAAGGAGGGTCTTCTCAATTTCAACAAGCTTAAACAGCAATTTGCCAGTTCACCAATATGACACACACTGCACCATCTCATTTAATGCTCACAAATTATCTGCAAGGTGGGTATTAGTATTTCCATGCCAGTTAAGAAACTGAGAATTAGAAAGGTGAGGCTAAACGCATGAAGTCAAACAGCTAGGAGTTAACAAAGGTAGGGTTTGAACTCTGGTCTTTATTGTCCAATGAGAAAAGCTCTATTCACAAGACTGCACTGCCCTTTGTTTTTTTCAGGCAAGTTGGAAAGCTGACATCTTCATCCATCCTCTCTTCTAAGAATGCTCTCCCAGAGGAAAGATGGCCATTAGCTCCCCTTCCTATCACTGACCTTGGAAACCATCTATCTCTTCCAGTAATTACTTTGATGGAAAATGGTGAACACAGCTGCTTCCCCGGTAATTCCGTATCTCAGCCCCAGTGAAAGCTGCCTTCGTAGAAGCCACTGCATGCTTCTCTTTTACTTGAGAATTCCCAAGAGCAAGATTACCTTCAGCCAGCTGCTGCTCTCTACATGCAAACGGATTGAGGAAAATCAAACACTGATTCAATCTGCATCGTGTCTTTTCCCTTCCCCTCAAGCTAACAAGGAGACAAAGCACTGTGGTCATGAGATGAAATGTTGGCTTCAAGCTTTCTCCCAAACTCCAGCAGGATTATTAAGCTGATACGAACAAGAACTAACAATAGCTCCCTTCTGACAGCTGCGAAGGCTGTGACCAGCGTTTCTCTCCACTTGTCCTCATCTGAGCCCTTCCATTCCATCATGGATGTGCTCAGGAGGGCAATGGGCTCTCTACTAGAGTCAAGCTACCCACTATAGGAGCTCTGTCAGATGTTCTTCCTTTCCAGGGCAGCTATTAGGATGTTTTGCTTCATATATGGAAATTGAAGATTATTTGCCAAAGTGCATTGTTTACTAATGAATTTTTAATTAATTTTTGCTTTAGCTACATGGTGGGAATGCTGTCCAGACAGACCTTTTTTCCAATAACTTCAAATCCTGTATGTTCTGTTCATTTTGAGGAATCACTAAAAGCATTTCAAGGGGGGTTTAATTTTTCCCAAGAGGGACTGGTAACAAGACTCCATTTCTATGCTTTAAGAGGGTGATAAAATGGGGCCTTTCCAGGCTTACTCTGTCTAGGCATGGTAATGTGATAACATTTAGACGTCAAATACACAGAATTTTCAAAGGAAATTATAAACAACCAGTTCTCTGATTTTTGATCTTTATAAGATCTGGGTACATCAAAAGGAATCTGAAAGTAGAGAAAAGTGGTACAACTACTTTAGAAAATTATCTAGCAATTTCTTCATGAATTAAACCATAAATTGGTTACATGTCCCAGAAATTCACTTAGTAATCTACAAAGAAAAGGTTAAGGACACGTCCAGGTAGAGATTTGTGTGCAGATGTTCCTAATAACACTGTAGTCCCAGAGTTGCATAATATCCATCAACCTGGGGATGGGTAAACAAAACTGTGGTATATCAATACAGTGGAACACTACTTTGCAATACAAGTAAGATGTTGAAGCACGCTGTATGTATCACCTGTAAGCTTCAAAATCCATACGGAACCAAAGAAGATGGCCATATGCTATATGATCTGAGTAATAACATCCAGGGATGTAAACCTACAGATACAGAAAGGAGGTTAGGAACTGGAGGTTGTTGTAAGGATCGCTATGGGGTGATGATAGAATAACCCAAGCTATGTTGGGTCAAATCCTTCCACAATTTTGTAACTTTACTAAAAGTCACTGAGTTCCATATCTTAGATTAAATAATTAGACTCTGTGTAAGTTGCTTTTGAGACCAAGTCTTACTATATACCTCTGGCTGCCCTGGAAATCACTTCATAGACTAGATTGGACTCACAAGGATCATCTACCCATCTCTAGTTCCTGAGTGCTGAGGTTAAAGATGTGAACCACTGTTGCTTGTACCCATCTATGGGACCCTTCAGGCGAGGGGATAGAGTTGGCGAGGAGTCAGGAGTCGGGGAGTCAGGTGAGTGGCAAAAGGCAGACTCAGGTTATTGCAGGAAGGGAAGCCCTTTATATCCTTCACCCAGCCCAGTGTCCCATTGGCTGCCAGACTGCAGCTGCTGCTCCCTGGGCATATCCGGGCTGGTCTGTCTCTGGGCATGCCTGGGCAGGTCCATCTGTAGGTACGTCCACGTGGGTCTCAGGCCTAGTTCTGTCCAGTGGCAGGTCCAGTTTTCTCCTACAAACCACCACACCTGGCACCAGTAAGGTATTTTCTAAAGTATGTTGAGAACAGATTTTTCAATAGATCTTCATTGCCCTACGAGTCACTAGCCATATTTGGCTAATCCAGGTTCAGATCTACTTAAATTCTAAAATTGAAATACATGCTAGGCTTCAGAGCACTAGAATAAAGGAAAAAAACATGTAGTGTCTCATTAAGCATGTTGTACATTAACAAGACATTGAAATGATACTGTCTTGATTACATTAGATGAAGCGTGTTATCAACAATGTGTTTATTTGTTTCTTTTAAATGTGACTGTTAGAATATCATTGTTCCCTGAGTGGCTGCTGCTCTACTGCTGCTGACTGTCACTGCTGGGAGATGTGTCTATCTTCCAGGCCTCACCCCTGTTACCTAGTGAGGCGTTTCTCCAAGTGCAGCTTCCAGCTAGTTGCTAGACATTTCCTGAAGTTGAATTGATGACAGACTGAAACCCAAGAAGGCTCTAGGAACCTGAGGTATCAAGAAAGCTAGCTGCAAGCTTGTGTGGAGTAACAAATTCCCAGGTGTGAATTTATGCAAATTGTATTCAATGGACGTGTGTGTGTGTGTGTGTGTGTGTGTATGTGTCCTCTCTCTAATAACCCCTCTTTTCAAAAGCATGGCAGCTACTGCACTGGCTTCGAGAGCACATTATTTACAACAGGTTGATGAGGAATGCAGGCACAGGGAATGCCAAAGAGCCCATGTCTGTTTTACAGAGTTCACTGTAAGCACATGGCACGTCCAAGAATCTTTGGCACCAAATCAAACAAGCACCCTCCTACCCCTATACTACCCTATGTTCTCCTGGAGAAGTCAGAAATTGGCTAGCAAGAAAGAAGATAAGACCAGAGGGAGGTGGAAGGACAGACAAGCAGGTAGAAAGACAGCAAAGTCAGTTCTGCCGGAAGCTGACCTGAAGTTGGAAAAATATTTGATTTGATCGACATATTCTAACTTCTTACTTAAGAACTCATTTACTTCCTCAAAGTACAATATACTATGGCTTGATTAGAAGTTAGGACAAAAGAGCCATGATCCTGCCTGAGAATCTGTGTAAGGGTGAAATGACGTGAATGCAGGGCACAGTGGAGAGAGTTGAGATTTAATTCTAACTGGAGATGTGCTGACTCGTGCAGTGATCACACTACTGTAGTCATACTCACCAAAGGCAGGGCTATTGCACAGCAGAATTCCTGGGCATGGTGCCTCTCATCGACAAGTCTGACTTGGGCACTGTGGATGGTGGTATGGTTGGAAATGGAGTATCTTGAGGACTGGTGTGGAGGAAGGCATCGGACCAGCCAAGGCTCACATTTCTTTAAATAATAAGTGAGTTTAAAAAGACACCTTCTGAGTCTAAGATTCACTCTCCAGCTACTCATTCTTCCAATCCATATTACTCTTATCTCTGAGAGGGTAAAGAGTCAGACTCATCACATCTTGAAAATCATTCTCGCCTGTGAAACAGGACTCCTTTCCAAGAGGCCCGCAGAGCTCAGGGTGTGACTCCTAAGATCAACAGCGCCATCGCTCTGATCAATAATGCTATCAGTGCCTCATTGATTGTTGCTAAGTGAATGTCAGAAACCAGGAAAATGAAATGGACCCTGCACACATCTGAATCCTATTCTCTTTGGGCCTTCAACCCTCTGCTCCCAGTGGATCCTGATTCAGTGAAATCGGATCTCAAATGTTGACTCCCAAGACTAAGAGAATTAGCCGTGGGCTCCACCTAATAATCACCATCTGCCTAGCAACCAAGAAAATATAGTTCTTGAGAGTTTTTGATATTATGTCGAAACTTATTATATAGCCATTGTGTAGCAAGGCTGTGCATACTACTGTTGCAAATTCTCTTAGGGGTGATACATTGTAGAACACGGTAAATAGATAATATACTGTATTATTAAGTGCAGTTCAGAAATGAATATTTCTACTTCCTTGCAAAACCATGCATTTCCATGCCTATATTCTCATAATTGATTGCTTAACTCTCTTTTAGCTTGCAAATTGTATCAGATTTCCTTTTGAGCACTGGCCAGGCTGTGTCTTGTTCACACATCATGCCTGAGTGATCTTATCAAAATGATAAGAGCCTCTAGATGACAACACGCTGGTCGTGGCTCAGAGGGCAGGTTCATATTTTAACGACTCAATCACTTAGAGGATCGGAAGAGATGTAACACATGATACAAATCGGAGCCATCTACCTTCTCAACAGAGAATATATACAGAGAATTTCTGTATATGTCTAGCCAAGGCAGGGGTCAGTTTCTAAGGATGACTCTCCCACGTCAGAGCCTGGGCATGTGCCACTGATTCCTAGAATAGTTTCGTTTCATTCTCTGTCGTGACTACAGCCTTACAGCTTTTAAATCTAATTGAAATATTATCTTGGAGAGGCTGTGTTTGACGACCCAGTAGATCAGGGTTTCTTATCCTGGGCCACAGGGGTCGCCTAAGACCATCTGCATATTAGACATTTACATTATGATTCATAACGTTAGCGACATTACAATTATGAAGTGACAACAAAAATATTTAGTGGTTGCGGGGTCACCACAACATGAGGAACTGTATTAAGGATCACAGCGTTAGGAAGGTTGAGAACTGCTGTAGTAGATATTTCTGTTTCTTTCTACCTCGGCCCCATCGTTCTACCTTTAGAGCAGCAATCTCATTAAGAATGACTGCTGTTACTTGGTTTCCCTTCTCTGTTGTACTGGTTGCTTACTCACCGCAGTCACCAGAATACCTGAATGATCAACCAGAAGAACAGAATTGCTTTCAGTTTCGGAGGTGTCAGTTATCGTGGTGTGTGCTCCAACAGAACAATTTTTGTGGCAGTCAGAAGCAGAGGATAGGGATGGTAAGGGACAGGGGACAGATACTGATGAGGACATGCTCCCATCCCTCATTGATCTACCTCCTTCAGCTAGGCCCATCCTTTAACATTTCCAGAACCACCCAGAAGGGGATGCTATCAACTGGGATCAAGCATTTAAGCATTTGTTTAACACATTAGCCTGTAAGGAACATCCATGTTCAAACTGTAACATCTATTACATGCTTTGTGAGGGTGTCATAAAGCAGGGACTCATTTCTCCTGTCTATGAACCTCAGCTTCTTCATGTGCAGTACCCAACACATCGAGTTACTGTGGTAATAGATGAGCGACCTGCATGTAACTATTAGATGTGTCTGACCCCACCCATCAATCAGTTAATGGTACTTCCTACTGTAAGACATCTGGTAGGGGAGATTTCAAATTCATTCTAATTAAAATAACAGTATAGAAATTCCTCTTATTTGAGGGGCTTGTATCCCTGTGATAGTTAGTATTCAAAGTCAACTTGACACAATCTGGAATCACCCAGGAAGAGTCTTAATGAGAGATTGTCTAGATCAGATTGGCCTGTGGGCATGTCTGTGGGGACTTATCTTGACTTCCATAACTGACACAGGAAGACCCATCCACTGTCAAAGTCACGATTCCGTAGACAGGAGATCTGACCTCCTTGTAACAGAGAAGAAAGTGACCTGAGCACAAACGTAATGTATTTCATTTTCTCTCTGCCTTAGACTTAGGAATGTGGCCAACTGCTTCAAGCTCCTCTTGCCTTGACTCCCCCTCAGTTGCAGGTTGGTCTGCAACCTGGAGCTGTCCTCTAACTGCTTTTATGAAGGTGTTTTAATCACAGCCACAGGAAATGAAAGTAAGTCAATCTTATCCTGCCTTTTTTCTTCAAACAGTTAAGAATCCCTTCACCCTACCCACCTTTTCTTACCTGCTACGTTGCCCTAGTCTTTCAATGAGTATCTCATTGCACTGTCATATTCCAGACTCATAATCAACCAACTACTGTCCAGTTATCTGTCCTAAGGGTGTGGTCCAGGCCTTTCTCATGGGACTTTTAATGTGAAAAAGCACTAGAAAATTAAGCATGCCTAGTAACTAACACATTGTTTGATCCCGGCACTCTCCCTCAGCTCCATAGTAGGTGATGGACTGGTACTGGTGTTGCCCAAGTGTCTGAAGGGGAAATGAGATTGAACAGTGATGCAGGAATGACTATGATGTTCTCACCTGCTCAGTGTCTTCATGTGACCTGGGTGGCTAGGGTCATGGAACATGTGTTCCTGGCTAGCTAAAGTAGCCTTCATGTCATGAACAAGGTTCCCAAATGGAAACCACAGGTTAGCGTGAATGTCAAGAACAGAAAAACAAGTGAAAAAAGACAAAATGAGAGAGCCATCACTTATTCTTATTAGCTACAATATAGAAGTCATATTTTCCAAGATATAGAGAAAAACCAAAAGAGAATTGTGCAGGGGTATTTGAAATATAGATTTATGCTTCCTGTGATTAACAAAGAATGTGACTGTAAGCGAGTGACATCCATTGATTAAGAATATCGTTTGCATGTGTGTGTATTTGTGACAAAACGATTTACAAAGATATTTAGTCCAGCGTGTGTGGAAGTCACAGCCTTAATCACGGCTTCCTTCCAGGTCTCACTTAACACATGGCCATTCTGTACATTCCTTCAGTGGCACTCATGTGCTGATGGTCATGCCAGTGTGAGGTAAGATTTTCTTCCTATACTTCAACAAACAGACAAACAACAACAACAACAATGGAACCAAACAAAATACCACAACTCAACAAGCTGCGCACAAAAGCAGATCTGAGATCGCAGCTGTTATTAAGTGAGATGTTTTGGAAAATGTTCAAAAACATGCACTGACCTTCATTGCTCTGTATAAAATAGTTATTTTCGTTAGAAATGTCATGATCACAATTTACATATTAGAGTAGAATTGTTAACCTTAAATAAATTATTAAATAAACATGCAATAAAGAAGCCAAGGCTTTTAGCTTTCCTAGTATAAGCTTCTGTTCTTTGCAGAGGACAAGGGCTGCTAAGCCCAGAAGTGGGAACTGTGCTATAGTTCAGACCACACTGGACTTGTGTGTTGACTCTGTCTTTAGTGCAGAGTCACATAGCATTCTAGGCTCTTGCTAATACTTAGGAATTGCTTTGTTTTCATTGAACCTGTTACTGGGTAAATTCTTCATCTTTGCTAGGTAGGGTTAACATCTGCCTATAGCTATCATATTTATTGTAGACCAGGGCAGGGTCTTAGCATCTTCAACATTGAGCTCACATGAGGATTTAACATCAAGAGGTATTTGTACTAATCTTCCTGTCTTACTGATGTGGCAAAATACTGGACAGAAACAACTTAGGGAAGGAAGATTTTAGTTTTGGCTTATGATTTCAGAGGACTGAGTCATCCCGGACAGGGAGGGCAGGGCAGAGTCCAGCTGCTCACATCATGACAGCCTGAAAGTGGAAAGAAAGAACCTATGCTCATGGCAGCTGCTTTCCTCCTTTTTCTTTTATCATTCTGTCTGGGTCCCTAGATTATGAGGTGATTCTATCCACAAGCAAGGTGCATCTTCCTCACTGAGTTGATTCTCTCTAGAAATAGCTCGTAAATATTCCCTGTGGTATATTTTACCAGTCTCCAGAGTCCCCGGTCCACAATGGATGACAATCAACACCAATGTCTGAAATGCTGACTACTAAATGTTCAAGGGAATTCATTGTACACTCAGCAAACACACCCCAACTTCTGTTCCTGGACTCACTGCATAGTGAGTCATCTTTCGTGAAGCGATCTATTCACCTCCTCAACTCTGGTGCATGCTGAACCTTAATTCTTTTCACGTGCTAGAAATGGTATGTACAACAATATTCCTAAAACAGGGCTAAAAATCTTCCTGAAAACTGAGAGTGGTATTAGACAGTGTGTTAGTTACAACAACACATTTGCAACAAATACAGTTACAAACAAAGTACAGTTACAACAGCCCACTCATGATTACTTCATTGGGGTGGGGCTCAGCAATCTGGGTGAGGTTGGTAGAGAAAATACAGGAAACCATTGGAGTCTGAATTTCAGAGAAACGAAACGGGACAAACTTATGTTAAAAATTATACTTGATATAGCTGAGACCAAAATTTAAGTGAATATAGATTTTGATTTGCTAATCTGATCACCTCATCCTAGAGGGAAACGTCTGTGTAATAAAACCCAAGAATCCATGCACAATGATATCAATTGGGGGGTTTTTGGTGAAGCATTTCTTTCTTTATTTTACTTAGAACAGTGCTTGGACCTGACCGGGGTGTGTTCAAAATTATTAGTTTCTTCTTTGCCTCTCTACACTGATTTACTTGATTAGCGGTACACTGTGTACCATGAGCACTGGGCATTTGTAAATCCTCCTTTGAGATTAAACGTTCAGGCAAAGTCAAAACCTGTGATTAGAAGATAGTGTAGAGAGACTGAGAGTTTCTTTCCTCCATCTTTTTTTCTTTCTTTCTTCCAGTTCTGTTGAGGAAGCAGTTAAGATTCGGAGCACTAAATGCCTGAGCAATCCAAAATCACTAAGGTGTTTAATGAACAGAGCCCTAGGGTTTGTGGTCACCAATCTACTACGTTTCCAGTTGGTTATAGAGCTTGAGGTGTTTGTGGTAGAGAGAGGAAAGATAAAATAAGACTCTCCTGTAATTTTTTCCAGCACTCCGGCCTGGCCAGTCCATCCCTTATCCAAGGTGGGCTGAAACTTTCCATAGCCTCTTCCAATTGCTAGGAAGTTGCAAGGTTTTATTCCCTCTCACAGCTTATCGAAGCTAAAATAGAAAGGAAAAGGTACTGTGGAACTAGCTTAGAGCAATCAAGGAAGAATAAAAGATGGGGTGGTGGGGACAGTATCACACAACAGTTCAGTCTAAGCAGAATGTTTATATAGTCATGTAAAAGGTTGGTTGACGTGTAGAACTTTGCTTAAAGCTGGTGGGAAAGTTCTTTAGTAGGAAGAAATATAATATACTGGAATATAATTAATAGCAATAAGATAAGCAAATAAACACTGCTTTCTAATAAAAATTCTTTTGCTTGAAAATGTAGTTAAGCCTGATTTAAGTCCAATCCTGTGTTTGCTGGAACCAGTGCAGCTTCTGCACAAGAAGGGATAGGGCTTAGAAAAACGAAAGCTCTTTAATAGAATCCAGCTAACTGTCAATAAAATGGCAGTGATGCATTTTAAAATACTTCAATAGACACCAGCAATTGCCAACACTAGTCTTTAAAATTACTGGAGGCCTTTTAAAAACATACTGATGTCTGGATCTTACCCCTAACGCATTAAATCAGACTCTCTGGGTTGGGGGTTGAGCACTGGAGTCTTTCTTTAAAGCTCTCAAGGTGATTTTAATGTGCAGTCAGGGATGGAGAGCTGTTAACCTGATCAATGCGATAGGCTGTGTGGGAGAAGGGCAGGCTACAAACCAGGTTTGTTCTGATCAGCAAGTAGGTTGCGAAGCAAGGTTAGTCAGACAGTGAAAGGCCTGTCTCCAGAAATGGCTGCTACAAATGCTTCTGTCAGACCAACACTAGAAGCACAGCTAATTAACATATTGAATCTCCAAGTGCTTTTTTTTTTTTTTTTTTAACCAGTCACGTTTTAATAAGCATGAGAATTTCGGAAATGGGCTTTTGTAGGTTGAATTAAAACAATGCTTTAGGGACATTCGCTAAGCTTTTATGGATACTATATAACAATCGAATGGCTTCTGTGGCCCGTGACTTGTAAATGTGATGCTCAAGGCTGGAGATGCGCTGAGTCAGAGCCTTGAGGTTCCGCTGACCCCGGCATTAGGGTTCAAGAGTCCTGGCTGTGGAATCCTGCTACATCTTCCCGGGTGGGGCTTTTGTTTAAAGTTAGTTCGGAACACACAAACGGTATAGAGAAGTTGGCAGGGTTACATCAACCTTACGGAACACCAAACATTCTAGTTATTAAACAAGAGCAACAACAAATGCAGTATCACTGCGGGATTTGGGCTAAGACAATACTGGGAAGGTTGGCAGGGTGGGTGACTCACCTTCTTCAAGATTTGTAGCGACTCCTGTCTATCAGAAAAGCCCAGGAGTTGCAAATCACCAGATATTTTGGATTGGCTTTGCAATAATAATAGAAGGGAACTAAGACCCACTGCTGTCAAGCTCTCCATTTATTTTCAACCAGAAAATATTTCTGTAGTATTTTAATTTGACAACTGAATTTATACTCACACACACGTACTCACCCCCCCCCCACACACACAAAACAACAACCTGAAGCAGTCTAGAATACAAGCAACAACTTCTACATAAACTGGGTTGGATCTTCTATCTACTTGATAGCTTAGATCTTAGGAGCTAGTCATACCCTGAGGATTCCAAGTCAGCCCTGTAGTGGGCCGAAATGGGTCTCAGAGGTCAAGATGATGTGGTCCCAGGAATTCAGAGGTTATGGCAATGGACACAGGAACACCACTGGGCAGGAAAGCTGGCATGGGCGTGGCCATCAGTATTCATTCAATTTCTACACCTTGGGCATTTTCCAAAGCAGACATGGAAGGAATGTTGAAAATGTACCAGGAGTCTGTGCCGTTAGGTGGCTTAAAGTCAGATGCTTAGTTTCTCTATGTCCTAGATGCTGTGCAAGCCTGACATCAAGACGGTGGTTGTGTGAGGGCCTTGAAGGAAGGATCTCTTCCAATTCTGGCCTTGGCTTTGAACTGGCTTTTTTCATACCCACATAGCATGCTTCTAGTAAATGTATCTGTGTCCACATTTTATCTGTTTATAAGATATTAGTCAAATGAACTTAGGGTCTACATAAGGACTCTACTTAACTAACTACAATTGCAATTATTTTTTCAAAGCATTTTAATAATCTGTGGAATTGGGAATTAGGACTCCAGCTTGTGAATTTGAGGATACAGTTAAACCACAACACCAATGTATAAACTGGAAAGAGACATAGGAATTACAAATCAGAAGAGGCTTGTTTATAGATTTACTTGATAAATATTTTGTCAAACATCTGCTACATACACAGTCTTATACCAGGTCACTGTAGCAAGGGAGACAGCTGGCAATTCTGTTTCTCCCTAGGGTAAGCTAGTTAGCAGACCCTTGAGGCAAAGTAAAGAGAGATTCACAAGATCTCCATGATATGATTGAAAAGTCTGAGTCTGAAGCTTTAGAGAGTTCCCTGTATGGGGGAGACTCATACCCAATATATGGAAATGTTACTTTCTGCTGAACTTCAGCCCTAAAGTGAGTTCCACACAAGGATCATTCACAAGTGAAGCAGAATTCCCATTCACCTAGGAATTTGGGATTTAGTGAAGCAACAGGCAAGTGTCAGGCATATTGCCAAAGGAGACCATGATGCATTGCTGTAGAAGGTGCTCAGTGTGACTGTGAGCAGCCGGGGTCATTATTAGAGTGAAAATGACCAGTCCAAATAATCTCTAAATAAATAAATAAATTTAGAGATCACCACATGTTCTGCTTTTGAATTTTGACTCATGAAAATGGGAGAAAAACATTATGCTTAGGGCCCTCAAGAGGCCTGCCTGGATGAGGGATGTAGACACTTTTCTCAGTCACTGTATTTTAAACAGATAACATATCAAGAAAAGTAAATTAGGAGAGCACTAGACTAATGTTGCTCTGGGTTTCAAGTCTGGAACAGGAAACCTGGTTGATCTGGAGCTCTGAGGCCTGAGCTTGAGGTAGGATGGGCCACCAGCCATTCTAACTGGGCTACGACAGATAGTCTATTGCTGGATCTCATTCCTGGACAACATTCCTTCCATAATACAGAGGAAGAGAGTGCATTTGATGTGGAAGTTAGAAGGAACTCTGGGTTTTAGCACTGTCATGCTCACATGGCCTATCAAAATCCTGAGAGTTAATCAGCTCATAGAAGGGCCCTTGGCAGAGCCCTGCCTACTGTCTTCCCCTGGTCATCCCTGTGAAACCCAGTGCACCGACACTTTGGCATTGCTAACAAAGGTTGGAAAGCAACAGGCCAGCGTGATGATTTTTGTTACCATACTGGGGGAAGATTCAGCAGCTAGGAAGCAGCCTGAGTTCAATAAGTTTCTGTCTCAGTGTTAAAAGGCCAAGTTCTAAATGAAAGGAACTTTTTGCTTTGTTTTGAGACATGATATCAACTCTGTATCCTTGGCTGGCCTTGAACTCACAGAGATTTATCTGCCTCTGTCTCTGTAGTACTGGGATTAAAGGCATGTACCATTTCCTTTATTATTCAATTTTGTACTAAGACTTTTTTTTTCTTTTCAGTTTAAAGTCCAAAGTCCATTTCTGTTCAGGCTCCAACCACCACATGAAGAATTTACATTTATTTGCATAATAAGGAAGGTAAGTCCTCATAGTGCAAGTGTATATATACCAAAATACGCATGCCCGGTAGTTGTAAAACTGGGTGGACATTGGCTATCTTTTTTAATTACAATTAGTTGCTGTGATAGTATTTTAAACAACTCCAGAGTCATATGAAGTGAAATGCAGTAGTTATCAAGTGGTATGAGGTCTTCCACAGTGTGCTCTGTAAGCATACCATTGAGTCTGAGTTTGGCTCTTACCTCTGTAGCTTTGACAATTATGTAGCCCAGCTGCAAGCACTTTAAATTCTCTGAGGCCCTAGCTATTTATGCCATACAAAGTTGTTTTGACGATTAAGTGACTTAAAGTATACATATAATTTTATAATTGCCGACAGCACAAGAAATCATAGGTAAAATTGTGGGTAAACATTGTGAGAGAAATTGTAGGTAAAGAGCTGCAGAGATGGCTCAGTTGTTAAAGGCTAGGCTCACAACCAAAACATAAGAGAAATTATAAATAAAAATACCAAGTGAATATGAGAAACCATTGAAGGCCTCTTCCAGGAAGGTGCCATCTTGCTTGGATTCTGATATAGTCGTCCATTCAGGGTGGCTTTCAACAATCATTGAGCCTAGTGACACTATCGCTGACCGCCATCAAGCGCTCTGCTGGCCGCCTCTGCTTCTGGATGACAAGGAATGAGAAATGCCAAGAAGCAAAGAAAACCATGGGCACATGTGTTATGTCGCACAAGCAGGGCCGGAAAACCACTGCACAAGCCCTTCTAGTAATTGTCACACCTCCGGCAGCTCCCGTTAAGCAATGTCATAAAATTCCCAATACAAAATCTGTACTGAAAATGAATGCATGTCATGTAACACTTGAAGGGGGCTGGCTACAGAATAAAAATGTCACAAAAGAATAAAAACCAGTGTTGAAACACTGAGGTGGCTGAGCCCCCATTCATCTGTGTGTAATTACAGGAGCCTGTGGCAAGTGATGAATGTTTCTTGGTACTTGTTTTATGTTTCCCAGCCTCACTGATAGGAGGGCTCCAAACAATGGCAGTTTCTCATAGCTGCTCTTCTGAGTATCTTCACATGGCAGCTGTGAGGCCCGGAGCTGGGATGAAGTCCCTCTGAGTTCCTTTTCTGTTTTGGGCTGCTTCCATAGTGCTTTTAACACACTAACTTCTGCTTCGGCCATATTTTCTGCACCTCTAGACGCTCCGTGCGTGGTGGCATTGTGCTGCGACGGCTCTTGAACCCCAGCTGTGTCACCGCAACGTCTGAAACCCTGGTAAGAGATACGACTTTTCTGGACCCACCTTCTCATATGCTACTTTTAAAAAATGTGCTTACCTCATAGTTTTGTCATAGAAACTACGTGAGTCAATACAAGGGAATGTTAAGAACAGCTCCGGGGCCATAGAAAGTATTCAGAAATTGTAGCCAGTGTGACTCTGGACATGCCTTTTCTCGTGATTTCTTGTCTTTAGCAACATTCCTTCTCTATTTACTTCATTATTATAGTGCAAATGTACTTGCCTTTCTGGGACAACTCCCTCAAGCAGGGTTAACTATTCCCTGGCGTGCATCTCCACACCAATGATCCACCCCCATTGCTTTGTTACTCATTACTCATTTCCCCTCTTCCCAACTGATTACCAGATTACTGTTTGTTCTTACCCATATTTTCTCCTAACCAGAGGCTTTCAAACAGTGTTTGTTGAATGAATGAATGAATGAACAAGCCAATTAACAAATCAATCTTAGAACCATCTGTTTCCTACATATATAAGTTAACAGACTCCTTAGTGACGCTCAGAAAATGTAGAAAAATGCTCTCTGGGTATGGACTATCATGATGGAAGGATGAATTCAGTCCTTTTCATCAGCCACTACATGAAAGGGTCATCTGTGTTCTGACACAGTTTGGTTACTATGACTTTGCTAGGGCTGGAGCTAAGTCAGCACTGTTCCCTTGAAACATGTTTGGGATTCATTCATCAATGAAGTGATACTACCAAGGTGTAAATATGAAACGCTTCCCCAAAAGCTCGAGTGCGGAAGGCCTGGGTCCTAATACAGCTGTCATCAGAGCAGAGCGTTCGGGGAAGTGATCGGTTCAGGAGTGCTTGACTAACCTTTGGATGCAGCCCTAGCGTGATGACTTTTTGAAGAGGTGGGCCCACAGGACCCCATAGGGAGGTGGGCATTATAGGGTCAATGGAGATCTGTCCTGGAAAGACATGCCTCTTCCTTAGCCCTTTCTTTTTTCTTTCTCGGCCTCTATCAGGTGAGTGGTCTCCTCTGCTGTGTGCTCCTCTCAGCTCAGGCCTACATCAATGGAGCATACAGACCAGATGAAACCCCTGAGTTTTGCAGACCTTTTTTTTGCTTTATGTCAGTGGCTCAAAACCTTCCTAATGTAGCAACCTTTTAATACAGTTCTTCATGTTGTGATGACTGACACCCGACCATAAAATTATTTTTGTTGCTACTTCATAACTGTAATTTTGCTACTGTTACAAATCATGATGTAAATATCTGATATGCCTATGGTCTTAGGTGACCCCCGTGAAAGGGTCATTCAATCCCCAAAGGGGTCGTGACATACAGGTTGAGAACTGCTGCTTTATTTTTTTTCAGGGATACTCACAGTGATGAAACATTTGACTGAAACAGTTGGAAAATGCAAATAACAAAGAGAACAGTGTATATTTTGGAGAGCATGTACTACCATTTAGCCTTTCTGTGGCTGTCTGATTTAATTTCCAAACCTGTGATTCCTCTTTCCACACCAACATATAGCTCATTCTTGAACAAAAATGGTCCCATTCACAGGAGACTGGGTGAACGAACTAACCAGTTCACATACTGCTACAGCTGAATACACACTGAATTGTCACCTGTCTCAAATATATTGATCCAAAGCCATCCTGGATGGCAACACAGCTAGAAGAAAATTCCTTTAATCATCAATACCATATAATGGGAAAATCATAGTACTTTTGCCTGACCTTTTACTTGTTAACTAGTAGTACCTGCTATTCACATTTCTTTTCTTTGTATATGCATCTTTTTCTCCTCATTTTTTTCCCTAAAGGATTATACAGTATTTAAAAATAATTTGCTGATAAAAGACTCACAATGTTTGGGTTCTAGTCTCACTTTCATAGCTGGCTTTCATACCTCTGTTTTTACTTCATACTTCCTGGCCCATTAATAGCTAATCATTTATTCTTAGAACGTAATAATAAGACAAATGTTCTGTGAAGACGAAGTAGGTATCTGGAAGACTGCAACTAGAACATAGTGGTCCTCATTCATCTATGCAGAGCGTATTCAACACCTGCAATGGATACCTGAATCAGCAAGTAGTACTGAACTCTACATAAATAGTGTATCTTTTCCTGTGTATGTATATTTATAATAAAGGTGAATTTGTAAATTAGGCGTAGGAAAAGATCAACAGGAATCATAAAACAGTAAACTCAATAAGTACTGTAATCGAAGTTATGTATTTGTGGTCTCTTAAACAAAATATCTTACTGTACTTACCATTTAATTTAGGGGAAATGCTATAACCTTTATTTGGCATTACAAATCACCAATATCACAATTTCAGGCCATTATTAAATGAAACTGGAGTATTATGAACGTAAGCATGTTTGATCCTGGTAAATAAGACTGCTAGAAAGTGATTAATGGGCAGATAATTTATACAGCCTAGATATGCTAGATAAAGGGAAAGTTCACATCTCTGTAAGACAGGGTGGGATGATGTCAGATATATAACTCAGGACATTGCAAAACTTAAAACATAAATTGTTCATTTCTCGAAATTTTCATTTAATATTTTCAGATCTTAGTTGACCAAGGGTAACTGAAACCATAGGAAGTGAAACTGCAAATGGCTGGGAATGCAGAAAGGAGGGCACTGCCTTCAGCTGTTTTCACTAATTCTAAAAGTGCCCTTCTATGCAGGAAGAGAAAGCAATAGAGCCAAACAACGTCCCCAGGAGTTTGTAATAGTCTTGGCCTGAGTTTCTTGGTTATTCTGTTTCTCTACCTTATGCTCATTTCTAGAATGCCCAGATTGCCTTTCAATGCATTTTTCTCTATAAAGCCTTTAGTTTGTAAATATTTCCTTCTAAAGAGCACAGTATAAATTGTGATTTTGATCACTTAAAATATTTTGTCACTTCCAGAAATTAAGAAAAAAAATTTAAAGACTTTCTAGAGTTGAATGAAAATGAATAAACATCATATCCAAACTTATGGGACACTATGAAGGTGGTACTGAGAGGCAGCTTCATAGCATTACGTGCCTATATTAAAAATATAAGAGAGATCTCGTACTAGTGATATAGTAATACACACAGTGTGACTTTGCTGTTGGTGGTGCTTAAAATTTTTCGTGTGTCCAAAAGAAGTAGATAGTGAGAAATAATCATACTCAGGGATGAAATCAGCAAAATAGAATCAAACAAACAAAAGAAATACAAAGAATCAATGAAACAAAGAGTTGGTTCTTTAAGAAAATCAGTAAGAATGACAAACCCTTATACAAATTAACTGAATGGTGGAGAAAGAATACCCAAAATTAAAGGTGTCACAGGAGATATAGCAGATGTAAAGGGAGATGTACAGCAGACTCAGATGAAGTCTAGAGAGTCATAACGACATACTTTAAAAACCTGTTCTCCACCAAATAGGAAAATCTAAAAAAAAATGGATAATTTTCTTGATATGTATGACTAACCAAAATTAAATCAAGATCAGATAAACAATTTAAACAGACTTGTAACCATCAGTGAAATTAAAGCAGCTACTAAAAGTCTTCCAACTAAAGAAAAGCCCAGGGCCAAATGGTTTTAGTGCAAAGTTCTACCAGACATTCAGAGAAGAGGTAATGCCAATACTTCTCAAATTATTCTACAAAACTGAAACAGAAAGAACATTGCTCAATTCATTTTATGAAGCCACAGATGCCCTAATACCAAAACCACATGAATATCCGACAAAGAAAGAGAATTACAGACCAATTTCCCTCATGAACACAGATGCAGAAATTCTCAATACAATACTTGCAAACAGAATCCAATAACACATCAGAAAGAACATCCACCATGATCAAGTAGGCTTCATCCCAGAGATGCATGGATGGTTCAACGTATTTAAATTAGTAAATGTATTCCACCACAGAAATAAACTGAAACACAGAAACCACATTGTCATGTTATCAGATGCCAGAAAAGGCCTTTGACAAAACCCAAAAACCCCCTTCAAGATAAAAGCCCTGAGAGATTAGGGAACAAAAGATGGACCTCATCGTAATAAAGACAGCTTACAGCAAGCCTATGGCCAACATTAACATAAGTGGAGAGAAACTCAAAACAATTCCACTAAAATCAGGAACAGGACAAGTTTGCCCACTCTCTTCATATCTGTTCACTTTAGTACTTGAAGTCTTAGCTAGAGCAGTAAGACAACCGAAGGAGATCAAAGTGATACAAATTGGAAAGCGAGAAGTCAAAGTCACTTTATTTGCAGATGATTTGGTAGTATACATAGGCGACCTTAAAAATTCCAGTGGGAAACTGCTACAACTGATGAATACTTTTAGCAAAATAGCTGGGTACAAAGTTAACTCACAAAAGTTAGCTCCTAGATACAAGTGACAAATGGACTGAGAGAGAAATCAGGGAAACAATACCCTTCATAATAACCACAAATAATATATCTCGGGATAAATCTAACCAAGCAAGTCAAATGCTTGTATGATATGAGCTTCAAGCCATTGAAGAAAGAAACTGAAGAAGATACCAGAAGATGGAAAGATCTCTCATGCTCGTGGATTAGTACGATTAACATTGCAAAAATGGTCATCCAACAAAAAGCAATCTCCGGATTCATTGAACTCTCCATTAAAATTTTAACATAATTCTTCACAGATCTTCATAGACAATTTTCATGTTCATATGGTAGCACAAACACACCCAGGATTTCTAAAACCATCCTGAATAATATAAGAACTGTTTGAGGTTTCACCATCACCAATTTCAATTTGTACTACAGAGAGCTATAGTAACAAAAACAGCATGGTACTGGCACAAAAACAGGCATGTTGATCAGTGTAATTGAATTGAAGACATAAATCCACATACCTATCACTGAGGTTCAAATAGATTCTTTTAAAGTTAAAAAATCATGAATTCATTAAATTACTGATCATTTGAATTAATATTTCTTCAGTTAGTTAATGTTAATACCGTGGGAGGCACAAAGGATCATGAGTATTTTAAAAATAAAATGGACTTACTTCTTGACTGGTGATGAATGAGTTACTTATTAAATTTATTGCTCTTCCTTTTTTTCTCTAGCCAAAGAAGCAAGATTTGGAAATTCCTAAATTTAGGAAGATGGTTCTGAATGAGGAATCCCAAATCTAATCAGAGGAGTAGGCTAATTCCCTATTCATCGTGGACATAGACACAAGCATGTGGATACTAAAGACTACCAGTGGCAGTGTAGTGCAGTTCTGAGCTTTCTTGGGATCTTCTGGGGTACAATGATTCAAGACTGGTTCTGTCCTTTGAGAAAAAGTGGGGTGGGGCATAAAGTGTCTTTTGCCCCATAGTACTTACATGTGCCATGCCAGGGCCCAGCAAGGACAGGACAGGGTCTTAGGTGATGTGCCAGGTATATCCGGGGGAAGGACAATATCTTTGCTTTCAAGAATATGAGCTTGCTCTCATATAGCGAATCCTTGAGAGGGCTATTGGTTTATTTTTAAAAGCAAATTGCAAAATTGGGGAAGAGTAATTTCCGAGAGTTTATTTATCAATTGATTAAAATTCCATTCTGTGTCCATCCAGACCCTGCCCTCTCCTTGCTGGGCCCTGGCACAGCACATATGTGTGTTCGTGGTCAGGAGATACTTTGTGCCCCACCTCAGTTTCCCTCAAAGGAATGAACCATTCTCAAGAGGCTCAGTAATTCTCCATGAACTCAACAGGGCAGGGAATGAGGCCCTCCAATTTTGTTATGGCTTGCGGCAGCATCTCTCTCTGATTTTTCCAGACTTGGTGAAGACAGGGTTTTATTTCATGTGGTACAAATAAATCAGCAAGCCAGGAGTGGTTTTGTCAGTTTAGTACAGCATGATCGAAATTGGCCAGCGGGGAGCCCACAGTCAGAATTCTGACAGTCATTAAGTCATAGACAATTTAAAAGCACAGAACTAAAGGAAAACTCTGTGTTTCTGAAATCTTGCTTAAGGTAATTTTATAAACCTGAAGTACAAATATCAAAATATGTGACTTACACAGCAAGTGAGGTAATGTCAGTTTTCTATGAACATGAAACCTAGTAGTAAGGTTTGTTGCCCCATGAAGGAAGGAGTAAGGAGGTGAGGTGTTGCTGAGCCCTCTCCAGTGTTTTTGTCTCTGCTCAGCACTCCCTTTCCTCACTCCTGAACACTCAGTGTCTGGCTACAGCTCTAAGTGCCCGGCCTTCACCCTTGGTCACTAAAGATTTGCATGGTCGAAACAATCCTTCCTTCTTACTGCCTAGTGTCCAGGGCATATAGGTCCCTGCTTCCTGGAGAGAACTTTAGGAAAGTGTTATTCAATCCTTCTGCACGTAAGAGGAAAACAACCTAAAATGTAATCAATCAATCTTTCTTCCTTTCTTTTATTTGTCCTTTCTCTCCCCCCCTCCCCCCCCTTCTAGTCTGATTCTCACTCTGTTGCCATGGTTAGCCTGGAATTCACATCTGCCTCTGCCTTCCAAGTTCCAGGTGTGATATCACACCTAGCCTATTAAAAACAAAACAAAACAAAACAAAACAGGCTCTCTCACTACCACAAATTATGCCGGAGTTTTCTGGCATTTGGGGAAATGGCAAGGTTCAGCACACCCAAAGTATGACGGGTGAACCTCACTTTGAGAAAATCACCTTCATGTACATAACATACATACATTTAAAGGACACAGTACTTTAAAAGTTTTGTGTGTTCTGTGTTTTGTCTGCCTGTATAGCTGTGCACCATGTATGTTCGTGTTGCCTAAAGAGGCCAGAATAGGGTGTCATATTTCCCGGCACTGGAGTTATACATGTTTCTGAGCCATCATGTGGGTGCTGGGAACTGAAGCAGGATCCTCTGGAAGAGCAACAAATGCTCTTGATAGTGAGTCATCTCCTCCGCCTATGAAGTTCACAATTCTTGAAATAGCTCTAAACAACATAATTTTTGTCATCACATTGAAAATTAAAGGTAAAATGGGAGCTTCTTTTAAAAAATGATTTATTTATGTCATGGGCATTGGTATGAGGGTGTCAGATCCCCTTGAACTGGAGTTGCAGACAGTTGTGAATTACCATGTGGGTGCTGGGAATAGAATCTGAGGTCTCTGGAAGAGCAGCCAGTGCTCTCAACTACTGAGCCATCTTTCCAGCCCAGGAATTTTATTTTTTAATGCATCTGGTAGACCTTAGGTAATTTAATGACTCTTCTACTCATGACCATCCACTTTTAAAATACAGGAATATGTTTATCTTTCTGTGAAGTTTTATGTCATTTCCTTTCCTATAACAACTAATATCATTACAAATTTCATTATTTTGAGTTTAAAAGTTTATCATCTCATGATGGTATAAATAGAATATGTACAGAATATTATATATAAAATTTAAGATACTTCTGACTGTAAGGTGTTCAGTGTTTAAGGTTTTTTTTTTAGATTAAACTAAGACAATTAATAGTAGCGTATAATTGACCAGCTGCATAAATTGTTAGAAATTTGAATACATATTTATCAAGCAAAAAAAAAAAAAAAAAAAAAAAAAAACCTCTAGTGGGAGTTGTATCTCCTAGTAGGAGATTTAGCTTTTAAAAAGCTGCTCATACATCCATGAACAGCTATTGTTACCTGCCATAATAAACAGGATGTAGCCTTTAGATCATCGTTTTGTTCATGTGGTGTTAAGAAAAGTTATCCACATAAATTAATAGATGAAAATGGAAAAATTTTACTGTAAAAATATTCCACAGTCTTTTAGTCCACTTCATATTGCGAATATCATAAAAATCTAACAGGTAATTACAGAAAGTCATAAATTACCCAAATTATGAGCTTATCGGCTCACTGTCTGGTTGGGCGAGTAAGCCTTGACTGTGTGGCTGGGAAGGCATGAGGGCTCTCTACAACATTTCATGCAGAAGGGCAAAGAGAAGGGAAAGAGACATGTAGGGGTTGGACTTACAACGAATCCTTCCTATGATAACTAACTCACTCTCACAGGAGTGGAGTTAATTCACTAATGACGACAGAGTCCCCAAGGCCAGATCTCCTCTGGAAGGCACTACCTTCCAAAGACTGTATAAAACTGAATATTGATACGATTGTAATACCTGATACAATTAAGTTAAATCTCAACGCGATTTGGAGAAAGAATAAACATTTTAACTACAGCCATTCTGCTCTCATTTTCTGAATCATATAGTAGCATAGTTATCTACCATGAAATAATTGTTTCTCGGGATATTGCTTTACTAATTGGATTAAGCCTTCAGTTTGGGTGCAAATAATGATGGGGGATTGCATAACTAGCAAAATAATTCATTAGATGCCAGTAGAGTTACTTGCATTCTATTTCAATTTGGTCCTCGGTTTGTAGCAGGATAGTTTTTATGCCTTGGAGGACAGGAGACTGACATAAAGCACACTGGACTTGCAGGATAGCTTCTCTTTCTTGTGTGGTTTTCATAGCACTATATAGGCAAGGAATTTTGTGGAGGCAGAGGGTTAATGTCAGGAGAAGCTTGTTATTTCTTTGCTGTTCTAGGTTTTATCCTTCAGAGGGACACTAACAATTGAACATACTCAAATCATAAAGTACCTGAAAGTTAGGCTTTTCAAATTAAAGACTACTTTGTCGGGACTAGGAAAGCCAGGGAATAACAAAGTTTGACACATAGCCTGCAAAGATATATTGAGATTATTCAGTGTCCCATCAAGGAGCAAAACTGAGATAAGTGAGTCCATCAGAGGAAAACATTTCAACAACTATCACTGCCTCGTGACCTAGAGTAGCCATCTGACACACAGAGCCAGCCTACTCCCTCAACCACCAGCAACGATCAACTGGAGAAAACCATTTTCTTCCAGTGATGTTTGATGTTTTTTATCATGCAGTAGAGGACAGTAAATGTTCTCCTTCTCAATTTTGAGAACCCAAGTGTTTAGCCTGGAGAAAGCAGACATGTCCTCCGGCCTTCAAATTCACCAGCAAGAGTAAAGCAGCATTAAGACAGAACAGTAATGTTTCCCACTCATAAATTCGTCCCTAGCTACCTTACATAGCGAAACATTATTGGATCCCTGTGTCTAGCACTCAGTGGCTTTGCATGGATTAACCACACTCCCCTATCTAATCTCTCTTGTGGCCATGGGTTTGCAGTTTACAACTGTGGGTTTGGGAACACTGTTTGTGGCTAAAGCACAGAACTAAGCCAGGCAGCACACTTGAAGATCAAAGCAAGGAACTTGGCTGTACTCTGTCAGTTCTCGAGGCAAACTAGCTAACCACATATGCTTCTCGTATTTCAATTAATCTCAATCCAGAGAGACAGAATGACATTTATGCTACACTTGAGTCAAAGACTCACAGTAGCCAAGCATTTAGCTGTGTGGCCATGTATCTGAATGATAATCAATTCTGGAAAATTGTAGTTTGGGGTCATCTTGAAAAATTGCCAGTCTCTGGGCTGACAGTTGCCCGCTGTGGGTTGTCATTTGTCTGCATCTGCTCCAGCCGTGAGAATGCATGCATGCATTTGTTCTGAAGTTTAAAATGCTTTCTCCGTAATGATGTCACTTGGCCTCATCAAAAATGTCACTGCATCAGTCCTGAACATTTCACCCTCACATCATCTTCCTGCTTTCCAAATGATAACTGATTCAGCCAGTTCCTTTCAGGTTCAAAGTTTAGGCATCGTGAATAAAGATTATGTACAGCAAACTTTAATATAAGTGGGTTCCTTATTTAACTCTTAATACATTTTATTTTAATTGATATAAACTTTAATTTATGTATAAATAATACTTTTACAAAATAACATATGCTCATTTAAAAATCAAATAAAAAAAAAAGAAATAAAGCTGAAAGAGAGGCATTGTGGGGGACCTGGGAAGAATTGGAGTGGGCGAGGGTGAATATAATTAAAATTGATTATAAGTCTATATGAAATTCTCAAAGAATAAATGAAAATATATTATTAAATAAGACAAAATATAAGTCCTCTTTCTTCTCCATTGCTGTAATTCCACTCCTCAGAAATATCATGTAGCTCTTAGAAAACAATATTCGTCCTTTCACATCTCACAAATATAAAAAGATTTGCTTTATTACATGTTATGTATCCTAAAGTGAACTTCAGATTTAAACAGTATTTTAAAGTCATCAGAGCTTGCTAAGAAAGCAGTGGACTCCACGTGAAAACTCCTATCCTTGACGCTTTGAAGCAGTCACTTAAAAACCTTTGGCTATTTGTCTTCATGTTTGCATTATTAGCAATTGGTAGTATGATTGCACTTCTGTCCTACTGTCTAGGGTTAAATATTATTGATGGACTCCATCTCCATGTGTGTATGGTGTACATATATGCATACACACATTCCTCATCTATATGCATAGCTTGTCTTCACATGGCATACATGCTTTATGTTAGTCATTTATTTAGGCAGAATTTGGGGTATCAAACTATGATTGCTGGTTATCTGTCCATTTGAATATTCACTACGTTTTGCATAGGATTCTCTGAGTTGCATGTTTTCCACTGGGTAACAAATGAAACATTAAATAAAACCTTAAGATGAACAGCTAAACTGTGTGAAACTTCCTTTAGCATGCTTTCTATACACCTCAACAATAGCAGAAACAGAATACCTTAATGAATCAGGATCCCTCGAAACTTGTGAAACACAGTTATATTCTGTGAAGCCCTTTATGAAAGCTCCTATTGAGCTCAGAGGGCTAGAAATTGAAGTTATAGTGACCCTAACAGACAGAATTCTCACCCATCTATCTCTAACAGGTATCCACAAGTAGTTGAAATCTGTTTATATTTCTTTGTCTCCACCCTTTCTCATGTCCTCTCTGATCTGTAGCTAGCAAATCCAGGGTGCAGAATAATATGTATTTTCAGCCCATGTTTTTTAATCTTTCCAGCCACTTTCATTTTCCTTCTATATAAGTAGCTTCTTTTGTTGTTGTGGCTTGCTTTGACACCACCTCTAAATCAACAGTGTTACTGATCAGCAGAATTGGAGTAGCCTGGGGAGAGAATGGAAAGCCGCTCATTGTAAAACAGAGGTCAAACCTAGCAACCCAATTCTCCTCAAGAGGGATTTGGCTTCTGTGCATGTGATACTAAGAAATGTGGCAACACCTTTTACTCACTGATTTTTTTTTTTAAAAACCGTGAACCACAAGAGAATTCCAATAATGGGTGAAGTGAGATTCAGATGTCGTGATCTGCCACTAGCTATGTGTTTGAATTTCCTTTTAGACCCGTATGCTATCCACTTACATAAAATATGTGAGTGAAAATAGAAACATGGATCTCATATGTATCTGATGACAGCCTATCTTTTCATTTCTAAAATACTGCTTCTGTACTTGTCTCCCTCTTAAACAGTTTTCTACGTGCATATGTACATGTTGCTTGATTGAAATGTACCTTTTCTGGTTTTTAGTTACTTACACAACATATTTAGAATATCACAGAATCAATAGCATCTGGACTGATGACCCAGTTTGTAGCTCTCTAAGCATATGTCTAAGTCCGACTCCATTCCTACGTTCAGCACCTGCATTGCGGTTAAAGGTGTAAATTTCAATGGTACACAAAGAGCATGAAGAGATACTTGTGCAACACTGGCTGTATTGTGGTTTCTGTTTAAAGGATTTCATAAGGGAAAGCCATTTCAGTAACCCATGGTTGCAAAGGTTCACAATTTGGTTGCTAGAGTGGAAAGCATATTCACAGTAATGAAATTCTAGGCTCTTCGTGGTCTGTTTTGGTCATCTTTGCACACATTATGGTTTATACTAGCTTGAACTCAATTGTTATTTGGGGAACAAATTAATCACTATTAAATAAGGTCAGGAATAATTTATCAATTCCCTTCTCTGTCGGAGCACTAAGGTATATAGATTCCTAAATATCAAATGCAATGGGCATGTGTCAATCTTGTTGGTCTGCTCTGTAGCCTTTTAATGTCAATACCATTTCAACCTCACTGATAATCACTCTGGTCAGAGCCTCTTCTTGTATCCCAAATTGGTTTCTGTTACCTTCTCAGGCTTCACGGGACTGCTTGCTCTTCTCCTTAAATGCAAACGTCCACCAGAGTTCCCTCACAGCCTTCACCTTTTCTGTTCTAAATGCCTTCCTGGACCTTCTCGTCCAAAATCAGTATCACTTGTAGATTGCAGGCAGCACCTGAGAAAATCCAAAGGGAAAGTGTGCACAGGACAGGACGTTTTCTTCCCAGTGAGAGCTCAGAGTTAGGCCACTCTGAGCTGTTGTGATGGCTCGAGGATGGTGGCTGAGGTCTGTTGTCCTATTTGTGGTCGGTCAGTGACTGCTGTTGCTTTCTGGGACTTGTCTGCAAGTACCCCAGCATCAGGAACACAGGAAAAGGATGAGCTAGCTGACCTTAGAATCTCTACTCAATAGTATATCTTCTGCTCATATAGCTATACGTCTCTGCAAAAGAGACTTAGAAATATTGTTTAGTTTTTTTAAGTAGTTTTCCAACAAGTGCTCCAATATTTGTATTCTGATGATGTCAAACTGTTGCTTTTATCCCCAGATGTCTCATGGATTTGAACTCATTCAAACAGATGTCCGCTGGACATAGTGCTCCAAAGTCACAGATAGCTCTTAAACTCACAAGGTACATCCCTAAGCATCTCCATCTCATTGTCTGTTTCTTTCTCTCATCACCTCACCGCAATTCTTTAAGCCTTCTGCATCTATTTTATACCTACTGTATGCCAGAGCCCAGTCTAGAGGTCACTTTACAGCTATGCTGCACGAGACACACTGCCTACCTAAAGAAATCTCCAGGCGGATGATGAGTGTCTGTGAGAACACTTTGGGAAGGGCACCCTCAACCCCTGGCCATATTGAATGCTCTTTCCCCCAGAGTTGTTCTCAGCTGAAGAGAGCTGAGGTGCCTGCAGCCACCTTCAGCAGCCAGTGGCTTTAGTAGGAATGTAAGTACATCTCCCTTGACTTAATGTACAACTAAGAGAAAGGGTTGACCTAGACCAGCATCACTTGAGACCTAAGAAATTGTAGCTTGATTCCTTTTTTGTTCAGCTTGTTTGTTTTTCTTTTTGGCAGAGCTGGGGGTCAAACTTTGTCATGCTAGACCAGCACTCTACCACCGAGCTTTACCTCCAGCCTCTCTGTTCAGCCTTTTCTCACTCACCCACAGTGGGGCCTCTGAAAAGGAGTGGCAGAGAGTACCCTAAAGGCAAAACTCCACACAAGACTGTAGTCACCAGAAAACCTGTTACACAAGGGGGTCCTAGATATGGCACTAGAAAGTGAGGGTAATTCTCATTCTCCAATGTGACAGTGAGCAGTGTCTCCTAATGGTGCCAGAATTTTCACTGGTAAGGGTCGGGGGAAGAGGTAGAATGGATGGTATAAATGTGTTGCAGTGGATACATTGTAGTACTAAATTGAGCAGCTATGGAGAAAGTGGACAACCTTGTCTTGTTCCTGATGTTGGTGGAATTGCTTTGAGTTTCTCTCCACTTGTGCTAATGTTGGCTATAGGCTTGCTGTAAGCCGTCTTTATTATGTTGAGGCATGTGCCTTGTACCCTAATTTCTCAGGACTTTTATCATGACGGGGTGTTGAGTTTTGTCAAATACCTTTTGTGCCATCCGATGAGACGACAATGTGGTTTTTGTGTTGAAGTGCACTTTCAGTTTTATTTATATTGTGGGATACATTTACTGATTTAGATAGGTTGAACCATCCTCAAATCTCTGGGATGAAGCCTACGAGGTCATGGTGGATGCTCTTTTTGATGTGTTCTTGGATTCTGTTTGCAAGTATTGTATTGAGAATTTTTGCATCTGTGTTCATGAGGGAAGTTGATCTACAGTTTTCTTTCTTTGTTGGATCTCTTTGGATATCAGATCTTTATGGGTGGCCTCATAAAATGAATTGAGCAATGTTCCTTCTGTTTCTACTTTGTGGAATAATTTGAAGAGTACTGGTAGTAGCTCCTCGATGAAAATCTGGTAGAATTCTAAACTAAAACCATCTGGCCCTGAGGTTTTTTGGTTGATAGATTTTTGTTTTTGTTTTTCAAGATAGTGTTTCTCTGTTGTAACTTCGGCTGTCCTAGAACCCACTCTGTAGACCAGGCTGGCCTCAAACTCACAGAGATCCTCCTCCCTCTGTCTCCCGAGTGTTGGGATTGAATGCGTGTGCCACCAGCACCGGGTTTGGTTGAGAGATTTTTAATGATTGCTTCTATTTCATTGAGGGTTATAGGTATGTTTAGATTGCTTATCTGATCTTGATTTAACTTTGGTAAGTGATACATTTTGAGGAAATTTTCCATTTATGTATAGATTTTCCAATTTGGTAGAGGGCAAGTTTTAAAAGTATATCTTTATGACTCTGTCTGTTATGTTCACCTTTTATCTCTGTTTTGTTAGTTTGTCTTTTAGTTAATTTGGATAAGGGTTTGTCAATATTACTGATTTTCTCAAAGAACCAACTATTTGTTTCCTTGATTCTTTCTGCTGTTTCATTTGTTTGTATTTTATTGATTCCATCCCTTAGTTTGATTATTTCTCACCACATACTCCTTCTGGGTGTGATTTCCTCTTTTGGTTCTGGAGCACTCAGGTATGCTATTAAGTTACTAGTATAAGATCTCTCCATTTTTTTTTTTTAATGTAGGCAGTAAGTGTTATGAACTTGAGTCAGAGAACCACCTTCATGTGTCACATAAATTTCAATGTTTTGTTTATTCATGTTCATCCGATTCTATACAGTCTTTCATTTCTTTCTTAATTTCTGTCTTGAATCATTTTTCATTCAGTAGTGAGTTGTTCATTCTCCATGACTTTGTAAGATTTTTGTTGTCTTTGCGGTTGTTCACATCCAGTTTTCATCTCTTGAGGTCCAATAGGATGTTGGGCTTTATCTTAGTTTTCTTGTATCTACTGAAACTTGCTTTGTGTCTGACTATGTAGACAATTTTGGAGAAAATTTCTTGAGGTACTGAGCAGAAGGTATATTATTTTGTGTCTGGGTGAAATATTTTATCAATTTCTGTTAGGTCCATTTGGTTTATAATATCAGTTAGTTCCTCCAGCATTTCTCTGTGGTTCTCATGGAATCTCCTTCTGAACTCTTGAAATTTAAAAATGGAGCATTATAAAAAGAAAACACTAGTATCTATAATTTTAGAGTGGGATGTGTTGTAGATCTTTTACCCTCTACTAGTCTCTGACATAGCCCAAACTAGACTTAAGGCTTCCAAAATTGGCTCTGATAAAGGAACCATAAGGTTAAAAATTATTCATACATGTATGTACACACAGTAGTACACATGTTGAGGTCAGAATGCAACTTTAAGGAATCTCTTCTCTCCTTTCACCATGTAGGATCCAGAGATTTATTTCAGGCATCTGTTTGAAGGTCAGTTCCCTTAACCACTGACCATCTCATCATCTCACAAGCCGAAGGTCCACAAATTTTGCTTGGCCTAATGCTAAGGAGGAGCAGTGATGATCAACTGGGTAGAAAAATGAAAGAACTGGGAGGAATAGAGTATGTGTTCTACTGAGCTCTTTGGGATGACTGAAAATGCCATTTACAAATGTGTTCCATCATTAATTAATTTAGGCAACATTCAAGTGTCTGTTCTGAGGCAGGCCTAGTCTAGTTTCCAGATGGAAAATTCCTGACTAGATTTTCAGTCATTTACACTGAATTTTTTGCTCTTTTCTTTGATAAAATTAAAAAACCCAAACTCAAACCAAATAGATCAGGAACTTTGTATAGCATTTCTATCTACTAACTGGCCTATTCCCATTCCCTTGTACTCAATTAAATTAGTACTTCCTTTTCAACCCAGTACTAGGTGCTAACAATACTAGAATGACAGAAGGGTTCTTGTATCAAGGAATACTATCATTTTTATTCCTACCATGCCTCTATGATATACAGGTTACTGTATTGTTTTGTAAAATGGATGAATTATCAGGCCATGAAATATCTTATGTTCAGAATGTGACAGGGCCAGAACTGAGAACAAGTCCTTAGGTTGCTGATACTATTCATTTGTCCTATGCCCAAGAGGCATTCAAACACAAGGGATTATCAGACTTCTTATGATTGTATATATTTCTGGTATTAATTAAAGGAACAACAGCTTTGCCTATTTCAATAACTAGGAATCTAAGACATAGTGCTACCCAATGCTAATGTAGCTCCTTACCTAAAGTGAAACCATTAGAGATTTTTGTAGACAGACATGGGAAACCATAGCTTGTAGGAAAGACTGGAGACAATGACCTGGATAATTTTTCTTGTCATTCTAAAAAGATACTGAATATAAGGAACATCACACTAGAAGACTAGAAGATGATGTCTGTCTCAATACATAGCATGTGGCTTCTAGCCACAAATTACACACGGAGGGGAATAAGACTAAAGAAAAACAGAGGATTAAGATGAGCCCAGTCACATGCCTAATGATATGTAACATGTGCCAGAGGGCTCAAGGAGAGACAGCATGACACTGTGTGCCGGGTAGAGCTGGGCATCTGTCAGAAAACAGCAAGTAAAGGTCAGAGCTCATCGTGGTTTCTGGATTATATACAACTTTACAGTGTACGGTGATTATATACAACTTGATTTCAAGTTGGAGAGTGAGAGAGGAGGGAAGGGAGAGGGAAAGGGAGAGGGAGAGGGAGAGGAGAGGAGAGGGAGGAGAGGGAGAGGAGAGGAGAGGGAGAGGGAGAGGGAGAGGGAGACTCCTATAATGAAATGGCATTTCATTATAAACACTAGAACGGAGTCTCTGTATTCTCTGGGAACTGAATGTTCCAAGTTACAATAAATAATCTCTGCAGAAAAATGAGCTACCTGTGTATGTGTGTGCATGACTTTCCAGGATTGCTGCGATTAAAAATGTAGATTGATAGTTCAAATTCAGAGTCCATTAGATATCAGTCCTTAGTCTGACTTTCTGAAAACAGCTGAAATTCTCTTTGATGTCTACAGTGTACACTTTCTTTGACATCCATGTAGAAAGGACAGAACATTGAATGTTCTGCAGGAAAACAATGTTGGTTCAGATTGACCACGAAACAACAAGCAACATTACCTCCATTTTCCTGAATTAATTAAGAGAATTAGGGACCAGGAGAAGTCGAGTGGACAGAATGAGAAGGCCAGGTGTTAACAGATACACAGTTATCCTTTCTCTAGGTGGTATGAGTAAGAGTCCCCACCATCTGATGGGTGAGGCAGTGCAGGTACTGCTACTCAGCAGAGTAATTCATACTCTGATTTTCCTTACAAAGAAAATTGTAATTATGTACTGTGGCTGATTCTCCTGACTAAAGTAACCAAATAACCACAAGCTTTGCCTTTCTCTTTTTGTGTAGGGGAGACAACCATCTGAAAAATAAGTAAAAGCGGTAGTGTTAATTGCAGCATGATTTAAAAAGAGCTTAAAGAATAACAAACCCCAGGAACGAATGCTGTGGAAGCTGTTAGTCAAGTTGTTTCCATACAGTACCATTACAGAAATGTGCCCAGTGTTCCCTGAGTGTTTATTTAGTTTGATTGAAATCGAGATTAGGTACTGAGCAGATGGAGCCCATTTGAAACTGTTTGGCAGGCTTGCCTGTTCCACTGAGGAAATGGAGACGGTGAGTGGAGGCAGCAGAGGAAGGAGGCTTGGCAGAGGGAACCATGTATAGACCAAGCAGACATTTTCTCCAAATCCTTGTCTTTTATTCATTTGAATTAGAACCTAGAACTGGTTTATAAGACATCAGAATCAATAATGTGTTTTCCTTATTCTGGTAGCACAGTAAAAAAAAAAAAAAAGCAGACAAACAAAGATATACCATAAGAATGTCAGGGTTAAGGATAGCCTTAATTTAGGTTACAAAGACCCATAAACCAGCTGTTCTTAACCTGTGGGTCATGACCCCTATGGAGTCAAATGACCTTTTCTCAGGGTCATCTATGACCATCTGCATATCAGATATTTATATTATGATTCAAAACAGTAGTAAAATTACAGTTATGAAGCAGCAACAAAAATAATTTTATGGTTGTGGGGGGGGGGGGTCACCACAACATGAGAAACTGTATTAAAGGGTCACAGCATTAGGAAGGTTGAGAACCACTGCTCTAAACAACATCTGATTCTTTTCACTAGAATTGAGTCCACGTGTGACATCTTTCCTTTTTTCCCAATGTCCTCACTCTGTAATTCTAGGCAGAAAACAAAACAAAACAAAACCCAAGTTCACACTCTTTGGTTTATACACTTAGGTACAACCTATAGATGAGAATATTTTTTCTGGAACTTGATATGGTCCAATAGAGCAGCTCCGAACAGAATAGATAGAACTGAGCACTTGAACTGTGTTCAGACATTTTTGTTGTTGTAATCAAACAAAGCATAATAAAGAAGAAAGTTCTAGGATAACGGAAAAACATTAGCAAGCTTCAGTGCAGTATAGTAAGTAAGAAGTGAGCATAGAGTCGTATTTCTCAACTATAAGAACTTGACAGATAGGGAACCAGTAAACAGACAGGGAAGAATCACTGAATAATGCCCTGCTCCAAGACTGGACAGCTGTTTCTGATCACTGCCTTAGTCCTTTGTGTTACTGCAACAAAATATCAGGAACACAAATATGTTTCCAAGGGCGTTAAAGTTCCCTTCCCTTTATGAAACCACAGTGACAAAGACATGTCCCATTTTTAATATCCTTACTTAGCAAAACTAAAAAATTGATAACACATCTCTTTATTAGTTACTTTTCTCTTTGCTGTGACAACTGCCAGAGAAAAGCAATTTAAGGAAGGAAAAGTTTGTTTGGGCTCACAGTTGGAGACCGAAGTCTGCCACAGCAGCAGGAACTTGAGGCAGCTGGACATAGTGTCCACAGTCTGGCAGCAGAGATAGCTGGATGCCAGGGAGCGCGACTCACCTTCTCATTTGTATGCAGTCCTGGACTCAGGAGCCCACATTTAGAGTGGGTCTTCCTACCTCAATCAGCACCCTCTAGAATTACCTCATAGACATGTCCAGAGGTTTGTCTGGAAGGTGATTGTAGATTCTGTAAGGATGACTGTCATCATTAATCATCACAATCTCATACTTATTCAAATTACTACTGGACAATAAAACAAAGAATCTGTGGACCTCTACATTCATTTACTATTTGGCTTACAAAGGAGTGCATTGAACCCTGAGGATGCTGAATGACTTTCCCAGACTCACCTTATTCCCTGAGCAACAATTAAAATTTACCTAGTCTTGCCTACATCCCTGTCTATACTACACCAATTATTTCTCCGAAATTTAACTGGCCAACCTAGAGCATACAGAATACTCACACAGGCATAAGCCAGTGTTTTCAAGCTCAATTTCCCATTGTTACTCAGAGCACCCTGAGTGTTAAAGAGGTGTGAGACTACTTTTTCAAAGGATGTAAGAACTGTACAAGTTGGGAATTTTGGGGTCTTATTTCATCAACAAGTTGTAGAGATTTCAATAACACATGCTTGGAAGAGGAGGTACAATCACCTTCTTGAATGCTGTCAAAAACACCTATGTGTTTATATTAGATTCTGTATTAAGGATAGGCCGATTACACAGTATTGACCCCTCTCTTAGGGATGTTGCTTTGTGCTACCCTGGAGTCTACAATGTTTTATTATGACCACTGGTTTTTTTTTTTTTTAATGACAATTTTTTGCATAGCTTCTAAATTGGTTTCATGGTTGTGAGCTGGCTTGGTTGAGTTTACCAAAATACCAACTGAACATGAATGATGGGGCTTTGACCAAATTTGGTTGTTTACCAAACCCAACTGTTAGGTAGAACTGAACGTTTTGAAAGCTCAGTGTTTGTTTCTCATCTGTTTTCTACCTGTTGCTTTGTCTCTATTCAGATCCTATTGGGATTCCATTACTGAGAAATATGTTTCTAGACCTTCTTTTCTTTTGCTTCACTAACAATTTTCTTCTGTCTGGGAACAGTTTTCTCTTTACTGGAATGTAATTTCACTACACAGAAGCAAAGGGTTGGAAACAGGAATTCATGCACTGTGTTCAGCAGCTCTGTGTGTGTGTGTGTGTGTGTGTGTGTGTGTGTGTATGTGTGTATGTGTTGACTGTGACTTCTGTATTGGTCAGTGCCTTTTTCTCACTTTTCTTATTCTAGTAAGTTCTACTGATCAGGACGTACTGTAACATGGACTTTCTAAATTTTGTTACATATGTAATAATCAGACCATTTTTTTTCAGATTGTTTCTGGGTTCACAGCAAAAATAAGGATAAGACTCAGAAAATGTATATACACTGTTCTCACATATACATCATCCCTCATTACCATTATCCTCCACTGAAGTAGCACAGCACAGGGATGACGCTACACTGACATTTTATTATTATTCAGATGCCATAGTTTACCTGAGTGTTTCTACTTATTGTGCAGTCTGTAGATTTGGACAAATGTACAGTGATGGATATCCACTCATGACAGCGTCCTGTATTCTCTGCCTACTCATCCTTCACCATTAGCCCTCATGACCACTGATCTTTCTTATTGTATCCAAAGATAGAGACTATTCAGGGCCACACAGCTGGAATCAAGTAGTATGCAGCCTTTCTGTTTGGCTTTTTTTTCACGTAGTAATATGCATTCAGATGTCCTCTGTACCTTTCCATTGCTTGGCAGCTCACTTTTCCTTACGGATAACATTCAGGATGTAAGACAGCTTCTTTCTGAGGAAGTAATCAAGATGGCTTTTGGTATGTGGATGGTAGAGCACAGTTTTGGATAAAACAAGTAAGGAACATAGTTGCTGGCTTGTATGGCTAGTGTATGTTTAGTATTATAAGAAATCATCGGGATATCTTCTAAAGTGATTGTGCCATTTCTTCATCAATTTTTGCTACCTAGAATTACCACGTGGGGGTTGTGTGAGAAATAGGAACTTTATTCTAGTTTGGGGGCACTTTTCTTGAGAAAAGGAAATGTGGAATATGCAATTCAGCTGTATTTCAAATTAAGAAGAGTAAAACTGATTTTTAGATACAAAATGAGAACGTCAGTGCACAATGTGACTAATGCGAACAGGGTTAAGGTTATCAGAGCTAAAGATTAGCATTGCCCTAAAACCTCTGAGGAGACCAATGGAAGTCCAAGTCATTCAGAAGGTGCCAAGAAGAGAAGGAAGGGAAGAAAATGAGCTATAGAAATGAAGTACCATTGAGTACCAGTCCTATTATGCTAGATCTTACTTGTGAGCTTCTGGGTAAATACCATCTATTTCCCTGCCCCTTGAAATTAAAAAATTCATAGGCCAAACTCTCCAAGGACTGACTACCCCTCCTGGTGAATGTCAATCTCAGGCTTTATGTGACTTGAGCCAGAAAAATGTAATCTCCCAGAGCACTTGCTGCAAATACAATGAAATCAGGGGAACATCTTGATCTTCTTTGCAATTAATGCTTTCAGAGAGACCTTAAGAGTCCAATGTAAATGTGGATATAGAAATATCTCGTAGATTTCAGATACTCCTTAGAGAACACAAGACCATAATACAACACATAGATTATACTATACCATTAGTAGAGTCTTATTCCTTGTAAAATGTGCTATTTTGCCCTGTATTGTTTCAAGTTTTATAATCTCTTCAGAATCCCAGAGTGGTTAAATGTAAATGGCTTACAGAATACAGGCAGCATGCTCATGTCTAGAGTATCGGCTGACTGTAGAAAGCTCTGTCCAGATATAGCTATGGGACTGCTGGGTACCTTGCTTTATGATTGTAAGTGATCCACTTATGACACTGAACAACCACTTTAGGCACTGAAGTCCCAAATTCAAATTGTGAGCAAATGAACAGAGATAATTTGGAAGGGGAGCAGAAAAAGAAGTGGCGGAAAGAAGAAAGGGAAAAAGGAAGAAAAGAGAAAGAAAGAAGAAACAGAGAACAGAAGAAATTAAGAGGGAGAGAAGAAAAGGAGGGAGAGAAAGGAGATAAGGGACAGAGACAAAGCAGATGTTATAAATGGTCAGAAGACAAGAAATATTTTCAATAATTATTTTGAGGACTGTTCAACAAAATCATCCATGGTGATTACTTTTGTGTGTCCATGTGAGCAAAGGAATGCCTAGATAGCCACTGATGTTATGTTTGGAAGTGTTTGTGAGTAATCTTTAGAAGAAATTAGCATTTGATCAGTATAAAAAGGATTTTTTTATTCATTTAATTAACTTATTTATTTTTGGTCAGCATGACAAAAACTAACATCATCTGGGAAGAGGAACCCTCAACTGAGGAACTGTCTTCATCAGATTAGCCTGTGGTCATGTCTGTGGGGGCATTTTCTTGATTAATGGTTATGAGGGAGAACACAGCTCACTGGGGGCAGTGTAACCCCTGCTCACTGGGTCCTGCTTGTATAAGAAAGCAGGCTGGACAGGCCATGGGGAGCAAGTGCCAGTAAGCAGTGATCCTCCATGGTCTCTGATTTAGTTCCTGCCTCCTGGTGCCCACCTTAAGCTCCTGCCTTGGCTTTCCCTGGTGATGGACTGTAATCTATATCCCAAATAAATGTTTTCCTCCCCAACTTCCTTTTGGTCATGATGCTTTACCACAGCAACAGGAAGTAAAAAAAGACACCTTCACAGGTGGGCTGTCACCTTCTAATCCTCTGTAGACGTGTATGGAATTAAAAGGCACAAAACAGTCAAGTCCATTCTTCTCTGTTTCTCTGTCATTCTTTCCTTGAACTGAAATGTCTACCTTTTCCTATTCTTGAACATCAACGGTCCTGGTTTGTGAGTCATCAGACCCATTCATTTACTGAGAAGCCCTCTTGGTCTTTCAGAGCTTTATACTCAGATAGAAATGTACCAGTTCTCCCAGTTCTCAACTTGCAGATGGCAGACCATGTGACTTCTTAGCCTTCAGAATTTCATAAGTCAATTCCTGTAACGAATCTTCTCTTACACACGTCTCTGTCTGTTTTTTTGGTTCTGTCTCTCCAGAAAACCTTGACTAATAAACTATGCTGCCAATTCCCTTCTTTAGACAACTGCACATAGTTATGTGTCCAACAAATATTTACTGAGTATCTATCATGCACATGTCTAAGGATACAAAGATTTATCAGTTCAATCACAGGATGTGCCCTTGAGCATGGCCCCAGAATAATCTCTTTATAAAGTCAGTACTGAATTCTGTCACAGTAGGTAAAAGAAAAGTGTTGATTACAGTTACCAGTTAAAATAAAAAATTACGGTATAAGGACAACAATAATCAAACAGCACTTTGAAATCTTTCAAGCCTAGAAATTTTTTTTCATTTATTTCTAAATCTACGTTGAAATACAGTCTTTCCACATTTTTTAAATCAATTACTACTTTGACAGGCAGTAATGAAGAAGCTCATTTGACCTTCCTTTGGCTGCTTTCAGCTTTATTATTAGTATTTCTCTTGTTACATACAATATATTTCAATTTAAAGACAATCACTAGATACAGTAATGCTCCATTGCCTGATTTGATCTTAGTCCAAAACTGGAAACTACAGGCTAGTTTCATTTCTTGTTGAAGGACACGGTATTCAACCATTCCTGCTTGTGAGTTGTGTGTGTGGGGGGGTGATTTTCTCAGCTTAGATAAACAAAACCACACTAGGACACAGATACAGAAAGCCCAGGGGTAAGGGTGCAAAAGTGAAGCACAAGGGCACATGGAACAAAACATGAAAAGTAAACACAACAAAGATGATGAGCCTGCTGTAAGGGAGCCCAACTCACCGAGCACATCTGGAGTGTGATGCTGCAGAAATGACCCACGGCCTAAGCTGTTTTTGCAAATGATCTCCGTTGTCCCTCACCTTCTGCTCTATAGGTGACACAACACATATTTGCATGCATAGATATGGGTCCCACTGCCAGGCTTTTCTCTGCAGCTTCCTTGTGACAATTCTTTCTGTCCTAACAGAAGCAGCTTCACTTTCTGGAACTGCAGTAAAATTCTCTAGGCAGTGGAGAGGCAGCTCCATTGCCTTGAGACCACATTGCTATACCACTCTGGAAACTCAGCGGGCCTGAGGACCTTGGCTACACATCTCTTTCATCACATCTTCAGGTAATTTGCTCTGGCATTGGAAACAGTGGGGGATGGCTCCAACACAAGACTACCGACACTAATGTAACTTGCTTCCTTCATCAAGGAACCTTGGATTAGCTGATGACCTTTTTTGTCAAGCCAGCATTTCATCTGGGCTGAGTTACTAAGGAAAAGAGACTGAGGAGTAAGCATTATTACTGTCCATGCTATGCTTTCCGACTAGTGACTCACAGCTACCAATGTCCAACACTACTAGATGCTCAGTACATACAAAGACCAACAACCCTTCTTTAGAATTTCCCTTCCCCAGCACCAACCCTGGGCTTACAGGAAGCTGATAGACTTTAAAAAAACTAGTGGGTGTTCTACAGATTGGATGGAAGTAATAATGTTAAATCTGAACTGTCTTAGCTACTGTTTGATTGCTATGAAGAGAAACCAAGGCAACATTTACAAAGGAATGCCTTTAATTGGGGGCTTACTTACAGTTTAGAGGGTTAGTCCATGATCATTAAGACAAAAAGTAGAAAGGCATGGTGCTGGAGCAATAGTTGAGATCTTTACACCCTGATCTGTAGGTAGAAAGAGAGTGACTGGGCCCGGCATGGGCTTTTGAATCCTCCTCCAACAAAGCTATACTTGCTCCTACAAGGCCACACCTCCTCTAACAAGGCCACACCTCCTTCAACAAGACCACACATCTCCTAATCCTTCCCAAACAGTTTTACTAACTGAGGATCAAGCATTCAAACATACTAGTCTGTGTGGGCCATTATCATTGAAACCATCACAAGTACCAAAGTGATTTTCTGGATTTATCTCATCTATGCCAATAGCTCCAGGCACCACCGTAGACACATGTAGCCCATGCTGTACTGCTTCACCTCGGATGTCTTTCCCAAGCACTCAGCCATATTTCCACCTAACCACTAGATAGTGTTCGGTGGGTATCCATACCTCAAATCGTTAAACCTTTATTGATGAGATGGTCTTAGATAACAATGACAAAACACCCATGAATCTACCATTCAAGATCCATGTTGCATAATCTTTGGCAAAAACACCTGGGGAAGAAAACAGGGGGCAGTAGTGTGTAGATTCAAAGTTGTTAGTGTTCTGACATTTGATATTTGCTGCCTGCTCAAAATCCTTATACTGCTCTGAACTGTGGTTTTTTTTTCAAAAGAGGGAGTGATGGTTATAATAATGACTCAAAGAGTTTTAGTTAAAAAAATTGGATCATTACGTGGAAATCCTTTGTGTATTCTATGCCATAAAAAATGAAAGGGTCTGTGCTTCTTTTAAAGCCTGAAATAGTAAGTCCTTAAAGAAATTTTTCTAAATGGAATTAAAATGTGAAACACAAGCTACTGGCATTAGGCCCCTTGATCCTTATGGCATTCAAAGGATGTGTTTTCTTTCTTTATAGTTAGTAATTTTGAGGCCTTTATGAATGAAGTGAATAAGGGGAGAACAAATGGTTATAAATGGCTTATTCTCTCTCCCAGGGGATCAGGCTGTTTATTTTGTCGTCTTTGCTAGAGGAATGTATCTTTCAAGGCAACTATGAATGGTGAAACAGACCAGAACTCAGGGGGTTACTTTAGCTCCTTTTTCTGGTCAGTACGTGTTTTAAGCATGATGCTCAGCACTGAACATGCTACATACTTCAAAATTCAAGCAACTTTGTAGTGAGCTTGCTGAATAGTTTGTCATCTAGACAGGTGATTTTTTAAACAAATTGAAACACTGGGACATCTGGACAAACAAAGGTACTTGGGTTCACTCACTGATAGCACACTATCTAAACTATATTGTTTTCAGATTAATTCTGTGCAATAGAAAATCAAATGCAAGAATGTATTTAGGCTTATGTATATTATGCTTATGTGGGTTTCTCACCCCATCATCTAACAAGTTACTCTAACTTATCATGTATATTCTGATCTAGCAAAACATATACTGCCTCCAATTCAAAAACCTTCACTGAGGTAGGAACTCGAAACTACTCAAAGTTGTGATGCATTGGTATTTACACAGATATTTTGCTCATGGAATAAATACAATCAAAGGAATGGATACAACAAAATGTGGAGATGCTCAAGAGAAATTAGAAAAGACACTAGAAGATGGGCAGACTTCTCCTGCCCATGGAATGGAAGGACCAGTGTCTTACCAAGAGCAATCTACAGGTTTGAAGCAATTTCGATCAAAATCCCAATTCCATTCTTCATAGAAATAGAAATAGAATTTATTTGGAAGTATGAAAGATAGCCAGTGTATCCTGAGCAAAATAATGATGACGGTGAAGATGATGAAGAAGAAGACAATGATACTGATGATGATGAAGGTGTTATCATACCTGATTTCAGGATACACTACAAAGCCTCAGTAATAAAAACAGCAGAGACTGGCACTAAAATGGAGATGATGAAACGGAACATATGCAGACATAAACTTGTGATGTTGGTTTTTGACAAAGATGCCATGATTATTGGATAGAAGACAGCCTTTTGAACGAATGGTACTAGAAAACTGAATAAAACTGAAAAAACCACACGCAGAGGAATGAAAACTGATCCTCGTCTCTCACCCAATATAAAAGTTGACCCCAAATGGATCTGATCCAAATGGATCAAAGACTTTACTAGAAGACCCAGAACTCTGAAACCGATAGATGATGAAGTCTTCACGATAGAGGCACAAGCGATGACTTTCTGAGTAGGACTTCAGTAGCTCAAGAAATGAGGAAATGAGAACTCACGAAACTAAACAGCCTCTGAACACAGTAGCAAACGGTTAACTGGGTGAAGACCAAATTAATGGAGTGGGAGAAGTTTTTATTTTTTTCCAACTCTATATCAACAGAAGTTTCATATCTAGAATATACAAACAACTTAAAAAAAAACAAAAAAAAACTAAAGAAGGGACAGACAATCAAACCCAAACCTTCGCTACAAAATAAAACAGAGTTCTTCAAAGAAGAAATACCAATGACTGATAAATATTTTTAAAACTGTTCAACACACTTAACCGTAAAGAAATGTAAATTATAACGACCTTGAGATTCCATCTCACCCCAGTCAGAATGGTTATCATCAGGAAAACAAATAACAAAGACCGATGAGGATGTGGAGTAAAGGGAACCCTTAAATTTTTTGCTGGTGGGGTACAAACTGTGCAGCCACATAGAAACAAAAACACTAAAACTTGACCGTAAGGCCATATACCTTGACATCTCCAAAGGACTCTTTATTCTACTCTGGAGGTACTTGCTTATCTTATTGCTGTACTGCTCATGGTATCAAGGGAAGGAATCAGCCTAAAATCATAAAAATTGCAGGAAAATGGAAGATCCTGGAAAATACTACATTAAGTGAGGTCACAAAGGCTCAGAAAGCCAAACATCACACTTCCCCCACCCTCTCATATATGGATCCTGGCTTCTAAATTTTATATGTGTACAGTCATCAGGAAAGTAGGAAGGGTCCATGAGAATGGGGCAAGGAGGGAAACTAGAATGTACATGATATGAAAGTAGGAAGGGAAATTACTGGGGGTGAAAAGGCTTCAGTGGGCATGGATAGTCAGGGAGACAAGGAAGAAGAGTCAAATAAAATTGGGTGTGTGAGAGAGCCATAAGGACATCTTGTACTCTGTGAGCTAATTAAAAAATGTGTTCAGTGGGGTCTTGTTAATCTTCAAAAGATTAGTAGCATACAGTCAATGAAAACGACAATGTAGTTATATATATATACTGACTCTAGTGTGTATTCACGCACATTGCCAAGTGGGGAACACCTGTGTAAACTCACACGGAATACACAGATGGACTGATCTCACCGCCGAGTGTTCACAGTGTTATCTTGAAATGCTGCATTTTGCATGATTTAAAAATTTTTTTCTTAATCTGACTCGCTGCATGATAAATCTGTATTTTGGAACAAATGTTTATAATTTTAAGATCAAGGGAACATATTTTAGTTTGAAAATGCAGAGGCAGAGCTAATCACAAAGTCCTACCCCTTGTTTGTAGTTAGACATATTTACGACATGGGAAGAAGGTGTACAGAAAGAATATAGGGATGTGTCTAAAACTGGCTTCTGAACCTGCATTCTGGTAACCCATTGGAGAAGTCACCTGAGGAAAATATAATCAATGAATTAAAATTAGAAGACTTAAGAGTGGGACAAACAAAGGTGAAGAGCAATAAATTAACACATCTGTGCTGTAGGCGAGGTTTTTGTGCCGTGACATTTGGCACGAATGTCCCGTGTAAATGTCAAGCTTATAAGGTAGGTGGTTGCGCATGACTTCCGTAAGTGGAGACCACCTCCTGATTATCAGCTCTGTATCTCCAGCGAGGCTGCACTTCCTATGCAAATGCAGACCCAGGCAAAGGCGAAGGCTGTAGGCTCCCAAACTCATAGGCCAGGAATTCTGCAATCCAAAGCCAAGACAGAGTCTCCTGCTCATTGGCATAAGCATGGGCACTGTTTAAAAGCCTGTGCATGTGCCAGCATTTACAGAGATTTTTAAAAAGGCATCTGTAGAGACGAAAATACCATTTTTTTAGCTGGTTTTGTTGGGCTTTAATTAAAGAGGCCTTTCTCCCCTTTCCTACCACTTGGGCTGTGGGATTGCAGCAACTCCTGGCTTCGAGAACTATTTCATTGGTCCACAGGCTAATTAGGAAGGACTCACACTGTTCCTCAGCCTCCTGAAAGGCCAGAACAAAGGCTGCTGCTGGTAGATTGTGCTTGTGCCTCAATTGCAAAGCTCAGGGGTAAAAGAGAAAGAAAAGCTTTGGAATAGAAAAAGCCTTTTGATGCTATGAAAGAAATTAAGAAGTAAAACAGAGGCCCAGGCACTGCTGCACACAGCCTTCCACACAGACTCATTGTGTTTAGGAACAAGGTCAACAAAGCCCAGTCTGATACCCAACACCTCCCAGTAAAGTGGCATCCACTTATCAGCTGCCTCTCTGGCTCTCCTGTAAGGGAGCGCTTTCCCAATCAGACCTTCTGCTGCTGCGATAAACATAGATAAATGGGAACGGCATCATGCTTTCATCTGCAGGATTAACGCATGATTTCCTTGTTGACTGTTTGCAAATACAGTGCAAACAATTGTATTATTCGGGCCAAACCGAAAATAATACAAGAAAGACTTTTCTTTGTAAGTGCTATAACAGCATCTTATCATTCCACCAGAGTATCACAAAATCTCTCCCACATTTTAAGATAATTATAATAAAAAACCAATGTGAAAATCCTTCGTTGTATGTATGTATATGTGGATATATGCACACATCTGTGTACAGGTCCTCCAGTGAAGGTCATAGGTCGTGTCCTGATCTATCCCTCCATGTTGTTCCTTTTACAAAGCCTTCCCCAGATCTAGGCTTGGAGCAAGAAAGCCTTGGTGATCATGCTGTCTCTACCTCCTATAGCTCTGAGGCTATAGGTGCCAACATAGCCAGGCCTGCCATTTTGTGGGTGTTCTGGGGATTTGAACTCAGGTCTCATGCTTGTGCTGCAAGTAGTTTTACCTGCCAGTCCATATTCCCAGCCCCTAGACATTTTTTAATTCGTAGAATAAAAGAGCATGTTAGGTACCAATGACTTTCTTATAACCCAATTCAGTTACAATCAACTGGAACAAACTTACCCATTTTGGACTTTGATTATTTCCTCATGGCTGGAGAGAGGCTTTTAATAATATCCCCTTTCTTGACTTAACTTTGAAGACGGGACATCGTGTCTCAAAATTCTACTTTCAAGGAGTGGCAAGCATTCCTTACTGAGTCCATGTATATCAGCTGCCCTGCTGAGCACATCTTCACTTCTAAACATCTGTAATAAAAGCAACTTAAATATCAGGAGAGGTATACTGAGGCTCTGAGAGGCTAAGCATAAGAAGAGGACACAGCTGTAAGAGACGTCAGGTTTGAAACCTGAGCTTTCTGAATTTCTAGCATTATGGGAGATGTTAAGTTTTAATAAGTATATAGTGCAGAATTACAGAATGGAAGATGCATTAGAGATCACGTCACCCACCTGCTTCAATTGGCAAATAGGAAACAGAGCCCAGAGAATTTAGATGATTGGCTTTATGTTCACACACCTGATTGGTAAATTGCCATCTCCTATCTTAGGAGACTTTAGCAGGACGAGATGACATGATGGCATAGTTCTAATCACAGCTCTGATGGCTTGTCTTTGTTGTCAACTTGATTTGATTTACAATCACCTCGGGAGATTAGTAAAGTGTGTGTGTGTGTGTGTGTGTATGTGTGTGCGCGCGTGCGTGTGCGTAGGCATTTCCAGAGAGTATTAATGGAAACGAAGGTAGCAGAGTCACCTTCGTTAGTGGCACCATCCTGGGGCAGGGCAGACCAAATAAAAGATGAAAGAAAGCTCATTGTCTGCATTGTCCTTTCTTTTCTTCCTCTTCCTCCTCCTCCTCCTCCTTCTCCTCCTCTTCTTCCTCTTCCTCCTCCTCTTCCTTTTCTCTCCCCCCCTCATCTTCCTTCCTGTTTCATTTCGCCTCTGTATGGGCTCAGCAAGGAAGTGACAGAGGCATTTTGATAGGTGGAAACTCTGCCAGACCTCATCAGAGGGAACTGCCATCATAGCAAGCACCATCCTTAACAGTGAAACCCCCAAGCATCTGAGCTCAGGTGTTTTTATTCTTTCAGAACTCAGGTGTTCTACTGATAGCACATGCAGATCATTAGCAATCAAACATCCCCCACAGAAATCCAACACCTGCAGACAGTACAAAATGCCAAGGCTTGTGCATCCCTTTTTCCAACAGTGCACAAAAAAACAATTACTTTAAACACAACTAAAATTAAACTTCCGTAGCATCTTCCCTCCTCTTTCTGCTTTCTGATCAGCCATGAAGTGAACAGTTCTCCATGAGCTCCCATTGCTGTGATGTTCTGTTCAACTATGTTGGTCCAATCAGCCCCAGACTGAGCCCTCTAAAACTTTGAGATAAAATAAATCCATAGACCTTTGAATTGTTTCTCTCAGGTATTTTGATGCTCTCTGCTGCAGAAGTATCTAATCATTACGTCATTCACCAGTTTTATAAGAGGAAGAAAGCTTGTGCATAGATGGTAAAGCCCACCATCAGTTTCTGTTTCAGCCACCTGTAGTAGAGTCTGAACACTGACTTGTCCAGCACCTTTCCAGCCGATGCTTGTGATGCCTGCCTGGGAAGCAGCCTCTACAAACCACAATCCCAGAGTACCACATGCTCTTAGTGTAACTGTAATAAATGAAGAACAAAGCAGAGGAACTGAAGAAGAAGAGCATAAGTAGAGCTAAACATAATAACTAGAACCTACTTAATTCAAATGTGCTCCAGTGGCTCCCTATTGAATAGTGGCTCCTTCTCATCCACCCAGTGACATTGTCACAATTTTGGTGAACTCTGTAACAAGCTGGTCCCTTCTAGCAATGTGATTTCCAGAGGTTGATTTCCATTTCTTGGACATTATTTCTAAGACTTCTGAACTCATCCCCCCTTGGAAAGATGACGAGGAAGGCTGTAAGTTTTCCATGTGGATTGAGTCCCCTTCACAGCTCCTTCCTTGCACGCCACATTCAGTGCAGAGACAGACTTGGATAATACAGCTGTTTCATTTATCTTCCAAGGGATGTGCAGATGAGTCAGCAATGAAATGTGATTTATCAAAATGATGAACATCTGGTAAGTACATTTAATTTCTCAGGGAAACTGAAACATCCACCCAAGTACACGTTTCTTATCCTCTTCTGCAAAATAATATTCACCTATCCAAGTTAAGCTCTGAATCTATAAAACAATCCTACTAAGTTTGTTATTCAATGAGTAAGTGAGCCGTCTTGGAAGAAGAAACAGATCCCTGCTCTGGTCAGTGGCCAGATGACCGGGCCATGCTTCTATCTGCTGATCACCAGCTAAATGTGAAAGTCACTCAAGGTTGTTGTCAAACTGAACAGGTGGCCTCATTGCTGTTAGTGCCAATAATAATTTTTATCATTGCTATTTTGGGACTCTGTTGATGGCAGAGTGCAGTCTTAGAGAGAGAAAGACACCTGATTTTTTTTTCAAATTAGGTGATTTTTTTTTCCAAGGGATTCTGGAAAACATTGGAATGAACAAGATGATTATGACATGGAAAACAAAAGTAATTTTGACACCACGGCAAATCAACTTCATGTCTTTTTAAATCTAACACTTCTCAGAGAATCTTCTGGGCTTCCTTCTCGCTCTGGGAGCACAGACATTTCTAGGCAATGCTACTATTGTATAACATACTTGGACACATTCCAGGGACTTCAAGGGAGAATTGCAGGGCAGGGCAGCTCCCACGGTTTACTATGACACTTGGATGGCTGCAGTCACAGGACCAGAGCAGGACATTCCATAGCAATGACAAGTATTACTCAGCACATGGATTTGCAGAGACAACCTGTAATTGAAGGCTCTCACTTGTAGATGGAGAGTTTAAGAGTCCAGCTTAGGGATTTCACAGCACAGCGTGCTACCAGGTGGTAATGTGCAGAATGAGCCTGGAACAGAAGCAAAGGCTCCCAGCAAAGAGAAAGAGTGGAGAACCCTAGGCAGGACTGAAGGGGCACTCCCTGGCTCCCAGGGAGAGACTGGCATTTTGCCCTGACTGCCCAGCAGAGATTGTGATCTTGGAAAATAATTTTGAAACTATATTTTTGAAAGATGATTCTGATATCACAGCTGCCATTTTCTCAGAACAATATAGCTAATAAAGCACAGACGATTCATTCTTTATGGGTTTTAGTCAATTCTTAGCAAATTTTCAGGGCTTACATAAAAGTCTCACATTCCATTTACCCCAATTAATCTTTTAATTACTTTTATATAATCTGGAAATAAAGAGAGCGTTCAAGTACCATTCAGAAGAAATATAAGAGTCGGGAAAACTCCACTGATATTTATGGTAACTGTTGGTGTTTGCTTTAGGCAATTTAGATGAGTATCCTTTATATTTATATGGTTAATGATCACCCCATTCATTAAGATGGTTCTAGTGCCTAAATAATCCCAGCACATCCCAGCAGAACTGTGTAAAAGGTAAATCTATCTTTGCCTCCATCCCTAACCTTTCCTCCACTGCCCTGCTTAGCTTGCTTTGCTAGGCTGTTGCTGGCTGCTGATGTTGTATAGAGCAGGAGCCCTCTGTGTTCTGCACACACTAATTCTTATGAGTGTTAATTGGTGCTCAAGGAACAAAGAGTCTCATGGTTAAGAAAGCTTGGGAAATGTGGAACACTAAATTCTCTCTGCAAAGTCACCGTATCATTAGCATATTAAAGGCTCTGAAAGCTCCTGCAGTAAGAAAGAAACCTCTCTAACTCTGTTTGCCAGTTAAACAAACCTATTTGAACCAGGCGCAGAACCCTACCCCAGAAAACAATGTCCTTGACCCCAAGCTAGGAAATATAAGCATTAGCAAAAGTCCAAGTCATAACTACCTTGAATACTTCTATTTTAGCAGAGTACTTTGTAAAGCCTTTAAAGGCGAAGAGGGGATGCTGTGATACATGGTGAAGTTGTTTAATGTCTGTTCATGAAGATGAACTTGCAAAGAAATACAAAGAAATGTGTCCTTGTATGAGACAGAGCCATTGCTCAACGTAATTTCATAGTACCATAACCACTCTTCTGTTCCCAAACCAGGAAAAATTCAAACTAGCGCATACACACAACACACATGCACTTGTACATGCATGTACACACACACACACACACACACACACACACACACACACACACATGCATATATGCCTGTAGAGTGCACTTTTACAATCCTACTTTCTAGTGCATTTCCACACTGTTTTTGAATAGCTTAGACTTTAGAAGTATGAGATTTAGAAGTATGTGTGATTTCAGATTCCCATTACTCAACTGAGTTCAGGCAAATAATTCTGATTCAGAGTTTTATTATCCTATTTGTAAAATGAGGCCATTTTACGTAAGAATTGTTACTGTAGGTCAATGAAGAAGAAGAGCAAGAAATGGAGCATGTCCTGGACAGTATATGGGTTCCAATGTCCCCATCATTCACTGCGTCTCCCTCCACATTTTTGGAATTAGTGCAGGTCCTGATGTTTATTTTGGGGGTGCTACCGATAAACGACTATTTTGCTGAATAAATTGTAATAAAATCAGTGTTTTCCTCTTCCAAACCCACTGAGGCTTCTTCACAAGCAGGGCCTGCATTGAACTCACCAGGCCAGTCTTCAAAGTACCAGCTAGTTACTGGTTAGTCTGTTTTTTAAAGAAAGAAATCGGTCTTCCAGAGTTACTTTTCTTTGTCTTCCACCACAGCTTCTCTAGTTACTAAGAACGGTCAATCAACACAACGTCAAGTTGGAAGTCAATTCCAGCAATAATATTCTCATCTAAAATAACACGCAGCTCAAACTATCAGCTTCATACACATAAATTAGTGGTTCATTGCACTGCAATATTAGTTAATTTCGAAATTGCATTATAGATTTCTAAATTAAAGAGACGGCCTGCCTGCCACTCACATCGCATACAATGAATACCAACGTCAGGCATCACCATTTCCGGCTTTGCCAGGCTGAAGGTCATTATCAATTGCTGTTTAATCAGCCAAGTCATGCATAGAGACAAAGGTTAACTGTGCATGGACCAGTCTGACTTCCTTTGTCATCTCAAGACAATTTGCAGCTTAATAAAGCTGCTCTGATTGCACTTAACAACACCTGCTTTAAAATCCAGCCTCATTAATAGCACACTAATGAGTTAGGGATCTTCTGGCAAGGGCACGATCAAAGACAAATGGTTTGCTTTCTGACTAAATGACCTAAATAAGAGAAAATCACTTTCCTTTAGAGAGAATCTGTTGGAAAAAGTTACAGAAGTTGTTGGTATCATCATATACTTTTGCTTCAAGGATAGAACAATGCTACTTTGGGCTCTTTTAAATTGTGTCCTAGGAACACAATGAACAATAAACTAACCTGAACTGGATGATGCAAAACTGTGATCGTAGTACTTGGAAGGATGAGGTAGGAAGATTGCTGAGAGTTTGTGGCCAGCTTGGGCAACATAGTGAGATCCTGTCTCAAGGACAGCAACATTTAAACACAACAGAACAATTCCAAGACTTTGACCTTTGAACTCATGTTTCTAAGTACAAGCTATCCACTGAGTTAAAAAACAGACATAAAATCAATTAAGTTAAGAGACAACTTTGGGAAATATCTGTGGAGTTAGTATAATATATAAATACATTGTCTTTCCTTCCTTCTCTACCTTCCTCCTCCTCCTTCAAGACAGGGTTTCTCTGTAGCCCTGGCTATACTGGAATTCCCTCTGTAAACCAAGTTGGCTTCAAACTCAGAGATCCATCTGTCTATGCCTCAGGAGTGCTGAGATTAAAGGCATGGCCCATCGTACCTGGTTTGAGATTATCTTTCAAAGAAGCCACTTTGTGGAACTAGACAGATGGCTCAGCGGTTAGGAACACTGGTTATTCTTCCAGAGGACCTGGGCCCATCAGCAGCACCTAAACAGCAGCTAACAAGACTGTAACTTCAGTTCCAGGATATCTAACGCCTCTCTTCTGGCCTCCACTGGCACAGCAGATATATGATATACAGAATACATGCAGGCAAAACAGACACACACACACACACACACACACACACACACCCATACACACCACACACACCATACACACCACACACACACACACACCATACACACCACACACACAAACACACACACACACACCACACACACACACACACACACCATACACACCACACACACACACACACACACACACACCATACACACCACACACACACACACACACACACCATACACACCACACACACACACACACACACACCATACACACCACACACACACACCACACACACACACCATACACAACACACACACACACACACACCATACACACACACACACACACACACACACACACACCATACACACCACACACACACACACACACACACACACACACACACACACACACACACACACACCACACACATACACACCACTTTGTGATATAATAAAATTCATTTCTCTCCTTTTCATGTACTGGCGTTTGGAAGTTTAGTATTGGCATCCTGTGGAGTGTCAGGAAATCACTTGTCGCTCAGAAAGGAGTCTCTACAGCTCAACTCTGAGCATTGCCAAACCTCACACTTTTCTTTTTGTAGTTCCATCTCTTCCTTACTGTACCAGATATGTCAGGCACTGCTGCCTGTCTGCCTGTGGCCTTCCGTAAGGAAAACCGCTCTGCCTCTTCCTCTGCTGCACTGGTACCAGGACTAGAGCCAGGCCTGACAACCACCACAAGGCAGCTAGGACAGACTCCTGCCAGGCAGCAATATTTGAGGTTGTTAACTGGGGCAATCAGAAGCCTTCCCTTCTGGGAAGGATGGGCTGGAAGTCCAGAGGGGGTAAAGAGAAAGGGACACAGACAGATCACACATTCAGCAGCTAAGGCACACTCAAGGTGGAACACCAGAACAGGGTCCTTTTGTTTTTGAGTATTTGTTTTTATGCTTTTATTTGGACACTACTTTGGGCTTACAGAACATTTCCAAAGGTAGTAGAATGGTACCTTTCACCCTTAGCTGTCCAAACCTTACCTTTTCCTGTTATTTTCTCGCACACTTTGAAACCATCTAATGAGTACGTATGTATACGTATTTCTTTACATGTGTATTTTTTTCTGACTATGCGTAAGTCATCTCATGATCTCCTTTAGCACTTTGGGGTCCATTTCCTATAAACAAAGAATTCTCTTATGTAATTATCAAGACCAAGGAATAAGCACAGGTGTGACAATGTTATCTAATGTGTCCTTCTTGTCCCGATTTTCCCAGGAGTCCCAGTACTGTCTTTCACAGCAAACAGGAACAGGAAGTCACGTGGTATATCCTATTGTGGCATCTCTTTACCTGCCCTTAAACTGGAACACTTTTCCTGGTACTTCATTCATTTTAAAATGAATTTAAAATTCAATTTAAAAGTTACTTTGTTAATTCTTAGAGAATTTCATACAATGTATTTTAATCATATTCATTTCCCTCAGCTCCCTGTGCTTCCACGTTCCCACCTTCCTGGCCCTCCCAACTTTTGACTTCTCTTTCTAGAAGTTGTTTTTACAGAATGTCCCTTGGGTAGGTCTGTGTGATGCTCCTTCGGGATTCGTTTCAGGTTACAAACAGTTCCTTAATTGTGGAGCTAACTTCTCTTTGTGTTTGAACCTAGTTCAGGGGATCTCTTTTCTGTTGGATTTCTCAGCAAACATGCCTACCTTAGGTGGTGAAAGCAACACTGAGTTGAAAGGATGGGGTCTCAATCCTGGGTTGTCTGGGTCCAAGTTCTGGCTCTGATATTTTCTCTGTGTAAGTTTCGAGGCAACTTAATCTCTCTAGAACTTCATCTCTTCGACCGTGAAACGGGCCCAAAGACAGTCCAAATGCTTCAGGATTACTGTGAGAATTGAATAACATAAGACATGTAAAATACCTAGCATGAAACTCTTTGTGGCATCATGTGCCCTTGGTGTTTAAGAAGAAATATGATCACATGTCACACATGAAAATGTTCATGGAACTAAACAGGTAAGAAAGAAGTCCCCGTGCTCAGTTGTGTGGTGAACTGGATTATATATTTATAGAAAGCCACCTTTAAAGCTTTGGAAACTGAAAACCAGTTTTAAAGCTCTGCCACTATTAAATTACATATATTTTTAATTGAATGAATTGTGTATAAAATGAAAATAAATACTAAAACCTTCCAGATTTCCCTGAGTGCTTTATCAATGACCATACACTTGGGCACTTAAAGTTATTTATAAATATTATCCTTACATGATGAAAGTACTGTGCTCTGTGTGATAGTATGTGTTTCTTCCTTCCCTGTGTTCAGTGAGGTTACACTGGTGGTTTGAAATTTGCCATGGTATGAATATTTCCACAGAGGCAACAAGTGAACAGCACAGACCAGATTTTTCAGCATTAGTTTTATCCTCCTGTCTTCCTCCTTCCTTTCTGAAGTTCTGGTTGTTAAACATTTACCAAACACACCACCACCCAGCAAGATACAATAAAAAAGCAAGATTCTTATAACTTATGAGTCACAGAGCTGGGAATCTCCCTGGAGGTCCCCTCCTAATCTCTGGTAGCCAAAGGCTGCTGTAGTAACCCTGCCCAGGTAGAAAGATCACACAGTCTGATTCCATCAGGGAGAAGGAAAGACTGAAGATTCCTCAGACTTGATCTTGAGTGATGCTATCCTTCTCAGCTTCAGTTTAGGAAAACAAAATATTCTTATGGGAAAGCATCAGGAATGTTTGTCTGGCACACCTTTAACTTTGAGGAGAATTTAAAACAAGCCATCAATGAAGCCAGTCCTCTAGAGATTCCAGCCACAGATCCATTCTGAATTCAGCCTCAGAATACACTTGACATGTCCTGATTAGTCCAAAGTTCTTCAATTTAACCCCCCCCCCCTTCTTCAGTAGCTGGTCGGAGGCCTGTAGCAAATGCAAACACCCATGTTGTCTGATGGAACATATTTTGGCTTCCCCCTAAAGAAATCCCATGAATAATAGTTTAAGGAATACAAAACCACAAAATACAAACCCGTAAAAATAAAAAGGAGACAGATATGAGCAGTCACTTCACAATAACTGGAAAGAATACATGAAAAACTATTAGACAATATTAATAACAGGAATATGCACAAAACAACCTCAGCGATACACTATTCCTATCCAGCAAAGATGCCAAATTACTAAGACTGATGGTATCAAGTGTTTGTGAGAGTGTGGTCCAACTAGGAAATGCACTGGAAAAACAAGGACGTTGACTTCTCAACAGAGCAGGCTTCATCACAGCTTTAGTGTGTTTGGGAAACAGACAGTGAATGAGGCTAGGACACAAAATTCTTATTGGGCATGAACTCTTGTAAACACAAGAGGAAGGAGTCAGGGTATTTACACTGTAGCATTCCGCTGGTACACATACCTTAGTGTACAAATCATTAGCCACTTCTTTCTCTATGGTATTGTTTTCATGAACATGTATTTTTCTAAACTTCTCAATACATTATTAATAGTATTGCTTTATGTATAACATATTTAATTGAACACCTTTCCTTGATTTTCTTTTCTTATTGCATAGCTAAGCTCTATTAGTTTAATTTTCTGTTGCTATGGTAAGCTCCATGACCAAAGCATCTTGGGTAGGAAAAGGGATTATTTTAGCTTACAGAGTTCATCATCAAGGGAAGCCAACACAGAAACTCAAGGCGGTAGCTTGAATGAGAAACCAACGGAGGAACACAACTTATTAGCTTACTCCCTCTGCCTCCTGCCCAGCTAGCTTTCTTATACAGCCCAGTCCTAACTGCCTGGAGGATGGTTCCACCAACAGTGAGCTAGGTCTTTCTACATCAGTTAACAACTAAGAAAATGCCCTTCAAACATGCCCATAGGACAATACGTTCTAGGCATCCTTTCAGTTGAAGTTCCCTCTTCCCAAATGTGTTAAGTTGACAACCAATATTAGCCATTTACACAATCTATTGTCCAAGATCATTTTCCTTCCAATATCTGAAGAACGTGCGTGTTTTGCCTCTGTGAATGCCTACTACTGCTGTAGATCATGTATTGTTGGGTTTTTTATTTTTTTGTCTTTAAAAGGTTTCATTTTCTGAAGGATATTTTCAGTGATGATACAATTCTAAATCCACAGATACATGTTCCAATTGTTTTGGAGAGATCTTTTAATTGTCTTTAGCCTCCAGTGTTTCTGTTGAAAAGTCGGTCCTTGCTCTGGGCATCCTTATTCCAGAGGTCCCATTTAACTTTATCATTCCTTACACACCTATTTTAATAATGGTCTCTATTCAGCTCTTGAGGATAAACCCGAGATTGTTTTTTGTTTTCCTGCACAGTAACTGAAAGATGCAGTGTAGCCATTTAAAATTATGAATCTCCTCTTTCCAATTTTTGAAACAATTGTTGGCTGACTTACTTGTTTGACAAACTGTGTTGTTTCTCGTATGCCTGTTTTGGTTGTGTAAGAGCTACATTTCATGTACAGTTATGGTTTTTAAATATGCAGTTACATGTTGGTACATTGTGATGTATGGCTTGCATGACCTACCTAGTAACTTCTCCATGGGGAACTCCAAATCCTCTTCTTTTTTTCCCATATAAGGAGAATAAGCTTCAGAATGCTAGTTATCCTGTTTGAGGCTAAAAGATTGCCAAGCAGATACATAAGTAACAAACTCAGGTTTATGTCCCTCTGATCAGAGAGCTCTTAAGGACTATGTATACTGCTTAATCATAATAATGGACAGGTCACTTTTACTCAGTACATAAAATAAAGCTCCTTGCTTTCATACTGTACTCCTGCATGCATGTGTGTATGGATGTACCAATACAGAGATCAACATTGTCTTTAAAGATTTAACTTGATGTCTTTAAAGATTTAACTTGATGTTTGGATAAAGAAAATATTTCCAGGATGGATGACTTATAGACTGAACAACAGTATCTAAGAAAACTGTAAATATAATGCATTTTAATTATCATAGTTGAGTAATAGCTCGAAATCATAGGATGTTCATTAGTATTTTGCTGATGACTTTCAAAGCCTGAATTACTTTCACAGTTTAAAATATGCTTTGATGATCTGGTTCTTTGTCCCTATTACAGTTGCTCCATAACTGGTTCTATAGGAATCCAGTGTACCTAAGTGCTAGGTACTTCTGCTTGATCCCAAACCCTCTCCTGTGTCTACTACTATTATATATGCCTATCTTAAGTCAGACATGGAGTTAAAAATAGAAGTAAAAATTCAGGTATGGGAAGACTGGACTCAATGCTCACAATCAGAAGGCCTTCATCAGGTTAAAGACAGTAAGGGAAATTTAGCTTACAGCTATTCAACTTTGTTTAAAAAGCCCAGTGACTCAGACCAGGTACACTCTCAAGGTACCAGACAGGTTTTTTGGGGCAATACCGGAATTCAATGTCTAAAGCAATTTCCTGTCAGGTATGAGAAGGAAGGAAATCAAGAAGCCCTTGGCTGTGCAAGACAGCCTTTTTATAAGGTCACACTCAAGTCCTCTCTTTTTTGTTAAATGTTGACCTCTTGAGCCTCTCTGACTTACTAGAAGTTTTTCTTCAATGCAGTTAGTAAGCTTATTTTAAAAGCACTGAATTGATCTGCTCTGTTTTTTGTTATCTTGGATGTCAACAAGAATGAAAGCTTTCAGAGTACAAACAGCAAAGCTTACACTGCTTCATTGATCCTCACAGTTTTAGAAAAAAAAAACAAAACTAAGACAAGTGATTTGCATGTGTTTCTTAATTTTCTTATAACAGACTATGAGTGAAATCTTATCACAAAATTCAATATTTTTAGAAAGTTATTTCTAAGTCCAGTGAGGATTGGCTCAAACAATTTTTAGCATTAATGTTTTAGTCAACTTGATATTGCTGTTAGAAAATACCCGAGACAAACAATTTAGATGAAAGGTTGATGACGGCTCATGGTTTCAGAGCTGTCAATCCATAGACTTTTGCCCTCTATGCTTTGTTTTGTCATGAGGCAGAACATCATGAAAATGACCATATGGAGCAAAATGGGTCATCTGATGGCAGCTAGGTAGCATAGAGAGATAGAGGCCAGGGCCCAAATCTCCTTTAAATGAATATATCCAATGATCTTCCTTCTTCCTTCTAGGTCATCTTCTAAAGGTGATACCACCTTCTATTTGTACCATAGACCTGGCACATGACTTTGGGGACTTTTAAGATCTAATCCATTATAGTCAGCAACTAAATCCTTTTACAAAACTGATGCGCAAATGTGTTTCTTGTTTCCTGAATGATCCCAAAAGGCATATTGGTAAAATCATTGGGCTGGATAGTTTTAAGTCAATTTGACACAAGCGAAAGTCATCTGAAAGGAGGGAACCTCGACTGAGAAAATGCCTCCATAAGATTGGGCTATAGGCAAGCCTGTAGGAAATTTTCTTAATTGGCGATTGATCGGGGAGGGCCTAGTCTATTGTGAGTGGTGCCATCTTGGAGCTGGTGATCCTGGATTGTATAAGAAAGCAATCTGAGAAAGTCAGGGGGGAACAAGCCAGTAAACAACATTCTTCCATGGCTTCTGTATCAGTTCCTGCCTCCAGGTTCCTATCTACTTGAGTTCCTGTCTTGACTTCCTCCAGGGATAGACAGAGGTTCAGACAGATAAGATAGATGGATTCTTTTCTCTTCGATTTGCTTTTGGTCATGGTGCTTCATCATAGCAATAGGAGCCCTAACCAAGATGGACAGTGAGCACACACAGATGAGTGTGCACTGATTCAGTTCACTGACTTACTCAAGGGTGGACAAACTGGGATCGCTGCGAGATTTTTATCTCCCTCGGATGAAAGGGATAATGTGTGCTTTTTTTTTTTTTTTAACCCTTGTTAAACAGTTGTTGATAGTAAAGAAAGCAGTGGCCTTCCTAGTGCCTATTTACTTTCAGTATATTATTATGCTTAACATACAAGCAGATGTGGAGGGTACTGCGGTTGACTTGTCCCATCTCACAAGAATTGATTTGTAAAGTCTCAAGGACATCATAAGCTGACAGGGAAACACACATTGCTAAAAATTAAATTATGTAAACTTTAAATAAATTAGACTAAAATATGTGTGGCACTCAATCAAAACACATGTCTCGCTAAAATTACTTTACTGTATTATATGATGCCTGTGCTGTTTAGATTGCTGAAATCTGCTGGTTGTCTACATTAGAAACACTGAACTGATTAACGGTGTGCTGTCTCACGTTTCTCCCCAGCTTGCTTTCAATGAGTTGCGTTACAGGCTTTCAAAGGACTATCGTGAAAGAATCTACACCATGCAAACTGGCAAAGGCTACAAAATACAATTTGTTGCTGTTGTTTTTGCTTGTTTGCCTTTTTTTCAGATAGCCCGGTTTGTAAACATTTACAGTACCCCAAAGCCTTTTCAACCATTTTATTATCAGAGCTTGCAAAGAGAGCTGGTAGTGAGCCACTGTTGTTTGGCCCACAGAGTGTATTGTAGGACTCAGTCTGGTGCACATGAGAACCTAGGGAGAATTTTGAAAAGGAAAAGAGATCACCAGATACACAGGCAACCCACTGACAAGATTTTTCTTTTTCTTTTCTTTTTTTTTAATATTTAAAATCATTTGTGAAAATTGCTTCTTGAATCTAAAGTGCCTCAAATTAAAAACTTCTCAGCCTACATATCACCGTGAAGCCGTTAAGTACTGAATAAGCAATCACTGAGTGAAAAGTTAAATACGGGGACAGGGAAGGTGGGTCAGTGAATAAAGAGCTTACCCTGCAATCACAAGGACCAAAGTTCGAATCCCTAGAGCCCATGTAAAAGCTGGGCATACGTGGGCACCACCAGTACTCATGAGACAACCAGCAGGCCTCTGAGCCAGCTGCAGAGCTAAGACTACTTGGGATTGTTGAGCAGCAGGGTTAGAGAGACTTTGCCTCAATGAAGACGGTGGAGAGTGATAGAAAGGAGACAGCAAGTATCAACCTTGGGCCTCCACATCCATGAGCACGAGCATGCATATGCACTCACACAAACATGTGTCCGCATATATATGGGTACACACACATACGCACACACATATTTTTTTTCAGATATATATCTACTCTTAATGATTTTTTTTTGTTGTTATAAAACTGATGGTTAACAAATGGATTTTTATAAACATCATTTTATAATTTTCAAATTTCTGACAGTTGACTAAGATAGCAAAATGAGTCTTTTGTTCTTGGGGTGGATTATTTGAAACTCATTCATCGGATCACAGAACATGGTCAAATGATACTCATGACAAATTGTCGTACATCACTTTTGAAATCCCTAATTTGGAAAAATGTCAGTCTGAGTGTCTTAGTCAGTTGCCACGAAGACATACCATGACCATGGCAACTCTTATAAAATAAAGGATGTAATTGGGACTTGGGCATACATTCAGAGATTTAGTCCATTATCAACATGGCAGGAAGCATGAAGGAACACAGGCAGACATGGTGCTGGAGAGATAGCGAAGTGTTCTACATCCAAATTGGCAGGCACAGGAAGAAAGAGAGACATTGAGCCTGGCTTGAACATTTGAAACCCCCAGTGACACACTTCCTCCAAGAAGGCCACATCTTCTAATCTCTGTTAAATTGTGTCACTCTCTAACGACCAAGCATTCAAGTCTATGAGCCTTTGGGGGCCATTCTTATTCAAACCACCACGATGATTAAGGGAATATACGAACTATTTTGACAAACTTTCCTTAAAGACAGTAACATTTGAGTAGTTTTAACGCTATGTAAGCACACCTAAGTATTTAAGGACCAGAGTAGGCCAAATAATTGCTGTCCAAGGTATGTTTCAAGGCTATTTTTCAAATATAGCACAAGACTTTACAATATTACATACATTTCTAAAGATATTTAATAGTCCCTTAGTCATATGAAATCCATTATGCTCAATCACTGATTCTACTCTTTGTTCCTTGTATATGAAACAAAAGTAATATATATATATATATATATATATATATATATATATACACACACACACACATACACATATATATACACACATATGTACATATATATGTGTACATACACATATGATCATAAATATGTGTATATATAGTGTATATATACATATGATCATAAATATGCAGACTTAAGTTTTTGTCTGTTAAATGGATGTAGTAATAAAACTTTATATAGTTTATTATCAGAATGAGTCACTGATAAATATAAAATGCATAAAGTGGTACATGAATTAAATATTTTAAAGGTGTTTATTAGTACTTACTTTATAGGGTATAAAACTGAACCTCCAAGAGAAAACTTAAGCAACCAGACTATAACCACACAAGTTTTTAATCAAAGAATCAGATGCATGCATAATATTGACAATCACATAATTAAAACTCTTTTACATGCTCATGTAACATTATCCTAAGGAAAAATCCAAAAGCTTGATTTTTCTTAATAATTTTAACTTAAATAATTTTTGTTCATTAAAATATATTCTCAAATGAGCTGGATGTTTTATTTTAGTACTAAATTATGATTAACAAATAAATTATATCAAGATTCAATTAAATGTAGGCTTTTTAAAGTTAATTTGGAAATATAGCTTTCATTTTTCCCATGGAAATTGTATAATTTAATTTTAAGTTTGATAATGACTTTAGAATGAACTGATTAATGTGAATAGAAAAGTTCTATAACGCAATTTTATGTTTAGTATAACTAGAATCTATTTTTAAATATATGGAAAAATCAATCAGTACTTCTTTATACCCACTACCGATTATAGCTAATGAAAGACAAAATTGAATAATATTCACGAAATTATAGTACCCTTCTCTGTGTGTAACTAACTATACTTTTAAGGAAGAAATTCATTATATATTGAGAGTCTTACCTATAGCAGAAAGAGACAATTAAACTTTAAAATAATCTAAAGTAGGAAGCAGGAAAGATGCACAAGAAATCAGTCAGCCATTGGTTCAGGTCATAGAGAAGAGGAAGTCCAGGAAGGTAGAGGCAGCATCTGAGGGAGGCTTTTCTGAGAGTTGTCAATTGCTCTTGAGAAGTGACTGGAGGTGGAGAACTGAAACAGGGCTTTCGAGCTCATAGCCCTGCGCCCATGAGGGGAAACATAGTGCCAGGTCTAACCACTGAAGGGCCCCCAGACGGTCCTGGTGGGCTACGTTGTAGGTGCTCTTAGTTTATGGCCGTTGGGATCCATCCCAGGAAAGTGTGGTAATATCTGACCACAAATCTAGCCTACTCATGCTTTTTAAATGTGAATTTATTGCAACATTACTGGCTTCTTCATTCATTTACTTATTGCCTGTGTCATCTTTCACACTGCAGTGGTAAAACTGAACACCAACAGCAGAGATCATATGCCCTTTAAAGTCGACAAAGCTCATCACTAACTAGTCAAGTAAAAATAACCATTTATATAGGCATCAGTACAGTATTATCAATGGAACAGAAGAACCAAGTAAAACCATTAGAGCAATCAGCTGTACAGTTTAAAGTAATCATTGACATTAGACACAGGTCAGTTAGTAAAATAGAAACTAAGATTTTATTAGAGATGATTTAATATATGGATTTACTCAGTGGGTATTGGAGAAAGATTCAATAAAAAGGAACCTCTAGAGAATAGAACTCGGACCAGGAGAAAGGGCCCACTACTTAACAGAAACAAGGGAAGTCAAAAGTCAGAGGAAAGAAAGCCTTGGGATTAGAAGGGCAAACAACTGTCTGCTGAGAATTCTATTACCTGCAAATGTCTTTTGTAAAGGAAACATTTCATTCTGAAGGTATTTTCATACAAATTGTAACATGATATAAAAATGTTTGCCCCTAAAAATGCAGTCAAGTACACATAATAAAATTTGTGTTGATAAATGAGATGTTATACATAAAAATGATTGATTACATCTTTGTGGTCTCTTTTAATTAAAAAATATATAAAAAAGACTTTAACTGTTTAAGGAGATATGATAAGCTAATAACAGCAGGAGAAACCAGAAGAACACAGTTCCAGAGGACTGGTTAGAAAGGACACGTAGAAACCAATAAATTTGAACACATACAAATATGTGAAGGACCCTAAATGAAAGTGATATTAATTAAAAACCCAGATGAATTAGTAAATGAATTGAAATGAGTTTTTTTTTTTTTTTCAAATAGCAACAATCTTAGAATCTACCTAGAGTTTTCTTCATGTTGGGATGTGTTTGTATCCACAAACACAGACCATTTGCATACTGGCTACTAATGAACTTATCATGTAACTTCTATTTTGAAATAATTACAATATTAGGTTGGCCATGTGGTGAGGTGATTGATTCCTGGCAATCAGCCATTCATATGACTAAAACGGAATGAACAAATGACCACGATCAATCACAGCTATTGCCAACTTAAGAGGGGTTTTGTGAAAGACACAGACACATACTCAGGGGTATGGCGTTACAAAGCACAAATCAAACAGCATAAATAAAATAAAATAAAATAAAATAAAATAAAATAAAATAAAATAAAATAAAATAAAATAAAATAAAAAAGTAAGAAGCTGTGTGAGTTGTTTCCTTGGGGCAGAGTTTAATTGTCTCTTTGCTGGCTTGAGTGCTTGCTGGCATGTGTTTGGTAGGGTTGTGTTTGTGGATATTAAATAATGGCTCCATTTATAGGATTCCTTGTATCTCTGGGAAATTTTGGCCATCCTTCCACTTGAGACTACACTTCTGTTTTGGATAGAAATCCACACACATGTATCTTTTTATTTGACCTCTTTTGTGTATCAGAGAGTATCATCTTGTCACTTTGTGACTCTGCCAAATCCCTAATGCTTTCAGCCATATATTTCAAATAGCCATTTAACTTGGGCATTTCACCAAAGGACTAGAAACTTTTGGGCACTGGGTCAATTGACTAGAAAGTTGATTATGAATCCTACCACATTGCTCAAAATGGATCTTTGTGAAACTGCTGATCAGTGACCTCTTTGGAAAATGGATCTTGCTTAACTAAAAAAAAGCAAACAAACATTAAAAAAAAAAATCTCTGGTTTTATGTGCACACATACACATATACAGGCCAAAAAAAGAAATAAAGAAACCATTTAATTATACTTTCAGTCTCATTAAAATACAAAGGCACAGAGGCAAGTGATAACTCTGGTTCTGAGATTAAGACTTCTTGTGAAAACAATGGATCCATTATAAAAAGCCCGAGATGTTTTTCTTTAGCCACGCAGACCATGTAGGCAGGAATTCAGCCCTTTCTGTCTTGCTTATAATTGTCATAAAAATTTAAATTTCCTTAATTACACACTTAAGATGTCAGAGTTAACATAGGCCATTGAAAGAAAAATGCTCTCTATATATCATATTGATAAATTCCAATACAGTAGCAATGACTTCAGGTTGAGCATAAGTTGGCAGGCAAATGATTAATTGAGAAACATTTCCAAGCACTACAGCTTTAAAAGTTCTTTGGGGTTCCCTGGTCAAGAAGATAACTTCAAAACCTATCCATCCTATAGCCTGTTACTTTTGCCTCCATCCTTAGGGAATATGTCTAAAGGTTCTCTTAATGTATAACAAGAAGAAAGTCAGTGCCTATGTACTGAGATGTCCCAAACAGAAAATGTCAAAAAATGATATTCCATTATTTTAATTCTGGAAATTTTTTAGTGTACAAATATACCAATTATGTATTTACAGTTATGTTACGATCAGAGACAGCCAAGAAGCTCCATTGGATCTAGTCCCTGTTTCTTATAAAATAGATCCATTGAGAAAACACTGCCAAGTTTTTTCCACTTGATGCCTGTTCCAGGCATAATGTAAATGGAGTCTATTGAATAAGGAGGTCGTGTCAAATTCTGTTGCCATCTCTAGTCAAATTCTGTGGGAATTTGAGTTTGCAGTATATATGGTTTCTGTTTCATGTATCATGGTCAGCAAAAAGTGCATTGCTCTGAAACCAACCATATCATGGATTAAGTCTTTTTCTAAGTAAATGGAAGCTACCCTTTGAGGAAATAATGTAGTTTTTGTTAAGTATTCCACTGACTAAGCTCAATTTTCTTCGTCGGCTTAGGAATGTTATCTCTGAGAATACAGAGAGGGGAGAATTTTCTCCCTTTCTTTACTATATCGCCTCCCCCTGTACCTTAGGAGTCAGGTGTAAAGCAAACACTTCTGAAATTTCTGAAGGTCAAATAGGAGCCTGGAAAGCTGCTTCAGTTTCTTTCCACCAGTGAAATGGGAGCTTGGTGGTGTGATGATATTGTGTTTGAAGCCACTTTGGGCAAGTTATTCTCTTCCACAGGGCAGCACTAAACCCCAGAAACCTCCTTTCTGGGTCTCATTCAAAGTTAAGTTGACTATTGTCTTATATAATTTGTTCCCGCAGAGACAATTGTTCTCATCCCCTTGGGAGTGTTAGATGTTGCTAAGATCTTCAGGTAAGCTTTCCTGCCCAATCTAGCATACTACAGCACAGAGTATATTAAGAAAGCCCATCACCTTTAATACTAACAAACAAGCAGTAATCATGAGACTATATTGAAGAAAAGCCGAAACTAGCTTCAGTTGGATTCATATATTTAAAACTGGTAGACACTTCCCACTTCTCTCTCTGTCTTTCTCTCTTGTCTCTCTCTGTCTCTGTATTTCTCTGTCTCTCTTGACTCTTTCTCTCTGTCCATCTGTCTCTTTGTCTCTGTATCTCTCTCTGTCTCTGTATATATGTGTGTCTGTCTCTCATTCCCTCAAGTCCTCTTGATACTTTCTGAACCTTTGGATATGACTACTTCTGAATTCAAATGTCCTAATTTCTTCTGTTATTTGCACCATGATTTTACTTTTCATAAGAGTACATTTATATTGAGTTCTTTGGTTGCAACTTAAAGAGTTATGACAAACACCTGTCTGTTCCTCTCTATTAATTCACCTTGTATTACACTTTGAATCTTCAAGGGAGTTAGGAGCTGTTAGGATGATACAGTACTCCTATGAAAGTCACCAGCAGCATAAGCAGGTACTAGGGTTGTTGATGAGATGGGGGAACACGGTTTCTTAGTGTAACCTGTTTCTTAGCTCAGCTCCAACACTGGTACCTGGGGGATTTCCATCCATGCTGAGGGATGGATTCAGGGAGGACGAGGTATGCTCTTCTAGCAGGAGTAAGAAGTAACTAATTTGTTCTTGAACTCAGTTGTCTCATGAGCTCTGAGCAAGGGGGATGAAGTTATCATTACTGAGAGCCTGTGATATATCAGCAGCTGTATATGCTTATCTCAACCTTTCTTACAGGAAATCTTCATATTCTAGTGCTTTCAGTGATCTCTCCAGGCAGACACAACTCATGAAGAGCAGAGAGTGTTCGACCCAAGGGCCACTTTCCCTAGGTGTTCCATGCTTTTCACCCTGCCATACTGTCTTCTTTTCTGAAAATCCCATTAGAAATGAAAGTTTTTTTTTGTTTTTTGTTTTTGCCAAAGCATATCTTAAAAGATCTAATGGCACGCTTAGTCAATGCTGTCTCACAATGAAGAAAAGTCAATAGACATTTAGGATAACAAAGAATCAAAGTACAAATTTAATTCTTTGAATTCATTACGAAAGTTTTGTGGGAATTATAAGGAAAAGATTTCTAGATATTAAAATAACTTGTGAGCATCAAAGTGTTTATTTGCAATGGATAAGAACTGTTCTTCTCTTCTGTCGATTGAGTAAACTCTCTCCATATATACATGTATGTGTGTGCGTGTATACATGTGCACACACTTAAATACATGTACTCTTTATATATACCTAGATAGACACACACATAATCACACACTCACACACACTCATACAGAAATTCACACGTGTACTCTCTCACACACATACCCACACTCACATGCACTCACACACATTTGGACACTCACACATGCACCCACTGTCATATACAGACAGTGGTGGAATGAGAATCTATGGGGGTTGCGTGCCTCATGCCAACTCATTTCTTTTCTATAGCAGAGAAAATGGTTGGCCTCTGGATTTAAAACCTTGTCTTCTGCACAGAAGCCAGGAGCACATCTTTTTGTTGTTTGATGACTCATATATTGTACAAGATGTCAGTGGAAGCTTAATTCACTGCAGATGTTATTACGGAGTGAAAAGAAATAATGGACTCTTGTACTATTTATTCCGGTATCCTTGTCTTTCTTGAAGATGGAAATGGATAGGTGAGACATCAGGCTGATGAATGGAAATGGGAACACATCACCAGATGGGAACTGCATCTGTGAGTCTTAAATACAATGATTCAAAAAGGCCATGACCTTGAATATAGTGGACATACATATTTTCCATCAAGGACATTTTGCCTCTTGTCTAAGACTTCTGAAAATTCTCTAATGACATCTGAAATAAAATTTCTCATTAAGATTATGTTTAAAAGGATTTCTGAGAATAATTATAGCAAAGAATGCTAGGCTGAGGTAGGTAGAGTTGACTGTCACTCAGACACTAGTTCAAAGAGAATCCAACTCGCGTTTACAAAAGAATGTGTAGCAGAGACAAATTCATTATGTGCTTACCCAGGAGAACTTCTTGTGTATATTGGACCCTTATAAGGCTGTTTGGTGGTTGTGCGTTGAAATATTTTGAAGGGTTTATTTGAGAGCAGCAATTTGTGAATTGAGCAGGTGGCACAGACCATAGGCACATCCAAAAGCAGGGTGACAAAGAGGACAACACTCATGGTGTCTTCACAGAAGCAAGGTGACTGGTTGACACGGCTAATCCCCAGCTCAGGAGCACTTGGCAGTTTCTGATTGGCAAGGCTTCAGTTGAGGTTTGTTGCTCCCTTATCTGTGACTTGCTTACTAAGGTCACAAAAGGCTTTGGAGCCAAGGCTACAAAAGGGCCTGTCCGTTAATTTTTTTTTTCTTTTTTACCATTTTATAAATGTGACTTATTATACTTGTAGATTAAGATGTTCTTTTTGTTAAAGGAGGCCTCACAGCTGTAGACACTTCAAGCTTTTTAGGGTTCTTTGTAGCAAGATGCTTTGCCAAGAAGTTTTCTGTCCTGTTCTTTACGATTGTGTGCCACTTGGACTTCTGGGAATAGCTTGGGAGGCATGACCAGTTGGTAATTGACCATTGATGGGATGGTTTAAGAGATGATAGTTCAGTTCCTTATGAGCTCCTGTTCTCCAAGCTTCAGAGAGATGACAGCCAAAAAAGACAGTGAATTTCTCTTTCTTTTACTCTTTCTATCTTTAAAGGCCACCTCCAAGAGGTGGCCTTTATCTTACCTGTCCTTTATCTTTATCTTACCTGTCCTTTTACAGCTAGATAGGGGAAAGAAAAATAAGACAGTGGGAATCTGTTACAAGTTAGGAATCTGTCACAGTAGCAACCGGGGCAAGAGAAACAGGCTTCAGATTTCAGATACAGTCCTTCAAAACTCCTGCACTAGAAACTTTGTCCCCAGTGCCTTGGTGCTGGGTGTCAGAGACTGACAGGAAGAATGCAGGCCGTAGGAACTTTGCCCCGTTGATGTGCCTTCAGAGAGTTCATCAAAATGAGTTTGCTTCTTTCCTTTCTACTCTTCCAACATTTGGGGACCCAATATTTTTTCTCATTTCTTCTTCTAGTCATAGCAGAACACAGAATGAAGGCACCAGACACCAATACCAATGCCTGCATGCTGGAATTCTATTCTTCATGGTTATCCAGTCAGCGGTTTTATGGTACTGCAATACCAATTACCTAAGAAAAAGCCCCTCAAATTCTAGATTAAACCTGTGATCAAGTACCCTGAAGCACAGAAATTCTGTTCTCTGAGGGTGGAAGCAGAAAGAGCTTCATGCAACAAGTTCAGTGAACCCTTGAGCTTAGTTTATCTGTAAAATCTGTAAAGTTAATCATTAATTAACCAAATAATGCATATGTTACCTTCAAACCTTAATATCCTATGATGAGATATCGTATCTTATAGCTTTTGTGAGTCAAGAATGGCATAAAGAACTTGAAATTAAAATGCCAAACAATTTGCGAAGGAGAACAGTACTTTCCAGTCTGACCTCCTCAGTCTTTAGTGAGAACATGACCAGCTGATGCTGTAAATGGAAACTTCTTAATAATGTTTAAAAACACTGCTAACCCTAATAATAATTTAATAACTCTAGTAGTAATAAAAATAATACTAATTTTCCTTTATTTTTTTGGACTGCTAGGGATCAAATCATTGTAGACCACTTGGTTAGCACCCAAAGTAAATGCTAGCCAAGTGCTCTACCACTGAGCTGCATCTTCAGCTCCTCTGTAGTAATTATTTTGATGCTCAAATTTAAAGTTGTAAAGTCTCAAAGAATACAGTGTGTGCACATTCTGCTGGGTCTCACAGCAGCAGCTGAACATTGCAGATTCCAGGTATCATCTACCTATCTACCTATCTACCTATCTATCTATTGTGATTTTGCATGTTTCTGAGGCGCATGTGTGTGTGCATTTGTGTCGTGGGGGAGGGGTGCATGGGCAGGCGTATGCATGCATGGGTCAGAGCAAAAGCTCAGGTATCTTTCCTCAAGCATTGCCCACCTTACTTTTTATTTTTATTTTTTGGGTATGGTCTCTCATTGGCCTGGAGCTCACCAGGTAGGCTAGAATGGCTTGCTAGAAGGCTCCAGAAATCCACTACTCTCCATCTGCCAGCACTGGGAAAGTTCAGAACTCAGAACCTCATGCCTGCAAAGCAAGCACTTCACTGACTGAAACACAGCCCCAGCCTGATCTATTACATTTTAATTCTCTTGTCTTTAATACATCTTTCCTGATGCAAACTGATATGCTTTTATTAACAGCCCAAATCAGTAAAATGTGTTTTTGGAAATATACAGAAAATTACTTGTTTTAGACTTTTTTTTTTTCAAGGCATCAAGCATACCTCAGCATATAAAGATAAAATAGCACCAGGTCATGACACCTCAGGCCAGTGGCTCCAGTGCTTGAATTATTGGGATGACCCTTGTAAATCACATAAGCTATTGGTATCACCTAGATACCATTCTAGGTGAAGCAGCCGTGCTGCCTGTGCACGTGACAGAAATCCTGGGTGGGGAGAACAGCAAGACTAAAAAAGAATCTCAGGACATCTGAAGTAGCAAGGAGAATCTAGTAACTTGCATTGACACCACTGTGTGTTTAGTGGCTATGCGAAAGGTGATGGTTATCTCAATATTATTTCAAAATCAACTTTAATAGGGAGATACTATATATATTTTTTTAAGAAACATGTTCAGTCAACACTGATAGCTTGATTGTTTCTGTGGCAGAAGAGGGAGTTGGATGATTTGCTTTCTTTCACTGCCGTGTCTCTTTCCTCTAAACCAATGAGTCAGGTTCCAACACTGCTGTTTCCTTCTGTTGGGTTCAGAGCATGTCCGGTGAACACTGTATTACCTCTTCCAATCTTAAGGCTTTAGTATTTCAGAATTTAACTTTCTCTTGTCTGGCCCCAAATCCTTAGGTGCTAGACCTCTGAATGGTAGTGGTCACCATCTTATTTGTTGCACTAAAGGAAAGCTTTAAAGACCTAAGACCTACCCATGCAACAGATATTGAGCGTGTCTTATCTGGACATACCCAGTAGCATCTGCAGTCCAGCTAAGCTGCGTCTGGCCTGACCAAATGTCACTCATTAGGCAATTTTACAGCTCAATTAGTCCTCAGGCCCCACTACGTTTGCTACGCTGTCTCCACAGCAGCCTCCTCCCCTGTTCACAATGGCTCTACTATTAAAATTCAGTAATTGCACATCCAGGCTGAATCCAGACCTTGGCTGTTGTGGCTAGTGCTGCAGTAGAATAAATGTGCATGTATTTCTGTGCTATGCTGACTCGGTTTCATAAATACACGTGGTACAGCTGGATCACAGTCATTTTATTTTTAAGTTTTTTAAAAAAATTACAATAATGATTTTCGTAGTGGCTAGACTAATTTATGTTCTCACATACGGGGCCCACATTTTCTTATAGGTGAGTCAAACCATTAATGTATATAAATGGCATGAACATAGAGAGGGAATAGGTGGGGGGAAAAGATAAGCAGAATGGAAAACGGGGGAGAAAAAGGGGAAGACCTTTCAAATATGATATTTTTGAAATAAATTGTTATAAGTAAACCCAACAGCATATACAGTGCATATACACCAAGAAAGATTTCCCAAGTTAGTAACCGGTCCCTTACCCAAGTAACTATTTGGCTAATGGTTCCCAACTTTTTACCTTTAAATTCCTTTCTTGTGTGTGAGAAACCAACCACATCTCCAGTAAGCCTTTAAAGGAGGGTGACCGGAGCAAAACTATCATAGAAATTTTATAAAGGGTAACAGATCCCCAACAGTACATCTATGAAAACATAGTCGTACTTAGCAAGTCACCTTGTGGAGAGGCCACATCTGGGTCTGGAACACACTGAGAAACAGATGTGGGAGCTGCAGTGAAACCAAGACAGGAAGTGGGTCAAAAGCAAAACCTGAGCAGAAGAGGGTCCATTTGGTATAGAAAGATAAACATATTTTCATCAATATGATTTTAATAGTGGCTAAGCAGATCTCATTAAAATCTCCTAATTTCATTACGAATGAACAATCACAAAGAAAATTTATTCAGGAGTCCTAAGAGCAGGCGCTGTCCTCACGGAAATGAGTTGTGTTGGAACCACCTGGAAGGATCATCTTAGTTCGTCACAGCACAGAGCCAATGGAGAGGCCGAGTCTATTCTCTGAGGCATTAGTGATATTTCATCTGTCTCCGGAGACAGTTCTGCTTCACCCCAGAACCACTGGGGAAGTGTGGAGCTGGCACATCAGGAGCTCACAGGAAAGAAGAATCCTGTGGGCCCATGTGTCTGCTGAGTCACATGATGTCTCGAGCTTCCAAGTTCAATATCCCCAAGGACCACGCCGAAACCTTTCCTTGTGTTTTCCCAGAGATTTGGGGAAATTGATCAAAATGAGTGGTTATGTACCAATTTCTCTAGTGTCTTTTAAACCTCTGAATTTCACTTCCACCCTCCAGGAAAGGAGGGAAAAGAAGACAAAGATGGTTTCTGTTTGCTTGGTTTCTGTTTCGACTCTCTTCTCAGATATGGATGTGGGCTGCTGAAAACTACTTTAGGGGGTATGTTTCTAGAAAACGTGGGTCTTTGTACACAGAGGGAAAGTTATTCCAGATTCATTTTTACATAGAAATTTGCAACATTCCATTTAAATAATAGTGCTACAGTTCTGGGCAGGGCTCAGGTGCAGAGCATTTCAGTGAAGTAGTTACGACACAAAGAGGTGGCCCTTTCTTTGTGTGCCTCATGTCTGGCTGTTTGAAGAAGAAAGCCTGCGTATGGATGATAGGAGATTACTTCACTGAAAATCTCAGGGACACAGACATATTAAGACTGTCCTCTCACCTGCTCTCAAGTGCTTAAGTGGCTTATTTTGTGGTTTGTGTTTTGAAGCACTTTTATGGAAAGAGGGAGGGACTTGAATGATTTAGTTTGCATTGAAGGAGCTTGGGGATGCAGCTACCCACATAGCAGATTGTTGAGAGGGACAGGGAAGCAAAAGAAGACGAAGGACCATGCCTTGAAAGTACTGATTCCAGTGAACCAGGTGGAGAAGTTCACTACAGAACAAGGCCTTGTTTGGAAATTGTCAAGATAAACCTACACCATCCATCTTGATGAAAATGTACCATCCAAAGATCTTTGGTTATTTCACTTAACAACAGCTGGACCTTGCTGATCAACTGGAATGTCATTGTCATGGTTTAAATAAAAATGGTCCCTAATATATTTGAATGCTGGCACACCAGGGAGTAGAATTCTTTGAAAAAACTTTAAGGATTAGGAGGTATGGCCTTGTTAGAGGAAGAGTGTCACTGGGAGTTGGATTTGTGGTTTCAAAAGCCCAGCCTAGGCCAAGCCCCCCCTCCCCTTTGTGTGTGTGTGTGTGTGTGTGTGTGTGTGTGTGTGTGTGTTTCTCTCAGCCTAGTGATCAGGATGTAGCTCTCAGCTACTGTTCCAGTGCCATGCATACTGCCATACTCACGCCATGATGATAATGGATTAACCTCTGAAACTGTAAGTGAGACTCCAATTAAATGTTCCCTTTATAAGAGTTGCCTCGGTCATGGTGTCTCTTCACAGCAATAAAATAGTAACTAAGACACTGGTCCTTATGATATTCCCTTGACTTCTGATGGGAGTGCGGGCTCTAAAAGTGTATGAGCCACTTGCAAAGTACCCAGTTTGTGCTGACTTAGGCTCTTTCCAATTTGTATCCAGGAATGATAGAGCTGGATCATGGTTGCTTTTTTTTATTTTTATTTTTTTAATTTTAGGATTTTAGGAATTGGCATCCTGAATTAACATCCTTACCTTTAGAACTTAGATTTGTTATAGATATGTAAAATTATTAATGCATAGAGATGGCATAAAAGCTATGGTGAGAAAATTTTGCATTATTTAAGTAGACAGTCCTTTATCTAAAAATGTAGTCCCATTCATGGGGCTGTCATGAGAACGTGGTCAGGTCAGGCTGCTGTCACAAAGGACTATAAGTGGATGATATAATCACAACAGAAATTTATGTCTTTTTCTTTTAGGGTCTGGAAGTCTGGGGTCAGAGTGCATCACTATTGGGTTCCGCTGAAGGGGCTTTCCCCAGTGACGAACTGCTGTATTCGTCCTCTGTCCTAACTTTCTAGAAAGAGGAAAGAAAATCTCTCTGAGGTATCTTCTATAAAGACAGATCTCCCATTCATGAGCATGCAACCCACGTTAACTAATTTCTTCCAAAGTCTGTCCTTCCTAATGCCATCTCATGGGGTTTGGAATTTCAACATGTAGATTTGGGGAGATGCAATCATTCAGTCCATTGATCTGTCACAGGGATAAAGCAAGAAAGTGTAGAACTTACTAACTTGCTATGTAAATGAATTCTGGAATAACCAAGACTAAGTCAGTAAGTATATCTAAGAGAGCATTTCCAGAGGCCCATTTGGAATGGCATCCTGGGATGAGCTCTTTTTAGGGAGCATGTAAAAACATGCTTTCACAAGACCTGGAAAAGAGTGTGGGGAGTCTTGGATCCAGGTACCAAATACTGTGAGTGCATCTAGACTTTCTGAAATCACAACTGAGTACTTTATGCAATTTCCTCTTAAGGGGACTGAATTCAGACAATTCATATTATAGCTTGTGGTATCATTGAGAAAAATTTTCCAGGAGCACATGATACAATATAGTAGGGGATATAAAGAAAAAAGGGAAAAAAGTGGGCCACAAAAATTAGAACAAAATATTTTAAATGTAAATGGTATCTGACTGAAAAAGTGTATAGATATTAACAGTAGCTGTATATCAGTATTCACACCAGGGGTTGCTAGTTGTCATGTGTCTACTAGGCAGCAACTATTGTCCTGCAAGAAGAGTACCACCTGTGTGCCCATGAAACTAAGAAGGCTGGCATATCAGGTCCCCTCATCTGTGCCTCCTTGTGGTCCCCGGTAGCACTAGCACTGTACTTTACCAGAAGATTTTCAAACGTGAAAAATTTTGACCCTGATGTGATTGGATCACCTTCTTTCTCTTCTGATTTTCCTCCCATCGTGCTTGCCTTATGCTTGGAGGCAGGCAGGCACCCTCTATGATACACCCTGATCTCAATCAGTTAGTATACAAGCCTTGTGTAACCCTCTTACCGGGTTGTACGTTGTTTCTTTCATTCACTAAACAAATGTAAAATGGCTGAAGTTATAAGGTGCCATTTTTTTTTAATGAGTACAGAGTGAAAACACTGGCTTGAGTCTTGCTCATTTTCTTTTGCTATCATTCTGCTAAGGAGTCAATTGCCACACCCATGAGAAAGCTGCATAAATATACTTAGGAGCTTATCTTCTGCAGCTTACTGGTCTCTGGAAGCCAGGAAGTAGATGATCTCCCTTTTAACCTTTGTATAGGAACACAGCATTGTTCACCAAACTTGATTGCATAGATGTTGTCTATTGCTGTGCAAAAACGCAATGACCAAAATCACCTTGGGGGAAAGGATTCATCTCATCTTATAGTTTGTGGTCCATCATCCTAAGACATCTGGTCAAAAACTCAAGGTGAAGAATGTGGAGACAGGAGCTGATACAGAAGCCGTGGAAGAATGCTGCTTACTGACTTGTTCCACATGACTTGCTTAGCCTGTTTTTTTTAAAAAATATAATACTTCTATTAATAACTGGAGTTTTATACAATGTATAAATTTTAAACAATGTAAAAATGTATAGAACGTGGGAATCACTGTGGTTTTTGGAGGCAGCAGGCTGCTCTAATCATAGAAACTCACTTGGCCTATACTAACCTGAGATTAAATATGACTGAGTTCAACCCAAAGTTTGACTTCACTACTCAAACCCACAGCACATGGACATCCTGCAGGCACCAGGACAGCCCACAGGCAACAGGGCCTCCCCCATCATCCTGCTTTTTCTATGGTATTGAGAACCACCAGCCCAGGGTGGCACCACCCTTTACAGGCTGGGACCTCCCACATCAATCATTAATTAAGAAAATGCACTACCGACTTGCCCACAGGCCATTTGGAAGGGACATTTTCCCAATTGTAGTTCCCTCTTCTAAAACAACTCTAACGTGTTTAGTTGACATTAAACTATACAACATAGCTGTCTTAAGAAGGGACATCTATGGTGGTTTGAATGGGAATGGCGCTCGTAGGCTCTTACGTTTGAATGTTTGGCCCCCACTTATAGGTAGTAGAACTGTTTGTGTAGGAATAAGAGTTGTGGCCTTAGTAGAGTAGGTGTGGCCATGTTGAAGGAAGTGAGTCACTAGTGGTCAGCTATCAGGTTTCTAAAGCTCACGCCAGGCCCAGTGTGTGTGTGTCTCTCTCTCTGTCTGCTGCCTGTGAATCAGGATGTAACCTGCAGCTATTCATCCAGGACTATGCCTGCCTGGCAGCTGCCAGGCTTCCCACCATGATGGTCATAGACTAACAAAGTAAAACTGTAAGTAAACCCCCAGTTAAATACTTTCTTTTACAAGTTGTCTCGGTCATGGTGTCTCATCACAGCAATAGAGCAGTAACTAAGACAGCGTCTAAGTAAAAGGTCAGTTTCCTCACCCATGGAAATTATGAAGTTCTAAATGCTTATTTTTTAAGTTGAGAATCTTGCATATTAGATACTAATACAAGGAATTGGAGCGGTAATGAGCACTTTAAGGAACTTTTTAGTTTAAGTAGTTGTTTTAGTTTATTCGGGGTTAGAACAGAATACCAAAGGCTGGGTGAGGTACAAAGGAAAGAGATTTATTTTGCTCACAATTCTGGATGCAGGGACTTTCACTATCTGGCAGCTGTATCTGATGAGGGCCATGCTGCCTCCTAGCATGCTGGATAATTTCTCATCGGTATGTTATGGAAGTTTATTTTTAGTTATGTATAAAATTATTTTATGTATTTTTTCATGAGGGGCTGCCTAGGTTTTTGGCATTTTGTATTGTCTGCAGGTGTTGGATTTCTGTGGGGATTGTTTGATTGCTTATGATCTGCACCTGAGGAGTTCTGAGTCAATAAAACACCTGAACTCAGATGCTCGGGGTCCGACTCTCTAGTATGGCATTGGCCATGACGGTGGTTTCCTCTGCTGAGGTCCTGCAGGATTTGCACATATGAGAACTCATCCTTATCTCCTTGCTGAGCTCACACAGTAAGCTTCCTACAGCAAGGTGTGCGCACCAGAGTGATGTGCTTGTGTTTGTGAAGGAGAGAAGGTGACAAAGAGTTGACAAAAGTCATTCAACATTTTGTGTCTTCAGGGATAAGACTGTTCGGAGTACAGAGGAGAGCTGCCTCTCAGCTGAGAGCAAGACTTGTTTCAGGAGGTCAGGGAAGCTAGTCCTGCTTTAGGAAACAGGGGCAGAGACTCTACTCTGCTTCTGTTCTTTTCTCAAATACAGAGTGTCACATGTTGAGATAGCATTTCCAGAAACACAAACAGGCATTATTCACCTAACTACTTTTTTGTTGTTGTTTAGGAAAGCAAAGATTTTTTTTTTATTTATTTTTTTATTAAACATTATTTCTATTAGCAAGTAACTGGCTTTCTGTTATTGTTTTTTTTCTCATGAAGTGTTATGGCTTGATTCAGGTCTGGAATATTTTCCAAAGGCTCATGTGTCAAAGGCTTGGTCCCCAGGTAATAACACTATTAGAAAGTAAGGCCGAGTTGGAGGACAGATGTTATTGTGCATGCCAAGGAAGGTTCGATTTGTTCCATTGCATTTTCCTCTTTGCCCACCATGTGCCCACACAATAATATTCTGCACATCCACAGGCCCAGAATCAATGGAATAATATGATCATAGACCGAACTGTTTGAAGCCATGAGTCAAAAAATCCGTCCCCCTTTAAGACGATCTTCTTAGAAATCATCAGAAAACTGACTGATGATTTTGTAAATATTCAAAATTTTAATACCTAATATGACACATCAAATAAACACACACCGACAGAAAAGGTCTCTGGTGTCCTCAATAATGAAGTAACATGGAAAAGTGTCCTGAGATTAAGAAGCTTGAGAGTAGCTAATATAAGTAAGAACTTAAAGACAGTTGGCCTTCTAGGCAGGGGATGCTCTTTGGATAAGCCTTTCAGATAATGCTTCAGTGTCATGTTTGGCCTTGACCCAACAGAGCACTCTGGGCCTTGACCTCACTTTCCAGATATAAAAGTATCCTTAACAAGAGCAGAGCTGGAATTTACATTCAGGCAACCAGGCAATGTTGTTCACTCTCTTAGCCACTAAGTTATCTTAAATGTAGAAGAAACATGTAAAGGTCAATGAATGGAAGTACTGAACTCAAACATAAAACTCCAATTTTCCAGAAAATAGGGCAAACCACAAATTAAGATTTAAAAAGAAGTGTCCGTCTCAACCCATCAACTCACGAATCCACATTAACTTGAATCTGCTGGGTGGTTTGGACTTTTCCCTTTTCAATTAATAAAGCAGTAATAAAATTTGCAATGATGACTCACCCACAGCCACAAAAGACACTTCTGATAATCTGGTGGCAACGGAGTTCTCAAAAAAATTACTATAGAATGTTACTGTAGATGAGAGCTCAGAGTTTAGCCTTTCCTCACCCGGAAGGGTTAACATCAGTAGCAGAAAGGGGTGACAAAGTTATTTGAGTAGCTTCATGACACTGCCCTTTGCTCCTGTTACTGAACAATAGGAGACGTCTGTGGAGGCTCAGTCTTCTCAACTTTGCCTGTTAACCCTGTACCCTCAAACAGAATCTACCACATTGTAAATGTGTGTTACGGTCTGAATAGGGAATACCCATCCCTGTAAGCTCGTATGTTGAATACTTGGTTCCCTGTTTTCCAGTTGCTGGCCTGTACTCCTCTGAGGAATAACTGTGAACTATAATGCTTACTTTTTGTTCTTTTTCTTACAAACCCCAATCCTGCCCATCTCCAAAGTGCCTTGGGTCAACATGTTTTTCTCAGATGCCTTCAGTGGTTTATCAAAATCTGCATTTTGTTCAAAGATCAGAAAGCCTCCTAAGTGATATTTTATTTGCTTGTTTGTATACTTTGAGATTCAGTTTACATACTTTGATGCCCACGGATGTTGATGAATACAGTATCTGATCTGCTAATATAAAATATCTAATATAAATATAAATTTATAAGTATAAAAATATAAATATAATATAAATATAAAACAAAAACCTTATATTTTTGCTTTGTCCAGAGCTTTTCAGGTACCAGTTCACCCCAGGTGGCAAAGCAGTCTGTTCATTTTGTGTGAGCACACAGTGTACTGGACACTGTGGATGTCCCACTAAGCACGGCTTATTCTGTGTTTAAGAGATGCTGGTGACTTGGGCTTCAGGGGTTTTCTCAGTGCTTTTGTTCCCTACATTTCGAATGTGAGATGCATGGGTGTGATTTGATGTTTCCCAAATATGCAGCTCTGTGCTGTGGTATCTGCATTAATTGTGGAACATTTTTGGACATAAGTATTTCATATACTCCTTTCGTTCTGTTTGTTCTTCCTTCTCCACCTGATGTTTCATCTATGCACAGTTCACACATTTAAAAAGTTTCCTCAGTTCTGGAATGTCCTGATGTTTATCATTTTCATATTTTAGCTTGGAAAACCTATTGCCCTTTTGTCAAACAGCTTGTTTTTCATTGGTCATTCCCACTGTTGTGAGGAGTACACAAAGAGTATCTTCTATTTCTGCCGATTGACGCTGTTACTTTCTTTTTTGTATTTTCCTAGAATACAAAAAAGAATTTATCCATCTGTTCTCACATGTTTTCTACTTTTCCCACTGGGATTCTTTACACACTAGTCACAATTATTTTAAATTCCCAAATTGTTCAAACCTCTGGTATAGGTCTGATCGACAAGAAGTGTTGTCTCATAAGGTTTGGGGCTTTGTTTGCTTTGCCTTGCTTTTTGGCTAGTGGATGAAATAGTCTTTGTATGTAAAGTTTTTGTTAATCTAGCCAGAAGTTAGAGTGTGTTTGGTTTTTCTGGTAGCTATAGATGGTTAGAGCTTCAAAGTCTTTGTGTACTGACTTTGCCTTTTCTGAATGCCCTTCAGTCTTACACTTGTTTCAGCTGCCCCACACTGTAATTGTTCTGAAACAGCACTGGTGTCAGGGTAAGTCATGGGAAAGTAGAATGTTCTATAAGCTTTCAATTAAGAGTCAGGCTTTTAGTAAGCCTTTGTCTCTGGGCCCCGGACATCACAGACACTTTTCAGCACTGAACCTCTGTAGGCAGACCTACACTTTCTGACTTTTAGGCTGCAGAATGCTGAATTCATTTCCTCTAAGTAATGTCCTTGGTTGACTACATGCACACGAACACACTCACTCACTCACAAACACACTCACATACAGTCACATGATACACTCTCATACATGCATGCATACATGCATACTCATACACAAGTACACACACACACATGCACACATACACACTAACACAAAACATTTATGCATAAACACACTCATACACAATCACACAGACATTCATACATACACACACATACACAAGCACACACACACATGCACACATACACACTAACACACACACATTTATACATAAACACACATACACAATCACACACATGCTCATACACATTCACATATAACACATTCACACATATACATATACACTCACACACATACAAATGCACACACTCACTCACATGTACACTCACACACATTCACACACACATACACACATACACATACTTTTTGGTGAGGAACAGAGGCTAGATGGGGATCCAGCTGAGAGATAAATGGGATGGAGTGAGGAATGTCCTTCTCCAGCTAGGATAAGAGCCTGGATAAATCCACTGTTTTCCCTAATGAGTAAGCCTTTACTACGGAGAAAGCTATGGGTGCATTTCTTATGATTACTTTTCATTTCTCCCTGAGAACTCTGTGAAGATCTTAGCTATTTATCAGGAAAACTTGGTGTGATTCCTAGAGCCAAAGGTCTTAAATTAGCTCCCCCTTACTACAGATCCTAGGAGATCTTCAGTCTCAATAGGGAGTCTTCAGTCTCCAGCGAGTCATGAAAAGGTCCAGGTCTTGTCTTAAGAGTTGGTGAACTCCAGAACCTCTGACTAGCCAGGCCAGCTGCCGGTCTTACCTGGCTGTGTCTACTGCTCTCAGGTTGTTGTTTACTCTACATCTTCAGGATTTTGATGGCTTCAAGGGGGAAAAAAAAACAAAAAACACTGGTTCTCAATTTGCCCAGCTTTTGTGGACTAGGACTAGGAATTAGACAGATTCCCTGTTAGGCAGACAGATAGGGAGAGGGGCCATGACTAGATAATAAAATAGATAGTAAGCTTCCAAACTGGATGGTTTTCTTCACTGTCCATGACAAAGATTTGCAGTTTAAAACAAAAGCCTGGCTGGCTTTTTCGCATCAGGACAACAACTGTTTGTCTGTGAACGGTCCAACAGTTGTAGGTCAGAATAGGACATGTTCACCCCAGACTTGTAGACTGCACCTCCCTTCTTTGGTCAAACTGACCAACCCTAAATTAGGAGAGGAAGATCTCTCTCAGGCCCTTAAAACCTCCTTCCATCAAAAGAACAACTGGACAATGGCTTGATACCAGCCCCTTCTCCTCTGTGGGAGGGTCTATCTCAGTGTTCCTTGCTGTGTGTGCATGGGTTTCCTCACCCCTAGTAAAAGCCTTTCTTTACCAGAAGATTCTGTCTGAGACTTACCCAACTACTATCTGTTTCTGCCTTTTAATTCTTTAATTAGCAGAGAAAATCAAGATCCCCAGACAGCAATAGAATGGAAGGGATTACTTCTATATCCTCTGTATTCACAGTTGGAACTAGAAGTTTCTAATAATGATTTCGAAAGTTGCTTTCATACCTAGTTTCATATAAAGTAAATTAAACTTGGATATTTGGAGTCTTTCTGTTCCACCATGACATGCCATTTTAGTGAACTAATAGTTGATATGAAACAAAAATGTGGACACTGGTGATAAACACAAGGGATCAAAGGTGGCTCATGATACATCTGCCAATGCTTGCTTCTCCCTTTTCCAGCCTTTATGTAAACAACAACAGCAGCAGCAGCAGCAGCAGCAGCAGCAATACATATAGCCATGAGGGTTTCCAGCTTCATACTCTTCTGGATAGTAGTTCCATTGGGCTGACCATTCAGTCCCCTCGGACACCTCCTTAGGTAGCAGTTCCAGAGGCTACAGAGATATGATAGACTAGGCTAGAGAGCCAGGCTGTCTGTCAAACGTTTCCTTCCTGAAGAATAGTGTGGACTAAAAGCTATTTCCCAGCTTTCTTGGGAATCTATTTTCTCTCCCGCTGAAAAATAAAAGAGATAAGACAATTTTCGGGTTCAGAACTGAACAGAGACTGTATAGATGATGAAGGAGGTGGTCTGTCCTGCAGGTCTACTTCTGGGCTCCACCTTAAGACAGTCTTGGGGTTTTGTAGTTGCACAATTTTGGTCCCCTTTACTCTTTCCTCTGTGTTTGTCCATGAAGATGGTTGGAAAATTACACCACCAGCACCGTGCTGGGAATGCTAGAGGAAGAGTAAGCAGCAGCAGTCGCCATGAAGCTGCCACTCTCAGCCTCCCAGTCTCCAACTACAGGAAGAACCACAGGAATAAAAATTATTTTGAAGGACATAAAACTTGCCTCAAAAAAGACAACATTTCTTGTTCTGGTTTAAGTTCTTTAGCCCAATAAGATGAGGAAATTTTTAATGATTTTTTTTCCTTTCCTTTTCTTTTCTTTTCTTTCTTTCTTTCTTTCTTTCTTTCTTTCTTTCTTTCTTTCTTTCTTTCTTTCTTTCTTTCTTTCTCTCATCCCTTCTTTTTAATTCATTCCCATAAGAATCATCAAGATAGTGGGGAAGTTGAAGCTTTGTTATAGGCTGAATGTATGTAATTGTCTCATTTGTACTGTGAGACTCTCACAATGCTGAGCTAATGAGTATTATTTGGGAGATAATCAAGAGAAAAGGGTAATTCTCTCAAGATACTTTCTGTGTGATCTGCTTAAAGTGCACGGGTATCGAAAATGAGCCTACTTCGCTCTGCTGTCACACACTGCCTTCCTCCAGAAATGAGAAATGCCTGGCCTTTTCAAAAGATCACATAGCAAAACCAGACTGCTTTGGAGTCACTCTCCTTGAATTACCACAAATTTGTCCTCCAGTGAACGTCGTGTGTCTTCTACATTTAGTTGCTCCTTTTTAACAAAAGAGTAGCCTAACAAAATGTGGACTTTCTCTTGCAGTTTTTGTGTGCATGTATATAAGACAGAGAAAGAAATTAGATATTAGGCCTCCCTGCCTCAAATACTTACACTAATGAAATTACAGCAGTGTGTGCTTGGCATCCAGGAGTACAGTTCACGCTGAATAAGAGTCAATGCAAATTAGAGTTTTGCATAAAGCTGAATAATAATTTCATATATGTTGGTAATTCGTGCACTGTTGAGTGATCTGATGTTCTCCGTGTTTGTTTTTTCATTGCCCCAGGGGACATGATCAGAGAGTCTCCTTAATGTGGGAGAGGCATGAACGAATGCTACCTCATACAAACATCCCACTGCTTGACAAACCAAAGGGTTGACCTTCAATGTGTGACTGTTGTACATTTCAGAAAACAAGAACGCCGTTATTTCCTTTTCCCATGGAAATACTGGTAAATGTTACCCAGGTGAAAGAAGATTTGATCAAATTTGCTCTTTAGCTAATTATGCCAGGCTGTGTTGCTCGTGGCCTCCTTAGTATTTTTCCTCTGGAACTCATCAAATTGAACCTCTTTGGAGCATACAAACTCAGAAAGCGATGGACTACAAACCTTTGACTGTAAAAAAGAGGCAAGCCTTTAATATAATGTTAATGTACTACTTTTAAAAAGTGTAAAACATGAGGAGACTCAAGCTTTTATTTATAAGAATAATGATTTTTTTTTTTCAGAAGTTCCAAATTGAGCCAGGCAGATCTGGGAGACAGGGCTGGCATATCTGGTTAAGGACTAACAAGGGCCCAACAGAAGCTGTTAGCTGTGGCTTGGGTATCTTCCTAGACCATTAACTGGGTCGAAGAGAAGATGGGATCTCACACAAAGACACTGGGTCAACGGAGTGGTCAAGTTTGTGATTCTGAGTATAAAACCATGACATTGAACCAACTCTGAAACTAGCCCAATGCAGTGTGTTGGTCCTGAACCGAAACTCTGATATATGTAAAAACAAACCAACTCAAAGTTGAAAGGACTATTTTACCAGGTACCCTGACACTGACGGGGCAAGTAGAACCCATCTCAGAAGTGTTAAGTAGTATTCCTTAAAAGCAACCCTTGGGAGCCTCATTATCATGGGTCCATTTGATATATGCTAGCAGTAAGAAACAATCTAACTCAAACCCATGCACTCAAGTAGATTTGCTTGGACTGCGCTCCGCACTAAAGGTGGGGTAGAGACTAGAAGATATAAGTGGGGATATCTCAAACACAGAAGTAGAAAATGTGTCTAGACACTGGCATGGAGCCGTTATTCTGTATTGGCTCAGCTTTTGAGGTACTGTGGCGTACACTCAAGACTGAGCCTCTGCAGCTAAAGGTATGTAGAAAGGACCCTGCAGAGTCCTACAGACCCTTGGATTAACAAAAATAGTGACACGAGTTATTACTGTGAGGCCTTCACTTCCTACACAATGTTGAACACAGACAGGCCAAAACATGTTCTTACGTTTTGCATTTTTAAGCACCAGAATTCCAACCCAGGGCCGTGTAGCCCCTGAATTACCATTGAGCTATGCCCATAGCCATACCTTTCATACTTTTACATTTGAGATATTCGAAATTATATCCTCAATCTCCCCCCCATCTTCAGTGCTGAACATAGGCCGAACATGCCTACTTGTGTGCATGGGCTTAAATTATATTAAATTTTTTTTACTTCTAACACACACAAAATGGAATAATGATAATGAGGACCTTAAGGAATGAATTTAGGACAAGAATAAAATATTTGGGGAGATAAGTAATCCATGTACAGCCATACATTTTAAAGTTAGGATGTCTGATTTGGACAATCCGTCCCCCATGTATGATATTTCAGAGTTATGCTAATTATTTATAATTGTGTCAAGACAAAGAGAAAAGGCTTTTTCAGAAGACTGGAAAAAGTCAGCACCATTTCCCTATCTCCTGACTCTATGAGAATTCATCAGTGGGAGGATCAATTGACTATAGTTCTGTGCACTGTTAACACAGCACTCATCTCCGCTCTTCCCTGTTTCAGCGGAGGTGATACTGGTTTTCCCCTTCCTTTCATTTCTTTCTCTCAGCCCTGCAGTAGCTTGGACAAGACATGTGGGGCCAATCTATGCAGCTGTGATTGAATTCCTAGGCTCAATGTTTCCTTTTAAACTCAATAATTAGGAGCAAATTCCTGTGGGTAGAAATATTTGGGAAATGTCTGCAAATGCAAGCAGTTGCCAAAATCAAATCTTTAAAATCACATTTTAAACCAGGGTCCAAAATGCTCATAGACTCTTTCTAAAAGAACTCTAGTATGGATTACTTTTATAATGTGATGAAATACTCTCAAGAATGGATCTGATTCTCGCTCATATTTTAGGGGAGAGGACCCTGAAGGATCGTCTTACAGATAGAAATTGATGATGCTTGTCCTACTTGCTGTGTTTGGACTACCTTGGTGTGGTTAAAGAGCTGGTAAACATAGGTTTGCCAATTAGGGCAAGCCTCTGATTCTACTCCCATGACAGAATTGTCTAGAAGATGCCACATTTCCCCTCTTTCCTCACCCTCACTTGGAGAGTCACTGGTGAACAAAGTGGGATATAAATAGACACTTTTGCATCGATTCTCAAAGAAAATCATCTCTGTATATAGCCAGTGGCTTACATAATTTGCAGAACACAATCTGGGAGGATTTCAATCTTGCATGGGATATATTAATATGTTATAATTCACTTCCATGAAGAAGGTTTCAGATTTGCTGCTTGTGACCTAATTATTGGGAGGCCAGTCATGACGTTGAAAGTCACTCGGAGACTTACATTGGTGCTGTTTTTGTTCATAAAGCCAAAGTCTGTATTAGAAGCAAAACAACACTTTTGGCTGTTTCCATAACAAAAATACATAAAAGTTTATTGTAGCAACCGACTAAATAATATGCTCCAGAGGCCCAGCCTGAAGTGCTAATTCTAAGAGCTTTAGACGCGTCTTTTTCCTAACAGTTAACACTTATCCCAGTATGTATTTTCTGGGATTCAACACGTGACTGAGCATGACTGCCTCTTTTCAACTGGCAGCATTTAAAAGTCTAACAAGTTTTCCAAATACCACTTTCAGTATGACAATTATAAGCTGGCTTCGTAGCCAGGACTTGAGTTGAATGTTTGGTTTAAGTAATTCTAGCTATCAAATCTGAACCTTGGAGTATGTCTGCTCATTTTGAATGGCCATCCCAAGGTTTTGGCCTCTTCCTTACTTGCAGATCTTCTGTCTGAAGTGTGCAGTGGGATGAAATATTTGAAGGGCCCCTGTCTTTCTGTTCTGGAACTTAACCATGAGTCTTGTGCCAGTGTCTCTTACATCTCTAACAATTTTACAATCTGAGTACAGTAATATTTATTCAAGTGTTGCACTGGCTTAAGAGTTGATCCCTGGTGTCCTGCTCCGCTAGGATCAAATAACCAGTAGAAGATTTCAAGCAAGGAGAAAGGGAAAAATAAGGAGTGGAAACTAATTTACCAAAAAGGAGGAAGAGAAAAGCAGTATTAACTAAAGACAGCCTTGCTTTGCTTTTGAGATGGTACTTCTTTGAAAATCCATTTGCAAGCTTCCCTTTCCTGTCTGTTTCTAGTTTTCAGTCAACTAAATTCACATTTGTTGAACTTGTAAAGGTTTTGTTGTTGGTGGTGGTGGTAGTGTTTGTTTGTTTTTTTTTTTACTATAAATTGTTCTAAGTTCCTTTTAGTAGAATAGCCCTTGATTTGTATTTTAACCTTCAAGTACATTGGGGCTAAACAAGAACACATTCTCTCAGAGTTTAAAGATTAAAAAAGTTAATTATGTTTATGGTCTGGGTATGGTACGTGCAAGTATAGTGTCCCAGGGAGGACAAAAGTGTTGAATCCCCCTGGATCTGGAGATACAGGCAGGTGCGGGCCACCTGATGTGGGTGTTGGGAATGAGCTGGGGTCCTCTACAAGAGGTGTATTCACTCTTCAGCACCCGACTGTCTCTCCACCTTCTCTTTCAGTGTTTAAAAAATAGTCCTATTTACACCAATAAGGAGAAGATAATGTGGGTTTTCATGGTCCGCCTGTGGAGTCAGAGCTGGTGAAGCCTGTTTCCAAATACCTCTGCACTATGCAAAGCTGTTCCGGACATCACTGTATGAGCCGACTTGAACAGAGTGTGTGCTTCAGGATCAAAAATATTGATATGATAAAATCATATCAATGATAATGATGATGATAAAAAGACCCTACCTGGTGAATACTAAGGGCTTAGAAAACATCACCCATTATTATTGTCGTTTCAAGGCATGTAATACAAAGATGCTTTCTACTTGAGGGGCACTCAAACTGAGCTGGCCGTGTCTATGGGACTCAGACTATTTATGGACCAGAGAAAGTGATAGAAAAATGTGTAGCAGAAACACAAAGTACTAGAAAGTAGAGCTGACGGCAAATATTAAGCACCCAAGCAAAATGACTCATTTAAGAAATACACTGATGATTAAGCTTAATATATCCTTACGCTTTAAATTAAGAAGTCATAGAATTTTAGAAAAAGGTGAAGACACCCTGCTCTAAACACATGCATGGGGACAAACAGAAAGGTAGCTGAGATCTCTAATGCAGCCTAGTTCTATGTTCTAGTTTCATCCGTGGTGAAATACTCTGCCCAAAAGTAACTTAGGGGAAAATAGATTTATTTCGCCATTGAGGAAGTCAAAGTAGGAAGTCAAGCAAAAACTGGAAGCAGAAACACGTGAAGAATGGAACTCATCATCTCGCACAGGATCATGCTTAGCTGGCTGTCTTCTACAGCACAGGACCACATGCCAGGGAATGATACCGTCAATAAACAATCAAGGTCGGCTCCCACAGACATGCCTATAGGCAAAAATGACCTGGGAAGTCTCTCAGTTGAGATTTCCTTCCCAGGTGCCCCTGGGTCTGTTGACAGATAAACGTAACTATGACACTGTATTTTATTCCTCTATTTGGTCACAGGAATAGATGTTAAAAGGGTATTACCGAAGGAAAACATATTTTCATGTGAAATAATTCAGTGCCAGCAATGATAGCATCAACTATGTCCAGTCTCTGCCAAACTGCCAGTGGTTGTAAAATCTTTAAAAAGGACAATTAAGATATTGATAACCTGAAGACTATAGTATACAACTAGCCTGTCAATTTGTAAGGACAGCAGAGCTACACTCTTGTTTCTATTTCTTGTTGCCAATGATTCCTCTGCCCTTTGTCCGCTGGCCTCCCAGGTAGGTGCTGGCCCTCCTGCTGTCCTGCTTCAGCCCTGTATCCCACATCTGCACCGAGCAGAAATTTCTCTCCCCAAATCTAGAAACAAACCGACGTTAGCCAGACGCACGCGGGCTTTCTTTATGAAGCAATGGTATTTTATCCTCAGTGATGCTTATCATCACATCCATAAGCCTTTATCTGATTTGCCTGTTTCTGTAAACGGCTGGTTGCCTGAGGAACTCAGAGTGACCATTGCTTCTTTGTTTTGCTTCCCTTTCGTTGTGCAATGTCCTGCCAAAAACTAGAAATAGAAATTTCCTCTTTAGTATTTTCTCCTCTTTCCTATTCAGATGTCATCATCATCATTTCCATATGTCATTGTAGAAGGATCTGCAATAGCTTTTCCTTCTGAGGAACCCATAAACAAGATGAAACACCCCACTCAGTTTTTGAGGTGCTCGATCCATTTCCTTCTTTCCCACCTTATTCTCAAATCCATATTCTTGTAGCCGCTGCAAGAAGCAGCAGGTGCTTTCACTCAGGTCCACACCCGCCATTCATTCAAAGCCTTTAAAAGCAACTTATCACCACACATGCTGTCTCACACATTGCTCCGCGTTAACACTTTTCCACATCCTTACAGGAATGAAAGGAGAACGTCTTCCCTCTTTCCTCCTCTCAAGAAAGTATGGTGAAACACAAACCAGAGGCGAGACAGCAGCAACGGGAGAAACATCCATTTCTACTAAACTTCAAAACAGCAAAAATACCCTTGAGGTTTGAGTCATGGTCTGCTCCACAGCCTTTGTCATACATAGCCCTGTGTTACGGACGCCAGAGGCCAAAGGCCCTGCTCAATAGTTGTCAAAGAGTCTCCATTTCCTTTTAAATCTTGGTCTGTGAAAAGGGGAGCCACAGCATTGCTTACTTTGTCCGTGCAGAGGCTGTATTTGAGGCAAGTCCAGCCAGGACAGTCCATGTTCCACTCTCTTGTTCCGCTCAGTTCCTATTTGTAGGATAAAAAGCACAGCTGACAGGGAATACTACACTGATTTCCCAAGCGTCATCGCAGAGATAGAGTCAATACCTGGAGGTCTGGTCATCTGTTCCCCAATGCTTATTCACAGAGCTAGCATGGTTTTCCTAGAAATCTGGTCCTTCTGCTTGGCTCTAAGAAACGGATGCACAGTCGCAGTATAGGGGAAAGGCAGGTCATAAAGGCAAAGAGCTCTGGAGCTCTGCCCTTTGCGAAGATGGAAAATGTTTCTTTGGGAAAGGGACAAACTGTATGCTTAGTTCCACTGTCTAAATAGAGACTGTTACATACACGATAAAGGAAACTAGTAGAGCTGGCAAAGATAATCCTCAGAGCGGTCTGTAGACAATTTCAGACAGTTGTAGACAATTTCAGAGGTCAGAAAGGCTGTAAACAAACCTGTATTTAGGTTAGACCTTTTCACTTATAATCAGAACAGGACATGGGCCACACTTAAAAGTCTTCCCAAGTCTGTGCAAACCACACAGTGACTAATGAACACAACAAAAATGTCTCTAGGGGATTTATTAAACAGATCTAACAATAAGCTATTTTGACCTGGAGAAACTTCCAGAAGCCAGGCTTGAAAATGTCATCCTGAGGTCTGATAAAGTCCATCTATGAAAATCCACAAAGTAACATTAGTTACAGAAAAAAAAAAAATCCCAAAAAACAAAAAACATGAAACACATGTATGTTCATAATTGGCAGTTCTAGTTATGGTGCAAGTGGGAAATAAACGCATGCATACATATGTACACACACACACATTGCATTTATACTGGATACATTACAGCCTTACTCCCACACACATCTGCAAGTACAGAATACTAATTCTCAAGTTCTGCCCTTGCCAGTCATGGTGGCTCCACCTACCCTCAAGCCCTGTCAGAGTAGGCCAAGCAGAAATTAAGAACTTTTTATCATCAAATTATGATAGCAAAGTGATCTCTTTTCATATAGTCCAATGAGTATTGAGTGGAGAACGGTAGTGAAGCCAAGAGCTCCTAGGGAACATTACTGTCAGAACAAAGGGTCCCCGTCTTGTGCTAACAAGCTTGAAAAGCAAGCATAGAAATCAGACTTTTAACCCTCCTACTTCTTTTCCTGTGCTGGAAGTATGTTGTGGAAAGTCATCAAAGCATAAGGCTTAAATATTCAAAGTCTCTTAATAGAATGCCACAAATATGATCCTCTATTTACAACTAGTGTACCACATCAAGAACTAGGAAAATCTCAAATTAGTGACAAAGATAAGCCATAAGAATTGAATGTCAAAGGCATTACGTCTTCCATTCTGCTGATGCTGTGAGGGATAACAACACAATAGAAGGACACAATGAAAAGAGCAGAGTTTTCAGAAAAGAAACAGAAGATGGAAATCTCAGATATAACCTTGAAATTTACAAATATAATTTCTTAAACAAACACCCAGGCAGGAAAAGAGTGGCAGTGTCAGGACAGAATCCATGCACTGGGAGTTAAGACAGTAAAGCTGCCCAGCCTGAGCAATGTAGAGACAACAGACATAAAAATAAACAGACAAATTAAAAAAAAAAAATCTCAGGAATCTGTGAATGCATAATAAACTAGCACTTAGTGCTGAGTCTCAGCAGGAGAGAAAGAAAAAACTGGGCCTAAAAAAAGTACTGAAATAAATGGTAGCCGAAAGCATCTCTAATTTGATGTGTTTCAAACTCTAAAAACAAGGAAATGAACACATTCCAAAGAAGATAAAGTTTCCCCACTAACACATCTCCATAAAGCTGGTAAAACTGAGAACACTGAAGACAGTGAAAGCAAACATGTTGAAGACCAGCACACATCTCTGTTTTAAAATCATATATTTTAGAAGCAAACAGCTTCTAGAAAACCTCTTTTTTTTTTTTTTCTTCAAATGTTAAAAAAAAAATTAACTGGAAACTCAGAATCTCTTATGCAGCAAAAAACCCTCCCCAGAAATTAAGAATATTTTCAAGAGAAAGAAAAACTAATAAAAGTTTTAATCAGATATGTTATTTTTTTAAAACGACTAAAGAAAATGTGTGAATAGAAAGAAAGCTGGTAGTAAACTTAGAACACCTTAAAGAAAAAAGTGAAAATAATAAAAAACTATACAAATACAATTCATTTTCATTTTCTTTTTGTGTTATTTGAGCAATGGTTGATGGGTGAAGCATATTAAATTATAAATTCATACAATGGATGAATTAGAATGAATGTGTTGGATAAAGAGCCATAAAGAGACGTAAGGTGTTCTATTTCAGTTTAACTGGTAATATTATGTCATCACCTATGGCACTGTATAATATATTACCTTGAGAAGGGGTCACATAGGAGCTTTAAGACGACACTAAAAACAAACCTAAAGAATTTAATACAAACTACCAAACAAAAACCTAAGCAGAAAATAAAAATCAAATGACCAAGTTAATTTCTAACATATCGACAATTACATTAAATAAAAATGGTCTAAATTTACAAACCATAAGATAAAGACTTTCAAGCTGCATAAAAAAGGCATGGTACAACTATAGTATTTTTGAAATGTGAGCATATTTCTTGCTAAACAAATGATGGAAAAATTATATTATGCAAACATTAATGAAAAGACGTTAGGGGTAGCTATATTAAGATTATATAGCTAGACTTAGAACGAAAAAAATATTTTCAGAAATACAGAGATTAGAAAAAATGTCTAATGATAAATAGACCAGACCATCCAGGAGATAATATTGTAAAGTGTCTATTTTCTAAGAAAAGAACTAAAAATGAAAAACAATAGGAATAAAAGAAAAAATAGATGAAACTACAAGTACAGTGGAGATTTCAACATTTATCATTAATTGGTATATTTAGAGAGAAAATCTGCAAAATATAAAAAGTCAGCTACAGTGTCAATTTGGCTCGCCAACAGATGCAGAACACTTCATAAACAGCAGCAGAATGGGTATACACTTGCTTCGGGTTCCTGCAGAGTATATTCTAATGTTGACTGTTTTCTGGGTCATAAGCCAAAACCAAAAACACTTAAAATAATTGAAACGATACAGTGTGCTAAACAACAGCCTTAGAATTAAACTGAAAACCAACACTAGAAGGAAACAGAAATATTTCTAGTACTTGAAAACTAAATAGCACATTTATGAACAGCCTACGGAAAGGACAAATAATAATAATCACCAATGGAATTGAAGTATAGGTAAGACACAGAGGAAGAAACAGGAACAGAAGGAGATAAGTATAGTGTACGTTAAAATTGCAGAACACAAAGGAAGTGTTGCTCAGGGGGAGAGTCATAGTAAGTAACACATACCTTAGATGAGATGACGTCTCATACTTCAGGCTATTGTTCTAGCTTTCTCAATGAAGAAAAAAGGATAAAGCAGAAAGACAGATAGGCAATAAGACAGAGCCAGTGATCTGAAATATCTGTAAAATTTAAAAACTTTTAGAGTGACAGATAATGAATAAAAGAAGGCACACATTTCCAGTGTCAGAAGTGGAGCTGGAGACAGCACCAGCCTCTGCAGGCCTGGGCCTGGAACACGTCACGAACATATCCACACATATAAACTTATCAAATTGAACAAAAGGATTTCAAAAATCAATCAAACAAAAACCGGCACACATCACGCATATGAAAGAGATAAAGGTTAATCAAATTTCATGAGAAGCTACCCAACAACCCTTAAAGAAATATTGATACCAATTTTGCAGTGTTTTTCATAAAATCTAAAGAATGATTACTTCACAATTCCTTTTATTATCCTGTTATCAAAAATAAAAGAAGCCAATACAAATTGAAATGTGATTTCAAATTTCTAATACAAACAGGTACAAAACTCCCTACTATAGGAGAGGACACTGGATGTACTATGTTACATCTATGTACTGAAATTCACAAATGCTAATGTAAGAAGTCAAAAATTTAAACACATCAAGAAATGCATCATGTTTGTGGACTAGGACATTCCACGGAATGCTAACATGGGTACAGAAAAACTATATTACTATTTAATTGTTTCTAGAAGTGGAAAAATATAGCATCATTCTGGAGAATCATATAGTTTCTCTCAAAATTAAACTTGGGACTAAGTATGGTCCAACAACTCTGTCTTGGGTATAAATATTGAGAAGTGAAAACCTGTGGTCACATAAAAGCTCATATATTAACATTTATAACAATTTCATTCACAATAGCCCAGTGGGATAGGGGTGAAGCTCAGTAGCACAGAACTGGCCAAAGACTCGCTAGCTCAGCACGTAAAAAAATCTATTTAAATTAAAATGAAAACTCCATTAGTATGGGTACCCAACCAAGGGCCTGAAAACAATGAATAAAATTGTCATTTTTACTTGTTAAGAATTCTAATAATCTTGAGAAAGACTGAGTAGGTTAAAATGGGGATCCTCAGCTAAAAGAAAAATGAATTAAATGCCTACGGGAAGATGCAGATGGAGAAAATAGCACATTTTCCCGCATTTCTCTTTCTTTCTCTCTTTTTCTCTGTGTATGTGCAGTATGGAAATGCTGTAGCGATCCCCTTAAGAGCTCATGGACAACTGCAAGATTTCAGCAAGACTCAGACGTGGAGGTAGGCAATCGACCTTGTAAAGTCTTGACACATGCTAGCTACAGCACAGCAGGCATCTGAATAGTGACAGCCCTGTGTGGATGTTATAAGATCCTGGAGCAGGTCCATCCCACCTACAGCCTAGGATGCTCCACCATTTCGAAGTCTTTCCATGGTGTTTGATTGCATCCTGACTGCCCTTGATTACGGGACATCAGAGGACCACACTGACAAAGCTGTATTTGCTTCTCCCCACTTCAGTAGGTTGTAAGGAGTAAGTTAGAAGCCGTACACGTAAGATGAGGCACTGACAAGTCCCCAACTACGAGTAAATTTTGTGCGTTGGTTGTATAAAGCCAGAGGAGGCTCACCATCACACTGATCCCTGTTGTGCACCAGTGTCCTCCAAAGTGAAACACTGAGTTTGAAGGGAGGCTTCTTGAGATGGAGGAAGGGGGGAAAAAAAAGGAAAGAAAAACTCTAAGATCCACAGAGCTCCTGGTTATATAAATAGGAAAGACTATAAGGGAAAGGAACGAAGTCTCTGACCTGTGTAGCTGCCTTCAAGCCATCCATGGAGTTCCAGGGCTGCATCATTTGTGAGTTTTCCCCTAGGCTGTGATGTGGAAGTTTATTTTTAGTTATGTATAAAATAATTGTTTTGTGCGCTGCTAGGCGAGGAGCTGCCTAGGTGGTCTTGGCATTTTGTATTGTCTGCAGGTGTTGGATTTATGTGGGGGAAATGTTTGATTGCCAATGATCTGCACGTGTTATCAGTGGAATACTTGAGGAGTTCTGGATCAATGAAAACACCGGATCTCAGATGCTTAGGATTCCAGTGTCCAGGATGGCGCTGACCAGGATGGGGGTTCCCTCTGACGAGGTGCTGGCAGGGTTTGCACCTATGAAGATGCCTCTGTGTTATTCTTGGTGAGTCGCCACAGTGTGCAACTACCCTGTGATGCAGTTTTTCTTGATGCAACTGCCTCTGGGTCACTCATGCTCCTCTAAGTAACGCCCCATCTATATCCTGTAAGTAACCCCAATAAACTCTCTGGTTCTCTAAACAAGACTTGGATGAAATGATTTTTTTTTTCTGTTGCCAGCGGTCCATCTGTGGTGAATAGACATGGGTTTAGGTGTTCTAGGAAAAGTCACACACAGTAGTGCCTCATTCTCAGATTGTACAAAGGCCACATAGGGATTTCCATGTGAATATTTCACAAAGGAGGAAGGAATGAAACCTGGTTTAAATTTGGTTTAAAGACAGTTCAGTTTAGTAAGTGAAAGTTAGATATGAACTGAACCGTTCTGTCTGTCTCAGTTAGTGTGCTGTTCTGTCCTATTGCTGTGAAGAGACATCCTGCTCAAGGCAATTTATAAGAAGAAGCATTTACTGGGGGCTTGCTTATCATTTCAGAGGGTGAGTTCATGATCATCATGGTGAGGAGCATGGCAGCAAGCACACAGGCTTGGTACTGGAGCTGTAGCTAAGGGCTTATATACTGATCCACTAGCAGCAGGGAAAGAGAGCAAGCCAAACTGGCATGGACTTTTGAAACCTCAAAGCCCACCACCAGCGACACAGTTCCTCCAAGGCCTCATCTCCTAATCCTTCCAAAACAATTCCACTAACTAGGGATTAGGCATTCAAATCTATGAGCCTGTTGGGGTCATTCTCATTCAAACCACCACATCATCATCTGAGCTGATGAAGGCTATTCTCCATTCTGACCACCACACTGCTCTCTACTTAGAGATGGAGCTAAATGGAAAATATAGCAGAACTTGCAGACTATATAGATTTCAGTAGTGAATCTTGTTCATTACTTTACGCACAGAGATAAGTGAGCTAGGTAAGAAAATACAAGACTGCTTGGTTTGGGTTCTGAAAGGAAAAAGATGGTAAGTTTAGTGACAAAAACCTCTGTAATACTGTCAAGCAGATACATTTAGGGACATAGGTATGAATGTTGAGCATCATTGTTCCAAATATGGACATCTACTGAAGACCATCTGCAAAAGAAAAGGCGGACTATCAATAGACAGAATGAGGTAGTGACTTACTCTACAGACTCTGTCTTTGAACACTAAGATTGTCAGTAAAAGAGTCATCGTACCAATAAAGAAGGTCACTCTCAGGCACCATTAAGTAGTACCACTCAACAAGGCTATTCCGGTTTCTGCAGTAACAAACACCAATGCTGAACCTCCATTAAGGACCCATCCATCAAGAAGAGCAATCAGCTAATTTGTGGTAAGTTGATTACATTGAACTCCTTTCACCCTACCCCAGGCCAGCAATCAATCCTCATAGAGATGAACACATATTTGTCTCAACTGTCCATAAAATCTTAGCTTACGCTTCCGTTCCAGTATTTATAGATTTTTTAGTCTGCTACCATAGGTTCCTACACTGTATCATCTCAAAAAGAAGAACCCACTTTAAGTGAAGGAGTTGCAAAAAGAGCATACAGCTGTGGAATTCACTGGTTCTATCACACATTGTACCATCCAGGATGCCAGCTTGACATATTAGAAAAGGATGCAGATGTACCTGCGGTGTCAACCTGAAAATATGCCTGTGAAGGGTGCAGTGCCGTTCAGAATGGAGTACATACTCGCAATGGTTCATGCTGACTGTCATTTTAACAGGAAATACCTAGGGCATGTCTGTGAAGGATTTTCTAGATTGGGTGAATTGAGGTGGGAAAAGCCACCCTAATTGTGGGTGGTACCTCCCGTGGGATGTGGGTTGGACAGAGGAGAAAGGAGAAAGGCAGTGGTAAGCCATCGGTCTTTGTTCTTTTCTCCCTGCCACACCTTCTTCCCTAAGCTCTCTGAAACTGTGAGTCAAATGTATCTTGCCTCCTTTGAGTAGCTGCCTTAGGTATTTTGATCACAGAGAAGATAATGCTAACCAATACCAGTGCATTTCACTGAAAAAATTGGAATTTGCACAGTTTTTAGGAAGCAGAGTGAAATGGCAAATTTTAAATTTTTCTTACTTACTTTATCAGTTATTCTGCCACAGCCTGTCTACTAGTAATAAATAGCAAGGCAGGATTTATATCAGCGCTACCTTAACACTGTACATCATAGATGTTTCTTTATTACTTCTCCCACATTAGAAAGGAAACTATAATACAGAGAAACTAAGAATTCAGGACCACAAGGAAGTCTCCTAAGACAGTTAGAAAGACTCCACCGTGTTTTCTTGCTGTCTGAGTCCAGGGTAGATGTGAATGAATTACGTGAGGAGCTAGGTGCCCGGTGCTGACTTCACACGGCTCCCCTTCTTAAGCATCCACTATTTCAACTAGCTCTGTCAATGTACAAGTGGAGGTGCACTTCCTGGCATGAGGGTAGTGTTTACTCTGATGGGAAGAGAAGACAAGACACTGGGGTAAAAGCAAACGTGATCAAGGGAGTGAGAGACTCTTCTTCTCCCTAGCGTGTCTCTCAGTCCTTGTCCACCTGTCATGTTCATGCCCATTGCCGCTTCATTCTCACCATAATAGTTATGTAAGGGCTGCTAGCTCCTTTGTTTAAAAAGGGAGATGGTCATCTCTCCCAGGTGCATAATGATCTCCTAAATTCACCTCAGTGTGCCTGACTCTAAAGCCACTGCATTCTCCTGTGGTGGCTACCGTCACTGCCAACCATCATTGCCACGGAGGTGACTGACTTGGGACTGTTCATAGCTCAGCCTGACTTCTTTGGATTCGTGTTTTCATGTGGGCTTTCCCCTTTGCTCTAGGGTCTTGGCACATTCCCTAAACATTCCCTGCTTATTCCATCCATATGGCAGCTTGCATTTGATGCCACATAGTCTGCACCCTTAGCGCAAGGCTCTTGTTTGCTTTTTGCTTTAGTCTCGTAGGTCTGGGCTCTGCTACCCACACTTTCTCCAGGTGAGGGAATAATCAAGAGGCCTTGAGGAAACAGGGCTCTTCCCATTGGCCTCTGTGGCCTTCTTGTGTGATGAGGACTGGAAGGCTTAGAGCTGGTAATGAAGAGTGTTCTTTGTGTTTCCTCATTATTTATGCTACATCTGCCTCTCAACATTTGTGTCAATGAGTCACTATAATTGCAGCCGTTGGATAATTTTCTCTGCTTTGCAACACATACCCGACAGTGTGAGTGCTACAGCAGAGAAAGACAACATTCATTTCCTTGTAGCACCATCAGGCAGAAATGTCCAGCTTGTTTTAGACACTGTTACCAGCCAAGTCAAATGAAATGGCTCTGTTCCTACTCACCCTTACCAAAAGGAAGCCTCGAGGAGTATGGCTGACTGTGGACACACAAAGGATTAAAATGGATTCCTTTTTCTATAGAAAAGCCAGGATTTTGGCTTGGGATCATGCTTAGAGATGATTTGCAAAACAACCAGCTAAGTTGTGTCTGGAAGGAGTGGAGGGGGCGAGTTGGGCAAAATCATGCTGTACTGTCTCACCCCTTGTGAGTCACTTCTAGCAAGCAACTGTCTGCTTTGATTATAGAATAAAAATAAAATGATATACATATATGAAAATTTTGTAACAAGCTCATTTTTTATATGTTACTGAAATAATAATATAAGATAATAGGAAAACAATTCCTGAGAAAGCAAAAATTAAACAACCATAAAATCTAAGTGGTAAGAAGGTTCCCTGGGCATCAGAGTCCCAGGTGTTCTGACATCATTGCTTTCCTCTGAGCTCAACCATGTCATTAGGAGGTTCTGGAAAGGATGGGAATAAACCAGGCACTCCCCTGTACCAGAAGACAGCATGGGTCCTCTGAGCCTATTCCATCACAGAAGGAAAAAATGACCTTGTCTTGGGGTTTTCGTCTCTGATTTATGCTAGGACTGTTCAGAGACTTGAAGCATCATTTATCATTCTATTTGTGACTCACAAGGTGAGTGGGGAGACATTGTAAATGAGCTTTCATTTAACTGCGTTTTATGTTCTGTTGAAGAAAACACAAATTCCCATTTGTGCCCTTAGTACTATACTAAAGCAAAAGCTGCACAAAATAACCCCAAAGTGACCACAAAGACTCAAAGAAGGAGGCACACTGCTCAGGTACCTTTGAAGATGCTCGGAGAGAATATTTGCCTTGTTGCTGACGGGGAATCAATGTTTATTCCCCACCTCTAGGCTGAGCAGGCTGCCTGCTCATGTCCGTTAAGATTGTACCAGAAAGGACCATACATGTATAACCTGCATTTCCACTTTTCCTTGGATCCAGAAAATCGAGTTACAAATTCTTGAAAGGTATTTAAAAAATACTTCAACATGAGAGAATTCATAGACAAGCCCCTCTGCTTCTGTTGACATTGAAAATTTCTGTGATTTTCCTTCCAGCTTTTCATTTTTCAGAAGCAGAGCATGTGAAAAGAAAATACATGGCACAATCCTAATACTACAAGCTAAACAGGGCTAGAGATGTGTTGTGGGAAAACCAAAGCCCAGATGGGATGGTTCCAAGTTATTCTGAAGAAATACTTCCCAGAAGTGACTCATCCCTGGACCTTTCCAGCTCTATGAAACACAGTTCCAAAACCACTCAAATGCTGTCCAGCTCATAAAGGGATAACTGACTGACCACAGGACTGTTGATAGTGGGAGTTGGATAAAATATCAGCATAGAGATGGAGGGAAAAGAAGTTGAGCCATGCCAGGAGAGACAGCTCTCAGCGGAGCCACAGTGAGACAGTTGGGGTTGGCAGCCAAGTCTCAACAGTATTAGTTTTTCGTTACTATCATGGGAATCCTCGGAGTCCCCAACTCTCATTCTCATGTGTAAGCTCTGAATGCCAACGATTTTTAGTCGACACGTGACCATGTTTTCAGGATTCCAGGTGGTCTCATTGGTTGTGTTATGCTGGGAGAAACTGAGAGGTCTAGGTTAAGAAGCACACCAGAAGACTCATCGCAGGGCAGTTTGATGGACCTTGTTCTGACTTCTTTGGGAGTAATGCCTCAATCAGAGAGAAACAGGAATCAAAAGGAAAAGAGGCACAGCTTTTATGTTTACCTTGGTCATCTGTATGATATAAATAGAAAATGGTGTCTTTGGAAGACAGTCTTAAAAACCTTGGGCAACTCTCAGCACAGGCTTGAGTTCTAAAACCAAAACCCATAGTTGATGAACACAAGGTATCAGTTAACACTGGAGAAACAACTCCCAGAAAGTAGAATCTGTTTTTCCTTCCAAAGCAGCTCAGTATATTTCTGTGGGGAGCTGAGGAAAGCTTGCTTGTGTTTATCATATTTAGGGAAGGAATATTCTTCACCAGTGAAAAACAAAAAAAGCTTTAACTAGGATGATACAGATGAAAATGGCTCTCAGCAATTTTGCATAATGGCATTTCACACTAAAAAAAATTGGCTGCGAACCACTGACCTGGCCCATTGTCTTTCTCAATGCTCCAGTTTTGCTTCTGGAAAAGAGAGCTGGCTATTCGAGAATGCAAGTGTGACTCAAGAATCAAGCCTCTTCGTCTCTCATGGGATAGTGTTCTTTATCAGGGCATTCTTGGTGGATAAATATGTAAATTATTATGTAAAGCAGGATGGAGTAATTCAAATTGACAGTTGCCCTATTTAGAAAAAAAAATATATATCAAAATGTGCAAGCCTTGAAATGTGTCTTCTGACAACAAAGAGGGTCCTTGTTAAAAATCAGCATCATTTGCTGTGACTGTCACATACGTTTCAAGCAGAACAATTCTTCTTGCTTTTCTATTTCAAAACTGTTTTGCCTCCACCAGCTTGTTCCACAGTGATAGATTTAATAGAAAATTTAATTTCTGGGATAGGAATAGCAGCAACGTGGATTATTTCTTTTCCCTTCTAAGAGCGCCAAAGCTGCTGCAAAGCCCCAGGATGAAGGTCATTGCTAACACTTGTGTTCAGAGGTGAGTATCAATTCCAACAGCCTTATTGAGAACTGTCCCACTGACATGGTCCTGAGGCTCATTTCCCCTCATTTCTCTACACTGACTTTTGACCCCAACCCCACATGGTGACCTGTTAGCAGACACCCACAGCTGGCAACTACTGTTGAAAAGAGAGTGGCTGTAAAATTGAGAGGGCATTGCATCATCTTTTTCTGTTGAGCCCTAACCAACACACCAGCATCCTTGTTTCCATCCGCTGCACCTTTCCTGCTGTAGCAACCTGTGAAAAGCTTGCTTTTATTGGCTATGCCCCTCCCCCAAACTCTGCTTCCCTTTCTCTGAGGCTTTGCTTTAGACAGAGGAATTTCTTTTTCATTTTTTTTCTTTTGTCATCACTTTCTCTTATTGGAGAAGATCTCTCCCACCATTCTGAGCTTAATATCTCTGAAACAAGCCAAAAAAAAAAAAAAAAAAAATGTCCTTGTCTCCAAACTCTTCTATTGCTACATCTCTCAAGTTCGTCCCCCACAGGACTACTTGAAAGGTGTTCTGGATGTATCTGCTAATTCCACGTTCATCTTCCTAGTCTTAGTTCAGCGGTCTTCAAATCAAGCTTACATTTTAGTCATGAAAAGATACAGTTTAATCTCACCACAGCTTTTTGGTTTTTGCAAGCAGTCTCAAAATGTCGCCCAGGCAAGCCTTGATTCAAGATGCTTTTTCCCTCAGCCTCCTGAGCTCTGGGATTACAGTTTTGTTCGATTTTGTTGTTGTTTGTTTGTTTTGTTTTTTGGTCTTCTTCGTACCTGGTTTCTTAATAGTTCTGGGTATTCAGTACACCTAAGACACATTCTTCTCAAGGATGCCTTGTTTTTCCTTTCCCTTCAAGGTCTACCTAGACATTGGCATCTTCCAGGCCTCCCTCCCTAGACATCTTTTCCTGTATGACCATATAATCACTCCCTATGATTATATAGGTGCTGTGGCTTTGAAAGTTGGCTCTGTGCTTATATCTTCAATTCAGTATTTCTGTTACTGACCCCATTGCTCAAATAACGGTGCATTCAATGGCTTGTTTTCCTCCTTCAGTTGGAACTCTCTAATTATCACCAACTTACAATGAGAAAAGAAAGCCATCACAACAAATAAAACTCTTTTTTTTTTTTTTTTTTCCAACATAAAGTCTCAATATGTAGGCCAGGCCAGCCTTGGAATTTAGTCCTCACGCTTCTGCCTTCCAGGTGCTGGAATTACAGGCATGTTACACCACTCCTGGCCAGAGAGTAGCACCCAGTGCTCATCAACGCCCACGCCCAACATTAACTCCGTAATGCTCTCGTTCTTTTTGTTTTGCGATAGCGTCTCTCCGTGTTGCCCAAGAACCTCAGACTTGTGACCATAAATGATTGTCCTGCCTCGGCCTCCTGAATAGCTGACCTACAAATGCATGCCACCCTCTTATGAGTTTCTTCAGTCTGATACTATTCAGTCTTACTAACTCGGAGATGTTCCCCGAGCACCAGACGCTTGCTTCTCCGTATTCTCTGTCTCCTCCTTAAGAACAGCCTTACTAGGCCAGTGCAGCCAACAAGAACCCCAGAATGTTACCTATCCTGTTAGCTTTTCTTGCTTGTGTTACTTTAACTTATGGTAGCACTTAATGTTCCTACAGAGTAAGTACCCGTCACCTGTCTCTGTATACCTGAATACTGGGTTTTTGGAAATACAGCCATTGTTGGTTTTTTCTAACATCTAAAGTAAACCTAAGCATGTACTATGTGACCAATAAATACTTGACAAAGGATTGAATCATCATTCCTAGCAACCCATATTAAAATGTTCCAACATATGTGAGATGTATGGATGATATATCTACCTATACTCTAAATGAAGGAGTTAAAAAGATAAATAGTACAAAATAAATCTTAATAAAGAAGATCTTAAACTTGGTAAAGTAATAACAATAACAAATAGAACAGAACGAACTGATCTGCACACAGCCATGTGCCTTGGTTGCATCTGTTCACACCAGCTTGGCTCACTCGGCAGACACTGACAAAACTCTCAACCATGGGTAGACACGGCGATGCTGCCCCAGCACTGTGGCTTGACCCTTCCTTCTCACTCTTCTCAAAGCTCAGACTCTAAGGTGCTCTTGACTGATACTTTACAGCTTCTAAGGAGAAGCCCAGCGGCCGTGTCTGTGTACAGCAATGCATCTTAGAGCTGTAGGATTCGCCTTTATCACTCGAGGTGAGCAATAGGACAGCAGTACAAAAGGACTCTATGAAAAATGTCTGCCACGAACAACCATGGAAAATGGTGGCAGCTAACACAATCATGCTTCAGTTAAGTCTTCCCTTGCTCGTAGACAGTGAAAACAGTAAATTATCATTTTTATAAATAAGGAGATATATTTATTTTTCTTTCTTTGTATATATTTTTTATTTTATTGACATTATCATATATTGTGGTCATGTTTTCTCTTCCCCAACTCCTCCCAGATCCTCCCCACCTTCCTACTCATTCAGTTTCACGTTCTTTCTCTCTCTCTTTAAAATAAAAGAAAAACTCACATGAAACAAAACTTAAAACAAACAAAGAAAATAGTAATACAAAAAATGCCAAAGAAGACCTGCATATGTTCAAGCCAGAGAGTGTCCAAGAACTGGGAGAGTCAAGAGAACACAGGGTCCCGCCCGTAACCAAGAAGTCATTTTCAGTTGATAGCTGCTGGTTATGTGTGTGTGTGTGTGTGTGTGTGTGTGTGTGTGTGTGTGTATACATATACACATATATATAATTTTAAATAGTAAACTTCTTCCATGGCACTACTGAATCGAAGACACCAGTTCAGGCTGTTCACACCTTCCAACAGAACCACACAGTTTTAGAATATGGAAGATAAGTGTCTACTGCTTCTTGATCCAGATTTCAAGGACATATTGGATACATTATTCCCCTTTATAGTTGAACACTCCTCTGTTGCAGGTTTTTGTTTTGGCATTTATCTTCTTCCTTGGTCAATTCTGCTAAATAACTATGCCTGCAATTTTCTGAGAATTAGTTGTTAATCGCCACAAGAGACAGCAAATAAAGCCCTTCCTAGGAAGGGTGCTGCAGAGCAGACCATGGACCCAGCAGGCCTGCCTGGCCCAACGGACTGGTCATCAGAGCCAGGGTTATTTATTAGCTTGCCGTAGGGTGCTCCTGGGTACACCACACCATCGCCATCACCATCACCATCACCTTCACCACACCATCGCCATCACCATCGCCTTCACTACACCATCACCATCACCATCGCCATCGCCATCGCCTTCACCTTCACCACACCATCACCATCACCATCACCATCACCATCACCATCATCATCGCCATCATCTTCACCACACCACACCATCACCATCGCCATCACCATCACCACACCATCACCTTCACCACATCATCGCCATCACCATCACCTTCACCACACCACACCATCACCATCACCATTGCCATCACCTTCACCATCGCCATCGCCATCGCCATCGCCATCACCTTCACCATCGCCATCACCATCACCATTGCCATCACCATCGCCTTCACCATCACCATCATATCGCCATCACCATAGCCATCGCCATCACCTTCACCACGCCATCGCCATAGCCATCGCCATCACCTTCACCACACCATCGCCATCGCTATCACCATCGTCATCGCCATCGCCATCGCCTTCACCACACCATCACCATCACCTTCACTTCACCACACCATCGCCATCGCCATCACCTTCATCACACCATCACCATCGCCATCACCACACCATCACCATCGCCATCACCTTCACCACACCATCACCATCACCATCGCCATCACCTTCACCACACCATCACCATCGCCATCACCTTCACCACACCATCACCATCACCATCGCCATCACCTTCACCACACCATCACCATCACCATCACCATCACCATCGCCATCGCCTTCACCGCACCATCACCATCACCATCGCCTTCACCACTGCCATCGCCATCGCCTTCACCACACCATCGCCATCGCCATCACTATTTAGTAAGTCTATCAATCTTCTGATGGTGTTAGTATTGAAACCTCCGTGTAAAGTGACTAGGTAGACAGCAAGCACAGGCTAAGCGGGCCAGAAAGAGCTGAGGGGTACTGTGCAGGACATGAGGGGGCTGAGAAGCCAGCACGTTCTCATAAGATCTGCAGTTTGGAGGACAGCACGTGGGGAGAGAAGAGCTACTTACATAATGATCCATTTTTAGAGCAGTTGAGTTTTGAAAGCCTGTCTACACTGTACCTCTGAAAACCCTGAGAGCACTACCCCAGCTACTACTCAAGTAAGGGCTAGACATTTTCTAATGGCCAGAGAAGTAAAAACTTACCAGAATGAGGAATCAAGGGAAAATGAAGTAGTTGAGGAAAAAGATTTTTTTGTTGTTTGTTGTTTGGATTTTTTTTAAGTTTTTTTTTTGGGGGGTGGAGGTTTTGAGACAGGGTTTCTCTGTAGTAACTCTGGCTATCCAGGAACCCACTCTGCAGACCAGGCTGGCCTTGAACTCACAGAGACCTGCCTACCGCTGTCTCCTGAGTGCTGGTACTAAAGGTGTGCATCACAACGGCCTGGCAAGAAACAAGTCTTAAGCATGCTGTACAGGAACCACTGCCTCTGATCATCCACAGCTGGGAGAAAAGTGTGGATTTTCCAAGGCGGATTCAGCTTTAACGATCTGCCCCATGATGCTCAACGATATTGCCAGGGGTGGGATAGCTGGATGGCCTCTGCTCCGAGCTATCCAGAGCAGAAGGCGTGAGATACAGGTTAACTGTGATAGTGAACATTAAGGTAGAATACAACAATCCAAATGACTGGGTACTCGTTTTTATCACTCCAGGTCCTTTGGGATGGTATTCATGGGAATGTAGGTTTTTCTCCAGAAACGATGTTGTCTAATCCTTAGTATCTTAAGATTGAAGGTGATTGAGGAAATCTGGGTTGTTTGTGGCTCAGTATGTAAGGCTCTTGCTGTTCAAGCGAGAGGACCTGAGTTTTCATCCCTGGAACCTGTGTCTTTGGAGTGCTACCATGGCAAGATGGGAGGCAGAGACAGGGGAGTCTCTGGAAGTTCATGGGCCGCTGATGAATACAGCAACAAAACAGCAAAGAGACCTATTCTCAAGCAAGGTAGGTAAAGATCAGCTCCTGAAGTTGCCCTCTGACATCCACATATATGGTGGGTTGTATGCAGAGAGAGAGAGAGAGAGAGAGAGAGGAAGAGAGAGAGGGAGAGAGAGAGAGAGGAAGGGAGAGAGAGAGAGAGTTTTTAAAAGAAAGATTGAAGAAATTAGAATGTTTATTTAGTTCAAATAAAAGAATTTAATCTAATCTCCGGCATCGTTCTGCACCGAAGGAACAGGCTTGTCTTGCCTTCCGGATGCACTGTTTCTTGAACATTGCTACGCATCTATTCCTGAGTGACAGCTGTGTGAGGAACCTCTTTGGAGAATAGCTATGCCTTCCCTGGCTACTTATCTGAAACAAGGATAATAATGCCAAGGGGTCAGGGCCTCCTAGCTGTGCCCTGTTTTGACTTCTCCCTTTCCTTCCCTATTAGCCATGTTTGTGCCTTTTCTTGTGCAGTTATATTTTTCACATTGACGCCAACAACCAACTCTTTTCCTTCAGCTACTATACTCAAAAAAGACCTAACATTTTTATTTCCCATTCAAATCTCATCTTCAAAAGAAATGGAAAATATCTGGAATTAAGACATTGACAATTTTTATAATAACATAGTAACAGAAAAATAGTCTCAATTGACTATCCAGTAAAGGTGTTTTCTGGGATAATGAGGTTTAAGGAATTCATTAAGCCCTTAGGAGACTTAATGCTTACATCTTAAATGTCTTAGCTAGTGGCTATCTGTTTAAGGTTAGAGTGGAATGTGTTGAATTTGGATTGGTATTACAAGAATTCTAAGCTTTGGCATTCCTGAGGAAAGACAAGAATTAATTGATGATAGTGGTTCTGAGCAAGCTGGAGGACTTAGCTCTGCCTGTCATAAATAAGTCCTCAGTGTATTTCCTCTACCAAAAGATCAAATTACAGCACATCTAATAAAAACAACTGGCTTTTATGTGTGATTCTAGCCTTGGGCAAGAACTCATCTTTAAAAAGTACAGAAGCTACTGGTAGCAGAAAAGGGCTGAAGGACAGAGACATAGGGGACACCAGGAAGACTGGTTGCCTCTAAGTGACTTTCCTTATACTGATAAAGCACAAGGGACCTCCTTTTCCACCAACTCGGCTGAGAGATTTCTGTGGCTCTCTTGATTTTGGAAAGCTGACTGGATTTGTAGTTCAGTGATTATGTGACATTTAACACAAGCAGCTCCAGTTCTGGTTTGATCTAGTCTGATATGGCCCAAGAGGTACAGGGACACTAGACCCAAGCTTCAACTCCATTTAACATTTTTTATATACCTTTCTTAGCTTGTATCCTGGTGGGTAGTAATTCAAATACTGTATGACTGAAAACTGTTTGCCAGGCATCTTGTACACAGTACAACAGATAATCCACACACTCACTATTATGTTGTGTGTGTGCCTGTGGTTCTTAGTTTTATTTAAAACAACAAAATGTTGTTACGTGTATCCTTCTAAAATGTCAACACAGTGTCTGTGATGTCATGGACAGAGAGTGACCACTCTGAGATTCAATAGTGGGCTAACCCTGCACAAACTAATAGACCTTCAAGAATGGGTTTGAAACCTCTTTGAGAAATCCTGTGCTACAATGAATATCCTGGTTTGTCACAGTTAAAGGTCTGTGTTTCTATTTTCCCCTCTGGACTCAGAGGTTCTTAAGCAGTAGATATCTGGCCCTTGGTCTTTTCATTCTTTCTTTTCTGCGTAATGTGCGTGTGTGTGTATGCTAGTTTGAACGTGTGTTCCCATCTGTGTGTGGGTATGCGCACAAGGGTGTGCATGCATGTGGCAGTTTGCCTTCTGGTGCCCTCCTTATCTGATTTCTAATTCATTTATTGAGGTAGGATGCCTCGCTTCACTCCGGTCTCACCAATTATGTCCAGTGCCAGACCCAGCTTGCCTTGTGTCTACTGCCTCTGGCTCCTGAGAGCTGGGGTTACAGTCAGCTGCTACACTTGCCCAATTTTTACCGGGCTTCTGGGGGCCTGAACTGCGGCCCTCACATTTGCCTGATGAGTACGTTGGTCACTGAGCTCTCTCCCCAGCCCTCCATTGTCTTTGCTGTATCTCTATGATGTAGCATAGCGCTGCTGAATTAATAAATTAAAGCAATCTGGTGAGCCAGACTCAGATACTCTCGATTTATTGGAACATGTTATTACTTTCTTCCAAGCAGAAGAACAAAACCATGATCCATCAACAGAAAACAAACTATCCAAGAGCATTTGTGCCTACTGCTGACTTGCCCCTGGGAAGAAGTAACAAATTTAAGGACCTACTGTAGACACAGTTAGCTCCTCACTCAGGAAAAGAGGAGACTCTGAAGAATAAAAAGAAAATGAGTGAAACATGATATATCAACCAGTAAGTGCTTCACCACATCCTCATGAGTGAGGCACCTGTGCCCTGAGAGCAGAACTCTTAGATTACTCATGGACCATACCAAAGAACGGTTTATATACTACACCAAATGACCTATAAACGACTTTAGAGTCCCAAAGGGTAGATCTTATGTTTCAGTATGGTAGCCTGAAGCAATGGTCCTGGTTTAGATGTGAGTTAAACCCAGTGATCTAACTTATCATACAGCTGGCACACACCAATGACAAACTGTTGAGATTTCTTTGTTGATGCCAGGAATTTACAATTCTGTTCTCATCTTCAGGTAGGGCATATACTGAGAATAGTAATACACTCCCGGAAACAGCTCCAATCTTTTTTTCACATGGACCATTAACAAAGGGGAAGTACAAAAAGTAAATTCTACTGCATGAAAATTTCTTTTATTTATGTCTAGTGACACAGAAATGAGACCCACATAACCCTATACCTATTAGAATCCTGCATAAATAGCTGTTTTGTATTATGCATATCAAATTATGAATAAGATTATTTACTTAGCAATATTCCCCCTAGGAATATGCCTCTTACCAACTGCCTTTGGTTAGTGACCTTAAGATGGATCCTTAAAGGGAGAAAACTCAACAGGATTTGGAAACAGGAAAATACACTAGTCTTTTGCAGTGTTCTCTTCCACCCCTCTCAGGTTCAGACTCCTGAGTCAGGGAAGCCAGGAAGCTGAGCTTAAGCTTGAAGAAAAAAATGGTGATATCCCAACCTCTTTCTTTGCACACTTAAATCCCTCCGCTGTATTCAAAAAACAGACATCTCTTCCTATCACATAAACTGTCTTCTTCATGACACATTTAACCAAGCCCCTGGGTGGATCTCAATGAGCTTTCTGGAAAGGAAAAATCATTGTACAGCTGTTAATCTTTTGTTTTCATGAGACACCTTGCATTTTATTTGCAGAATCTTTATCTAAATACAAAACATGGTTACCGTTCCGAATCTCTTCTGGCCTTTGGACAGTGGGAAAATGAATGGATGAGGTGGAGGGAGCCAGGCTCTAGACTCAACACTGGGGAAGCTGAGCTCAGTAGCTCACTCTCTGCTGTGTTTCCCTGAGGAAGCATCATGTGTGGGTATCCTCCTCTTTCAGCCTGGAGAAAACCGTTCTGACCCTTCTGAAGCGTTTCTTGCCCAAGATGCTAGAGTCCAGCATGCCTACCTACCTTCTATTAATATCATATTGTAGCAATTTATGTCTATATAAGACATTTTTATTGAAGCATTTCAGAAATGCTTTACTTTTCACGACCTAAGCAGGATAAAAGCGTAGAGCATCTTTTGTCCTCAACTCTCCATGATTCACATTTGAGGAGCATTATGTGGAGATCCATAAAAAGATAAAACTAATTCTTGCTTCCCTAAAGGGAGAGCTCTCTTAGTCACTGGGCCTTTGAATCTTTCCATAGCTAATACACATCCATCCTCAATCCTACTCCATCTCCACACAGCAGCAAGACACAACAGCTGGCTCACATTTTTTTTCTGCTTGAAAATTTAAAATCAGAGCCCAGGGTATAATGCAAATAAAGACCTAAGCATATATTAAGGAAAGCCATTTGACACTTTAAGATTTTCATTTCTTGCAAACTGCTTGCAGACACATTACACACAGACAGGAACAACTTAATGCTTACATAACTGATTGGAATTGGTGCTAATTGGCTTGAGATTTAAATAAGTAAGTCCTGTCAGATAGCCCAGCTAGTCTGAGGAGTTCGTGTATGAAAACATTACACAGAAATATAATTTATTGCTTTGTAATGATGTTTATCCTTTGGAAATTAGGTTAAAATTGAAGACATCATTTTCCTCATCCTTAGTCCAAACAAATAGCTAACATTTAACTCGACTTTAGCATTCATGGGCCTTGGGGATAAATTTTCTCCATTTTATAAGTATACTACTGCCGACATTTTCCAGGGACAAATGGCCTGGAGGATCGAGTATCGTAGAAAAGGTTAAAAGAGATTGTACCACATGCAGGAAGACTAATTTTCATGCATCAAGGTTCTTTGAGCTGAATTTGTGTAATGAGTGCACTGGAAATTGAAAGGCAAGATTAAAGTACTGTTTGTCGTGTACAGAGATTTCAGAAATGCTTATCAGCCCTTCGCAGCTGAACACAGCCCAGATTCAAAACCGATCTGACAGAAAGGGAGGCTGCCTGCAAATGTGGGGCTCTACATCCACGCTAATTACAAAGTGCGCATCAGACACAAGGCCTAGGATGAGAGCAGCTGCAAAGGTCTTTATCTATATGAAGAGACTGTCCACCTACATAATAAGAATAATTACCAGTGAGAGAATTCTTAAAAAGAAATCACATTTAATGACACATCATACAATTCCTCCTGGTTTCAAAAGTCTATTTCACCATCCCCCAATAAAGTGTGCCTTAATCTTCTTCCTGGTGCCAGGTGATACATCAGAATATGAAGAAAAGATCTATTCACATATGTTTCTAATATAAGGTCTTCTTGCTGCGAAAGGAGAGAGAGCGGACTCCCTGTGGTTCCTACATCTCCATTTCTAATGAACGAACAAGAGAAAAAAATGAAAAGTTTTCCAGCAGCCAGGAATTGCTCCAGAGAGGTTACACCCAAGGCTACTTTAACTGGAAAGTTGTCAGCATCACCAGAACTGGGCTCCATCGCCTCCTGCACTGCCTGGTAACTGCCAACATTAGCACCATAATCTACTGCAATCAAGTGAAAGGGAATGCGACAATCCAAATCTTTCTCCTCCTTTGTGAAAACTGAACATCTTCCCATGGTTTTGCGACGTGCATTTAATACCACAGTGAAGGCACCCATGAACAGTACTTTCTTCCATCTCTCCCTTCCCTTTATCCTGCCACATTTTTCTGTTGATATAAATCCAGCTGATCCAACACACAGCAACTCTGAACATTTTAAACATATTTTACTTTCAAAATAAAATAAGTAAGCTTTTTGTTTAGTTGCCTTTTTTGTTGTTGTTCCTGAAAGTCTAGGCACGTAATAAAGTACTGAAATCTAATAAATATATTGTAATGTTTTTTTAAAAAGAGCCCAAGAAATAGCCCACTCTTCTAGGTAGAATACAAAGTGAGAAGTCAAGATCCTTATAGATTTTGGAAATGCACTGCTGAATGACATGTTATTCTCCCCTCATTACTCTAAACCTAATCTAATCAAATCCTTCAGGATTTCAGGAAGAAATTGCATGTAGTCTACTTAATCTCTGCTATCAAGTTTCAATAATATGAAATGTAGCCCAGATATAAAAGCATCATAGAAGTGTGTGTATCATTTTCAGTAGCTGTAAGTGTAGCTCGCAGAGCCATTCAAATCAGGAGGTGGGATGTGCAGACACTGAGAGGCCCCATCTGGCCTATCAGCCCTGTACTGCCCTACTTCCCTTCCTCCACTTGAAAGTTGCACTCTCAGGCTTAAATAGCCATTCCTGTGCTTTTATAAGGATCTGCTGTACAGCTCAATGCACTCTTTCATCTTACAATCAACCTAACCCAACCTTCTGGTTAAATTTCCTCTGCAATTAATGGAATGAAATGTCAATTCTTAGGACTATCTCTTTCAAACCTCTCAAGTCCTATCATTTTATGGACCACTATGGGCTGCTATACCAAAAATCCCATACACTAAGTGGTTTAAATAACACCTTATGGGTGTGGAGGCTGAGAAGTCAAGATTAAGGTGTCAATGGATTTGGTATCTGATATGGGCTTTCCTTGGCTACATTCCAATATCTGTTTGCAAATGGTGATATTCCATTTCTCCACCCCTTTAGGGGCATGAATGGCAGCATGAAGGGCCATCCTCACAAACTAAACAAGTTCTAGTTATTTCCCAAAGGCCCCGCCTCCCTAGACCATCACAGTAAAGGTTAGACCTCAGTGGATGAATTTTGTAGGGATATGAGCTCCCCGCGCACACAGTCCCTTTGACTATTCTCTTATCCAGTTTGAATCTCCTCAGCACAGACTCAAGTCATCCTTCGGAAACACCCTTTGCCATTTGTGCTGTTACCTCTGAAGGAAAAATGCCAAAAGCCCCTGAAACCATGATGGCAGAAGCAGTTAACATTTCCAGGCCTGCCACCACTCTGCTTTAATTTAGCAATAAATTAAGATAGTTTAAATTAAAAAAAAAAAGGAACAGAAAAGGGAGAATCAAAACATGGATTTCTCTTTTCCATCCACTAACGTTTTGGTTCTTTTACCTCATTTCTTTTCTGTGCCATAATACGAAGAATCCCTAGAGGTACAGAAAAATAACTTCCGCAGCAAAAGTGTTAAGAGAAAAGCCAACTTGCCCGGAGAGCGAGCGTTGCCGGGAATCTCAGAAAATCCATTGAAGGAATCTATTTGAAGGTTTATTGCTGGAAATTTTATACATGTATATAATGTGCTTTGATTAAACATTTCCTCTCCTCCACTCATTCCATTTTCTCACCGCCGCTTTCCTTCCCAACTTCCTGTGCTCTGTTTAAGCTCACTGAGTCCGCTCAGTGCTGTTAGTACTTACATGGGTGTGTAACAGTCCATTGGAACATGGGCAACTTATCAGTGGTCAAACATCTGGAGAAATGGATGCTCCCTCTTCCCTAGCAGCCATCATTTGCTGATTCATGCTGCATTTTGACTGGCTTCATCAAATGCAGGGGTTATGCTTACGGTAACAGCCATCTTGGGTTCATAAATACAACATTCCAGTCATGACCACAAAACACTGTTTCAAATCAGTCCTCTACTATCTTTGACTCTTAAAATCTCTCTACCCCCTGTTTGGAAATGATCCCCTGAGCCTTAGGAGGAGGTGTGATTTAGGTATAGTCCAGCTTAGGGCCAAGTGCTTTGCAGTCTCTTGTTCTCAGCATACTGTTTACTTGTGAATCTTTGTCTTGTTATCTACTGCAAAAAGAAGCCTCTGTAAAGGTTAATATACTCATCTATGAGTATAACAATAACTGTTTAGGGAGCAGTTTAATACTATGCTTATATGACAGAACAAAGGCAATATATCCTCCCCGGGGACCAATGAACTCCCTAGCCATTGATTGTCAATCCAACTGAAAGGATGGGGCATGCATTTCCTTGTGTGGAATAGCCTTAAATCCCAGTAGAAAGAGTTGGTCACTCTCATACCATTGATGCCACTACTGGAGTTACCCTATGCTGGGGATTAGGCCTTTCCCAGATCCTTAGTCTATACGGGGATATTTTGTCAGGCCAATCCTTAATACAGTTCACAGAATTAGTGAATGGGTTAGACCGTTGTAAGACGTCTCTCTCCCAGTAGTGTTCGTATCATTTTTTTCAGCACTAGAAAAAACTAGTTTTCAGGTCAGTACTGGGTTGATTCCTTCATGCTCCATGACTCAAGAATGTGATATCAACAACAATCGGGTCTTATCATCAAGTTCTGGTGGGTAACCAAGAGCAACGGACAATATATTGTAATGTTTTGAGGGTCTATGGGGCTCCACTGAACACACTGAAAAGAGGTAACTTATTTTTGGAATTGGGCTTTTTGTTTGATAGCCTCTAGTGTCTGGACGAAGTATTGCCCCCACCTCCATTTAAACTCTTTTTATGTAGTATATGATGAACATAGGTATATGGCACATATGTGTATGTATGTACTTTAGGAATGTTCTATAATGGCAGGTGTCTACATGTCTTCTTCAAGTATCTTAGTGTTACCCCTCTTCACACCCTTTCCCCTGTGCTGTCCTGTCACTCCCATCCAACTTACCCCTTCTTGACTCCCTATCCCCTTTCTTACTTTATATGACCTACGCTCTATCATCTTTCCTTAAGAACCCCCCTCCATCCTCTGTCTAGTTTCCTGGCTTCTATGGGTACTCCAACTTAAACACTTATGTCTAAAGATCCAAATCTTAGGTGCAGAGCTTGTATTTTTGGTCATCTCCCCCTGAACGGTCATCTCCAGCTCCATTCATTTATCTATAAATTTTGTATCAATTTTCTTTTAAGCTGAATAGAATCTCTATTGTGTAAATGAGCCACATTTTCATTCTTCATTTATCAGTTCACGGAAATCTAAGCTGTTTCTATGTCCTGACTGTTGCGAATAGAACAGCAATGAACACGGGGGGGTTAGCTCTTCCCCCACAGAAGTGCTCACAGACAACTTCACAGACAGCTCATCGTTATTCATAAAACACAGTGTACTGTCTCTCAAGATAAAGTTCCCCCAGTGAAGGACAGCAAGTAAATTGAGAGTGAGATGTTGTCATTCAGTTAAGGTTGAGGAGCTGTTGTGATGTTGATCTGGAAGAGATGACCTCGCTACCCTTGCACACTGCTTACCTTCCTGTCATCTGCACACACGGATGGCAGAGACCCAAGTGTCATTTTTTGCAGCCTGAGAAGAAGGCAGGATAACTGCTCATCAATGGAAATCCACACAAGAATACAGGGAATATACAGTGATGGTAGTAGACAAGGTGGGGTGGGGGGGTTCCCCTTGAACACCTGCCAGAGGGAACTGACAGACCTCTTCCCCATTGAAAGTGAATGCTCTCTATGCCACTCTTCTCAAGTGCACCCAGAGCCCCCTCTAGTAGCAGGTGGGGTGCCCTCCTCAATTTTAGACCTTTATCCCATGTCCCTTGCCTTCCTGCCCGTTGATTGGCTTCTATAGAAGCTGAATATCATCACTTAACGTTCTGGCGCACTGAGGTCAGGCCATGATCCTGACTCTTGCCATGTTATTATTTATCTAAGTATTGTTAAGTAGTAGAAGGGACGCTATGAAGTATTTCTGCTGGTGATAGCATAGTATTAGTACTTTGCCCTGAGCGGTCTTGATGTCAAAGCCATTTGACTTTGACTTTAGCCAGATTTTCCTATTTGTAAACAGATTTGCTTAGATGATTCTAAGCTTTCTTAAAACTACAACATCTAGTTATGGCTTTATATTAGATTGTGTGTGTGTGTGTGTGTGTGTGTGTGTGTGTGTGTGTGTGAGAGAGAGAGAGAGAGAGAGAGAGAGAGAGAGAGAGAGAGAGAGAGAGAGAGGGAAGGTTACTGGGACTCAAAAACAATGCTTCAAACAGGCTAAGCAAACGCTCTACACGTGAGTTACACGTGAGTTACATCCTCAGGTCAATTTTTTTTTTTCATGAGTTAGATATTGGATATTTACAGTGAGGGATAAAAACAAAAGAAAATGCCTGAATAATCAAGGTTAATTTTTAGAAGAATGGAAAGTTGGAGACTAATCAAATTACATTGATCAAACAAAAGTAAACACACTAAAAAGCCTCTTATTTATCTCTACTTGCATTTATTTCATGATTTAATTCATTAATTCATTAAATGATCTTAAAATTTTCAACATTAAAAACAAATACAGGGCTGGGAATACTTCTTAAAAACAAAACAAAACAACCTATGTGTTAGTACTAATGCTAATAAGCCATAAGGACCTTTCTAAGGACAGTAATAGGAACAAGTGATCGTATTGGAGAAGTTTATTTCTACTTATGTTTACGATAACTGTTTTGTACATGGTTGGGGGAAGGGCTGCCTAAGCCTTGGCATTTTGGATGATCCGCAGGTGTTGGCTTTATGTAAGTCTGTGATGAAGATGCCTACTCATGCCTACTCACTGATCTCTGGCAGAGTCATTGGGGAAGTCAGAGGAGGAATTCCTGTAGCCCCTCTCCCACAGTCTCCAGCAACAAGGAGAGAACACTTCCCTTAGGCCTTGAGTTCCCCCACTGTAAAGGTGACCGCAGCAGGGCTGCTACAGGATTGTAGAATGAGACTAGGCTACAGGTTCCTTCATTATGCAAATAGGCCTTTGAATGAGGGGGCAGAGTTTTTGTATCAGTGAAACACTTGAGGAGCATCTGTGTCAATAAAAACCCCTAAGATCACATGGTTGGGTTCCACTGTCCAGGATGACACTTGCCGTAACAGATGGTTCCCCCTGCTGAGGGCTGGCAGGGTTTGCACCTATGAAAGTGTCTCCTTGTCTTCTTTGCAGACTGACACAGTAGCATACTGCTACATGATCTGGGGATCTTTGAAGAAGTTTGCAGTGCATCCTCACTCCCACCCCAATGCCATTGGTTTCCCTTGGAAATGTGATTGAATTACACATTCCCAGGCTACCCAGACCTAATGAATCAGAGGCTATAGAGGTGAGATCTGTGAATTTCTAATCAGGTGAGTTAAGACACTTGCACTCTTTCTTCTCCTCACAGTGTCTAGAATTTCCCTGCATTGTTTCAAAAGTGCTTTCCAGGTGTCAAATATTGCATGTCGTCTTCTGAAACGGTCTGAGGGCAAATGAAAGGTTTGAAATGGGATCGTTTAAATTAAAGAGTGACAAAAAAAAAAAAAAAAAAAAAAAACGAGAGTTGTCAAGAAGGCATCCCTGAAAGACCTGGTGAGATTGCACAGTGGCCAATGACCCTGCTGCCAAGCCTGACAATGGGGTTTCAATGCCCGGGATCTATGCGGTAGAAGGAGAAAAAACAGCTTTCACTAATTGTCTTTTGACTGTCACAGGTACTCCATGGCATGAGTGATTCCCCCAGTCAGCCACCACCCAGACAATTACTCTATCAAGTGAGTTACATTCCTAGCCACAAAGCAATACTTTGTATGTTCAAATTAATAAACAGAGAGAATGTACCATGACTTTTAAATCTCATTTATATAAAGTCAGAGAAAAATCTTACACGATATACTCACTGTCTGTGGCAGTTGGAATGAGAGCGGCCCCAGTAGGTTCATGTGTTTGAATGCTTGGTCTCCAGTTAGTGGAACAACCTGGGAAGCATTGGTAGGTCTTCTCTAGTTGATGTAGCCATGGCCTTCATTGGGGTGGCCTTGGAGGAGGTGTGTGACTAGGGTGGGCTTTGAGGATTCCAAAGCCCATGCTAGGCCCAGTCTGTCTCTTTCTTTTTGCCTGCAGACCAGGATGAAAACCTCTCAGCTACTGCTCCAGCACCATGCCTGTCTGCTTCCCCCCATCATGATGATGGACTAACCCTCTAAAACTGTAAGCGAGCTCCCAGTTAGATGCTTTTTCTATAAGAGTTGCCTGGCTGTCGTGTCTCTTCACAGCACAGAACAGTAACTAAAACACTACCTAAATCCAATTCTTCTCCAGTGCTTGGATATTAAGTACTTTACAGTGTTTACTGAACAAATGAAATTAGACCTGAAGATTATTTAGTAATTTCTTTTTAGTTTTAAATTTTATATGATTGTCTTCATGAGATCGAAACCGATGAATGGTTGGTAATAGTTTTACCACATAATTACATTTGCAAACAAAACAATTTATGACCTCAAACTTCCAGTCCTTGCTAGGGTCAAAAATGTCAATGTTCATTTCTTTTCCATTTTATTTTTAGAATACAAGTCTGCGGGCAGTGGATTTAATGTACAGAATCTCATTACATAAGTATCTACAAAGTGTTTGCATTAGAGGAGTTTAAAAATTTATGACAATTTGAAATGTTGACCCAATTGGATATTTCCTTTGCTTAGTACAATATATAATAGTATTTCTATCCAAGTCCTCCCATATACTTTGTTGTGTATATTGAAATTTTATTTTAGAAGCTAAGCAGATTTCATTATACAAAATCAGCAAGGAACTTCTATTTAATCAACTAACTAATGGGTTATAAGGAAAACTCCTCCCAAAGATTTAGCATGCATTAATTGGCACACTGGATACATGCACATTGTTTCAATATTAGCTGTTAAATTAAAGTTTTCAGTCTCCAAGATCTACTTTGCACTCCAAAAATGGAGATGCAAATAAAATCTAGGTACACACAGCAATTGCAAGAGAACTCAGCTGGGCAACCCCAGTATTGCTCTAGCCTGCTGTCTTTCACTAGAGCAGAACTCAATAAATGACAGTCTTTGTCTTTATCAGTTTATGTACAGCTTGCAATAAGGCATCATTTGATCAATGAACTACTCAATTTAAAGGTAGTTCAACCACAAAGTATAAATAATTCCAGAATATTCTTAATAATGCTGTTTGATCTAGATAGGAAGTCTCCACTGCTGGCCCTATGGGTCTCTGGTTCTCATCTAGCAGGAGCAGATCTCCAGCTTCTAGGGATCCTGGGAACGAAGAGAAACTATCACTGTTTCTTTATAGTTGAAGTAAAGCAAAACTTTTAAGAACACAGTCTCTGAAGGTTTCCAGCAGTGAGGAATTCCCTCCCTAGATGGAAAGGGCTCTAGTTATTTGTAAGAGCAGTTTCTAGATACTGCTTTCACAGTGCACATCAAAAAAAGCTCGGGGTGAAGGGAATAAAGTTCATAGGTTGATGAGAGCATTGGACAGCCTTCGTATGCAAGATAGAAAATGTCTTTTGTGCTTCAGTTTTCCATCAACTTTTATGTTAAAGAAATAGCTTAGGTGGCCAAGGAACCTCAAAAGTAAGCAATAGAGAAAAAAAAATCTTATCTTGGATTTTCCAAGGAGCTCCCATAACATCATTAAAATTAATACACTTTCTTGGTGAAGCTCATTTAATGCATCATTGCTTCTAACTGTGTGCTTAACATACACCTCTTTGAACATTTAGCCTGGGATGTAAACAAATGTTAGCATTCACACATTCACACATCTAATTAATTTCTATGAGAAAATTCATTGCAATATGATGCCATATGGACTTATCTTTATCAACTGTCTTGGAGCCCCTAAAAATGAAATGTTTCCTGAAATATTGCATTTTGGACAGTGGTTCCATATCAGGCTAGAAAGGAATTCATAAAAGGCTGTATTCAAAAGAAATTTTTAAAAATTTCACATTCGTTTATATTTAAACATCACCTGTTTTAATTATAGAAAAAGAAGCAACACATTATATATTTTATAGCAATCTTTTGGAAAAACAACAGGCTTTAATTCACTGCAGTCTTACCGAATATATTTTCATTTTCAGTCTTCCTTTGAATGTTTATTATAGTTCCCATATTTTAGGGTCTTTGTTGAAGCTATCTTTTTTTTTTTCTTTTAGTTTTCAGTGTTTCATTAAACATCATCTGACTGGCTAGTCACTAAAAATTAAGAGTTTAAAGGAAATCTGGGCTTTGCTCCCAATCCTAAGGATGCATACAGTGTAGGGTTTCCTTAGACCTAAGCTATAACATAGAACTGAGAGTGCTTCTCTGGGTAAAAGACTGCATGTGCCAGGGCTCGGTTACCTCATGGGCATGGATATAAGACAATGACAAGAGTGGAGTTTAATGTCATGGCTTAGCTGGAGAAAGGAGGATATCCCAAATTTAGATGTCTCCCGAATGTGTTAGAAGCAGTTTCTTTAAATGTTCAGTCCCAGATTCAATCTGTTTGCTTTTTTGTTTTCACTGAATGTAATTTAGGATATAAGTCTTAAAATGTTTTTTATTATTTTAATAAGTCATGGTCATCTTTTCCCAACAACATTCATATTTTCCACTGTACTTAGAATTTAGCAAAGTATCAAAATATTTCTTGGGCATCATCCGAGTTCCATACCTTTTCTTTAATTTTATAATAAAAATTTTACTGCATGTTATATTTTTGCCAAGTTCAATGTAAGGTCAAACACTGAGAAGTAAGAAAGAAATAACCTCTTTCTCTGGCAAGTTCTACGTGTGAAGAAACACAACACACCTTTCACTAGAAAGTGCCAGACAATATGTAAGCCATACATAATCAGTGTTGACAGTCTGTGACAAGCCTGTCTGCTCCCTAAAAGCTGAGATCATTTTCTTTGCCTAGAATATGAAGCTTCACATTGAGTATCAGCCTAGCATAATCCTGAACACATTACAGACCCCACTTGTGAAAAAGCTACTGCTCCTAGTGGCTAATAAATCATGAAGGGTTATCATAGCACACATGCCTGGCCCATGCTTGGCTTTTAAATGCTTTTGTTTATATGTCCATTCCTCAAATTTGAATGGTCCAACAAGTCGTTCTGGAGGAAAGAAGATTTGAGTAGAGACCATGCAGGTGTGATAGGGTGATAAGCAAGGGCCGTAGAGGGCAGAGCTTCTACAACAGAGGTAAGCTTGTACCTTGCAGAGACCACAGAGTGGAAGGTGGCTTGGTCCTTCTAAGAGTTGCTTGCTGGATACAAGATGATCTGGGCTGAGGGGCCCCAAGGCAAAGTCTACCAGAAAGTAAGTCACATGGAGTCTTCATGCAATTAAATATCTACAGATCTTTCCATAGTGAGTGTCAGAAGTTCTGGAAAGAGGATTAAGATGAGGAAAGTGATTTGAGAGTCGTGATTGCCTGGGTCACTATCACAATCTGTCTGACCACTGCAACAGAATGGCAAAGACTAGGGAGTACACAGCCAGCATTTACTTCTCATTATGGAGACAGAAGTCCAATATCAACTACCAGCCTTGTGCAGTTCTGGAGAGGCCTGATAACATTTTCTTGTTGTGTTCTTTCATGGTGGGCAAGGCATGGTAGCTCCACTCCCATGATTTAATCTCCTCTCAAAGGTTCTTCAAAATGACATCACATTTGGGAAGACATTTCAACACATGACTGTCAGGGGACATAAACATTCAGAACACAGCAGATATAAAGAGAGGGGCACAAAACTGAAAAAGCATGGAGTGTTCTTACTGGCTTTCCTTTTCAGTAAACTATTTAAAGCGAGACAAGAAACACAGTCCCTTAAGCAGTATCTGGCCCCAAGTAGGTACATTTCTTACAGTCATGGCGGTGAATAACTGCAAGGAAAGTTATCTTCTGAAAACACCTGGGCAGCTGCAAACAGAACTCACAGCAGTTACACAGCAAATACAAAATCTGTGCAAGCCCAAGCCAGATCCCAGCCTGAAGAGAAGTCTTGGCCCCAACCCCATGACTCCATGAATCAGCATCTCTAAGAGGTGCCCAGCAAAGTGTGTCTCAGTGAGCCTTCCAAGTTGGAGGACCAACTAACTGTCCAGAGGGGGAAAAATTGTTCATTAGAAAGTACACACCGATCAGTCAAGCCCCACATCATGGAGTCAGCTTTTAAGAAAGTGAAATAACAGCTCAGAAAATACCCTTCCCCTTCTCCAATGGAGTCCTTCCCCAAATAGCCAAGATGCCCCAAAGAAGCATGATAGTCCCCTGCTGCAGAAATGGACCCTGATTAGGCCAAGCCAATTATGCCAGTCCCGAACCCACTGTCAGTAAACATAGATCCTTTCCATGACCACCCGTGAGCACCAGGAGCAGGAAGCTAACATGAAGTCACCATACCATGTGCAGAATGGAACACACAAAAGTGACTTTGCTGGTTAGTGGATCAGTTGCCACCAGTCAACCTGTCAGGCTTTTCTTTAGTATAGCCCAACACACTCTTGGGTGCTTTAACCCAAAGCATCTTAACACAGTGCATTTTCTACTAAACCATGGGCCTCCCTGAGGCAAGGGACTCACTTTCTTGAGGTCCTAGTTGGATGCCTGGGAGATAGATTTTTGTTGAATGAATAAAAAAGTTGAATTCATCTATATTATACAAAGTAATTTCACTTCCCATAGTAACCAAAGTGCTAAAAAAATAAAATGTAATCAGAATAATTTAAACTATTTTCTTGCAAAAGGCAGTATCTGTTGCACGTTTCCAACTCATCCACTATGAAAGGCATAGTGTGGAGATGACTTATCCAAGATTGAAAGGACATTCTCTTATAGTTTACATTTACTATTTGAAAACTTCAACACAGGAGAACCACTACTGTTCTTAAACCTTAAGCTTAAAAAAAAAGGAGTCTCTATTGTGCTGTTATTCCCATTGCTCACTTGCTGTGCCTTTCTTGTGTTAGCATGAGTTCTTTACAGCTCACAACGTGAACGGGAAGTGGTCAGACACTTCGGCTTTGATGGGACCATCAGAAGCAGCAGCGTCACCACAGCGCCCTGATCTATCTCTTGCTGGTTCAGTTTCAGGGCTCATATTTTTATTGTGCTTAAAAAGCCTCCATGTAAAGGTGATCTTTTCCCCCAACTGTCCTGTGTAACTTCCAAGATGTGTGCAGACAGAAGCAAAGGATTACAAGCCTCCCAGCTTGGGTACCAGGAGCTCACAGGCAGTAGCTAGGCAGTAACTTACTCTTTTCAGATTCGCTCTGCGTCCACCTGTTCTCCTGCACTGGTGTTTCCCCATTTGCTTGGATGCAGCTACAACTCTTCCTGAATTAAAATGTCATCCCCATTACCAGCTACAATGGCTAATCTTATTAGCCCAGGACTCAAAACCACTAAGCAATGAAGTTATTCCTTATATATTGTTGGCATAATAAGCAACTGGGTTTTAAATTGTTTTGGTTTTAGTTATACTAATCAGTAAATAAAGCATGCTGCCATTTCCTAATAATGGCGGCACCAGACAGTTTATAGGAAGGGCTGGTATCATGAGATCTTTTCTTAGTTAGACCTGCTCTTAATGGACTACCACTGGGACCACCTTAAAGCATTTTCTTCAAGTTCTATTTCAGCAATTTAAACTCAAGTGCATTAGAATGTGAATGTCTGCAAGTTTACACTGGCAGTCTGTGTACAGAATACGTAAGAGGCTGTGTTCATTTTCATAGGTCAGCTTCTTTCTGTGGAACTTCTGACATCTGCAGTCTGGGAAAGGAGCTAGCACAGGAAGCTGGCACTCACCAGACACTACTGAATAGCAGTGGGATATCCTTTATACCCTTATCCACTATATCTCAGTAAAATCAAATGAAAGACTCAGTCAGTTATAATAGTGCCACTATCAAGGTGTGTGTGTGTGTGTTTGTGTGTGTGTGTGTGTGTGTGTATTTGGGCTTCGACAAAATGAAAAGGCAGCTTAAATTTGTAAGAGCTATTACGTTGGTTCTTAAACACTGAAAACAAGGCTCTGCCAGTTGTCGACACAGCTGTCCCAAGAGTTAAGTGAGAACTCTTGTTTGTTCATAGGCTGGTCTGGGAGTCAGTCAAGACTGGATGCTATGTATCCCTGGTTTCATCTTTACTTAACATGAATGTGTTAAGAATTATGTCCTTGGCTAACCTGAGGGGACATCTCACCCCAACCTTTCCCTGTTCCATAGTACCCATGTTGTGCACCCATCCCACGGTTGCTTTGTGTGTCACATTTGAACCCCTGAAGATGGAGGGAACAAATCCCCCAAATAGCCAATAAACCCAATGCCATTTACTATACAACAGTATGTTGGGCTTGTTAGCCATAAGCCAATTAAGGCAATTAGTACTATTTAATACACAGTGTTCTCCAATACACACACTGGAAGGAATATTGAAAAATACAAGCATGAAGAATGCTGATTTATTTTCCCGTTTGCCTGAGCCAGCTGCTGAGTGCCAAGCAGTACTGTATGTGCTCCCGGCATAACTTTATTAATAATCTTGGCAAACAAAGAATCCTTCAACAAACAGCAATAGCCTTTTGATTATATTGTGTCACAGATAATAATTGCTTCAAATTGAATGTACTGGAATGCCATGCACAATGAAAAAATGCTATCACGTAATGGCTGGATTATAAAAGCAAAGGGAATGCTAGAAAGCTACCAAGAATCCCCCAATTTGGACATTTTAATTGTTTTATTTCAGTTGCTGATCCAGACCAAATTCATTAAAAATATTTTTACATCCCCAGATCTCCATAAAACATAGAATTTTCCAAGCCTACTATCAATAATTCATTTAGAGTTAATGAATGTGAAAAATGTTTTCCTAAGATGTATAAAAATCTGACATTATTGTTGGTATTGGAGTGATGTTTAATTCAGTAAAATTCCAGTGCATAGAAAAATTTAAATTGGCAGAAGAAAGTTTGGAAAAGGGGATTTGACATATATTTTACATTAGCCATGGGACTTGATTATGTATGCTCAGCATTTAGGTAGACATCCTACAGTTACTTCAATTTAAAAATGATTGAGCTTTGTAATGAAGTCGTGCAAGTGATTATTTATATAAATATGTGATTATTTACATTAACACAGTAGTTCTATTCAAATACATTCCGTAATCAATACAATTTGGACACTGAAATGGAGAGGTTTAAAATGTGTGGAAAGCAGAAGCCTTGGGAGAATGTGTTTTGTTTGACTCGAGCAAGGCCGTGTTAAGGATCCCAAATGCCTCAGACCCATGGAAAAAACAAATCCTTTCCCACTCAGGCTCAGGAAAAGAGCAAATCCTTCCCCAGTTAGCCTGTGGATGGTGACAGTGTGTGCAGAAAGGAGGGACCACAGCTTCCTCTTCCTGGATGTTTACAGCCTGAGTCTGCTCCCTACAAAGACCCCCTACTGAAATGAGCTAAACCTTCCACCTTCTTCAACACTGGGCAATGAACCTATCCTTGAGATTCAGAAGTATAAAAGAAACACACCGCATTCTCCTTCTTGCAGGTATGTCTTGCAGGTCATAGTCTCCATCAGAGCTCATGGTCCACAGAACCCAACTTTTCTGTATGTGTGTCTGTGTGTCTGCCCTTTCTTCACAGCACCCCAGTCAGGGCAATCCCTAAAGCTGTGCAGATCAAGGCACAAATTGTTTCCAGTTTAATCTTCACAACAACGCTGTCACATAGACAGCATGGAAAGTATGAAAAAAGATTTGTTGACACAAATAGAGAAATAACCTGGTTGCATCAGATCACGTACTTCACCAGCCCATCTGAATTAAGGGTGAAAGTAAAACAGTAATTATTTTATCCATGGAATCCTTGCACAAATGCAATCTTTCCTGGAAGTACAAATAAAACAATCCGGTCAAGGACATGAGAGTAAAATTCTAGAGTCACATCAAAGCAATGTTAACTCAGGGATGCTTCCATAAGGGGTAAGCACTTCTTAATCTTATCCGGAGGACCACTGTATCTCAGAGCATTCTCAGATGCCTAAGATGACTCAGGTCTGCTTGCTGAATGGCTCTGTCTTCATCACTGATAACCACATCAAGCCTGATGCTCCTTTGTTTCTTCACTCAGGCTTACCTTCTCTTCTTGGTTAAACTATAAACTCCCTCATGGCAGGACACCGCCATTCACTTTGTGTTCTGCACAAAAGAGCCTCTCCACAGTAAATAATTCACCAGAAGGAACCTTAGAGACAATTCACCTCAGTTGGAGCTTCCTTCTCTCCATTTCCCCTCTAACTGCATGTAATAGCTAGAGAACCCGGTAGAAGAGGACCAACTGAAGTTGGGACATAGGGACCTCAATTTACTGGGACACCATGGGGATTGTTTTTAATCTCACTGTGTCTCTGTTTCCCAGTGTGTTAAATGGAAAGGGAACTTCAGCTGAGAAGACTTAAGGAGATTTCATTTGTAAGCCATTTTGTAGACACTCAACAATGACTACCCCTCTTCACTCTATGATTTTAATATTTCATGACACCTGGTTTATTTCATTAACCCAGACAGTCTTTTATGCCAGTGAAGGGATCGTTTCTTCTTTCTCATTCTTCCTGGCCGTCTCATCCAGTAGATGAGCAGCTCTGACTCTCTCCCACTCTGTGAAGTTTTCTCATCATTGAAGGATTACAGCACTGCTCTTATGAACACAGCTTCTCAAATGTGAATGCAGAACCCGTGGGCCTAAAGAGCCTAAAGATTCTAAATCCTAAATCCATAGGCCTGGAAAACCTTCTCTCTTTCTGTCAAGCGGAAATATTGCCGTTACCATTCCACAAACCCACACTCAAGAGGAGCAGAGATGTAGGTAATTGCATCAAAGCAGCCAAAACCAGTTACAAACAAAAAACAAACAAAGGGAAGAACAAAGCAAAACCCCAGACACCAGCTAGCTTGGCAACGCCACACATATACTGTGGGAAGAGAGAGAATGTGTGTTTTAAATTGTGTGTTTGAAGTGTTCAACTTTTGCTTAAATATCAGTTTAGATTCTCATAATTGGTCTTAGCTTGTATTCACCACTTGGAAAAGATCTCCCCTCTTTTGTGTCCTCTGCACCATGTTTTTCCTCTCTGGAGATCTTAGAAAGTGTTCACAGATAGTTGAGAAAGCAAGTAAAATGGAGCAAAATGCATCTGTAAAGATTTTTGGTGTCCATTTCCTATCTGCAGGGTCTACTGTGTGCAGGCGTGGCCATCATGGGAACAGTGCTCTGGTGGCTCAGAGGTTCCCAGGGTCTGTAGCCTAGCTCTGCAGCCAAAGGGCTCCGAGTCTTGCCTCTATCATCCCTGGCTCTGTGTGTGTTTTTCACATACCACTCTTCACTTTCCTCATCTGCAAATAAGGTTTACAACAGACTGTCTCTCAGGATGACTATGGGAATAACTGAATTAACATAAGTAAAGGTTTAAAATAGAGTATTATAGCTAGAAAGCACCATATGATTAATAAGTGTCTTATAATCATATTTGTATAAGTCTAGAATTTAGCTTGTCTCCATCATAAGCCATGTGTCTTCTGTGTTTTACTAGTCAACATTTAGGGGCCCTCAGTTACTCTAATGCATGTTTATCTGAATAATCATGACACATGGCCTATTCACGTGAACGTGTATTCAGAATTATGGACATTTAATATAGTAGTTACATGGACTATTTTTATTCCTTGTAACAATAATTTCCTCTATGAGGTAAATTGCAGTATATGTTAAACTAAGACAAATTTTACCCAGGAAACTGTTGGTAGAAAATATTAGTGTACACATTTAATAAAAAAGTATTCTAAACCTAACATTTTTGAGAAACACAGACAACAGCATAGTGAATTGTAGCACCGCTTACTTAATGCGTTCAAGTTCTACACGACCCTGGGTAAGTCACTTTCTTTAATTTATTTTCATTTCCAAGGTTATTATGATCCCAGAACCTTGTAGGATTGTTGTGAGTTTTCAACAAGACAATATAAATTAAAATCTTTGGACATCGCCACTGTTGCTGTTCCCTTCCCAGGCAGTGACAGATGACAACAGCACAACACAATGAAGGACAGGAGCCTAGGATACGGGAGTGGAAATACAGTTAAGGGAAAATCAGTCAGGAAAATCAGTCTCTGTAGGCAGGCAGAGGGACTGCACCAGCAGAGTTCACAGGCACTGTCTATAAGGACTTCCTTAGTTTACCCCGTATTTGATTAAATCCAGAGTCCTGCCTCCGTTCAGATAAATATGACTGTCACTTTACAGTGCTTAGGTCTTACACACCTCGGTGGACCTGAAAATGGAATTAAAATTTTTAAAATGTATTTTTCTTGTGACAAACCATAAACTGTCTTCTTTATTGCTGTCTCAAAACAAGCATTTGTGCCAGGGATGGTGACGCATTCCCGCGGTCCCACCATGAGGAGGCCAGAGGAAGGTCAGGAGTAGAAGGTCACCCTCTGCTGCACTGCAAGTTCAAGGCCATCCTGAGTCGCAGGAAACCCTGACTCCATGAAACAGAAAAAGAAAGGCGTTGTGAGGGAGTGTGGTTTCTCTGCAGGGACTAGGTTTAAGCTATAGAGAATAAACTGTAAGGAGCAAGATCCATTTGATTCAACAGCAGAAAATATAAACTTTGTACAGTCCTAAGCAAGTGTTTTGAGGGGAGGGACAAGTGACTAAGATATGGGAGAGCAGTACTTTAGGGGGACACGTTTCCCAGCCTTGATTTTCATCTTCACCTTCCCTTTCCCCACTGTTTGCATCGTGACGATCTCGCATTTTAATTGGCACAGAGCAGTAGTTAAAACCAGAACCTGGAGCCACACAGCTTCTGCCCATGTTTTTGTCAGTGTCCGGTCTGCAGCATGAACTAGCTGTGAATTTTGTGAAAGATTCTTAATTTCTCTGAGCCTTACTTTCTTCTTGTGAGGAAAAAAAATCACAAGGGGCATAAACCATCTCCCTGGGGGAGTAACAAAGATGTTGCCCTGCCCCCAAGGACAGCACCTGGCTCTTAATGAGTGAATTTTTAGTTTTATCTTATTTCATCATCGCCATTGGTTTTCGTTTTGGTTTCAGAGTAAACTAACCAGTTCGTCTTCAATAGCACTAGGATTTCTTCTACATTCATTCCCCTTTAATTTTTCTACGGAAAGCTTCGTTTATGGGAATGCGTTATCCAACTGAATTTTCACCGCTCAGTGTTTACTTTCACACATACGCCTAACCATGGCTTACAACCATATGCACAGAGAAAGGGAAAGATGGGCTTGTGCTTGGCTGCAGGAGCAATCAGAGTCATCTGTGCTAATGAGGACTTCTGTAGTGAGCTCTGTTGTCTACAGAAGGTGGCGATCCCAGAGCCATTGTCTGTGGTCTCAAGACAGTTGTTACGTCTTGCCTGATGTCATTTAAACATATTTGGTGAGCAAGAAAAGAGATGATAGGAGTCGTGTTAAGTTGGTAGTTTAGAAAGAATCACGCCATGGATAAATACTATTGTCATTTCATAGGGAGCACAGAGGGAAGAAATAACTCTTTTAGAAGTAAGATGCAAACAAGACGTCTGATTGAAATTGTATAAAGTATAGCCACCAACGTATATCAGAGGAGGTAGGCCTGCTGGGTCATGAGAATGTTTTTATAACTAGGTTTTTATAACTACGCCATGAGACAGGAGCCATAGAAACCTGTAATCTTGAATTTGACTTTTTTTTTTTTTTAAGCCTTTAAATGTATGCAATTGTTTTAGCTTTGTTTGCACATATAGGTCTGTACGGAAAATAGGAAATAAATCAAGAAAATAAAAATTTGAAGTATATTTCTTTTTATCTCAGAGGAGAATCTCACTTTCTTACCCAACCTGAAGGCAATTTCTCAGTAAGCTGTGGAAATTGTGTTGGCAGATGTCAAAATCGGGTGTTTCCTGTTGATTAGTCTTTAGGGACTAGAACGATGAAAGAAGTTCAAAGTCAATCAATCACAGTGGTTAAGTGCCCCTTTTCCTTCTGAAGGCCTCATCTAAAGCAGGAAGCGTATTTAAAACATTAGGGAAAAAACAATTTCTACTTCTCCCCTATATAAATGCAAGTGAAGATTATTGAACATAGGAGGAAATCTATGATGAAAAGTGACTTCTGTGTCCTGGGGAATTTGCTCAGTTATCAAGAGTTCTCATTCCACTGTTATGAGAACTGAAGCCCCGATCCCAGCGCCCACACCTCTGGGCATTCTGCAAATGCCTGTAACTCCATCTCTGAGGGGTACCACTTTCTGGTCTCCATAGCCATAGATTTGCATGAAAACACACACACACACACACAAACACACACACACACACAAACACACACGTAAGCATACATACACAGAAAAAAAATAAGCCTTTTTAAGAAACCAAGCAATTTCTGAGTAAAGAATGGAGGGGTATTTATTATATTTACATAAAGTTAATGATATAATTTAGGTGTTTGGAAAATGATTCTCCACAGGCTATCTTTTCGTGAAATGACCGGAGAGTTTAATTAACTAATGTAGCAGATTCCCATGTGCATTCTGCACAGATTGCCTATGTTACTGTAGTTTTCCCATCTAGCTGGCTTGCTCTTGCATCCTGCTCTAGGGCCTAATCACAACAGGATGTCCTGAGGTGCAGATGTCCTTTAGGGTGCAGTTTTTTTTTTAATAAAATAAATCATAGGGTCCATCCTCTCCCTTAGAGTTGTGTGACAGATGTTTGAGGGTATTCATTCATTTTGAGCAGGTTTGGGTTACAGTTACCCCTACAAATGGTTCTCAGAGTCATTCTCCAATACTGTGATCATCTTCCCAATGAAACTGCTGCTCTGTCTGAAAGATGGCTTCAGCACACAATCAGTTCACCCTAGCAGAAGTCTGAGAAGCAATGGAGGTCAAACTACATTGCCTTAGGCTTCAGGTATTTGCTTAAGTATGAACATATGACCTATATGTTCTTTGGTCACATAAAATCGAGGGTGCTGATGATGTAATAGTAAGATTAATGAACTAATGATAATAGGTTCTGTCCTCGCACCTAGCATCCTGGTGCCCTTATGATGTGTTTCTGTATGGGAAGATGTCAGCAAATAGCTCTTTACACACAACCTTCACCATGCCGTGATTTATCCTCATTGCAGGAAAGGAGTTCACTGAGATTGGAGTCACGGCTCTGAAGCAAGTTGGCCAAGGGTCAATGAGTCCTTTGCAATATCCACTTTGTTTGCATTGAAAGAAAAGTGTAGGGCTCCTTTGTTTGGAGAGCCTGTTTATTTGATATATGTCCTCGACTCTATTTAGTGAAGGACTTGTTCCTCTGCTTAAGGTCTAGTGGGTTTCCCCAGAGTAAAGTTCAATGGGATGAGGCCATGGAAAGTCTGTGAGGAGATTTCACTATCAGCTTTCAACCTCTCACCCAAAAAGGTTATGAAGAGTCTAAACATACGGCCTCCTTGCCGAGACCCTCACCTGTACATCCCTATGGAGCACCAGATGTGGGTTATGGGTCAAATTTGCCTTTGTCCCCTCCCATTAGCAAATAGGAGAATTCTCAGTCTGACACAGAGGACTACTTGAGCAAAATTCCTACTTTTGGAAAACCTAAAGCAGTTTAAGAATATAGGGAACATTTGATTTTTCTGGATATCGTCTTTGACAGGAAACAAAAGGAATAAAGTAATTTGACCTACTTCATCTTGCCAACTTTACCTATGTAATGTTCCTACTTTCTCATCTCTATGAGATTTAAAGAAAAGAAATGGAGTATCTCCAATGAATAAAGTGTTTTTTTAATAGTGAAAGAACTCATCAGCTTGTCTTCTTCACTTGGCATGAGGCAAATCTTTTCTTCACGGCTTTGCCAATTAATTCTCTCTTAGACAATATCCTTTCCATCCATCAGCAGCATGAGCATGCATGATAATGAGTCACTGATTCTCACTATTATCCTTGAAGCCCACCAAAATGAGCAAAAGAGGACAAAAAGAAAAAGACACCATCCTCACTGAAGCCAGCAAATGGCTACAATCACATTACACAATAGAAATAGTAGCTGCCAAACCCAACAGGACAGTGTCAAGGGCACACACAGGCTCTGCAGGGCCTGGCAGTATCGGAGGCAGCCCAGACTCTTGAATGTCTCCTCCACAAACACTCCTTTCACCACTCCCTCCCTGGGTACATCCTTGTCCCGGGTTTTACTCTGTGCCAGCACACCCTAGGTTTTTTTTTTGTTAATATGGGGTGGCCGTGAACTTCAAGGTTAATTATGATTCGTCATGGCCTATTATCATTACTTGATCTGCTTTGAGACTGAGAAGTGACACACTTCTGGAAAATGAACACTTCTAGAGACCTTCTGTTCATCTTAAAAAAAGGGACAAAGACAACAGTGAACCTCTTTAGTGCCTCTGAATGTTATCTGCATGTGGCTCTTAGAAATATGGCAGCTGCCTCAGAACCCCGGTGGGACCAGCCAGCCTGAGAGGAGAGCGGGCGTGATGAACTTGGCAGTCAGAGAACACAAGAGGATCTGAGTCCTTTGCAAGTTCTCTGTTTGACCAATAATTGATCCAAGGTTCTCTGCGTCCTGATCTTTGATTATGAAGGAAAACAGTATATATAGCTGGGTGCTTAAGATCTCTTCCTTGCAGCTGAAATCGTCCAAGCAAAGCAAGGCTCTCGCCAAGTGGAGTGCACCTCTGATAGACCCACCGCTTTCTTATAACAGGGAGGTCAGTGGGTGAAGACCGCGTGTGGAATCAGCTCGTAGCCCTAATCCATAAAACTGAACGAGAAAGAAGTCCTGAGGAAGGGATAGGTTCACACAGTCTATCTGCACAAACTTAAATGTTACAGTCATTATACTTTTACATTGAAATGATTAAAACTTTAGGGATCTAGAAACAATATAATGTAATACATGCTTGAAGGTAAAAAGATACGTAATGAGATCAGATTTCTTGTCTTTCATATTGATTTAGTACATAAATCAAGTAATGATAGATATTTAAATGTATTATTTCAATATATTAAAATATCTAGAAGAAAAAATTAAATTAACAGCATAACCAAAATCAGGACATGGAGGGAAGGAGAACAGAATATACATGTGTTCCCATCCCCTCACTGTGTGAAGGGAACAGTCCTTATGAATACTGTAAGAAAGCAAAATTTTAAATATTACGATCATTTTTATATTTTTTTGGTTGTGAATGTAGCCTTTAACAGCTGAGCCATCTGTACAGCCCTAAGATCCTTTTTAAAGTGTGAAAATATCAGCATTGTAGGGTCCCAGAATAGACTATGCATCCCAAAGTCATCATTTGTGAAACATACTAGAAGGAAAAAAGACATGAATCCTACATAAAAATCAGACCAAGCAGTAATAATATAACATACAAAAACTGAATGAGAATTTGTGTTAGGTCAGTAATTGAAAAAGGTAAATTTAGCTACTAAAAGAATAAGAATCTAGGATTGGAAGGCTTCATGTGCCAAACGTCTAACTATGGGTGGGACAATACTCCATCTATCTCATTTAAAATTGGACTTGACTTTCTATTTACCTAGACCTTATTTCTTAACTTGAGAGTTTAGAGCTGCCTTTCCTGAAAACACAGTCTTTGGCTTGTGGTGCCAGTCCTTTCTGTTGATTGAAACTCTGTGAAAGCTGATTTAAAGAGATGCCCTGAAATGTGACATGGTTTGTGTTATTTATCAATCTGACCACATATAGCATCACCTTGGTGATGGGCCTCTGAGAATGCCTTCAGTGGATTATCTTTATTTTAATGAAGGTAAGAAGAACCACACACTGTGGCACCCTTCTCTGAATGGGATCCTAGACTCATGAAAGAAAACAAGAAGAAGGATTGAGTAGGATGTAATCAGCTGCTTCAAGCTCCTGCTGCCTTGACTTCCTGTCATATACCTTGAAAAATGAGCTAAAATCAATTCTTTTTTCCTTGGGTTGCTTTTGTCAGGGCATTTTATCACAGCAATTGGAAAAACAGCAACGAACCACCCTCCTAGATTGCTTTGACTTTTCTAGTCTTTCTCATGGGAATACAAACATTTCTTCTCATTTATTTATATGCCCAAAGAAAAGTCCTTATACATGCCAATCCAGAAGCTCACAACATTCAAGTACTTACAACACTCCAGAACATAAAGACCTCATTTTAAAAATCACTACCTTTGGATGTTCTAATGCTATTGTGACTGGAACTCTGCACGTTAATCCAGCTAACAATGACTCTCAAAGCTAAATCTATTTTGATGATACCACAGCATACACATTTCAGGCTGTATGATTTACAATTAGATGGCCAAGTAATAAATATGTGTCATATCTTCTATTAACATGGAAACGAGAGAGGGTGTTTCAGTAAACTCAAGTCTGGGGATTTGTGGAAATAGCATGCACTTTTAGGGAGGAAAGCAGTCTAACTGATTATGAGAAAGGTTTAATAGCTGAGTCCATACATTTTGAAATTGAATTGTGGACGAGATGGGGGACTTCACTGGGAAAAGCAAGCTTCTATTATGAGGAGTAAACCTTAACACCACAGCCCATGCTGTTTCTTAGCAGTAACAGCAATGATGTCAAAATATGAGAATGAGTTCCCGAATAAAACCAGGAACAGATTCCAGGCCATCTATATACTCTTACTAGCTTTTTGGTCTGCCTTATTTAGCTTGAAAGGTAGAGTTTGAAGTAGAGTTACTTGTCAGAGAACCCCAAATCAATCTGTGCATACACCTACTTGAGAGAATGTGTAAATCATTGCACTGGATGCTGATTGTTAGGATACAAGCTCAGAGAAGGACCTGAGTCGCTGCAAATGAGATGTATGCTGGAGAAAAAAGACAAACTGAGTCAGTCCCCAGGAATGCTTGGATTTCTCTAGAACATCCAGAGTGGCCATGATTTTTTCTTTTTCACAGAAAATCAGCTCCTGAGAATCCTGTCGTGAACAGCGTGTAAATCCTCTTCATCTGTTTGTGCCAATAACTGCACCTGCCCACCACAGGAGACGTAAAAACGGTGGAATTTTTATTCCCCGGATGTGGAACACAAGCCCTGAAGAAGCAAGACTGCAGTCTTTCACAACCAACTATATTTTTATTGATTTTCACGTGTTACTTGAGACTTGTTAGAGAGGTGAAGTCTGCCAAAGCAAACAGAAAGTTGCATAGGCTGCCATCTGAGCGTTCTGTTATGGGGGTTACACCTACTGAAGGAATTTAAAATTTGAAGGTGCCAGGAGGCCAGAGGGAAGGTCAAGATTGATATATAGCCTTAAAGAACAAATCATCCTCTTCATTTTCTTTCCAATTTCTACTTTTCTCTGTGGCAATTCATCCCTTGGAGAGGGAAGGTTATATACCACAGGATACAAGATACTTTTATCAATGCAAAACAGTGATTTGAGTAGTGTGGGATAAATCAGCGTGGCCAGTCCCTGGCTCAAGTTCCCATAGTCTTAGAAATCACACTGGAGTAGTTTAAGTCTCTTACAGTGTTGTTAAAAAGATCAACATTTTGTAGAGTTGGACTAGCATTTCACTGAAATCAATTTAATTTTTTTACAGGTGGCAAACCTGAATCCCTTGATTAATCACCCTTCAGCATCTCACAAAAGACTAGGGTTTGTGTAGCAAGAACCATGCCTAAGCCAGTCTGAATGTGGGATGCCCGTCTCCATCCTGTTAATCTCATCTACTTTTATGTGAATTTGCTATTCAATATAAATTATGTTTTCATACAAAATATCTAAAAATGTCAAAGTGTTGGCCAAGACTCATCTCAGATCTTTTTTCCAGAGTCTAAACATCTGCAGGACCTAAACTGTCCTCTATTTTTAATGATTCGGACACTATTACCTTTTCAGGTTTTTGTACATTTTATTCCTGGAACCTGATAATCAACCTTGTTCCCCAAAATAAATGAAGCACAATTTCAAGATTAAACTTTCAATTTAGTTTAGATCTTATAACTGAAAGTAATACAGATAGTAGAACCTGTCCAAATTTTTTATGGAATAGACAGCCAATCAGAGTTAATACCATCAGTGTCTGGAAAAAAAAAATTGATTTATTCACATTTATTTATGGTTGGCTGACAATAATTTTGTTTATATTTATTTCATTTGAAACTGAATTCAGCCTCAATAACAGATTTTCCCATAAACAGTGGCTGAAACTCATGGCATGTTTTCCTGAAGTGTCAAAACTCTGTGGGTGGAAAGAATTCCAGGTCTGGTATAATGCATAAAAATATAATAAAAATCCTAGGTTTCTATTTCTTCCTGTAGCCTTCCATTAGGACTGCAAGACTAAGGTTCAGGGAGCATGCCCCTGAAGAGCAGTTCAGAAGCAAACATATCTGCCACAAGGCCAAGGCCAACCCTGTTGTGAAACATCCCCACAGGTCTTACCCGAGACTCTGATCACATTATTAACTAGAATGTAATCATGTCTCCACCTCTACTAAAACCAAACCCACCATCCCCTGCCCCAGCAGTGCTCTAAACAAACCCAACGTTCTATCGCGGGGACAGACACCAACAAGAGCCAGCAGCATCTTCCTCGATGCTTACCACAATGAAAGTGGCCATATCCATGTACATGTCCACAAATCAAAACAACACACCACGGGTCATTTTGATTTGTATAGTTCCCTGGATGGTGATATTTCCTCCAGTTACTCACTCCTGTAATGTTCAAATTCTATTTGCAATAATTAAATGTGTTGTCAAGAAAAAAATAAGAAACACACACTAAGTTTATGATTTTTCAAAGATGTTAATAGACTGAACGTGAATTTCATTTAAAAATATTAAGTGAGGAGAGTCAAGATAGTGGTTGGCGGAGGGAGCAAGCAGAGTCAATCAAGGTTGTAGCTGCTGCACCACCGCCATTTCAACTTCAGGCACCCACAGCCCTCACATGTTCCTAGAATGGGAGATACTGCATTGGTTCCAGGTCTAGCGAAGAGAACTGAGAATCTGGAGCGGTCTGAAAGACACAGAGGTGGTGACAGATCTGGAGGAAGCTTGCATAGTGAGTCGAGAGAGGAAACACAGCAGAGGGGGACAGTATTTTTGACTCACGGTATGGAGGAGGCTAGCTGCAGCAAGAGTCTGGTGGAGCAGTGCCTCCTCTGGGCAGACCCATGGTGCCCTGTCACTACTTACAAAGTATAGGGCTGAGCCCCCACTTGGCCCATGTGTTTTGCCCTCAGGTTTGTTGTGATGCACAGAGGAATGAACTAATAGGAGAGTGCGGAATGGGGAAGCGGGGAGGAAACCACAACAGAGAGACACTGGAGTGGGCCTACCAGACAGAGAGGAAATAATAACAATCTGACAGTGCTCTGACCACTGCCTATTGGCCTGCTCAGGTTGCCACCTGGCTACTCACACATTTGTGGATGGGAAGAACTACTGGACGCAGTCAGCCAGGAGGAACTTTGTGAGACCTGTCCTCTGATTACCAACAGACTCTCCTAGCCTCTTCACCACATGCCAGGCCAAATCTGCCACAGTCATGGCTGTGGCTGCTACTCATATTGCTATCCCTGATAGGATAGGGGAGAGCATGGACTGTGGGGCTACCCAAGGGCTGCAAGCACAAAGGGCCAGGCAGCAGAATTGATAATGATATGGTTGATAAAGGAGTCATGCAACAATTCAGAGCTTGAGGAAATCCTTACCCCCGAACATTCTGTCAAACCTCGAGATCACACTGATCCTGAGCAACAGCAAGAGGTCCCAGGTCCCTAAATGATGTCTGGATGTCTGAGGGATGTCTGGGCTCATGTGGGAAGCCCTGGTGCCTGTTGAATATTGTGATACCTGTGGAATGTCTGAGTGCCTGTAAGATGTCTGAGTGCTGGTGCAATATCTATGTACTTGTGGAATGCCTGTGGGAGACCCTGGTACCTGTGGGAAGTCCTGATGCTTGTGAGGTGATGCCCAAGTTTCTGTGATTAGTTCTGGTGTCTGTGGGATGTCCTGGTACCTGTGTGATGTCTATGTGCCTGCAGGATGTCTGGGTGCCTACAGAATGTCCAGGTACCTGAGAGAGGTCTTGGTATCTGCAGGATATCCAGTTATATGTGTGGTATCTAGGTGCTTGTGTGCAGCCCAGGTGCCTGTATGTTATCTGGGTGTCTATGGGTTGGTTTGGTGTCTTCATGATGCCTGGGAATCTGTGGAATGCCCTGGTGTCCATGGATGTCCTGATATCTGTTGGCTGTCTGGGGTGCCCTGGGATGTCTGGGTGCTTGTAAGATATCAGGACGCTTACTCAGTGTCCAGGTACCTGCTGGAGGCCTGGGTGCCTACTTCTGTTTGAATTTTGTCGTGCTTGGCTTTAGGCTAGTGTGGGCCAAGTGAATGTCCTTGATCAGAGCATCCTATTGCCTCCCAAAACCATGGTGATATTCATGCTTCTGCCACAGAAGTTAGACTTAATTTTCTCTTATTTGTTTCTTATTTTCTAGTTTTTTGTTTTTTGTTGGGGTGCATGATGGTGGGAGGGTGGAATAGGGAGGAATGGAAGAGGGTGTTATCAAGATATATCATATGAAACTCAAATAATTAATAAAAGTATCATAAAAAAGAAAAAAAATTAAATGAGGGACAATGAGATGACTCTGCTGGTAAAGACAATTGTCATCAGCCCTTAAAGCTGAATTTAAATCCTGGAACACACATGGTGGAAGAAAAGAAAAGATTCCCATAAGCAGTCCTCTGAACTTCATATCCAAGATGGGGCCCATGTGTTCACATATATACACACAGTGACTAAACATCAAAAATAAATAGAAATTACATTAAATGTTTCAGTACAGATATCAATCAATTAGAAGGGGACACATAATGAGCATGTTCTTCTTTTATGATTGTAAACTTTTTATAAAGTTACAAAACTGTCCAAGTGTGGATAGTTGATGTAATATCTAAACCAAAATAGTTGCATCCAGTGAGCCCTTGTATGCGCCAGCAGCTTTTCATATACTTTAGTTCATTTATACCTACAGTCCTCTGAAGGAGTTACAATTTTAGCCCTATTGTCTAGATGATGAGGCACTTCAGCAAGGGGTTATGTCATTTATCTGGAGACCTGCATTTAAAAGCAAAGCTAAATTTAAACTCAGGCCATTGGGACACAGAGCCCAGGGGTAGCCTTCATGCTAGTGTTGAAAACTATAATGGCATAGTACTCATCTCCCAACTATTTGAGCATCCGTTAATGGAGCTAAAATAAGTCATTTTTAAAGTTCCACTAGAATGTTTATTTTATCTGAGCTGTCAAAAATAGTCCTTAAGATAAAGAGACAAGCCCACAGACATAAAATGAAATTTTAACAGGACGAATATTGCATTCTGGCATTGCAGTTTGAACATGATGACAGAAGCAAATGGAGAAAGCCAGCTACAATGTGTTATCTGCCTAAAATGACATGTGTGCAATGATAGGGGCTTTAATCGAACACAACCACTCCACAAACCAGTGGGCCCATGCCTGCTTCATGGACAGCTATAGAGAAAACATTAATATTTTATGTATTTTAGAAATAAAAACTATAATTTCTTGGGACACTAGTTTGTTTCACATATTTGCTAGGAATGCGAAGATCAAAAGCCACCATTTTTGTCCTCTAGCACTTACAGAGTGAGGGAAGAGAAACCTACTGATGGGCAATTGCACAGCTTAGGATATTAAAGGCTATGGGCAGAACACACTGGGAATCAGGGAGACTTCTGTGGCGGGATAACAGCTTGCATAAGTAGCGTGCATCAGGAGTAATGCCCTGGGCCCTAATAAATCAGTGTGGGATGCCTCAGCTATTCTGAGTTGGTGACAAAATCATGGAAGTGAACAGGATGACAGAAATGGGAGAGGGCACTGGGAATATAGAAATAGCCCCCCCAAAGAGTTTGTGCTTTTCATTCTGGGGGGGGCGGTAATAAACTAATACTAATATTTATTATTTTACTTTTAATCATATGTCTTTGTGGGTATGCACACATGTGGGTATAGGTTTTGGGGAAGCCAGAGGCATGGCGTGCCCCTGGAGCTGGAGTTACAGGAGGCTGTGAGCCACACAGTGAGGTAGTGGGACTCAAACTCTGGTCTTTATTTTTAACCACTGATCCATCTCTCCAGTCCCAAGAATGTTTTAATCCAGAAAAAAAAATAATTTAGACTTAGTTGTCAGTTTCACTAGGAAAGGTACTTAACCATCTGGAGCCCAGGTTTCCTTATTTATGAAATTTTTGAGGAGAAATTTGGAGTGGTTATTTGTAAGATCCTTCCTGATTGGAAGACTTAGAAAATAACTTCAGCCAAGCAATTTTATATTTCTAAAGTTGCCCTAAAAGGTTGAAGCCAGATAGGGCAGTGGTGGTGCACACCTTTAATCTCAGCATTAGGGAGGCAAAGGCTGGTAGATTCCTGTGAGTTCGAGGCCAGCCTGGTCTCTAGAGTGAGTTCCGGGATTACAAGAGAGAAATCTTGTCTCAAAACACCGAAGGGGGAAAAAAAAGGTTGAACCGGGCTGATCTTTCTTCCCTTCCCTTATGAAAGCCTAAATTCAGCTACTGCTCAGCTTGTATGAAACAAAGAGCAAGGGTAACCTGCAGAAGAAAGGAGGGAACTAGAGGGAGAGAGGGAAACGGGGGAGTAATAAGAAAGTGTGTAGGAAATAAGAAAGAGGTAGGAAAGAAGAAGAATGGAATGCTGGTGTTCACTGATGGAAAAGAAGTCACATATAATACAAATGCAAACAAAAAAATTCCTCATAATGATGAAAACATCAGCATCGCCATCAAGCGTTGCTATCATGACTTGACCAGTAAAAAAATGTCTAGAGACATTTGGAGATACTTCTTTGCAGCTTTTCATCCAGAATAATTTTTCTTCTTGTTCAAATAGCATCAGAAAACAATGGATCACTGGCCGCAGTCTGCAGAGTGAGTGTAAAGGTCTGCGGTGGTTTCCTTTCTTAGGCTGTTACTGCTCAGTAAGCTTGTAGATCTGCTATGAGCATCATCTTCAAGTTTGTCTTCATCCTTCAGGGCAAATCTTTAACAATTCCTGCTGCAGCCAAGCCCCTTTACAAATGCATACTCAAAACCACCACTGTTATAAACGTGCGCCTCTTAGCCCACAAGTACACTTTAACCCACCTCTCTCCCATACCTGATTTAAAAGAGACTGCACTAGTTCATTATGTTGGGAAGAAACACTTCAAGAAATGAACTGATGTGATCTATAAACAAGCCAATTGTGTGGACCACGGTTTACACTTTGTGTCAGTACCACTTTTTGTGTGATTTTCTTAGTGAGTTTATTGGAATGCATTAGTAGTCATTGATTTTTAAAACCGTTTCTTGGGTTACACAATTCTAATGAAATCACTAAGGTATTCTAAAGGCAAATGCTACGTTTGCTGAAATTGGCAAAATAAATTCTTCCCTAATCTCTGTATTTCTATGCATAACATAGGCACGATGGATTTATTGGAGATATATGCCTATGCATGCTCACCCAAACCATTGAGACGTTATGCATATTCCCATTTTCTAGCACTCATAATTGTATCTATAGAACCAGGTGTGCAAACCAGAGCGCTTGTGACTGGAATGTGTGAATGGATATACTTTTGTCACAGATACTCAAAAACCATTTATACATCTTACATGATGGTTTTTAAGATGTATAATACGCTTTTTATGCCTTTGTGACAATTCTGTTTTACTGAATTTGCATTTTATCACACACTGGCTATCGGCTTTCATCAGAGCAATGGCTGTTTGGTCATGAACTCAGTATAGAGATTCGTAGCCACCCTCACACTCCTCCTTGATCCACAGCCTTCCATTTCAGGAATTTGGCAGGGTGGGGACCAAGCAGCATCAGCCATTCTGTTTGTACTCAGTCCCTAGTGAGAGGTAGTATTTTCTTCCTGATTCAGAAGATGACAGGCTGGGGGTACAGAGGGAGATCTGTGAACATGAAAAATTAAGGTATTCTACCATATTTTAAAGCTAAAAGCAGAACATGTTAGACATCTTTTGTTAAGTGACATTTTAATACAATTTTAGTTATCTGGAATAAGAAAGGAAGGAAGGGAAGGAGGAAGGGAGGAAGGAAGGAAGGAAGGAAGGAAGGGAAGAAGGAAGGAAGGAAGGAAGGAAGGGAAGGAGGGAGGGAAGAAGGAAGGAAGGGAAGGAGGGAGGGAAGAAGGAAGGAAGGAAGGAAGGAAGGAAGGGAAGGAGGGAGGGAAGAAGGAAGGAAGGAAGGAAGGAAGGAAGGGAGGAAGGAAGGAAGGAAGGAAGGGAAGGAGGGAGGGAAGAAGGAAGGAAGGAAGGAAGGAAGGGAAGAAGGAAGGAAGGGAAGGAGGGAGGGAAGAAGGAAGGGAGGAAGGAAGGAAGGAAGGAAGGGAAGAAGGAAGGAAGGAAGGAAGGAAGGGAAGGAGGGAGGGAAGAAGGAAGGAAGGAAGGAAGGAAGGGAAGGAGGGAGGGAAGAAGGAAGGAAGGAAGGAAGGAAGGGAAGAAGGAAGGAAGGAAGGAAGGAAGGGAAGGAGGGAGGGAAGAAGGAAGGAAGGAAGGAAGGAAGGGAAGGAGGGAGGGAAGAAGGAAGGAAGGAAGGAAGGAAGGAAGGAAGGAAGGAAGGAAGGAAGGGAAGGAGGGAGGGAAGGAAAAACCACTAATACTAAACACAAAAAGATTTAGATTTTACTCTAAAGGTGAGCACAGCCTTTTCAGTCACACATGATTTAATGACCACATTGTGTGCTCAGGTAGAATGGGTCCCACTCGGATTTCTCACACCAAGATCTCCTCCTGGCTGTGTACAAGAATTTTTATATCTATTATAACTGAACTCATGCCTCAGTTAAGAAATGAAACCCCAATGTTACCATTTCACATTGAAACTGAAACCTGCAAATAACTTTAGTAGATTCTTGCTTCCTTTCAAAGAAACAAGCATTTCTCAAAAGATATTGAACCCTATAATTCCCATACCTTTTTGTAACCTGGAAATTATTAATAGACAACCTGGCTAAACAAAATAATTCTCCAAAATAGAAAGCTCAACTGGTATGTTTATAATGTGATGTGGGTCTCTGATATGTACAAACTAACCTTAACAGTTTCCAATCAGAGTGTGCTGGAATCAAACTTGCTACTCAAAGCTGAAGCAACATCAGAAAACATGGGAAAATGGAGCAGGAGAGACGACTGAGCAGTTGAGTGTGTGCAAACCAGAGCGCTTGTGACTGGAATGTGTGAATGGATATACTTTTGTCGCAGATACTCAAAAACCATTTATACATCTTACATGATGGTTTTTAAGATGTATAATACGCTTTTTATGCCTTTGTGACAATTCTGTTTTACTGAATTTGCATTTTATCAGCTTTGCTGATCTTCTAGAGGACCAGGATTCAGTTCCCATCACCCATACCTTGGCTCCCACACCCTCTCCTATCTTCATCGGGCACCAGACACTGCTGCAGTACATGTGCAAAGAAAACACTCCAACACATAAAATAAAGCAAATAAACCATAAAAAGAAAAAGTTCTTTCAAAATAGGTAGAAAATACATTTTCCAGTCATAGCAAAAGTGATATGTTTTATGGAAGTAAAAACCGAACCAGGATGAACATGAGTGTGGAGGTACTTTTCCAAAGTGGGCCACCTGGACACAAGCATGGAGAGAGGATTCCTGCAAAGAAAGGCACAAGGGCAGCCAGAAGCAAGTCAGGGGACACAGAATCCAATTCATGGTGGGTAGCGTGAAGAAACTGGAAGCAAACGTTTGGAGACTAGCTATCATCAGAGGTGAAGGGGACAGCCTCATCAGAGACCTACTGCACTTACATAGGTCCTAAGGACATGCCAGCACATGAGTGGTCAAACGGTACAATAAGATTCTCACACTGACTTCGGACTGAGCAACTTGTCCCAGACAAGCGGGAAGACATAAATGAGTGGCAGTTGCGCCAGCTCTAAGCTCAAGCTGGGCAACCTTAAGCAGACATCAAAATAGTCGAGTAAACAACAAACAAATTATGCTTGTAGTTCTTTCCATAAGTACTCAGTTTTCTGTTGAGTAGCTCGTTTAGGACTCACATGTTTTAGGGATGTCTTCTCTTCAAGACTTGGAACCTGATGTGTACCATAGAAAAAAAATCCATTCACTTGCTTTTACTACTATTCTAGTAATAATAACCCCCATGCCTTCTCTTCTGTGTTATCCATTTGCTTTTCAAATCCACTCTAACAAGTTTTAACCCAACCGCACAACTTTTAAGGAGAAACTTGCATGCAATCAGTTAGCATGTATTTTTCGTAACCTTAAGCAGACGACCAAATAATCCATCAAACAAAGAAGAAACTATATTTATAGCTTTTGCCATATGTACTGTTTTTTGTGGAGTAACACCTCCTCCAGAAAGAAATCTATTCTTAGTATCACTACTAGATTTTTCTTCAGGCAATCATGGCCAATAGTCTATTCCTAATTCTCTGTTGTTGTTGTTATTGAGACAGAGTTTCTCTGTTGTAACTCTGGCTGTTGTGGAACTCACTGTGTAGACCACACTGGCCTCAAGCTTACAGAGATCCACCTGCCTCTGCCTCCCAAGTGCTGGGATTAAAGGTGTGCGCCACCACCATTTGGCTTACTCCTAATTCTTGACCAAAATTTCCTTCTGATTTTGAATGGCAATATCTACCATCATTTCGTTGCAGTGGCTCATGATCTTTCTCTTGCTTTAGGCACTGTTGGGATTTTCCTATTTTCACATTCCACAACCTTGGCTTCTGGTGTAGTTAACCTCCTGTTACCTATGTGTCTCCTTGTCACTCCTTCTCAATTTTATTCATGAACGTTTTTATCTTCTGGCAAGTCTTAGAAGTTATCATTATGTCTTTCACCTCACTTTCTGCAATGAATTTAACTTTATTGACAATTACTACATGTCTAGTAGACATAAGGGCCAGTATCTAACCATGCTACATGTCTCCAAACTAAACAAACAGTATTTGCATGCTCTGTTAATTTCCCCCTCTGATTCTGTAACACTGATTTTCACTCAGGAACTGATGCATTATCTTGATTGTTCTCCACATCCTATTCCATTCACATCTAAGCATTATTCATTCTAACTCTCTTTACCTTCATTCAGTCTTTGGGGGCTATCTATAATACATCAGAGCTGTTGCAGAAGCTACCGATATTCCTACAATAGGATCTGTGAAATCAATCATGTCATGCTCCTATTCTTAGATATTTTCAAGATACATGCCATTGTCAAAGCTTATGTCTTTCTGTGGACAACTGACATATGTCTGCTTTTGTATTACAATAGCCTGCTTTAGTGTGGTTCCCTTACTTGTGTCCACACTGCATTTATACAAAATGATTTCTTGACTAAACATCCTATGTACTTTTATTTGTACCCCTTCTTTTTGGCACATTAATTCTGATTGGTTCAGCGATTCTAAATCTCATTTCATGTGTCCTTCTTTCTGTTAACTCTTTCCTGACTTTCTATCATCCCTCATTAAAGCTCCTAAGCATCTTTGGACACACAAAAATCCCAAGACTATTGATTGGCCTCAGGACTGTAGCCATTTCGACAGTAGGGACTCACTTCCATTAGTCTTCCCCAGCCTCTGTGCAGAGCTGTCCAGAATAGCATTAAGTCTAAGTAGATATTGGCAGATGGACAAAACGAACTTCCCCTAAATCTTGAGAATATGTAGAGCAACAATGTTTAGATGAAATTATTTTAAATTCCTAAAATAATTCAGTGATTTAATGCATAATAAATACTGACACACTAAAATACTATGTGCTGAGATCCATGCTGTTTCAGAATCTAGTGAGCTGACAGAATTCTCCTAGAGAGGTCCTTCCTCTTAAGAGAGAGACATATGAATGCATGAATTCAAAGTCAAGCTCACCAGCTAATTATTGGGAAGTGTCAGGGACATATTTCACTTTTTAAATCTTACTATCTCTACCTGTAAAATACTCATAGTTTAAACCACATCTGAAGACAATGGAATGAATAATTGTTTCAAAAATCATATTCCAGTGTCTGAAAGATGATTCACAACTGAGTAATATGAGATAATACAATGTTAAGTACAGATATATTTAAAGGGATTTTCATCATCCATAAATAGGAGAACTTGGGTTTCAGTGGGAATCACAGATACTAGTTGAAAGTCAAGACAAACAGACATGCAGTATTTGTGTCTGTCCTAAGGCCTGAGAGAAAAGAGCTCAAAAGTTAGCATTGCTTCCAATTGGTTCAGAGATTCTAAATCTCATTTTTTGTGTCCTTCTTTCTGTGAAGTTGTTCCTGACTTTCCATCATCCCTCATTATAGCTCCTGAAGCATCTTTGAATACACAAAAAATCCCAAGCTATTGATTGGCCTCAGGACTGTAGCCATTTTGACAGTAAGGACTCACTTTCATTAGTCTTCCCCAAGCCTCTGTGCAGAGCTAGCCAGAAGACGAAATCCACTTGATGCCTATTGCTTTCCCCCTGTTTCTCTATTCTTTCTCATGGATTAAGCAGAGCATGGTGGTAACTTCAGGGGCCAGAAAGCATGGATAAGGATATATTTTTTCCATGTGAACACTGGACTCACTTGGAGGATTTGTTTGAGGAGTTAGGAAAGTTCTAGAGTAGGGAGCACCTGCCCTCTCACCTACTGTAGGAAGACATGTTTATTTTCAGTCAGGCGGTACATAGTCTCCACTTTCTTCCCGTTGTAGTGTTAGTGCCTAGCATTTGTGGCAAGTTAATAGTGGCCTTAGTGGATACCTACATCTTTAATGCTGGAAATGACACTGGAGATTCTAATGGGTGGCATGTGCTAGTGACTATTAAGTAAGAAACACAAGCTTGGGTTCTATGCTGACTGTAGAGTCAATCACACCTAAAAAACTCCAAAATATAAAATTTATAACTTACATTTGAAGAAAAACATCTTATTGGCCTATTGGCTTTTATTTTTTTTTATAAAACCATTTTTTGGCACTATTCTAACTTTCCTATAAAATTATTTCCAGTTCTTGGAATTATTTTTACATGAACTTTTTATAAAACTTAATGGATTCAAAATGTATACGAGCAATATATAAAGTGTTTGAAAACCTGATCCTTATGTTTATAGAGACTTGGGTATTGTCACAGTATGGCGCAAGCTAGCCAATATTTATTTTCAAAACAGAAGAGAATTAAGAATGGGGCAAAATAAATATTGTAATGTAGTAAATGTTTAGAAAATGTGAGTGCAAGAGACATTAAGATCACTGGGGCAAGGTAAACTCAGATAGTTAAAATTTTATAAATATGCCGTTATAGACCTGTAAAATGCTGGTATGTGAGACTGTAATTAATTCAAGTTGAGGCTGTGCTAGACCCCCATCCACTTTTCCATAATAAATTGGACCTGTTCTCATAATTACACAGAAGAACTGGAAACTGTTGCAAAATCATTTTTGATCAACAGACTCACAGACATTAAAACTGTAACCACAGCTATCTCAAGTGGCGGTTCTGAACAGTGAGTTCAGTGGCATTTTAATCAGACAGACTTTGTGTTAGCTCCAGCTTTGCCTTTTATTAACCAGGAAACTTTGGACATGTTATTTAATTTGTAAAGCTTCAATTTGCTAGTCTCTGAAGCAGGGGACAATAACAATGCTTTGTAGGTTCCCGTGGTGACACCATATGCATGTGTATCCTGTGCAGACATACACACTGAAGACAGTCAGCTCCGTTATTGGTATTCTAAGTTTTTATACGTTTTGATATATAAATTGTGTTTGTATTATTACACTTCAAATATTTGGAGATAGAAGTTTATATTACTATATTTAAATGGATTTCTATTGGTAGCACAATCTTTCACACATTTATCATTCTATTTTTTATACAGGTTTTCTGTTTGCATGCATGTCTGTGTACCATCTGTGTACTGCATGCATGTCTCCTGCCCACAGAGACCACAAAATGTCATCCAATCCCCAGACCTGGAGTTATGAGCAGTTCCGAGGTGCCACGTGGGTGCTGTGAATCAAACTCTGGTTCTCCGAAAGGGCAGCAAAGTGCTGTTAACTCCTAAGTCGTTTCTCCAGCCTCAGGAAGGCACACATTTTGAACCGGCCTTTTATTCAATCTGGCCTTTAAATAATGGTCTTCATCTTTTTTGCTTGTTTGGTTTTGATTTTGGTTTTTTCGAAAGAGGGTTTCTCCGTTGTAACTCTGGCTGTCCTGGAGCTATTTCCATTTAATTATTAGAGGTTCACTCTCCTTCTTTTAATTAATTAATTAGATAATTAATTTTGTGTTGGGGGGCATTTGTGCCCAGACACACATGTGGAGGTCAGAGGACACCTTTCTGGAGCTGCTTTTCTCCTTTTCCTATGACTGTGCCAGCCTGAGTTCAGGTCATCAGACTTGGCGGGAAGTGTCTTGACTCTGCGAGTCATCTCCTTAGGCCTGCATCTTGCTTTTGAAGAAATATGATCTACATGCCATGCTGACCCATTAGAACAAATCAGCTATGTTTTAAGCAGGAGCTGATTTCATTCACCCAGGATCAGGGTTGAAGTTTATGTTACCTGGTGGCTACAGCGCATGCTGGTTTGAGAGCTTTGCCAGTTTTACTTCCTTCCTTGTTTTATTAATTTCCCTTCTCATTGCCTTATGGAGGACCTCCTACAGCTCTCCCAGTGATGCGCACTGCTGTCTCTGCTAGTCTGGGAGAGAAAACCTGTGCTGACGTCTCAGGCATGCCCAGAGCAGTGTGAACAATGCTGTGCTTCTTCTCCAGTGAGAGGCACTCCTGTCTGACCCGAGAGACAATCTGTCTCCCAAAAGGAAGGCTTCTCGTCTGATTCTTTTGTTTTGTTTTCCTCCATTTCTTGCTCCCAGATAAGGTGGCTTTCTACCATTGTGCTAAGGTGGCAGTGGTTTTGTCTCCCTCCTGCATTTAGGCCTTTCAGGTAGTGGAGATGGCAGGTGGGTTTGTGCAGAGCTTGGCTAGTGGCTGCTGTTCCCTCTCTCTGGCCAGGCTTCCCTGTGAGAACGTCACTGTGCATCCTTAGCACTCAGAGCTGGGTGCTCTCACCCTAGCCCACATTTTGCCCCTGTGATGCTTTCAAGCTCTGGCTCTTTCCCACTGCAAATGGTAACTTAATACAGCACTGGGCATTGGTAGGCAAGTGCTGAAGTTTCACTAATCCCTTTGTGCATCTATCACTCTGTATGTTTGCAATTGCTTCTTGACCTAGCACTTTGCCAGCTTAGTTTCTACATTAATTCTGATTTTGACAATACTGGCTTCTTAGGAACTGGTATTATTCCAGATATCTTCCAAACGTCAACCCGTATAAATGTCTAGTAATTCTGTTACCAATGTTATACCCATTTACAAATGGATACATCACTCTCAGCAGTGCTGAGTAACTCATTTCAGGCCTGAAAGGTAGAAACAGGTGGATGTAGAGTTTGAATATGATGCCTTAATTCATACTTTTATGTACCATGTATTCTTCCTTGATCATCATTTTCTGTCTATTATCACTAATTTTTTGTTTTCAAATGACCTTTCTGTGCCTCATTCATCAATTCTTTTTCATTCCAAAATTAAGAATTTCCCCGTGGTACTATTTTTTCTTTCCTATAAGCTCTCTAGTTCCCCAGGATTAGGCTACCACAACTACCACACCCCCATATGTGGTAATCTCTTACCATCATGATGATGAAGAGAAAGGTTTCACTTGGCAGTCTTAGAGGTCACAAAAGATGAGCAATTGGCCTCATTGCTTTGGGCCTGTGAAAGAACACAGCAAGAGTGCACAGCGAAGGAAAACCACTGCTTTACCCAGGAAGGTAAAGACAAGAAGTAGGTGCCTCTGTGACCTGAAGCCTTCCCATTTGCCCCATAGACTGAAGGTTCTATTGCCTCCATATGCAGACAGGATGGGGGTCCATGCTGTTGTCAATGGACCTTTGGGAGATTTTAGTTGTAGACTCTCTGCATCACATGGTCATCTTTCTCTAATTTTAAACTCCAGGACATCACCTCCTCTGTGTTTCCTCCTTTAAGCTGATGCTCTGTTTCATTCCCCACTGAAACCACTAAAATTATCACACCAAACATTCCACACAACCATCCAATTCTCCACATGTCCTTTTATATCTCACTAGTCACGTTCCTTACTGGTCCCTTCATCCTGCAAATCTCTAACCACTGAAGCTTTTTATCCCTTGATGCTTTGCACTTCAATTGTCCAGTCGCAATCTTTATTCTGAATTTTTGTATATCACTTGGCTCATGGTGTTGCTTCTTCCATGTGTAATATATACTTTAAAGTGTAAGCTGAAAATGGTTCCCTTTCTAGTCTGCCACAATACCCATCTCTTCAACTATGCAAACATGAATTTGTTACCTCGTTGCTCAGACCTTAAAACAGCAGAATAACCCTTGCTTATTCTTATGTCTTACAATCAATTAATTCACTTATTTATAGCTTCAAATTTTGTTTAGAATCAAAGCTATGGACACCTCTCATATTGAGTATTATAACACCCACTTGAGGCGAGCAGTATCATGTGATATGCTATATTCTCTTTTTTCATAAGTACAAGAACAGGATTTTCAGTTACCATATGACCTTCTGTTAATATTGCCAGATGTCCTTAGATATAAGATATAAATAAGACTCCACAATGAATTTTGACCAATAGAATGTAAACATAAATTCTCTGTAAATTTAGAAAAAAAACACACCCATGGGGTAGGGGTACATGGATGAAATGACAGGAAGAAGAACATCTCTATATGGAAAAGAACAAGAAACCCATCCAAAACCCAAGACCTGGCTAGTTTTCTTCTTCATCTTCTCCTTAATCATAATAGTCTTTCCATTTTATTCATATTATATAAGCTGATTTAGGGTAAAATTTGAGCATATAAAAAGTATACCTTCTTTACACACACACACACACACACACACACACACAGAGTTGTTTTGTTGTTTGTTTGTTTTGTTTTTGTTTTTGAGACAAAGTTTCTCTATTGTAACTTTGGCTGTTCTGGAACTTACTCTGTAGTCCAAGCTGGTCTCGAACTTATAGAAATCTGCCTGCCTCTGCCTCTCAAATGCTGGGATTAAAGACATGTGCCACCACCACCCAGTATTAGACACGTATTTTTAAAGATTAAAACATTTTAATTGTGTGTTTCCATGTATGCATTCATATGTGAATGCATGTGCTTGTGGAGTCTAGAAAGGAGTATTGGTTCCCCTGGAGTTGAAGTTAAAGGTGATTGTGACCTGCTCAATGTGTGTGCTGAGAATTAACCCGTCATCTCCAAGAGTGGTGTATACTTACAACCACCAAATCATCTCTCCAGCCCCATTATCCGTAATTTATGGGTAAGATAAAATCACCATGAGAAGGCTCAGGAGGTTCTCTCTCATTCTGCAACTGGGTGAAGCTTCAATGGCTCTGAATCCCTGCTTCAGATAGTGTAATGGGACACATGTGTTGGGTTGCTAGTTTGTTATAGTCCTGTGAACCACATTCCAAATGGTTGTACAATACTGCCGAGAAAACCGAACGGCACACATTTCAGGTAAGAGTACTTGGTGTGGCTCAGCTAGTAGAAAAATATGAGCTGGGTGGACCCCTGTATGTTTCTCCCTGCATGCACCATAGCAAGGTCCAGGCCCGTGGCTGTCTTTGCCCCATCTTCTAGCACATACAGTGAGCATCTACATGTGTGCATTTGTAGCTGTAGCTAAACAGCTGTTTCTCCCTTGAATACCGTTTTAATTTGCATATTGGTTGTGTGTAACTTTCATGGGAGTAAATGCATTTATGGCCTTTTAATAATGAAACTTGACTTATATTAAAATGTCACCAACCTGCATAAACTCCCAAAAATTATAACAGAATCAAATCTTCTCTTTTCTAGCTCCATATTTGAATTTTTTTCTTTTTTTTGAAAAGCTGTAAGTGTTAAGGCTAAAGGGGAAATTTCCTTTGGCAGTACTAGGGCACAGGGACCATACTGGGGAAATATTCATTAATGTTCAGTAATATAAGAATCCTCAGTGCCTAATTATCAGAGTGAGTTTAATTACCACAGGCACCCATTCATTTAATTGGCTAGAAACAGAAAAAGAAATTAAATGATACCAATTCCAATTTGGCCCCAAAGTCTCATTCTATATTTATTTATCATCTACATAAAAAGATGCTTGCTGCTAGTTCCATGTGCTGAAATAAGTTCCCCAAACCACCGAATAGCACGGCATGCTTTGTCCCAGTCAGAGACCCAGCTAAAATGAGCAAGGTCCTGCATTTTCATACATCACATAAATTGTAAGTATTCTCTCACTGTTTGAAATCAGGATAACAGGTTTTATAACAAATTGCTGTAGGGCTAACTGATGCTTCTCGTACCATGACAGGTGCTAAGGGAAAACAAAGTGTCCTGGAGGGTCATGATCTTGTAGTTGTGCCTAGAAATCTTCTGTTTCCTTGCCTGGTGTCTTCTGTGCACCAACTGATGCTCTGTGGTTCCTCCAGAGACAGAAGCTGACTCATTGGCTGTCTCCCCACAGAGAGGACTGGGAAGCTTGTCTGTCTTGCCCTCAGAGGTCCTGTTGTTCCACTTCAGACTATATGCACTTTTCTGGGAGTCTAACTGGACAGCCCTGTACGTGCTGAGGAGAGCTTGGCCGGCTTCCCTGCCTTCTCCTGCTTTCATTCTCAGTGCACTGGCCACACCTGGCTTCCATCAACTTCCAGTGAGATGAGATTCTCTAAGACAGGGAAGGAAGAATCATCTTAGATGCTATGGTAGAATGGTCTCCCTACTTGAAATAAACACCGACAAGGCTGACAATGGCAGCCAGCAATCACTGCTGTTCACAGTGAACCCCAAAGGGAAATGGGACTAGGGGATGGTTCCCTTTCCAGTAGACATTTTTCTTTCTAAACCATTTATTATTTTATATCTTCAGGTAAGTTTTCTCTCTGTGTCTGTCTGTCTCTCTGTCTCTATCTCTCATTTCTCCTTCATGGCAATGTTTCCCAATGCTATTAATATTTACAGTAGCCCTCCAACGAATGTCTAAGAAATACCAATTGGACATGATTTATGTCATAGAGAAAGGATGAAGGAAAAACTCTTCTTTTTATTATTATAAATGCTTTCCAGAGATTTAACAAAATCTGCAAGTTGTCAGAAGATATCAGCTACTAAAATCAATAGGAAATCCAAGAGACATCTTCCTGCTGCTTAATATGAGCACAGTGTTACAACTTCAATTTCCGAGACTCGATATTTGCTAGAGCTAACTCCCATGTCCTTGTGAATTCTGGTGCTCATTCCATCTCCTGGTTGGCAAGCCTTTTGATTTACACAGCACTGGAAAGTCAAGGGTGACAGTTACTTTCTTTGCCACTTTCAAAAGTTGGCAGAGTTTCCTCTCAAAGTAGTCTGATGGAAGGAGATTAAGGCTCCCCCAAACAGCTGGACTTTCCAACATGAATCTTGCTTAAACCTCAACCACAAATTATTTAATATGTAGCTTATTGCCAAAGAATGAAGCCAAGTTCTTCTCATTATTGCTCAGGAAATTAAGATTTAGCACAATGCCACCCCCAATCCATCTCTGTTTTTAAGTAGTGATCCACTACAGTAATTTATTTTGGGTGGTAGATTACATGAATTCCAACATACATTTCTTTTGCATGAGACAGGCTAGTACTTTAGCAGGAACTTTAAAATGGTAAGGTAAGATTTATATATTAATCTTGGGCAAAATACCACATAGCTCACTGCTGAAATTCTCTTAAAAACAGACAATAAACTGAGCAAACACATTTTTTAAAATAAGGGAGGAAAATATAATCGTGCAGCCAAGGCCTACCTGTAACCATTTGGGTAATAAAATAATGACAATTTCTGCCAAGATGCAGGAGTTTTATATCCTTCTATCTTAATATCAAGTTTATTATTATTTTTCTTCATCTTCAGTTGTGAAAGCATCTTCTAAAAGGATGCTTGCAAAGTGGAGAGATCTGCAATGGAACATCAGGATTGGCCAAGGTTAACTGGATTCCTGACTGGCTGCCTAACTTTGAGATGCACCAGATGTATTTTTTAAGATCTTGTGTAGCAAAGGAGGCAAGTTATTGATAAGAGAGCTGGAAATAGGGGGTGTGGTACTTATGCTTATGTGGCAACTTGGTAATGCCATAGTACTCAGAATTTGAGCAAAAAATTTCTAGATGTTTCTGGGAAAATTTCATTTTAGATCTGAAAGAGAGCCAATTAACTTCCATAATGTGGTGAGTCTCATCCGATCAGTTGAAGGATTAATAGAACAAAACCTGATTTCCCTGAAAGACAAGTAGTTCTTTAGTTCCTTTCTGGGTCTCTGGTCTGCCAGTCCACACACTTCCAGACATCTTGATCACAATGAAGCAATTCCTTAATATAAATCCCTTCCTTTCCCCCTTTGGAGTGTCTAACACACACACACACACACACACACACACACACACACACACACACACACACACTATTTTAAGGATAAGCGGAAAGTATGTAATTTCCTTCTTGTGTCAACCCTTGAGACAGGCGTTTTACTATCCCCACTTAATATATGAGGGAACTGTGGCAGAAATATTAAATCACCTGTTTACTGTCTGAGCTGAGCTGTAGAGCCCTAACCACTGTGTCGTAATGCTGCTCACTGAATGTTTACCTGGAACTGTTCTAAAACAGTTTAATTGACTTTCTTGTATTGAGTGTGTTTTTATGTGTATGTGACACGTCTCTGTGTGTGTATGGACAGGAAGCAGGGAGGTCAATTTCAAGGTCCTTCTCCAGGAGCTATCTGCCTTGCATTTGACAGGGTCACTAACTGTGACCTAAGATTTGCCAATTAGTCTGGGATGGCTGGCCATCGGATGTCAGATATCATCCTATCTGCTTCCCCAGTGCTGGAATTACAAGTGTACACCATCACACCTGCCATTTCCCCTCTAGGCCTCAGCCTAGAGATGGAACTTGGGTCTTTGAGCTCCCATGGCATCCCCTTTCCATACTGAGCTATCTCCACATCTCGCTTTAATTAACATTTTCTGTTTTTTTTTGTTTTTCTGAGACAGGGTTACTCTGTTGTAACTCTGCCTGTCCTGGAACTCACTCTGTAGATCAGGTTGGCCTCAAACTCACAGAGATGCTCCTGCCTCTGCCTCCTGAGTGTTGGGATTAAAGGTGTGTGCCACCATCACCCAGCTCCTTTAATTAACTTTTAAGGAAGACATGGACATATTTTTGGAACACTCAGGAATCAGTGCTTTTTGTTTGTTTTGTTTAGCACTGACTAGGAAGTCAGGGCTGGAATACATTCCGACAACCGTGAAAGAAAAGCAAACTCCAGCTATTAAAGCAATACCCTGGACTGCAAGAGGGAAGCATGGCTCTGCATTTCATCTATGCCAATCCTCTGTCACACTAAGCTAGTCTATGAGGAAGGCAGCTTAGGGAAAGATGGCATTGGAAGTTATGTTATGCTGCAAGATTCCAGGAAGCTGGAAAGCCCCTGGACCTCAAAGACCTCTCTGTTGGCTTTGGGTGATTGATATTCACCGCTACAGACACCCATGCTGTACACATTCTTGGCTTGAGATGACATTGCACATTAGAATGTAACGCTTCCCGGAGACTTGACACTGTATCTCATGACTTCTCTTAGCCCTCTCTCTGTAATTGTACATCAACTTAATAACAGAAAGCAGCAGGGAAAAGAAAAAGGAGCACCGTTTGTGAAGTCAAAGGAAAGAATAATTTCAAACAAATTGAGAAGCAACAAGGGACAAATTTGTCCACACTACAGTTTTACTGATGGAGTGGTTAACCAGCTAGGCTGGCTGTGGACCACTGATGGGCATGCTGTGTGAGTGGCTCTGAGGGTTATAAATGGCCACAGAAGTAAGTCTCAGCCATAGGTATGATGAGGAGGAAAGCTAGGACATTTCAAGAGACTGAAATGTGAGATGGTTGCAAGAAAAAGTGAGTGTGTGTGTGTGTGTGTGTGTGTGTGTGTGTGTGTGTGTGTGTGTAATAGATAAGGGGACATTAGGTTAAGCAAAACATGCAGGTTAGTAGCAGGGAATAATGTCTTTACACAACAAAGTAACAGCCTGCATAAGTTGAAATCAGTATTGCTAAGGATAAGGTTCAAGGTGGAAGGAAAGATCTCTGAAGAAGGGAAGCTTGAGGAGAAGGATACATTCTCAGTTTACAGAGAGCAAATCTCAGCTAGGCCAGATCTTGGGAAGCAAAGGTAAGGAATGCTCAGCAAATGACTACACAGAACGCCTGAGAATCCATTTCAGTCTCCTCTTTTACTTGATGTGATATCACCGTGTTACTATGCCATGATCCAAGTGCAAGTCTTAGGGGAAGCAATATGGATTGAAAGTAGTTTAGCAGATGTGCCATTCTTACAGCAATGAGGTCAGATGAAAGGATGATGTTCGGTGGGCAGCTATGGAGTGGAGGGAAGGAGAGAGGGCTGAAGTACAGAAGCATCCTTCTCATGACTCTTCAGGAACAGTGAGAGATGCTGCGTGTTCAGCACACACATAGGATGGGGACCTAGGAATTGCTTTTTGTTTTTGAAGGAAAGAATGGCCATAGACTGCAGAACAGTTGCGTTACCTCAAGCTCCACTGTTTTCAGCTTTACTAAACAACATGTAGCACATATATACACATATATGCACATATATTGATTATACACATATTTTTAATTTGAGCATTATATTTTTTTCTGCATTACTGATCTTAAAGAGATACACATGGTGCTGGGGATGTGCCTTAGTTGGTAAAGTTTTTCTGCACAAGCGTGAGGTTTTAGATTCTGATCCTTACACTCATGTAGCGTGCTGAGCATAGCAGTGCACGCCTGTCATCTCAGTACTTACACATGTACTTACAAGAGTATTCCTGGAGCTTGCTGGCCAGCCGGCATAACTGAAAACAGAAGATTGAATTCAGTGATACACTCTGTCTCAAAAAATAAGGCAGAGAGTAATCAAGGAAGGCGTCTGACATCAACCTCTGGCCGGAACAAACACGCACAAACACGAACATGGACACACACACTCCATAAGCATCCCCTAAAACCCAGAGAAAAACTTGAAGCAGGCAAAAACGGAAGCCTACGAAATACTGAAGTTAGACAGAGGTCTCTGTGTGACACCAGGTTTAAACCCACAGGACAGCACCGCTCCCCGCTGCGCTCTCACTGATGGGTCTCAGCCATGCTACTTTGCACTGCGCGCGCTTTGATACCCCCGGCGTTTAGTCTCCCATCGCGTCACAATTGGACATGTAGAAAGGAGTCAGTGACAAGGAACACGTCTGAATCGCTTCTCCCACTCTTCCTGGAAGATCCGCTTTTAATTTTACCGCATTATTTTCTTACATAACTAAAGTGTTTAACTGGGATGCTCACTGATTAACTTTTCCTTCTAGTTACAGCTAGCCCATCAAGGTCAGGGTCCCGGAGGAGGAAGCTGGGAAAACATATACTGCACACATGCGCCGAATGATTCTGTAAGCTAAGAAATTAGCTTAAGAATGAGTAATATGCTCTCAATTTAAACCTGGCACGGGGGGATTGTACTTTCATCCCCAAATTGGAATCAGATTCACTCCACTGGGAGTCTTCCAGCTTTTGGCATAGTCTGCGAACAGGGCGAGCCTGGTTCCTCACAGTGTCATAACTAAACTTGCTTCAAGTTATAGCTCCATAGGGCTTAGTGGGGAAGGCAGAGATGGAGCTAGAGCTAATGGGACAACCTGGGATCTTGCTTTTATCACCGAACAAATGAGCATCAACAGAGACTTAAATAAAGCCCGCACAATCCATTCTTAATGCTCAGTTTTCACAATTAACACATTCCCAAAGCGTCCATTGTTATGCTTGGACACTTGGCAAGCACGTTTTCCTTCTCAGGGAGAAATTCCTTTTCACTGGGATTAAAGCTGTCTCCAACAAAGCATATTTTCAAACGACTCTTGCTCTTTCCACTTTTTATCCCAAGATGTGATTTCTCTGTGTGTCTGGCTTTCAATCATTTTATTACTAGAGAAAGGAGACAGGAAGAGAAGGAGATGGAATAATGACTATAACAACGATCCGGTCGTTTAACATATTTTTAAAAATTATTCCTGGGGCTCGGAGAATGGTTCAGTCGGTAATGTGCTGGCTGTGCAAGCACAAGTACCTGCATCCAGCTCCCCGGCACCCATGTGAGAGGCTGGGCTTAGTGAAGCACCCTGTGATCCAAACACTGGGATAGAAAGGTAGGCGATCCCCTGAGGTCAAGGTGAAAGGAAACAGAGAAAGACAGAGGTCAAACTCTGGCCCTGGCTTCCACATGAACATGCGTGTGCACACACGCGCACACACACACACACACACACACACACACACACTCCAAAATGTACACCACTGCAGTTTAAAAGGTACGTAGTGTCTTAAGGAGAATCACACTTCTTGAAGAGAGGTGAAAAGTCACAATTGTCACATAGTCTTCAGCCTAGCATCAATCCAGAATCACCCTGAGTGTTTTATCACAATGCCACCTTTTGAGTCCCAGTGCCAACTAATTAATGCCAGTCTCTGCTGTGGGATGGAGGTCTGTGCAGATTTTGAGCACTCCAGATGTGGCTAATGGGCGGTTAGAGCTAGCACACCGTCTTATCTAGCCTAGGTGTCATGTGCTATTTTAAGACACCGTTATATCGTTTTAATCACCACACAATTCCCGTGAAAACAGCAACACTTCATTGACTTAGCAGAATCTTTCGACAATAAATCATCATTAACCTATTCCGTGGTTAATCGGAAAAGCCTTTTGTTGGAAACAAGCAAACAAAAAATGCACTCGATTTCTCGTGCCTCTGTTTCATCTCTCTTGGGAAAGGTCCCTGCTGATTAGAAACTGTGCATATACTGTACACATTTCCTTCAGTTATCCCCTTAGCATCGTAAAAAGAAAGAGGCACAAAAGGCAAATGAAAGAGATTTCTTTGAGTAGTGCACATCTATTTAGAGAACGTTTTACCATGATCAAAATCATAAAAGTATACAATATGAAGGTATATTCATTAAAGCAGTTGTAATATACTTCTAGGTATATTCAAGAATTGGCAGACAAAAGAAATGTGAGGAAATATTCCTGCATTTTATTTCTTTATGAGTTCCTTAGGGGTTATGGCTTCCTCGACTGAAACACAGAGCTATGGGACCTAAGAGAACTGTGAGCGGTAACTGTCAAATGGAAGACAGTTTGACTGGCAAACGGTAACACGGCCCTCTAGCGTGCTTCCATTTGCATGAGCTTCCATTTGCAAATAGACAGATGATATGGGAATATTGTGAGTATAGCCATTGATTTGAATTTTTATTGAGTCATTGTTAAGTACCAGGCTCCTTGTTAAGTACATTAGAATTAGGGCCTCCTTGAACCACTCACACCAGAAGAAGGGACAACTACTATCTCCATTCTATATTGATTTCCAGTGAGGAGTTCCTTCTGTTAAAAAAATATTTATACTCTTCCTGCAGTCATTGGTTTAAGATTCATCCTGATTTTCTATCTTTATTTCCTTGGGTTTTCCCCTACCAAAGGCAACTTCACTGGCCCATAGCTGCACAGTGCCAAAACCGAACAAAGCAACTGCCATTGTATTGCCAGTGAAGTGCATCTGAGGTATACTGGATCCTAGTCCCGGGGAAAACTCTCCATGGCCTTTCCTCAGACTCTACCAGACTTTTAACAGTCAGCTAAGAAAACACCCTCCTTTAAATGTTCTGGTTATATGAAATGCATGCCGTTCTAACTTAGTAAAAAGTAAACTCTACCTGGAGGGCTTTCTGATTCTTCAAAAAAGATAAGAGAATGTTCTAATTCATCAACTTTGGTTTCCTTTCGGATGAAAGGATGGCAATGTTAGCCGGGCAATGGTGGCGCACACCTTTAATCCCAGCACTCAAGAAGCAGAGGCAGGTGGGTCTCTGTGAGTTCAAGGCCAGCCTGGTCTACAGTGTGAGTTCCAGGACAGCCAGAGTTACAACAGAGAAACCCTGTCTCAAAACAAACAAACAAACGAAACAAAACAAACAAACAGAAAATATGATGATATTGGAGGGTGTGTGTGTGTGTGTGTGTGTGTGTGTGTGTGTTTAGGTGACAGGAAGTGAACAATTGTGCTCTGAAGACAGCTTTTCAGGGAATGTGGGTGGCAAAGAAGGAAATGAACTAAATGCTTTTTCAAAAATCCTTGTGGCCAGACCTGTCCTGGAGTAGGAAGTGGGTTACACTCAGGCCTGACATCACATTTAAAATGTTTTACTCAACTCTACTTGTTTACCACATCATTATTAAGATATTTATAGAACTTTTATTTTATTGTTACATTAATTCTGTACTGTGCCCAAATTAGATTAAACTTATCACGAGCATGCACGTATATGAAAAGGCACAGCATGTACTAGGGATGTGTCAATGTATCTCCTTAGATCCAAGAGGAAGGATCTCTGCTCTGCACATTAGTAACTCACTGGCTTACATCTGTGGTTCACAATGTGAAAAACTCAACAAGACACAACAGGAAGAACCTATTTGTGTTGGTGCTGCTATACCCTTCATGTTGATTCCATTTTAGCTCCTATTTAATGTCAAAACTATATTATCAAGGCATTTGAAGGAGGCAAACTTTTATCTAAACTCAAAATACAAGTACTATGGATGGATTTAATAAATTTCCACAATTCATTGAGATCATAAAAAAATAGCTTGCTCGTTTGCTAAGGCTTTGAGGACGGGAGTGGAGACAACACAATGATATTTATCCAGTCTTTTCACATATCCTCTGTTGAAACCACACGAGGGCCTGGGGGATTCTTGGCAGAAGCAGTATTACAAAAGGCCGATTTATTGGCAGGGAGGGCAGTGATATGAACCAGCCGGAGCCTGCGCACTTTCTCCAGCATGAATCCAAACAGAGCTCTGGTTATCTGTTTGTCTGAGGTGATTTCCTAAGTGATTCCTTTCTTTGAGTCTTTAAAGAGCTGAGGTTCAGCTGGTAGTACACAAGTGTTTGGCTGGGGAAATGGGCTATCAACCATGTAGAAGACAAACAGAGAGCTTTGCTGACTAGTACCAACTACCACCAGCTATATCAACATGGGGTTTGGATTACGCTTTAGGTAGAAGCCTGAAAAGACGCGAATATTCTCAGACGTGCTGTGATTAGCTGCAGCCTCGCCCGTGTTCTTCATAGCCTCTCAGAGCCCCCGGTGCCCAGGCCATGTCATAACAAGCCGAATCAGACATCTTCAATAACTGCCTCCTCTCTTCCTTGTATTGACATCAGTAAGGCTGCTGGAGAACTCCACTAAAGGTCACTGAGTTCCTGGGAGGGAAATTCAACTCTTCCCCAGTTATTCGTGACTTTGTACTTAACTCCTCTTCAGTGAACAAGCCCACTCATGTGAAACAGAAGCGACAGTGTTCACCCATGGGGTTTGGAGGAAAGCCTTCAGCAGTGGTGGACTGCTGCCTGCTGGTTGGCTCCTTCCTACACTTCCACCAGGCCTCAGCCACTGCCAGTCACCACTGAGCAGCCCTAGGGCAGCGGGGCTCTGGCAGAGCTGCACACCCATGTCTCCCTGAACACACCATGTAACTGTTCCGCACACCACCCTGGTCTGCTTCCTGCCTTTATAGTCATCTGTATTTTCTAACTGGTGTACAACTGAAAGAATGTATCGTGAGCTGCTTTGTTTCTTTCAATCAACATCATAGTTTTGAAATTCATCCGAATTTTGACCATCATGAAGAACACTACCAGCTTGCACAACTTTATGTGGGGGCCTTATGTTTTCATCTCTGAGGGGCAAATACCCGAGTTTAATGTTTATAGTTTAATGTTCCATGTATGTTACATCTTTCCCCAAGAATTTTTAATTATGTCTTTCTCATGAAACACTATGAAGTTGCTTCATATCGCCAACCCTCGATACTTGTAGCCATTTTAAGGTCAGCTGTTTCTGTGGGTATGCAGTGCGAGCTCTCTGTGGTTTGAGTGTTCTGCTAAGATGACTTAAGTGGTTAGACAATACTTTTCGTGTACTTACGCCTCTTTTCTGGCTTATTCCAAAATATTTTGCTCATTTATTAAGTAAACTGTCACATTATTGACTTGTGTTATACTTTTATTATATTTTAGTAAGGTCTTAAGTCAGATCTACAAATTACAAATATTCCCTCCCATTTTTGTGCTTACATTTTCATTTCCCAAAGGAAAAAAATTGTAATTGGGTAAAAAAATCATGGATCAATTATTAAATTCCAAAGTTTGCACAGTCTGTGTGTACTGGTTTGTCTTGACTCTCAACATGACAGGTTTGGGAAGCACCGAGGAGATCGGAAAGCACAGGACTGAGTGAGGCTCTGAGACATTTCCAGGAAGCATTAACTAAGGGTAGAGACCCAATCTGAATGTGAGTAGCTGCACCCAACAGGCTGGGCACCCAGGGGGAATAGAACAGGAAATGAGAGAGTCAGCAGGGCCTGGTGAGCTCACTCCAATTCTGGACTGCCCCGGTTGGGCTGTTCTTGCCACACTCTCCCAGGTGTGAGGGACTGAAACCTCTGAAACTGTGAGCTGAAATAAACCTCTCTTCCTGTATTTCTCTCAGATATTTGTCCAAGAGACAGAAACAGGCTAACACATTGTATTTTGTCTAAGATCCTTTGTCTTTTCTAAGGTACTCAGATTCTTGTACCTTTTATAATTAACATTTTCCAGATCTATTACATATGAACTATTCCAGCTGTTGCCAACACTCCTAACAGGCATCTTGTGATTATCTATGGTTTTAATTAGCCATGTAATTAGTTTAATGGGCATAATGTTATTTAGAATTTCTCTTCCATTTTATACTGTTTTGGTTATTTTTATCTTCAAAGAACTTGTCCATTTTATTCACATCATCAAACAAATTTTACTTCCAGTTTTCTTTGCCCTTCTAGTGTTTCAGCCTATCTGGTAGACCTATTTTGCGCTCTTTATCCAACAGATCTTCCCTTTTTCACAGACTTGGATAACTTTGTTTGTTTGATGCTCTTAAAAACAAGCCTTTTATTCATTGTAGGATCCTGCATAAGACCAATCAGAATTGGGCTGGTACTGAAGGGAGCTATGAACAGCTTCATGTCTGTCTGGATAAATTCCATTTCTCCCATCCTTATGAATATTGGGTGGTTTTACCCACATCCCCTTCATCACTATTCTATAAATAATTGGATCCACTTAGAGATGTAGACTCAATCTTTATAACTATTAGGGGGCACTGCACTTAAATATTAATAAAAGATTAGATATTTTCTGGTAGAGGTCAGACATGTATCCATGAAATAAAGTGCTGTAAAGAGGTGATACATTAGTTTTCTTGACTGTAGCAACATCTCATCCTGTATACCACACAACGAAAATATTAGTAAACATCAAAATACTGTTTTACACCTTATTTATAACGAGCAAACATTTGTTGAACAATTAATGAATACTGAACAAATCAAACAAGACCACCAGACTTTGTGAATTATGCCTGCATTTTCTTAGGTATTCAGAGGAGCCTTAATCACTTCATATGAACTGACATCAGCAGAAGAATCACACTCAAAGTCTGCTTGAAAGACTGATTGCTATGTGAACACAGAAGGATTTATTCAGAGCAAGTGTTAATAATTCATTTTGTTCTTGTTCTGGGAACATGTGTCAGTGGTAGGGAGCTTGTTTCACATGAATTAAGGTCCTGAGTTTGAGCTCCAGGACCACAAACACATTAGCAGTTTCTAATTTCTCTAAAAAATCGTTTTTGTTTGTTGTTTGACAATATGCTGTATTCATATCATGTCTACCCTCCGCTCTTCTCATGTACCCTTCCACTCCCTCTGGAATCCTTCTTCTTCCCCCATCTATGTTCATGCTCTATTTTTTAAAACAACTCATTGAGTTTATCTGGGCTTTTCTGCAACTGTCTGGGTATGGAGTTATTTCCTGGACCGTAAGTGATTTGTCTTTTAATCTGGCAGACTTTAATTTTATAATGTGTAGAAAAAAATTAACCGTGATTCCTAACTTGGGAGAAAAAGGATGAGGATGATATGCATGCTTCAATGTGAGAGTTAGCAGTTCTACTATTTGTAAAGACACACAGGGAAGCAAGAGCAAGCTTACAATGTTTCTGCTCAAATAATCCTGCTACTATTTTATAACGAGAAAGTAATAGTGTGTTAGGCTGGAAAACGTCAAGAGATACAATATAAAGTATTCCCTTTCGCCCTCACCCTACCCCCTGCTTCCCCTCCTTCTAAGTGCCTGTTCGTTTCTTACACATTTTTCCAGTGGGAGTGGTACTGCATCTCTCCTTTTGCGGTATTTTTCTTTGTTTGTTTTATAGTAAAAGAGTCATGTTTCACATAGTGTTTCTCCCTTTATATCTGATATATTTCCATATAAGTTCATAGAGATCCAATTATTTAGGAACTGGTTGCATGTAATTTAAATCTGTGATAAATAATGTGTCAGTGAATGTCTATGTGTGAAGGTACAGGTGCATATCACACATCACACATATATATCCTCGTAACACATATATACCACGTACCTCACCCAGGCACACATACAACATATTCATATATCCTGCATACACACCACATACTGCACACACATACAAACTACACACACTACACACTATACTCACATAACACACATGCACGCGCGCACACACACACACACACACACTTGCTCATGCAGTAACATACACATATTTCTGTGATAAGGTTATTTGATGTGTATCCAGAGAATTCTAAGCAGCATTTTTTTTTACTTGATCATATGTATATAAAGTCCAGTTAGTAGGTCAAACGCATTCATATTTTTCATTTTGAAGGATAGTGCTAATTTTTTCTATGGTAAAATTATACTGCATTATCATCTTCTTTAGGATGTGTGAGAATCCAGATTGCCCTGATTCCTAATACCCACAATGTAACCCAAAATTTTCAGTGTTTTTACCTTCTGAGTGGTTCCTTCTGAAATGGTTCCTTGCTGGTGTTTAGTTAACGTTTTCAGAGTTGAGAGCACACATCATCATGCATCCTGTACAATTCAGAGTTCACCATATTACCTGTGAATCTGCTTTCCCTCATCTCCCACTGAATATACGCTGATTTTATTGGGTTGATCTGAGTAAACCACACATCAGAAATTGTTAGGAACATGACAGCATGTTTTGTTTGCATGTTGACACAAATATTTTAAACTTGCGTACGATATATGATCTCAGGAAAGGCAAAGTTCACCAGTAATGTAACTACGAAACTTCAAAGAAACTTCTTCACTTCTTACGTAAGCTTACTCCTCACCATGTAGGTTAAGCTTCTGCCTCCAGTCAAGGATTGCCTTGTGTTGTCAAGGAGGGAAGAAGAGAGAAATATTCCTATAGCAGAGCAGGATGGAACGTCCCTGGTGGCCATCTTGTGGAAGTCGAAAATGTAAAGTCTAGTGCACCCAGGAGCCAGCTCCATGGAAGAGGAGGTGTTTCTTCTCATTTTATTTTTTATGTTTGGCTGCATTCTCATCCCCTGAAACTGGTCCTGATATATGGAGGAACTCAGCCAGTACCTACCGAAGTTATGAATAAATGATTCCCCTGCCCATTACACAGCCAAGCTTCCAAACACCCCATCCCCATTCATCCCTCAGGCATGTTCTCTGTTCATGAACCTGGAGGATGTTGGGTATTCTCTAAGTTCTCCACAGTAGGGTCACCTCAGGGTTAACCATGGCATTTAGTAAATTTCATTAGAGAATATTAATTTTTGCAAAGAACTAAGAACAATGCCTGGTATTACAAATCCTCACAGTGTATTAACTGTTATTTTTTTTAAATTCTCTTGATGGCAAAAAGAAAAAAAAATCAATTGAGAGTAGCAGCTTTTACCTTTGCAATGGCAAAATTAGAAAAATGTAGATCTGAACTAACAGTTAATCAGGGCTTGGTTAGTTACTGTATCATAATATATTTATCTCAAGCATGGAGTGCCCTAAAACAGCAATGGTTCTTCAGGGTTTCTGTGGCTTAATGCATAACATGGCTGGCTGATTCTGGCTCAAGATTCTGGGAGGTTGGAATCATACACTGGCTGATTTTGGTTGGCACTAGAGGCCAGAACATCTACCTACAGCCTCTCCATGTGACCTGGTCTTGCTTACAAGGTCATGGGCAGATACTAAGGGCAGCACTGAAGGAAAAAGACAGAGACACAGTGAAGCTCTGCAAGTCACACAGTACCATTTCAGCCAGCTTTTATTAGTCAAGGCATTTATGATTCCCTTCAAATTTGGAAGCAAAGAACAAAGACCTGCATCCCCATAGATGTCACTACAAGCCAAGCACCCAGAATAAAGATAAACGCATACCTATTTGAACCATGTAGTTAGGGCAGTCTATAATGGGGTGCCAGTCCAGCTACATCCTGAAGGAAGACTCCCAAGTGCACGCGCACACACACACACACACACTCCCCACACACACTCCAACTACAGTGTGGTTCAGGGCTTGTCAAATTAGATTTCTATTACTACAGGATTAGGGGCCTTCTGGAATGTTTGTGGGTGGGGATGGGAAGTGTGATATGGGACCACTTGCAAGGCTGTCTTGAATTGCAATCTGACACCCACTTGAAGGGTGTTTAAAAAAATAGAAGACTAAGAGTCAAAATTGAAAGTGCAAATTACAAATGCTTCTCTTCCCCAGCCATGGGGCTCTTTCTGTTAAACAGAAATGGAAATGCTCCAGAATCAATCGAAGGTGTTAGCACCCAGAAAAACAGCATCTCAAATCCCTGTGCTAACGATTAAGCCAGACAGACACTTTTGACACTTTATCTGAGACACTCCTAGCAGTTTGTTCTTCGTGATTCAGAAACCCCCAGCGGGTGACAAGCAGATTTGGGAGGATCATCAGATCAGCTTTCTCAGCACTTTACCTGCAACATGAGTCAATATGTTACATTGGAGCCTGTTTCGTGCTTTTTGAGAAAAGGTATGGATGAACTGAGTAGGTTTTTCAGAAAGGTGCCCCGCAGCCTCTGGAAGCAAGGAGCAGACCTACTCTATGGCGGTGGATTACTAACTCACACTCGCGATACCCAAGACATTGTGTCCCAGTCCTTACGAGTCCTGAGAAATCTTCATGCCCTGGGGTTGCATGAAGCCTTTCTATCACACGCCTCAGCACCGTGGTCCTTACTCCATTACAATAAAAATATTCTCGATGGGTACAGGAGTTTTCATTGTATTAGGTTGCCACATTGCTCCCTGAATGCCTGCCCCCCAATTCCAGTCATCTTTCCCCATGTTCTCCCTCCATTTCTCCCCCTATACCGATCCCTACCAATCCTGTCCCCACCTGCCCTCAGTCTACCTGCAAAATCTATTCTATTTTCACTTCCCAGGGAGAGCTATGCATCCCACCCTGGAGCCTTCCTTGTTACTTAGCCTCTCTGAGTCTGTGGATTGTAGCAGGCTATTCTTTTACAGCTAATATCTACTTATAAGTAAGTACCATGTTTGTCTTTCTGGGTTTGTATTACCTCAGTCAGGATGATTTTTTTCCCAGTTCCATCTACTTGCCTGCAAATTTCATGTTAAAGTTTTTTAAACAGCCGAGTAATACTTCATTGTGTAAATGTACAGCATTTTCCTTTTCCATTCTTTAGTTGAGGGACATCTAGGTTATTTACAGTTTCTGGCTTTTAGGAACAGAACTTCTGGGAGTGACCAACCAATGATTGGTGTAACTTGAGGTACACGCCATGAGAGGGAACCCACGCCTACACTGCCTGGATGGCCAGAAACTGAAAGCTGGAGAGCCCAGGGATTTAGGATAGGACCAAACCTGACTGGCGGAAAAGAAAGAGAAAAAAAGAAAAGAAGAGAGAGAGAGAGACAGAGAGACAGAGAGACAGAGAGACAGAGAGACAGAGACAGAGAGAGAGAGGAACATAGTCAATGAAAATCAATGAAATAATTCCTAATGATATTCTGCTATATACTCCTAGATTGGTGTCATGCCCAGCCATCAACAGAGAGTCTTCCTCCAACAACTGATGGGAACAAATACAGAGAACCACAGCCAAGCATTGAACCGACAGAAAGAAAGCCCAAATTGGAGATCTCCATCGGGTCCCTCTTATCGGAGCACAGGGAACATCACAGAAGAGGGAGAGAAAGGATTGTAGGAGCCAGAGGGTGCTCAAGGACACCAGGAGAACCTGGCCCACGAGTCAAGGGCTCATAGGGGCTCACAGAGACGGAAGCACCAATCACCGAGCATATATGTTATGATTGGTGTGTTTGTGGGACTCCTAACTGTGAGAGTGAGGTTGTCTCTGAATGTTTTGCCTGCTCTTGGGACTTTTTTCCTCCTACTGGGTTGCGTCATCCAGCCTTGATATGAGGGTTTGAGCCCAGTCTTACTGTATCTCGTGCTGTGTTTGGCTGTTCTTTTCTGAAGGGAAAAGGAGAAGTAGATCTTGGTGGGGGGGGAGTAGGGAAGACGGGGAGGAACTGGGAGGAATGGAGAGAGGGGAAACTGCAGTTGAAATGTTTTGTGAGAATACTAAATAAAAAAATTTAAAAACTGAAAAAAAAAATCCCCAAAAAAAAAAAACAACTTCTATTTTAATGATATATAGCTAAATAATTAAATGTCCTAATTTTAGGAATACTGTTTATCTAAAGCATGCTAAGCCTTGTAAGTTTGTCCAATACAAAGCCCTAGCTAGACAGAGGCCCTTTCCGTAACAGTGTTGGGAGGTGGATTGATGAAATATTAATCACAGGAGCAGCAGCTGCTGTTTACGGCTTACAGCAATCCCCTCCCCCACTGTGAGTTCTTGGACAGAGCGGATGACCATGGAGCAACTCAGGCAGAGGCTGTGTGATGTGGGCAGACAGAACAGGTCTGAAACCTGCCTCGTCTACTAGCTGTATGAGTCTTGAGGATTTTTTAGACTGCTCTGAGTCTGTTTCAACATAGCAGTACAGTACCATATTGAAATATGGGAATGGCAGCAGCTACTGAAAGTGCAAAGGACCCACAAGTATCAGCCCCAAATAAGTAAATGTTATTGGCAGGCTCTTGTTTGCTTCTCTCACGCAAGTTACCTTGTGCAGCTCCGGCCTTTGTGTCAATCCGTGGATGCCCAACTCACAGGCTTGTCTCTGGGATTTAGAGGAGAGAAAGGCCAAAGCACAGTGTATGGGTGTGTGCTCTTAGTCGCGCTGCCTACAGTACTCCTTCTGAGGGCCAAAGGTGAACTCCCTACAGACCACTTGTGAGCAAGCATGGGGCTTCTATGGAACTCTTGGAGGATTCAATGAGAAGAGAAAAACTTGCAGGATCCCGCTAGCTTCTAGATAAAATGAGGCAAAAGGCATGCGCTTTGTCCAGCCTGCTCTTTGCTATCACCTGACAGTGCTGATTTATTGAGTGAAGGAGAGAGAGAGAAGGCAAGAGACCAGAGACTCCCTGTGTCTCAATATCTGTTGACACAAGAAAACGTCTTGATCCTAGCTCTTGATCTCTGCACTCTGTGCTGTCATGGGATGGGTGGAAGCTCCAGATCTTCTAGGTTCAGTCTTTCTGATAAAAGGCAGCTTTGATGTTTGCATAATAACGGGGATCTATGGAGTCCTCTTTGATTTGGATGCTCATAGCTTCTTTCTTTCTCTCCGCAAGCAACCCCCACATACACCCTTTTTGAAACTCATGCTGATCATCATCCAGCCTCAACTTCATTGACATTTTGCTTAAGAGTCTGTGGAGGAACAGCTGGAACCCAGTGGCTGTTCCTACCCAATCATAGCTGAGCAATGAAGACTGCAGAAAGATCCCAGTGGCTCCCAAGTCCTCCAGCCTTCAGGAGGAAGTTGCTCAATAGACACAGAGCACCCCTGCTACACCAAACCCAGGGGCAGTGAACTCGGGAGCCGGTTAGATATTCACCTCCAACAATTCTTGGGTCACAGGTTTTTTTCTGCCGCAGCAGCTCGCTTGCCCTCTGTGATTTCTTCAAGGTCTCTGTAGAGGCAAAGATTGAATACAGCTTCCCTGGGGTGTTTCTGGAAGATTGTGCCATCCATATGAAACAAAGGCCAACTTCTACACATCAGCTCCACTCGGATTGCAATGTCCACACAGCACAGGGGAAAATCTGTTACACAGATCCATGGTGGGCTAGTTGACATAAGACATCTCTGTCAGAAGGAGTCAGTCAGAACTTTATATAAGGCCTGTCTCCACCAGAAGAAGACTGAGTCTGGTTAGTGATAGTCTCAGAGAGATGAGTACTGCAAGAGGAGCGGCTTCCATTTCTGTGCAGCTGGGAACATGAGCAGAGCATCTGCAGGATAAGACACTGACCTCCGCAGGGCTCTCAGTGGGTCCAGTAGCACACGTTCCCACTAGAAGCCTCCCCTTCGCGCGCTTTCAGCTTCTGATGCATGACAGTCCTGTTCCTGTGATAGGTAGGTATACTGCTCCAGTCAGGGACTCTGCCCACTATGTAGGTTTCTGCTGTGAGGAACCCATGCCTCCCTCTCCTTCGGAACTTCCAGGGCTGCAGACAGTGAAAGCTCCCCTGGAAGGCTGATGACAAATTCAGAGCAAGGCTGGGCAGACCCTGCACTGGGAACCGGGGGAAAGAAAGCTGATGGCCCAGAAGCACTTTTTTTTTTTTTTTAGTGTTGGCAAGAAGGTCTTTTATTTTTAAGTCATTTAGAATTATAGTTGGTTTTATCTGGCTGCTTATTCAAAACAGACACAGTAGATGCTCTCCACACAAATTCATGTAATTCCCAAACAGAACAAAGCCCATCATGCTGGGAGCATTCTGACTTCTTGTGGAATGCAGTCTCTGCGGTGACATCCCGCTATTATTGACACAGGAGGCACCTGTCACTTCTCCCACAGCTGTCCTGTCCTCTTTTGTGTTACCAGTTTATATTCTTTCTAGGACTTTGGAAGAATGAGTCCATTTGCATACTTCTTTCTTTAGCTTGGGGGAGGGGATAAGCTTCATTAACTATATGATCAGGACCTGGAAAAAGATAAACAATTCTGTAATCAAGTGATCCTTGGATGTTTCAAAACATGTCGTGCAATAGTATAGCAGACTGTGAAAGCCAAAGTGAAACAGCACATAGGAATGTTGCATCCCCCTTTCATCCTCTGAAAAATGCTCTCTCTTCGGGCCACCCAATCTGTCCATGTGTTTAACATTATGATCACATGTCTGGGTAGGACCCTGGACCAACCCCCTACGCTTCTTTGCAAATGCTAATTTTATAATGTGAGATTGCTAAGAGTAAAATTTTAAATATTTACATATTTTAATATCTCAGCAGCCTTTGCTTTAGTTCCTTTATTTCCTAGAAATGTTTTATGCTGCAATGATGGCTTTCATCCACCACAGTTTATTGAGCATCTTGGTATAATGTGAAACACAGACTTGGATCCCAGTCTCAAGAGCTGTTGACTTTGGGTAAAACATATTCCACATACATGAGAATGATGGAAATAATTATCATCTGATTCATCAGATTCCACAATTAAAGGAAAGGATCATAAATAAAATGTTATCTCATGATCTAATGTGTAGTAGGTGTTCAGTAAATGAAAATGTCCATTACCGATCACTTTTTTCCACTGTAAATCTGTAACAGCACATAAAATATGTGCCTATGCTTTTCACCATGACTATTGTTCACCAGCCCCACATACGGAGGAATTGTTGTGTTTCTTGCCAAGTTCTAAGCTCTTTCAGGAGACGGGATGCCAGCTCCGGTGGGAAGATGCTTTAATCTACCTCGTTCTCTTCTGCAGCTCCGACTCCCACTGCTGCGCCATGCTCAGGCAGACAGTATGCCTGCTAAATAAATTAACGCACGAGAGAAAGCATGTGTGCAGAAATATGAGTGGACTTTGTCAACAGACAGCAAATACTTAAAAAAAAACCAAGGGAAATGGTTTTGTTGCACAAAATCAAAACATATCCCCAATATAAATGTGTCACTTTTAAGAATTTTGCACAACTAAATCCTAAATTAATTTGACAGTAACCATGCTTCATAATTTCAAGTACTGTGTTGGTAAACTTTTTGGTTTTGTGACAAAATAAGTAATTTAAAAGGAATAAAAATTAATTTATTCTGTGGATTTCACTAGGGGTTGGTTGCTTGGCCCTATTGATTTGGGGCCTGTATTAGGAATAAAGCCGCTTAGTTTCCAGTGTCCAGGAAAAGGGAGAAGGAGAGAGAGAGACTGAGACTGACAGAGACAGAAAGAAAGAGAAAGAGAGACACACAGAGAGATCCTTTAAGAGTATACCCACAGGGACTCAACTCCCTAAAGTTCCCCTCCCTCCAGGTTGGAGAACAAGCCCTCAATACATGGGCCTTTGGAAACCACCTCAGACCCAAGCTGCTGCCAGTATTAAATGTATGACACATAAAAACAAAGAAAGTCTTTCCTTCTGGCATCGAATATTTTTTACTACTCGACTGACTAGTTCTTTGTAATGGTCTTTGTCGAAAAGTTGCTAAACATGTGATAGACATTCTACATGGCCAGCAATGGGTAAATGGTGGTAGACAGATACTTTTTGCCTTTCTGGTTGGCTGAAAGGATGCTTCCGGATCAACGGAGCAAAAACAGTATTCCGTGTGATTTCTACTTTTATTTCTATTTTTTTTCTGCCTCATAGAAGTGACTTTCACGGGGCTTTTTGGATTGTGTTATTTATGTGTATGAGTGTATTGCCTGTGTATATGTCTGGACACTGGCCAGAAAAGGGTACTGGTTCCCTGGGGACTGGAGTTACAGAAGGTTGTGACCTGCCATGGAGGTACTGAGGACAGAATCCAGGTCTTCTGGAAGAAGAGCCAGTATACCAGTTTAGAAATGTGTTGTTCACAACTAAAAATTATTATGTTATGAATTAGATTCATTATCCAAATTGGGAAAATTCCCTACTCACGAAGTCTGACGTCATGTGAAGTCTTAGAACCAGCAGAGGGAAGATGGCAGTGTGAGTCAGTCACAGCTAGGTAGGCGATTGTTCTATGGGGAACATTATGTAAGCAGAACACAGCTGTAAGATGACATAATAGGTCACCGGTGCATCTCATTTCCTCTTTGTGTGGGGAACCACCAAAGGAAACCTTGAAGACAATGGAAAATAGCTTTTTTTTTCAATTTAATAAAACACTGAGAAACAGCATTCGATAATTAGAGTGAAGACCAGAGCGCTTGGCTCCCTTGGGCTATCCTCCCACCGTGACAGGCTAGAGAAGCCGCAGAGTGTTTTATCAGGAAGTGAAATGGGCCTGGGAAGAGATTGCTTTTACTGCACGTTGTAGGTCAGGCAGCCAGAGCAGCCTGCCACTTCGCATTCTTCTTCCCCAGCTACTCTGCCTAGGACTGCCCCGGATTCCACACCAGTAAGGAAGGCCCAAGGACAGATTTTAGTGTATTTTATAGGTACAGATAGCCTGGTGTATGATTTGCAAAGGAAAAAAAAAAAGTTCACGTGATAAATATTTGTGCCTCTAGAACTGTTTCCTGACTCCCAGAACAAAAACATGGCCACACAATTTTATGTAGAGTTCATGAGCAGAGATCAGGGCTGTCTCAGAGTACACAGCCAGCCTTGGTTTCAGAAAAATGTGAAAGTGTAGCAAGCGAAGTCAGGGGCAGACTTTATGAATTGCTTCTTGCTGCCTTTTAAAACACGAAATAAGCTGTTTAGAGGGAAATTAGCTATGAAGCTAGTTGTTTTAATTCTTTCTAAATAAGAAATTCTGATACTTGGTAAGGACCTACTTATTTAACAAACATTACTTTATATGCTCTGCAAGAATGAACTCAGTCCTCAGGATAATCATATGTGGAAGGTCCTATCAGGATTCCTATTTGGTAAACCAAGAAACAGAAATAGCATAGAGCATCCTTGGCTTCCCGCAACTGTGTGGTTAGGAGGGCCTGAGCCAGTGTCTGCTGAATAGCTGTGTTATTCTTACCCTCTTCTCTAAAGGAATCTGGCTTGGATTTTAAAAGCATGCGCACAATGTGTGTACACAAGAAAATGACTGCACATGCACTGTATGGTGTCATAGGGCCCTGTATCTTTTCCTATTAAATCTGTGCCCTGCAATCTTTCTGTAATTTCTATCAGTGGTTTTAGTTTGCTCCTCTGGGTATCGTGCCTGGCACCAGTGCCTACTAAATCAACCTTGCCTCTGACAGATAATTTGTATAATTTATTGGGATTTAGAAGTCTCAAAAATATTTTCATGTCTCTAGTGACTTGGTATAAACTGAATGGTGATGGGCCAGAAAATTATTCTTCCAGACCTGCAGAAATGACTGTGTATATCTCACCATGATGAACTCAGAGACGCCTTAAATGTTGTGATTGACTCTCCACACAGTTTGCTGTCAGCCCATTCTGAAACAATTAGAATAGCCTGTAGATTAGTTGTGTACTCTGTTCAGTGGGTGGCAGAGCTGTGTCTGAATGTATTTCTGCATGGGGCAGATTCCTAGCAGGATTGCAGTTCTTAACTATTCTCTTTAGTGAAAATTACCTCCTAACATTACATATGCATGATAATAGCAAATGGTATGTGTATTTGTGTGTGTGTGAGTGAGTGAGAGAGAGAGGGAAAAAGGCATGTCTACTTTCATTTTTGATGTCTCATGTGAAATTCCCCTATCCTGAAATGCACAGTGACACAGAATAATATATAATCAAAAATTTAATGCTGACTTAATTTCAAGAAAAATAGGTTTCTACAATTAATAAAAAGATGATTTCTTATTTTAATTATTTGCAGTATAATTGTAATTCATAATGTTATAACCTGAGTCCATTTTAATGAGCTATAGAAATGATGCCTGCAAGTACAATCTTTTCAAGCCCATTTTAACAAGTGCAAATTTGGAACATATAGGTGTATGGATTGCCCTTGGTTGGTAACTATTATTATAACTGACCACATTGTTTATATCTTAGAACATTCCAGTTGAGTGCCTTTCATAATTACTTTTCCAGAAGTTTGGAAGGCTCTGTGCTATTTTTTTTTAATGCATTTTATCTAGCCCTTCAAAATCACAAGCAGAAGTGTTGGTAACATTATTGTTTATAGTAGTATTGCCATGGTTCTCGGGAATGTAGAACAATGAATTCTGGCTCAATCATGACCTTAAAAACAAAGATATTGGTTCTGGACAGATGACTTAGTTGCTAAGAAGGTTATTCTACACTTGCAGAGGACCTGAGTTCTGTTCCCAATGCCCATGTTGGGTGGCTCAGGACCATCTGGACAGCCAGCTCTAGGGAATCCAAATCCTCTTGCCTCCAAGGGCATGTGACACACACAAAAAGAGACACACAGATGTACATTTAGTTAAAAATAATACTTTTTAAAAAAATTAAGTTCCTTATGGATATTTTTTTCCTCTTCTGCCAGAAAATCAGAGTGTATTACATAGAGTACAGGCCCAATAGCCCTTCTGGTTACCATCAGGCCTCTGGAATTTCCACAGAAACTGGAGTTAGTCTGTCTAAAAACTTCTTCAAGATTTTATACACCCGATCAACTTCCTTCCATTTGTTTTTTTAGACGGTATGTTTATTATTTCCTATCTGATTTCTTTCAGGAAGCAGCACTAAAACTCTAAAAATGAAAAGAGGCCCTAACATTAATGCCCAGCTCCCCCCTGGAAGGCCCAGATGCACAAACACAGCTGTGCACACTGACGTGGTCCCTCAGTGTCTCGGAAGCCTTGGTGCTCACACACCAGAACAGGCCTCTGGATTCCTCGCCCTTCCCTCTCATCGTGATTTCCCTCACTGAAAAAATCCTGCTGCCTAGGCAGGAACTAGGCTTAGACATTTTATTTTAGTGTAGTTCAGGGGGACTGAGGAGCATGAAGACTGTGCAGCTTCTTCACAGGAGTTTCCACGCCACCACCACCCAGGCCACTTTCTAGATGCAGAAGGCTCTTTGAAGTAGCCTGGGAATCACCTGTCTGCTCTTCACAACTCATCTTGAGCCTTTCACATTGGGCATCTGCTGCTTTCAGTGTGTCATCCCTCACCAGGACCCTCAGAAACTGTCTCCCCACTTCTGCTTTTGCCAATTTACTATCCCTTCAGAGAACATCATAACTCAGTATTCGCCCTACCATTCATCAGTAACTTTCCTTAATACTTAGGATAAGATGGGCACTCATGGTCACTTTTCTCTGCTGTCTGCCTCGCATCCCTGGTAACCCATCTCATCTGCCTGTGGCTTGGCTGGTTGTGTTGCGCTGTGGTTATTCCTTTACATCCCTGTGAAATGCTCCAGTGGCCTACTGCATGTGCACACTAGTCCTTTGGCGTGAACGCTTTCCCTCCTCTTTCTCTTGACTCCCACCCCACCTCCACCCTACGTCCACATGCATGAATACACAATCACTTCACATGGCTGTTTCCTTTTCATAGAGGAAGCAGAGTAAAGGACAGCTCCTGAGGAGAGATCTAACTTGAGAAAATATTGCTTCTTTTTTTTTTTTTTTCTAGTAACATACACTCAAGAAGTAGTTCCTGGAAGATGCCTTTTGTCTGGGGCCAAGCATTACCCTGTGACCAACATATTCTAGGATTCCTCTGGCAAAAATTTCACACATCAGTTTCTCCCCTGGTTGACACAAATGTCCCTCAACCCCACAGCTTTGCATGGCTTGGCTGGTGCACTTCTGTCATCTCTGTAGAATCTGAAGAAGAGCTGAATCCTGGAACATGACATGGGCTGTGTAGACAGACATGTAATAGACATGCCTGCACGCCTTTATAGAAAGTATATGTATGAGGCTGGATTCTAAGTTATGATTTAAAATTTTGAGGTTTTCAAAAACTGTTTTTAGCCAGGCAGTGGTGCCGCATGCCTTTAATCCCAGCATTTGGGAGGCAGAGGTAGGTGGATTTGAGGCCAGCTTGGTCTACAGAGTAAATTCCCGGACAGCCAGAGTCACAACAGAGAAAGCCTGTCTCAAGGAAAAAAGAAAACAGGAAAAAAAAAAAAAAGGGAAAAACCGTTTTTAAATTTACAATTTGCTTCAAACCTAGTAAAATTTTACAGGACAACATAGCCTGGTCTTGCACTTTGAGGAAACTCAGAAGGTTTTTATTCCAGCTTTTAGCCTCTGACCTCATAAAGTAAAATGCCTGCAGCTCAGGGCATAATCACCAAACCAAATCACCACAAGTAAAATTAGTCAGAGAAGCAGATCAAAATGCAAACCTGCACATCACAGTGGAGTGCACTTCTCCCATGTGTCCACATTCCTTAGGATTTGCAGGAACTCCAGGAGAAAGCTGACCTGCCATGGCAGTACAAGACAGGACACGTTCCATGTCAGCTGGAATTAAAGAGATGAGTGACTCCTGAAGCCTGGAGAATGTGGGACATTTGGTTACCCTCCCTGACTCACAAGGCTTAAAATGCTCTCACACAACCCTACTTCAAAACAGAACACAAATTCAGAAGACTCCACTGTCTAAGTGGCCGAGACTTCTTTTGTAGCCCCACTGCAGGAGATTGAAGCCAACGGCAAGTGCAAACGTTACCTAAATTCCCTTGGCCATCAGTCTAGCAAACTTCTATTGAATTAGTTCAGTTTATTTCCATTAAGTCCACAATCAATGAGCTGTCCTAGAAAGTGAGCAGTTTAATGGACACGTAGGGAGAGATCGTAGCAAAAGTTCATTGTTGGCCCTTTGTGGCTTGTCCCAGTGTATAAGGATAATTTGATTAGTCTTTTTTTTTGTCAGAAAATTACATAAAGACAGCAAGAACTGAGTGTATAGTGAGGGAAGACTGGAGAATGAGAGACAGCGCTGCAGAGACACCCTGCTCTACCTTTGCTTCTGCTGCATTTAGTCATCATTAAATGACTCGCTAGCGTAATTGGGTATGGTTGTTAGCACAGATTAAACAGTGCAGGCACATTCAGATACCTTAGCGGAGCAGGAGAGAGAGAGACATTCATACATAACATGTGGTCTAACTCCACCAGTGCTGGAGACTGCTGAACAAACTTGATTTGAGTCCTGAACAATAAGAACAGTTTGTTTTGCAGGCTTTGTAAGATAACTGGCTCAAATCTTCTGTTTATTTCATGGAATATTATATCTTCCTCCAACAGGAAATGCTCTAAATATTTCCCAGTAGAGATGACTGTTGTGTGGTTTCTAGTGGAAATCCAAACACAAGGCAAACAGCAACTTGCTCTTTTTTTCATGGCTGAGGGTAGTGGCTGGTGTTCAGCAAAGTATTGCTTCATTCCTGCTAGGCCCTGTGCTGAGAACTCTGTCTCTGTACATTTTGTGACAATGTCACAGTCTTTGTTCGAGGTAGGTACCATCATCATCCCTGTTTCCTAAGTGAGAAAGGGATGCTCCAAGAGATGTTCCCTAACTACTCAGTCCCTAGTAAAAGATCAAGCCAGAAACTAGAGAGAAACCAGAAGTCTACTTAAGTCTGGTCCCTACAGTGCCCTGCTGAGGTAAGTGTGCATACAGGGGTGCCCAGTGAAATGACAAAAGACAAGAAGGCCATTTGTGTTAGAAGCACTAGTTGAGTAGGTTGTGATGTACTCACGGACACAAAAGACACTTGCAGACTTACGGCACAGCAGTCTAAGCCCAAAACCATTACCCCAGTACCAACCCTAGCTCCTGCTATGCATCACTGTATACATCAACCATAAAATGTCCCTTGGCCCAAGGCTCTTCTGAATCTGTAATATGAGAGAATTTGGTGAGTTTGATAATGACAAGGTTTCCCAGCTTCAAGATATGAAGAGTGTAAAAGGTTTGTAAAAATGAGAATTGCTTTTCACGTACACTTCCAACTAATACACGCAGAAATAATTTGCAACGTATTCTGTGGAACTCTAATATCACTTGCCTAAGATCAGCACGTGTCTCGTAAATGGACTTTGAACAAGAGGAAAAAAAAACAAAACTATGCCAGCAAGCTACCTGGCAAGAAAGGGCACTTGGGAAAGGAGAACTAGGAAACGTGTGCTCTTCATGCAGCACTGCCCTTCCCTCCGTCTCTTCTCCCTCAACAGTGCCTGTCCCTCCATCTCTTTTCTTGTTTCCAGAAGAAGCCTCTAGAACTTCTAATAGGGTCTGCACCTGCTCTTTCGGTGACCCTTCCTCCTAGTTGAAGTTCCAAGTGGGATGTTTGCCAGGCCGTATTAATTATTTGTGTTAGTGTGCGCTCATGATTCTGTCCTATAGTGACTCAGCCTTTCATAGGTTATGTTGGCAGATAAAACATGGTACAAGACGCTGGGCGGTGGTGGCACACACCTTTAATCCCAGCACTCGGCAGGCAGAGGCAAGAGGATCTCTGTGAGTTCGAGGCCAGCCTGGTCTGCAGAGTGAGTTCCAGGACAGCCAGAGTTACAACAGAGAAACTCTGTCTTTAAAAAAAAAAAAAAATGGTACAAGTTTTGGGCTAATGAGGAATAAAATTGGGTGTGATTCATGGTACTTGAGACACACTTACACTAACAGCTTATTCCTTGTTCATCTGACATTCAGATTTAATCTACTGTTTTGTCTTATTATTTACTAAATACAGCAACCTTTCCCATAGAAAAAAGAACGTTTTACATAGCGTTTTGGGTGGGATTTAGGTCAAAGGTATGGCAAAGTAGAACTCTGACATTTCAATTTGTACTCATTATTTTGCCCATTCTGGTACACTGGTGTCAAACATCTGTCCTGCTGTGTGTTTTCAGTGGGGAGATTTGCTTTTTAAGTATCCCATTTGTCGGGTCTCTGTTTTTTCAAGGGAAGTAATACTCACGCACAGCATTAAACTGATTCATAAAATCAAAGAGATTCAGCACTGATATGGGGCTTCCAAAGGATGTAGCACGGTTTGGCCCACATCTGTGGCTGTGTTCTTTGAACTAATTGGGAAATATTGGATGCTGGCAGGCTTTAATAGAGAAATATGTTTCCCCTTTAGGGTGATTTGTCTAATTGGCTGTAGAAATCCTTTCTCTGTGCTTCAGAAAGCTTTTCCCATTTGCTAATGGTGCAGCTTCCCCACCTTCTCCCAGCCCCAGGGCTGATGCAACATGCCACGCACTGAACTCTGTTCAAAACTCTGTCATCGAGCAGGACAAGGCGGCAGACAGACTCTTTGAGTTGGAATGAGGAACGCTCTCTGTTTGGGGACTGTAGCTGCACCCAGGAGGGCTTGTGTAGGAAGATGTGCTCTATGAGGCTATACCAGCTGCCATTTCTAATGTACTACAGAGATGAGTCCACGGGAGGAACATGGGTAAACCACTAGGTATAGAGTGGTACCATCATGGAGCGTGATGGTTAGGGTTCCGTCTGAAGACCTCATCTTACAAGGAGGTTAACTCATCCTTCTGGGACTTTTGGTCTCCAATGCCCCTTTGTTTTGAGATTGATCTTGCATGATTTTTAAGAAACTATTTATTTAGTGTATGTGAGCATGTGTGCATGAGTGCACACATTTCATAGCGTTTGTACGGAGGTTAGAGGACAACTTGCAGGAATCGGGTCTTTCGTTCTACCATGAGGGTTCCAGGAATCACACCCAGGTTCTCTGGCTTGGTGACAGCCCCCTTTACCCATGGAGCCATCTCGCCTTGCTGGCTCAGATTTTTGTGGATTCTTTTTTCCCTTTCTACCAACAATAATGTCAAACAAGCTAAATTCACTACATGGTGAGGAAAATAAAGTTCTTTTCTTTTTTTTTTTCTGAGCTAATACCATTTATCAATTACTAGATATGTAGAATGTTGTAAATACGCTTAGGTTTTAATAACTTTAATAAGGTTATAATCTTTAGAAAGGAATATATACATATATATGTATATCTCTCTATGTAGCTGTGCATATGTATATCTATATTTATCTAGGTACATCATATATCTCTATATCTATCTATCTATCTATCTATCTATCTATCTAGAGAGAGAGAGAGAGAGAGAAAGAGAGAGAGATATGAGAAATTGGCTCGTTTCCAAGGGAGGATGTCCCTACAAACCCTTTCTGTTTCATTGGTGTTTTGAAATTGGATTATATGTCATAATGTGGTTTTCAAAAAGATGAAATCACTAGAGACTCACTTTCTGGTATCTGATTTGGAAAAACATGCTGAAATTTTGTCTTTCTTTGAAAGATGATCATATTTCCAGTCTCCACTCTTTTTAGTCTAATCAACCTCTCCAAAGAGTCATTCAGCTGGCAACAAGTGAAGAATGCCACGTTATGCTTTTAGTAATGTGTTTTCATCTAAAACATATCTAACCAAGGGGGGAAAGAAACACAGTAACATTAGCTTTCCACTTTGGAAGTTTGTGGATATTTTTTGGTAGGGTTTGTTGTGTAGTAAAAAGCAATGACTCTTTATTTCTAAGTTGTCTCTAATAGCTTGGTTTAATAGATGGAATTAGAGAAAGCCAGTGCTGACACTAAGTGTGGGGTAGTCATAAATTCTTAGGGAAACGATGACTGTTTCAAGAACATTTTTACTGAATGTGCCGTGGTACTGAATTTTAAATACAGACCTGAATATTCTTTATGAGCAAATTAGTCATTCTTATACTCCTATAAAATTCCAAGTCATTCAGTCTGTACCTAGCAAAGGAGAAAAATCACCACATCAGATTTTGCCTTTATTGACATGAAATTGGGAAAGAGACATATTGGCGGAAGGTAGATATTATCAATATATTTTTTATACAGGTATAAAATTTTCAAAGAAAAAAAATAAAAATATTAGTATGTTTCCTTTATTCTATTTTTATTCAGTATTCTTGGTCACTACTATTCAGTGAAAGAATTCAGATGCTGCGTCTAATATTTTGAAATATAAACTATTGAAATGAAGAAAATAGAAAAAATAAACATATCCCTATGTATGAATGCACTGTTATTTTATGTACCTTTTGATTCTAAGATAGTCAATAAAATATTAAATAAACGTTAAAATTAACTCTAGTGAAAAACTTATATGAGTCCTACATCTGAAAAGTGAATTTCAATTAAATTAGTTATTGACTTGAATTAACGCACCCTGCCTTAGTTTTGTACCTTCAAGAATAAAAGTAACCAGAACATACACACAAGCAACAAAACATAGACCTCAGTCACCAAACACTCACGTGACAGCTATGCCATAAGGCTTACAGCTTGCCTTTCTTCAGAAAATAAATGATTCCAATGGTATTAGAGAGATTGCTCAGTGGTTAGAGCACTAGCTGTTCTGATGTAGAACCTGTGTCCCATTCCCAGCACCCAAATGGCAGCTCACAACCATCTGTACCTCTAGTTCCAGGGGATCTGACACCTCCTTCTGGCTTTCCAGGGTACTGTGCTCAGACATACGGGCAGATCAAACATCCACATATATAACATAAAAAATACATAAATAAATCCTTAAAAAGGAAAATGAATGATCATGAAATAATGATTAAATGCTTTATTTTCATATATGCATTCTTACGAGAACTCAAAGCTAAATTTAATAAACACAAATGCTCAATGTGTCTTCTAGATCGTTTTATTCCCAGCAATGGTTCCAAGTGAGAAAGTTTGGAATTGGCACAGAGTCCTCATGGGATGAAGGGTGTCCAACTCTCACTTCATGAACTTTCTTTTCTTAATAAATATTTGAAAAATCACTTCTTATAATTGTGTGGCAAGTCTGAGAGCAGATTATGAACTGTTCCTTATCTCTGTACTTTTATGTTTACATTTTCTCTTTGTTACTCAAGCCGCCCTGGCACTGCTGGCTTACACTCATCTGAATGAAGTAAAAACGGGCCTCAGAGTGAAAGGAAAACATGGTTTCCGTCACAACTCCAACTTGAGCGAAATTTCTAGATATATAATTAGAATATGAAAATCCAGTGGATGGTCATGGTTCCCATCTTAGGGACATCTGAAAACATGCGTGGTCCTCCATGGCTTTTGTGGCCCAGTTGACCTCTGTCCTGCATTCTGGTCACTCCAGAAAGAAGTCTCTCTTCCCACAGTCCTCCTCCTGCTGATTCCCAGAAGCCCGATAGCAGTAGGTCCCCATGCTAGTCACTGCTAGCTATGTATGCAATTGGAGTCCATTGTGGCTCCCAGCTGTAAGCAGGCATTTAAACATTCAGGAAGCATCTAGTTCTGCTTTTTCTGGAAGCCATGGGCACAACTCAAATCTCAAGTCTCTTTTCATGTAGACCCACTTTTGTCTTCCTTCTCTCAAAAAATTAGATTAATTGAAAGCCAGATTATACATTTTTTTTAAAACTGAAACTTGGCTTGCTTTTACACATTTCTTCATTTCTTGTCTTCAGATGTTAGCATCCTTTGTGTTTAAAATCCTCCAGTGCTCTGTTCCTCCCAATTTATTTACAACCCATTAAGACGCCAAACATTTGGAAGCAAATCCAATGTAAATATTGGAAGGATTCCTAGTTCTAATCGAGATGTATTGACTTAGTTTTTGTGAGCTCAAGGCATTCATTTGACCATTTTTAGTTTCTCTCTTTTTTTTTTTTTAGGACTGAATCATAATTTCACACATAATAAAAATAAAGAGGGAAGTAAAGAAATGAATCGTTTCAAGCAAGAATGGTCAAACTCAAATGAAACCCTGAAGGGAGTCCTAAAGACCATATTGTTCTCCAACTTTGTTCATTTCAGATGGTTTTAAGGTCCTGTGATTAAAACCAAGAGTAGAGAATTGAGAAAATTCTGTGAAGTAGATACTTCTTAGAAATAATTTCTTGCACACATGAATTTCCCTTACTGTCTTTCAGATACTTTACTAGTTTAGATGTTGAACATATCAGGGACGATATCATTGTCATTTTCAGTTCACAATGAGGTATTGTTGCAAGGTAAGTCCACCAGAGAACACACGTAGACACTCTTAAAGCCTAAAGAAAGCCTGTGTCATCAGCTAACAGCAGCGCAGGGAACATGCCCAAATCACACAGCCTGGTCCCCACCATTCTTTATCTTTTATACACAAAACCACGTCCCGGTTGACACACTCTAGTTAGCAAAAGCAGTAAACAAGAAGCAAAACAAGAAGCTGAAAAGTAAAGTTAGATTGTTTAGAGACTTTCCTGGATCCTGGAACTATGAACTAGGTCGTTGATGTATTAAATCTTTGTCCCATTTTGGCAGGGGTTGGACCTATATGCTAATTTTAAAGGTCAGAATGGTGCCTCTAACATAACATTAGCTGTGCTAAGGTCTGGGTACCTGCTACATTCGCTACTGGTTCTATGGTCATGAGTCGAATCATGGACTCATCATGAGGCAGGGGTTACATAAGTCCCTTCAGCACTTAATAGAGTTGATTTTCTGTTTTACATAGTTAAGAAGACAGCGCTGGCAAATTCCGATAGTGAGGGCTAGGAGTAAATGGGTTAATGACTGGGCCAGCTATGCCTGTAAGTAGTGTTGTTAACTGGGGGACCAGGAGAGCAAGAGCTGATGGCAGTTCATAGACTCTCAGCATCTCCTTTCCTTTCCTGAAGGTTATTTCTGAGGATTGAAACTCCAGAGGCAGAGAAGTTGAAGATCATCTGCCACATCCAGGTACGGCTCTTTGTTCACAGCTTGTTACTAGACATCTCACGGGAAGACAACAAGTAGAGGAGAAATAAGAAGCCACTGGACCACTCTTACACTGGCTGGCCCGCCCTCATGAGTACAGTAAACCATCTGTGATGGTTTGAACGAAAATGGCCTCCATAGGCCCATGGAGGTGGCACTATTGGAGACGTGGCCTTGTTGGAGTGGATGTGGCCCTGTTGGAGGAAGTGTGTCCCTAGGGGAAGGTTTGAGGTTTCAGAAGCTCAAGGCAGACCCAGTGGCTCACTCTCTTTTCTTGCTGCCTTCTGATCCAGATGTAGAACTCCTGGCTACCTTTCCAGCGCCTGACTGCCTGCATGCCACTATGCTTTCAGCCATGACAATAATGAGCTAAACCTCTGAACTGTAAACCAGACCTAATTAAGTGTTTTTCTTTATAAGAGTTGCCATGGCCACGGTGCCTCTTCGCAGCAACAAAACCCTGAGACTGTAGTTGGCACAAAGAGTTGAGTAGAGACCGGACCATGCTTGTGTTTGGAGGGATATGAACACTAGGACACTGGATTCCAAAAGCAGCTGTGTGCACTCCCAGAGGGTGGGTCAGTCAGGGGTTCAGAGAAGAAGAATATTAGTATGTGGCCTCCAGAATTTTTTGTGTGATATTTTCGTTAAGAATCTGGCTGCTTTCTGCCCACATCCAAAATATATTCCTGAAACTAAACTGAAGAATTACGGATTAAGGACTTTGGCAGAGGACACTTCCAAACCACCTAGCATTGACTGCGTTGTGTGGCTATTAGTGGCCTAGTGGCCTGTCTTAAGTAGATATATAATAAAAAGGGGCCAACCAAGCAAAGAAAAATACAAAATGTGCATTTGGAGGAGGAAAGGGGCACAAGGAAGTGTAAACAGATGAAAGGAAAGCCTAAAGCTAAGTGAAATCAAGGGAGGGGTGACCTCAGAGCAAGACCCTGCCCAGCTAAGCGTCCATCTTGTGAAAAGAAATTAAAGAAAAGTTTAGGGCCAGGCTTGGTGGCACACACCTTTAATTTCAGTACTAGGAAGGCAAAGGCTGGTGAACCTCTGAGTTCAAAGCCATCCTGATCTACAGATCAAGTTCCAGGTCAGCCAAGCTTAGACAGTGAAGTTAACTATCAAAAACAGAAAGCTAATGAAAATGTAATTGAATGAGGAGGCCATGTTCTAGCCCCAGCACGCAGCAGAACTTAGCAGCTTTGTCCACATGGTTCTGGCTTTAGAGTCAAAGATACAAAAAAAGGGGTTATGCAATCTCCCTTCACAACTATGGAAAGCCGCCGAGGCCACGCATGTGTCAGGGGTGTCCCTGCATGGAGAACTAGAGAGACCATCATATGAAACCGTGGAGGTGGAGCCTGGATTGCTGTGGAGATCCTAAAATGTTGGAGATTCCAGAGCTATGGGATACCTCCCAAGGAAAGCTGCTAACAAGGTATATGGAATCAGCCCGTGTGTTGCCGTCGGCAAAGCCGAAAGGAGTTGGAGATCTGAAGAGTGCTTTGACATCAAACACTGAGATGCAAAGTTTAGAGTTCGTTCAGCTGGTTTTTGGTCTTGCTTTAGTCCAATATTTCCTCACTATGCTCCCCTGTCCCCCTTTTGGAATAGTATTGTGTATTCTGTACCATTGAAGGTGTGTTGGAAGTATGGGATTGGCTTTTTAATTTTGATACTGGAGTTACAGTTAAGCGACGGTTACAGGTCTTGGGAGAGACACTGAACTTCGGTATTGAGACTGTGATAGACTATGGGGACTTTTGAAGTTGGACTGAATGCATTCTGTGTTATGAGATGGCTACAAGTGTGTGGGGGGTGCAGAGAGTGGAATAGAGTGGTTTGAATGACAATGGCTCCCATAGGCCCATGGGGAGTGGCACTATTAGGAGATGTGGACTTAGGGTGTGTTCATGGGGTGGGCTTTGAGGTTTCAGAAGCTCAAGCCAGACCCGGTGGCTCACTCTCTTTTCCAGCCGCCTGCCAACCCAGATGTAGAACTCCTGGCTACTTCTCCAGCACCTGTCTGCCTGCATGCCACCGTGCTTCCCACCACGATGACAATGGAGTAAACCTCTGAAACGTAAGCTAGCCCCAATTAAATGTTTTTCTTTATAAGAGTTCCCATGGCTATGGTGTCTCTTCACAGCAATAAAACCCTAACTAAGACATCAGCCACAAGAGGAGCCTGTTCGACTTAATTTCCATCTTTCATCACGTTTACACTGAGGATTCAAATTCCAGTGTATAAATTTGAGAGGCACATTCAAATCATAGCACGGCTATCGACTCTTCTCTAAATAAAGCAGGCAGGTCTGCTGTGTTGTCCGCTCTCGTCTCTCACCATGAGTTCTTGGGGCACCGATACTGTTTCTAACATCAGAAGAGTCTGGCCAAGGGTTGAATCGAGGTGGCTCTGTAGAAGCCTCAGGACCATGAGTACGTTTTGCAGCTTTGATGACAGAATGATAGTGAGCCATCAGAGCATTGCAAGTATGTTCATTTGCAACTTGACTGACACACAGACACATTGCTTACCAGAACGAGTCATGTGCGTCTGTTAGCCCATTGGTCACATCTCTGGAGCAAGTTCTTGTGGGCCTTTGAAGATCCAGGGATTTCTGAAAACCAGAGAGGAACAAGAATTAGTCGATTTGATGTGTATAACTGGAGGTCACAAGAGGTGTTTCTGTTTCTAAGGGTTATCTCTTCCATGCTTCTGTAGCCACTTGTGGTCAGTCAGACCTGTCCCCTACATGACAGCCGTAATAAGCTGTGTGTGCAGTGATCGCTGCTTAGTTCATGTGAGGTGGACTCTCAGAGGAGTTCTTCCCTCTGCAACCTCTGTCCTCCCTGGAACGTAACTCACCTGTTTCTAACATTCCTCTGAGATCATTAGGTGCTCATCTGCACCTCGCTCCCACACCAGAAGGAAGCCAGGGAAGCGCAGAGCAGTTGTAGCAGTCCGAAGGGTCACGCAAGGCAGGGAAGTGGAAATGATGCCCAAGCAAGGAAGCCTTGGCTTCCTCATTCCATTTTACCTGCATATGCCCCACACAATATGTTGGGCAAGCATGATGCTTAGCTAAATTAAGCCGACCAGTCAAGCAAATCCCATACAGTCTTCTAGAGAGAGAAGTCTCTAAAGAGAAGCACTTTTCAACCCCACCTCATTAGCCAGGCAGCAGCTGCTGAGCCAAGAGGAGGCAGGTAAAGGATAAACTTGACAATTGCTCAGCAGCTGCAATGACCTGACTGGCACTTTGGGCACTTGAATCATCCTGGCATCAGCCAACCAATTATTCAGTGGCGACTGTTCAGTATTGGCAGTCCTCTCGATGATTGAGACTAGTACTTTAAATATATAAAATAAAAATATAGTTTAGCAAACTAAGAATCTCGATAAAAATATAAGCTGTAAAAATTAGTAAAAGGTAAAAATGAAAAGAATTTTAAAATAAAATGCATCAAACACTTTACTTTCAATCACCACACACACACACACACACACACACACACACCAAATGCAGAAAACCTTTCTGTCCCAGTTGTAGTTTCTTGAGAAGAATCTAATTCAGTGGCTCATGGACTAGTTCATGAAGCAAGGCCCTGCAGCAAAAGCCTTCATCTGTGTGGGCTAAACCTGGTGTGTGGCTTTCGTCTTTGGGAGAATGTGTAGCCAAATTTCTAGCCCCAACAGCAAGACAGCAGATTGGCTAGTTCCATTTGTTTCCCTTATCTCCTCTGTGGATTGGCCACATTTTACAGAGGATGAAAAAGAAGGAGCTCACATTTCTCTGGACACCTTGGAGCCCCAGGATCAGAGCCCATATGTGCCAGTGTGAGTGAACTGCAGGGTTCAAAGCTTCAGTCCCTCCTAAGTGTTATCAAATAGTCCTTTCTGTCGTTTTGTATTTAGTCTCTTCCTAATCCCTTCCAGGAATTCCCTCTTTCTTCCATTCAATATTCTCAAGTACTTCCCGTCTCAGGGAAGCTGGCATGAGGCTCTGCGGGGTCTGTGAGCCCTGCAATGGGTATCACATGTTATTGAATGTTTATACAGCCAAACTGCAAGGTAACTCTCTTAACCACAACTTCAACTCTTCAGCAGCAAGGGCAAACAACGAACTAGACTGTAAACCAGAGCTAATGGCTTTCTAGAAAGACAACCCCCAAACCACAGCAGGGACAGCCCCCAAAATATGGCAGTGACTGTTTTAAGTGGGCAGCATCCAAAATTCTTAGACATCATAGAATAAAAATCAAGCTCTTCTTTGCTGTTTCATGGTGTGGTCATCAGCGTTTCAGTACTATAGCTTGAAGACTGAAGGGCCTGAGAGGAGTTTGTGGACCTCCTGACAGAATAGCATCTACTGACCTAAAGCGTCATGAAGGAATTCGGAAGTTCTCTGTAGGTAGGAGAGACAGCATCCTTGTAAGCCAGGAAAACCAGGGATTCCTCCTATCCCCTGTTCCATGGGGACAACACTTCCAACAACCAGGAAGAACAGCATGGGAACCCAAAGTGCCAGCATTATTCCCCATAAGAAGTACTCCCAGAGAATTAGCTATTTTGACATCTTGACTTAGGTCCTTAACTGCCCCTGTCTACCTTGGGTTGTTCCATCCTTCCGATCTCTTCTCAAGTAACCTGGCCTGTGAGAACAGTGCCTCTAATGCTATGCTTTCTAGCCTCTTTCCTGCTCCATCTTTGCACATTTGCCACAGACCCTTCCAGCCACCGGCACACTGCTTAGCCTCTCTGCCACATAAAGAGTCAGTGGTGACTTTTGCTAGCTGCTCCACCAGCTCTTCAGGTTGTGAGACAGTGAACAATGCCGTGTTTCTTTCCTTTCCCTTTCTTTTCTGCTGAATTACGATACACACTAATAATGTATAAGTAGTCAGATTAATTTGACTGAAATTCATCTGCATATCCAAAAATGCTGGAAAGATTTTTTTCAGTTTAAAACTACCATTAGCCATCAGAGAGAGAGAGAGAGAGACAGAGAAAGAGAGAGAGAAAGAGAGAGAAGCAACAACTTGACTATTCTCTTTCATTGAATCTGCTTAAAAATATTTCCCAGTTACGCGTGTGATTGCTGCTCATATTGCCCTTAAGATCTTTGTGTGTTTGTGTGTGTGTGAGTGAAGTCTCAGAATTATTAATAATCATATTGGGAATGTTATCAACACACGCATTCCTTCTCTTTCACTTCTGTTTGAATTTGGTTTGTAGAAAACTGAATAGGAAAATCCTAGCCCTGAAGACATACTAGAAGCAGCCAGGTAGAAGTTGCTTCCTCTCACAGGAAGGGTAGGAGATCACATGAGAGGAGCACTGAGGTGACCTTTAATGTTTCTCTTTAATGGGGTGGAGGGTGGGAGGAATTTCAGAGAAGGATGCTTGGGGTTGGAAACTCCCACTGAGAGTGCTGAAGTTGTAAGCCTTCCAGTCCTTCAAGTTAGGAGACTCAGTTATCTTGACTGCAAAATACCTTATATTTACTTATTTATTTATTGCAAAGTGATATATATATATATATATATATATATATATATATATATATATATATATATATATATAAAATGAACTGTGGACCAGCTCTACAGTCTGGTGCTCAAAGGAAAACTTTTAACGAGGGTTTCCTGGTCCACTTGTCTCTTCCAGGACTTCAGAATGTCTGCAGTCACATCAGGTTAAGATAATGACCATCAGACCCTTCCATTCTTCGCATTTCAGCTCAGAGATAAATGAGAGTGTGCTTCCCTGCTGCGCAGACATCCTTTTTATTAATACTGGGTGAACAGGAATGTGAGCACGTTTGGCTGCAGAGAAAACTAACAGAATTGCAAATGCACAGCTTTAAAGCTCAGGGTCTCAGAGTGGGCTTTCAAAGTAGCAGTGAGGGGGGGGAGGGTGCGGGTTACCCAAGAAGCACAGCAGCTGAAACAGAGGCTGGCATATTAAAACTGCAGCAGGACGCCAGTGGGATCCGGGAGTGCATCCCTGGCTCTGAGGAAACAGATTGTATCATAAATGGGGACTGCTTCAAGGTGCAGCATTTATTTTGAGCTCATTCTATTCATCTGAACACAGAACACTCATTGCTTCTGCAAACATTTGGCGATCAGCCCCCCCCCACCCCCCGACATCCCTGTGTCCTGTATCACATGTTTTCATGTATGGTAGGCCAGCTCTTACGTGATTGTCTCATTTTATCCTAATTTACGTATGCCTTTGTATTTGAGGTCAAAGACAGTGGCACACATTTCCTTAGCACTTCTCACACCCCCTACACACAAGCAGCGATGCCATAGCCTTGCACACGCCAAGAAAACCATTCCCAGGAACTTGACGGTGTCCCTGAGGTCATAGCTACAGTTCTGGTAGGCGCAGCGTGAAGACTGGCTAATTTGATGCCGTTGAGCATTCTAGGGAAATGGAAAAATTCTAGTGTCGCTTCAGTGGTCTGGGGGAAAGGAAAGCCCTTAGCCTCAGCTTCAGTGATGCTGCCGTTGAATAAATGCTCTTTGGATTTTAAAATATCAAGGGAAAGCATATATACCCCTACGTCTGGCTGCAGAGTGGGCCTCATGCGGATTCTTGTACTAACTAGCCACCTGGGTGTACAAATGCCCACTACTCAGCAAAGTAGCAGCATCGTAAGGGAAGTTCCCGGATTCTCACGAGGAAGAGCATCTGTGGCCAGTTTCTACATCTCCTGCCCTGAAAAATGTCTCGGACATCGTGAGAATCAGATACAACGAAGATTCAGTGAACCAAATGCTCCATCCGGGCAGGCACGGGAAGTTAGAGGTTTCCAGCCACAAGAGTTCAGTCCAGATTTCATCCGAATGTCCTGGGGAGTGTCAGAAGTTTCATTTCATCAGTGGAAAATGAGATGAATTCTTCTCTGAATCCATAAAAAGGCACAGTTCTCATTAAATAATATTAACCATGTTCTCTTTGAGCAGACAGCTTGTGTGAAAACTGCAAATGCCCATCTCCAACTACAGAAAATCAATGGTAAAATCATCAATGGCTACTGGCTTACTAGGCGGAAAGCAGTGAGTTCAAAGTAGACCGTCTAATTAGAAGAAGGTGCTGTAATCAAGGGTCCACATTCAGAAAGGTTTCCAGAAAAGGGACCATTTGGCAGAGAATGGGTCCTGACTCCTGATATGCAAAGCTCTAACAACCCTTGGCTCAGCTTGACTTCTTGAGGCTAAAATGAGACTGACAAATTAGCAATGCTGATTGGCTTTGAGGAAGGATTTCTGAAAAGAAGCAAATGCCCAGAAATCAATTAAATCCTTAAGCAAGACTTGGTTCCCACCGGTCAGCTCTCTCCAGCATTACCCTTGATGATCATCTCTTCTCGTCATTTGTCTGTTTTTCCTTTGTTCCATTTTCCCTTCCTGCTCTCTCTCTTATCTCTTTATTTTATTTTTCTTTTTGTAATATGCTTCTTAGAATTAAGATTTTCATCTTCAAATCCACATTCTCAAGAATATGTTGAATTTTTTAAATACGGTAAGTTGATTTGCAATCAGTGACCGCCCACAGGCTCAGGGTACACTTTGAATTGTGCTCACATTCCAGTGGTATGAATGGAAACAGGCAGGAGGCTGGGCTTTGTAGACTTCTGGCAGTGTGAGGGTAAGAAACAAAATAAAGAAAGACCCTCCATGAGCAGTGTGATCTGTGAAGATGAGACAGATACCCTGGGATCCCAGTGACTGTGAAATTCTCCTAATGAACTCTCTGGTGCTTGGCTGTTCCTCTGCACTCCCTTCCAGAGCAGGGAAGACTACAAAGCAAACCATCAAGCTTGAAAGAGCAGCTCATAGGAGGGAGGAAGACAAAGTCTCGGGTTGGTGGGAGACTGCATTAGTGATAAGCTGCTGAGTCCCAAGGCAGATGCTTCTTTCCCCTCCTGCAGAAAGCATTCTCTTAAACACACTGTCTGCCTTTGCTGGTGTCCTTCATTAACTTCTGTTTTGCTAATGTGTTTGCTGGAAATAAGCAGAACAAGTTTTCTATTTGTCTGAATGTTGTGTAAACAGCTACTGCAAGCCAGTGAGGCAAACAGCAGGGTTGTATTTGAAGAATCTTGGAGTTACAGTGAATCTGGCAAACATTCATAGACCACAATCAGGGGCTTACAAAAGATGGGAGTTAAGGGGAATCTGGGGCTGAAACACATTAGGTGTGAACACAGATGGATCTGTTTTGTCTTCCTATTAATTCCCCCAACCCGTGTGTGTGTGTGTGTGTGTGTGTGTGTGTGTGTGTGTGTGTGTGTGTGTTTTATTTTATTTCCTCTCTGGAAGTGCTTAGGCAAAGATAAAAGATAACCACATTAAGTAATTGGATCAGTTCAGGTTGAAAATATTTAAGTCAAGTATTTAATTTCCAAACACAAAACAAAATATACCACCACCGTCATGACCACAACAATGAAACTGGACACTGCTGTGGGCTGTTCCTTTTTATGAGTTGTGTCTGTGGCACTCGGAATATGCTTTTACAAATGTAAATTTCAACATCAGGAATGATTGATTCAGACCAACCTTGCTGGAGCAGCCGGTCCGCAGTTCCTCTGGGGGGCTGTAGTGTACAATGAGCTCCCTCTGTGCACAGATCAGACCAGGCCTGGGAGCCAGGCTGTGTATTTTTGCTGGAGATAATACATAGTTGCTTGAGTTCCTATATTAGAAATCAAGGGTCTGATGGGAGAGAACTGATGGAAATTAGGCACAATGTGCTTTTATTTTTATAGCAAATACACACTTGAAGCACAGTGATTTAGACAATGGGTAACAGTACAAACATTCAACACTACAGTTTTCAGCTCACACACACAACCCACCGCCACTGTCCAGTCTCTTAGGCTACTATATGACTTCTCAATATTTTGTAGCACTTATCAGTAATGGGGACGGACATGAAGTCATGTGTTCTGTCTCATACATTTTTGCATCTGCTAAATGGGAATAAGCACCATATTAAGCCTCTATATGGTAAGCATGAAGTAGTGTATGTAAACACAGCACAGCACCTAGCACAATGTAAACAGCTAACACATATTGCCTACGTTCTGCATAATCTTGCAAAACCTTTTATTAATAAGGAACCTGTATGTTAGAGGTAAAATAACACTACCGTCTTTTTTTTTTTTTTTTAGAAGAAATTTAAATTGGAACAATTTCCAATTTATACAAATCTTGCAGACATCACACTTTCTATGCTTGGCCTAGATCTATCTGTTAATGTCTTACATAATTGCCATACATTAGTGAAGCCCAAGAAACTGACATAGATGAATTACTACCCACTAAACTACAGACATTCCTTCTTTGAATAACACTGGCCTTTTGAAGAGGGTTTCTTTTGTAAAATGCTCCAAAATCGACTTTATCTGTTTTTTGTTTTTTTCTTAGGCCTAGACCAGGGATGTTGGTTTGAGAAAAAAATACCTCATATGTACAGGATATTCACATCACTTCTTGTCCAAAGGTTCGTCACGTCAACACAGACTTTATCACTAACAAAATTCAGTGATTAAAGTAATAGTGTGCCAGTTTTTTCATTGTAAAGTAGTTATTTTTCTGTTTTAATACTGATGTTAGGGAGCATGTTGCCCAAGTCCTGTTAAAATGTAAAGGAGGAAAATTAAACTCTGTGCCCTGTAACTATAAAACAAATGGTATTATTATATAAAGATTGTCACTTTTTTCTTTTCTATGTGCTCATTCTCTCCCAATAGATCCATGTGTGTGTCTGTGTGTGTCTATATAGCTATGCTTTATTTTGACTATAATCTAGTTACTTTATTGTTCAAACTCAGCTTTGGCTTCTAGAAAGGAGCATTGGTAGAAACAATTGAGGCAAACTTTAGGAGTATTTTTGGCAGTGGGGCTTTATTAATTGCAATCATCAAGGCTGAGCAAAGAGAAAATTTGAAACTATTTCTATCAGGGGAAAAAAGCCTAGCCAGAGGGTGGTCAAAAGCTAGATAGTAGAGCAGTGTACACTTGAGAATCAGGCAGTGGCCTTAGTGAAGGCAGTAAAGGTCTGTGACATCTCTACCGCAGAGAGCTGATTTTGCTCTTGGCTGCACCCGATCACTTTGAATACAGACTTTGTCTCCATGAGCTTGAGGTTTAGATGATACTTGTGGTTTGAAGATTGTATATATGGATCAGAAAAGTAAATTCAAGTAAGATGTGACACAGAAGTTGGTTTTTACTGTTACCTGTGGCAACATGGTAAGAATCAATATTTTTATCATTAAAACAAAGAAGACACTAGACTATAGTCCACAGTTGTGCAGGGGAACCAGAACCACTAACTACAGTCCACTAATCAAGTAGACAAATCAGGTCTGTAAATAGTATAGTTGCTTTATCTTTTATGATCAAGAAAGGAGAAGAATGATAAATATAGAGATGGATATTGGCAGAAAGATTTCCACTGAACAAGACGAAAGTAAGTTACCACAATCATTCTAGTGCCATACAAGTTATAATGTGGTGTTTCATATGTGGGGAATGTTCCAAAATCCTACACTTTATCTATGTGGAGTAAGTGAGTACTATTCGTCTTTATTTCCCATGCCCTTTTTTAGTGTTGAAGGGCTTTATGCAGTCATGCTTTGAATGTCACTAAAATGTTAACACTAATTAGAAATGGCTCAACAAGAAAGGCACTTAGGGAAAACATGGGTGTTATTTCTGCGTCCTTTCAGGGCACCAAGGATCTCCTTGTCTCAAAGATGTACACACAGCGTCTCTAACTGGCTCTTCCCCAATACTCAAAATACAAATACATACGTAAATACGCATACAAACACACACACACACAGGCACACACACACACACACACACACACACACACGAGAGAGAGAGAGAGAGAGAGAGAGAGAGAGAGAGAGAGCAGACAGGCTGGCCTCTGCTCATCCTTTAGGACTCTGCTCAACTTTTAGCTTCTCATGAAGTGCCTCCACTCTTGAGCTCGCTCTCACATACTTCACTGTTTTATTATCTCACAAAACAGTCTGTCATGTGGGAAATGTTTTCTAGACCCTAACTTTATCCTTAGTGGCCTGAAAATGTGGTTTTTGAAAGGCAGCTAGCAGAAAAGAAGCACACAATTTTCGTTTGGATCTACAAGCACATAAGTTCAAAGAAATAAAAGGAAGTTTGGGCTTTGGAGATGATAAAAGTGGAGGAATGAAAGAACAAATGTCAAAAGACTATGGAAAGTGACTAGTTTGACCAGCAGGTTTGGGCACAGGCTCCCTATCTCTGGTGGTAAGAGTCACTTTCCTTTCCTTGGGATACAGAGTTCATTTGTCTCCAGGGGACATTTATGTACTGCTTTTGGGTAGATAAGTGGGGGAGGTGGGGACTATTCCTGCCCATATTGATTCTCAGATTCCTCCAGTTCAGAATTATCTTCATGACAAATGGTATATTCTGGGTGGCAAACTGTAATACCCTTCAATACTCTGCTTTTAACATTGGTATCATTTGGCACAATGTTTGCTCATCCGTGTGATAGCGGCTCCCCCTCAGGACTGTGTTCTCTCTGAATAGAAAAACCTTGCCTGTTACTCATGCTTTATTCACAGCGCCTATCATGCTTCCTGTGCCCTTGTATTTAATTGTAGATCTCTTATTATGAGGGAATTAGATGACATTTGTCCCAGGAATGATTTCTGATACATTATAGAAAATAGTCACTGTCAAGGATGTTTTAGAACAGAACAAATATACTTTTTTGTATACAAATAAATTACTGATGGCCAATGCATTTAATAAGATATTTAATGAATTATAAGTATTTTTTCATGTACAAATTCAATTCACCCAGAATTTCCATAGAGTAGTTCCATTGTTTCTCAAAAGAAGAAGCAAAATGATATTTCAAGGGATGTGAATTACCCAAACATCAAAATGTTTGAGAGAACAATGAGGAATTAAGTATCACCTTCTGGGAACGAAGACCTGCCTCCAAGACTCAAGGGCCTCTCCCCTGAAACATCAAAAGTGCCTCCCACAGCATATGGCTCTGTAGTTTGCTTTTCTGGTCTCTGGTATCAGCTTAACCTGCAATGCCATGGAAACACTGTACAAGTTCATGCTAGAAGCCAGCATTTCTGTGAGATTCAATTTCTACTCTCACATGGATGGAGGTATGTTAGAGAGACCATCATTAAAAATGGCTGAATTTGTCATATCCCTGCATGCACAGGTTGGATAGCTCTCACATGAAATTCTTCAGACCAGAAATGCTTTCGATGTGGTCCACTTTTCGGATATTTTTTTTTTGAATAGCTGTCTATACACAATGAGATATTTCAATGATGGGAACAAAGTCTGAATACAAAATTCATTTATAACTTCCCTGGAATAGTATATGATATCTTTAATAACTGTATACGTGGAACTATTTTATAGGATAGAGTCTTATGCCATTATCAGGATTGAAGAGTTTCAGATTTTGGGTCATTTTGGATTTCAGAGTTCATAAGCAGCTCATCCTGTTCTTACAAGAATTGGTGCACTTGTCTTCTTTACATTTACCTGAATTTCATTCTAAGCCCTCACCTGCCAGCCCATATAAAGTTCTGCCCCAATCCTCAACAGAAATCCTTTGTGCATGTTACTGTGGAGAAACCCAGTGACTCTGCAAAATGGATTTTCCGGATACTCATTTCTTGGCCCCCTACAAGTGTTCTAGCACAAATGACAGCATTGGGTAGAAAATCTCTGATTTTTTCTGGGCTGTCAGGAAACTCCTCTGCTGAACTGTAAGCAATGATGTATTCTGAGATGGCTCATCTCCCTGGGGAGCTGCCCAGATAGGACCAGCTCTCTGAGCTCCCAGGGTCCCTCCCAGAGCATGCACTTTCCCCAGCTGCTGCAGACTCTTTCTCTTTTCTCTTGTTTCCTCAGGGGTGTGCCTCCTCTGTTCTCAATTTCATGGCCACACAAACACCAGTGCAATGAGTTTAAGCATTTATAAGAGGCAAAAAGAAGCAATGACATCTGCCTCTTACGTTTTCTACTCTGAAGAAAAAAATATCCCAAAGTAAGGAAGTAATAAGGAATTACCATACTCTGAAATAGAAGAAAGAAAAGTCACTTGAGGAGCAAGCACATTATTTTTAGCATAATGCCTTTCTTCTAGAATGTAAGCCTCTTGGTGGCACTAAATATATATATATATCTTTTCAATTTTGATGCCACATATGATGGCATTTGATATAGTTCACAGCATAATAAGACTGTTTCCTCTTATGAAAAGGAGTGAGGAAAGAATGAAAAGAAGAGTCCAGAGGGAAGAAAGAAGGAAGGACAATGACAGTAAAGAAAAGACAATGAATATAATTATACACAGCAACGAAACAGGCATGCGATGAACATAAACAGTATGGTAATTATATTGATAGTTTTACTATTTGTAACCTAAAAATGCACTGTAGTCTTAGGGGTGCAAAAACTAGAAGATGAGACATTTAAATGTCAATAAATAGTTCACAAACACAGCAAACGATGATGCCTGCCATAATTCTGAAGAGGTCCTCACGAGGCAGACAGGCTTGGTTTATCCTGACTCCCAGAGCCAAGACTCCCAATAACTCCCAGATGATCAGGTTATAAGAGCATCTGACCCATGGTGTGTTACCAGGAAGCCAAGATGCAGCCACGTGAGAAAAGATGTGCTGAGCCATAAGAATGTCTTGATTTCGAAGGAGGTAAGGAGGTAATGAGATGGAGTGGTCATCAAGGTAGGACCCAAGGCAATTCTCACGGATCAGGAGGAAATGGAAGCTGAACATCAGAAATCAGAGTCCAACGTTGATCCAAAACCCAGTGGATAAAGAGTGAGGGAAAAGAATAAAGAGGAAAAAGCCAGCATGCCATTAAATATGCGGTAATTTGGGAACCATTTGAGGACAGAAAAAAAAAGAATGAAGGAAGGAAGGAAGAAAGGGAGAGAGAGAGGCTGCAGGAGAGAGGGGCACTCATGCACACTCATGCTAGGGACAGTGAAGGAACTTGAGGACCGCCTTCTCTCATGGTAGTTTCTATTCCTAGCATGTGTATCTGTATTACTACCCTTGTTTTGGTGAGGTAGCTCATTTGGGCTCTTCTCCTTCAGGTAAGATGCAAGGGACAACAGCACAAGGGAAAGGAGCAAAGGAGGCCAAGACAGCTTTTCTTTGGCCCCGTCAGAACGGAGGACACCCAGGGATTCTCTACACAGGCCACTCTCACAGCAACCTGTGTCATTTTAAATATACTGAGTTCTGCGGGTTCTGACAAGCTTAAAATCAGAAAATGTATGGTAGAAACCAAACATCCAGTTTTTAAATTTGTATTTTATTTCATTTTTTTTAATAAAGCCACAGCCAGGGGATAGAATATACAGTTAGGGAGCAGCCACAGGCAACTTTAGCCTTCACAATGGCTCCGTATTGCGGCTCTGTCTTGTTTCTTCTCTCTATTGTGCGAGCTTAGAAACATAAAGGCCCTTACTCCTTCTTCCAGATTAAAATGTATGTCATGCCGTGAATTGTTTGGGTGTAAGACAGTACAATTGATGAACCAATTATTCTTAGTCATTTGTTCTACTCAGTAAACCCTTCCTGTTTTCTTTCTTTCTAAATGTTTTTGATTCCTGTTTTACTCCATCAAGGATGCTTTAGGAGTTGAGCCTGCAGTTGAGCTATTGGGGGGAATGACACACACACACACACACACACATACACACATACAGAAAGACACAATCGTAAGACAAAGTGTTAGACATACCCATCACCAGTGTGAGACACCCCAGAGTTTCTGTAATGAAGCTGCAGAGCAAAAGCTGATAAAGTGGCTCTAGTGCAAGACTGCTTAATTTGTTTACATGATTCTTGACGTGCTTTTTAATGTTATATTTAAATTCGCTCCCCTTCATCAAACTGCTGCCCTCTGACTTAAACATTTGTCTGAGGATGCATGTCCAATTCTCTCCATTTTCAAGTACGTATCCAACAATCTCGTTGTCAATATTTGTATTTCTAGTCACCAGCATTCCAATGACAATGGACATTAACATTACTCTGTCATTCATACCTAGTCCAAATGGGGCAAAAGCAGATACTCCACACTTAGAAGTAGGGTATGCCCAGAAGCAGGTGATAGAAACGGTGTTCTTAACTTGATAAATATTACTGACTACTGAGAAATCGTGAGGCCGTTGGCCCAGCATCTCGCATTTTCTGAAGCGACACTTTTTATTTATTTAATCCAGCTTATTAATAAAGATCTCCTATCCGTTTTCCTCATGTACAAATGCTCCAAACCACGGGCTCACATGTTGACAGCTAATTTTGCAGGATATAATTTTCTCGCGTAACCCAAGAGAGAAAAGAGACGGATGATTGAGATTAATCATTTGTAAAATTATAATTCTGTCACAGATAATAATTTGCAAGATCTTTTTCCTTTTCTGAGATCCCCCAGAATGCACCATAAATTGTCACACTTTGTAACAAAACGTGTAACACATTAGGGGCCTCCTAATAAAGCCAGTCTGCTAGAAAAACAAACCAATTGCCTTATAATTGGCATGTTCCCCACCCACATGGCTGCATTCCTGCTAAGCAACGTGAGCCTTGGGTAAAAAAGGACCTACAAATTATTATTCAGAGGTGGTTTCCCCCGTTTGATTACCATTTGAGTCACAACATACAGTGTTGCTTTACCCCATGAAAGATTGTCAGAACATACATTTGTATGCCCAGAAGACGAAATGATCCCTCGTGGAAAGTGAGCGAATTAAAAAAAAAAATCTTAATTAATTTTCAATTAAAAAGACTATCACGGTGGACATATTAAAAGTGACTTTTGGAGAATTGTTAGAATAGTCTGAGAGGGAAAGGGTATACCTAGATATTAGAACCCTAGTCAACTTTGCTGAACTCTCTAAGTCCATTTTATAGGCACTTAATACTATTTCAACAACAAAGCCAAAGAAAAGTCAAGGATTCCGTGTGAGGTTGCTAAAGAAGGGCAGTAACTCTCTGTGTGCCCTGATCCATATTTATCCCCACCTTATTTGGGCAGCAGCTAAAAGATCGTGTTTTTTGATTCATCTCTGTGTGGGCCAAGAATCGTTATTTCTGCTGTGTTTGCATGTATAGAGTGCAGAGGGTTCAAATCCACTTTGAAACATTCTGTATTGACTCAGGCAGGAAAGCAAGACGTGAAAATTTCCCTGTCCTAATTCTTATTTAACATAACTACAATAATAAATAATATAGTGTATATTTCACAGGAACTAAGTAATTTTTAAATGTCTCACCAATAAAAATACAACAGGTAGCTGGGTGGTGGTGGTGAACTCCTTTAGTCCCAGCACTTGAGTTCGAGACCAGCCTGGTCTACAGAGTGAATTCCAGGATAGCCAGAGTTACAACAGATAAACCCTGTCTTGAAAAACAAAACAAACAAAACAAAGTTCACACACACACACACACACACACACACGCACACGCACACGCACACGCACACGCACACACACACACACACACGTGACAGGTAAAAAGCAAGGTGACAGACATGTTAATTAGTTTGTTAATCATGTCATAATGTATACATGATCAAAGCGTCATGTTGAATAACCCACAAATGTAATTATTGTCAATTAAAAATAAAATAAGCATGTGTAGTGGACATCAGAATGATAGAAGGGCTGAAAGAATGGTTTAATAGGAAAAGCACTGGCTGCTCTTGCAGAGGTCTTGGTTTCAGTTCCCAGCAAACCATATTGGGCTGTTCACAACAGCCTGGAATTTCTGCTTTAGGGTATCCTATGCCATCTCTGGCTCCCAAGGGCACCTTCATGCACATGGTCCACATACAACTCATATACATATACAAACAAAATAAATATTTTTTAAAGCCAGGAGGAAGGATTTTGAAAGTATTGTTCTTTTAGACAGGGTCTCACTGGGTAGTTCTGGCTGGCTTAGAATTCACCATGTAGACCAGGCTGGCCTTGAACTCACAGAGATCAGCCTGCTTCTGCACCCCAAGTGCTGAAGTCAAAGGTATGTACCAGCCAGATTTTGAAACTTGAAGAAATAGGAAAAATGAATAAATCTTGAGAGGCATTTAAACCTGATTACAATATTACATAATATATTTTTTCTATCAGGAGAGTACATGGTATCCCCATAAAAACATGTACAGTTTTATGTGTTTTGCATTAGTTAAAATAAATTTAAGATAGAAGATAGAATTTTTTGAAAGTACTTATTACTGAAAGGCCTACTTCCGAAAATTAGGCTACTCTCACCAGCCCCACTTTAGTTTGTGTCACCTCTCTCTGTCTTTTTGTTACCTTGTTGTTTCTTTGATGCAGTATCTTGTTATGTAGCCCAGGCTGGCCCGGTTCATGATACAACCCATGATTCTCCCACCTCAGCCCCCGAATTCCTAGGGCTGTCGGTATGAGATATGCTCAGCAGTGTGCCGTGGTGGTCTGTCCCCAGACAACTTCAGTAGTTCCCAGCAGTTCTCGCTGCCATGCCCTGCCTTCCTCCTGTTGTTCTTAACAAGGCAACAGAGCTATCAGCTTAAAACAGCTCACTCTTCCCTCTAGTCAACAGCTGCCTACCTGCTGCTACTAGGGATTACAGGGGTGTGCTGGACGTGGAGTCTAGGCCATTGGCTTCTCTTTGATGTCGTCTCCAGTCTTTCTTCCTGCCAAACACACCCCTCTGCTCCCCATGCCTGGGCCACGTTTGCTGTAGGCACACTATGAGCTTCAATTTCGAGAGCGTCCTGGGAAAATACTGTTTGACAGCAAATTTGCTTTGTGAGCAGCACAGGAGGAGGGAGTAACAAGAGAGGGAGAGAAAATGAAGAAAAGAGTCCACAGATGCATCCTACTTGCTTTGTATCTTGACATAAAAGCAAAACACAAAATAATCTCTTAATGTCTCACAAGTAGAAGTCAACCAACTGTCCCAAAAGTCCTGATTATCTCAAAGAAAGAAATACTTCCCTAAATCTTGCATAAGTGCACGCAGGCCCAGAGGAAGGCAAGCCACAAGGTAAGTTTTGTTCTGAGCCTGGACATCCAACAGCAGTTCAGGAGAGACAAAGGCCAGACTTGTGACTAAAATGGAATGGTTTGCATTTATGAGAGAATCACAGTCTCATTTGAATGCAGAATACACAAAGCTTTGAACATTCACAGAGGATTTCAAGAGTATGCAGGCTAGGTATGAGTCTAGGTGAATGGGTTTGCTGAGTTAACTACAGTAAAGCCCTGACCACTTGGGGCTTTTAGTTGGCTACGAGGACTGTAAAGGATATAACTCATCAGTACATTGCACACTGTCCTGGAAGTTGCCAAGTGCTGGCTTCTTTTTTATGTTGTTTCCAGTCTTTCTTCCTGTCAGACATGCCCCTCTGCTCCCCATGCTTGGGCAACATCTGCTGTAGGCTCACTATGAGCTTGGACTTTGAGAGCATCCTGGGAGAAGACTGTTTGCCAGTCAACAGGAGACTTGGTCTGGAACAGAGAAAACCAAGCTAATAACGTGTGGGCACAGCATGAGAAGCACATAGCTATGTGTTAACAACAGGAAGGAGACCACTGAGAACACAATTCCCTCCAAGTTAGGAGGTCAGCAATCTCCCTATAAATACTCCATCTCTTGCTTGAGGAGCTGTGTCTAAAGCCTGGCACATAAAAAGCCTCTCAATAGCATTTATTTCTTGATAATGCAACAGCACCAGATTGACTGACAGCTCGTTGGGACATTCTGAATGCCTTGCTTTAAGAGCATTATTCCAGTTGCTAGCTTCTTGGGGGCAGTCTGTTTTCCTTAAGGATGTAGCCTGTGGTAGATGGGCCATGATCCCAGTGGATGACTCTAGGCCCATGAACACATGGGCAGCACAAAGCAGATTCAGTGGTTTGTTGGTTTGTTTGTTTGTTTGTTGTTGTTCTTTTAACTAGAACATGAAGTTGGGAGGGGTAAAGAGTTGAAGGGTAGCTCTAGGGAGGTAGAAGGAAGAGTTGTAGGTAGATACAATCAAAACACATCATAGAGAATTGTCAAAGGATCAATAAAAAATTGTACTAAAAGAGCATTTTATTTTGAGCTGTTAAGGTTAGCCTAAACCCACAAAGTTGGGGTTTTACTTTGTGTAGCCATGAACTGTCTACTTACCTGTGCACTCCCAGGCTGGTAGGAGAAGGAAGCTATGTGGGCTAAGAAGTTATCAGCTCAGTCTTTATGATCATGCCTTCTACATACATTGTATTTATTTATCTACTTTTCCACACACGTAAGCACATACGATCGCATTGTATGCCTATTTCAGCCAACTTGCAAGAGTCCTCTCAGCTCATTAGGCTACATGTCTTTGCTTACCAAAGTTATTTTGATAGCCACTCCAAGTATTCCTCTTTAAGCATGCACACACACACATACACACACACAGAGTGAAATACCCAGCAAATAAGATGAATAAGTACAGATCAATATTTTATTAAGGTGTGACATTTCAATAAATATCCCTAAGATTTCTCATTTTACTTCAAATCTATTCCACATTTCTTGGTAAAAAATAATAATACCAAGTGGTGCAGCTGTGCAAAATGTGCATATTTACTGGCTAAATCCCAGGTAAAACCATTCAATGAAAGTGAGGAAAAAAAAAAAAAGAAAGAAAGAAAAGAGGAAGAGAAAGAAGACCAATACTTTCTTGGATTACCATTTGATCACTGCTTTTCTCAAAAGGAAAAATGATCTCCCCCTGCAAAAAAAAAAAAAAAATAACAAATTAAAAAATTAACCATCCTTTAGGTTAATAACTGATACAGGGTAAATTTCACATTTTTGTTTTGCTAATATGTCAGCAATTTTTCTATTTAGTTTAGTTTAAGTAAGATTAGGTAAATTGGAAAAGCTGACTGGTACAGGGCTTCCAGCCTTGACCTTCTATGATAAGCAAATACACTTTGATCTTACCCTTCAGAAAGCTATTTTCCTGCAGGCATTTGGCACTGCTTATTACTTTGTTGTGTCTCCTCTCTTATAAGGCCACGAGCTGCCCTATATCTGTACAATCAACAATGGTCCTTAACATCTGGATTTCTTGGACATCTGCCTGAGAATTGTCACTACTCACAGGAAACACAAGTCCACCTCCACAACAGCATCCAATCTGGCTCACAGTTCAGTTGAAGGCAGTGAAGCTGTCAGCTCATCCTGGGCTGGGAAAATCAGGTAGCTGATCTCATAGAAATGTTAAAAAAAAGTCCTCCTCGTCTATTTGCACATTCTCTCTTTGAGCTATATGGAGAGCATCTTTCTAAGGGAACAGATGCGGTGTGCTTCTCCATTCCAAACAGCCATCAGTCAGCCAGGTGTTTTGATGTCAGGGGCTCATCAGGCCAGGTGGACTGATTGCTTTTGCTATGTTGACTACTTTTCTTTAAAGTAATTGTTATTTTCCTTTACGATAACAGACATTCAGTGTGGGAACCATAAAATTCAATACAGATGTGAAATTAATTTTAGAAAACCCAAAAACCCTATTCAATCAATATTTTTAATTTGATGCTTTTTAGAAATACTTTTTCAGTGTGTATGTATGTCTTTTTTTTAAATAAACACTTTCTCCATGTGACTTGGATCTTTTTATCTAAAATTAAACTGTGACTATTTTCCTAGGTTAAAAATATGATTTGGTTGGGACTTTGTGTGTGTGTGTGTGTGTGTGTGTGTGTGTGTGTGTGTGTTTGTGTGTATGGGAATATACATATTCCTATGTACAGATGTACATGTGTATGTGTGCACATGTGTGCCAGAAGTCAGTTTTAGGTATTGCTCCTCAGGAGCTGTCCATCTTGTATTTGGAGACAGGGGCTCTCACTTGGTCTGCTACTCACTGATTAGGCTAAGTGGCCAGCCCAGGATTGAAAGAAAAGTCTTTTCTCCCCAGCAAGCCACCACATTGTGTTTTCCTGTGTATGTGTGTGTGTGTGTGGGGGGGGGATTGTAATCAGGCTAGATGTATTGTAAGCGTCCCTGGATTCTCCTCTGTCTACCTTTCGCATTGCCCTAGGTGCACTGTAGGAGACTACAGATGTTCACTGCTGCCCCCAGCTTTTAAGGATTTGATGCCAGGTCCTCATTATATGTGGCAAGAGCTTCACTCACTGTTCTATCACCACAGATCCACGTTCCGCAATTACCTGGGTTCTGAGAATCAGGCTCAAGTTCCTTACTTGCTTGGCAAGTACTTCAACAACTGGCTTGGCTTGGACTTTTTAAATAGCACCATAGTTTTCTTTAAACCATCAGCTGTTGTTGGGCAACGAAATTGCTTCTGCTTTTCAAGCCTTTTAAAAATATAGAATCAATCTTATGTCTAAATTTGAGATATATATCAATCTGTATTATTATATTCCAGTGAGATGAAATTCACCAGCATAAATCTTAAAATTCTATGTCATTGTATCCAGCGATGTGCTTTTTCCGCACATATGTTCATTATGACAGCAGCATTGCATTACCTCATCAAACTTGCAGAAGAAAAGTAAGAAGAGGCAATTCCTGGCCTCTGCTAGTCTTTGCATATGTTATGTCATTTAAATGGGTATAGACATTGTTTTATTTTTTCCATGAACTTCCCAAACTAGTACTGAATAAGTAATATGAAAATAGGGTAAAAGGATTTTTCAGAAATATCTAATTTTAACTTTAAAATGTTTAATTCATACAGGAAAATAGTTGATAATGTTTGCTGATATTCTTAGTGGTTCAAAACGTCAAAAATTCTTCTGTAGTACTTCAGGACCAGAGCTGTTTGCACTATGGCACTAAAAATCAAAAACTCTGTATTTTGAGTTCTTTTGAAACCAAGAAACATGAAGCAAGCGAAGTCTCTGCAGGAATTTAAGTGACTTTTCCATAATTACAGTGCAATGGAATCCCTCCACAGAGTTCTTTCTCTTTGACATCCATAGCTAGATGGAGCTGGGCCATTCAGAAAGCTACATTTAGTCCAAGAAGTGAAGAACGTGAATGAGTTACACATAGCCGTTGCTTAGCCATGGTGATTCACGCAACAGAACAGAGCAGCAAAGTTTTAAAACATGAGTCATTGCTTTCAAATGTCAAGTTCATACAGCTTAGCAGGACAGCTTGGGAACGAATGCAGAAGGCTAAAACTATGTGCCTTCTGGTTTGGGCCAGAAACTTACGTCCATCACCCCAACTTCACCAAGGTTTGGCTGGGAGACTCCAAAAGTCTAGGTGTTGCCTGTGGGAAGTTAGTAGCAGATTCTTTACTTTCTTCACCTGGTTGTCATGCTTATCCTCTGATCTGTGAGCGCAGCCTATGTGGTTGTGGGATGTGACAGCTGGCTTGTTTTGTTGGATTAACCCAGCAGTCTCAGGATTTTATTTTGTAGTTTTTGTAAGTAACAAATTAAAATGATAAAACATTAGACAAGAAAGCAACAATGACAATGACTTTTAAAATAAAGTGTGTGCTGCTTCAAGAGACATTAGCTACCACCTCAGCCCCCTACAAGGAATACAAAAAGGAGCACAAATCTGGCACAGGGGTTAGCAATTACACATATGCTGCTTTAATTAAACCGACTAAACCTCTAAGTGCCCATTAGAGGCTATAAAAGAGGCAGCTCAACATTTATTGTGCTTTCCCAGGAAGGAAGACAGCATTCCCCAGAAGTAGCATATTGCATTTTGATTTGAAGTTTATTTGATGTTGATGATCACAGGGAGTTTGTCGCCATTGGTTGTGAAAGACAAAGTGAGTGGTTCAAACTTCAGTCAGCATAGTGTTAATTTAGAGCAAATTTAATAAAACTGCATTCCCTAACTTTGTTCATGAAGTTAATAAAAAAAGAAGAAAGCCCAGGTTTGGGAAAATTCAGTTACAAGGCAAGTATTTATTACCAATACTTAGGGTGGACTGGGGGATTGATTTGTGTCTAGAAAATGGAAACTTTGCTATAACATAGCTGAGCCAGGTAACCCCCACAAAATGTTGAGAGTACCATATCCGTCTATTCTTAGGAGCAGAAATGTTTCCTGGAGCCAGACAACATCATATATTACATATATTATATAAACACAGGATATTTGACAAAATACTTAAGTTTGTTCTGTCAAGATAAATGTAAATACTGGTGTTTTGTTACAATTTTAGTCAAGAATACAAGCTCTCATCTCAGCGCCACACAAAAGAAATAAGAGATGGAGTTCAATCATCCCAGTTTTAAGAGGGAGGGACGTTATTGACCCTGGGGTAGACGAGCTGGGAAGACTGAGTATCCTATTTGTCCTACTAACAACTTTGACTTCCTTTAGTGAAGATTCTCAACAAGAAGATGGACAAGAATCTAGTACAGGAAATTTGTGAGCAATATTTAATACCATCTACTTCAGAGACAGAAAGGATGTTCAGGAAATCCGTGTGGGCTCCTCTGAGAGTCTGAAGATTTCCCTCAGTGAACCAATTAATTGCACAAAGCATAGCAAAGAAAGGAATCTCCCCGGATCTTGGCCAAGAATGTTCCTTAAACATTTCCCAGCAATCTGACAAGGTAACCATTACATCATCATTTCCCAAACAAGAGAATGGAGGCTTGGACATTCCCAGCAATTCTTTCATCTTTCTTCTGCAGGTGGGCCGTGGTATGCCTTCTCTGCAACTCAGAGGCCTTTTTCAAAAGAAGAGTGAAAACCGAGATATAGATGTGAAGAATGCATGTTAAGAATGAATATTTGCTTGGTTAAAACAAAATACATGACGTGAAAACTAGAGGTCGAGAGACTTCTATGTTCCTGCTGTAACCCAGGCCCCGGGAAGGTGTGACAGGTGAGACAGTGCAGAGGTTCCTCCATCTTGTCTTCTTGCTGAGGCCATTTCAGGTGTAAGTAGAATTTTATCTCCTTGATGGAGAATCCCATGGAAAAATTTTCAACTTTATTCTAGGACCCACGGCCAGGAAGTCCTAGCTAACTTAGCCACTATTACACTGCCTATAACAGTTGTGCAGAACCCCCTTCCAGGTAACAGCACATTTTAGCTCCTATTAAACTGCTTTCTTGTGTAACCTCCCCCTACAGCTGCTAACCTAGATAGCAGAATGTGGGTTTTGCCTTTTAAAAACCCCTGATTTAAATGCTCATTGCTAGACCTATGTCCTGAATACCTAAATGTAGTTTCAGGCTGCTGGAATAAAGACTTTCAGTTGGCTATAAACTGTGTCTGAGTGGCCATGTCTGGTGGGCTCCCTGCAACAAAGGCGGAGGAAGACATTCTCTTCCAAAGGGTCAGGAGGCTGATTTTAGTCTAGCTATGAGGTAGGGTGATTTTCCTTATCCATAGTAACCACGGTGGTGACAATTCCTGAGAATAAGTTTAGTCACTGTTGAGTTCCCATTGTGACTGCTGAAATCAGTATAGAGCTGCTTGGTTTTTGGATGTGAACTTACTTGGTTTTTCAGAGTGAAACACAAACCTGCCAAGCTGTCAGGAGCCACAGACATTTAACACTGACAGTAGAAGAGACCTAAAAAGTTTAGTGACTTCTCTTTAAAATTAGAATACTTCTGGAGCCAGCCATCAATATTCTCATTATTTTTGACCAGCTATATCTGACTGTTGAACAACAATAAAAATATTATTGTCCATGCTACAAATCCTCTGTATATGCCAGAACAATTTCAAAATTATAGATCTAGTTAAAATAGAATACCTTCAAAGAATAAATATCTGACTCACATGCACATGCATAATCGCAGTAAAAATACCCTTGATCTGGCAACTCAGTTTATAAATAGGAGGGCCAGCAGTTAGGGAATTAAAGTCAGTACAATTCGAAATGGCTCTCTATGTTGTCTGCTTTAAATGACTTCATTCATTTAGATGCTTGGATGGAGACTATATATACATATATATATATACACACACACACACACACACATACATGTATTTGTATACATATATATATACACACAAATATATGTATATTATCACAAAGCCATTTCCATCTTGCCTGACTTTATGCAGCAATATATACATACATATATATATATGTATATATAGACACACACATATAATGTATATGCAAACTGTATGTATGTATATGTATACATATATATATATGTACATATATACAGTACTTGTAATTGACATCTGCCTTAGAGTAAGAAGAAGACAAACTGTGCACATTGAAGAATTTAAATAGGAGCATATATCCTTCCTGCATGTGTACTGAGACAAAGGTAAGTAATGTGGCCAGCAACCCAGAGCTCCCTGCATTCCTAGCAGCCAGCGCTCTCACTCCAGCTTAATGACGAGTGACTTATAATTGCAGTGTTCACTTAAAACTCCTGAACTTCACGTGAATGAAGCTATCAAGGCCACATCCTTTGCCTGACCTTTCCTGCCTTCATGATATTTGCATGAGGTCTGTCCACGTTGTGCGTAACTACATTCTAGGTGTGGCACCCTGAGGGTCCTGCACTATCATTTTACCTCATCAGATGTTTGGTGATCATTGTCCATTTTTATGTGTAAGTGTTGGTACCAATTTACTCTCCTGCGTGGTTTAAATTGTAGAATAGGAAAGATCATTAAGCCTATATTTGTCATTACGTTATTTCATTTTTAAGTGAAACTTTAAGATATCAAATCAAATTTTCAACCATCTTACTTTCCTCTTTGTTTCTTAGACTCCGTTTTAACCCTGTTTTTGTCTCCCCTTTCTTCCTGCCATTTTCTCCAGGAACACAGTGATTCCTTCCCAATTTTTCTGTTGACATGAGTATTCTGTCTGTGCTGTGGGGTGAGTTGCCAGTAAGAAGGTAGGCTGGGTTCATCTCTCTCAGCAGCATTTGGCCATGTGGAGCAGGCAGGGACATACAGTGTGAGCCCTGTAACCGCATCTCGCAGATCTTGGTGCAGCACGCCCTAAACTCAGCTCCGAATCGCATGACCTCTGGTGCTGCAGACTCTGTCTTGTCACTTCTCCTCTCAAGATTTCATCATTAGCTTGCCCAGATAATTACCCTCTGTGGAGGTCAAGGTTCTAATCCTTAGTCAAGAAAACAAAATATCACTGGCAGCTCTTCCCAGATGCGTGGTTAGTGATTCCAGATGTTTGAATCAAAGAGAAGCTGGCAGCAATGTGCTGTCCAAACAAAAAGGAAATGAAATGTGCAGACTGTTTTCTAAACATTTCAAAGACCCTGGAAATGCAGCCAGCACTAAAATCAATATTTGTAATTTAGTCTTTCCTTAATTTGAACTATTAGAGACTGCACCAAAGATAAAAATCCACTTAAAGTGCAATTTTCATTATTATTTTTGTCTTGATTCTTTTTTTGTGAAGCATTTTAGAGGAAGTAGATATTTAAGTTAAATGTTTCATTTTGAAGAGAAATATGCTTCTTTACTAGAAACTATCATTTAGAATTCTGTATTGGAAGTTTTTCCACAATATTCTTATTATTTATGATTGAACGGTTCTTTAATTTTTGAATGCAACGAGAATGAACTAAATTAACTTGAAACTAATTTGTATTTACAAATTTCACTGGTGCGCGATGGATACTTTCTAGTGAGTGACAATATAAAAGCTACAACAATAACAACAGAATATTATAGTTGACATACTGTAAGTTTTAACCACATTAAGAAATAGTGTAGTTATGAGATCATTACGATAGACTTCGTTAACAATAACTTGGATTTCTGATCGTTTCTCCCAGCCAGAAGATAAATGGGAGTAAGGAATCAGAAGGAAACAAATGGCCATCGCGTAGATAAAGCAGACACATCAAAGCACGCTATCAGTGTTTCTTAACGATCAGTCCAGGCTTGCCCTCAGGGACCATTTGTTCTTAATTTATGCAGAATCATAACTACATCTTTCAAACTCATAGAGGAAGAGGGAGAATCTGAGTGGGGGTTTTGAGTAATTCGATAGAAACCACATGCATAGCAGTGAGAAAGAAAGCTACGGGGGGGAAAGACCACAATGCCAAGGGAAATGACGATGACGCCATGATTATTACTGAAGAAATATGGTGTGTGGGCTAAAGGAGCAGAACAAAGTCCACACTGTTGTAGGTGCCTGAACACCAACAAAGTACCAAGAACCCACAACAAGGACAGGACAGTCCTTTCAATGAATGATGCTGAGAGAATGGACTATGTGTGTGAGTGCACACTACACACATGTAACTGCACCTTTTTCTCATTTTACATGTATGCAGGGTCCTTGGAACACCTCCCAGTGGGTAAATGGATTAATTTACTGGAGAAATCACAGGACAAAAGTATCCTCATCTTTTTAAAACAGGGTCTCTTACTCTGTAACCTAGCCTTGCTTGGAATCACTATGTAAGCTAGGTTGGCTTCAAACTCACAGCAATCCTCCTGCCTCAGCCCTTCTGAGTACTGAGATTATAGGTGTATCCTACCAGACCCTTCAAAAACAGCTTTGTGATATTGGTCTTGTCAAAAAGATTGACTCTATAAGCACAGAAAAACAAAGGGAAAGACAAATTAGATTTCAGAGCAAAGACTCTGATACCCAGTCATGGAAACAGTGGACTCAAGAGAGGAATTAGAGAATGGGAGAAAAGGCTAAGGGGATGGCTCATAAGCATGAGGACCTGAGTTCAGACCTTCAGAACAGAAGTAGAGCCAGATGCAGTATGGTGCATCTGTAATGCCATCAGTCTGTAGCAGAGAACCCCTGGAAGCTCTCAGGACTTCAGGTAGCCTGACATATGCAGCAGTAAACAAGAGATCCTGTTACAAACAAGATGGAACTTGAGGATCTATACCTAAGGCTGTGGCATGTGTTTGCACACTCACACACACCCACACTCAAAACACACACTCACACAGTTTTTAAAGAATGGCAGAAAATATTCATGAACTTTTCATCTATTGAAAGATCAATACACAAAATATGTAAGGAACAGACACAACTCAATAGCAAAACATAAAAATAATTTTTTAAAAAACTATTAATATCAGACAAAGAACCTGAAAACACATCTCTCTAAAGAAGATGAGCCAACGACTCACATCACTAACCATCAGAGCAAAGCAAATTAAAGTCACGATGAAACCTCCCATCAAACTAGTTAAGATGACCATTTCAAAAAGTAAGAGACAGCAAGTGTCAGTAAATTCACACAGAAAACACAACCTCTCTATGCATACCACCACTGGAGATAGAAAGTACCATTATCATTGTGGACAACAATTGAAATTTCCTCAAAAATAAGCTACAGCAATTCTTCTGGGTCTACAAGTGTCCCTTAACTTTCTATGGGAACATGCAGTAACTTGAGAAAATGCCAAGACAGAATACATCTAGGGCACCTAACTTGCCACTACAGTAGCTTAGTGTTCAACACCCTGGGGTGGTCAGCAGGCTGCTCACCCTGCTGACCAACAACTGAGTTGGAGATGGAGCTCCTGAGCAGTTCCCGACATGTCTTACAGAGCGTTACAACATGCCTGCAATGTGGGGAATGAGAAAAACTCAAAATCGGAAGTATCTTCTCTGCTGAATGCCTGTCATTTTCAGACAACCTTCAAGCTGAAAAGAATACATGTAATGGAATGTCATTCCAACTTAAAGACAGAAATTCTTCAATCTGCAACAAAGTGGACGGGCTCTGAGAACACCGTTCTAACATGATAAACCTGTCGTGGGCAGACAGATGTTGCATGGTCTCACTTGTGTAAGAATCATAAAGAGGAGGATTTAATGTGGTGGCTGTGAGGCGCCAAGGGAAGCAGGGAGGTGGGAGCATTTTGGTACAGAATATATCTCAATTGCATAGGTTCAATAAGTCGGAAGGACTCACCATGCCGAGCTGTGGCTGGGTTTCACCATAATGTGCTCTTCTATTTGAGTGTTGCAGAAAGAGTAGATGTGAAGATGTGAAATGTTCTCACCACACAACAAGTGTGTGAAGTAATCAATGTATTAACCCCATTTAGCTATTCCACAGCTGTCTATGTCTCTCACCATCTCATTTCATCTCATACTTACAATCCATATGTGTTAATCATCAAAAAGAACATATAAAACGACATATACACCTGTATTCCAGACAGTGTCCTCCCCGCCCCCTCCCCAAATAGCTGCACTAAGACAGCTGCTATCTGGAAATGAAGAGGAAGCAGGCTGAGTAGAGAGTTTCCAGAATCATTATGATTGGCTTCTAGCTGCAGCACCAGTGGCCCTGTCACTTGGCTTGCAAGATTGATCAGATGTCTTGGTGCTAGAGGTGTTCATGATGGTTGAACGCCAGGCCAATGAAATGGTGGCGCAGGAAGACAGTTAAAGGCCAGGCAGGGCTGTGTGCAGGAAGACAGTTAAAGGCCAGGCAGGGCTGTGTAACTCTAGTCAGGTTGACAATGAAGATCAACCATCACAGGTGGAGAGGTAGCAACCTCTACCAATTCTACTCTCCAAATTATTTGATATTTAGCAGAAGATTATTCCAAGCCAGTTTTTATTCACCTCTCTGAAAATTGGGTGTCATTCTGCCATCGTTTTAAATGTCTTTTTTTTTGCTTAAAATCATTAATATGACAAATTAGTCATCAGCTGCACAGCTCATATTGTCTCATATCGCTTATATAATGAGTTTATGGCACTAGAAAGTGCTCTGATTAGTTTGTAACGATCCTAACTCAAGTTGTCAGGGTTAATGTGCTGTTGCACAGTATGAGTCTCGTAATTTCAAAGATAAAACTTACTTTTGGATTATACAGGGACTGAAGAGGGTAAGGGTGTTGCAGAAAATAGAGAAAGCAAGAATAAGAAAATAATGCCGGCTGCTACATAGACCCTTGATGTGCAAATTGACTCCCATGTTCCCATGGATTCTGTAATTGTAATTTGAAGGTCATCGCAGAGATGAAGGCCGGTCCTAAAAGGTCACAAATTGGTCATACCTATCTGCTTCACCAGCGAGCCTGTTTTTATATTCTTAATGTTGAGACTCTACCTAAAACTACATCTCATAAAAATGATTTATTACTAAAGTAAAAATTGGTAAACTACAATTGGAAGCCTCCGGCTATACCATAGGATAATGGGTTTCTCTGTGGTTTGAACTGACCGTAGGGAGTATTGTGCTTTTCTGAGATAGGGTCTTCTTATGTCAGTCTGGCTTTCCTACAGCTCACTGTGTAGCCTGGACTGGACTTGAACTTTCGGCACTCCTTGTGTCTCTGCTCCCAAATGCTAGGATTATTTGCACTCACCACCAAGCCTTGCTCAGAATTAGTATTTTGAAAGTCCTGTAATGTCTAGTCTAGTGGTTTCTGTTATCGTGTTTCAGCTCTTACACATTTTTACATCAGAGACAACTGGACCATTCTATGAACAGCATGGTATTGTAAGTGTAAGCTTTTGGAAGCAACTTGTTGTCAAAGCCTAGGGTGGGCCTGGCTCTTTGTAACCCTGGAAGCAAAAATGTTCAGTTGACAATTTAAAATTGGCATCAATGATGTCACATCTGCCCTGTCTGCAGTGAGAAGCATCGTGCAGTCACATTTATAGTGTTGAGCTAGATTGGACAGATGGATCTGATTGGCCCATAGGCCTACAGTGCTTAAAACACTTTCCCAGTGGTGACAGGAACCTTTTATGAAGGTGGATATTGGGACCAAGAAGGCACAGGATGCATGGCAGAATGTGTCTGAGCATGGGTTTGTGCTCGATGTAGTGAGTTCACGAAATGGCCTTCTAGTTGTCAGAGGACAGATGCCCAGGAACAGCAGGACACAGCCTCTTCAGACTCATTTTGTCCTGGAAAACAGTCAAGGCTGTAGCTTGACTACATATGGACAAAGCTTTCGGTTTGATCAGTGCTGGATTTCGGTCCAGTGTTATCTTTCTATATTATTTTACTCTTCTATTTAAGTCACAGGTTTTCTTTAAATCAGGTGACTAGTTTGCCTTCTAGTAAGATCAACTCACCTTTATCTGACCTCTGTAGTCAAGTGTGGTATGTTTTAAATGCTCCCAAAGACTATTGATTTAAAATGTCAAACTCTGCTGTGTGGAGATAAATCCCTGTATTTGAAACAAAACAAACAAACAAATAAAAAGCCCAACAAACAAATTTAAGGGACTTTTAAAAAAAATTCTGCCTAAAGCACTATACATACAAACAAAGTAGGACATCTGAAAGCAAGCCAGGTGTGGTAGGTTACCCTGTCTTCCCAGCAAGGCAGGGAAGGAGTATTGCTGCAAGTTCATAGCCAACATGGACTACATAGTAAGGCCTAACCCAGGCTAGGCTACAGAGTGAGACCCTCTCGCAAATACACCAAACCAAGCACAAACAAACAAGATAGATACTCAGGCAAAAACAAGACAGTAAAGCAATCATTCAAAATCCCCATCCATTCCTTTTCGCTGCCCAGACCCCTAGGCTACCATTGCTGAGGAACATTCCCAAAGCATGTCATTCTCCATTACCACTGCCAAATGAGGGAAGACACTGCCTACTGTGGGCAGTGCCAACCCTATGCAGGTGGTGCTGGGTTGTATAAAAAAATCATGCTGATCAGACCATGAGAGCAAGCCAGTGGCCTCTGCTTCAGTTCTCTCCTTCAGGTTCCTGGCTTGGCTTCCCTTCTTGATTGATGATAAGCCAGAGAATGTAATAACACCTTTCATCATCAAGTGGATTTTTGTCATGGCTTTATCTTAGCAAGAGAGAAACAAACTAATACAGAGAATATATACATTTTCCTATTTCACAGTAATTGACAACTTTGCTAAAATTAGACTTTGATGATTTATGCATCTATAAGCATGGCTAAAATTTCTTGTTCCTACACATTCCCTGTGGCACATTAAAACTTAACACCATTGTGACAACAGAAAAACAATTTCCCCCTCAGGTGAGGGTGAGAGCTTTCTTCACAATTGGAAGCTATTTTTGTCTCCTTTCTTTCTGTGTTCATTGTCTGTTTTTCTTGGGTCATTGGTATCTTCATTGCTGATTTATTAGAACTCAATATAACCTGGGATATCAACTTTACATTTCCATATACAATGAGAATATATTATATTTCTGTGTGCCTTTGTTCTGTCATTATTTGTTGTGTTTTTCAATCATGAAAATATTTGTGTTTTATGCAAGGGCCTTACTATGTAATTTTATGACTCCTGAGTTCTGTGTCTTATCCACAGAGAGTCCTATTTACTTGTACCACTTGAACAGCACCTAATATTGTTGTACTAAAAATCTTTCGACTATCCAATTTATACTGAAGTAAAGACACAGATCTCAATCCTACCCCAGTCCTAGCTTTATACCTCTGCTTAGTCTTTTCCAAATCCCTTTGCTCAGTAATTTATTCGTTAAAATCAAAATTTCCACACCTATTGACCCTCCATATGAAATATCTATTCTGGAAAACAGCTTATAGAATGTTTATTGCTGTTTTCTATGATACGTCAAATGGTTACGAAATCTAGTACACCTTACTAACCTTAGTTTCAGAACATTGCTGCACAGTCTTGGAAATCTGAACTTGTCTCAAGGAATTGCTCTTATTTTTCCTAATATTGAAATTTTGAACGAATTAAGGGAGATCTGTTTAAGCACACTTCACAGGAGTTGTAGCATTTTTAAGGAGGCAAAACCTGCCCCCCACCCCGGGGGGGGGGTGGACTTGCTCTTCTTGTGGCAGGGCATAGACAAAGAGACATGTAAATTGCATGAGGTATGTTTGCATCATTACAATTTAAAGAGAACAATTTAGAAAAGCTGGTCTGGGAGGACGCAGTGAAGGCAGTCCTGTCTGCGTGCAGCTGATGTTCTCACCCAAGCACAGCCAGTCTTCTCTTTACTCCAGTGGCCTAGATGTAGCAGCACTTCTAATTTTTTTCAAATAGATCAAGGGCATGCATTTCTAAGTGTTCTATATTTTATGGATAGGTGGGATTTTGCATTTCATTACAATTCTCAATGGTTATCTGTTACATGAGTGACATAAAGCACTGTGTGCCATCTACAGTGTCCCTTGTAGATGCATAATTGTAATGCTGCTAGTGTTGGTCGTTTTACATAGTCCAGTGTTATTACAATCTGACAATACTGATACTTGAGCATCCTCCCTCCTAAACTTTCTGATCCTTCTTCCTCTCTTCTGGCCAGGGATACGTCAATGTCTGCATAAGTTTAGCTAACACTGTTCTTCTAGGAAACATTCACTTGTATCTAGCTTAATGGAAAATTATCTAGTATGTACAACTAAGCTCTTGAAGAATCAGTTTCATTATAGAGGATCATCAATCTATTTCTGTGTTAGAAGAATTTCATCAAAAGGCTTCTGGGTATATATAAAATTCCTCAAGTGACTGTTTGCTTTGTATCTCATAATTCATAAACCACTTTACCAGATGTTCATGTTTGGACATTCCTGAATCCTTGTTGTGAATTTCAGGTGGTTGTGTTACATCAGTTTTACATATGTAGCTATAGTTTATTTGACAAGATGTTACTTTTGACTTCTGAATTAATAATGTAGCTAATATTTCATTTTATTTTATTGAGCCATGCTAGGTTGTAAGGTTCTGAAAATAATGGCTTCATAAAACAAATACATACACACGCACGTGCGCATGTACAAACACATATGCACACACATACATACAAACAGAAACACACACACACACACACACACAACACACACCTACACGCATATCCTTTTCCTCTTTCCTCTATGCTTAGAAGCGTTTTAAACAGAACAAGAGTTTCTTATTTCTTTCAGATGCTATCAGCTAACCGAGAAAAATGTCTGGGTCAGTGTTTCTGCTGTTGATGTCCCCTGACAACTTTTCATTTTAAGTTTGTGTGCTTTCCAGGATGTGTTTTGGCAACTTATTTCTTTCATCTCAGGTTTCAAATATTTTCTCAAAGATCAACAAAGTACAATTTCCTTGTATTTAGTCCTGTTTTCTGTAATCAAAGGTATTTTGTGCCTCTGTGTCTTCTCTCTCCACATACACTTCAGTTTTTATCAGTCCATGGATCAATCTACCGTTCCCCATCTCGTCCTTATTCTTCATGGCCTGGTCACGTTCCCTTTCTTAGATTTTGGGGTCAATGAGCCAAATTTTGGACTAAGTTAACAGTTTTATCTTTGGCTTTCTACTTTCTAATTTATCTACTTCTACTTTCCAACTTACGTTTTCCTTCTTTGGTTATATTTCTTTTGTTGTCTTTTTCCAACTTCAAAAGTTTTATGCACCATTAATTTCTGTTGGGTAGTTAGAATATCTCTTTTGATGGAAAGTGGATTCTTTAGATGCAGAATGAGTGCGTTTTTAGATTTCCAGCAGAGTTCTTGGGGATTTGTAAGTAAGGAATAGGACTAGCTCCTTTCTGTTGATGAAATACTTGCATCTGAATATTCACTAAGACCAAATGCATACAGCACAGCACTAGATATTTATCTGAGTTTCAAGCATTGTTCGAATAGATTTTAAGAAGGACTTTCCCCACAACAGTCTGCCAGCACATTATAATGAACACCAGAGACTGCTCTTGCAGGCCTCCTGTTTTGTCCTCTCTTTCCATAGAGGAGACCATATGACCTTTGCCTCTATCCAAGGACAATTTCTGTGTTCAAGGATGTCTAAGATGTTTGAATTCTATACTTGGGATACTCACAAGGAAATCTTGCTCATTTTGCTCTGTCCCTGTGACTCCATTCTAATGTCTCAGTCTTCTGGCATGTAAATTTTTACCCCTCCCCCCAGATTTATAAGGAGGTTATGTTATAGATATGTATTATATAATCACAGTACTGTGGTCATTTCTTCTGATAATTTGCCGAGTGTCACCCTCCGCTAATAACACTCTTCATGACTTTCTCCACCCTGCTAGCAGGTAAAGACTTCTGTTTCTGACAGTATCTTGAAATGTCAGGCTGTTGTTACTGAGGCTTCCATATATTCTTTTAGATTCTTTCTATCAAACATATTTTGAGAACCGATTCTAAGTTAAGCAATGTTATAGAAACCAGAGACTGGAAAAATTAAAGAGGAGGTATGATCCTTTCTTTCCAATAGTACGAGATGGAGTGGAGGGTAACCCACTGACACGAACCTGCCAGTGTCTAAAGCTGGACTGTGGGGTGCTGACTTGTGACACAGCATCCTACAACATCCGGTGTTTCTGTTGCTTCCTTTCATGGTCTGATCCGCTATTTGCTTTCCTCTCATTTGACTTGAACTGTCTTTTTCTACAATAAATATTCTACCTTTTCCTTTATCACCTTAGGTCCATATGTATTGTTCTGTCAGCTGCTGGTCACTCTTATACTTAATTGTGCCATGAGTCGTATCTAATATTTTATGCTTTTAATTCTCTATGAACTTTGCTGATGTAGAAAACCTAGCTCTGAACAAACAAAGCATACATAATGTTTATTATTTTCCAAGTATGTGGTACAGCTAGTACTTTATTTTATTTGAAATACTCATCTCTGACTTCATAATCATCTTGGAACATTTTCAGAAAGAAACATCCGGAAATACTAGCAGCAGTCATAAGGTTGATAGCTGAACATATGTGAGCTTTTAAAAATTTTCAAATACTGTTATTAAAGTTGTTTCCCTAAAAAAAGTGAAGGAGCTAACAATTAGGAGGCAAATTATATCACCAAGATGGGGTATTTGACGTGCAAATATTCATCCTCATGGAATGGCAAATGGTCCAGGAATAATTAGAAAATAGTAAATGTTTGTGTGCTTACCCCCAAGGCCACAGTGGTCTCCTACACATCAGACTGTGTCTGTGATGGGACAAAACCATGCCAGGGATAGCTGGAAATGGGGCTGTTGGCTAGGTGTGTGAGGGAGGTGCTATTACAAATGAGCACAAGGAGGATTTATTCTGCTCTTCCACTACAACATGTTTCCCAGTGTGCATCCCAAGAGAAGCATTTGAGGGAAGCTCGGATGGATTATTAGAACAGGAAAGGAAGTAATACGTGAACTGCACTCACTCTTCAAACTTCTCAGAGCAAGAACATCTGACATAATGCCAAACATCCAGATGACAACCAGAGGAAAACAAAAACAACCCTGCAGATGTTTTCCCTAAGTGGATGAACAGGAATGACTGTTCTTACTCTTTGGGCTGGGAAGTCCTGTGTAGTCTAAGAGAATGAGGACCAGATGAAATGTCAGGGTCAAAAAAAGCCAAGTTAACCCCTCAATGGGAAGACAGTGTGCTGATGGCACAGTTAGGTAATCTTATCACCCGATCCCACCATGGCATTTATGGTAGATTAGTGATGTAGCCCCAAATTGTCATCTCTCCATCTGTGCTTTGTAATTATTGATGCAACCTGTATAACCATGTATAGACAGAGTGTGTTCTGTGATCTCTGACCCAGGGCAGAGCACCTGACTTTACTTAGTTGGTAAGACTTTCTGGGACAGGTAAGATACAAGCAGAGCAGTCCCATGTGCTGTATTTGAGGATTTCTCATTTGCACTCTTTCTTTAGACATAAAACAAGTCACTGAAGGCACCCTACTATCTAGAAAAGATCAACGGCTCTGGAGACATATCAGGCCTCAATCTGCAGTGAATATTTGAAGCCAGCCTGGATCAGCTAGTTCCCAGTCAACTCAAAGATGCTGAGAGAAAATAAGTCGTTTGTTTTACGACAGTAACTTTTGAGGTACTTTGCCTCGGAATTATTGTGGAAATAGTTGATCCTAGTTTGGAAATAAAACCAAAGCAGACTGGGAGCGAAGGAACGGTGTGGGAATTTAGCACTCTCCAGCTCATTGCCACTAGCCTCCATGTCACCTCTAAGTCTGTGTTGGACATCCCCAATCACTTTATACCTCAAGGTCTTGTAAGGCTCCCTGTTTTCCATGTCCTGCATATCACCTACTTCCTGTCCCCTCCTGAATACTTTATTATCCCATTCCTTTTCGGACAGTGAGATGCTTTTGTCCTCAATGTATGTGTCCACTCTTAGAAGGCAAATTGAAAATACATTGACCTTCAGAATAAGCATAATGGCTGTATCATTACAAACATACTTTTTATGATTTCTCTTTAGTTGGAGCAGGATCTAAAAAAACACGAGAAAGAGTATGACCTCCATGAGATATCGAGGACTTAATAAAACTATTTTAGTATGATTGGCCAGTGCTTTGCGTTATTCTAATTGTCTGTCTTCTTTTTTGGGGGGGCATTCTACAATTAAAGATAAAGAAGAAATTTCTAAAGAATGAATTAGAACACTAAAGGTAATTGTTGGCCAAATTTTACTTCTCATATTTTATCCCAGTGTAATCTTTGTAGAAAATGGTATGAATTTATAAAATAATTCTAAAGCAAAGTTGAATGCATAAGATATAGTTATTGGTTGTGGTTACACTTGGAGTTCTTCTGCAGACCAAAGGCTATTGTGATCAAAAAGAATTTGACATTACCTCTTAACCAACAAATTCCTACAACATTATTAAGTTGTGATTTTAATGTAGGGCAGTGATATAGGGGTGTGTGTGTGTGTGTGTGTGTGTATGTGTGTGTGTGTATGTGTGTGTTGGAGTGAGGAAAGCCTTTTCACAAAGTGCTTAAGATAAGTGGCTGGCTGATGGGCCAATCATTGCTACATTTCCTTATCTGTAAAATGAATGCACTTGAGTGAGGTTTTTTTTCTTTTTTATTTATTTTTCTTTTTTCTTTTTGTACTGAAGATTGAACAACGGCCTCATACATGCTGGGCAAACATTTTACCACTGAGTTATATTTACAACCCTGAGAATACTTATTTTTTTAATTGGCCAAAAGCAAATACATTTATAATTTATAACATGTCTTAATATATGTTCACATTGCACAAGAGCTAAATACCACTACTTAACAAATGTTCGGCCTTACATACTTAGTGGGTTTTTTGGTAATGAGAACATTTAAATGCAATCCCTCAACAATTTCAAGAATAGACTCTGTGATTAACTACTTATAGTCATCTATTTTGTACCATAGGAACTTAAACTATTTCCTGTTGTTCAGTTGAAATGTTTTGTCCTTAATCCAAATTTCTCTCAGCCCCTGTAGCTCTCTCTTTCATGACCAGTGTTCATTCTACTCTCTACCTGTGTAAGTCTGACTCCCTAGAATTTCAGATTCAGTATCTGTCCTTCTCAGCTCAGCTTCTGAGCATGGCACGCTTTCCAGGTTTCTCCATGTTGCTGTAACTGTCAGATTTCTTCTTTTTAAAGACAGAATAGTATTCTTTTGTGCACAAGCTACCACATTTTCTTTGCCCATTTCTCCACTAATACTATTCTAGTTGACTTTCTATGTCAGCTTTTTTTTTTTTTTTTGCATCATCCTGCTTAATACTTAGGTTTTCAAGAATTCCTCACAGTCTGCACATCCTTGACATTTATTGTCTCTTGTCTTTTTTGGTGGTCATCATCCTAAGATGTGACACAATGTCTCACTGTGGGTCTTCACTTGCATTTCCCAGCGGATTACTGACGGAGAGTCTTGCTGTCAGAAAACTACCAGGTAGTGTGTCCAGATTGAGGAGATCTCACGTCCAAGTCTGCATTTTGGAAGGTTCTCCATCTCTCCTTTTGTAATGCCTTTGAAAGTTTTCAAAGTTACCCATACTGAGAGCTCTAGGGAAGACAGAAGTGGGGTTATCTGCACTCTATAAAATGGAAGCTTCATTCAACACATTATGTCCTGAAGATTTATTTATGTAATGACTAGATTAATCTCTCCTTTCATCATCCCAGATTAATAACAATTTGTTTAAACTAGCCTGGAATTAGTCTTTAATGTGGCGCTCATGTTAAATGCATACCACCAGAACTATTCAATTCTTTAAGCATATGGAATCCTGAGTATCACTGTTTTGTCTCATTTCTAGCTATTAATCCATTTTCTATGACTCCTATCTAATTAATAGGAAAGAAGGGAAAAGCTGACAGTGGCTTAGCTCAATATGTACCAAAATATTTAAAAAGATGTCCCAATTGGTGACAAACAGATTAGAAATCTCGGGATCGACTACCAGTGAACACTTTGTAATAAGCAACTGTAAGACTCCACTGGCGGGAATGCAGTAAGGTGACCTACAGAGTGGAAGGAAATATCAATGGGTTGTGTATCTGATAAAGGAGTCGTGCCTATAGTATATACATTTAAAAGTAAGACTAGAAAGACAGACTAACCCACTTAAAGAATCAAAGAGGATGAATAAACAGTTATCCAAGAAATGTATATAAGCGCCCCATAGGTACACGAAACAGTGTTCAGTATATTTAGCCTAAGGAAACAGAGCCAATGCACAGTGAGATGCCATCTCTCATCCACCAGAATGAGTTGAAAACGGCAAGTGCTCATGAGAGTGTAGTGAAGTTGGGACCCTCAGACACAAGTACCGCTATGTAAAATGGTACATGTTCTAGAGGAAAGTATTTAGCTCTTTAAATACTGTACAGTGTTACTATGTACCCAAGATAAAAGAAAATTTATATCCACAGAGACAAATGAGGAAGTTCCCAGCATCATTACTCATAATAGTCCCCCATGAAGGCAATCCAAATGCCATTACATCATAAATTTATAAATGAACAAAATGAAATGTGGTATAATTATACAATAAAATATTATTCAGCCACAAAGAGGAATGAAACAAGGGTGAACTGCAAACTATTACACCAAGAAAAAGTTAGACGATCAAGGGCACATCTTACATAATCATATTTGTGTTAAATTTCTAGAATAGATAAATCAATGGAGATAAAAAGTAGATTAATGTTTGCCAATAGCTGGTAAAAAAGGATGAATAGGGAGAGATCATTAAAGAGTATTGAATTTTGAGGATAAAAAACATTTTAGAATCAGTCATGATGGTTGCACAAACCTGTGACTATATGAAAAGCACTCGGCTATGTCCTTGAAAATGATGTTTCTTCTGTAAATGTCTTGTATCGACCTTTGGCTAGTGTGTTTCATAAATCTGTGAGCTATACATATAGGATTTCATGTTTGTATCTTAACATTGCGGCTCTCTTGTGGGTAGCTTATGAGAGCTGATTGCTTTATTGAACCCATGCCAAATGCTCACATCAGAACATCTAGTCTTGGCTTAAACAATTCATCATAGTGGATTTTAGGTCATGGCTATTTCAATTCATGTTGGCTATTCTGACAGTGTTCTACCTTATATACCAAGATTTTATTACTCTGACTTTCATTGATCTTGATACAAGAAATTCAAATTGTAAAAACATTTTTTTTTTTAATTTTGAGACAGAATCTTACTCTGTAACTCATACTGTCTCGAGGGGACATAGAAATCCTCCTGCCTCAGTCTTCCAAGTACTGAGATTATAGGGGTGACCCATGCCCCCCGCCCCCAGCAAATCCTGAGACCTGAGCATGGCATAGAGTAAGATGGTTGTAATGTACAAGAAGAACATTTTTCCTTCCCTAAGTCATTCTCACCAGACCTGTCCTCAGGCTGTGTATCCAGTTACGGAGATCCCTGACACGGTGTCATGAGGGATTTTTATAAGAATGAAACTTATGGGTACATATTGGTATTAATACCAGTCAGAGCCTCAAAAGAAAAAAAAAAAAGAAAAGAAAAAAACATTGAATGTTTTAAGCCATGATTATCAAAAAGCCATTTTGTCTCTAGTTTTCTTTTTCCTAAGTATGAACTAGTTAGGAAAAATACATGTGCTATGGTTAAGAAAATGGTAAAGGAGGGGGTGTGGGAGGAGGAGGGGGAGGGAAAAGGGGGGAGGGAGAGGGAGGAACAGGAACAGGAGCAGGCAAACACAGACTGGATGGAGGCAGCAGCAGGAAAAAGCATCAAGGCAGCTCAACAACAGCAGTGAAGTCTCCCCAACGCCTCGATGCTTCGATGCTTCGTCACCCCACTATCCTGAGTCTAGCTTTGAGATTTGAATGACTGAGTCAAGGGTGGACAAACATAGCATGTTGTTTTGTCTCCTATTTACTATGACAATAACTTACTTTATTTTCTTCAGGGCTTGTTTTTAAACATTAAAAGTTTTCTTTTGATGTTGGTGTTTTTCAGGTGACGTGGAAAATGAAGCCTGTTCCCTCACGAGCCAGACATACTCCTTTGGACAGAGTTTGAAAAAACCTTGTGAAGATTAACAGCAAATCTTTGTACTCACAGACCTTTGCGATAAATTGTATAAAGTGTGTTACTACTAGATAGAAATGCAAATAAATGACACTGGTGGTGTGTGAATCAGCAGGACAATCTAATACAAAGTTACTGGGAGCCACCTACTTTCTCATCATGTGAATCAGTCTTGAATAGGCATCTGGCTGCTTGGAGTAACTTTTTGGCTTTTCTGGGGACTCTCTTAGACAGGTCTGGTATGATTATCCAGGAACGAAGGACTAACTCTTCTTTGTGATCTTGTCACCATTCCATCAAATGCCCTCCAGAAGCTCATCTTACAAGGTACATAGCTTTTTTTGTTTGTTTGTTTTGTTTTGATTTTCCTAGATAATACTTTTATTAAACTATTTGTGAGTTTTATACAATGTATCTCAATCACACCCTCTTCCCATTCTTCCCAGGTCAACCCACCCCTGTGCCCTCCAAGGGAAAAAAAACCTCCAGTCTGTGGCTGGAACATGGATCATGGACATATGGGTTCTTGCTGGCAGCACAGAGCTCAGTCCACACACATCCGCGTGACCCATATTAGCCTGAGACCAAGCTTGACAAACTTCACTCCGAAGTTGGGTTTCACTGTGCAAGTACACAAGCAACCGGGTATCATACCTGAGTACCAGAACGAGGGCATGCCTCTTGAAGTCAGGCTCAAGGACCCTGAGAACTCTGTTGCGTCAGCTTTGGGTGGCGCTGCAGTCCGTCCTCTCCTCCACCCAGGAGAGTTTCTGAGACCAAGACTACTAGCTCCGTATCTCCACTGAGCACCAACTACATTCTGTCGTCTTTCCTCTTTCTACTCATGGGCAGTTGATTTTCTAGGTCTGTCGCTTTTCCAGCCACCTTTAATTCTTCAAGTTTTCTATGCTGGACTCAGAGGCAGTGTAGCTTCTCCGGGTCTGCAAACTGGTGAGCGGCCAGGACATCTGTATTGGGGGATGGCTGGGCAGCCTGAGCCCTATCAGATTCTGACTACTGCCCCACCACTGTCTTGACCCCACAAGATCCAGGTTTCATTGTGAAGTTTCGAATGATATTGTTCCTGTTTGGAAGCTTCTATCTGCATGACCTGAGTCCCCAACCAGAGGAAGAGAACAAACAGATTCTTTAGTGTGTATGTTTTGCTGTATCTTCATAGTACCAAAGTGTAATAACGATTCTCATGAAACTGAAAAATACTTTCAATTTAGACAGACCTTAATCCCCAGGAAATATAAAATCAAATATTAAAGAAGCATTATAAAAAATAATTCATTATTCATTATTTATTCATCAGTCATCCATATGGCACAGTGTTAACAGCCACAGTTTCTTAATGTGTCTGAAGATGAGTTCAACTCACATAACCTTCATAGCAACCTAGCTAGGTAAGTCCTGGAGTGATCATTCCCATTTTACAGCTGAAGAACTGAGGCAAAGAGAATTATTATTGGGAATAGATAATGAGGACCAGATTCAAATTCATGCCAGGGCAATCTAGCTTCAGACTCTTCCTTCAGTGCCACGCCCTGCTTTTTCAGACCGCCGTGCGGTGTTGACAGTCATTTCCTTTATTTCATTCCAGGCATGGCAACTGTCAGTGTCTCTGTAGCATCGATCATGAGGACTTTGTGTCCGGCTCTCGTGGCTCATCCTACATGGAATACATCTGCAGAAGCATCCCAAGGTATTAACTTGCCCCTCGGCCTCGTCAGTCACTGGTTAACAACTAACATCTTTGGTAATGCTGATCTACTTCAGTACAGCTTCTACTGCTTCCCGCCCCACTCCCTTCAATTACCAGTCAGTTGCTAAGGATGTCCCTCTTCTGATTTATTTGCTTCTATTCTATCCTGGCTCTACCTGTCTCTACCTTTTGATGAAAAATAGGATGTTAAAAACTTCTATCTCGGTGTGTTGAGGCCTTATTAAAAAAAAAAAAAAAAAAAAAAAAAAAAAAAACCTCCAGGCCTTTGCCAAGCGCTCTGTCTCTACAGCACAGCTTAGATGGAAAATCACATCCTTAGCCTGCTTGCAGAAGCCAGGCAGCAGCTCCAACCCGGCTGTCCTGGAACAGGAGTTCACCTGAATCTGCACTGATCAAAACAGTCCTTTAAAATCCCTTCTACGCTAATCAACAAAGGCCCATTGTACATAGGTTTGCCTGAGAAGCAGAAGGCCAATGTTCTCAGTGAACGTTGCCATTTTATTCTCCTCGGTCGGGCCACAAGCCACAGGACGCCTCTCTGTCTCCAATTGTGCAAGCATCTGCATAGCACAGATAGATTTGATGTGAGTCAGTGGAAAAGCAGCCAGGAGTGTGATGGCCATTGTGGAGGAAAGCTTTCAGTGTGTACCCCCTGTAGAGGGTGGAAGAGATAAACGATCAAAGGGCTCACGGGAGGCCAAGTCTCCTCTAAGAGAACATGGAAAAGACAAAGAGTGCCTCGCCGAACCATCTGAGCAACTCTCAGTGCAGCATGGAGAAGCAGTAGACCTGCACAATGCCTTGCTTATGCAGAGCAGCCCCTTCCGTATAACTGCATTGGCTGTGCATTCAGAAGCAGCCACGTCTACTGGCTACAGATCTGAAGTACGTGCGGGAGAAGCAGAATTCACACGACGTGCTTACCCGGGAAGGTTTTGGTTTGAGGAGGCTTTTAAAGTGTGTTTTCTTAATGGCTGGTTCAAATCTTTTTGGAAATCTCTATTAGCTAGAACTGCAAATGAAGACTTTAACTTAGAAACTCCCTTCTCTGTCTATGTAGCATATGAACAGAGCAACACATTGAAGATAGATACTGAAACACCCTATTCACCCCACACTTCATGACCATGTGCCCCATCCTGAAAGGGAATACTGCTGTCAAGATCTGCGCTTGTTCTGAACGTCTCTGTCCCATGCCCTCCCCTCCAAGATGTATTAAAAACCCCTGAAACCTTGAGCCAAAACCTTTATTCATTTTAGTTGTTTCTGTTGAGCATTTTGTCAGGGTGACAAAAAGAAGAACTAATGCTGTGGGTTTATCCCTGGCGTATATGCTGGGCCAGTAGAAATTAAGTTACAATATTTTGACATTTAATATCCAGCCCTTAATGTTGAATTTGCTGTTCTGTTCCTGTTACTGGCACTGAGTCTCACTTGCTCACAAATTTAGCTGCACAAAGATTGCAAACGGGTCAAGCTCCCTACACAAGCTTTTCTGTTGTGAGAATCTTTATCATTGCCTTGTGCTCAGCCTGGTTCGACTACTTTATTATTTTTGTTTGCTTTTCTTTGTAGTAACTTCTCTTCCTCCTCCTCCTCCTCTTCTTCCTCCTCCTCCCCCTCCTCCTCCTCCTCCTCTCTCCTCCTCCTCCTTCTCCTCCTTCTCCTTCTTCTATTTTCTGCTTCCTCCTGCTTTTCCTCTTTTCCCTTTCCCTCTCCATCCCCCCTCCCTGACATACACACACACACACACACACACACACACACACGCACACACACACACAAATACACACATATATACACCCACCTGCACCACCGGTTAATTAAGATCTAAGCATGATCTACTCATTCCTTAAATATTAGTTGAATATAAAAAGGCGAATTAGGAAAGAATGAGTCAAATGTGTGAGCAGAGTCTTACAGTCCTCGGGAAAGTAATGCTGGAGACAGAAACTAATAGCTGCATCTGTACTCAGTTCCCAAAAGGTTTTGGCTGTTGTGTTTATAAAACAGCCCTCCAGCTATGCTTCCCACTGCTGTCCCTGGTGAAATAGAGAGGCCAAGCAGAGATGGAAAGCAGGGGAAACGGGGTCAGTACGGGAAATAAATAAGTTGAATTGATCATTCACATAGCCAAGTGCCAGGCGCTGTACTGTCTCTCGTGTGCATGGAGACACTGAATCATCGCAACTGCGTCAGGAGATAAACACTCCTGCCATCACTTTCATTTCACAGATGATAAAATGGAGTCATGGAAAAATCCAGAAGGATGCTGGAAGTTGGGGAGTATCATGATCTAAAGGCAAGTGGGGCCTGGCTGTTGAGTTTGACCGGGAAAGAACTGTAGCAAGTATTCAAGGCTGCTCACAGGCCTCCACACAGCTTATGTCATAGGCTTGGTCCCGAAGAATGATTAGATTAAAAAATAGATTTAGAAAAGACAGAACTTGTGGTTTATAATTTGGGGTTGCAGAGAATGCCTTGCTTCCAGGGTCTGCTTGTGACGTTTGGGTTGACTTTGCTTACTGCTATAGGTGCCTAGACTTTTGATGCTAACCACATCATTAAACCAACTACATAATCGGGGAGGTCAGCAAGGTGAGAAACCTGGACACTCTGAGGCAGAAGGGATGTGCAGGAATTGAGAGCGTGACACCAGGAACCTTTACTCCCCTGCATTTTGACCTGACCACTGCCCTGCTTCTTTTTGCTTTTGTTAATTATACTTTTTTCTACCTATCCGTTCCTGCCTCAAACTCCTCATGTGTACCCCTCTCTGAATTTCATGGCTTGTCTTTTTTTTTTGTAATTGTTATTACTTGTATGTGTGTGTGTGTGTGTGTGTGTGTGTGTATCTACATATATTCCTAAATGCATACATACAACCTGCTCATTCAGTATTATGTTACTTGAATGTATGTTTTTAGGGCTGATCACTTGGTATTGGATAACCACCTGATGACCCGAGCTAGCATGTTTCTTGGTGTCATTCTTGTTCAGGTCTTATTTAGGCAGTCAGGCTGATGAGGCCTCATGGGCGTTGCTTCTGACATTTCTGAGAGACACAATCTCACAGCAAACTTCCCGCTCCTCTAGCTCTTGAGTTTTTTAACTTCTTTATACCCACCTGGAGTTGACTAGAAAGGAATGCCTCGAATAACATCTCATTTTCCAAGTTTCACAACATTTAAAGTGCTTTTTGTTTTTTGGTTTTTTGGTTTTTTTTTTTTTTTTTTGGTTACTCTTTCTTCAAAATTCAGTACTTACATTTTAAGAGAATGTATTGTATTTGTGGATCTCCATAATGCTAGAAACCTTGACCCTCCATTGAGTAAACTCCAACACAGTGTTTAGAACAATAGCCAGTATAAAGACTGAAGAAACATTAGGTTTAGTATTGTTCTCAGTAATTAGAGGTAGTTTTGATAAGATGACACCATATAGACAGACTTTATGCTGTCAAATAAAATAAAATAAAAGTGTGTGTGTGTGTGTGTGTGTGTGTGTGTTTTCATCTCTGGAGCACCAACGGCCCTTGCTATTAGCCAGTTTGTATGCCATAAGGAAAACTGTCTGAACAACACACAGAAAGGATTGTTTGCTGCTGTGCGGCAGATGCTGCAATCAAGTTCCTTCTAATTAACCAGTATCAAAATCCACTCATTCATAAACTGTCACCAGCATCAGCAGGACGAATATGTTCCTCAAGTCTAACGTTGACAGCATGCCAGTCGGCGATGCACCCATACAGGGCCTTAGCTTGACCAAAGAGCCCCTGTGCAGTTCAGAGCAGACGGAACCTGAATTGCTCCCATTAGGGCCACTGAGGTCACGAGACCACAACCAAGAGCTGGACAGTGCAGAGTCCCTCCGCTATGTTGAAAAGAAAAGACGAGACATGCTGCACAGGATGTGACAGCATTCACACGGAGAAGACACACATAGATGCAGAAAGGCCATTGCCACTGACAGAAGCAAAGGCGACACCACCATCTGATCAACCACCAGAAATAACCCAGGAGTCTCGATTATTTACTCCGGTACCAGCAGTTCCCCACAGCTTTGCTATACTGTGATACTTATACAAGCTGCTAGTCTTAAAATCTGGAGGGTATTCATTTCAACTTGGGGACTACTAAAATGGCTGTCAGGCCTGCATTTGAAATGGAACAAGAGGGGATGCACTGAAAAGCTTTTCACGGTTTCCTATCAGAATAGGGAAAACAAAAGAAAACATTGTTTGCTAGAGAGCATTATCTCATTGTCATTGTAATGAGGGGTGCCGCTGCTGTTCCTTTTTCTTCAGTCTGCCTAGGGGCCACCTTTTGTCACGGTGCATTCTGCATATTAAGGAGGGGAAGAAACTAATCTTGTATTAATAACTGCACACACAAAGAATGTGTTTTTGATAGGAAAAGGGCATTCACGCTCAGGGTTTAACATGCATTTAAATGAAGATTTAACCTTTACAGTAACTGTTTTTCTTATGGAGGAAAAAAACAATCACCCAATACTTAAATTTCTCTCATACTGTCCAAATCTAACTGCAAATGTATCTGTATAAGTCGTTCTTAAGAAGTATAGGTTCATTTAACTGGATGCATTTTGGATGAGGTACTCCAGTATGCTACAACTGACGGCTTGCTGGAAAAATACGTATTGGCTTGTACGTTTCAAACAAGAAAGGCTACACTGAAGTTTCAACCACTCAGTGCCTTTAGCCAGTTATTATTACTATTAGTAACTGTAGGAATTGTTATTTTTATTAAACATGCCATTTGTCGGCAATTTCTTGGGTTGTATGCCAAGGCAGAGTTTCTCATAACTTGTACTTACTTGGGACTGTGACTTGCAAAATGGATTTTCTTAACCTCTACCTAAGCCTCAAGGAGAGTGAAGCTCAGGGGGTAAGCAGTGCAAGGCCACTGCGAGCTCACAATGGAGCTGCGATCGCATCCTTAACCCAGTGTTTCTACAGCCTGGACTCATGCTACGTCCCATGGTCTCCCTAGTCTCCTCCTGATGCGCCTGCTGAAGCAGGTACATGGTCTAAACCAATGCCATCTAACATCATTTGCCACAGGTGACTGCCGAGCGCTCAAAATATAGCTGGTGTCCGGAGGAAACGTCGTCTTACTTATTTAACTTGAATTAGTGTAGATATAAATATCCACATGTACACAGCTGCTGATTTCCTAAACTGTCAAACTCTAAACTGACAAACAAATTCCAGCAAAATCAAAATGCTGTGTTGGACAAGGGTGACACTTGAACTGAATGCTCTTTCGTTTTATGACCTTACTCTTTCCTGTGTCAATGGAATTCACCCATTTTGGGCTGGGAGTATCTGAGGAGTGTCTACTGACTTATTGAGCATTGTGGGCCTTCAAGCCTCTATCCCCACGCCAAGTTTGCAGGTTAGAGTGGTTTTCCCACTGTATCCTTCTCTACAGTGTATACTCAGTCCCATCTGCCACCCATCCTTTCCCTCATTAACCATAATATCACATACATTCTAGACTGTGTCCCAGATTCTTAGACCATGCGTCTTCTAAATGGTAATAGGATGACACTACAGAAATCTCAAAAAAAATCATCATTGTTTTTCTTCAAAACATCGTGAACTATTTTCTACTAAAAACAGCTCGACAGCAGCTTTCAAACGTTAAAAGTCCATAGGAGTTCAATCATTCCCAGTGTCACCTCTGAGTCAAACATCAGCTCGTTCCCACAGTCACGAAGTCACAGGGATGTCCGCTCCGTTGTACAAATGAGAAGTCTCTCTGACAGACCACAAGTCCTGAACTCACCTCTCCACCCCGACTTTACCTCCCAGACATGAGGTTTTCTCCTGTATTTGCCACACATTCCTCTTAGTTACAGGACACACATATGACCGTGAGGAGACACGTGTAGACAACTCTCAGTATGAGGGGAGTGCGTGTGGATGGCGAACTCTTCTTCGGATAAATGTCGGCAGAACAAGGAAAATGTTTACGAGTTAAAACCCATTTGAGCTTACTTGGATTAAAAATGCAATCTGATTATTGCTGAAGATAAACTGCTGAGACTACATCTATGACACTAAAATTAGATTAATAGAAAGATAAGATTTGATTAACTACCTTGGATCATCCATCAAGATTTCATGTGTTAAGCTTGATTCTATTAGGTAAGGAAGAAACTAGGAAGGCAGGATAAAGGAACGTATTCAATATACATCCTCGGGACAAAGGTTCGTGGATCACTCTAAATATAAAGAAAAGATCTAGGAAATTGTTTGCTCACTAGACTTCCAATAACAAGGGAAAGGCTGAAAACAGCATCCCATCTAGCCATCAAATAGTCCTCAAATTTATCTGTCCAAAGTTGACAACCAAGAATAAGCTTGTATTTGCACTTGGATTGAATTGAACTTGAATTTCCAAGTTCTTTAAAGAAAAGAGAATGGTGTTGTCAAAGGAATGTATCTCACGAGAAAATAAAAGATAGAAGTAATTAGCCTCCAGATTTTAAGAGCTAGGAGATCCCCCTACATTTTCTTCACTGTATTTTTCACTTACTAAATGGTATTTAATGTCAAGTATGTGCATTTTCTGTGTATCTCTCTATGAATGTGTATCTTCATGCCAAATCCCACCCTCCTGCCTCTTGGAAAGTGACGTGTTTGCAACCGTAGATATGAATGACAGTTTGAAAATTGATATACACAGTAAAAAGTGATTTTGTCTTGATTAACTTTTCCATGTAGCATTCCCAGCATGGGGCTGCAATAACATTAATTGCTTTTCAATCTCTTAGGTGACATTTGCAAAGCACACGACCACTTCCCTTGGTCATATTCCCTGGCTGGTGATGGGAAGGTGGTCCCAGGCACAGCTGCCATATTCTGTCTCAGTGCCTCTGGTACCTATTATCCTACATAGCAACTAATTTTATTTCTCTAAAAGTCAGTATCCAAGTACATGGCCGCAACTAGTTCTTGCCTTGCACCCTTCTTCAAATGGAAAGGCTCCATGTGCTCAGAGTACTCTGGGATTGTCTAGAGAGCTATTGAAAATTATGATAAATTGATACTGTGCCTAGAGAGCTCTGGTCAGAAATGCAATTTTCAAGAAGATGGTGACTAGCCTCCAAAAGTATTCACATCAATGAAACATGACAGGTGTCACCAAGAACAGATATTCAGGCAAAGAGAAATTAGAGCCTCTCGTGTCCCTACTCGTCTGTGGTTTCCTAATTGCAGTTGTTGGCGTTAATTGATGCTGGTGCCATTTTTGATCAGGTGGGGCTGTCTTGAGTGCCTTGCATTTCCAAAGGGCTTGACATTCTGAGAGCCACAGCATGTTCGGATCAAATCTGCTTTCAACATGCCATGTTCGAGAATTCTCTTCCTGAGGGCCATTAATGAATACAGCCTGGCAGATCCTTCCATGCCTGAAACTGCACACACTGGCCAAGATACTGCTGATGCTCTTTCCCACAGCTCAAAGAGTTGCAGGGAGTGGGAGCACTCCTTTGCTGCAGAATGGAGTCCCGTGATCACATATTTAACTCTGAAAGCTATCTTTCCTCTTAAATAATCCTGCAGTGTTGTCCTTTCAGCATGCTCCAGGGAGTAATTCCCTTTAATAAATGTTTTCACTGCTTTGAATGAGACAGAGGTAATTTGGGGTTGCAAACAAGATTTCTTCTTTAAGGGCAAAGCATCATTGTGATTGTAAAGGCAACCCGAGTTACTTTTCCTAATGAACATGGATGTGATTTAAACAAAGGAATTTTTGCTTGACAGCCATTAGTTTTTTAGGGAATTTGAAATGCAGATCACATAAAATATACAAATGAAGACCTCATGAACTATGTGGTTCTGTTAACCACAGATCACCTCCTGTTGGGTCTATTGAAGATTTGCACAGTTCATAAGACATGGGGCAGTGGTTTGCTTCGTGTAGCTCTGCAAGAGTTTATAGATTAAAACTTTTTCAGGAGCTAGGGGGGATGGCTCAGTGGATACGAGTATTTGCTTTGCAAACATGAGACCTGAGCTAGAACCAACGGTACCATGTAAATAGTCACACATGGCTGTGGATGACTATAACCCTAGCATTTCGGAGAAAGACAAGCAGAGAATAATCCTAAAAGCTTGCTGACTAGCTAACCTCGCTAAAACTGAGCTCCCAGAATGGTGACAGACCCTGCCTCAAGGGCACAAGGCAGAGGATGATAGAAGAAGATACACAAAATCCTTCTCGGGCCTCAGCATGGAAGTGTATAAGCGTGGAACCCACACGTGCGTGTACACCATACACATGTACAGCAAACACAACAATGAAATTGTTTCAACATCCAACGCTTCATGACACAAGCAAAATGTAGGTTTGGTGGGTTACAGTGATCAACCCTCTTGGCCACTGGATGTGCATTCTTAATCTATTATATCTGCTGTTTGAGACATTAAAGAATCATAGATAAATCCATCAGCAGTAATGAAGTCGTTACTTATGTTTTTATTATTACCAGTGTTATTATATCACCATCATCATTACATGGAATATTGCATAGTCTCTCTGCATTAACCAGAAATAGTAATCTAAACTTCCACAAGTTTGGCACCTCTTCTTACATTTTGAATCAAACTCATTTGAGATTTTTAGCTGCACGGAACATCATGATAAGATAACTTTTCCTAGTCCTTGTTATTGTCACAATAATTTTGTTTTAGATTATCTGTTAGAACAAGGCAGATGTTTCGTGAATACAAACAGAAATGTAGCAGCCGGGTAATGAGAACATGCGTACGTACTAAGAGGACATCCGTGGCTGCTCACACACAGCTGAGGCCAGACTTCTGGAAGCTCAGCACTGTCCTGGCCACTATGAAGTCGCTAGCAAGGCCAGTGATTGTTTCTGCAGAAGGCTGAGCTGTGTCTTCTGATTTCTCTCCACTCTCAACACTCAGTTGCTGAGAGCAACTGTGCTGTTCAGATTTCCATCCTGGTAACAAAAACTTGAGATAAGTCAGCTCGCAGGGATGAAATGTTTCTTTAGGCTCTTGGTTTCAGAGGTTTTGTGGTCAGTTGGCTCTGTGGCTCCAGCAGAACATCTAGAGAGGGGGAACATGGTAGATCTAAGCAGTTCTCTTATGGCAGACAGGAAGTAAAGAAAGAGACACGGAAAGGGGCCAGCTTCCCACGATTCCCTTCAAAGTCATGCCTTCACTGATTCATCTTCCCTTGAATAAGTCCCTCCCACTGAAGGGACTTATTCACCTTCTAATACTGTCACAGGCTAGTACACGAGACTTTGGGGCATGTAAGATCGAAACCCTAACACTGCCCTGCCTCCTTCCACAGACAGCCAAGCTGAAACTTCCAAAGTCTGTCCACAGAGAGGTTACAAAGAGATGTTGCCAGAGCGGACAGCGCGCACGTGCACACACACACAAACACACACACACACACACACACACACACACACACACACACACACAAAGAGCAATGCTCTTACAGGGGCTTTCAATTGGAGAAAATAAAGCCTTCAAACATTCAAGTTTAGAATAGAGAAAAACGTGAAAATAGAAAGATTTTATGCCTCTTCAAATTGTGTCTGTTCTCCCCTTGCCTTCAAATAGGCAAAATTCAGTTTGTAAAAAAAAAAAAAAAAAAAAAAAATCATCTATGGTATATATTCACTTTAAAATTGACAAGGAAGAAAGAAATCTCTTGGGGAGCAATGTCATATAGAAAAGAACCTCATTACTCATCTGTGGAAACAAATGAGCTTCCTGATAAGGCAGAGAGCGCACATCTGGGCCCACCACATGTGTACTCCAAAGCCCTTTTGAATATTGGAGACCAAAGCTCCCCTAATATCCTTGTTTACACATTATATTTTAACATCTTAACACACCCCCACACCCTCCCCGCCACACAGACACACAGACACACACACACACACACACACACACACACACACACACACGGGTCAGGGACTTAGCTCAGTTGGTCGAGAATTTGCCTAGCAAACATAATGCCGTGGGTTCAGTCCTCAGCTCTTGGAAGAAAAATATCTTCATATGCATGTATAATAATTTGAGTAAAATGAAGAAACAGGTAAGTATATTGCTACAACTAGTTGTTTCACCTTAAACATTTATGGGGTGTAAACATCCTACACATTTTGAAGCACTCACTAATTTTTAATTTTTTTTATGGCAACATATGTTTTTTACGGGACACTCTTAACTCTAAGCATCTCTGCTGTACTGTTGCTTTCTTTTTAGTCAGTTGGAAATGGGTGATATGCAATGAAATGAATGAAAAGCTATTGAAACCCTTTTAGATTTCCTTCAAATGGTTTGGCGGTGCAGACTCAACCGTCAGTGTCTTATTCTTTCCTAATGATATTAAGATTCTCTAAATTGGCTTGAGTAAGAAACAGTGTAGTTTCCTCTCTTGCACAAGTACAGAACACCAAACGTGTCTGAGTAGCATATAAAAGTTCTGACCATTATCATCTGGTGACACCTTACAGTGACTTTCAAAGGGTATTTCAAGTCTTACCCAATTAGTAGGCAGATTCCTTCATAAATTTCAAGTCAGAATGGGACATGGGAGCAGTGGAGCCCAAATTAAATGGGATACAGTTTAAGAGAGCTGAAGTGGTATATGGAGGAAGACCTAGATTGATTTTGCCAAACCCGAGAAGGGGGAAGCATGGAAACCACTTTACGTGGACACACATAAAGTTGTGCTCAGCCAGCCCTTGGATGGGAAAAACTAAGATGTGGTGGGATCAGAGCAGTTTGTGCTGACTTGGAAGATAGAGCAATTTTCTTGAGTCACAGTGCTATTTCTTGACTGAACCAGTGTCTTGTGGGCGTATGAATTTTTTTTAAGACTCTGTATTTTACCACATGTAAATTTTGTCACAATGTAGAAAAACACAGGCCAACATAAAACAGCACCCCCAAACAACCAACAAAACGGGTTATAGATATTGAAAAAGAGGTAGATAATTGTTTCAAGACTAAAGAAATGTCTATTAAGTTCAGACAGGACAACAATGGAACACGTCTAATTTAATGAACCAACAAGCTTTTGGGGATTGTACTCAGTAGGCTTTGGGGCTTGTTTACAGAAGCATGGGTGGGAGTTAATAGAAGCACAGGGAACTGGGACACCTGATTTACCACAAAGCCCCACCCCAGCATGGGCAACAGGGCATGAAAGATGGATCACTAGATTCCCGCCCCCAGTAAACCTCCCACTTCCTCTAGACTCTGATCCCTCAACCACCCGTGTAGCTGGGGCACAAGGAAGTGGAGGCTGACATCTCAAGTGAGGGTGTATGACCCCACCCTTCTAGAGGGAACTGTTAGTAACTAGGGTCTATGAGAGTGTTGTGTAGGTAATCAGAGCTGCTTAGACTTCAGGATGATAATAGAGATGTCCTGCCCTAGGGACAGAGATTCACTACAAGATTTAAAACAAAAGCTAGGAAGGAAAAATGTATAGATCCCAGATGAAATTTCTAAAGTGTTTTTTTTTTTGTTTGTTTGCTTGCTTGTTTATTTTGTTGGTTTTTTTCCTTTGTAAAGCTTTGATTTTAGGTCAAGACCAATAGCTATTGGTTGCAGAGTCAGTAACTCTGCCTTTTGAAGAAACACAAATTAGAAAAACATATAGTAAAATGGCAGTGTTGCTTTTTTCAGTATTCTGTGAGATTTGTTTTTAAGAAATAGAATGAATCTTACTTGTGTTAACAAGTCAAGGGGAATGACACATTTTAAAAGATTACATGACAATGTATTCTTAAATCCTTAGTTTGGTTGCTACCTGAATTAATTCTTCAGCGATTTAAAAATACAATTTTAAGGTAAAATTTAACCTTCATGTGAGTACTTTATCCCATCTGCTGCCAGGGAAGCTGCACTTTGCAGAGGGGATTTGGTAATATCCTAGCTAGACTAAGTTTGTATTGCATAAAAGTCACAGTTTTAAAATGCTGTCTTTGCGACTAACGGAGGATGGAGAAAACTGTCCGCGTTCATAAAATAAACAAAGTAGAAGTCAAACAGAACTAATTCTCCTAATAATGATTTGCCATTAATTTGGATGGCCAATCCCCACTCAATGGGCACACCAGGTCAACAAAACCTTGGCATCTTGAAAACACATGTACAGAAAATGATGGCCTATGTCCCTGAAACACCTGCATATCTTGCATGGATTCCACTCTTCAAGTGTGAACTTTCTTATTGCCAGTAACCTGAACCTTTGTTGAACTGAGTATCTACTCCGTCCTTTGAGTCAACTAGAGTGCTCTTCGTGCTGATGAGTAAGGATGAGGAGTGCTACTGAAATGTGATTGAAAAACGTACATAGCCCTTATTCTCTTGATCCAGAGCAGCTGCTTTATGAGTTGTAGAATTTCAGTCTAAGTCAGCAGCTCAGACACTGCCTTTTTAGGTCATCTCTGACTCAAACTAAAAGATAGCAAAACTGACTAGAAACTGGTGTTGGGAGCAGACATTTACCAAAAGTGGATAGTGATATGAAAGGCACCCAGACTCCTTGAAAATCAGGAAAGTACGATTTCAAACCACAATGCCATGCCACCACAGGCACTCCTGAATGGTTAAAATAAGAATGACTGACAGCGTTTCTTGCTAATGATGGTGAAATGGAGCAGCTGGGTCTTTCACTGTGGGAGAATAAATTAATACAGCCACTTTGGAAAATTGACAACATCTTTAATGATGAAAATTACACACCCTGTCATCCAGCAATTCACCTTTGAGGTATATATCGGAGACAAAGGTACAGTGTGTTCCCAACAGACACAGATGCACATAGTACCACTCTGATAATAGAACACAATGGGAAGCCACCCAGATGCTACTGTTAATGGGATGAAATTATCGTTTAGTTACACAATAGAACAGTTCTGAGCAATAAAATTGAACACATGTGTCCTGTACCTAACAACCTAGATGAAGCTCACAAATACAAAGTCGGGTAAAAGAAGTAAAATACAACATACATTCCATAAGAACTTATGCTAATGAAAGTTTAAAAAAAACAGATGAAAATTATTTGTAATGATAGAAGTCAGATGAATAATTTCCCTGGGGAAAAACAGAGGGAAATAACTGGGAGAAGGCACAGGACCTGAGGGTTATTGGCAGTGTTCCATTTTTTTTTTTTTACTTATGTGGCAGTTCCAAAGGCATCATATCTGGAGAGATGCACCCAAAATTATATATTCAGTGATGATAAGTGAATTTTTCCATGTATCCAATTTTAAAAGTTTAATTTAAAAGAATTACTTTCAAACAAGGTCTAAGAAAATGGACACAGTTGGTTTGTTTCATCTACAGTTTTGCTTTCTAAGGTTTCAGTTACCTGTAGTCAATGCAACGTGAAAATATTAAATGGAAAATCCAAGAGATACTGTAAATATTCTTACACATTGACTTGCATATCATGCTAAGTATCACACAAAATCCCACGACACTTTCCTCTGTGTTCCTAGGACAGGAATCACCTTTGGTTCATACTTTATAGGGTAATCACTGATAATCACTCAATACAGCAGTCGTTCATCAGATCCACTGCCACAGAATCGCAGTACTTGTGTTTTAGTAAGTCTCATTTTACTTACCAATGGTGCTATAGCTCAGGAATAGTAATACTGGCAGTTTAAATATGTCAAAGAGAAGGGAAGAGGAGGAGGAGGAGGAGGAGAAGGAGGAGGAGAAGGAGGAGGAAGAGGAGGAGGAAGAGGAGGAAGAGGAGGAGGAGGAGAAGGAGGAGGAGAAGGAGAGAGGAGAAGGAGGAGGAGAAGGAGGAGGAGAAGGAGGAGGAGGAGGAGAAGGAGGAGGAGGAGGAGAGAGGAGGAGGAGAAGGAGGAGGAGAGGAGGAGGAGGAGGAGAGAGGAGAAGGAGGAGGAGAAGGAGGAGGAGGAGGAGGAGGAGGAGGAGGAGGAAGAGGAGAAGGAGGAGGAGGAGGAGGAGGAGAAGGAGGAGGAGAAGGAGGAGGAGGAGGAGGAGGAGGAGGAAGAGGAGAAGGAGGAGGAGGAGAAGGAGGAGGAGAAGGAGGAGGAGAAGGAGGAGGAGGAGGAGGAGGAGGAGGAGGAGAAAGAAAGATGAAAAAAAGAAAAGAAGAAAGAAAACAAACCAACAACAACACAACAAACCTTCCCTCCCGTAAATGAAAAGTCAAGTGACATCAATTTAATAGGGAAGGGAAAATATGCTAAGACCTTTGGTAAGACTTAGAGATCTTCTCATTAAATTGTGCATCTCCGGTACTCGGGGAGGCTGCAGCAAGAGAATTACAAGTTCTCAGACTGCCGGAGCAACCAGGTGGATTCAGTACTAGAGTGTGCAACTTAAGGAGACTCTGTGTCAAAACAAGACACAATAAATAAACAAAGAAACTAGCGGTGGCATGCTTGCCTAGGATATGCAAGACTGCCGGTTCAAATGTCAGTACTACAGAAGAAGGAAAGAGAAAGGGAGGAAGGGGGTTGTGAGAGAACTGCTAGTTGGGTTGTTTACTTCAAGCTGACAAACCGAAATGGGAGCCAGGACTGAGTGGTGAGGTATGAACATACACTACATACGGGAGTTTAGATGCCACGGAGAATTTCAGACATTTACAGGGTACCTACCTCTAATGCATCAGGACAAACGACTGGCAGGTGGTTGCAACACTCAGGTTGTTGGTCAAGTGTTTCCACCTCCCTATTCTATTTTAAAACCACAAAAACGATCAAGAATGCATGTGAATGAGATTTGTGAATGAAACAAGAAGGCAGTCTATAAACTCAAGGGAAAAGCTAGGACAATATCTTGAATACTGTCAAGTGCATAAGTACAAAGATTTTTTGCATAAATATACAATAATTAGCAGGAATAAATGCATATGCTTACTACAATAGACACGTTATGTTTTCTATACATGCATATATTAGCCAATCATATTCAGACCTTTCTCTTTACAGACAAAGAGATACTTCTAGAGTCTCAGAATCCTGATTCTCTAGGACTTTGGACAGGTCCATAGATTCAACTGCTCCTTCTTCGTGAAGATGGAGGAGAGTTTGGCCTGTGACCTGCAGATGACTACGTGCTCAGGAGTGCCAGCTTGTAGCTTGCTGTTCTTCCACATGGATTCAGCATAAGCTTATCTTTCCATATTTCTTAAAATTTCAATCTGTCTCCTGGAAATTTATTCAGAAAGTAATGCATGTACAATGATGTAAAATTTTAGAAGTACTCATGAATTAAACATCTCAATAATATTTTGTAATGGAAATGCCAGCTGAGTACAAAAAAAAGTGTAATTTTATAAGAAGAGGAGTACTTAAGATACATTTTTCTGCGGTATAAATAGATAAAAGATTTCCTTTTATGTTGAAAAACATCTATTAAGTAAAAAAAAAAAAAAAAGTGGCTTTCCCTTTCTGCAGTCAGTACCCACAGCACCAATACTCCTCTGAACTCCCTTCCCTCCTCCCTTTCTCCTCACCTCTCCTTCCTCCCTCTCTCTCTTTCCCTCTCCTCCCCCATGTTCTTTCTCCCTGTCTGTGCCCAGGCTTCATTGTCAATGGCCTTACATATGTGACCTTTCTGCTTCCAGTACCCGAGAAGGGAGACTACGTGTTGAGTGTCTGATATTCAAGGGATACATTGAAGTAGTGGATGCTATAAACTCTAGAAATCTAGAGATGAAGATGGACTTTGCCAAGGAGGGAAGCCTATTTAATTCAGGTTCTCAGACTCAGAGTGTTCAAAAGAGCATACCAGGTAAGCCTGGAACATTATTTGCTCACCTGGAGACAGGTCATCTGGGAGAAGCATGTTAATCCCAAGAGGACACCTTGTCCTACCGAAGTGATGGGAACCTACCAGTTACTTCCTCTGGGGTGACAGAGGCCCTGTGATTGTCCTCTGAGCAGTGACTTTGCATCACCTCATTGCTGTCTTGTTCCAGATTAAGGATTCAGAAACCATCTTCTGTCAGTCCTAACTCCAGTCTCAGCTGGTTTTACTGTGCTATCATCTCTGGTTCATCCCATCTCTGCCCCTGAACTGGTCCCTACTCATACAGAAAGCTGTGTGGTTTTCATGGACTCCTAGATGCCTGCTTTGTGCCCAAAGTTCCCTGAAAATCAGGGTGAGAGCAGTAAAGGATGGCATTCTTGCTTTGAAAACTGCCATCAAGAATAACCAATTACTGTGTTAAACGTCAAATCTCATAAGCTTCTCTCCCTGCCCCGCAGGGGCACACGCACAAAGAGTCTGGTGCAGGAAAACAAAGCAGTCACTTAAAATGTAACCAGACACATTCCCAAATTGAAAGCGTGACTCACCCCGCACATGTAATATTGATACTTCAGATTATATATAATTGGACTGAGGTTGCAGTTTATTTTCCAAACGCAAACATGTGTTTAATTAGAACAAAATGTGCCTCTCCGTAACACTGAATTTTAAGTACCAAGTTCTAAAGTTTATTGATTGATGATTATTGTGGGGAAACATGAGCTCCTATGCATAAATCTTTTGACAGGAGCTGTCTGTCAAAAATAATGATCCTTTTAAAACTCATGAATAAATAATGATGCAGGTCCACTTTACATAAAAATACATACTCATTTACACTCTGTCCACTGAAATGAAATATGGTTATTTAAAATAATGACTCTGTGATGGGAGAGTAATGAAACATTATTAATTTAATACACGTGCTATTTTATACTCACTCTCAAATGACACGCATCTATTTTCAATATTAACACATTAGGCCATTTTTTTTTAAAGGCCTAAGAAAATGTCTGATGTAGCAAATCCTTTCATGGATGAGACTGTGTATTTTAATTCTGCCATGCTGGGGTCTTATTTCAGTCGGAAGTTAGACAGTAGCAACCCAGCTGTGGCTGGTGTGGTTTTATTGTCTGCCTGACTCAGATCATCCAGGAGAACCCACCTCCTCTTCCTCCCATTGGAGAAAGCATGGAGACCCCAGAGGCAGCCACAGAGCACCACCTTGCACCTTCCTCCATCCTTACCCACCGCAATACAGTTCTCTCCTTCCCCACCTTTGCTTTCCATCCGCAGACTGAGGAGCAGCAGATGATCACCGCATTGTTGGCCAGTTCCCTCAGTGTTTTCATAAGGATAGGCAGCTAGAAAAATCTAATTCCTGTCCTTTCCGTAGAGGGTTCAGGCTCACTCACCCCTTTGGATGGTCCATTTATTTTCTCCTGCATCTTTTCTTTGCTCTCCCGTCATGACCCCACTTTAGGAGTGGGTGGAAAAGGTAACTAGGGAAGATGAGAAAAGAGAAACTACAATTTCTTTTCCCTCCATTTCAAGGCCTGTCATTCACTGTAGTATCTACAACTGGGTTTTAAGGGCCTAGGTTTAGAGCACCTAGGAAATAAGATAGCCATTACTGACACCATTCTATATATGGGAAAACTGAGCCACAGTGAAATGACAAGCAGTACTTGTGCACACATTCACTGTCCACCTTCAAGCAGAAACCTACACCAGGAAACACAATGCACAAACGAATGACATCCTTTCCAAGGCTCACAGTGGGATGTGCTCAAGCATAGGTCTATTCTCATAGTGACATGCTATTGTCCAAATAGTGAAATGATGTCCATGAGCTCAAAAGAGTAAAAAAATTGCTTCTTATTTTCAATCAACTTATTTAAATAACTCAGCCAGTGTTCAGCCTACAGAAGACCTCCATATTTGGAACAGTATTGACTGTTCTTCAAATTGAAATCAATCTGGGTTTAACAATTTTTTGAAACCTTTGTGATAATTTAGATCCTCTGTCATGTTGCTGCAGAAAGTTTGGGAATCCTGAGGTTACCATGGAGACCTTAAAGACAAATAGCAAGTAAAATTAAGTTTAAATCCTTGGCTGAAATCATTATTGCTTAAAATATATTTGAAAATGATTACCTTAAATGCCTTTCAAATGAATATTCCATGCACAAGAGCGATTGAAGGTGATTCATGAGACTCTACACCTATAAACATGCCTGGGTATGCTTCTCACGTACTCATGAGGTGTGACTGTGGACACGACACAGACACAACCAGGACAGGGTTAACTGTGGTCTGCAACTCATTTCCTTTTTAATCATCTTGCACATGAGACCTCTGGACAGAGAATGAAAATGGAACCATTTCTATACATGTTTCTTTTCTCCTGCTTATTTACATGCTCTGAGTGGCCGTTTTCTTAGGCTTTATTTCACTGCCCTTCCTATACTTGACATATGTGATCATTGTTACTTTTCTCATACTCTGTTGAGGAAGCATTAATTTTTTAAATAGTTTTAATAATAAATAAATGAGTTTCATATAATGTATCTTGATAACACCCTCTTCCCATTCCTTCTCTTGCCCCTCCTTCCCCTGTACCCTCAAAGAAAACCCCCAAAACAACAAAAAAAGAAAACTAAGACCAGGTCGTGCGGCAGGAACATGGATCACAGGATCGCCACAAATCCTGGAGATAGCATGCTGCTCTGATGGTGGACATGCCCCAGACCCAAACCAGCTCAAGACCAAGCATGGTAAAGTTTGACTAGAAGTTAGGTCTCACTACCCAAGCCCACAGGTCCTGGCACCTGTGGTTTGTACAGGTGACTATGGGATGCCCTGATGCCCTCAGAGGCCCTGGTGCCTGCAGGATATTCAGGTACCTGCTGGAGGCCTTGGTACCTGCGGAAAGTAATGGTGCCTAAAGGATGACCTGATGCCTGTGGAATGCCCTGGTGGCTGTGGGATGTCCCAGTGCCTGTGGACTACCCAGATGCCATCAGGAGGCCCTGATGCCTGCAGGATGTCTGAGGACCCGTGGGATGCCCTGGTGCTTGCAGGATATCAGGGTGTCTGCTTAGTGTCTGGGTGCCTGGGAGAGGCATTAATTTTATGAGCATCAGCCAAAGTTACTGTTCTAACTCTATGCTATTAAATTTAAGGAACATATAATTAATAATGCTTTTCATTCATTTTGTGATATAATGCCATGAAACTATTTTAAGTCACTCAGCTAAGTGCAGCGCTCACATGAGGCAGCCAAACAGAAAGAACTTTCCGAAGATGAATCACAAACCTGCAAAGGAGCTTTGTGGGTTATCACAGTTGCTAATGTTCTCAGAGAGGAGATGGACCCACCAGGAAAAGCACAGCACACTTAATTCAAATATTTCTCTGGAAGAATTTTAAGTATTTCTAAATATGCGTGCCAGTTGGGAATGCTTGCTTTTTGTAAATAAATCTGTTTAAATTGGTACCTCAGAGAGATAATTCTTGTTACTGACTTTAGCTTGTCTCCAAAAGTATATTATACTATTAATATTTAGACACTGAAGCAATAATAGTGCTAAAACACAAGACAACCAGGCTGTGGGAGCACAACCTCTCCTGCCAGGACCATGTGAAGCCATGACCTTTGCCCCGGGATCAATTTACTATTTTTTTTTTAAAAAAAGAATCAGATATTTTTTGCCACCATACTGTTCATCAAACCAGCCTACACAGAGATGAGAACTTATTACAGTCGTACTTCTACAGACAGTTTAGCTTTTTAGAACATTGAACGATTAGAAAATACCCGTTTTGTGGAGGAGAACAAGGTAGCTTGAAGTTCCTTTTACAGAACACTAATGTATTTATATCTGGAGTGCATGCGAATAAAACAGACAAAACTGGACCTTCAAGGGGTGCTTTACACACAGTAAAGTATTTACTTAGACATTTGTTGTTGTTGGATACCTTTGCTTACTTGCACAGTAGAAACATATTAAAGGAAAAATGTAAAGATCTGCTGAGGAAAACTTCCTCAAACAAAAGGTTGGCATCCCTTGAGTTTAGTGTCTGTCCCCGTGACTTGATTGGCTATTATTTGCATGAAAAGTTCCTCTTCGGTCCTAAAAGCTATTGCTTCAGAAATAAAATTGAACCAAACTATTAAGACACAAAATAGTGGGAGAGAAAATATGGTGAAGTTTGGAAGCATCAGTAGAACAGGGTACTGTTTAGGAAAGCGGGGTGAACATCTTTTGGTTTCTACAAGTAATATTAGTTTAACCCAGGTGCTAGTTGAACAGTATTTTTATTTTGTAGTGTAATGAGTCTTAGGCTTTCAAGTTCATGATTTTCTGCAAGAATTTATTTCATTAAAAATAAAAGAAGGGAGTAGAGCAAAAATGGTGGAAGCAAATGTTTTAGTAGTTCCCTCCCCACCACCAAATTCTGCTAACCTGCAAAGCTGTCTCATAAACTGAATTGCCATCTTAAATCAAATACCTGAGAGCAGGGTGTTCCCCACAGCATTTCTGGATGTCCAGTGCAGTAATGGGCTTCTTCTAGTTTTCTGCTTTTCCTCTGGGTTCACTCTTGGGAAGGTCGTTGTGTGTAGCTTCTGATAACCTTTCCATCCCCCTCTCTTGCTTTCCCCTAATCTGCTGCAGGCAAGAGAAGAAACTGATAATGAAGTTTATCAAATCTTTGATAAGCTTGATGATCCTTTGCTGTCAATTTTTGTAGTAAAACCCACAAAGATTTGAAAGACTCCATCCTGCAAGGTTAGCATTGTTGAACTCTGACCTTTGGCTAAATGAGCAGGTCTTTACCTAACTTCAGAAATTCAAGGCCTTGGAAAGGAGCTAAGATTTCCTCAGAGCCCCTCCATGTGGACCAGATTCACCCTGAGGATCAGCAGAAGACAGTGTTTTTCTTTAGTCTCTTTCCGAACACTTCCAAAGATTTTTCCAAAGAGCTATGTTGCTAACCCAAATATTTAGATCCTCAAATGTCTGTTGCTAATAAAATCATTTGATCCCTTAATATACCACATTTTCATTATCGCTCGTCAGCTGATGGCCACCTAGGAGCAGCTGAAATCTTCTGTCCTTGTGGATGTTTTAAAAACTCCTTATCTCCAGAGACACAAGCTCATCTCAGCCATGTCTTAATGGCAATGCCATAAAAACTCAACAAATAAAGTGAGCATTTCAGATCAACGACTGACAAGTGAACACACGGCAAATCTCCCCGAGTAAATATCAACCAACTAATAACTTCTGTTTCATTGTAACTACTCTGTCAGTTCATAGACTTCTCCACCCCCAACGCCACTCCTTCTAATCAACACAGTGTATAATGAAGTATATGATACATACTGAAAAGCTCCCCAGAACAGTACATTTCAAATCATATCGTATGTCTATCCACATCAGCTAATAAGTTCAATGCTCAGCCTGTGCCCTCATTTTTCCATCCGCCCAGGATTTTATGGAAGTTATTTTGCCTTGTAGTGTGGTCACTGGTATTTAGCTTGACATGATTTTTTTTTTTCCGGGTTTGAGTAAATGTACTCATTCAGAATGTCTTCCTTTGCTTCTAGTCTGTCCTTCACACGCCTTTTGGTTTGGATAGAGCTTTGGATTTGCTCTTTTGGCGAGCATCCTGTCCTGCACAAGTTAGGAAGATGACATTAGACGTTGCAGATGCTTAATCTTGTTTGGATTTTCACATGTGGGTCTTGACTGTATCTAGAATTGGCTGTTTTATATGGCATCAGGTAGGGACAAGTGATCCATTTTATCTCCGTGAATCTCCAGTAGCCCAAGTCTGTTTACTGGGGAGCCATGCTTTCTCAGAGTCCTGTAGTTGCTCTCTGTTGTCAATCAAACATCCATGAATACGAGTGAGTGTTTCTGGTTTCTAATCTATGCCACGCATCTACTTGTCACTGTGCAATGGTTGCAGTGTCTTAGTAACTGAGATTTATAGAAGAATTCGATGCAAGAGGAAACAAACATCCACTCTCCCACTCCTTTTCCTCTTCATAAAGGCTTAACTAATTGTCATCACTATCATGGCTACACCAAGAGCCAAGTTTTCCAAACAACAGTGGCTTATAAACAGTACAAACCACCAACAATAGATTATGATGGAATTTTATTTACTGTTGACTGAATTGACATGAAGAACACTGTCTATGTGATCCAGGGTCTTCTAAAGTATAAGCATAGTATTATCACTATATTTTAAGTTACCTTTTCTGGTTCTCATTTTCTGTTTCTTACATAGTAAAATACAATTGATATACCAGACATAGTGGTACACATTTTTAATTCTAGCACTTGTGAGGCAGAAGCAAATGGATCTCTGTGAGTTTGAGGCCAGCCTGGTCTATATATAGAGTTCCAGGACAGCCAGGGATACTAGACAAACTGTGTCTCAAACAAACAAACAAAAAGCAGTTGATAAAAATCACATTTCCATCAGGTTTACTTGCAGAGGTCATGAATCAATTCTATGACTGTATTGGAAGTTAATTTTGAAGAACTAATTTCTTTATTTTTACTTTAGACAAATATCTTTTTTTTTTCCTTTTTTTCTTTTCTCTTCTTCTTTGTTTTGTTTTATTTGTTTGGTTGGTTTTTTGAGACAGGGTTTCTCTGTTGTAACTCTGGCTGTCCTGGACCTGACTCTGTAGGCAAGCTGGCCTCAAACTCAGAGATTTGCCTGCCTCTGCCTCTGGAGTGCTGGGATTAAAGGCGTGTGCCACCACCACCCAGCTTTCATCCAATCCTTAATATTCAAAGTCATTGTCACATAGTTCTTGCTTCTTTCCTTTGGTTAGTAACTCAATCTCTTTTATTTTAAACCATTATAAGTTTAGAAATTTTTATTTATTTTGTTGTTGCTGCTTTATTTTGTTTGGATTTTTCATTTGTCAAGATAGAGTTTCTCTGCTGTAAATCTGGCTGTCTTGGAACTCACTCTGTAGACTAGGCCGAACTTGAACTCACAAAGATTTGCCTGCCTCTACCTCCTGAGTGCTGGAATTAAAGGTATGCACCACCACTGCCTGGCTATTTATTTGTTCTTAATGTATTTTTTATTCTTTGGGAATTTCATTTGCTGTTTTGATCATATTTGCTCTTCCCCCTCCCCCCTAGCTCCTCTCAGATCTATGCCCCACCTGCCCACTCCCACCTTCTCTCAACTTTATATCAGCTTTATTACTATTTTTAAATGAGTTCACAGAGTTTGTTGTGTGTGGGCTCCATACTCCTAGGTGTGGACTGTCCACAGGAACACAGTCAACTGACTAGGAGCCACATTCTTTAAAAAACCTCTCTCCTTCCTCCAGAAGTCATCAACTATCCATTGCTCCTGAGTTTGGGGTACACACACACGCCAGCCCTCCCCTTTCTTTTCCAGAATACTGACTGACTTGATCTCTCCTGCCAGTCTCATGCAGTCAACCACAGCTGCTGTGTGTTCATGAGTGCAGTGGTCCATCGGGTTGGAAGACAATGCTTCGCTCTTGTCCTGCCTGACCTCTGGGTCTTACAATCTTTCTGCTCACTCTTCTGCAATGGTGCCTGGTCCTCGAGGGAAGGGGGATGATGTAGATTCCATTTATGGTTCTGTATTCCACTGACATAATTTTTGTTTGATTCATTAGTTAGTTGCCTCTCTGGGTTTACACACACACACACACACACACACACACACACGTGCACACACGTGTGCACACATGCGCACACACAAATTTCAGAGTTTTTACATTGATTTCTATCTGACTAAACTTTATTGTTCTCAGTGTGGTTTCAAGTGTTAAACTTAGAATAAATTAGCTAATAAATATTAAATCATACTACAGACAACAGACTAGAAGACATAATAGACTACAGACAACAGACTAATAGACACAAAACATTTAAACGTTAAAACTTTGAAGTTGAAGTTTGTTTTTGTTGAATTTCACTTTATAGTACACCATATCCCCCTATACATTTCATGTTGTACTTAAAAAGCCTTTGGGCAATGTTATGTTTGTTTATTATTTAAATTTGTTTTTAAATAATTTTATCAAGTTCTTATCATACTTTTCGTGTACTTGATTGGCTAATCTAGAAATCGGGTATGTTTATAATTCAACATTGTGACTGTGGAACTGTTTGTAACTGTAACGCCTCATGTTTTGGGCAATCACTTTGAAGCTACCAATTAAGTATGCATAAATTAGAATTTCTTTTCCAAGTGAAACTTTTATTATCATGGACTGTTCTTTTTTAACCTCTTCAAATACTTCCTGAGGGTCTGCTTCTATTATTAGTGTGACGACACATTTCTTTAGATTAGTGTTTACACGCATTTCTTTTTCTATTTTATTTTCAACTTTCCGGTATGTTGAGATTATTGATATGTCTTTTTTTTATTTTTCAGTTGGGGAATTTTGATTCTTTAATTCTACACCTTAGCTTATTTTTATGTAATGCCTTTTTTTCTTCCTCTTCATCTGTGGTCTTCTTCTGGATTGATATACACCTTCCCCTGCCTTTTCATTATATGCTTGGGAGCACAAGAAGTCAAAAGTGAATACCTGATGGTTTACTATATCACCCTGTACCTTGTTTCCATCTGTCTGTGTCCCCTAACACCAGCACTACCATTATAGATATGTGCCACAACACCTGGCTTTATGCCTGGGTGCTTGGGGTCTGAATTCATGTCCCGTATTTCAAGGAAGGCTCTATGCAGGGAACCATCTTCCCAGTTCCCTCGGTATACACTACATAAATGTTCTTTCCTAGTTACATGGACATTACAATGTCCACCCTTCATTAATCAAAGCCTGAATCCATCAGCACACTAGCATCTTCAGAAGCAATTACTAAGTGTGTTAGCAGTGACTTCTGAGTAGCCTTAGGGTGCCTTTGTGTATTTCTTCTTGTCTCAGTTTGCTGTTGTCTTGTGCTTAAAGTCTATGCAACATTACAAACTCTCAAGCTATCACTGTTCATTATTTACTATACATCATTGCTGTTTGTTTTCTCTGCTCACTCTATAGACCAGACCATTGCATTTTTTTCAGTTCAGGTTTCAGACTACTTTCCTTTTACAAAAAAAAGAAAGAAAGAAATCTGTCGAATTTATTTGAGTATTGGCCTTTTCAGGATTATTTAAACAAAAAGTTGAAAAATACCTTTGGTTTATAGTAATTCTTGAAAAAATGATTACATAATACAGATCAGAAGTACTCGTGTGTGTGTGTGTGTGTGTGTGTGTGTGTGTGTGTGTGTGTGTGTTTCTGACTTCTACAATGCTATTTCGTGGTCTGCAAATCAAAGTGCTTCTGTGAGATTTTCAGTTGCCAACTAAGTTTCTGTTCATTAGATGCATTTTTATTGGTTTTAGCTACTTTTAAGGCTGCCACTTCTTAGCAAATTCACTTACTTGGTACATGATTTGTCTGTGTCCTTCTTTTGCTTTTAATTATTAACAGATACCTTGATGTTTTCCATGAGCTTGGAAGGATCTATAGTCACTGTTTTTTCAACATGCTTCTGTTCCATTTTTTCCCTGACATATCGGACACCCACTATACACATTCGCTCCTCTCACTATATTTCTTTGCCTCCTACACAGTTCTGCTTTCCACCTGTAACCTCTCCAGTTAGTCATTTTCTTTCTTACTTCCTTTATTAAAGATTTATTCAGTTTTATCTTATGTGTATGAGTGTGTTGTCTGCTTGTATGTATGTGCAGTATGTATATATCTGGCATTCACAGAGGCCAGAATAATGTGCTTGTTTCTCTAAAATTGAGATTTTAACAGTTGCAAGCCACCATGTAGGTGACAGGAATCAAATCCAGGTCCTCTGCAAGAGCAGCAAGTGCTCTTAAACACGAAGCAATCTCTCCAGACCCGTCTCTCACTTATAGTGCATGAGTTATTCAGCTAGGTATAATTTACTCGTAAGCATTCAAATCTTACCTTTAGTTATATTTTTCAGTCTTATAACTACTGTAAGATTGTCTTAGGTACTTTCCTGACTTCAGTTGAGATTTTGAATTTGTTTTTTATATCTCTTGATATAACTGTAACATCGTACAACTGTATTAAAGTCTATTTTCTGCTGACCCCCAGCTCTGGAGGCCAATTATTTCCAGACCCCCGGTGTTCATGATTAACTGTCCGCAAAAGTCTTTCCCCAGGGTTTCCCAAGGTGGCCTTGAAATCTAATCTTACACCACGAGCTTAGAGATATGTTCATAATACTGCTAAACACCAGGTTCCTGACTTACATCACAGAGACCAGAAAAGGTCCGTAGAGGATACACAGCTCCGGAACTCCGACTTCACCGCTGTACATGGGAGTTTGTAGCCAAACCTTACTGCAATAGTTTATTATTTCACTAATTCCAAAGTTCCATGAGATATATTTTACACTTCATTCATTACACAGCATTTTTCGTAGTCTTTGCAGGGATGTTCATGGAATTATCTATTCCCTATTACCAGGAGTGGGAGTGTCCATATTTACTAATTTAGTTACTGACATCACAACATGTGTTCATGATTTTTCTAAAAGAGTATCATTAATTTTTAACAAAAATAGAGAATTAATCCCACCTGGATTCATGTCAGTGATCTCTTCAACTTCTGTTGACTACAAGTTTGGGTGTTGGTTATATGTTTCTCTTTTATAGATTTCTAAGACTTTTTTAAAATTCTATCATTCAGACTTAACAACAGACATATGCTATGTACTCAAACCAGGTTTCTGCCCATTTATTACATACCTTATTTTCTGTCAAACATGAATGTTGTGGAAATTTATTTTTAATTATGTATAAAATATTGTTTTGTGCACTATTGGGTGAGGGGCTGGTTATGTCTTGGCATTTTGTACTGTCTGCAGGTGTTGGATTTATGTGGGGGATGTTTGATTGCTCATGATCTGCATGTGCTGTCAGTAGAATCCCCGAGGAATTCTGGATCAATAAAAACACCTGAGCTCAGACGCTCAGGGTTTCACTGTTCACTGTGGTGCTTGCCAGGATGGTAGTTCCCTCTGCTGAGGTCTGGAAGAATTTGCAGCAATGAATATGCCTCCTTGTTGTCTTTGGTGAGATATTACAGCAGCCTAACAATGACACTTGAAAATTTTTTCAGGTAAGTATCATGAACTCCAGTTTATACAAATGTCCCAGGAGATTAGTTTCTCACTATCAGAACAAGTTTAAGGAAAATTCTACTCACTACTGTATACTGTATATTATGCGGGGTGGCCCTGATAAGAATCCAAGTGTCACATGTGATACATGGTAAATGATGTCAGAGAACAGTTGTGGAGGGGGGAGTTGGACAATGGGATCATCCACCTCAGCAGGGAATGTTGTCTTGATTTAGAATTGCAATAGCATGCAAATAATAAAAGGAACCTAAGTTGCAGGTTAATTTCTTATTGTTACCTTATTTCTAGTCTTTCATAGATATCCCACTTTCATAACCCCTGTACTTAAGGGTACTCCTACCTCAGGGCGAATGAATACTCATAAGATGGCATATATGAAAAATGTGCAAACTGTAGGTGTTATTTTATGGTATGGTTTTAGTATTCAAAGATAAAGAATTAACTGCATCAGCGTATAATTAATGTCGTCATATTTCATTTCAATCCTGTTATACGTGCCCTGATGTACTTAATATAATCAGGGTAAATTAATTAATTCCAATACAATGTGGGATTTCTCACAATAGGATCACAGTGTCACATGCAAATAACTCTTAGGATCCAGGTGGCCTCTTGCTTTTAGTCTTTGAGTACAATTTCTTCATCTGAGAAATCACAATGTAAGCAGCTTTTGGACTAGTTTGTAAGATGACTGTGGGAATAACAGAGCTGCAACAACAAAAGGATTCTCAACACTAGCGCACTGTACAGTGTAAGCTGATATTTTATAATAGCAAACAAAGGCCTAAGTGGTTTCTTCTAACTGAGTGTTTCATTCATATTAAAATATCATCCGCAGGCTCTGTGAAATGTTTGGCTTTATATCATTTCCTCACTCTTGTCTGTCTCTAGGGCTACTCCCTTCTTATTCTAAAATTTGTACGAGTAAAACTCTCGTCTGCATTCATTGCTTTAGCAAATACAACTTATCTGTATATTACCTCAGCTCACAAAGAACTAACAAAACACAAAACAAAGCAGAGTGCTCTCAGCTGCCCTCCATCTCTGGCTGGTCTGATGTATGTTAAAGAATGAGGGACTGAGCCATGATTATACCTCCAAAAGAAGACAAATTAGTCTTCTGTTTCTTTGACATTTCATACTGACTTTTGCCCTCTTATTATTTTTTTTCTAGCAAATGGTTTTATTTTTACCTTTCTGTATTTGAAATTTTTACAAGTTTATATATTTTCTATTATGGATTTTTTTTCATAAAAAGTAAGATTTAATAAAAGGATGTGATGAGAAAATCATATATGTAGTTTAAATTATGGAATCCAAAGCAAAAATGGAGAACGTAAATATAATACAAGAGTTCTGACAGCTTTTAAATTTCAAAGCAAACATGAAGCTATCTTAAAATGTAAAACAAAAATTCTTGTCATCCGTAGGTGTCCACGTCATTCATGGGGCACATAAATGTTATGTTGGGCATTTGAAACCAGTTCTTTTAGAGTAAAACACATAAAGAACATTTCTACTTTCTTTTTTTAAACTTTTTAAGTAGGCCAGTCATAATATTTTCTGATTATTGTTTTTTAATTATTTTAAACTATGTGTAGGGGTGTAGTGTGTGTGTGTGTGTGTGTGTGTGTGTGTGTGTGTTTGTCCATCTTCATGTAGGTATGTGCACATGAGTCCAGCTGCCATTAGGGACTTCAGGTCTTCTGGAGCTGGAATCATAGGTGTTTGTGGGCCTCCCCACATATGGTTACTGGAAACCAAACTCAGGTCCTCTGGAAGAGCAGCAGGTGCTCTTAACCACTGAGCCATTTCTCCAGCCCAAGACTGATATTTTCTTGTAATGACAGATGTATGGGTTTTACCAAGTCAATCCATTACAGTAGCCAAGACTAAGAACTGCTGCTATTTTATTAGATCATTTTTTTTGTTCAAAGTTTCCAATAAGATCTTTGACTCTCTGTCTCTTTTTATCTCTCTTTCTCTCATTTCTCTTTCCCTCCCTACATGAGAAAAAAAATAGATGAATTTCAAACAATAAAATTTTGACTTACTATCTCAAGCAACCTCTTGTTACAGAATGAAACTATCAACATTCAGAGTTCACGGCTTTCTCATCCAGCATGTTTAGTAAACCATGTCCAGTGTTTACAGCCATTGAACTTTTGTAGCTCTCCACTTAAGTTCTTGGTTAGCTAATCAAATAAAATGTTAATGTGGCTTCATTAGGAAGACAGGAAACTAGTTGACGTTAACCTCCAGGGGCAGCTTTATGTAGCAGTTTGCATCTTTCTCTGAGAGCAGATACCAACCAGGATCATGCATACCAGGGTCTGGAATTTCATGCTTCCACTCATAATTACTAAAAGAATGATGAAATCTACTTCACATTTTTAAATTGTATTCTTCTGTTGACACAGAAACTGTATGGCCAGTAAGTGGTACTTCTGCAATGGGGAAAATGTGTCCGGGAGCTCAGATTTAAGGCAGGGCTCTGGCACTCTTTCAATTATACTCATACTCTATATTTTGGCAAAGGGAAGCTCTCTAAGTGCCTATTTTATAATTTCTAAACTTCTATATTATTTGTAAAATTCTTGGATTAAATTGGAAATCTAAAATTGTTATGTTAGATAATATTATTATATAGATATTATATTATATATATAAAATTATGTTAGATATTAAGGCCATGCACTCAATTCCCTCCCAGTTAAAAAGACATATGTCAACCCTAGCCAAGGAACACCAGACACCCAGAGAATGCTGGGAGCGGAGGAAATAGTCATCAAGGATACAGCAACTGGTTATCTAACACCAAACTGTCAGTTCTGAAAACATGTATAGTTAAACAACACACAGACTGAACATGGTATGTGTTTAGGAACACACACACACAGACACACAACACAACGCTCTCCTAAAAACAAAGGAAAAAAAAAGGGCCTTGAGTTTAAAAGATAAAAAGACAAGGAAGGCATAAGGGAGGGTTTGGAGGCAGAAAGGGAAGTGGAAAATGTTGTAATTATATTGTTATCTCTAAAAACAAGAAGAAGAAAGGAAGGCAGGAATAGATAGATAGATAGATAGATAGATAGATAGATAGATAGATAGATATTAGGAAAAGTGAAAGGCATGTCTAACCCTTTGTTCTCATTAGATTTGGTCAGTTTGAGTACTTTTTCCTTTGTGGTTGTGTATGTCAGCAATCTAAAAGGCTTCTGATGATAAAAATGGGTGAAAGCCAAGAGCCTGTGGAGCCTGACCCACCCTTAGGAAGATACAGTAAGAGAAATGGAGGAAGTTGAAAAGGAATATGCTAAATATGAGTTTTGAATATTTAACACTGACACAATTCAAAGATTTAAATTATTCAAGTATTTAAGAGTTGGAGAAAATGGTATTTCCTTTGAAATATTCTCTATAAACATCTTAACTGTAATATCATACATTCTAACCATTAGTATAATATGATACAATATCCTACAGTATTAAACAGAACTTTGGTTATGTGACATTATGAAGGATTTTACTTTATAAAAGCACTTACTTGTTTACAACTGTTTTCTATTTCACAACCAAAGCTCTTACAAATGCTGTTCACATTTACCGTGCCTGTTCCTGCCTTCTATCCTTCAACCACCATCGGGATTTTGCTTTATCACATCGCTCCTCATGCTCTTTTCAGAGTCACAAATGTCAGTGCCAACTACAATGGGCAAACCTCATTTGTGGCCCCAACACTCTCCATGAAGTGCTCCCATGGCTCAGATTTCTTAATAGCACTCTCCTATACACTCAAACCTTTTTCCTACTTCCCAGACTCTTCTGTGGTTCCATCTCTTGCATTCTCCTCTTAGTTGTCTGTTTGGAGTTGAGTTGTTTCTTTTCCTTAACACACACTCTGTTTGGATAACCCCACCTACTCCTAAGGCTGTATATGGATCCCAATCAACCAGCCTCACAAAACTTTGTCCATAAATTTGAGTTTCTTATATCCAACAACCCAAGGGGCATTTCTGATTAGATTTGTGACCAACACCTGAAATGAAACATTGCCACAATGGAACTCATCAACTTTATTCCCGTCATGGACCTTTTTCTAGTGAACTAACTGAGAACTTAAGTTTCACATTTCATACTCATATTCCTGGAAGGGACTGGTAACTATGTTACAACACATCTGTTAAAGTATGTACTCCTTTCTGTCATCATTACCCACTCTTGCTTCTGTCAGCTTTCACTGGGTTGACTGGTCGATCTACCATTGTTCTGCAATCTATTCCAGCCACTGTACTGCACCCAAAGTACAGACACGATCACATTAATTTCCTTTCTACTATTTCTAAAATTATGTCCAAATGTGCTAATAAGTTGAGAGCCCTCACAGGGTGCCCGGTCTCTGCCTTGCTTCTCAGCCTCATCTCCATGATTGTCTCTCCTCATGGTGAGACTCTTCATGTTGAATGCTTCTTATTTCTTTACACTCCTATTCCTTTGATCTTGCACTTCTGACAGAATGCTTTCTCTTCTAGAACTACCATCTCATTTCACTCTCTCAAATCTGTTTAACTATTACAGAAGCTTCAGGATCAAGTCAGTAGCTCTTCCTTGATAAAGACTTCCCCAGTGCCTTGCAAGGAAGGTGATCTGTGCATTTATAAAGACTTCCACACTACCCACCTCTGAGCCCTTTCTTGTCTCTTAGTGATGCACAGTCTCTCCAAAAGAGAGGGAGAAAGTGGATCCTGTTTGATTGGCAGCCCATACCCAGCACTAACCCCGATCACATGATTTGGTTCTGCATTGCTTTAATGTAATTTGTTTTTGTTTGTTTTATCCTAAATAACCCATGATTTGGCATAAAATATGTTAAAAGTTTCATTGATCACCAGGAATTCCCGATTCTACATTTAAGACCAATGTGTTATAGTCATACAGATAATCTCTGAATTATAGATATGAATGTGGACAGAAGTGTTACCTGTTAATGTACACGGCCATCCAGCGCAGACAAGAAATAGAAAAGTCACATATAGTATGTGCATACTGTGATTTTACGTACTTGTGTTGACGATGATGTAATGACAAGGATGGAAGCAGCAAAGTCAAAGCACTGCGGCTCAGATGTGGGCATTATTTTAAGCGTGGCAATCAGCAACACTCACAATATACGATTTTCAGAATGTAGTAAACATAACATGAGTCTCATTATCCTAATCAAATCATTGAGATTCAGAGGCATTTTAAAACCTAGAATGTAGATTCCTTAAGCACCTTCAGCTGCTTCCTCTCTCTGCTACTTGTTTAATGTCTAGGAACTAAGAATAGTAAGAAAAATGAAAATACATGAAATGCATGCCTTTGAATCTTGCTTTGGGAAATTCTATCTATTACGGAATTAGGGTGGAGTGGCAGAAAAAGATAAATGATAAATGAGTTTGGGAGATAGTGTGGAATTCAGCCATGTCCTTTGCATCCCCAGTATACATTTGCCTTGTATACAAAAATCATCAAATAAATCAATATGTTCTACCATCTTCGAAATATACCTGGCTGGGGGTGGTGGTGGGGAATCTCTAACACATGGGCTTTTGGGGAAACAAAATCTGCCCAAGAACTAAGCAGAATCAGCTCCTAGAGGACACCTGCCAGAGAGACAGACAAAATAATTTGTATTGCCAGATTGCTTATTAAAAACCAAAGCTTTTGACTTAATGCATGCATGGAAGTCTTGAGAGTCACATGAGAGCCATCAGGTTAAAATAGGTGGAAGTCCTTGCATTCTTTCTCTTACCTAATAATAATACATAGATGCTTCAATGGAATTCATAATATATGTAAAGCACTGCACTATTAGCTGAAAGTGCTTACTGGTATATTCGTTCCTTAGAAATTGGTGCTAAAATGTTCACATATGACCTCTTAAAGGAGCTGCTTGTCATTTTTCCCCTCTGCATTCCAGAGATTTCTAGGCTTTTCAAGAACATGCATCAAATATTAAAAAAAAAACAACTGATGCTCTCAAAATATTTTAGAACTTGTCTCCACAATCATGCTTTCCAATTATGCATAGTAGTTTTATGTTCTGAACTGCCACAGTAATTAGCAAATTAGGTTTCATTTTTAAAGCGGTTATAAAACTCATATGGAAAGATATGTCATTATTACTAAAGAGTTTCAACATGAATTTTTAATAGAATCATGTCCAAGTTTCTACCTGTTTGTTCTCATGTTGATTTCTGGAAGGTCTAGAGGGTGTAGGGTTTTGTTTGTGGGGCTGTCTTTAAGTAAAATTAGAAAAAAAATGCCTTGCTAGTGCATCCCATGTGACTGGGATACTATTCTTGGGAAGGAAAGCCTCATCTGTGGGAGCTTTCCTTACTATACTATTTTGGACCAACTTTTGTTCCTTTCTTATCCAGTTAACATCCTCTAAGTTTTTGTGAACTTCAAAATATCCCTTCTGATGAGCCAGAAAAGTGGCTCAGCAATTAAGAGAACAGGCTGTTTTTCCAAGGGACCTGAATAAAATTCTCAATACCCTCATGGTGCTCACAACTGTCTGTAACTCTAATCCAGAACATCTGATGCCCTCTTTGGGCCTCCACAGGCACCAAGAATAAACTTGGTTCCCAGATACATGTAGGCAAAATAACCATACACATGAAATAAACTAATACTTTTGTTGAACGTCTATGGAGAGGCTCAGCACAGAAGACAAGGAGACATTTCTTACGTTGAAGCCCTGCCAGACCTCAGCAGAGGGAACCACCATCATGGCCAGCACAATACTCCATAGACAGTGGAACCCAAAGCATCTGAGCTCAGGTGTTTTTATTGATTCAGAACTCCTCAGGTGTAGTTCATTAGCAATTAAACAACACCCCACAGAAATCCAACATCTGCAAATAATACAACACAACCTAGTCAGGCCCTCAACCAACAGTGCATAAAACAATTATTTTATATATAACTAAAAATAAACTTCCCCCAAAAAATAATTATAAAGCTTTTTTTTCAAAAATTCCTTATTACATTTATAATTGAATAGAGACACTAAAATTAAACCTGATTTTTAAAACTAGCATGAAGTGTCATATTTTAATTGTATCTTCCTATGGAACTACTACTATCTAAGATCAATTTATTATGTTAAGAGTACACCTGAATATATGTTCCAGTTAGAAAAGTCATCTCTTGTGAATCAAGTGGTGGACTACATCCTTTCTCATACATTAGCACTCTTTATTTCTTTTCAACTATACTCAGAGTTGATAAAATTTAGGATTCTAGAAAATCAGATCTTTTCAAGTACTATTTCAGCTCAAATATCAAATATCAGTATCAAATATTTACTCTTGTTATTTGTGGTTATTCACCTTATTGATTAGTACAGTTCAGATCATTTAAGTATACATTTGAATGGTTCTTTGTAACAGGAAACCGTGAGAGGCTCCCTGAGAGGGGGTAGGGAGTGGAGGATAGAGTTAGGAGGAAGATCTCTGACAGAATTTTTTTATCTCTGATATTAAGATATATGTACAATCCATACTTAAAATAATTATGATGTTAGTTTTTAAATGCAGTATGTTTTTTCTTGATATATAGTACTAAGTCCAATGGCTCAAATCCAGCTTCAGAGGGAGTAAGTCACCACCAGGAGTATTTCTGAGAATTCAGATCCACTCTCCTTTCTTACAAGCCCAGAAATGAAGACGGCAGACACCATTTCTGAGGCATCAAAAGTAAAGATGTTTGCCTGAGATTACAACGATCAGTTTGACTAGGAGATGAGAAGTGACCTGTAACCTAAACTGTGAATCTCAGGAAGTGCTAAGGATCACTGTGTATAATCCATGGGCAACAGATGAAAGGACTGAGGTACTACCAATGACAAGTTCTGGAGAATCTTTGTGCTTCTCTGACCTACTGGTCTGTGGCCTGCTGGTCTCCCACACATGGTCCAACTCATCACTCCAGAGGCTGGAATCGATAAAGACAGTAACATACAGGAAATTATTTTAAAGAGATAATCAAAAGTGGTTTCACAAAAGAAAATCAAATGCCCCTGTTTATTATGGTCATTTACAGAAGGAAATAAAAGAATGAAAGAAAGAAAGAAAGAAAGAAACTGGTTTCTGTAAACCATAGGTTTTCCCCTTGTTGATTGAAAATACTTTGCTTCAGTAAACTCCATTCAAGCAAGATGCTATTTCTTTTTAAAGGCTTTGTCTAATTCCTCAAATCCTCGGGCTGTTCTCTTGTCCATTCCTGTTCTTCCCAGGAGAATGATCTCTGATCAAGATTTATTCAGAGTTGATTTTTGACAGTCATCTTTGTTCTATTATTACACGTTTAAGTGGTGTTAGTAAGCCAATCAGAGTGAATTCAAAACAAGACTTGTTAGTGTATTCTGGGATTATAGTTCACTGGTAGAGTGTTTGCCTAACAGGCACAAGACCCTATATTCAAATCTCAACATACACACACACACACACACACACACACCTTCTAGGAATTATTTGTATGAAAATAATATTTTTGTAAGTCAAAGACTTAGATGAACTTGATAAAGAGGTATTTAGGCCAGGTCTTTATTAAGCAACTGGACAGATCAAGAGAGATTTTTTTTATTGGTAATTGTTTTTCATGCACCTTTAAGTCCTGGGTCCAACTTAACAGGAGCTAAAACTGGACACGTAGAGGTCTAATGCCTTGAAGATGTGATTTGTTCAAGAGAGACAATGTAGAGACCGCTAGCAGTGTCTTGGCAGCAAGAGTTTGGCAGATAATATGAACTCACATACTATCTGGCAAGCAGAAGCTCTTTGACTATGATGATCTTCTAAGTGGATAGTTTTTAGGCAAGAGATATTGAAGAAGGGTCTTAGAAACAGGAATTTGGGGCTTAGGTTGAAATTCAGGGTTTGTCACTGAATGAAACTTTGCGAAACTAACAAAATAACTTATTAATCATTGGGAGATGAGTCCGTGCTCCCAGATGTGGAGTATCAAAGACAGTGTGAGTGAAGTGTTCGGGAGAACTTGATGCATCTATTGCAATCCAAAAAAGTATACCTCCACACAGGAGCCTGGCCAGCACCGGGCTTGCCTGAATGTCACTCATAACCCTAAAGTTGCACATGGATTTTTTACTAAAGGCATGCTCATTATTTTTAGTTATGATAGTTATGATGAGATCATTTGGAAATAATTGATGAGTATGCTATTTGTAAAACACTAAAATGTGCTGGCAAACACAATCAAGAGTCACCATATAGTTCTCTGCTCAATCTCAGACACTTCGGCATTAGACGGATACTAAATAAGAAATCACAAAGATCTGAATCATTTTTTATCTTGTCTCACTGCCAAGCACTAAGTAGATAGAAAAAACAATCACTTTTAATGATGATATATAAGTATCTAGCTCTGAGGAGAAGAGTGTTTTGGGAAATATTCATTCATCCTCTTGTTCGGTGTACGTGCGTTTATCAGAATATCCCCATAGGAAACTGTCAGAGTGGGTAGTGACGACATATAAAGAAATAACTACACAGAAATAAGATGTAAAAGAATACAGTTGTGTGATATTTCTAAATGCGTATCCTATAAGATTTATTATACATAAATCTAAATACCTGGCCTTTAGAGCCACATTTGAGTTTAAGTAGGATAAGCCCCTACACACTGATAACATTATGTGCTGTGGGCATAAGCACAGACCTTGAGTTAAACAAAGATCGGAATCTTGACTCTGCCACTTAATAGCTGGTTGACAATAGGAAAGTTCCTAAACCTACCGGGAGCGTCAACTGCGTGGACAGCACTACAAAAGGTGGCTGTTGCGACAGGTACGAATTTGTTCAACGCTCAGATTGCACAGCAAGTGCCAAAAGGTGTCCCTTGGACCACAGACTGCACAGACACCTCCGAGGACCCTTCCCGTGGATTTTCACGGAGTCCGCGACTTGGCCCTGTGCTGTCAGCTTTAAATAGCTGTCTTGTTTTATCCTTTCCTTTTATCTGTTCGACTTTAGTGAAGCAAAACTGTCTCTCGCGTCCATCAGGAAGTTGAATTCACTAAAAGACATCAACTCCACTTCCAAAGAGGGGCTTTGGATGTTTTATGTTTACGCGGTTATTTGCTGGGTTTTGCTCGACGTGGGAGAGAGGGGAGTTTCTGCTACCGGACAGTATGCTTTTCTACACTTGTGTTGATGCTCCGTAAGACATGCAAAATCTATTTCACAGGAACCCTTTTACTATACATCACCTCCTCTGAGCTCCTCCTAGGTAATTATCTATAGGAGCTGATGATTATTGAAAATACTGGAGCTAAAATTACATCCTTGGGGAATAGCCATATATTCCAACACCAATTCGAGTGCCTTGTATTATAAACAAAGTCAATACCCAGTGACCATTTTTAATGGGTTTATCTTGCTGAGTGCCTGGCCTCCAAGGTCTCGCACAGTGTCCTTATGCAATTGCATAAGCTCCATTAAATAAAATTAAAGCTCCGTTCCAGAAATAATTCACGAGGTAAAAGTACCAAGTAGTTCCTCTGAAGCATGTCCACCAAACAGCTGGAACATCGTACTGAGATAAATTTAGGCAGTTTTGGGGAGATTATGAGCTGTACGATAAGAAAACCAAAATCACTTACTCAAAGAATTAAAAGGAAGGGATAATAAAGTTCTCAAATGCACATGGCTAATAATTAGGGGAAGGAAAGAGAGAGGGAAAGGGGGAGGGGGAGGTTTTACACTACAAGTGAGAATCAAATGCAACTTTATAACCTGCTTCATCCTTTAAGCTTTACTGGTTTGAAACCCCAGACAATACATGGGAAGGCTGATGCCCTTAAATTAATTCCCTTGATTTGCCTCTGAGTTTAATAAGTGACCCTGTTCCTGCAGACTGACAATGAGAAATTGCCCTGTTACAGCTGGTGTGTGACACCTTTAACTACCTTTGTTCTTATCTGTATAATACAATCCTAACTAGAGAAAAGCTCATCACATTAATCTCTGGTTATACATGCGTCACAAAATAACTTGGAAAAATTAGCCCGCATGGCACGTTAAGAGTTCTCAGAAACTCAGCTGTTTTTCAACTTTGACTTCAGGGGATTGGCTAGCAGATGAATTGATTGATTGGCTTTCCCACCACCTCTCTATTCTAAGCACTTTCCAATTTAAGTCTGAACTCATTCCTTCCACTTATCTGTGACAGGCGGAAGCACAAACGCCATGATATATGCTTTTCCTGCCTAAACCCAAATAAGCAAGAGGAGCTGGCAGAGAAATGAAGACACAGACTGGCTTGCAGCTATGCTATTTCTTAGGGGGGTTTTGTTGTTGTTGATGTTGCTGTTTTTGCATGAAGATCCCAAGAGGCTTTTTCATTCTTTGTCCTTTTTTTCTTTTTTTTTTTTCTTTTTTTTATAGCTTTGTATCTGCTTCCTTCCATTGGCACATGCTCAAAGCCTTCAAACTTCCCTAAATCCTAGCTAAAGGGGGAAATTTACTTCCAGAGCAAACAAAAATGAGAAGAGCTGCAAAAAGTTCTAAGTCCATGTGCTCAGAGTCCGGAGCCAGAGGCATGTCCTGTTACTCCCAGTTTGTCTTGTGAAAAGACAAACCCACTCCATCCTTGAATCACCAAGGGACTTGGTCTTTGCCTTCAAGCAATCGTATGCTCTGTAGTTTTGTGAGGCTGGGAATGGGACACTGACATTGAGGAATACAGCTTCAGACTGAAACAAGACTCCTGCCTTTAGGACTCAATGCAGGACCCAGGATTAGCGTTGAATTAAAATTCACTACTCGTGTCCCTCATGTGTCCCTCACATGAGAATGTAGTTCACAGTGAACAGGACTCCTGTGTCCTTTTGGGAAGCACAAGGGGTGATTTTGATTTGGTTTGGTTTGGGTTTTAATTTAGCCATACTGACTTCCCTGTCTCCCATAGAAGCCGATCTGAGGGTCAGATAGTTTAGTTGAGCAATTTAAACAAGTGCAGACAATATTTCAGCTCTGAAGCTAATGTTTCAAAGTCTCCGCTCTTCCGTGTAGGAAGTTGCTAAGTGAGTATGCGCACATAGACATTCATACAAGCACACATCAAAGTGAATTGAGTACTGGCTTCAAGTCTCTTAAACTCTGTTTGTTTGTTTTTGTTTGTTTGGGTTTTTTTTTTTCCTGCCCTGGTTTCTGATCTTTGTTTATAGGCAGACGTTTATTGCGCCCATATGCTATGGCCGAAGAGATGATTATCCTGAGATTAAAGTAGAACATGCTAAGGGAGTGGTTCTCAGCCCCTTTTATAGGGGTCGCCTGAGACCATCTGCGTATCAGACTTACACGACGATTCATAACAGTAAAATTAGTTCTGAAGTAACAACAAAAATAACTTTATGGTGGGGGTCAGCACAACACGAGGAACTGTGTTGAAGGGCTGCAACATTAGGATGGCTGAGATCCGCTGGGCTGAGGTGTTATCATTTGAAGAGAAATTCTCACATGTTGATAATAACATGACAGTAATTAATTAATTGTAATGGGGAGATTTTAGCAAGAGAAAATGTAAAGCTCCTATTATGCATTACAATAATTTGAAACACTGAAAGCGATGGCTCTACTAAAATAAGAACACATAGTGTATTCTGTCTGTTTTGATGAAGAGTCTGAGGGGGTGCTAGAGAGAGTAACAGAAGATTCGTTTGCGGTGTTTTGATTGCTCCATTAATTCATTCACCACACAGCCAGTGATTGAACAGCTGGGTCTCAGACATCTGTTCTATGTCACCCTGTTAGAACTCAGGTAAAAGGCGTCACAGTAGGCATTCAACACAGTGCAAAATTTACAGAGGCATAGAAAACTCAAAATAAAAAACCAAGGTAAATAATTCTGTTTAAATTTTAACGTTAAAAAAAAATCCCTGATAAATAAAATATAAAACTTAGAAATTGAGACAGCATATGATAAAGTCAAACTCAGAGTGGAACAGTGAGACCAATCCGTTTAACTGTGGGGCCAGATTGTTCCTTCATTTAAGACATTTATCACTGCTGTTGCTGTTACTATTACTTATTATTTTATTGCTTTTTATTATTTATATTATTGCTATTGTTGTTGTTATAATAATTTTAAGTTTTATTATTACTATCACAAGTACATCCATGCTACGTATATGTATGCACATGTGCCACAGCACATGTGTGGAGGTCAGAGAACAACTTTGTAGATTGGACTCTCACCTTATACCTTGTCAGTAGCATGGTGGGATACAGGATCTGTAGATGGAACCCAGACCCTTAGATTTGCATTGCAAGTGCTTTCACTCATTAAATCATCTTACTAGGCACTCATATACATTTTAAATACTAATTTGATTTTTCTCAAATACCACATCAAAATGTTTATCTTGATTAGACAGTTTGGGGGGCTGCTCTTCTATTTTGCTTTCAAAATGTTTCTTGCCTCCCCCATCCTAGTGCAGAGTCCTTTCTTAAATATCTGTTCTAACGTCTGAACCCTTGGCTCAGTGACAACCAAGAGCTTCTCCTCTGTAAAGTACTGCAAGTTGTTGGGAAGGGCACACTTGAGAGGACTTTCCTTCACTGATTTTTGTTCCCAGCAGCCTTCTGAAGTCTTCGGGCCATAATAAGAAAAGACTGTCTACATCCCACCCCCAAAAGTACTAGTCATGCCTGACTCTGCTTTGCTTCCCAGAAGATCAGACGTGTTTAAACACACCAATAGCCTGTAGCATAGACTGGAAAGACCACTGCTCTATTAAGCAACTTCTCCATCCAACATTGTAGAGAAAATTTCTGATTTCAAATAGGAAGCTTTTCCTTCTTTGTAGTTTTGAATGTACTCAAACTACCACAAGATGTATCTTGATTTTGGGATTAAGAAAATATGTGTAGTATAAACATTACCATCTTCTATTGTTCAAGATACATTAGGATTATGTATGGTAATAGGAAATGATGGTAGATAGATAGATAGATAGATAGATAGATAGATAGATAGATAGATAGATAAGTTTGAAATCTTAACTCCCCATAGAATATACATGTACTTTCACTTGGGTGACCTGAAGTGTCTAGAAACAGGTATTGTTATCTTCCTATCTTCCCCCTCCTCCTCTTCCCCCCCTCATATATATATATATATATATATATATATATATATATAGTGTATATATATATTGCATATATATAATGTATATGTATAATATAATATGTCTGTGTGTCTGTCTCTGTTTCTGTCTGTCTTTGTCTAGCTCTCTTAGACATGAGTCCATTTAGCTTCCCATGCTTCTCCTTCAGAAGATTTGAGATTTTTTTCCTGGCGCCAAGTCTATGACCATATCAACACCAAAACCAACAGAGTACTAATGAAGTAACTTCACATGCAGTTATGTTTATAATGCTTTCAGGAAAATAGATAGAACTAGAGATTATGTGGGAAAAAAGTAAGTCCGAGTCAGAAAGATAATGATCACATTTCTTTCTCATATGTGGAATCACAACAAAAAGAAAATTTAATCTAAAAGAGTTCTAAATTTTAAAATGAGAAAGTAAAAAGGACAATTTGGGACAAGAAAGAAAACCCATAGAATGGGGTGGTGGAAGGGGGTTATTATGACCAAACTACAATGTTAGATACTTTGTCATAAGAAGTGGGCCATAGTTGTCATGTAACCCCATGGACCACAGTCATGACCTTTGCAAAATGAAATTGACATAAATGAACTTCCAAATACTGTCCAGCTCAACTGTTCTCCCTGTCTCATGGGATCACCCAAGTATCCCAGCTATTTACCGTAATATGCCCCACCAGATGTAGCTCATTCCACCACAGAGAGAATCCTCTGATTCTGTGAGCAAAATTAAACCTTTCATTACTCTAAGTCGTTTGTCTTAGGCATTTTGTCACAGTCGTTCAAAGATGATCAACATAATGGCCAACAGCATTCCATTAGCACCAGATTACACCTTTTCTTCCATGTTTTATACACCGGTATCTTTTGAACATCATGAACCTAATACTTTGGAGCCATTATTAAGCAAAATAAATACTTCTTAACATAAGCTTTGTGGTTCTGTAATAAACTCAGATGGCTACCAAGTGACTAGTGAGAATGTAGCATATAGAGGGTAAATAAATTAGCAAGGGATATGAAAAGGAACCCATGGTCACCTGACATACCCAATCTTCTTTCTTGATATTCTCAGATCTGCAGACACCACTGAAGGCCATTGAAGTCATTCACTATCACCTGAAACTGTTGGACACTGCCTTTATTGGATCCAGATACAGAGAGCCGTCCTCTCTCTATGGCCATGCAATGACACTGGATTCCTGCAGGGGAAATTTAACAGGAACCAGCCACTGAGAGGATTTGAGGAATAGTGTTTCTAGACTTCAAGACCCTCAATATAGAGGACGACACAAGAGAAGAGAGTAGAGATCAACAGCAAGGAATATTTAGAAAGAAAGACAATCCTTTCTTTGTCACTCTAGCACCAAGAGCAATTCTGTTTCTTTTCTCTATTTAAACTTTATTTTGTGTGTGAGGAAGGGTAGACATGCACCACTGTGCATGTGTGATAGTCAGAGGCTAACTCTATAGAGTCGTCTCCTTCCACCTCTACATGAGTTCTGGAAATAACAGAGCAAGCAGGGTTTTGTCTGTTTGGTTGGTTTTGGTTGTTTTACCATGGAACCATCTTCACATCTCCATTCTATTTCACAGCATGAACTCTATTTACCTTTTATGACTCCCAAAACCTCACAAAATTGTCACAAAAGATACAGTAGTAATGGAAAGGAGAAAGGGGGTCTGTAGTGGTTAAGTTTTTATGTCAAATGACTGGGTCACCAAGTGCTCAAATATTTGACTATAGGTTATTGTAGGCGTCATTAACATGTTTGGGGATTAGGTTGGCATTAGCATCTGTAGACTGAATCAAACAGATGGTCTTCCTTGCTGTAGGTATCTTTCATTCAATTTAGAAAAAGTCTGAGCAAGAGAGATTTGCACCATACCTGGCTATCTTTTAGCTCTGACACTATTCTCTTCTGGACAGAGCTAAAACTAAAACTTTTCACTTCAGATTTCCTGGGTCTCAAACTTCCTGACTGCATATCCTGTAATTTCTTATGTGAGTCACTTTCTCATCACACAGATATCTGATATAGCTATATGTATATTTATTACATAGATATCAGTTATGCCTGAAAAATATCCATGTGTTGTATAACAGCTGTAAGTTTATATGTATATATATATATATATATATATATATATATATATATATAATTTTCCATAAGTTGCGTATATGTGTGTGTGTGTGTGTGTGTGTGTGTGCACGTGTCTTATATATATACAACACAATCCATCAGCAGATTGAGAAGTTGGTAATTTCTCAGGGGAAAGGATGAATATAAAATCAAGTTAATGACTTGACCCTGAGAGAGAAGACTGTTCTGAAGACACACAGGAGTACTCCACACAAGAAGGACCTTTTCCTGGGAAGGTTAAGCAGGTTCAGCTGATGTCAGAGCCAGAAAGTAGGAAAGAGCTGGGATCAAGATACTTGCCAATGCTGTGTCTGTGAAATCACTATGTAATGTAGTCTTCCTTAACTCCTGCATGAATGAAAAACAAAATATTGTTCAAGAAAGATGTAGCCCAAATTTAAAACATTACCCCACATGTGTAGTATATTACAAGAAGTTTTTTATTTGACTTTGAAACATACAACATTGCTGTTCAGGAAGAAGCTTTAACACTGTATCACATAATCTTTTCTACAAGGATAATCACACTGTTTAGTTCTTGCAAATGGAAACATACTATAAATAGCACTCATTAATTTCTCAATCAATTTAAAGTAGGAAATGTTTTTCTAGTTGTAAAATAAATTCAGGGAACAGGGTAGGTGAGCTGGATCAGCTGGCAAAAGAGCTTGCCACCAAGCCTCACAGCCTGAGTTGTCCCAGACTCACATGTAGAAAAAGGAGCAATTCCTCAGATTGTCCTCTGACTCCCACATGTGTCCAGACACGGACACATATGTGTATACTCACAGTAAACAAACACACAAATGTAACAGTAAACAACTCATGGAATAAATTTTGTCAAGGGAAAGTTGAAAACATGGCCAGCAGCTGCTGGGAGCCAGAGAAGTGGAAGAAGTCACTTTTACTTTTTCGTGTAGGATGGCCAAGATGTTGATAAGTGGAGAAATCCAGGCATATCACATCTGTCAAGTTAGCTTCCATGGGAACTTAGTAATAGTAACAGGATGAGAATAAAAGCAGAGACCAACACGGGTTATGTTCATCGTCTTTCATATTTGTAAGCAAAAACTTTAAGATTGACAACCAATGACCTGAGTTACAAAGATATAGCCCAGGGGCGGGGGAGGCAGCTCAGTTGTAAAAGTGCATGCTGTGTAAGCTTGGAGACTCAATTGGATCACCAGAAACCACATTAGTAAACAGAGTATTGTAAAGAATAGCCTATTCAGGATCCCAAGGTCCCACCCAGTTAAAGATCCTGTCTCTAAAACATGGTTGGCAGTTCCTGGGGGAAATATTGAAATTAACTCTTTGGCTTACACATACACACATTCACATATATGTGCGCACATGCACATACACACACACACACATATCCCATACACATGAACAAACATACACACCTGCACACACACACACATATAAAAGTAAATGCATGGAATAGAGTTGTGAAGGTAGAAACACATATATGTGTTCTACAGAAAGGTGCTTCCATTTTACATTAAGGAACATACGATTTTGATAGCACTTCAGTGATTTCTAGGTAAGTCTGATGAGTTCAGGTGAAAGTACCACTTACAGAGAGGTGTTTGGAATGAATTCCCAGCCTCTGCCACATTATCAGAACCAGGCATCAGGGAACAACTGAAGTTCGTGGCGTTTGAATCTGTCTCTGCTGTTCCCCAGGACTTTGTAGCAGCTCCAGGTCATAAGGGATTTGCTTCTTAACTAATTGCATAAAAAGCAAGGGAGCCATCTCACTTAGTCCAACATGGCCACGGGGCCCAAATGGTACCCTCAAAACATGAGGGCTCCAACGGCGTGTCAGTATGCTTTCTCTCCCGTTCTTGGCTCCACTGCGTTCATTTCCCATGGCCACACCCTAGCTCAACAAAGTTCTTTCACAGTTTAGAGTTCATCTAGACTGCTCAAAAATCCTCATTCTCAGGTCAGCCCTCATATCCTCAACACAACAACTCCAAACAACCTCACCAAATTGGGTGTCAGAGAGATGCTTCTATTCTGTGTGGGTCCAACTTGTACTACGTTCTCATCCAAGTTTCCAAACGCATTAGGAAATTGACACAGTCAGCAAACCCTTCGAAATTTATATGCTTCAGAAAAGTGAGCTGTTTCTGTCTCAAAACAAAACAGACCAAGACCTGGGTTGTGCTAACCCCGAAGCAAAACAGCCTAAGAGCCTCTGTGCGGAGAAGTCCAGTTCGTGAAACACTCAGTGTTCTCACACAGTCAAGAGTAATGTTGCTTCCTTCTGGCTGCCGCCCCTGCCCCCATGGGTAGAAGTGAGCCTGGAAGCATTTTGGGTGAGGAAATGTCCCAGTGTATCCCAGTTACTCAGCCAGCTGTGTGCAAAGTCGCTTTTACACTGACAAAGGTGAAGTAGTACAGGTTTAACTGTGGCCCTATCTTGCGAGCTCTGGGACCTGGGCCAGCGTAGGGAAAACACAGGAAGTTTGCTGGCGGTGGATGAGGATGCTCCCAGGGGTCATAAAGCACTGTCAGCTCTGAGACTCCACAGGCCCAGCTCCATGTCAGCGTAAGCACGGAACTTTGACCTCTGGGTTTATCAGAACACACACAGCAATAACCTTAGTCTGCCAGCTCAGAGAGCTTGGGCTGACAGCTTCCATTTAATTTAAATTCCTGGTTGGCTATGTAGTAAACAAACAAAAACAAAGCACACTGCCATTTCAGAACTTTGGAAAAGAGAAGGAAAATAGCACTTACGGATGATTATGGCAAATTTGCTAAATATTGTTTTTCTTCAGTACAAGCTGATGACATATATATTATTTTTACAATTTTAATAGGGGAGCAGAAGGGCACAGTGAACTGGGCAGAACCACAAAATGTGTGGAAAATGAAATTAAAACTCAAGCCAGTCTCCCTTCAAGTGACCATATATTGTTTTATTTTATATGTGTTTAATTTATTATTTTAGCCCATGCTGCCTTTGAACTTGCCATGTAGCCTAGGCTGGATGCAATCTTCCACCATGTCCCAATCAGCTAATATTTTTACAACATGAAACACTGCTGCCTGTACATACAGATTCAAAATAAGCTGACAGTTGTGAATTTTTAACAAATCAACAGTTTTGAGCTATTGTTAAATGCTCACCTCTGGGCTCCCTGTGAAGACAAATAATAATAATTCTGTACAATAAAGCCTTCAAGAAATTTCTAGCAAAACAGTGACTCATTAGTAATAAATACTTGGAACACACAATATTTGTTTCCATGCAACAGTCATTTTGACGGTACCTTGGGGACTAGATAGCAGAAAGTACTACTAATAGCCGGGGGTGGGAAGATGCCATCAAAGCCAGCTTTGGCGAGAAGGCAATTTAAATAGCTCATCCACGAGGAGGGGCAGGCGCCCTTCTGGGTGAACAACACTTGCATGGGCAGAGACATGAAAGCTCACGGAGCGGCAGAGACTCTGCAAGTAGTGGTTAATAATAAAGAATAAAGGGAGCAGGTGGGATCCCTGATAGGAAATGAACTTAGGATAAATGAAGAGACAGAATGATCTCTTACATGGAGTACCAGGTTCTCATTGCTATAGTGGTGACTGGCTCTGAAAAAAGGGGAGGCATCACATTTGTGTTTTAAGGCCATCTCTTCAAAATAAAGGAAAGTAATGTGTACTTAGGACAGAGGTTTTTCTAAATTGGTGGAGGTTTCTGTCATGGTTGGAACGTGAGCGAAATATCCCCTGGAGGATCATATAGCTGAACAGTTGGTCCTTAGCTGGCAGCACTGGCTGGAAAGTTGAGGATGCTTTCAGATATGGGGCCTTGCCAGTGTATTTGGTCACTGGGGGCTTGAGGTCTTCTGACCCTGCCCACTTCCACCCTCTTCCTTTTCCTGCTTGTGATAGGATGCTCCCGCCACCTATGCTTCCCCTGGTGCTGTTGCTATGCTTTCCCCTGCCATGTCTGATTATAAACTCTTGAGCTGTAAATCCAAACTTTTCCTTCCTGGCGTTTCTTCTTGTCAGGTATTATGTTACAGCAAGGAGGGAAGTAACTATCCCACTTGAGAGTCTGGCATAGGGTGCTTCTAGTTCCAGCTTCAATGAGGAAGTTGCTTAGCTTCAGTTATTAGTAGGAAACTCAGTCACCTTCGGAAAATCCCACAAGTGCAGGAGACAGATGACCCTGAATTGAACCTCATTGTCTCCCAGCCATACTTTTGAAAAGTTAATTTTTAAAAATCTATTAATTCACATAACTGAGCTTTACCATTGTAATATAAAGGAGTACTGGAAAATTCAGTGTTTTTGTTAGGAAAAATTTACTGAGCATTTCAAAAGGATCAGCTGCTGTTAATTTTCTGATCCTGCAAAAGGATTCTTCTGTCCATCTGCGAAGTGTTCTGACAGGAGGTGTGAGGAGCTGCACGGGATTTTGCCAGGAAATCAGGGGTATTTATTTGAAGGTATTTTTATTAAGTCATGTGACTCTCATACTTCACTTCATAAAGACTCCATCTTAACAATTATAACAACACTAGAATAAAGTCCTTCCTTTTTTCTTTAAAATCTTGTGTATATTTGAAATGCCAGGATGTGCTGGTTGGTTTATTTCAACTTGACAGAAGCTAGAGTTACCCTGGAAAAGGGAATCTCAGCAGAGGATTTGCCTCCATCAAATCAGGTTATGGGCACATTCACAAGGCATATTTGGTTAATGAAGGACATGGGAAGATCCAGCCGTGGTGCCACCCCTGGACAGGTAGTCCTGGGTTCCATAAGAAAGCAAACAGAGCAAGCCATGAGATGCAAACTGGTAAGTGGTGCTCCACTATGAAGTCAGCTCAGTTCCTACCTAGCGTTCCTACCTTGGTTCCCTCGATGTTGGACTGTGACCTAAAGGCCAAATGAACTGTTTCCTCCTTCGAGTTGGCCTGGGTCACGGTATTTCACCAGAGCAACAGGAAAGTAACTATGACACAGGAAAACGCCCCGTATTGCTTAGGTAAATTCTTGTTTCTTCCCTGGAATAACACCAAGGGTAAGTTACTATCCACGTTTAGCATTTCTGATTCTATTCTGTGCTATTAGACACAGAAGGCAGTCCTGGAGTTTACATAGTTAACAAAAATAGATCATCAACTACTATGTCAAGATGATATAAGTGCTCTCCTCAAATGTTAATGTTTTATTTCTTAAATCAAATCCCCAGATTTATCTTTTAAAAATTATCTTTTAAAAATGAACATAAATGATTTCCCCCTTCTATTGAGAAGCTCAGTGAAACCCTGGACTCAGGACAATGCCCCAGGCTACCACTCTTTTTACACTACAAAGCACACTATATTCCAGGTAGTGTTGCCACCTTGCCACACATTAGAATCACCTGAGTAGGTAGCCTCTCCTGAAGAACTACCTTGAATGCCTTGGTGGATGTGGGACACCTGCCCCAGTGGTGAGTGAACCTTCCGGTAAGCACCCCAGGTAAGAAGGATGTGGTGGAAGAAAGATTATCTTGCCCTTTGTTGGCTTGGTCCAGCTAACCTGCTGCTACTGCTGCCTCCTTGTTGATAGCAGAACCGGTGTTTCCAAACTTTCATCGTGGATTAGGGACCAGAGGCTCCCCGGGAACCTGCCAGATTTTCAGTGCCAGAATTGGAACCACTGAAGCACCCTGCCTTTTGGACTGAAAAATTCCTGGGTGTTGTCCTCTTTAGCGAGAAGCAGCTACTGTGAGATGATTGTAACTGCTGAGGACCTCAGCCTCATGGAAGGTAGCTACAAAGTTCTCAGTCTCTCAGGTGTGATTCTGCTGTGCTTACTATTTCAAAGCTGACTTAATTCACACATGCTCTCTACCTCTCTCTTCTATACACCCACAGAGAGAGAGACACACACATACACATGTGTGCAGATGTGAAATATATATGTGCATATCTATATATCCATCTCATTGGTTCTGTTCCTCTAGAGAATCCTGACTAGTACGCCAGGTAAGTCAGCCAGGATTTCTTATGCTATGCACTGTATACTGTAAGAAAGAACATTGAAGAACCATACAAAAACATAAGTATATTATAAAAATCATGTTTGGGTGTAAAACAGAAAAGACGGTAAAAGAGCAACGTAAACTAAAATTAAATTACTACAGCATATCTCTAAAAAAATCTGTCAGGCTGAGCCCCGCTGACTCATTTTGATCATCCATTTAAAGAGCCCAGGGGAACTCGTAGTCTTTAAAATTCTCACTGTCTGTTAGACAGACCCAGTAATGAGGTAAGAATATTTTCCCCATTTTTCCAAAGAAAATACAAAGCCTTATTGAAGTAAGTAAATATAGAGTTGAATGAAATTGTATTGGACCTCTTCCAAACTTATTATTAGGCTTTCTGCACTGGGATAAAAACAGCTTGTAATTCTGAACCTGGTGACATCCACTTCCTTTGGAGATAAATAGGCTGAAGCTCTTAAACATAGCTTGAAACACTCAGGCCAACACAGCTCTCCTTTAGAGTCCAAAAGTAGATGTCAGATAACATAAGGGGTCATCTGGGACTGAGTAAGCTGGTAAGATCTTAGAAAACGGGGACCATGCTGCAACTTTCTTGCTTGTACCTTTTGGCCTAAGTGAGTAAGAGCCCCACTGGAACCATTGCATGAATTGCTTTTCTCTTTGCTGTAACAAAATATCTGACACAAGCAATCTGAGGCAGGAAAGGGGGCATTTTGGCTCACAATTTGAAGGTACAGTTCATAGCGGTGGGGAAGGCTTATGTCTTAGTTACTTTTCAATTGCTGTGCCAAAACTCCACAATCAAGGCGACTTATGAAGGTAAACATTTTATTTGGGATTCACGGTTGCAGAAGGTTAGAATCCAGGACCATCATCACGATGGGGAGCGTGGCAGTAGACAGGCATGGTACTGGAGAAATAGCTGAGAATTTACGTTCTAATCACAAGTAGGAGGCAGAGAGAACTAGTTTGGAAAGGCTTGGTTTTTTGAAATCTCAAAGCCTCCCCCCCTTCCCAGTGATGCACCTACTCCAACAGGGCCACACCTACTAATCCTTCCAAAAAATTCCACCGCTGGGGACCGAGTATGCATATATATGTCTCTATGAAGCCCGTTCTCATTAAACCACCACAACATGGTAGCTAGGATGTGAGGAAGCTGATTACCTGGCATCCACAGTCAGGAAGGGAAGGAGGAGAATTCCAGTGCTTAGCTCATGGTCTCTTTTTTTATGCAATCAGGGCCCCCATCCATATTTGGGATGCATATTTCCTTTTCAGTTCAACCTTTCTTGAAACACCCTCACAGACATGCTTAGAGGTGTGTCTCCATGGTGATTCTAAATCCAGTCAAGTTGGCAGAGAAAATTAACCACTATGACTTCCCTGTGTCACCTCACTCAGGTGTCTGACATGACTGACCTACTTCAACAGCAAGAGGTGCAAACATATCACTGCAGCCCCAATGTGCCAGGGAAATGTCACTAGTTACAGGAATAGATCACTCACTATTCATAATCGCTGTAACATCACCCCACCAAATCAACTAGATATGCACTTTGGTGCTGGATTCTCCATCTTGTTTCATTCTGGAAGGGGTTGAAGTACAAGCAGGCATGGCAACATAAATAAATAAGTGGTAGAGTTGGATATGAAACATCAGGAGAACACTTAGCTAAGAGTTTCCTAGATTTTCTAAGCACTTTGCTAAATCTCAAAGAGAGAAAAGTCTCAAGCTGAAGCAAGCAGCAGGGGGCCTCCTCAGAGCAATCCTGAAACCCTACAGGGTTTCCCTGTAGGAAGTCTGCTCACCCCTAAACCACTTGGTTACAGTTTCTAAAGGAGCACACTGGGAAATGCCAATGCAATGGACAATTGGTCACACCCAGATGCTGTTGCATGCTGCCTAGGAAGTAAATCTTGCTGTTAAATGACTAAACAGGATCTCAGGTCAGGTGCACATGGGTTTCAAGTCATGCGCCCTCTCAAAGCCCTGACAAGCAGAGCTGTCTTGCTCAGTGGGTTTTTCCCAGGGAGCTCTCTCTGCTGCTGGGAAACTCTTTGATGTTAGGGTCACATCCAGGCCTCTTATCTCATCCCATAGAAAAGACGTGGAAGTGTTCTTGAAATGGCTGGTCTCGGGTCCCTGATTCTGCAGCACTGTCTGTCACCTGGGCAGGAAAATCCTTCAGCAAAACGGGGTCCTAATTCTTTCATACTATCGTTTTACACTACTTCACAGTCAATTGCTGTGTAAACCCCAAAGTACAATTTTCTAATTTTTGATATGCTGTGCTGGTTTTTGCTGAGCTAAGAGGAAACATTTCGGTCTTGGAATGTCAAAAGAAGAAAAATGAACCCCACCAGCTGCTCAGTCCAGCGTAAGGAGGAACTTTCCGTAAATCCAAGAGGATTTCCTGCCACAGAAACACAAAGACCTTCACAGGCTCAGCTGCAGCTTGACCCACATACAGGGCAGGAGACCAGGGTCCCGCTAGCTGTGCAAACGTAGGCAATCAGGAGTCCACCTTATTAAATAAAAGTACAGAGGAACAAATCTCTTCAAAAATATATTTTAGTAAAATGTCCAGGATCCAGGTGAAGCATTGTGTGTATAAGGGGATGAGAACAACCCCTTTACACAAGCAACCTGCCTAGCACACTCTACCCTACTACTCGGTGGTGCCATGAGGCAAAGCTCAATGTGCCCACTTCACTGATGAGAACCAGCCCTGGAGATGCTGAGAAAGCAGCCTGAAGTCACCTTTCACAAGAGTCAAACCCCTGCCTATTTTATTCTGAAACTCATTGCACTTAAAGTCTCCTGCTGAGCTGGTAAACAAGTTGTGGGTTTGTAGGTAAGTTTCCTCCTATTGTTGAAATTAAGTCATCTTCTGGGTGTATTCTGGAGGAACAGTTTCTGAGGCTCACCTTGGCATATCAAACCGTGCCAGAAGGCTGGGACAAAATGAGGTGGAAAGTGTCATCCCTCACTGCCTTCCCTTCCCCCCTCTGCCCAAAGCAATTCAATTCCCATATATCTACAAATAATCTTCTCTAAAATGAATTTTGAGGAATTTATGCCCGTGTTTAACGGGCAGATAGAAGGAGCAAGTATAAAGGAAGGAATAGAGAAAATAGGAAGAAATAAATTTGAAAACCACTGTGTGACTTTATTATTTCATTTCTTCAGATGTGGAGAGCTTTAAACCTCTTTTATGGGGCAAGTCCAGAAGAGATTGTACATTCATAAACTATTGTACAAAGTGCTTCATAGGCCAAGTTGCATAAACCAGCAAGTCTCATGCTGAATAATATAATTTTGGTGGACTGCAATAACTAACGTTTATTCGTTCTCACATTACGTGTCCTACACAGACTTAGCAACGTCAATCCATAGTGCTCTTTTCATTTGAGGACCCCATTGAAGATGCCATTACCCACAGTGCTCTATAAGATGTGCTTACTTGATGTTTCTGTAAACAGTGACTTAGTGCCCCTCTCACTTCATTGGCTAAATCAATTCATATGGCCATTGTGACAGTTGAACATGGTGAGAAATACATTTCCACAAGTAACTGACAGTGAGAGGACCAGCGCCCCTTGTGGTGGGCGGCACCGACTTTGCCTCTCTTCTGTCGATTACTCACTTTCCCAGAAGCCCCTTGCTTCCTCCCAAGATATGACAGCCAATCCAATATTCAGATCCTGAATCAGAAGGAGCCCCTAGGCGCTGCCTATTTGTTTTAAGAGGCACCACATGGCCCCCTTTCTAGGCTGCTGCCATGTTTTGTTTTGTTTTTTCAATCGGACAGCCCTGATGTCAGTATGTAACCCATGGAAAATAAACTGCTTTTTATGGACGTACACATCTCTCTCAGTGTCTACTTGAGCTATTAGCCTGAACCCAACAACACCCGAGGATAACCTTAAACATTGGATCCTCCTGCCTCTATTGCCTGACTTCTGAGATTATGGGCACATGCTACAATTCCAAGTTAATATAGTGCTTGGTATCAAATCCAGCACCTCCTGTATGCTCACCAAGAACCTTGCCAACTGAACCATAGCCTCAGCTGAACAGCCTGCCTGCCTGCCTTCCTTCTTCTCCCTCTCTCCATCTCATTCTTTCTTTTTTTAAAAAAAATACTATTTGACACAACAGGTATGGTGTTTCAGATACGATTTTGCTGTGCAGCACAGCCTACGCCTGATCTTGTTCTACTGTTGCCTGTACCTCCAGAATGCTGGATTCACAGATGAGCACTTCCATACCCTTCTTAACTGTTAAATGATTTTCATCAAAATTTATTCTCCTGAAGCTGTTTCAAGAAGTATGTACAATGGGGGATCCTGACTTCATACAACTGATGGGAAGTCTTTCCTTTCCCATGATCATTATTGATCACACATGAAGACAGTATTGGCAATGCACCTGCTTGAGAGCTATATAGCTTCCTCAGATTATTTTCTGTTTTTAACAGAAAAGAGCAAAGTCATTTTAAACCTTAAATAGTCGCAATACAGTGATTCTTCTTAGGATATATGCCAGCCTGTTTCCGTTTCTCTGATGACCAACATTTACCAACTCTCTTATTTTCCTTCCTTTTCAGGAAGTTTGCTTCAAATATTTTTAAAGAGAGACCAAATGTGGACTAGATGTCACACTCCATTTAATGCTTTGGGGGCCAGTTGTAGCCACAGGAACTGAGGTATTAAACCAGATTTCTGTCTGAGAATGTGGCTTGGTACTCTGAGATTTTGGTTGGTTCCTGCTGGTGGGTTGAAAAAGGAGAGTATTAATCATGTTGGTGGATGGATAAGGAATACGATGACATCAAGAAGAGCACAGAGGAGCTAAGGGTCTGGAAAGTCAAGAAATAAAGGTGTAAGTAACATTTATCCCATTGAAAAGAGAAAAGTCTGCCTGGTTTTGAGCTCTGTGATTTATTCTGATTCAGAAAATTCCTTGCTTCTTATGTTCGGTGTGAATTTCTATAATTTGTAACCACATGATCATTAATAAATCCTTCTAAACTTTACTACTTCGAACAAATTCTTCCTGGATTTTTGTGTGTATGATGTCATGAAAGAATTCCCAAAGAATAAATATATAAATAAGACACAATAACAGGAATCAGAGTACTTGAAAACTTATTGGAAATGTAAGTAGACAAATTTCCGTGAAGATAAACCTATCATCACACAAAGTACTGCAGCCATGAAAATCTGGTTGAAATATTGAGAAACACATAAAAAGAGAAGGTGAAGCAAGAATTGAGAAAAAATTTACAAGAAGAACAAAAACTTCGAGGAAGAAATGACAAAAAGTGTCAACCGAAGTGACCAGAAGGAAGAAATTTTAAATGCAGCATGGGGCAGCATGGAGCACTATTTGACTGGACGTAGAAATGTGACCAAGAGTATAGGCAGATACCTGGAAAGGAACTTTGCAATCATGCTCCAAAGGACAGTGTAGATATGTGGCTGGTAGAGTTTTTTAATCACTCAGAGGATGAATGATTAAATGCAGCAATGCATAGGGTAGATTTGGGTAGGACAGAAGCTACATATAGGAAAACTAATGGTCTATTTAAATCATGCCTTCACCAGTCTCACCGAACAGGAAGTTGTAGATGCAAAGACAAAGCAGTCAGACAGGGTGGGAGACCATGCAGCTGACTGGATAGAAACACACAGTGGAAAGGAGATAGAAAGAGGAGTTTCCTGCGCCATTAAGGAAATAAGACAAGAATGAGATGTTGGAGTTTAAATTTGGAACTTGTTAAATTAACTGTGCCCATGAGGCACTGAGGTTGAGACAGCCACTTGGTTATTGGATATCACTAGATTCCTCTAGAACTCTGTCTGGCAGAGTGCTCAGAGATCATCCTGTATGACTCCTTCATTTTAGAAACCTGAGAAATGAATCCTAAAATCTTAGACAAAATCTTAGAAACTTAGAAAGATAATCTGGTAAAAGTCTGTTGATAAATGATTAGAGAGTGATATTCAGAGTGGACTCTGATACAAAAATAGCACAAATGAGTGAGAAGTAAGGAAAAAGGCTACATGACAAGGGCCCATTTTGTCAGTGGTGCAGGAAGTGTGTAAACGCTGGGTCATTGGCAGCATGGCTTGCCTGCTGTGTGCTAAGTGCCATGCTAAACACTGTGCCATGCTCCAGAAGACACAGACAATGCAGCCTCCGTGTGCCTGGGGAGCACAGTGCTCTAATTGACAGGGCAGTTCAAGGCCATGGAGCAGACCTTGCTGAAGGACTCCAAGCCAGGGTGGGAGAGAGACCTGGGGCTCTCTGCATTAATCATGTGTTCTCAATGGCTCCAACTAAAGCCAGGAGAAAGTTTATTGTATCTTAATATCAAAGCACAAGTTTCTAATTTTACAAATAAATTCTGCCAAGCATCTTAATGTCAGACAAAAAAGTGGCTTGCTGTCTTCATTAAGAGTGGTCCTGTTGTTTCCTGAATGTACAATCGCAAGAGTTGCTACTGTTAAATATGTTCTGTGAATATGTATTGATTTTAAAATAAGTTACATGAAATTAGCTCAATGAATATTATGCACTGGATCCTTGCAACATTGTTTCAAAAACAACAACAAAAAGGTATTTAAAGGCCTAAGTAAAAAAATGTACATTAATTATAATAAAATTTTGTGTATGTTTAGACAAGTATTATTTTAAAATAGCATTACTTGGATATATTCCATTGAAAGATTTGGCTGTAATATATGATTTCTTATCTTAAACAGTTTACACTGCAAATGAAAAGTAATTCAGGTATGGAAGTAGCAGAAGCATCCATGGAAGATTTAGAACAATTTCTAAAATACCTTTTGTTTTCCCATCAGGTCTGCTCTGATTCTAATCAGATCTGAAAGGAATATGGAAGGCAAAATAGCTAAAACTGAAACAAACATTCTCACCAGTGGCCACTAGGCACTCTTCCTGCTTCTAGATATTTATTTGACCTATTTACAAACAAACTAAGGAGCGCCTCTCTGCTTTAATTTGGAACTCTGGCTTTGACAGCTAGGCTTTGCATTTTCTTTTTTGTCAGGCAGTATGTTATTATTCCCAGGGACTCTGCACATGGTTAGAGCTTTCTTCTACCATAAGTCACCCTCTCAAAGAGTTATGTCATTGAAGGACACAGGAAAAGCACCTTACACATTCTCCTAGTTTGCAGAGTGGAACACTAACTAGGCTTTCTCCAGGGACAAAGCTTTCAGGGTGTTCACCTTGGAGGAGACGTGCAGATGGTGCCCCTGAGACCTGAATAGTGCATTCTTCACAGCTCCACAATGCAGTGCTTTTAGAAACAGCATTTGCAATTCTTCAGGACACCAGAATGTCAAAAATGTTTGGGCCAGAAACACCTACACAAGCACTCATGTAAAGAGGTAAAAACGTGTGCCCTTGCTCCTTGATCAAACATATTCTAAAGCACTTTTTAATTTATTCTAATGACTCATTTTCTGCACTGGGAAAAAATGGCTCATCCTCACAAAGGTCAATGTCAAAATATCAAGGTGAACTGCTAAACAAAAATCTCCACCAGGAAACATCTTTATCTCCTCACAGAAGGATCTGCAGCTACACAATAGCTCCAAGGTCACCCGGAGGGGAAGTAGAAGGAATGATTTTTTTTTTTAAAGAAAGTGTAAAGAAATCAGGGTAACATATGTCCAAGAAGCAGCTGGTTCAGTTTACTGAGAGGTATTAATGTGGTGGTTGGATTTTAGCTACAGAGCTCCCTGTACATTCTTATACTTGGTATAAGGTCCACTCAGCTATGGATAAGTAGTCCACAAAATCCACAATACTAATAAAACAAAACCAAAATTTCAAAGACTAATTTGTAACACAAAATAGTTCTGAGGCATATAAACTGGAATTAATATTCTGGCTGGGACACGCACCTGGTATGAAATAGTCACTAAATTATATCTGTGAACATCAGATTCATCATTAAGAATTTCATATCACATGGACCTGTTAAAATGACACAAATCAAATTTGGTAAGTTGAGCCAAAACTAATGTTTCTGGAAGGAAGAGAATTCTCAAAATCAGCTATATCACAAGAGACATGGCCAGTGAGAACCCGAGGAACTCTCTGTTAGAGGCCCAACAGCATCACTACTGCCCCTGTGTACAGGACACCCCACACCATCACTACAAAGTGTCTTCCCCCACTCCTGCTTCTTTGGCACAGCTTCGGCTGGAAGCCAGTATCTGGGACAGAGTTGCTTCCTCCCTGGTCATATTGCTACCAGAATTCCAAGAGGATCCCAGAAACCTCTTCCCCAAAATATCACTGCCTCCTCTCTGTAAGATTCTTGGAAAACACATCTAAGTTTCAGAGCCATTGCTGAGTCAAACATGCTTTGATATAAGGGAAGGAAGGAGCATAAATATAGGTATACATCGATAGATGGACATGATATAAAGGAAGAAAAGGAAGGATGGTGGATGGATAGATATAGATAGATAGATAGATAGATAGATAGATAGATAGATAGATAGATAGATAGATGATAGATAGATGATAGATAGATAGAAGATAGGGTAAAAGGGAAGAAAAAGAATACCACACACACACACACACACACACACACACACACACACACACACTACTAAGAATATCTGGGAATTGTGAGAAACATTCAGTACAGAAATGGTAAAAAGTGCTAACTACTTTATTGGTCAAATGGTATTACTATTTTATCTTTTCTACTTTACAGGGAAAAATGATAAGTTGGTTCCTACCACGAACCAGGTTAAGGAGCTCCTAATATTAAGTCACCAAAGAAGAAGTTGGGAATATGGGTTGAGGAAGGAAATGGAAGATGAAGTGATTTAAATGGAGGGAAAGGAAGTGGGGTGTGCTGTGCAAGATCTGGAGCCTGTAATTGCTTTGCTGGTAGAAGCGAATTTCTAGACCAGAAGGAAAGCAGGAAGAGATCAAAAAGTAGCCTTGCCCAAAGACTGTGGGAGAAGATGGTGTGGGGTGTGTTTAAGCCCTCGCAAGGCATGTCTGGAAATTCTGAGAAGCAGGACTGGTGCAGGAGGGACAGAGCTATAATTTATCAAAGCAAAAAAGACATTGGACATCTAGAAAGAGCAACTTGTAATGAGTATAAGTACTAGAGCAACCAGAAAACAGCTACTAAAGATCTTGTGGGGCTGTGCATTGACTGTGGGGGAGACACTGCTACAAGCTACCCAGGGACAGGAATCATCATGGGGCAGGTGGCTGCTAATATGGGAGCTGAAATTTAAGACTTCCCACCCTTTGAGAAATGTCAGAACAACTTGAGGTACTTGCTTTTAATTGGTTTCGAAATAACAGGAACCTTTAAAAATGTAGGGTGGGTTGCCCCCCAAAATCCTATATCTTCTCCTGTGCAGCTTGGACTTCTGGAATCAGCTTAGGATATAAAGGAGGCAGTGGACAGTTGGCAGTTGACAGTTGATGGGATGGCTTGTGAGATGCTAGAAGCTCCTGTCATCTAAGCTAAGGATAGCCAAATCATTCTCTCTCTCTCTCTCTCTCTCTCTCTCTCCATTTATCTATCTGTCTATCTATCTATCTATCTATCTATCTATCTATCTATCTATCTATCTATCTATCTATCTTTAAAGGCCACCCGAAATAGTGGTGAAGATTTTTCTCTTTCCTATCTCCTTTTAGAGCTAAAGAGTAAAAGGAGCAGTGGGAATATGTTACAAGTTAGGAATCTGTCACAGTGCCAATTGGGGCAAGAGAACAGGATTCAGAATTTAGTTACAAGCAGCAAGGACTCCAACATGGGGCAAGAGAACAGCTTTCAGGGCAAGAGAACAGGAGCATTCAGGTACAGTAACATGATGATTTTCTTAGGGAATTTCAGCTAATATTCCCTAAGAACAAGTATATACTATCACACAGTCACAACTATCAAATTATCAAATAAAGAAACCGTTTCTACAAATCACTGTTACTATGTCATCCATATTAAAATTCCACCCATCACCTCAATGGTGCCCTTCACGGATGTTTTTCTTTCCCTATGTTCCCAATCCAATTAAAAATCATAGGTGCTCATATTCAGCTCCTTTCCTCGGCAATGTTCTTTGGTCATTCCTTTTCGTTGGTAACATTGATGTTTTTGAGGGCAGTCTGCCTCAATGAGGACAGCACCCAGTGCTGTCCACAAGGAGACTCCCCTTGTGTCACACCTGTGGTGCTTCATCTCCATCACAAAATCCCTGGAGGCACATAGGATGTGTCTATCCCGCAACTAAATGATCTCCAATCACTTCAATCATGTGGCTAGAGTGGTGTCAGCCAGTTTTTGTATGAGGAGAAACTCTTACAGATTATACTATATAGATGTAATTTTTGTTCTGAGATATAATACTGTTAATCCCAGTCTCATTGCCACATTTTAAGGTAATAACCCAGTGAAACAAGGCTGATCCAGGTGTGATCAGAAGGTAATAGTGCTGGATGAAGAGCTCTGAAAACAACCCTCTGCCTTATGTCCTCACAGGGAAAGAAGATGAACATTAGCATGGTTCAAGTGTTTCCTCTGAGTTCACCATGCTCGCCAGCTCTGGAAGCAGACAAGCAGATGAGCCCCTTTTGTTCCCCCTAGATGAGGAAGTGAAACATGTGCTCCTTAAGCCAAGAGTCTCTAGCTGCTAGAAGAGATCACACCCAGCATCTCATGGCACTGCTCAATGCTGAGGTCCCCAGAATATTCTTGGTTACCAGGAAAAGGGCTGCACATGGCAAAGTGATGATTGACAGAAAAAATAAATATAACTAAACAAAAATCGGGGGGGGGGGGGCACCTTGCGGCAGTCAGGAATAAGAAAGTGAAGTAGCTGAGGCAGAGAGCTTAACGTGACACCAGATGGTAGAAGCACAAAACACTAAAGGTTCTGTCCTGGAGCTGATGATGAGAAAGCCAAATATTGCATTCAAAATGCTGTGCAGGGACCAGGTAAGGATGAGAATGGGCCATCCCCTGCATCTCACAGAAAGGGAGGAGGTGCGAGCTGCTTGCGTGACTTTGCAGGAAGAGCTGTCTAGCCTATCTCTAGAACAAATGCTATTCCACACAGACATGATGACTGAAGTTTTCCCAACATAATGTAGTACATAAAGTACTCAGTCAATTTCCACAGTTAAATATGCCTTTGGAGAGCACCAAGGTTCTCTTTTTATGCTGGATTCATGTATTCCTTCCTTTTTCGTGAGGGGCACTCTTACAAGGGAGGTGTTTTTATTTGTAGTTCATGTTAATAGGCACTGTACGTACTTTGTGTATCTGCATCTCTCCTTCCTCCCTGCTTACCTTCCTTCTTTTCTTCCTTCTTTGTTTCTTTTATTCCGAGTTGGGGATTGGGACTCAGGACCCTGCACAGCTGAGGGAAGCACACTCTTTGTTTCTTTGACAAGATCTCACCATATAGCAGAGGCTTGCCTAGGGCTCCCTCTGTAGCTCAGGCTACACTACAGTTCAGAATCTTCGTGCCCCTGCCTCCTAGTGAGATATATATATATATATATATATATATATATATATATATATATATACACATACACATACACATATATGTATATATATATATATATATTTATGTTCTGGTAGATGCTGACAAAAATATTTTGTAAAATAATTGCATAAATTAAAATTCCCCTTAGACCCATTTTTTTTTTCCCTTTTGATACTCTGGATTGAACCCAGGATCTAATATAAGATAATTAAGTGGGTGCTTGAGCCCTGAGCAGTACATTAAGCATTTTATAATCATTTTTAAACTAGTGATATAGGATAATGGTGACTTTAATCAGTTTTCTGGAATGAAGAAAGGCTGACAACTGGGACAGCGTAATGAACACAGGCATCAAAACTTCAGGACAAGCTGCCGGAAAACGAGCCCAACAAGAAGGAGTTCTTCCAATTTTTGAAATTCTCCATAAAGCCTGACATAGAAAATGGATTTAAGAAGTGTTTGCTAGCTAGGATGGTGGCTTATTCCTGTAATCCTAGTATTTAGGAGAAATAGTAGAAATTTTAGACTTCCTAGAAATGTATAGTTCCAGAAATACTAGGAAGCAGGATTGCCCTGAGTTTGAGGCCAGCTTGGATTTCAGACTAAGATTTGGCCAAAAGAATAAATAAATAAATAAATAAATAAATAAATAAATAAATAAATAAATAAATAGAGGAAAAGAAATAGCTGTAAAACATTGCTTTATAAACCCTTTGGTTTACACGATATCATTCAAATTTTAATTTCTTGAAAGAGGTAAAAATGAGAGGTGCAGAAGGAGAGAGGCAGGAAGCCAGCAGGCAAGGGGGCTCTACGGTAGGACACCATGAAGCAACTTGCCATGTGATTGAAAGCTGTGAAACTTGGCCGTGAGCTCCCTCAGGACCACCGGCAAGGGCTGTAAGTCAGCAATGCCATATCCTGCACAGTTTGCTGGAAGAATTACTGACAAGCTTCCAGTAAAATGACGTGATTACATTTGCATCATGAGATATCAAAGTAGCATTTAGTTTTGAGAAATCAGGTGATTTTACAGCAGGAAAGTCTGGAATGCATGTTCTCACCCAGTGCTGTGAAATACAGTGAAGGATGGATGCTCACCTCACTCAACGGCCCAGATTGTGAGTTAAGAAACTTTCCCAGCACTGTGACTAACATGTAAATGAAGAATTTTGCAACTTTCCTGACCTGAACATAAACCACAAACCCAAGAAAGGCCCCACGAAAGTGCAACATTGAGAAATGAGCAAACACCACAGCATAAATGAGATTCAACCAGGGATGGGGACACAGTATGCGACATGATGTCCCAGGAAGGAGGGGGCCCTTTGGGGTGTATTCTTAGGAATGTAGAATTGGGACTTCAAGAGAAGAAGAAATCTGGGTGTGCTGCTGTTGAACTGACAGTGACTCCCAAAGCAGAGCAGACAGCATCTTTGCTGAAGCTTGTGCATAAAGCTGGCCTTGGGCAGCAATTGCACAATCAGAAGCCAGGCAGTGAAGACAGGTTTTGGAATGTGTGGCATCTGCATGGCTGTCAGGACTGAAGGCTCAGGCAAGTCTAGTTTCTGCCAGCTTGAAAACTATGGTGTTGTTATAGACACACCCGGGGCCTCCACCTTTGAAACAGGAGCTTCAAAGGCGAAAGTTAAGTCTAGCTGCACGAAAGATGGATGGGGATGAATCCCCACCTTTCAGATCTTTCAGATCTGTCACATGATAAGTACCAGTCAACCGCACTGAGGGCAGGGGCAGTTCTATAATAGCTTGAGCTGTTAGCTGTTAATGTGGAAAGAGTCCTTTAGCTGGGAAAAATTTCTGTCGAGGAGAAAGGCCAAGGAGGTTATGATCTTTCAGTGCCTTAAAGGGGTCCTTGAAGTTTAGAGAAAGAGCCATGCCAAAAAGGTGGAGAACTGAATGAGAAAGGAGACACACTTGAAAGCTTGCCTTGAGTAGAATAAGAAAGGAGGGTCACTGTCTGGATGGTTATTCCCTTTGGAAAGACAATTTTTTTTCTCAAACATTGACAGATTCCTTTAAGCTGGATGTGGTGGTGCCCAGAACTTGGATGGTGGAGGCAGGAGCATCCAGAATTTAAGGTCATCCTCAAAGTCTGAGGTTACTCTGAATCTAGTCTGGGCTACATAAAACCCTGTCTCAAAAAAAAAAAGAAAAAGAAATCAAAATCAAAGTGAATCTCATACTCCTCTCAATTTCAATTAGAAGCAAGATACAAAACAATTATTTGCATAAACTAGCTCTAATAAAAAATCTAAACTGAAAGTTAGGAAATTTACCATTCTGGTATTTCTTAGAAATATAATTTTTTACATTTTAATTAAATACTTGTGCTATTAGTGCTGCATACAGACTATGTGGCCCTTGGTACAGTCTGTGTATGGAGAGATGAGTATCATCTTTGAGCATATCTTACAATGTAAACAATGAAAGCAGGATTAGAGGCGGGTGGTCTATTACAACTTTCTGGAGGTGATTGTTCAGTCACAGTGTGAGTGACTGTTCATCTGAGTTAAAACAGAGTGCTTATTTCATTTGAGAAAGAACTTTTAAAATCCTTGGGGAAAGTTTACAGGTTAACATTGCCAAGTATAAACTAAATGTTTCCAGATTTCAGTACCTGTAGGAAAATGGGAATCCCTTGATGTGAACATCATATACTCTTTGACATGACCACCACATACCCCTTGATATGATCATTCCTTGTCCCGTGATATGATTGTCAAATGCTTCTGGCTTCTGTTACCAAGATGATAGCAGGACCTTGGAGGTTCTGTCTTCAAGGCTGCTGTCATAAACAGGGACAATCTAAAGTGCAGATGCTTGCTGTCTTGCTGTCTGTGAGATACAGGATTCTACCTCTGAGCAGTTGCCAGCCTGACTCAAAGCCAACTTGTTTTCATGTAGTCCCTGATCAGTTGGTATGCTGGACAAGACACCCACCTGATCTCTTTAATGTAGGCAGATTGGGAAGTTTTCAATTGCCTCTCGTACTGAAATCCTATCACTACGCTAATGAAGAGGCTTTGTAGAAGACTTTTATACCCTTTCCTCTGATTTTTTTTTTTTTTCAGGACAACAAACTTTTGGAAAAGATTTATTTTTTTAAAGAGTCATACAAAAATAAAGCACTGATAAACAGAAACCATGCCAGCCAGTTGACACGAAGCCAGTGACCCCATCTTCTATCTATGGATAATTACCTCCTTAAGCACAACAACCCAGGCCTTCTAGAGATTCAGCATTCTCATTTTTGTGGTTTCTTTTCTTGTAGGCTGTGTGTGTATACTTCTTCAGTGACTGTTCCTTGTGCATAATGGACACTGTTGATTTTGTGACGGTGCTTGGCTTAAAATAACCCCAGGTTTGGTATTTTCTAGTCGTTACTGTGTATTTCCTTCTAAGCACCTCACAGTCTTAACCTTCAGAAGGATATTTGGAGTCCTGACATTTAATCACCTCCTTTTTACTAGAAAATTCTTGCTTGGCCATTTGAGAAGGATTAAATAAAAATGAAGCAGCGGGGTGCTCACCTACTGAGTTTTATTCACTGGCAGATACATCATGGATCTTTATTGAGGACAGGGCTCATCTTGATTATAATTCCCATGGGGTGGATATTTGATAGCCTATGAGAACCAAGTACAGAAAAAAGCCACAGTGGTCTCTTTAAAAAACCAAACTGAAAACAAAAACATTTTATATGTCTTTACAAGCTATTAGATAATCAAATGTAGTCAAACAGTACATGGCAAACTATAGTCCAGGGTCCAAACTGAGTCTATGGCCTGGTTTCTTGATAAAGCTATAGTGGATCACAGTCACACCTATCCAAGTCAAACTTCACACTGCAGTGACTGAGACAAGTAGTTTCAGCACCAATTGTATACTCTGAATAAGTATTCTAAAATATTTACTGTATGTTTCTTTGGAGAAACAATGTTCTAAAACTATCCAGTTTGGGATTAGCAGATAAAAAATGCTTAGCTGTGCTTGTTCTAACTGAAAGGATCATCTGAGGTGAGCATCCTGAAATACCTCCTAGTTCTGTAGGTTAATAGACTTAAAAAAAGAAAGAAAGAAACTGTGTTCAAATAATTTGAGTAATTTCTGGACATGTTATATAACATGCCACTGTGGTAGCAACTTTACAAAGGATTACACAGAATCACTCAAGTTGCTTGGCCAGAGAAACTCTGCCTTTTTGTGGGGCATTCATGGAAATCATATTTCAGAAATATATTGTGGGGAAAGATTCTAGTGTAGAGCTTCAGGCCAGATGATACTGGGTAGCAGAATGTGCATCTGTAAGCACATTCCACCCAAAGCAGCAGCAACTGGTGAATGTGGAAAAGGTGACTGCCATAGATCACTCTCTTACCCTGGCTTTATGTAAAGTTGGAGCCTCTCTTGTGGCTCTCCACTCAGAATGCCTTAGTGACAATGGCATTTCACTGGTGCTACAGCTGCACATAAAACTCCCACTGATACAGAATTTCTAGGACTCTTTCTTCATTTCTAAAAGTAGAGAAAAGTTGATGGAATAATTTTTTAAAACCAAATCCACCATATCTGCACCTTATTTGAGACCTGCCATCACCTAGAATGTGAAGGTCTTGCGGGTGTTGAAGGGGTCTAGGAAACCCTAGTGTGTCCTTTAAGGATAGCTGCAAGGAACAATGGGAAAGTTCCTGAATATCGGGAAATGTTTTGTCAAGATCAAGAGATTTATTGGCATGCATTTCAAACTAGAATGCTAGCTGCCAGGGCTTGTTCTGTCCAAGGGCAACATCAGTACAGTGGCACACAATGCTCCAGGTGGCCTGAGTAACTAGAACCTGTTAGGCAGAGATTATGTTTCTAAAAGCAGTTTAATTACCACACATATTTTCGGAATTCCTCCTGACTTTGTCACTAATTTGCCTAAAAACATTATTGATATTAAGCCAGGCATTTGTTGAAAGTAACCAAGCAGGACCTAGAAACCAAAACAATTCCCCAGCTCAAAGACTTGGCAACCCTCTTGAATGACTTCCATCCTGGCAGTATGAGGAAGATGTCTCTGTGCATGCAGGCTTACAGCAAGACAGTCCCTTCATTCCAAGAGGTAGAGAGAGAAGCAATACATGCTGGCATGGGGTAAGAATTTGAAAGGGAGCATAAAATACCACCCCCAAATATGCCACACTGGCACAAATCATTATTTTTGTTTACAAGCAATTAAGAATAACACCATAAGGACTTCCTGTTCTCTCCCTTCCCCACAAAGAATAAAGCTCCCTTTGAAATAGTAACACGAAATTACCTTTCTGAGGGATTCCCAATCCTTTCTTCTACACCAGCACAATCAATCATTATCATGCATGGGGTGCAAGCACAAACCTCACTAAACAATCTACCTCTACCACATATCCCTCAGCAAGCTTCCTAAAATCACCACCCTAAAAAACAGGCCTTGCCTTTGCACTATCTGCTCAGATTCTTTTATTATCATCTGCTTAGATGGTGTGTGTGCTGGCTAATTTTATGTCAGCTTAACACAAGCTGTAGTTATCAGAAAGGGGAAGCCTCAATTGAGAAAAGACCTGTAGGCATTTCCTTAATCAGTGATTGACATGAGAGGGCCCAGCCCAAGGTGGGTGATACCATCCTTGGGTAGGTGGTCCTGGGTTCTATAAGAAAGTTGAGCAAGCCATGTGGAGTAAGCCAATAAGGATCACCCCATCATGGCCTCTGCATCAGCTCCTCCCTCTAGATTCCTGCCCTGTTTGAGTTTCTGTCCTGTCTTCTTTCAATGATGAATAGTGATATGAAAGTGTAAGCTAAATAAACCCTGTCTTTCTTTCTCAAGTTGCTTTGATCATGATATTTCATCACAGCAATAGTAACTCTAAGTAAGACAAGTGTGTAAGGCCTCAATTCTACTAACACCCTTGAGTTAGTCAGCACCAACTTCTATATTTATGTTCCTTTAGCAGGCAAATAACATTGTCAATCTGCCTTTTAAGAGTTTGACTCAAAAATTATCTCCTGAAACTGAGGGTATAGAAGAAAGGATTTCTCTCTCCCCTATAAACCAGACGGTGGTTGGCAAGGCATGATATTTTAAGATTTTTTTTTTTTAATGCTGAAGACATTCACAGGAGACAGTACTTATCAAGGAATCCTATCTAGAGTCGTTATTGACAAGTAGCCCTTGACTGAGTTCTAAAAAAAGATGTCCTAATCATGGCGCAATTCCATTTTGGAGAATAAAAAACCCCATGACATAAGCCTTCAAACATCAGTGAAAGAGTCTGTATAACAAGGGACAGAATAGTAACATAAATGAGTGATCTTAATCAGATCTAGATCCAGTACTGGTATTAATAATAGCTTCTAATTTTGAGACCTGTGTATAGAAGTTCTGTTTCATGTGTGGGGTTTGGTAAAGAACAAAATGACTATTCCAAGATACAAGTCTGAATGGCTATGGCAGAGGGCATCACACTCTAAGTACTGAATGCCCCACCTGCCCTATGCAGATGTTTTATTGAAGAAAGGCATTACCTGATTGACACAAAGGGCTTATTTGCATAATGAACAAAACTCTATAGCTCAGCAACCACCAACTTCCAGGTGGCTGACTCCGTGCCAGCCCTGCAGTATAAGTCAGGCCCAAAGTAGAATGTCCTACCACTCCATTGCTGGAAGCTGTGGGAGAGAGCCACAAAAGTCCCTTCATTAGCAACATCATAAATAAATGCTCTTAACTTGAAGATTCTAAGGGGCAGGGTATTTCAAACATCAATTGCTTTAGCCAAGAGTCACTAACAGGCAGCTACATCTCAGGAAGCAGATATCAACAAGTTGCTAGAATTAGGTTTTACCAACCTAGCAGTTGCATGTCTTCCACATGCTTCAGGAAGCAACCTTCCCCCCTACAACACATGCTGATGCTTAGCAATTGTTTCAAAGTTACAGGAGCATATATTATTATTATCTCATTAATTAGCTCATTGCACAGATAGTACATGCAGCTTTATAATATTTGAGGACAAGTTCAATTATCTCTATACTACATGTGTGTACACCATTACCAATAGTGCTTTAATTACCTCAGTGTTCCCAATAACATACAAGGGAATAATGTCCTAGCTCATTGGGTAAAGATGCTTGTCTTTAGGCTCAATGACCTGAGATCAATTTCAGGAAGCCTCATGGTAGAAGGAGAGGACCAATTCCCACAAAATGTCCTCTGACCTCCAGAAGTTCAGGCATGTGTTCATGTGCACACGTTTAAATAAATAAGTAAATGTTTATTTTTAAAGGAATCAATAACCTATGAGGCAAAGATGATTACATTTATTTGCAGAAGAAACTGATACTAGGACATTGGCTGTTTTGCCTTAGATTGCATATAATTTAACCTAGATTTGTCTGCTCCAAGAGCTAAGGTGCCTGTGTGCTGTGTACCAACTTTTATTTAGACTTGAGCACTCTCCTGTGAAGAAGCATCTGCTAAACAGAAGTTCACAAATGACAGATACTTGCTGATAAGTACATTCATTTAAAAAGCATTTACCAAGGGCCTGCCATTTCTCAGTCAATGTGCTAATAAAGAGCTAAAGTTATGCTTTATGTTTTAATTATTGTACCTAAGAGAAATATAAATCAAAACAGAACAAACAACAAAAGATGACTTCGTAATTCCCACTTGCCCAGGAACAGTTAACTTCCTAGAATGCTGGGGCCTGTTCATGTAAGATAACAAGTTACATGTTTTCAAAACCCTAAACAAAATAGCTTGATCCAACTACATCAGATGTGCTTGATCACATGTAGGTGGGGCATTTGTAGGCAAGAATGCCTATGCCCCTGATTGGACATAAGTGGGAGATATGCAGGCAGGGAGTAAGTCAGGATATATGCTTGCCCTTGATTGGACCTGGTGGGAAATTCATAACCTTATGGGTTCTGCCTTCATATCCTCTGCAAAATGTGACTTGAAGCCACTTTCTAGGAACACCTGCCTGAGTTCATCATAATGGCCAGTATTTAATTAATTTAATTAAAGCTTCCTTCAAATTTGGTTCGAAAATTATGGTAGTAGTCTTATTCTTTGCCAGTGGGATTGACACTAAGTGTTAGGAAAACAGCATAGAGCACACCAGGCAATCCTCATGGAGGATTCAATCATGTCGGGAGGGACAGAGGTTTAAAAGTTATATATTATGCCAGACATGAGGAGCAGGGGGTACTGTGGCCCTAGGGAAGCTGTCATCTGAATAGATATTTGAGAGGCAAGGAGAAGAGCACCAATGACACAAGGAAGAGTGATCCAGGCATGGCAGCAGGGGCAAAGGCCCTGAGGTGGGGCATGACTCACATAGTTGGTTCAGAACTGAGAGGTCAGCATGCCTGGAATTGAGCATGTAGAAGGAACTAGATAAGAGATGAGTGGAGTGGTCAGTCCCCCTTCTTCACTGCTACACATATCTCTATGACTCATGTTACTTCTGTGATCTCTCTCCCATCATTCTTCTGAGCTATCCGTGTCTATCCGCTGGCACCAGAGTTGTTGCTTTATCATTCTAGATGTACACACTTAATTTATTCTGACTGTGGCCTCTGATTTATTTCCATCCCCACTGGACACCACACTGGTCTTGTGACTGCCTACATACACACAATTCTATCACACACACATCACCTCTTAAAACTCTATGAACTAACTTCTGTATTTGTGAAGCAGCTACTAATGAGTGCTTCTATTCTAGAGGAAGCTGCAGCCTTGTGAAAAAGGGTAAGTTACCCCTCTTACTCTACCTCCAGTGATTCTATACACTACAGCATAAAGCCATAATTTGAAGCAAGAAGGTTCTGTAACACAAAAGCCAGGCAAAGTAGTCTCTTGACAAAGCTTGGTTTTCTCCAGAATTTAAATAGCCAACATTTCATCTCCTTTCTTTGCCAGTGAAAGTTTCTTTTTTTAATGTTGCCCTCAAAACTTCATCTGACTACCATTCTCATAGTTACAGTCTGGTGGTCAAAACAGGACTCTCTGAATTTTGCATTTGAACAAGACTTTTCTTTGGTGAGGGAAGCTCCTGTAGCCCTGCCCTCACCTTTTGGAACTTCTAGTTCCCCTCAATGTCAAAGGGTACCTCAAACCCAGAAACTCAAAGATACTCCTGTCCACACACAGCTACTAGGAACTAATTTTCTGTGATCAGCCAATGTTCTAGAGCTGCCATACAAGATGCAAGCGTCCCAGTTTCATTGCCTTTTGTAGAGAGCAATCAGAGGCTGAGTTTGAGCATTCCTCTGCAGGACTAATCCACAGCTAGGCATTGTGGCAAGTGGCTTCACACCACATCCTTAATTGGCTCCACCTCTTTCAGTCCATGCCTTCACTCCTTCCTTTGTTGTCCCTACCCCTTGCAAATTAACACTGTGCTGTTGGATGTTTGTTCTGGCTTTACTCTAGCCTCATCCTAGCTGAGAACTGTACCAGTAACATCTACATTATACGGAGTTGCCTGTCACTGGTGAAGACACATTTTACCTGTCAGTTAACCACAGTTGGTTTTTTACTGTCTATCTGTCCCCCAGGTAAATGGCTGAAATCTAACCAGAATGATAAGAAGAGAACTAAAATAAAGCAAAGATACTTGAATCTCTGCATGTTGCTTCTCTTTAGGAGATATTAGTCATAATATACACAAATTAGAAAGTATACTTTACTGTTTACTTAAAATAGAATGTATAAAAATGTTGGAGAGGAGCATTAAAAAAAATCAGCTTGTTAGGAAGATAAAGCTACAGAGGAAAGGATTGGAGACAGCTTTAGAGCAGAAACCAGGATCCAGTTCCTCGACATGTAACTTTCCAAGTGGCACATTTTGTTCAACTGATTTAATTTTCTCAGTTTATTTCCTCATTCAATAACAAATAAAGAATATGCATAAAGTGCTTATCACCAGGTTTGGCATGTGTTAAGTACTCAGTCAAATCAGATTTTAGACTTCCTGAAAGAGTCTAGTAGGTACTGCCCAAGCAGGTTGAGTCCGGAATCATTTCTCCACCTCTGTCACAGTATGACTCTCCCGGATACCAGGAATCTGATTCCAGAGGCTTCCTGCTTCTGCTCTCTGCTTACTCTGCATTAGAGGGCTGTCTAAGACAGATGATGCATATTCCTCTTGATAAGCAGGAGGGCCTTGGCTAAAGTCAAAGACCATGTAACTTTGAAAGACATTTACCATCATGTTTCTCCAATTTCATCATTCCTTCCTTACTCTGAACCCAGTCCAGATATTTGAAACTAATCACCAAAGCTTTGCAAAAAGCTTTAAAGGGCATGCTTTCTTCTCAAAGAGACTTAGAGACAAGCTGGTCCATGAATTTTCCAAACAGCTTCTCCAGCTTCTGACAGTATTATCCTGCTGCATAGTGTTGCTTCATGATTAGCCATGGATAACTTCTACATTAGGTTTTCTACCTACAGTCTCATTTCTAAGTTGTTTGTTCCCAGCTTAGCTTTATTTTATAGATGATTAAGGTTCTACTAGTGAGGGAAGAAGCTATTCAAAAGGAATTGATACACTATTTAAAATCTGCCAGGATTATGTGATTATTGAGGTCATTTATTAAAATGAAAAAAATTGATCTGGTTTCAGCTTTAAACTTGAGAATGTGAGCAAAATTCTAAGCTGCTTAGAGTCAGGCTAGACAAGAAAGTATGTCAGTCACTTGGCAGACTTTTTCTGTGGCTATCAAACTTCAGACTTTAACATTATGGGCAGGTTTCATGTTGGGAAATTGTAATTAGAAAGAATCATCATCAAATACATGCTTGGCTCCACATATAGAATCTCTTCCTTCTTCCTTCAAGATGTCCCTGTGTCAGGCTTATGAAAATCCTCCTCTAATACACATTTTGTTCTTAGGCACTTACAAGGAAGTTCAGCCTACCTTTGGGCCCTGAAAATTCCCCATTTTTCATTGCCCAGGCCACTCCAACAAAATGACACAGACCAGCAGGTTTAACCACAAGAACTGCATTTTTCCACAAGGCTGAAAATCCAACATCAAGGTGCCAGCTAGGGTTGTTTCAGTCAAGGTTTCTCTTCAAGTTTATGTGGCTGTAATTTCTGCACCTTCACTCAGTCATTTGGGGTGTGTGCATATGCCTCCGGCAACTCTTGTGTAGAATCCTCTTTCTAACTTAATTAACTCCTCAGAAACTGTTTGCAAGCCAGCACAGAACAACAAGAACCAAATCTGTTGTTCTCATCTGCAAAGCCAAAATCAATGACAAGGGTCCACTAGCACATCATCAAAAACATACGAGCTAATCTGTTTGCCAAATAGATCGCTGATTGACAAGGCTGAGACTTTGCTTAATTGATTTGATATTTTCATGTTTCTCTAATGGAAGTTCCCAAATCTATTGTCCTGGAAAGTACTTTATATTGGATCCTTTTGTTCAAAGATTGGGTGGGTATTATCTAAGCGTATCTGGATATTGAACAATTAGCTAGAAATCTTCAATTGTTTTCTAAACACTAAAGAGGAGGGGGTTGATTTGGGACACTGCCAAAGATACTAGAAGGATCTTCAGACAAGAGAAAAACTTTCAGACATTATATATTTTAAGTTCATGCTTATGTATAACATTGTCAATTTTGATATGACTTCTATTATAGCCAGAATTTAAATTATGAGCACAATTATACTTAATTGTGACTGTAAATATAATTCCTCTGTTTGAAATAATCTCAGTCTCTATTTTTCTAGTTATAAAACAATGTTTCCCCTTCAGTATTTAGCAACTGTAGTGTTTTGAATGAGAATGGCCCTCATAGACTCTTACATTAGAATGTTTGTTTCCTAGTTGGTGGACTGTTTAGTAAAGATTAGGAGGTGTGGCTTTTTTTGGAGGAGGTGTGTCACTGAAGGTGGGTTTTGAGGTTTCAAAAGTACACTCCAGGCCCAATCTTGGTTTGTTTTCTTTTTTTTTCTGAGTGCTTTCTTCAGACCAGGATGTTAGCCCTCAGTTACTGCTCCAGTGGCATGCCTGCCTGTGTGCTGCCATGCTTCCTGCCATGATGATCTGAAATGGTAAGCAAGCCCATCTATAAGCTTCATCAGTCATGGTGTCTCTTCACAGCAATAGAGCAGTAACTAAGACTGCATCAATGTTATATTTTTGTCAAAGTCAATATTTGATTGAAACTATATTTTAAATGGAAGCCCCATAGGACATTACGAAGTGCTACCTCGTGTTCCGTTTCACATGCCCATCTTCATGCCACAACGCCAACTTTCTGCAAAAGGTAAAACTCGAAAACTAATAATCAGGAAAAACAAAAAAACACAAAAGCAAAGCAATTAACTACAAAGATTACAAGAGAAGTTCAAAGAGCTCTTAGAGATTCCTTTCTTTCTATCAAGCAAATTTTCCAAATCCTTATGTGCAAGGTTCATGTAGTGACTTCTTTTCAAAGGATACGATGTGTATTACAGCACAGAGAAAACAGTGAGCCATAGAGAAACCTTCTAGATCAGCACCTAAAATGACAAATTCTACTGACATGTGTAATACGACGTATCAAAGGCACTTTCTCTGAATGGTCACCTTCCTTATGTAGTTGAACCACGAAAAGATCATTGGACTAATGCTATTTGAAAAACAATCTTCAAAACACCTGAACAATAACCTTTAGATGATTTGAAGCCATCAGAATGAGAGAAGCCTAAGAAGTCACACTCAAGAGAAACTTATGGACTCATTATTACTAACTGTAATATACTATCCTGGGTGGGGTCCTGGGCCAGAAACAATGAGCAGTAGATAAAATTAAGGAACTCTGAATAAAGTATAATCTTAAGTCACTTGTATCAGTGTAATAATTGTACCAAATATTCCAGCTAAATTAAGCTATTAGTAAAAGGAAAAACTTGGTCCAGATATATGAAAACTCTAAGTTTGCAATATTTCTCTCTATATAAAGCTGCTCTAAAAACAATTTATCTAATTGTGTGTATAAATTTTGCGTTACTATCAATGTTTAGTAAAGCATTTATTTCTCAAGATCTTTTTCAAAATTCAGCATTATTTTCCATCTGGGAAAATCTGTGGCTTAAAAAATGATCTCATGGTTCTCTCCTTTAAGACATTAAATGATAGCAAAACAGAGTATCTCCTATTTGGGAGATGTTTTTTATTTGTTTCTTTATAAAAACTTGGATAAACTTTATTTTAGTTGCACTTTTCTCTGTTCGTAACTTTTCCTTACTACTGATTTGTGGCTACCTTCTGTATTTCAAGCAAATGTTTTTTGTGCATTGTTTCTCCTAGTGTGACATAGTCTTTTGATGTACTAAAAATAAAAAAAAAAAGGCTTATGTAACTTATGCTACTTCCTCTCTTGCCTCATTACATCTGTTCTCTCAGTTGGGTCACACAATTACTCCTGGTGCACAACTTGAATAGTTTATTAGTTCTTTTATCCTTTTTCCTTCAATATGAAAGTAACTGTTAACTTTATAAGGTTAAAAAACACGTGGTAACAGAAAAGATTTCAAAATAACGAACTTGAAATTGTCCTATAGAGCCACAGTGAAGCACGGCATGTTACCAGCGTAAAAACAGACACGTAGTACAGCAGAACAGAGTAAGAGACCCAGAAATAGACTCGTGCGCCTATAGCATCTAAATTTTGAAAATGCTGTCAAAAGCCCACACTAGATAAGATGAGTGTTTATTTAACAAATGGTGCTGACAAAACTGGATGTCTACCTGAAGAAGAGTAAAATCAGGAACACATCTCCCACTCTGAGCTAAAAACAATTCAAAGTGAAAAATGTAAGACAGGAAACGCTCACACTGCTAGTGGAAAACACAGGAAAGACTTTGGAAATTGTAGGTGTATGCCATGACGTTCCAGATGAGAGTCAACAAATGGAACTACAATCCATTAAAGAAATCTGCCAGAAAAGAAAATGCAGTATAAAAAAAAGTAGTTTAAAGAATGGGAGAGAAGCAGGCCGCCCTCAAAAGGAAAAACCCAGTGATCAATTGTTTAAACTTTAAAATGTTTTATTAAACTGCTATCTTAGAAAGCATTCCTCATTATTCCTTAAATATCATTTTGAAATGTAATCCATATGAAATTATGAGTGCAGATGTTTCATTCTTTACACATTGAGTCCTTAAAAGTGCTTTTTCCCCTAAGGCTTTAAAAAACGTTTTTCTTTATTGTTGAGATTATAATATAGTTACACCCACTTTCACTTCTCCCTTCCCTTTCCTTCCTCCAAACTTTTCTACATTTCTTCTTTGCTCTTTTTCAGATTAACAGCCTCTTTTTTCATTAATTGTTGTTATATACATATATATATTTATGAATGAATATACATATATATATATTTTCTTAAATACAACTTGCTCAGTCTATACAATGTTGCCTGCATATATGCTTTCAGAGCTGAACATTCAGCATTGAATAACTATGATGGTTATTCCTGGTTGTCAGTTTGGCTACATCAAGAATTAACTAAATCCTGGGTACATCTATGAGCGTTTCTTTTTCTTAATTAAATCACTTGAAGTAGGAAGACCCACTTCTAATCCAGATTTGTGAGGTGGGAAAATAAACCTTTCATCCAGATCTTTTGAGGTGGATCCACCTTTAATCTGGACCACACCTTCTGCTGGCAGCCTGCATGAAGGACTCAGAAGAAGGAAACTTGCTTTCTCCCTTTGCCTTTTTTCTCTCCATCTCGCTAGCAAGTCCATTCCTTCACTGGCATTAGAACCTACTTTCTGAGATGCCAGTGTGTACTGAAGACCAGCTGAGACAATAACCAATTGATGTGCTATTCCCTGGGGAAGACTGTTTCTCCCGCTCTTGGCATTCCTTTGTTGGCTGTAATTTTTTGTATAGAATTGAGGCCAAGTGATCTTTACGCTTTGCAGTGTCCATTGGTGTCATCTTTGTTCAGGTCGTGTTTAGGCAGCCATGCTGGTGAGATGTTATGGGTGTAGTTTCCAATAGTACTAGGAAATTCATTCTTACAACAAACTCCCTGATCATCTGGCCCTTACAATCTTTCTACGCCCTCGTCCACAATGTTCCCTGAGTCTTCTCTGTGGGAGCTGTTTTATAGATGTGTCCATTGGGATAGGGCTCCGCAACTTTGCATTTTGATTGCTGTGGTTTTCTGTAATGGTCTCCATCTGTTGCAAAGAGAAGTTTCCTTGATGACAGATGAAAATTATGTTTATTTGTGAGTATACAGACAAATGCTTAGAATGTAAGTAGGGACTGTGATGGTTGTAGGTTCTCCTCCCAAGATCCATGACTTCAGTAACCCGGGTAGTTGCTTAGGTTTCTAATTCCAGGCATGATTTTCCTCTTGTTGATTGGGTATCGAGTCTAATGAAAGAAGCTGTTGGCTACTGCCAAGGTCTGCACACCACTATTGCACCCTTATGATTATAGTGCCATGCTGATGATGTCTGTTGTGGTTCATAGGTGTCATAGGGGCATAGGACTATTGGGTTGTTTCTCTCCTTTGGAAGCTGCATGGTATCTATTGATACCATGAAGGATAGTCCTCAGGAAAGAGTTATTTACTTCAGTTTCAGCTCAGAGGCCTCTGGACCCTGTGTCAGACCAGATCCACTCCTACCACAGAGGCATGTTCACACTCATGCTTTTTGCTGCATTCCTGCCATGGAACCAGCCTAGATGTCCATGAACTAATGAATAGAAAATAAAAATTTGGTACATATACACAATGAAATTTGATTCAACTATAAATACAATTAAAATTTTGAAATAGTAAGATTAGCAGGAAAATGGAAGGATTTGAAAAAGTGATGAAATGGATGGAGGTGAGGTGACCCTAACACAGAAAGATTAAAAAGAAATGTTCCCTCTCATACTCAGATCCTTTTATTAGTTTCTTTTTTTTCCCTTGAGACAATGTCTCACTATGTAGCTCTCTCTGGTTGTCCTGGAACTTGCTATGTATATCAGGCTGGCTTCTACCTAGAGATCTGCCTGCCTCTACCTAGGAGTGCTGGGACTAAAGGTGTGTACCACCACACCACCATAGCCTAAATTTTAATGTTTGTAAGTATATAAATAAGACATTGTGAGTGGGTATAGACTCTGAAATTGAGGGAAGATAACAAGGGGAAAAATAATTTCTGGGGTTGATGCCAAAACAATGTACCGGTCATGAAAGCAGGCTGGTGTGCAGGGGAGGAATGGCAGAGAAAGGGGGAGAAGAAAAGCAGCAAAAATACAGTTTTATTTGAAATACTTTTGCTTGAAAAAAATACCACAATAAACCTTAATATGTTTTATTGCAAAAATGACAATTATAAAAGATAAAAATACCATCACCTGTATTACTTTCTTCAGCTCGCGTACCTGTCAGCCACTAACTGGCATCATATACCTCTGAACATCTACATTCATTTTCACCATCGTGACTGCACTTAGACACACATACGTGTGTTTACACTTCCATAGGCACATGAACAACCTCAAAAGAGCTACGAATCATTCTAATTTCCCTACCCACTTTGTACCAGTTGGTTTGTCCCCAGGTTTCTAACTAATTGTCTTAAATTTCCCATCTTTTTTGGGACAAGATCTCCTTAAATTGTCCAAGATGGCCTCAGACTCATGTTCCTCTTGCCTCTCAAACGCTGGGATCACAGGCACAGGCCAGCATTTCATTCACTGTAAATTCACCAGTTTTTTTTTTTTTTTTTAACCACCTTCATCCTTTCTAGTGTGAGATCATTGGTCTGAAAGAAAGATACCCAGGGGTCTTGCCAAAGGCTTTTTCAACAAGCTATATGTAAATACATGAACAAGACTCATGGTATGAAATTATCATATCTATAAAATGCTATTTGCATGATATCCCAAGTCAAAACATTATTTACAATAGCTCAAGATCTGCAAATTTTGAAGTATATCTCTTCATATACTTGAAGAATATTGTATACATGAAGAATATTGCATCAAGAAATCAACTCTATGGAGTATAGAATGCAGATGTTCTATAACTTAAACATTTTCTATTGTGCCCCATTATGCTGCGTCAGCAATACATGACCACCATCAAAGGAAGGATATGATATTTAGTCTTGAGTTTGTTTGGTTGCCTAAATCCTTGTTTTCATTAGAAAAATTGATTCTAGTTAAAAATCTCTAGTTTGGGTGAGTCTAGTGTGTTCTGGTTTGGCTCTGTAAGTTAAATCTTCCAAAGCCCTTTGTCTGGAACTTCTCTCTTCCCACACAAACTTCCTCTCTAGCACTCTATCCTGCTATAATGTATAGTGGAACCTACATGGTCCTACCAGAACAAAACACACTAACCCATCAAAAAGACAGTCTCCAAAGCATCAACCTAGTAAATAACTTAGTAAATTTACTAAGTAAATAACTTAGTAAATGTCAGATTTACGTAACACTTTATTTTCAAGACTATTTAAAATACCATTTCTATTGACTGTACTGAATAAATGTTTTTTCATTTCTTATTGAAGTATACATACACACACATACATATATATATACATTACATATTATATATAGTTATATATATAACTATATATAGTTTTATATACATTAGATATGTTTATATACATTAATATACATATGTTTATATACATTTATATACATTAGATATGTTTGCTGTGATAAAGAATAATTATTTAAAAGATAAATGTATTTACTCAGATTTGAATTATATACAATGTACTCATGCACCCAAACATTGCATAGTATCCCCAAATTTGAATCATTTTGTGCATTTGTGAAAATAAATAAATAATATGACATAATTCAAAAGTAGATTAAAAGTACCCAGTGTTGGGTAAATTTCAATCCATTGTACAGTCCTTAAAGTTTTATTATAATACTCTTGCATTTAATCATCTGAGGCAAACACTAACATTTTCTGAAACAAATTAACAAATTGGGATATTTGCCTAGTTCATTGCATTTACCAATTGAAAAGTTGATTCTTTCACAGAGTAGCTGTCATGAAGTTGATTTTTAGAAAATCAGCTGTCAGATACATTGATCAGTTATAATTCTGGGGAGTCTGCTTTGCCAGAAGCGCTATAATCTATACTATAAAAGCCACATGGGAACCTTTTTTTCCTAAACAACAGGCAAAACCCTTTGCATTTGACAAGTGAAAAGTTAGTTATAAATTACAGAAAGTTCACAACGTACCTAAAAGCTTCAAATACACTCCTATCCCAATGCATCACACACACAAGTGTGTCCTATACATTTATATTTACGTGCTGGGTGGTGGTGGCACACATTTTAATCCCAGCACTCAGGAGGCAGAGCCAGGGGGACCTCTTTGAGTTGGAGACCAGTCTGATCTAGAGTGAGTTCCAGGACAGCCAGAGTTATAACAGAGAAACCCTATCTGTAAAAACAAAACAACAAAAATACCTATGTTTATAGATTCATAATGAAGATTCAAGGAATAGTCATCAATTAATAATAAGAAAATGATAATTTGAGAGTATTAATATGTTTAACCCAAGTTAGACATTGTACATTTTATTTATGACCCAAACAACACATCACACTTCATTAAAATGAATAATCTTAGGGTTCCGTGTATCAATTAAAAACAGAAATATTAAATCTACATTTGAACCACACATGTTCGTATTAAATTCAAGAGTTCAGCTGAACCTAACAGTAATTCTGTCATACAGCAAAAACTATGCATCATTTTTAAATTAAATAGCAGAATATTGTCAGGTGTAGTGGTGTATGCCTTTAATCCTAGCACTTGGAGAGTAGAGGCAGGGGAGATCTCTGAGTTTGAGGCTATCCTGGTTTATGTAGCTATTTTCAGGGTTATCCAGAGCTCCTGTCTCAAAAAAAGTATGTCTATATACATATACATACATACATACACATCAGAAAATTGATCTTACTGAATTAAGTGATTTGCCCAGATCTATTCTTGTCAGTAGAAACAACAAATTCTACCTGACTTTTAAGTTTAGTTCTCTGGAGAACTTCCCAGGATTCACACACCATCATATTATACATTATTTTAAAGTATTCAGTAAGACACTATTTTGTCATTGTTTTTAATCGAGAATCTTAAAGTGTTTTGGTATGGTTATAGCCCAGTAGGAGAATACATCTCATCCTGTGCTACAAACACACATGCACCCCCCCACATACACACCTGTATAAACACACAAAGCACACACAAAGAATTTTTAAAAATTACTACAAGGTAGTAGTACCATGATCCAGAGATAGCCTGATTTTGAGTTAATAGTACATACTTTTTATTTATATTTTACCATCCATTCAATGTTACTATTTTCTAAGTTCATACAAGTGAATTAACATCACGTGTATTCATCTATCCTGGGCTTTCTATGAACTCTTCACTTTTGACATTTTTCATGTTGTAGATCATTCCTTTTCTTTGCTATTTAATTTTCTCTGGAAAAAATATATTTATTTTCATTTTAAACTTAAATTTTGATTATTTTTAATTGAGTGCTTAGGAAATCTATGTTTTTTGTTGATGCTTGTTTTTCATCATGAACTGGTGTTTCAGTTTCTCACCTCTTCTTGAAGGGTATCTTACGATCCTTTCTAAGAGGTTTTAAACTCAATATTCTAAATTGTTGAGAATGCATTCTAAAATTGTTCTTGCAAATACAAGAATGTAAGCAAACATCTTCTTTCTCAATAGCAAAAGTACATTTTTCATAAATTTTAGGAATGGAGCCATCGGGAACTATTCAGTCAGGGTGATTAAAAATGGAAGCTGGTGGCTGTTGCTATCAGGAAAGAGTAATAATCAATATAAACTCAGCCCACTGGGAAAAAAATAAGCAATATCTGAGTCCATTAATGATTATTTACACATTTTCAGTTTATATAGTTCCTATATTTAAAACAAAGCATCAAATGTAAATTTTATTCACATAATTATTTTGTAGCATGATATGGTTTAGTACTACCATTTTTTTTTTTTAACAAATGATGCATGCACATTTAATGGCTCCAAGCAAACATGGGACCAAGCTGTGAGAATTGGCCTTCTGGGCATTAACAAAATGCCAGACTTTGTTAAAAGAAATCTAAGAATGGTGTAAGTCTCATCTAGCAAGGGGGGAATGAATTATTATAAACACATTATCTGTAATACTTCTGCATAAAAAGCTATTTGAATACTTTTGTAGCTTGGTGGTATTTTTAGACTAAAAGTGAAAACAGCAACAAACACACATTTGCCTTTGGAACCTGAAGCATGGTGGGATATTTTCCTTCCCTTTCTGTCCTCGGAAAAGAAAATCATTAAATGTAAATAATCTGTCTCACTCTGGGAATATTTGCAGCGATCCTTAAAGTTTAGGAATAGTTGTGAGTGCGATCTGACTCTTATTTCAAGATCTTACAACTGGGAGAGGAAATGAGTCACATACAATCACAGCATATGCACAGAGATGGGACAAATAGTGAGGCCAGTGAATCAAATGCATCTTTCTGATTTTATTTATTGAAAAACCTGAAATACAAAAAATAAAACTCACACTTGGGTTGGAATACTTAGAATTCTCATTGTTGTCAACTTCCCACCCTCTTAATGGATGCTTTAATGCTGCAAAGCTACCAGGTTTAAAGACAATATAATTTATGAAAGTAAACTTATAGCACCCTTCTCCAGGAAGCTTCTTAACTGGTATGCAAATCACTACCACCAGCAGTAATCTAATATGCACATTACTACAACCAGTGGAAGAATTGGAAGACCAGGAAGGAGTAGGCAATGGCACAGACAGCTGGGTTCTAGAAGACAACGAAGACGTGGCACTTTACAAGATGGACAGGACTGATAATTGGGCCTCCTCCAAGAACAATTTGTGAAAATTGAATATACAGCCTTAATAAATATAATGTGGGACTACATACCCAGAAGCAGCCCACCTCATCTGTAAGATCTGTAACAAAAGTCAGCATGAGCTCTGTGGGTAGTTCAAATGGAGTGGTGGATCCAAGAGCCATGACAGCGCTGGCAAAATGGCAGAATTCCAACAGCATCGAAATCATCCAGCAGGATTCTTCAGAGTTTGATGATGTCAAAGGACAACATGAAGCTGCCACAGGCCCCAGAAGGACAGTTCTAGCAATTAGTCACCAAGGCCTCAACTTCTGTCCCCGATCCAACCCAAGTCTTCATTTTCCACAGTAGGAAATTTTCTAGACCCATCTTGTAAACCCCACAGTACTGGAGAGGAAGTTCATCTCAGATCATACTGAGACACTGTTCTGATACTAATTTCTTGTCCACTTCAAATGCTTAACTCTTTTCTGCTGAGTGCAACTGCTGTCTGCCTAGATGAATTTCTGGGATCAAGAAAGTGTGTTAAAATTGTTTTCTTGTGAGAGTGGTGGGCATAGCTAATGCAACTGTGATCAGACACATCGCACAATCTCCTGCTGCTGACACCAGGCCTGTGTCTGCCTTTACTCCCCACCCTGACCACCACAATTGTGTAGTGGCCCTTAGAGTAGATGGGAAGGCTTCAGGTGACAGCTGTGGGATGAATGCTGGGCTTGGAGTGCTTTGGGTGCACCCTACTTTCCTCAGTCTTAAATGATGCCCCATCCAAGCCATCGTCCCCACTCCTCTACTCCCTCCATTGGCCAAAGCTTAGATTGTAACCCTCCCCTCCCTCTGGAGTTGGCCTTGGGTAAGGAATTCAGGGCTTCCAGTCTCCCCCACCTCTACCAAGGGGTGCTGTTTCCCCTCCTCAACTCCCCTGTTGTCCATCACCACCCAACACTTGCTGTGGACAGAGGCCATCAGATAAGTTGGAAAATCTGGCCTCCCTCACTTACTCTTGTTCATTAGCCACCAGCTTGGGAAGGGAATGCCTGGTCCTTAGCCCTGTGCCCACCATAAGCCATGCTTTGAGCTCAGGTCCCCAGGTGCACAGAGCAGTCCCAAGGTGACTGTGGCCTGCCAGTACTCAGGGTCCCTGGTGGTTATGCCTAGAGAAAGGGTACACACAGAGTCGTTTGCGTGCACAGTTTTGAGAAAGTTCCTTTCTCCATTGTCTCTTTGCTTTTAAATGTTAGAGGTATGAACAGGGCACTCCTGTCACCCTGGCTACCTGTCTGGTGTGGAGCCTGACAGCTGAAACACAAGGCTCTGATTCTGTGTACTCTGCCTTCAGTGTTGTGGTTCCTGGGATCCTTGGCAAGGTCCTGGAGGAGCTGGTGTCACCTTGTTTTCAGATCAGTGGGCCTGGCCTCTGGCTCATCATCATATTCCCTGTTGAGGGCTGATGATAGCCAAGCAGTGGACATCAAAGATCCTGGTTTTTCCCTTTGCTGGGAATCTGAAGCTCACCAACTGCTTTGCCCCTTTCTCATCTTTACTGTATGATGAAAAAAAAAAAAAGATTCTCATCAATAATATTGTCTAGTTGGCCTAATAGTTAAACTCAAATCAATCCCTGGGCCGGCTGGGGAGGGACATTGCCATCTCAGCTCTAAGAAATTATAAACTAACCTTCAAGTTTTGGCATATGAGAACTATTCACGCTTTCTATAGACATATCATAAAAACTTAATTGTGGTTAAACTGACCTTCCCACAGAAACAGAGCCATAGTTGAGATCAGAAATGAAGAGGTAGGTCAGCAGGCTTGAAAAAACAAATAGATAATTCACCCTTGAATGCCTGCCTCCTTTAACAGTAAGTATGCACACCAAAAATCAGTTATTCATTAATTGTGTTAAGACTACTCACTAAAATTAACCTTGAAGGTCAGAGGCCTGCAGCTGGAAGAGAATGAACACTCTTGCATTGGTTCTTTTTTTGATGCATGCTTGATATCTGCATATAAACAAGCTAGAAGTTTTTGCTATTTTAGCTAGAGCAAACTCTTTGTCTGGAGGGGAGCCTTGTAATTTTTCCCCAGTGTGCACATTGTTATTTTGCTTTCTCTAATTCTTAATTTTTTCAAAGTTCTAATTTCTTCATTTTTATTCTTAAAAGAAATATATTATCACACTTGTCATAATTTTTGTTGTTTATCCTCCTTCGTGGAGACTGAGGAACCCTCCTGTGGACTAAAGCAGGACTTGATGCCAGCAGTTCCCCACTCTGTTCAGTACCACTAAGTGTTGAAATGTGGATGCATACAGAAACAAAGGTAATTCCTTGTGTTGGAGAAAAAAAAACTGTAAAAACAGAAACAATTCTATTTACAAAAATGTTCATTAAAGCTTCATTTTCATTGAAATAAATTTTGAAATTAATCACAAAATTAAAAAAAAAAATGGGAAGATGTCTTAGCAGTTAAGACAGCTTGCTTCTCTTCCAGGGATCTTGAGTTTGGTTCCCAGTACCTACGTTGGGAGGCTCACAATTGCTTGTAACTCCAGCCCCAGGGGGTCTAACACCCTCTTCTGGCCTCCAAAGTCTACTCACATGCAATGCACATGCATGTGCACACACATACACACACTTTTTAAAAAGAAAAGTAATTAATTTCTGGGGATGAGGGCCTGCTTAGTGGTTAAGAACATTGCAGCACAGGACTGAGGACCTTCATTCAACCTTAGCATTCACATACAAACTGAGCATGGCCACTCATCTGTAACCTCATCTTTGGTGGATGAGACAGGTGTATTCCAAGACCTAGCTGGCCCCTTGAACTAGTGACCTAGTTCAGTTAAACACAGTGTCCCAAAATGTTAAGGCATGTGTGCATATAGAAACATATACTCACATATTCATTCCTGTGCATGCATTACCACATACACCACACACACACACATTCAAACACACACTTATATTCACACATATAGTTACACAAATAATCATAAACACACTCACACACTTACACATACTCACATTCATACTCAGAGACACAGACATTTGTACACACACACCCACATACACACACACGAGATTCACATGCAACAATATTACTAGGGATTATTTCTCTGTCATGAAGCTGTGTTATTATTTCTCTTCTAAATTCTTGTATTTTCAAAATGCTTTATTTCACTTATTATTTTTATTTTATAATAAGTATATAATTACATAATAATTTTATTATTTTTATTTATGTATATTTATACATAAATATATATACTATAGGCTATATATTTATATACATAAATATATATTATATATAATATGCATATATATTTATTTATATATAATATATAAATATACAATATATTATATAACATTTATAATTTATAATGTTAATATATGTAATCTATTAATATATTTTATATAAAATTATATATCATTTTAATTATTATTTATATTCAATTTTTATTATGATGATGGAAGAAATGTTGAGTCTAACATTTTGTAATAGGAGAAAACTCTTGTTATCCTGGGTATATGTTCTATTTTCCCAATAAGCTGTTAAGTTTCTGGAGGGCAAGAATTATAAAATCTACTTCTTTGGATAATAATATATGCCATTGTCCCTGAATTAAAGTGCCCACTAAAATTTTCCCAAGCAACAAATGACTGCTAGGTTTTACTCCTTCAATTCAAGTGCATTCTAAGACACCAAAAAGAGAAAAATTTGAAAACTATTTTGCTTTTAAATCGTACCCAAAAACTGTCTGTATGTGTACTGAATTATGATCCTAAAAATTAGGCTGTTGTAAAGTGTTTTGAAAGAGAATTTTTAAAAAAACTCAGTCAATTACAATTGTGGGACTAGCATGTGCCAACTCTGGCAGTGCCTACTCTAGGAAGAGCACCAGCTTCCAAAGAGGAAACCTGTGCCTACCTTTTCCTCATTGAAGAGAATAGCACCTCCTTCTATGGGAACTAAAGGATGAAGTGAACAGAGCTGGCTACATCCCTCTACTGAACCCGGTGCCACCAGGGTGGAAAGCAGTGCTTGGTCCCATCTGTTTAATGGCACTGTGCCTACCTGCCAGATGGTATGCTCACTTCACAGGGACAAAGGAGCCAAAAGATAGCTTTACAAGACACTGTTGCTACCACCCTTTTGAGCCTCCTGCCTGGGTAACAACCCACCAGCGCTGGTGTACCTGTCACATTGCACATAGATTTTACATTTTCAAGAAACAGGTAGTTCCAAGTGCTAACTGAGTCCTTTCTGTAGGCTGCCTGCTGGATACTGAGCTCTCAAATGCTGCTATGCTTTTTCAGAAGAATGACAATTGCAGGGGAAAGAAAGGCTGAGAGATCTACGCAGTTGAAGCAGCCAGGATCTGCAGCATGGGGACCACCTGGGTCATTTGACTGTTAAAGGAACAAGATGAGGAAGCTCTGGCCATGAAGCTTAAGCACTCATGCAAAAAACAAAACAAAACAAAACCCTGGATTGGATCCCTAGCATCACACAAACAGTAACTATAAGAAAACAGTAAGGGGGGCAGCTTATGTACTCTAGGAGAAAAACATTACAAAATGTATTCAATGGTTTATGTTCAGCTTCTATGGCAGCAAAGTGTCCTTCAGTCAGACAACGGGAGTGCAGCAGAGACTGTTCCCAAACCCCAAGGCTGGAGGTGGTGGTCCTGGAGGTTTATAGGGCAGAAAAGGGAGCTTTTGAGGTGGAAAATTCTGTCTGAAGATCTGTTCCCCTGCAGTCTTAAAGTCATAAATGCCATTGGAAGTGGTTGCTATGCTGATCTTATCAGGAGCTCCCACATCCTAACTTCCTGCAGAAGATACTATCAGCCTGTCAGCCCCTAAGTCCAGAGTTTCTCAGTTCACTTAAGGTTTTGCAGTTACGAGCGCTTTATCAAAGCTGTTGAGGTAGATAAATAAGAATACGTATTGCTTCTGTTGAAAGATTTTTAAAATGAAGATAAATCATTTATACAAGTATAGAAAGAATATTGCTCTACAGATATTACCCTCCACCCCCACCCTACCCCCCTTTTTTGACAGTCTTCTTATTCAGCCATGATTGCCCTGGAATTCTATATATAGGCCAGAATTGTCTTGAATTCACAGTGGCTCTCCTGTCTCTGTGTCCCCGATTCTGGAATTAAAGACACAAACAGCCATATCTGGCTTAACTATTTATATGATCAGAAGAAGGACAAAGTCAAATCAGAATATATATCAGGAACCAGCTCTATGGACGTTTGAAAGCACAGTAGCTGTCTAGGGAAGTTGTAAAGACTGGGTACAACAGGACAGAAATGCTACCTCTAGGGAAATAGTTTCTGGGGGGAAAATGTAGATAATAGTATTTCAGGGTTTCTGGGCTTCCACCAATAAGTAAATAGCGAAGACAGGCACAAATGTATTCTAGAAAGGAGTAAATAATCCCTCAGGACAGGCTTGTTAATGCGATGCCTCACTGTGTCTACAAAAGAATATGCCATACTCACTTTTGTCCCATTTTCAAATTTTGAGTATGTTTAAACTCATAGACATATACTTGCATACATAATGCTCCTCATTCAAGCTGTAGGTTGTCAAATACAAAAGCCAGGTGCCTGATGTGGAATGGCAGAGAACCACCCTCCAAACAATACAAACTTGGTGTTAAGACTCTATTGCTCAAGTCATCGCATCCTTTGGTCATGGGACTTAGAGAAATCAGTCTGGTACAAAATGGAAGCCTCTTCTTAGCTGGCTAGCTTTCATAGCATTAGGTGCCATGAAGGCTTCTATGGGAGAAAAGTCATGAACAGTCTTACCCATCCCTTAATCTTTTGACCTACAATAACAACCACCAAGCAAGGTTTGCCTGTGGGTACAATAGTAGCATGGAGTTAATCAACTATTTTGTTATTGGGTTTAAGCCCCACTCCACAGGAGGTAACTCATGTCTAGTATTGTAAATCTGACCCTCAACTGATAGTTGGAAAGCTAATAGTCCTGAGGTGAACCTCGTACTGGTTTGCTAAATGAACAGTTTCAAACTGCCTTGTAAATGCATATCCCTGTACCCATGGATTAGTACAGCTTTCAGTCATTATCAGAGAAGCATGCTGACGCAATGGACAGCACAGAGATTCACTAAATGAAATGTGGACATGACCTCTCCAAGGTATGGATGAGGAGACAGTTTTCATTGTAGATATGAGGGAAAGAAGAGCCAGACGCATCTGGAACAGTCCAGCAGAATAGACCAGGCCATGAGAGGAAAGAGAGCGGGAGAGAGTTGGAGATGAAGTGGAGAGGGACAAGAGAGGGGACTGGGAGAGGGAGAAGAACCAAGAGGTCTGGAGAACCAAGAGGACAAAGAGAACTAAGAGAATATTGGGGGAAAAAATGGCTTGATTGTACGGGGAAAAAGAAAAGCTGGGGAAATATCTTGGCTGGACAGGTTTAGAATAGGGGCCACAGGCGAAAAGTGCTGAGAGGAGCCAGGAGAGGTAACAGATACTTGTTACACTGGAAAAGCCTGGAGGCCAGAGTCCACCTTGATACGTAAACACACACTCTCAGTTAGCCATCTGTCTTTGGGACCTAACACTCTCAACTGGTTAAAAGATAGAAAATAACTGTCTTGGAAGTCCTCAGCCATAAATCAGATATTGAGACACACTGACCTCCAAGGCCCAGGAAACATCACAGAAGAAAAACTGTAAGAGCCAGAGGTAAGAGGGAACTGTGACTAAACAGTATCTTCTGGACATGACAGGGCGACTGCACCCACAAACTCACAACAGCTGTGGTTGATTGACAAGATCAAGTCAGTAAATATTCCAGCATGGATGGGCTGAGCTGATGAAGCCTCAGGCCTGCCTGAGGAACTATTGACTATAGATGGTGGCTCAAAGTCAGTCTTCTTTAGGAGTGTGGTGCATGGTATGTTGACCATGCTCCAGTAAATGGTTCCATGAACGTGCATATATAAACAGCACTAATTGAACTCAATGGGTTAGTGAAAAAAGAGAGAGAGGGGACATAAAGTTGCCATGTGGACATGGAGCAATCTGAGAAGAGTTGGACAGGGAGCAGGACTGAGTATGCTTTAAATATGCATGCTTGAAATTATAGCTGTCCTGAAACTCACTCTGTAGACCAGGCTGATCTCGAACTCACAGAAGATCTGCCTGTCTCTGTCTTCCAAGTACTGGAATTAAAGGCTTGCGTCACCACTGCCCCTGCTTGAAATTCTTAAAGAATAGATGAAAAACATTAAAAGGGAATTCCCGTACAATTAATGCTTGCTTGAAGATCGCCTACACAGAAACAGAATTCCTTTTATACAGAGATGCTTTTAAGAACACTAAGTAGCAATAAATCATACTTATAGGCTTTGTGATTTTTGACTATAAACCTACAGCTTTCCAGGACTCTCATAAGAATCTGCATTCACAGTAAAAAAAAAAAAAATGTGTCTTAATGCCTTTGTGAATTAGGTTTATCATATCACGCTGCCATATTTTCCAAGGCATCTTTGGAGCCTCACCTATCAAAAGGAGGGAGAAAATGTTTCTTAGCAACTGAGACATAACTTGCTTGAGAGTCATCAAAATTACAGGTATTACTACAATACACAAGCAAGGTTCTCCCTTGAGAAACCCACATCCACGCTTGGGTGTGTCTTATCCTTTCCCAAAGCACCTTTCTATTAACCCTCAGCATAAATGTTTATTAAATTTCCCGTCTGATAAACTCAAACTCTGGTTTATACTAGTTCAACTTGTAATTCTTTTCTGTGGTCAAGAATCCCAAGTTCACCTGAATGAAGAACAGAGGCTCCTGCATGTGGTAGTGTGGAGCTGTGTGACTGGTCTGTGCCTACTGCCACTGATATTTCTACTTCAGGATTCAATATTTTGTGTTTTTAAGGGAACAGTCAATTATGAAAAGTCAATGAAATTTTACTAAATTGTAAATAGTTAGCTTCTTTTTCTAAATTATCTTACTCCCATAGTCTCCTTGTTTGTCAAGAAAGTCCATTTTATTTTATTTTGAATCCCTAAATCAAAAACTAATATAACCTTATCATTATTAAACATAGCCAGTTTAAAGCGTTTCAATATAATTTGTTCTGTTTTGCTATTTAGTTTATTTTTACGTGTCTGTGCGTTTTGCCTGAAAGCATGTCTGTGCACCACATGTATGCAGTATGTGCGGAGACCAGAAGAGGGCACTGGATCCCCTGGGATTGGAGTTATGAACAGTTGTGAGCTGCTATGTGGGTGCTGGGATTTGAATCCAGGTCCTCTGGAAGAGCTCCCAGTATTCTTAACCGCTGAGCCATCTCTCCACCCTTTTGATGTAATATATTAAATGGTTAAACATAAAATAGAGTTCCTGAAATGCACTCAGAACATATATTTCTCTTTTTGTGCAGTTATTCCAACTCAAATTATGTGAAGTTTAGAAGAAATTTCCAATGCTATGACCACTGTGTCCATATCTAAATGAATTTGTCATCCACATGTTCGATGTAGTATGTGCACAAGCATACACACACACACACACACACACACACACACACACAGAGAGAGAGAGAGAGATATCATATACATGCATACAAAACACATATCTAGTCATAACTTTGAAAATAACAGTCCACAGGGACCTCCTGCATGAAGCTTAAAGCCTCATGGAAAAGGGCATGAAAGCACACTACCTGCATATGGATTTATCACCTAGACACCGCTTATCCAATTTCTCACGTTTCTCTTTTACCACCCACATAATACTGTCACCACACGCCACTTTCATATCACAGTGCAAGTTTTATTTCTACACTTTTGCACCATGACTCAATGTTTTAACACATTGGACAGCAAGTGCTCAGAGGAGTCCTTTCAACAGGGAGATGACTATCAATCACTTGATTATTCAGACATAGAAAAATAAGTCCATTTCCCTAAAACCCAAGTCAATTATGCTAGCATATAGGAGTAATTTGGAGCATCAAGAGCAGATCCCTGAAAGGACACTGGTCGTCCAGTGAGGATGTGGCTCAGGTGAGGCTTTTGCACAATCTCTGATAGAAAAGCAGGGAGAAATCGTCTGTTAGTCTAGAGAATACATTAGGAATTGGGCTTTTGTGGATCCTTAGCATATCCATCTGAAAAAATCTCCCTGTAAGCACCAAGTCAGAGTCTTACTCCTTTCCTTTCAGAGGGTGTCCTCACTTACAATGGGGACTTTAGAGCTAATGTACTGATTGCTCGCTGCAACTCATCTACCTTTGTAATTAGGTCACAGACATGTGTCTAGCTTGGGGTTCCCATGATGTCCCCACAGGACTAAGCTTCTCTCCCTCACTTATCATCACCACCTGGTCTGAAGGCCAGTTCAATAATGCATCAGGTGATTACCTGATATTGCAAGGAGGCTACCCTCCCCTTGCAATTAACTTGGGTTTCATGAATAAAGTGAACCAAAGGCTTGTTTGTGGAGATTCTGGAGGAAAGTGGAGAAGAGAAGGAGCCATTTTGCAAGTGGCAGGTACTGATGAGGATATTCTTTGTTGTGGCATTAGTAAACAAGTCCCTGATGTTCTCTCTTGCAGCAAGAAAGAACAACATCCTGTCACCTTAGAGTACATCCTCCATTGTTTGAGAGGATTGGGAGTAAGGAAAGGAAAGGAGTAAGACTCTGACTTGGTGCTTACAGGGAGATTTTTTCAGATGGATATGCTAAGGATCCACAAAAGCCCAATCCTGTCCCACGTCATGGAAGAGTACCATGTGAATCCCACAAGTACCCACACATCACTATATCACTACATTGGAGAAGCCTTGGGGCAGGAAAGTACAGCCCGAAGGAGACTTTATTAGCAGAGGCTGAACTGATCAAACCAGGTGCAGAATCGCAGTAATGGCTGGGGAAAGGGTAGTTCAGTGAAGATGTAAGCAATGCACAAATTCCATTTTGATTTTGGGAAAAGCAATACTTGATATTAAAAAGCAGTAAATATTTGGGCATGTTTATGTTATTTAAATATACCACATATTAAAAATATCTCTTATCCATATAAAACGATATCGTGGGAATGAGATGTTTCTTCCCATACTTGTGTGATGAAGCTCTGTAGTAGTTCTTCTACACTCGAGTAATAAAACTAAAGCCTCGTTGAGTAGAACTATCTAACTCCACACTATCTAACTCCTTAACTACCATCTAAAATAAAGCAATAACAAAGGCACAAGTAAAACGCAAGAGAAAACGTGCAACTTGACTCAAGCTAGGTATTTTCCGTAGCAGCATTTCTCCATGTCTTCTTGTAACTACAGTCCATGGCAAACCCTCGTTCTCTAAGCCAGGCTGCACAGAAATATTCACAGAACAATGCCAAACATTTCCTTTTTATGTGTTCCTTTCAGTCTTCGAGATTTAAAATAAAAGATATATAATCATTCCCACTGAGCTGGATTTTTCTTGGCCCCAAATGGACAATAAATTCCTCCTTGGAAAGGCGATTTCTTGCTTTTGACTCACTTCCCAGTTGTTATAATCATTTGTGAAACAGATTAAGAAACACCTTTGACATTCTCCCGTGGCTTTCAGATTGCTACGCAGCTATTCTTCTCCACACCGAAATCTGAATGAATGAGTCACTAGCATGCTACAAGAAAAGAAATCCACATGTGAAATAAAGAAAGAAAATAAAGGAAGGGGCCGGAGAACTGTTGGAAAGAGCAGTAGACTGTAATCTAGTTAGTAAATAATAATGCAAACCACTGCACAATGTAAATGAAAAGAACAAATTGGCTGACCTGAGGCGATTTCATAAAAATTTTGACATTGCACAGCTGTGAAAATCCCCTAGTCTGTTCACATCAGCTGAAGCACTTCTTGTTACATTTTTTTAAGAACAAAAAATACAGCAAAGTTGAAAGTTTCCGTACAGAGTTCTAGTGGATCTGTGTGTTGTGTGGTTCTTCGCACCACCCTGTGTGAAAACATTCTTTTAGGACACCAGGGAACCAGGGAAATGACCTAATTCACCGGGGCAAATTTTCCTGTGCAAAAAAAGTAAGAGACTGAGCATTTTAAAGAATCATCTATATTTATCTCTACTTGTTCAGTAATACAAGTTGATTTGTTTATTAAATTACTTTAGTCCCACAAAATTCACATTATAGAAATATAGAAAATCAGATGACAAAAAAAAAATTGGCTACAGTCCAACACTTAACGTCACTGAACACTGTGATAGCCTTGTAACTTTGGTGTCTACTTATGCAAAGAACAAATATGCATATATACACCTATGTAAGCAGCCATAGAATATCCAAAATAGGGCACTTTGTAACTACTTCTTTCATTTGCTTGCTGCCAAATTCCTTCTGTGTCAGGAAATGGCCTACATACAAACACACACACATGTGAACACCGACTCACACATTCGTGTACACACGTGTATATAATAGATCTGCCATACAGACATACGTTACCAGAAATTTTGAGAAGACCCACCTAGAGAACACCTTTATCACTGAGGAAATTGGGGTTCCTCTCAGGGTCTTAGTCTCATTAATTAAAAAGAAATTAAGAACAGACGTAGGAGGAAGCAAGAACAATTTTATTAGAATTTAAAAGAACACCCCCACCCCAACACCCCAACATCACCCCCTACCCACCCCACCCCAGTCAGGCAAGCTGTAGATCTCAGCAGCTGTCTGGAGGAGGGATGTGGAAAAGAGGAAGGAAGGCATACACTTTTGTTTTAGGTTGTTTGACAAGCAACCACACAGCAAAAAGTGGTACCTGCAGAGAAAGATAAAAAACCCAAAGTACCAGAGAGCTTGAGCTTTGGCCAGAATCTGAAAGACAAAGACAGAAGAGAAAACAAAGATAAAGTTAAGCCTTTCTGAGTCAGAATTCAGAAAGGCAGACATACTTAACAGAATTGCTGGGATTCCACGGAGGAAAAGTATGCTATTTCATTAAGGGAATAATAATTTCATCTTTTTAACATGTCTTGAAATGTACCAGCCTTTTAGAGAGGCGGTCCCTATTCCAGGTGATTGACAGGCCTACCTGAATTAATTCTTAAGGGAAGAAATAATGTTATGTTATATACCTCCCCGCCTCCCCCCAAGGCCTAAGGTAGATAGATACTGTTCTTTTGACCAGGAAAAGTTAGTTTTCCCTTAATGGGCCTAGGCAGAGTCCTGGTTGAGGCTACTGTAACACATATACGTGTATATCCTTTATGTTTGAAAATAAGTTTAAACCAGAAATTGACATTAAGGCTTCTGAAAGAAAATCATGGGCCTTGCTTTGAAAGTAAAACCAATTCTTATTTCAAAAATTACTCAATACAAAATTAAAAAGGATGAAAAAAGGAAAAAAATTAAAATTCAATGTGTGGAATATGGTCATTCTTTTTTATTCAACCACTTAAAATTGGAATTGTTCTATTGTATTGTTTTAAGTAATCCTGATAGCTATACAATTTCAATTTTTTAAAAAACTTTGTATGCTTTGATTTAACTCCTTTGTTTCTAAGTCAGTGGTTCTAACTGTCCTAATGCTGTGACCCTTTGATACAGTTCCTCAAGTTGTGGTGACACCCACCCATAAAATTATTCTTGTTGCTACTTCATAACTGTAATTTTGTTACTGTTATGAATCATAATATAAATACCTGGTATGCAGATGGCCTTAAGCAACCCCTGTGAAAGGTCATTCAGCCTCCAGAGGAGTTACAACCTACATGTTGAGAACTGCTGATCTAAGTTCTACCAGTTTGCTTTACACATTTTTCTTTCATCAAGTTAAGACATTATGACGCACACCTGTAATCTTGTCTCTTGTGAAGCTAAGGCAGGAGGATTGCCCCAAATTTCAAGTCCAGCCAAGGCTATACAGTGAGGCCTAGCTCAAAATAAAAATGAATAAATATGATAAAGCATTTTTTTCTAGCATCATACAATCTCCCTCCAGAGTGCCCTCTACATTATGATTACAGTCAAAATGGTTGTATTATCAAAAGTAACCTTGAGTTTCCACACAACCCCCATCACAATTCCAACAGCATTCTTCATACAATTGGGAATTGTATACTTTTGAAATTTTGCATAGAAGTGCAAAAGACCCCTAAACAGCCAAATCAGTCCTGAGCAGAAAGAGCAATGCTGGAGGTCTAATAATCTGATTGCAAATTATATTAAGTCATAGTAACAAAAACGGTTCTGTACTGACACAGGCACATAGACTCCTAGAATGGAATGGAATGGGATAGGATAGAGGGCTCAGAAATTACTGAACATAACTACAGCAATACGATCCCAGTCAAAAGTGTCAAACACACTGGAGAAAAGACAGTTTCCCCACCGAATGGTCCTGGGAAAACTGGGTACTCATATATGAAAGACCCAAACTAGATCTACATTTCTCACCCTGTCTTCCCCGCACCCCTCCTCCCAAATCAAGATGATGCAAAGGCCTTTCTAAAAACACCTCAAATATGAAATTGCTAGAGGAAATAACCCCACACTTTAGGCACAGGTGAGGACTTTCTGAAGAGAATTCCAGGGTCTTCCCACCTGCTCTTGAAGCTATAACTTGCTTGAGAATGGTGTTTTGTTATTTGTTGTTTTAACAAGTCTTTTTCTTTGGGAAACTCTTGTGTTAATCTGGGAATCTATGCACTCATTATATTTTTAAATATGTATTTTACTTTCCTTCTTTTTTCTTTAGTACTGGCTGTTATTGCTGTCTCCTGAAGCTAAGAGGACATGGTTTAGCAATAGAAGTGACTTCCCAATAAGACCTCACCTACAGCTATTACTCTGTGATTATGATTACTTCATTCTGACCCAGCTTCACTTTCAATAGCCAATTCTTGGCTCAAAATTTTGCCATTCGACTCTCTGCTCTAGGATATGGTAAGAGTAACTTTTGAAAAAATATATGGGCCTTAAAACGTATGTCAGTTCTTAGCATCTTTACTAATTTTGTTCTCTATGTATTCACTGTTTGGACATACATCATATACAACTTCTGATCTAGGACTTGGCCATATTTTTTTTTTTTTTTGCTTGTTTAATGTAAGATCAAATGTTAACTTTCCCCACTGTCCTTAGGTGAGAAAGAGGAATTGCAGTAGCTGATGACTGGCTTTTCTCAGTTACTTTTTCTCTTATGAAAACAAGTAGATAGCTTGTAGGTGTGATCATGTAGCCGACTGGTGATAATAATCTGTCCAGACACCTATGCAAACACTACTTCAAACAGAGAGGCTTATAAACAGGATAAATTTATTTCCCTTGATTCTCAAGGCTAGAGGCCCATGACAAATGTCTTGGCAGATTTGATATCTCTTAGAGTTCCCTTCCTCTAAGATGACACTTTCCTTATGCTCTGCATGATTGAGGTGATGACTGTTTTTTTATCCCATCTCTTTAAGGTTTATTTTTCAGTGATAACTTTATCTTTCAGGCACAGATAATTTTGTTTTGCATATGATATGGGAAAGAATGTTCTCCACATCCATAATGGGCAATGTTATCAGTTTAAGAAGTTTCAGAATGAGCTAGGGGTTAGGCCTCTGGGCGTGATAGGGATTTTTCTAGACTGGATTAATTGAGGTGATAAGATACACGCTAAGTGTGGCTGGTGTTATTCCATGGGCTGGGGCCTCTGACTATACAAAAAAGAAAAAGCGAGCTGAGTGCTTACATTCTCTTCTTTCTGCTTCTTGATTACAGATACAATGAATGTCACCAGTAGCCCCATACCCTTGCCACCAGGACTCTCTTATCATGATCATGATGGCCTATAGCCTCAATTTGTGACTCAAAACTTTATTATTTACATTTCTTTTGTCACAGCCATGAGAAAAGTGTCTAATACAGAAAATTGGTTGCTAGAAGTGGATCATCGTGATAACCCAATCTTGTGATTTGTAGACTTTTGAAACTAGTGTACATCTGTTCATGTGTGCACGAAGGGATGCCAGGAAAGGCTTGAGGGTAGAATGTGGATGAGTTTGGAGCACAGGCTAAAGAAATCCTAGAATGTTGCAAACAGAGCTTAACGAGCCACTCTGGTGGCAGTTCAGAAGCACTGTGCAGAGAGATGTGGGCACAGCAGAGAACTGGCTCATGAGTTTCAAATGGGAACAAGGACTCTAGAGAGAACCAGACTAGGTGCCATTGATGTTACATTCTGGCAAAGAATCTGCCTGCACTCTGCCCCTGTTCCAACAACTTGAATGTGTAGCATTAAAAAGGACAGATGGATTTGCTTGGTAGAGGGGATCTCAAGACAAGATGGCATCTAGGCTGTCACATGGCTACTGCTCCCTGCTCTGATTCAGGTCTTCAAAGTCAGAGGAAAGATGGGGAAATGTGAGGTTTGGCAAAGAAAAAAAAATGTATAAAAACTTTAAATTGTAGACAAGGTAGGTGTAGGGAAATAGTTATAATTGTTAAAAGACTAAACCAGGAAGAATAACTTGATGCTGTGCCCTTTTCAGAGGGCTGCTGAGGCCAGACAGCACACGGCAATGCTTGGTAGGACTGGAGTCTCTACAGCAACCACGGAAGGCCATTGAATCAAGGAAGGTGAAGCCTAAGTTCTAATGAAGCCCCCAAGATGTTCAAGTCAGAACCATGGGGCAACGGCTACAGAAAATCACATGCACAGAAAGAGGCCAGATGTGCTCCTGGCAGCAGAGCTGGGGTGGGGTAGGTTCTCTTGGAGCCCCAGTGAGTGTATCACAAGCCACAAGTGGTATTTATCCTGCTGGGTTAAGATCTTGCTTTGATCTGATCATTCTTTGTCATGCTCCCATTCTTCTCCTTAGGAATCGAAATATTTAATCTATGCCATTGCATTAAAAGATTGCATCCAGTATCTGGAGAGAAGTTAGACTCTGGATTTTTATACAAAGTTGGAACTGTTGGGAATTATTGGGACTCTTGAAGTTGGACTGGATCCATTTTGCATTATGAGTTGCCCATGAACCCATGGAGACAAGAGATAGAGGATATAGCCTAAAAGTGATGTATTTGATTGTCAACTTAACATGATCTAGAATGACCTAAGAGACAAGTCTCTATGCACAATAGTAAGGGACTTTCTAGATCAAATTATTTAACGTATTTAGCCACATTCTAAATGTGGGTGGCAGCAGTCCATGTGCTAGACTCCAAGACTGCATGAAGAGGAGAAAGTGTGTTAAGCATGAGCTTTTACTGCTTTCTCTTTCCAGACTACAGCCAGAGTGTGACCAGCTGCCTTGGGCTCCTGCTGCCTGACTTCCCTGCACAGTGGACTTCAAACTCAGCCAAAATAAGCCCTCCCTTCCTTGCATTGAGTCTATCAGGCATTTCTGTCACAGAAACAAGGCAAGTAGCTAATAACATCCATAGGAAAAAAACAAAAAACAAAACACCTCTTTTCTTAAGCTAGAAGTGCTTTCCCATTTTGTTTAGGATGCCCTCACACAGACTTTAGATGAAAAATTTTACAATAAGCATCAGAAATATTTTATTTTCTATTTATCACCAGTACTAAAAGATCCACCAGTTTGGCAAGTGAGACAGCTCAGTAGAGAAATGCACTTGTTACCCAGTCAGATGACTTAAATTCACTCATTGGAACCCAAGTAGTTGGAAGAGAAAGCTGATTCTTGCAAACTGTGCTCTGACTTCTGTACATACACCACGGCATATGTAACAAAGTGTATGTATATTCATATGATGTGTACACACACTCACATATATATGTAGATAGATATATAGATATATGATATATGGATATAGATAGATATATATAGATAGATACATGATATTTTATATATATATATATGTAAAAGAGTAAAAGAATCACAATAAGAAATGACAAACAACAACTGAAACTTAACAAGCTGAAAAAAAAAAACTTGTTTCATCTAAACAGGGAATGCAGGTTGAAGAGATAACTCAGTTAAAAAATTGATTGCCCCACAAGAACAAGGAATTTAATCTTACCCCCAGAACCCACACAAAATTCCCAGTCACAGTTAGTGAAGCATATTGGGGTCAGAGACAGGAGGATGCCTAGGGCTCAATAAATAGCCAGACCAACCTACTCAGTGAGTTCCAGGCCAAAGAGAGACCCTGAATTGCAACAAACAAATAACATAAGCAGTGCTTGTGCAAAGTCATCAGAGGTTTTCCTCTGGCCTCCACATTTATGGGCACATATGCGCACATGCACCCAAACTGACATGTGCACCTGTACATATACCAACACACCATGCATGTGTGCACATGTGTACACACACACACACACAAAGACATACACTAAGAGAGCAGGTAGGCAACCAAAACTTACATGTGTGTCTGAGGTATAGTGCTGCTCTGGTAAATTCTTTTCTTTATTTTTCTTTTTGTTTTGCTTTTATTTTGGTTTTGGTTTTTGGTTTTGCTGCTCCTGCTGCTGCTGTTAAAACCTGTGAACCGGGGTGGGGCAGTTAATATGAGAAGAATTTTAAAAGATATAAAATGAAATAAAAATAAAGTAGTGAAGAAAGAATAGCAAAAGCATAAAACAAGGCACCTCTAAGAATTAAATAAATCTTCAACAGTGCAAGATACATTGCCGCCTATTTTGGTCTGGATGTGCCTTGGGTGTGTTCCTGCCTATGTGGGGGCTTCGGTCCACAGGATGGCCATGCTGAGAGGCAGTGAAACCTTTAGGGTATGGGGATCAATGCTTGCCTCCTCAAGTGAATTAGCTCTTGTCAGAGTGAGTTGTAAATAGAAGACATGCCTAGCACAGATCCTCTCTAGCTACCTTTCTTTTGTGATCTAGTGTCCATCTGTACTTGACATTGAGACCTTAAACACCACAAGTGTTCAACAGAGGCTGAACACATGGACACATGGGACTGCCACATCTTGACTCTTCACCCTCCAAAACTGTGAACTAAATAAATCTCTTCTCTCTATAAAATGCCCAGGCTTGAGTACCTTGTTACAAAACAAAACAAAACAAAACAAAACAAAACAAAACAAAACAAAACAAAACAAAACAAAAAACCATTCATATATCCAGAGAACAGAAAAACTGAGCAGTGACCAGAAACAAGAAAACTGAAGGATGGGGTGAGAGAAAAAATCATTGACTTACACAGTATATATTAAAGTCTGACCTTCATGCTGAGCTGTGATTAAGCTTTCCAATTTTGGAATGACCACAAAAACAATAATTGAAAATAAAACTTGTTTCAACAGCAAAATTGAGGGAATTTTCAACATCGGGGGCATCCTGGTATAATTGTAAAGGTGTTTTCAAGCTTTTTTCTTCCTCATCTCTATATACTTTTTAGTGTGACTTTGTAGATCTTAGTAGTACTCTGCTGCAGTGGCTCAGCAAAGAAGACAGGGAGGCACAATCCCCCAGACTTTAGCCACCTTCCTGGCCAGTGCCATACTGGACAGCAGAACCCCGAGCATCTAAGCTCAACTGTTTTTATTGATTCAGAACTCCTCATGTGTTCTACTGATAGCACATGCAGATCATAAGCAATCAAACATCCCCTCACAAATCTAAAATATGCAGACAATACAAAACACCAAGATTTAGGCAACCCCTCACTCAACAGTGCACAAAACAGTTAATTTATTCATAACTAAAAATAAATTTCTACAGAAATTCCTCTTTTCTGTATAAGCCAATCAAAACAATTGCTTTATTTCTACAACATAATTTAACATTAACCAACAAAACTATTTCCAAGAGGAACAATCATGAGGGTTGCTAATGAAAAGGAACACATGAAACCAAGCATCTATCAAGCTTTCCACAATGTCTTTGGACAGCAGAAAAACATTATCAATGTCCAGTTATCCGGAATTCACTCATGATCTTCTAGGCTCCTCCAAAGGGCTTGGATCTGGTTCTACCTTCTACAGCACATACAGCTTGTCCTCCAGATTCTGGCTGGTTCTCCTCCATTGCTGCTGCTGTTCATGGTAGTCATCCCATGGTACTGGCATCTTCAGAACACTGGGGTCTTTTGCTGCCACTGAGACTGCACCTTCACCAATAGCTTCTCCTGGGCTCTCTTCATGGTGCTAAGCCTCAACTTCTTTGCACGACCCCTTCAATATGGGCCATCAACTGCTACTAAGGCTGTACTTTTACCAATGACCTTTCCTGGCTTCTTAAAGTACTAAACCTCAGTTGCTCTACAAAACCCTGCATGCCTTCAAAACCAGCACCACCTGGATTACTCTTACAGTGCCAAGTTTGGCTACCAGCATGGCCAGTTCTGGAAGACAGCTTCTGTGTGTTGACCCTGAGGAAATATTTTCCAGATTTTAAGATAGAGTCTGGCTTGCAGGAAAAATAACTTGTAAGTTTGTCTGCAGGAAAGATTGCCTCGTGTAGTAGAGTTCGTCTCACCATAGCAGATGTGTCTTGTCAGGACCATCTCATCTCACCAGTATCTGGACAGATTTGCAGAAAACAAAACAAAACAAAATAGACTTTGCGAGGTCTGGAGTTTATTTTTCTCCTTCCCTGTCTCCATGTTGGATTAACTGGCGTGATTTCAGGGCCCATGTTGCAGGCACCATTTGTTGCAGTACACTACTGTGTGGACTCACTAAGAGACACAAGGAGGCATATTCATAGGTATAAATGCTTCCAGACCTCAGCAGAGGGAACCACTATCCTGGCCAGTGCCATACTGGACAGTGGAACGCCAAGTAAGTTCAGGTGTTTTTATTGATTCAGAATCCCTCAGGTGTTCTACTGATAGCACATGCAGATCATGAGCAATCAAACATCCCCGACATAAATCCAACACATGCAGACAATACAAAACACCAAGACTTAGGCAGCCCCTCACCCAACAATGCACAAAACAATTATTTTATACATAACTAAAAATAAACTTCTACAGAATAGATCCCCTTTCATGTGATAAATTCCACTTTCTCTCCTTGAGATCCAAGATGTTCCTGCGACTGGATTTGGGCCATAGAATCTGGTGTGAGTGCCACTGTGTCAGGTCTCAAGAGGCTGCTGTGCATTCTCTCCTCTCACCTCACTGAGATCACGGAAAGAAGCTTCTGGTGGGCCACTGAGGGACATGCATCAGAGAAGAATCCTCTTACGCGGATCTAACTGTAATAACGTTAACACACACATTCCCAACACAAGCAATTCTAGAAAGGAGCAGCCAGGCATAGCACAAATCAACACCACTACCCAGCTGAGCTGAGGTTTCCTCAACAAAATTGAATCATTATTATTATATGTCAAAGTTTTACCAAAGTTGACCAACCATATCCCAGACATAATGAACAGAAATACATTTACACAAAGGTGAAAGCATGGGCTATGTACAACGTAGAGGAAATCAGATGAAAGGAGAGGAAGATGAAATGAGAAAGCAGACAGTAATGGCTATTAGCACAGGTCACCTTCCATTCTCTGCTGCAAAACAAATTCAAAGGCAAATCCAAGATAAGAGTATACAATGTTTTAAAAGTGTAATAAAGGCTGTGCACATAATAGGATTTGTTCATTAAAATGACAAAAAATATTTTAAACATACCAGATATGGGAATTATGCTCTGTGTATTTCTTATAAAAACTTGAGAGAATATGCATTTTGATGTTTTAAATTATAAGTAATGGCACTAGTAGATTTTTATACTATTTTTCCAATTTAAAATCACTCTCAAGTACACCAAGTCAAAATAAATATGATTATTTTTATTTAGTGATGACTCTGTCATGCACTGTTTATACTTGAAATAAATAATCCTTAATTCTATTTTTAAAACCCTGAAAATGTATGCTGTTGTCTCAGCTAAGTAAGAATGGAAAAGCTGTGCATAAAACAATTGATGATCAGCGTTTACACCAACTGAGAACTGGCAGAAACCTACAGCTGTTATAGTTCTGGATCTGCATAAACATCATCACTAAAACGGTTCCTTATAAATAAATAATATGCAGGAAATAATAACAGCCCAAATCTGAAATGCCATATTAAATTAAAAAATAGGGAAGTGGGGCATGGTAGACCTTGTCCATGATCCCTAACCTGGGAGGCAGAGAGCAGAATGTGAGATCCTGAGTCTGACACAGCCAGATCACGAGCTGCACGCAAGGCCAGAAACCCTTCTGTATCTCAAAGGAAACAAATAATTAAGCAGTGGGAGAGTGAACAGTGGTGATGTATAGTGCTTCATCCGCCGTTTCCACCTTTGAATGGTAGGAAATCATCCACTGAAAAAATAATGATGACCTTTAAAACAATATATAACTAATTTAAAACTTAATGAGTCACTAGCAAACCAAAAAGTCCATATGGCAAAAAGCAGATAACAGAATGACAATAAAATATGAGAAAAAAAAAAAAACAAAACAAGAAAACACATGGCCAAAGTAAAATTATTTGCATCAGACCTTAGTAGATATTATTGCTTTGAATTCCTATGTGAAAGTGAGTGATTATCTCATTTCTTTAAAAATCTTAAAATATTGAAATACAGCTTTAAGTCAAATAAAATATTTTATAAAGGCAAATGGGAAATGAGTTATTAAGGAAAAAACATGCAAAATGACACTACTAAGTTCAAGGGAATACATTTGTATATGCATATATACAAATTAAATTTGTATAAACTAAATATGCATATATACAAATTAAATTCCCCATAAACTCATGGACATTTGTGCAAGTCACATCAGAACACTTCAATCATATGAAGTAAAAACAGGAACTGTAAGGGAAAGTTTATATCATGGGAAATGTAGCACTTGTTTGTTCCTTGGGAAACCCACAGAATTCACATTCTTCTAAGAGGAAAGCAGTCTGGAAGAGGACATTTAGAAACAAGTCAGAGAAGGACTGAAGGTATTTTGAGGGTTAAATCTAATAGTTGAAGGAGATTATAGACAAATTGCTCTCATTTGTATGCAGAAAGAAGTCTCCAAACAGGTAAGGATAGAGTTTTGATGAGTGGAGTCGGTTTAATAAAGCAGAAACGGGACACTGATGGTTATTCTCTCCATTCTCCTAACAGCGAAGACTTTGCAACAGAGAGGTGATGGGTGAGGAAAGAGCATTGGAGATACATCTGTTCTGCACCATGGCCTTGGGATCCAAAGTTCTGGACTGTCCCTATTTATTCCTGCCTGGCAGGAAAAGCAACAGCAATGCGGAAGAGTGATAGGTCACATGAGAACAGGCAGTGACTGAGCTTCAGTACAGAGGCATCTACAAGAAGTGCTGGGTACCTATTTGGCTTTAAGCAGCTCCATTTCTTCCCTAAATTGACTGAGAAAGGAGGTGTGGAGAGTGGAGGCGGATGGAGAAGCAGGACATGTGACCTCAGCATGCAATATTAGAGGTATCAAACACATACTCTTCCGCATAGCCTCAGTAGGTTTTGGAATACAAAGCATACCTAAGCTGTTCTTCTTTCCTTCTGCGGTGAACTATTGCCACTTAACATGCTTGTGAAGCCTTAGCACATGGAAGGAATCAAAAGCCCACTATGGATGAAAAGCTTCTATCCAGAAACCAACAAATGTAATGCACAAAAAAAGTATTTGAAATACAATATCATTCCCAGAGAGATAGGAGGAAATATAGGAAGCGTAATGTAACACCAAACAGTTTTGGAGAGGGGTCCATAGGAGATATTAGATTGAAATGTTGCAGAACTGAATGTTCTGTTGAATGGGAGATTATGAAACAGTGATATGATCTAGTGAGCTATATGCTTAAAACGAAAACTCGCAAAATGCTTCAACACTGGATAAAATGATAAAGAAAATGAAGGAAATGTTAAGTAGAAATACATGCATGAATTCAGTTATACACATGTAGATAGATAATACAGAAGGTTTAGAGTTAGAAGGCTTACATTATTTGGTTTGTAGAAAAGGGAAAATAGCCGGGGTGTGGTGGCACGTGCCTTTAATCCCAGCACTTGGGAGGCAGAGAGAGGCAGCTCTCTGTGAGTTCGAGGTCAGCCTGGTCTACAGACTGAGTTCCAGGACAGCCAGAGTTACGACAGAGAAATCCTGTCTCGAAAAAAACAAACAAACAATAAATAAATAAATAAATAAAACAAAAAAATCAAGAAAGAAAAAGAAGAGGGGAAATATACATTTAGGTAAGAAAAGGCTGAGGAATGATGAACTAGAACATCCTAGGATTAAAGTCAGGTACATGAAGACTCTGGTGCATAGACATGCTAACAGAACGGACAGGGAAAAGTGACATAGACTAAAATTACAACTTCACACAAGTTGAGCAGAGTGTGATTTTACAACATGAATAAGAGAACAGGCTGAACATTTCTGTCTAGATAAAGGAATCAGCCATCACCAGCATATTCCCCATATAGAGACTTACATGTTATTATCAACCTCCAGACCTGAGCTTGGTCCCCTCAAGACATCTCGTTTTGGGGAAATGACTAGGATGCTAACATGCTTGAGGTCACCTGGCCAACTAGATGGGCTTCAGAATCCTTGGTTTGACTTTTAGGTGTGTCTATAAAGGGCTTTCTCAAGACAGCATGTAAGTCCGTGGTCTGAGGAGGCAGCTGCTCCAGCTGTGGGCAAGAGAGACTTGTATAGCCCAGATGATAAAAAGATGGAAAGACAAGCAGGGAATGGAAGCTGGAGTCATTGTGGCTGTGTACTGTTTGTCTTTTCTCCCGTTTATTATCTCTTCCTCCTCCCCTTCATCCCTCTCCTCTCCTGCTCCCTTCTTCTTCTCCCTCTTCCCTCTCTTCCTCCCCTCTTCCTCTTCCTCCCTTGCCTTACTTTATCTTAGTCTCCATCTTCCTCTTCTTTTTTGCTACTGTCAGTTATTTGGTTATTCAGGGACATTAGACTTCAGCTTTTTAAATGTATACTCATTCACTCAGCAAAAATTTTCCAGAGAACTTTGAGGCTCAGGCAGGCAGTGGCATTAGTTCCCTTGTTCTGATGCTTCCTGCATCTCAGACTGAGCAGCTATTAATTTTCTCTGCTCCCCAGACTGCAGACATACAGCACTGTGTGACTTTTTACCCTGAGACCATCTAAGGCAATCTAGCAAATACCTCTTGTGATTATATGTACATTCTATTCAATCTGCTTTTCTAGAGAAACAGATATACATCTGGGGAAGCTTTGTACTCGTGTCTAGATTCTGCCCAGAGGTGTCTCCTTTAATGAGTCTGAGGTGGCTCCCTACTTCCCATGTGATCCCTCAGGCATTCCTTCTTTCAGAAGCCTTGACACTGTTTCTGCTAAGGAAATCATAGTCCCACCCCAATGCTCTTCCCTTATGCATAGTATTACTGCTGCTCAAATCACTGGGCCCTGAGCACTTCTTCATTTATTCAAATGTGCTGCCTAGTTTTATGTCAACTTGACACATGCTAGAGCCATCTGAAAGGAGGGAAACTCAAGTGAGAAAATGTCTCTATAAGATCTGGCTATAGGGCATTTTCTTAATTAATGACTGATGACGAGGGAGGGCCCCCATCAATGGTGGTGGTGTGGTGGTCCTGGGCTTTAAAAGAAAGCAGACTGAGTAAGACATGGTGAGAAAGGCAGTGAGCAGTACTGTACACATGACCTCTTCATTAGCTCCTACCTCCAGGTTCCTGTTCTGTTTGAGTTCCTATTCTGACTTCCTTCAATGATGGACGAAGATGTGGAACTGTAAGCCCAATAAACCCTTTCCTTCACAACTTGCTTTTGAACATGGTATTTCATCACAGCAATAGTAATCCTAGATAGGGCATGAAGAAACCTGACTTTTCTAAATATCTTCGACATAATATAGAGTCTTAGAACAGCAGAGATTTTAATAAGCATATATGATACACTTTACAGCTTAATTTCATAAACTTAAAAGTCTTTCTCTACCCCTGGACTCTTTTATTTACTGTCTTTGAAATTTAAATTAATTCAGTGTTCCTTAATACTGCTAAGTGAATGATTGAATGACACTCACAGATCCTACTTTGATTGTAAATAATATATACATTGATTATATTATTTCACAAGCATGTGACTGTAAAGCTGTGATGAAGCCATTGGGTGTGATACGAGTCTACATTCTGATACAAAAGTATCATTTCAAAGACATTGGAAACTATATCATTATTTTCAGTCCTTGTTAAAAATAACATAAAATTTTCTTTTCCTTTTCCAATAAGAAGCCATGATTGCAAACCCAGTGATCCGTGAGTGCAAAGGCTAGAATAAAAAATAAGTTACTAGAAAAACACGTTAGAAAAAAATAGTTCATTTTATTGAGACTCAGTTTTTTTCCTACTGTGATTTTCCTAGAATTGCTTTGATACAAAATGTCATTTCAAGATCCTCTGTAAAGGAGTAAAAAAAAAAGCTAATTCTTTTGTAAAAGAAGAATTAAATGAACAGCCTATTGAGAAAGTGCTTTCAAGGATGCTAAATAAGAAATAACAATGAATCAAAATGAATCATTAGCTTTCCCAAACCAAGGAATTCAAACTAATCAAAAAATTCTCAGTTCAGTCACCATTAGACTTTGAAGAATAAAAGAAATGACAGCCTATTTGAAAGGCATCGGTCCTAGATTGCAAGTGTCTTTAATGACAAGAAAATGACAGGGAAAGCATGGGGGTGGTGAGTTTGAGAGCCAACCTGGACAGCCCACAGAAGAATGGTATTTAATGGAGCATATCCTATCAAAGACAATTGCACATAATGGAGCCACGGTGTTGTGTGACACCTCAACTAAAATGTCACCAAATTCTTCACACGAGTGTCACGTTCTCAGGAAGTCATCATATACAAACCGAGGCACCTACTTGTCAAAGCAGAGCATCTGTGCTGTAAAGAACGGAAGACCGTGGGGCCCAAGATTTCACTGTGATCTGTACGCTCTTTCACTTATATGTAAGATTTTTGTGTGCTTGAATTTCAGTCCGATGGTCTGTGCAAAAGTAAATTGATGTATGCATTCATACCATACAGTCTAATTTTCTCTTAACATTATTTTTTCCAACTACTAGTGCATGCTCACATAATTTTAACATGGACACGTCTATATAGAGATATTTTTATACCCTTTTTGTTAACATTTTTGCCTATTTCTCTTTCCCGCTCCATTCAGGGATGCTTTGTGTGGTTGTCTAAACTGCTAACTGCAAATGCCAGATATTTATCAAAAGCCATGATCTCCCACATAAATACATTACCATATACGTGGAATTATAAAACATTACAAATTACTTAGTGCACAGTTCCTTGGGGGGTCAGGAATTTGGTCATAACTTTGCTACATCCTCTGCCTAGTGCCTCACAAGCCTTCAATCAAAGTGACACCTCAGCTGCAATATCACCCGGACCTGAGCCTGTGGAAGTGACCACTTTGTTGTTGATGAGTGAGAATGGCTTCCATAGGCCTGTGTATTTAAATACTTGGTCACCTGTAGGTCGAATTGTTTGGGAAGGATTAGGAGGTGTGGCCTTGTTGGAGGAGGTGCATTACTAGGAGTGAGCTCTGAGGTTTCAGAAGCCCATGCTATTCTGAGTTCTCTCTCTCTCTTTTCTCTCTCTCTCTCTCTGCCTTGTGCTTGTAGATCAGATGTAAGCTCTCAGCTACTGATCTAGCACCATACCTGCCTGACTGCTGCCATGATCCCCACCATGATAGTCAGATGCTAACCCTCTATAACCTTGAGCCCCACATTAAATGTTTCCTTTTATAAGTTGCCTTGGTCATGGTGTTTTGTTACAGCAGTGCAAAATAACCAAGACAGTGGTCTTTTTTACATTATCTGTAACTTGATTGTTTCATCAACAATAGTTTGCAAAATAGCTACCAGCCTATGACTATAGTTTCATTATATTTTTCCAATGGATATACAATAGTTCATAATTTGAATGAATAATAATTTACATAGACTACTGCTGAAGTGTATGCATAGACATACTCACATACATCTATCTATGAAAATATATGGATGAATGGTAAATATTTGCATGCATATCAGTTCTCAGGCATTGAACAGCTAGATAAAGGGCATACCTTTTATTTTTCAAACCGTATTTTTTTTTTCTACATTGACTTAACAATCTGCGTTTTGACAAACAGTGCATGGGACTAATTTTCTCAATAGTGTATTTAGCAGTAAGTCTTACAGTAATCTAACAGATGTGAACTGATTATGTTAATACTTATTGTCCAGGTTACTCAGAGACAGAGAATCTCATTTGTTTAAGAACATGCACCCAAATTCTCGTGAGATAGCTTACTGGGTAAAGTACTTTTATGAGAACCTGAATTCAGATCCCCAGAATCCATTAAATAAAACAAAACAAAACAAAAACAGGCATGACAGTGCATACTTGTAACTCCAGAACTGGGGCAGAGGAGAGGAGCAAATATCCCAGGGTCTCACTGACCAGTTAGTCTAGCCAAAATGGTAAGCTTCAGAGTTAGTACAAGGCTCCCTCAAAGACTAAGGTAGAAAGAGATAGAGGGATACACCTAGAATCAACCTTTTTCATAGGTGTGCTTACTCCTTCCCCCGACACAAACATATACATACATACATACACACACCAATGAAGAATATGTATCAAATGCCTGGTATATTCACATCCACTTTTCTAAACAGGGAATACTGCAGTGAACAGAGCAGGCAGGAGCCCTCCCCTGATCCCTCTGCTAAAGAATATGTTCTATGCCTCACATTCTAGCTGCCCACAATGGGCATACCCTATCTATTAGCCATTTGCACTTACGGGAATCAACTATTCACCCTACTTGCTTACTCGTTCGTAGCTTACATATCTCTTCTTTTTAAAACTTTTAAAACTTCTTCATGTTTATTTATATAAACTCTACTTTCCTATCTACATGGGAATTTTGGGGCTATCCTCTTGTCTATTGTTCCTGTTTACTTCAATAATATTATTTCCAGAATCTACATTTCAATGTTGTTATAATACTCATGAATACTGTAATAGCTCCTCGAGTCTCATTTGTCATCTCCTAGCTTTTCTCAAATTTTTTTAATATTATATTTTTATTTATTTATGTTTTTTTTTTGTATGAATGTCTCTCTATGTGTATGCTCATATCTCCACCCGCACACACAATGTGTCATACACAGAGGTCAGAGGACAACTTTTTGGAGTTGGCTTTCTCCTTCCACCGTGTAAGTCTCTAAGATCAAACTCAGGGCATCAGTCCAGTGTCTTTACTGACATAACCAGTTCAATGTCCCCTTGAACTGTTTTTAATAAATTACTTTTTAAAATTTTTCAAAAGCAAAGGTATTCATTTAAACATACACACAAGCTTTCCTTTCCTATGCAATTTTATTTACTTCTCATAAATACTGGGCTCATATCTGACTCTTCTACTTTTCATACATGGCTATGTGATATATACCCATTTCATAGTGCTTGTTACTTAATTGTATATTTTGATACTGTCCCGAGTAAACTCATCTATGTATTTCTAATTTGCATAATCTTACCTACCTAATCAAGTTCTCTTCTCATTTAGAGTTTGACAACTTGTTATACAATTAAGAATACTATTTGGACTGGACAAGTAGCTTAGTAACTTGCTGCTCCTCCAGAGGACCCAGGTTCAGTTTCCAGACCCTCACAACCATCTGTGCCTCCAGTTACACAGACACAGGTGCAAATATAGATGCACTCAAAACATACATATACAGAAAATGAAAGAAAATCTTGAATAAAAAAGAATATCATTAATATACTGGCCCAACATCAACTCAAAACAATAATAGAGAAATAAAAGCCATGTTTTCTAAAGGACGCCAATGTGATATGTGTATATTCAGTATCTCATTTATTCCCTACAACGCTCCTATAAATTTGGAATTTATGATCTTGCAGATGAGCAGGCTATGTTTTAGAGAAGATGAAGATCTCAGAGATAGCCAGGAACAGGACAAGGAGTTGAATCGAGGCCTGTTATAACTGACAACATCTAAAAGTTGTCTTTACTAGGAAGCAAATCTAGCTGATTTACCAAATAAATAATACCTGAAATTTGAAAGCAACTTAGAGGTAGTCATTCTCTTTGAAGCATGATGTTGGCTCTAGTGTATTTGACAGCCTCTGGAGACATTCACAGTTTGCACAGCTGTGAGGGAGTTGTGGAATCTAGTGGACAGAGGGTCAGGATGCTGCTAAAGAACCTCTATTAGAAACAGCTCCCTTCCATGCAAAGTGATCTGGCCAAAATATGCATAGAATCTGGGCCTCTTTTTCTGTGCCAGGGCAGATCTATTATAAATCAGAACTTTACTGTGGTCCATGGAGTCATAAAGACACATAACCTAAGAATCTGCCGTATTTAATCATCTTTGTCAACTTGACTTGTTATAGTATCTCCATGGAAACACATTCCTGGGTGTATCTATGAAGGTATTTTAGGAAAGGTTCAGCTGAGGAGGGAAGAAAAACCATGAATGTGATCTTTACCATGCCATGGGATGGGGTCCAGACTGAAGAAAAAAAGAGACACTTACGAAGCATCAGCATCTCTCTGCCTTCTGACTGAGGATGTGATGTTGCCAGCTGCCTGACACTCCTTTAGCTACACCTCACCACTGTGATGGACTGTATCCCTTCAAAAAATAGACCAAAATAAATCTTCACTTCTAAAAATAAAGAATACCATCATTACTGTTATTAAAATTGAATTGAGTTGCACATTCGTTTTATATTTATGGCATTTTAGCATCTTTTCCCAAAACAGGTATATGATCCAATTTACTTCTTACCTTCTGTCACATGTTTATGTTTTACGAGTTTGCCACATAAAAATCTTACGCCTTTATACATATCTTACTAATTTTTATAAGTGTTTAAATAATATTCTTTTCTTAGTGGGCTAATTTTCCATTTCCATCTTATCAGCTTATCTTATAACCTTTGATCTGAAATTTTTTCAGTTTGTCAGTAAGGGTCATTCTGGTGACAGCTTTCCTCTATTTTCCATTTAATTGTACCCATCTTATCTTTTAGCTCCTTCTCTTTTAGACTCATGCTTGTGTATCTCCCTGGTTACTGGTGATAACTTCCAAATCCCCCTTGACTGTCATCTCTTCATCTTTTCTCTGGACACTAAATTATTTCTTCCACTTGAGATCAGTAACTAATAATTTAAGTCATGACATGAGCTTTTGTCTTCTTATTAGCTATAAAAGTATAGCTCAATTTCACTTTCTTTTTCAGGTTCACAAGATTGTTATTGTCTTGTACTGATCTGAAATCATTAAATTATCTTGTTTTCTTCAAGTTATGAACTGACTCCAGTAGCCAAGTATCACTAGAGGCTTACCCTGGGAAGTTTTCATTTTTGATTTCATAATGTTGGTTTGGGTTCTTTTCCTTTTTTTGACCACTGAGTTCCAGTGGCCTGAGTTACTTTAAGTTGCAGAAGTGCAATTCTTCTCAGAATCAATGTGTGGCATCAGTCAAACTATTTCTTGTCAGAGATCTTAACCTTCCTTTATTTTCTTATAGATTTAAGACTAGCGAGGCATTGGATCCTTGTTCAGTGTTTTCCAAGCTCCTAGATTTAGTCACAGGGACAGAAGATACCCCTGAGCATTCCCTTAGGTCCTTGTCTTGTTTTGTTCCTAAACACTGACTTTCTGGTGCTAAATGTCAGGCCTCCAGCTCATCCAGAGATGAGAGGTCTCTAGAGATGATACAATAATCAGGTCTTGGCTCCCAGACCACACCTGCTCTGTCTGCTAGTCTTGGCAACTCAGAAGGGTAAAATATTTATTGTTGAGGAAAGATAGAGGGTTTCCAGCTTCTTGTTTGTATAACATTCCTAGATTTTCAGCCTTTTCCCTCTTGGCGTCCCCTCAGCCTCTCCAGTGCTGCTGGTTCCTAAGACTATCCTGTTTAGCTTTCTAAGTGCCCAAAATTTGATCTTGCTGCCAGTTATTTTGTGGTATGGAGACAGTGATGGTTGGTAAGTGTTTTAAAGGGATCCCTTCAGTTCCCCTGCTTCTGTTCTCAGAAGGTCTGATTCTCATTGTGTTTCTTTGCCCTCTGCTCAGATTTTCTTCTTTGGCTTCATGTGACTGCTTGGTAAAATTCTGCATTCCTTAGATATTCTGAAAAATATTTGTTTAATACTTTATTTACCATGAAGACAGAATCAGGGGGGAAATTCATGGTCTTTCCAGTTTTCTGTTATCCTTGTAACTCATCTTTTTCCCTAAATCCACAAATCTGATTTTCCAAAACTAGACATTTTTAGAGTATTACTCAAAATTGCTCATAATGGTACACAAAAACTTTAAGGAGCATATTCAAGAATTTCTGCCACCACATGCAGAAATCTCTCTTGAGTTATTTTTCTAGAAACACTGTCCTTCCCCCACACAAATACATCACAGCTCATGACCATCTGTTACTCTGGTTCCAGGGGATTGCATGCCCTCTTTTGGCCTTTGTGGGCACCAGGACACAAATTGTTCACAAATATGCTTGCAGACAAAACACCCATACAATTAAATAAACCGCTGCTGGTTCCTCTTGACGGGTTTAGTGTGTGCTTTCATACATTTATGCAGGATCAATCTGGGTCCCCCATTCCGCTGTGCTGATACGACTTTCTGTATCAGACTCCTCCACTCAATGTAGTAGGAATGAGTATTCTGGAAGAGTTAACAAAGGAAAAAGCAAGGGATGTGCAATATTTGAGGTTCCCAGGGACCAGTTGTGAGGCATCTACCTGCATGGTGTTCCTGGATTCTGTGCAATTGTTAATAGCTTAGCGGTCCCCACCAAGCAAACCGCTCAACCACACTGTTTATCTCAGTGATCTATGTGGAGGGAGAAAAAAGGGGGGCTTGTGGGCAGCATCTCACTCACGCAGACAATCCGGATGCTCACCTACTGCAGTCTCAGCTCCTCTGAGAGATCTAGGGTGGAAGAGGTTCTCTTTGGACATGGATATGTGTCATCTGAGAAAGTGAAACATGGATCAAAGCAAAAAGCTGTTCTTTTCACCCTCTTCAATATATATGTTCTTCAGATTGTCTTTTTTTTCTGAAATTCTTCCACCGGGGTCCCACAGGTCTACCCTCTTGTGTGAGTAGTTGTCAAACTTGATAAAGGTAAAAGCTTTGGTCCCACCATCTCATTGATAGTACTCCTCAGACAGAAAGTATATTCCCTACAGGAAACATCCTCTTTAGCACTACTACGATACATTTTTAACGACTACACAAACTACTATTCCAAACTTTGTGAATGTCTATGGTATTGCTATATCACATTAATAATTTTCCATACAGTTTATGTGCTAATTTCTCTCTTAGTTTTACTGTCAATCCCATCTGTTATTGCTTGCATCCTAAATTAATGAGGCAAGTTAGAACTGGAAAATGTCAAATCATCTGAGGGTATCATTCTTTTCCAAGGTCATATAAAGTGAGAGAGTATTCCCGTCGTAATTCAACAATACATCCCATTTTATAGAGTCATAACATGTACAAGCTGAAAGGTTTGTAAAATGGCATCAAATCTAGATTTATAGATAAGAAAACTGATACTCAGAGAGCTGAAGAAACCCATCCTAGGCTTTTCTAGCCCCTTACCCACTGTCTGAATCTTTCTGAGATCTAAATGTAATGTCTAACTTACTGTCTGTTATATTCTTGTACTCCTTAAAGGGGGTGGGGGGTGCACAGACTGGCATCCATCAGATGTTCCTGCTGCTTAAAGGGGTACTGTGGCTGCTAGGGAGACCTTCTGCTTCATCCTTATGCTGTCATTTACTCCAGATTCTTTATGTGCCAGTTGGTAATCCCTTTCACATTCTTAGATTTAATTGTTTATGAATAAAAGGGAAGTACTTAGGCTTCCAAAGGTTAATTGCATGACCACAGACTCATAGCCCTTGAGGTGGACAGGTAGGGCAGTCTTAGAGGCTCCCAGCCTCTTTCTCTGGGTTTTACTGAAACCACTGTGCTGATCCTACACCAGAAGGTTCTGAGATGACCTCTGAGATCACAGCTTCTCACTCCTCCAGTGTATTTATTTTATTAGATGCTTTTGCCAACAAAAACCCAAGTCCTCCCAAGAGGTCCAACTTGATAAGATTTATTGTCTCTCCTGATTATGCTTCTGAATTCTGGCCTAGACAATCTGTATTGCTCCTAACTGAGAACCTAGGTTGGCATTTTTGCTTGCTTGACTGTCCTGGCTCACAGCCTGTAGACTGACACAGCTCTATTCTGAGCAGAGCTACTGTCTGAGCACATCAATTTAAGAAAAACTCTGTGAGAAGCAGGACTCACAATAGGGGGTGCAGACTACTAACAACGTACATGTTGTATGGAAGAGTCCTCAACTGGCCTCAAGGAAGGAGACTGGGACTGACTATTCATGTGTCAGCAGCAGCGCAGCAGGCCCGAGTTTGTAGCATTATCAGAAGTGGAGAGAAGTCTCTGAAGGTGTGAATGACATTTGAAGGAAGCAGAGTAGCCTACCTCTTACCTGCCTTTCTTCTTTCATATTTTCCAAAGGAGTTGAGCTGGTTTCCAGAACCAACATTCTCCTCACAGAGGCCACAGTGAAACCGAGTACCGAGGGCTCCTGCAAAGGCTCCAGAGACTAATTTGTAAATTAACCACATGCTGTATTGTGAGCACGTAACAGAACTCAACTTACAACTTCTTTCAGAGAAGGTGAGAACAGGAGATCTGGGCCAGCTAGTAATGGCCCAAAGACCCTTTAGTTAGTCCAGTTCCATTTATAAGGAGGCTCTTCCTACTGAATATCTATAAAAAATTGTTTCCAGGCGACTGAATATATAAGTCTATTTTTAGATTCATTATTCTGCTATATTAATCTACATATCTCTCCTTATGCCAACTTTGTCACACATTTATCTTTTGCTTAATCTTTGCACTTAAAAATGTTTGTTTGGGGGGGAAGTAATACTGCAGGCCAATATTAATATTTTTAGAAAATCCTGCTTCCAACAACAGCTCCTCTGGGCGTCTGACATAGAATTCCAAGTGGGTTTCCAGGACACCTAGCCCACAAGCGTGGTCCACTGTGCTCAGACTATTTCTTCAATTGCTGAAGCTGATACTGAACACTATTTCCTTTAGACATTCCTTTCTGGGATTGGGTATGTACTAGGCAGAGAGAGCCTTGTCTAGTCTCCCGTGGCTGGTTGCCCGAGAATCCTGGAAGGAGCTTGTCTGGGAGGCTCTTCATGGTGTCAGTTCATTACTGCAGTAACAAAGAGGTTCACAGTTACCAAGAGAGGCTCTGGGCATGTTTTTCTCTCTGTTTTGCTGTCTGCAAGTTTTGCTTTTGTTAACTGCACTTGTACCCTTCCTTTACTGTAACAAATCACAGCAATGAGTCTGAAGGACATGTGGGTCCCCGAATCTTCATCACAGTACAGAAACAAAGTGGTCTGACGACCCCTCTCACTGTGTTTGGCATCTCCATCTGAACTGTGAATTCTTTCTAGGATGAGCACCATAGGCTAATTGTCATGAAACTTGCCAATAATGCAGTAGGTAGATATCTAACACATTCTTGCTAGGGTTAAAGGGCCTAGAAAAAAATGCAAGCAAGAGAGATTCATCAAGCTCTTAATGAGATAGAAAACTTAAGTTTAGAATATTCTACCTGTGAACCATATGGGAAACTGTTAAATCATTGCTAATTTGCAATTACCCAGAAAAATCAATCTTTGTGTTTGCTTTTATGAAGATCAACATTTGTCAGCAGTAAGCCAGGTCTTTTCCTCACACCATCGTGATATCACACACAGCATAAGCTCCAGCTAGGGCAGCACCCACACAAAACTCACTGCCAACCACTTCCTGCTTGGTGATTTGAAAATTCAGTGATCATCCAGGTAGCTAAGGCATTCAGAAGATAAGCACCCATCCCCCATCCCCCATCTTTCTTCCACTTCCTCCAGCTAGTTAGCCCATGACACCCCATCCCCACCCCAGGGGAGATAGCTTATAAAATTTTGTGGAAAGAACCATATAAAACATCATGTCCAGTTTGCAAAAATATAATGACCTTGACAGATAGGCAATCCGCAAACGGTAGTGTCCTGCTAAGGCAAAGCCAATATTCTTAGAAGAAAATGCTGCGTTATTAAGCTTATCTCTGAGCTATTTTAACGAAATTTCTGATGGTGAAGCACAAATGAGGAAAAGACAAAAGAAAAACATCCTGTTGATTACATAGCTAATGGAAATGTGTCCTGAGCCAAGGAGTAAACAGCTTACTATATTTGGACCTTGTCAAGATATTAATCATTTTCAAAAAATTACAGTCATCAGAACAATCCAAAATATTTTCTTTTGGCTAGTCCCTCCTTCCTTTTCCTTTCTGCTAATTTTCACTGAAAATTCTATTTATTTTACTTCCAGGAAAGTAGCCCTGTGGCCTGATCTAGAAATTCAAACGTGTTTTCTATAAATCGTTGTCAATTTTTCTATTCCAAATGAAGGAATTGTATGTACTACAGATAAACAAGGGGACCCAGAGGGTTAGAAATCAGTGCAGAATTCAGAAAGGCCAATAAAGGTCTCCTGAATACTTTCAGCACAGGAGGCAAAATTAAGTGATACATTCTACAGAACCAGGGTAGTTTAAAACTTCTCTATATTAATTTTGTTAATTTAAAAGTTAGCAGCCATTGATAAATCCATGACATAGACCAAAATATAATCCTTATTCAAATCAGAGTTTACCAAATCAGTTTTTATTTAATGACCTATCACAACATTTCCCTTCAACAAATATGAAGAGGCTTCTTTTAAGAGTATACACTGGGGCAGAGGAGATGGCTTAGTAAAGTGTTTTCCCACACAAACATAAGGACTTGAGTTCAATCCCCAGAATTCATGTAAAAATAGCAGGGCTTGGTGATGCCCTTACAGTCTCTAGGAGGCAGAGGCAGGTACCTCCCAGGGCTAGATGGTAGCCTAGCCTGTTCAATGTTACAGGGCAGTGCCTTAGCAACTAAAGTAGATAGTGCTTGAGAAATGACATTGAAGGTTGACCTCTGCCTTCCACGTGTGTATTCGTGCACACACACATTGAGAGAATGTGTTGGTGCTAGGTTCAAAGTAGTAAATTTGTCTCCAACACACAGTTCTTAGGTTAAGTATCAGTGAGTGAGGAAATGGTTCAATAGGAAAAAGTTCTTGGTGCACAGGATGAGAACATGAGTTTGCATCACAACATCTACTAAAAAGAAAGAAAGAAAGAAAGAAAGAAAGAAAGAAAGAAAGAAAGAAAGAAAGAAAGAAAGAAAGAAAGAAAGAAAGAAAGAAAGAAAGAAATTAAGAAAGAAATTAAGAAAGGAAGGAAGGAAGGAAGGAAGGAAGGAAGAAAGAAAGAAAGAAAGAAAGAAAGAAAGAAAGAAAGAAAGAAAGAAAGAAAGAAAGAAAGAAAGAAAGAAAGAAAGAAAGAAAGAAAGAAAATAAAGAAAGAAAGAAAGGAAGGAAGGAAGGAAGGAAGGAAGAGAGAAAGAAAAGCAGGCATGACCACATGCACCTGAAATCTCAATGCAGTTGGCAAGATACAAGATGACTGTGCTGGGACTTGCTAGCCTCCAGCCTAGGTCCAGGTTCAGTGAGAGACCCAGTTTCAAAGGTATAAGGTAGAGAATGATAGAGCAGGATATCATCAGGATTTCATACCTGATATCCTTGTCTGCTCTCCAAATGCAAAGAAAAATATAGACACCTGCACACACATACACACACACACACACACACACACACACACACACACTACACAGAAGACCACAAAAACCTGGTTTGGTTTGGTTTTGTGATTTGGTCTCCGGGCTTTCCTAAGAGCATGGTTCACTATCTGTCTTATATATCAAATGACTATGTTGTTATTAACATTTAAATTGGCAAATGTTTTCTATCCTATAGGATTTCAGACAAAAATGTCTAGGTATTTCTTAAACAAATTTGTTCATTGGGGAAGCATGGCTATGTAAAAATAATTGGAATTAATTCTCCATATGTAAAATTTACATAAATTCTTATTGACACAGAATTCCCTCTAACTTACAAAATCGTTTTGCATAAATATTGACAGTTTAGTTGCATACAAAATATACTTTGGTTTGCATACAATGCCAATATCCTAGAAACATGAATAAAATCCAGACCTCATTTTTAATGTTATATTACCTCAAGACTGCCCTTATTAAATTCTTTTATAGTACAGTTAAATCATCACATCAAAAAATTAAATCATCCATAATACTGTCTACACTAAGCCGTTTTCCTGGAAACTACTCAAGTTATGCCTTTAGTGTCAGCTTTTCCATTTCAGCAAACAGTTCAGCTGTAAATCAGATGTACTGAGGATTTCTGAGTTGTAAAATGCTGAGTCTTTTTTACCTCTTCCGACAAATAGAATGATTTTCCCTTTGGCTAAGCACACAGTTTTGAACCCACGGTTAGAGTGTTCTGCCACCCCATTTGTAGTAACATCAGGCCTTTGCAAAATCTTGGCATCGGTGCGGTCTGAGTTCAGAACTCAGTGAAGTTCCCCAAAGCATGCCTCCGTGGTTGGACACTAACAAGGCCATGCTGGGAGGATTACATTCCAGCAGAAAGCACCTGGCATTCCTTTTAATCTTACAGATTTTCTCTCCGTTTCCTGTAAATGACAGCATTACACAGCAACCCTTCGTGGGCAATGAAACCAGAGTCTCTTCGTGGATTGCTTTCCCCTTGGAAGTAAAAGGTTGATAATGGGATAGCTGGGAAGGTATTTGTACAAAATTGAGACCTCAGAGCAAACTGGCTGGATTCTTCTGATTGGAATGTCCTCAGCAGGCTACAATGTATTCAAAAGAGAGAATGCACTAGTGGGAATCACTTAGTTGTTATGATGTTTAACTAAGGGACATAAAAGTATGCTAGCTGGCATTGAGTTGTTAGCACATTTTTAATATTTTCTTATCAAAATAGAAATAGCTTTATTTTGTTCTATTAAAGTAACCCATGCAATTTATAAACATTCATTTTAACAAAAAAGTAATTTATAATCTCATTAACAGAAATATGCGTCAATAAAAAAAAAAAACACCATTTCCCTCATCAATGGGTATGCTATTTTTTAGGGAAACAGAACAATATTGTTCACATGGCCTTATAAGCTAGTATGTTCTACCAGTTTAAAAAAATTGTTTGGTCAGGTTATATAGAGAAGTCACTTCCCCATCTCCTATTAGCAATTAGAGCATTTCTAACTTTGAATTAAATGTAGTAGGGCCCTTATTTAGCTTGCTTAGATGGTAGTCCTCTTATTCTCTAGGAGACATTCACAGAAGTGGACTTCTTGGGTTACAGAGTATACAATTTTTCAAGACTTGCTTAGTGTGACAATTGCAACAGTTTCTGTGTCCACCAGCATTCTGAGTGCTCATTTTTACCTGACTTCATCATTAGTTTTTATCATTTCTGGTAAGTTCTAATTTAACAGAGGAAATTAGAGCTTCACTTTCTTTTAATTTGTGTTTTTGATTGCTCTTGGCACTAGCTCTTGAGTCCTCTGCTCTTTCTTCTCTGCTAATTACACATATCATTTGCTTAATTTCCATCCTGGTTCTTCATTCTTTTATAACTTACAGGGACGTTATTTGTGGAACTCTCTCATACATGTTGCATTGATTTTTCTGCTTTAATTTTCATTTCGACCTTGACTTTTTAAAAATGCTATCTGTAAGTGATTTGAAATCATTTCCAAGTGAGGAGATTGATAAATAGATATGAACAAGAGTTCAGAATTAGAAAATACAACAGTAATTGAATCTCTGGATTCAATGTTCATGCTTCTACATTCTAGTCTTTCCAAATTTTGATTACCCTGTATTCGACTCACCAACACGTGTCACAAAAATTCCTGAGCAGTGTTTAGAGACAAGGTCCTCTTACAGCTAAGATCAACATCATTTCCCACTATACCCCTGGGATCTCTAGCTCATAGTACACAGTGTAGTTCCTCTGCATGTTTCAGAAGACCAAACCAAATGGACTGAAGCTGACACAGCTTTCTGGACACAGCACCAGTTTCCTTTCTGTGTACCATGGTGTGTAGTCCTGTGATAAAAGCTGTGAGAAGACACAGGGCCCGGCTCCAGGGATCTCTCAGTCTAATTAACATATTTGTGGATCTCTCCAGCTTTCACAGGAATGGGACAGAATTTTTGGAACTCAGAATTTGATTGTCTCCTTGTCTGATCAGCCTGTGCCTCCATGAAAAGGAGCATTGTGGTGACAGAAAGATTTCCATAGTACACGCTGGAGGTTCTCTGGTGGACTTTGTGCTTCTTACCCTTGCTCCCCAAAGAGCTCTAGGAGGTGAAAGGTTTGTTTGGTTTTTTTGGTTTTTTTTATTGCTGTGATTTATAGAAGAGGACACCAAGGCACAGAGAGGTTGGATAATGTACCCTAGATTGCAGTTTCTACATGGAGTAGACTAAGGGTACTCAGTCTGCTTGGCTTCTGAGTCTTCGCTACTTACCTAGATGCCTCCAGCAACATGCGCCTGGCTCCACATGCTACAAGCGGACTTGTATGCTCAGACACACAAGTGCCAAGGAAGCTTTCCCTCTGCCCACTGAGCAGTAACACATCAGCCTGGGATTGGAAAACCATAGCATGCCTAAAGGTCTTCTAAACACGAGGTTCCAAAGTAAGGAAGGGAGAAGCTTTAGGATCAAAATAGAACTCTTTAATACTGAAAGCTTGATTCAATAAAATAAAATTTTCATATGTAACTAGCTTTGTCAAGTCTTCCTACCTCCAGGCATGTGAGCTCTTTCACCGCCAATAAGAAAACAGCTCAAGCCATTATACTATGTCCCAAAGGATTGTGTGTGCCCCAACATTTTTTTTTTCTTTCTGAAACTTCTGAAGAGTCAACATTCTGAGTACTGTTTGCTGCAAGTTCATTCCTGGGTTGATGTCCTATAATCGCTGCCCTTGCTGTCACTGACGTTTCTCTACAAACCTGAACACTGCCAAGCACACAGTTCCACCTTACAATCAGGACCGAGCATCACTGAGGAGAAAGGAAGAATGCTTACAGTTAAGTCGTAGACATCCTTTTGGAACACACCACAGCAATCTCATCCTAGCCATCTATTGACTCAGGTTCTGACTTCTGCCAAAGTATGGGGCTCCCTGACTCTATGGTGATGCTTTTTCTGACTCTATGGTGATGCGTTTTCTGTCCCTTAGCCATAAAATGTGATCAGAAGCAACCTTGTTCTCTCTGTGTAGGAGAGAACAGTTGCTAACTGTGTCATTCTTTCTTTCCCCCTTTTAAAAATAGTCAAATACTCCCAACAGCACTTCAATAGCACTAGGCTTCATCTGGGTAAACTTTCCTTTTAATATTAAAAGTGGGAATGCAGACATTTTTGAAAAGGGGCAGATGAGGAAAATTGAGAAAATGAGCAATGTTATGTCCACACTGGGACTTGTTCTTGTTGAGATGCTGAAGAATGGTGTTTCTTTCTCATCAGCTCCATTGGAGAGCGGGTGATTCTTTGATCAATGCATAAGAAGGACCACGTTTATCCCTCATTTTCCTTTTTAATCACCTCAAGCCTGTTTTCACTGTTGTTTTATTTTTTCTTACGATGTATAAAAATATGTTAAAAAATAATGTTTTAGTAATAAAAGTCATGATTAAATTTCTTATTTTGCGATACATTTATTATTTAATCCACCTATTGAATGGTGTCCTTAAAATGATTACAAACTTGGTTTTGAGCACATTATAGAATTCCTTTTATAAGATAAAGATCATCTTTTAAAAGATCACTTGTAAGACAACTGACAATTATCTTGCGTGTCTTAATTATCTTTAACAGGTTATAGCAAGTTAGATGCTTTTATAAAATTCAAATTTTACAGTTTTATCTCTGCTAAGTTTGAGCCTTAAAAATTTGAATTGAACATCCCTTAACATCAAAATAAAACTTTAAACCATGAATACAGTTGTAAAGACAGAGATGTTCTACGTATATTTTAAAGTCAGTTTTTTTAACTAGCCTGAATAGACCCTAGAAATTTTTAGATCTTATTTATTATACTCCTTACTTAGATATACCTTATTTATCAAATATATGTTGTTCCTTATTTAAAAATTTAGAACCCTGGTTTTGAAAATTGTTAGCAAAGACGCAAGTGGTTAGACATCCATCTCTAAGTCTTTTTTTTTTTTTTTTTTGTTAAACTGGGTACTTTTATAACCTTAGGGATTTATGATCATACAAAAATCCATTCTAATCCAACATATCTTGGAGATTTGCCATTGTCTCCTTAGTCTAAAAAGAAGATAGAAATAATAAATAGAGGGCTCAGTGGGACTATGAAGTTTTATAGGTGCTGCTTTTTATCAAGAATAACCACAGATGTTCCTGGCTGTTCTTGTAGGCAGGTTTTTCCTGCTTGTTTTCTAGAGACAGATGTGCCTGAAGTAAAGTATTACTGTCATCTTTCAATGAGATTGGGCTTATTTATTTATTATTATTTTTAAAGGAAGGAAACTCAGTCGAAGGAGCACACTAAAACTTTTCCATTTCTGTCTTCCCATCTGTTCCAAATTTCTGTTTACTAGACTCCATTCTCAAGTACCCTGCCCCAAGTGTTTCCTTCCATTAAACCCTTTTGACATTCAAATGTTTCTTCTGCAACATTTCTCTTCTCTCAAGTTAGGTCGCTTATCCTTCATGTGCAAATTTATATATAAGGTCAGTTAATGCTGAGCCTCAATCTTCCTTCAGGATACCCATCTGGGGTGATAGTGGGCAGTCTGGGGTTCCAAAACTCCCCATTATGACTGCAACACACTGATTTTTCTCTTAGTCCACCCAATAAACTGTCATCCAAATTTAAATAAACAGCAGACTCAGTTAAAATATTCAATGACTGAGAAATATCTAATAAAAGCTGATTGATGATATTAGTTTAAGCTGCTGAGCTGTATAACCAAGGATGGGTACAATCTTTTTTTTGTGAAGCATATGGAATTTGCATGTAAAATATATGTTCCTTGTTCTCTTGAAGGGCCAACTATAAAAGTATCAAAAGCAATCTCTATAGTATTTTTAGATGTAATTTTAGGCAACACTCATGGAGTAGCTTCAATAAATCTTAAAAGGGAATATTTTGGTCAATTATCTATAAATCTAGAGTAGCATGCTAATACAATCTGCCAATTATTATTAGTATGGAGCAATCAACCTGCATTTTATTTACTATCACAATTATTTCTATAGGCTCTTTACCAGGAAGTTGTTTAAGACATGTCCTTTCTAGCATTATTAATTCTATAATTTCTTGTAAATAATGACTTATAGATCATGTGGAGAATTATGACATAATAAACTTCTATGATTGGTAAGGAAGTAAGAGATTAATTCTACGAGCTACTGCTTTAGCAGCAGCTTTTTTTAATAAGGTAATAATCTGCTCTGCTTTAGGTGTTACATTTGTTGTAGAATTTAAGCAAGAGTTTCTAGACAACATCTTAAAGAGTAGAGTCAAATCCTCGGTAGTTATAGGCAGATAAGACTGATGTAACCCCTCAGATTTAAATTTTGCTCTTTTAGTTCATATACCCTAAAAGTTAAGCATTCATTTATGCATAGATTTGATGACCAGGATAGAAGAATGTCCTCCGTCTACTGAATGACCAGGGACCAAACTATACTGAACTATTCCCAATGTGAAGGAAAGCAAACAATCAAATTCAAAAAAAAAAAAAAATAGTGACTCTGGGTCAGCCAAGCTAGCTCATGCTGCAACAATGGAGTCCTGTCCATCATTTTTTTGGAACTCAGATGTTGTTGCTTTGTGCTCCTGGGCCCTGTGTTCAGAACATGTGTGACTGGCCTGGAAGACAAGCTGCTGTTTGCCTTGACAAGACATATCCAGCAGAAAATCTCTCTCCCCACTCCTCTGTCTATCTTCCCTTCCTTCCTTCCCTCCATTTTGCCTTCCCTTCTTCTCTCTTTCCATTAAAAAAAGTCATATTAATCCACTGTCTCCCTTAAGGTTGTGAACCCTCTTCAGTGAGAGACCTGAGTCTCCCTAATGCCTAATTCTATCATTGTCAGTATATTTAAAACATGGTACAATTTGGAAACATGTTTCCAGGAAACAATCATTCCCATTCTAGGTTTCCAGGCAATAGTCATTCCAATTCCAGGTACACAATAAAGCTTAAGGTGTGACAGCTTAGAAACTCCTTTACAAAGTACTCGTGACCATGAAGGTGTGTTTTATAGCTAAAAGGCATAGAATCTAATGTGGTCTCAGACAGAGATAGCACAGAAGTCAGAAGTACATATGATATCTCACCTAAGGACAGGTTCTATTAACTAGGAGCTAAAAATAACAGTCTGTGGAGGGAATAAACATTCTGGGTGAGGTCTGCCTCTCTGTACCACAAGGTGGGTGAGGTCTGCCTCTATAGCACAAGGTGGATGAGGTCTGCCTTCACAGATAGCAAAATAGTCTCAAGGTCATTAACAATATCCATTTCCAGCCTTCTGGGTGGAAAATGGGTAATCCCTACTTTGAGGAGAGGCCAGTGCATGTTTAATATTCCTGGTTCCCTAGTGCTCTGTGGACACAAGGACCTTTGTGTCCTCAACGAGTAGAGATGGTTGCTTCAGAATGTGCTCTTTGCTTAGATGTTGTAGGAAGGTGTTCACTTCCTAAACAAGAAGAGGAGTTAAGGTACTTTTACATTTGTTTCCATTTCTCTCCTCCTTCCCCATGTTTTGTAACACACATGTCAGAGGACAAGGTCAGTATTGTATGGTAAATGAGAAGAAAGTAATGGATTATAAATCAGGAATCATGTCTTGACTTGAAATGTGTCCCTAATTAAAGACCACCCTTAGTAGTAGATGCCTTCTAAAGTTCTTTGATCCTGACAATTAATTAAGACAGTCAATCTTAGCAATCCAAACTATACCCAAAGTGACTGACTGATCATTCCTTTAAAAATTAACTTACACACCTCTGGGTCTGTTGTTTGTTGAAGTGTATACCTGGGCCCATCCTCAGTCAAAGGACAGTGACCCTCCTTGGGTGCTTCCTAATTCTCTAGACTAGCTAGTACAGGAATATAAAGATGTGATTCCCTGCCTCAACTCAGAGCCACCTTCAGTTTCTATTGCAGCTCCAACATTCACAAAGGGTTATCTGAGTACATCTGGGCAACTGTGATTTGGTGTCATTTCTGGTGCATGCTTGTAGAGGAATATTTAATCATTTGATCCAGCAACATGGCTACTCTGGGAAAGTATCACATTTGTGATATCTATAAAGGGATCAAATCCAAGGGCCTATATGAAGGGATCACATTAGAGGCCTGTGTGATCCTGATGGAATGCAGAAAGAATGTTAGTCAGACTAATTCTATTCTGTTTGTGCTAATGCTATGTGAAAGGTATTTCTATGATTAAAGCAACATAACACACACCTTTAATTCCAACACTAGGGCTCTAAAAGGAAGTAGTCAGTTCAGAAGCAGATCATGGCTCCCAGTTCATGTTTACAGAGTGAGCACGTGCCTTTAATCCCAACTCTGAGATTGAATCAGAGTGAAGAGCCAGAAGAGTGAAGTCTGAGACTGAATCACAGTAAGGACACACCCAACTCTCAGGATATAAAAGGAGGCTCTCTGCTCACAGAGAGGGAGTTCAAAGAAACACAGAGGAAGTCTGAGGCAATCTGAGGCAATCTGAGGCAGTCTGAGGCAGAGGTATAGAGTGAGTTCAGAAGAAGAAGTCAGTGTCAGACAGGAAGACTGAGTTTGGGAGAAAGAGCCAGCTAATAACAAGAGTTAGTTTGAAGCTTAAAGCCGAGCAGAAGAGTTTGAAGTTGTGTGAGTCAACCAGAGTCTGCCAGAGTCAGAAGAGTTCAGTCAGAAACAGTCAGCCAGCTGAGAAAGTCAGTTTGAACCAGCAGTTTGGAGAAGAGTTTGAGCCAAAACGGTGAGTGAATTGAATCAACCAGCCAGTAGAGTCAGTTGAGTTCAGTAAAGCTCTGAGTTCAGAAGGAGCTAGTCAGAGTGAGCTCAGTCAGCAGAAATCTCAGAGGATGAAATATTCTATTAGATGTATGGAGGTTGAAGCCTTTAAGGTCTAGGCTAGCATTTTGAAGATTAGATTGTATGGAGGCTGAAATCCTCCAGGGCCAGGAATTGGATTAGCTAAAAAATAAATTGCCTTTTGCCCTGAATCTATATGCTGCCTCCTTTATTTTTTCCACAGTGTTACTTCTATTTGTTATACTTCTTATTGTTACAAAATACCTGATAAATACAAAATAAGAGAATCTGAATTTGCTTTGGCTCATGTTTAAGAGGACAGTTTCATGGTGTAGAAGACATGACAGCCCAAATCAAGGCAATTGGTCACACTGCACCCACAGTCAGAAAGCAGGGAGCAATAATTGATGGTGTTCAGTTTATTTTCTATTTTATCTTTTTAGTAAGTCTGAGACTCCAGCTCAGAGGAAACTATCACCAAATTCAGATTGGGTCTCCCCTCATTAGTTAAACTTCCCTAAAAATGCCCTAATAAACATTCCCAAAGATATATCCCAGGTGATTCCAAATCCAATGAAGACTAACTACACAAATTCACTCTTGTCAACCTGACACTCAACCATTTCAATCATTACATTCTGCCTTTGGCCCCTAAATTCTCATGTTCATCTTATAATGTATAACATTCATCTCTACAAGTCTCCTAAGTCCAGCATTGTTCAAAGTGTTAAGGGCAGTCTCTGCAGAGACTCAGCTAACCTTTTAACTATGAGAATCTATTGGGGTAAAAGCTATAAAGTTACAACATACAACATCACAAAGTAAACATTCCTATTCCAAAAGAAAGTGATAAGAGCATAGAATGGGAAACCGAGGCCAAAGCAAGACCATCTTTGTCATAAAAAACAAACAAATAAATAAACAAAAACCCATCATCTGCTGCAAGCAGCTACATGATTGGCATCTGGAGCTAGTAATGGCATTATCAGAGGTACAACAGCCTTGGGTTAGTTCTGCCTTTCCAGATCTTCCACTTACATCATAAACAGTCTCCCTTACCAGCTTCTTGCACTATTCTCGAAGCTTTTCTCAACAGGTATTCCATGGTCCTGGGTCCTGGCATTACAACATCCTCAGGTCTCTATTAAAACTTATGTATCACTTTCACAGAGAATCTGATTCTTCCCCATACTGCTTAGCCTTGCTGACTTTCTAGTACAGTTGTTCTCAACCTTTGTAATGCTGTGGCCCTTTAATACAGTTCCTCTTGTTGTAGTTACCCTCAACCATAATATTATTTTTGATACTATTTCATAAATGGAATATTGCTACTCTTATTAATGGTAATGTAAATATCTGATATGCAGATGTTCTTAGGCAACCCCTGTGAAAGAGTTTTTTGACCCCCAAAGGGGTCATGACCCACAGATTGAGAACGGCTGTTCTAGAACATGATTGAGTAGCCATGACTCCCCAAATCTATATTTGGTATGCTTTCAAAATTAGCATCATTTTGGTAGTTGTGCTAGGTTCTACCACCAGCTTGAGATGTAGTCTGGCCACTGTACACAACAGCCATAGATGGTGCTTTCTGTGTGCCTAAGGAGATAGTTTTAGAAAACACTTTCCTAGGCACTGTTTTTAAGCAAGAAGCACCTTCGGTGACATTCTCCAGGGAATTTCTCTCCTTTCAAATCATTTATATTGTTACTAGCTGGAGCCATCAATGAATTAGGCCTTTCTCTTAAGCAATCCTTCCAGGTTTTCCCACAGTAAATTGTGACTTTTCTTTTTAATTCTGCTAATCTTTCTAACTTACAGATATCTGTAAGCTTAACTTCACTCACATTCTTTCCTTCACCACACTGCACAAGTTTTCCATATCTTTCTTCTCTCTTTCACTGTGGATCTGAATACAGGCAGTGAGCAGAGCAGAAACCCTGGCACAGCGTAAGTGCTATCCTTGAAGTTCTTCCACCAAAGAAATTAGTCCTTTACTTTTTAATTCAGTCTCACTGAAACTCTCAGGACACCGACAGAGTTAAGATAAATTCTCTACCAGAATTTTACAGGAATAGTGTCTAACCCAGTTCCTAAAAGAGTCTTTGTTCCCCTCTAAAGCCTCATGAGCTGGGCGTCTTCTGTCTGCATTTATTTTAACACTGCAATCTTCCAAATACCCACAAGAGTGGCTCATGAAGCTCTACTTATACCATTGTAGGAGTTCTCTATCCTGAAGCTGAATATTCTTCCATATTCCTCTCAAACCATTTCTAAAGGTCTAGTAACCATATGGTTCCTAAACTGTATTTATCACAGCAATATTCTCATTTCTTGGTACCTGTTTCCTGTGTTAGCTATCTTTCTCATTTTTATAACTAAATACCTGATAAGAACCAATTTAAAGGCCAGAGAGATGGTTCAGCAGCTAAGCACTGGTGGCACCAGCATGAAGTCCTAAATTTAACCCCTGGGACCCATGTAAAGAAAGAAGGAGAGAACCAATTGAATAAAGTTGTCCTCTGACTTCCTCACATGTATCATTACACACTTGCAGGGATGAACACACACACTGATGATGATGATGATGATGATGATGATGATGATAAACAATTTAAGAAAAGAAAATTTTTCAGGGTGGGATAATCCTAGTAGGTGGGAGGTAGAAGCAGGCAGATCTCCATGAGTTTGAGACCATAAATAGTTATAGACCAGCAGCGCTACATAGAAAGTCCTTGCCTATAAATAAATAAGGAAGGAAGGAACATCATAGCAGGCATGAAAGATGTATGGACATGAAGCAACTATTCACTTGCTGTAGACAGTTGAGAAGCAGACAGTGAGAAAAGTTAGTGCTTATACTTTCTCTGTTTTGGCTTTCATACACCATCTGGTACCCCAGCCTGTGGACTAATGCTGCCAAGTATTCCAAATGGGTCTTCTTTTGTGAGACTATCAAGAAACACCATCACAGACACTCCTAGAGGTGTACATGGCAATTTTAAATGCAATAAAGTTGACCATGCAGATTAATCATCATTCTCATGAATAGATGTTGAATCTCCCTCTTAGAGTCTGTTTCTCAGGAAACCCACTGGGTGTCTTGGTGGCATAATCCATACATATTACTTTGGGGCATGTGCCAAAAGGACTCCATAGCCTATAACAGAGGTAATTGCTCATTTATGTTCATCCCTGCTCTACTCACAATTGCCAGGAAATGGAATCAGGCTAGATGTCCATCAGCAAACAGATAGATGGATAATGAAAATGTGATATATTTATACAGTAGAATATTAATACCAATTAAGAAAATGAAATTCACAGGTAAGTGGGTGGAGCTGGAAACAATCTTTCTGAATGAGATAACACAGACACAGAAAGACTAACATTTTCTGTCATTTGTGAATGATAGCTTTAATATGTGTGTCTCATTTGAATACCCATAAAGGTCTAGAAATTACTAAGGGATCAGAGAAAAGAATTTTCAAAGGAGGGAAAATAGAATGCATTTGTATAAAATGGACTAATGATACAGAAGGCTTAAATTGGGGTTGCCAAAGGGAGAACAGGGTATAGGATGAAGTATGGGGAAAGATAAATACACTAAAGACCTTTTGAAAACTTCATATGGAAACCTACTACCATAGAAGCTTCCTAATACACACACACACACACACACACACACACACACACACACACACACTACAAAAAAAAGCAGTGAAAATAAAGTTAGCCTATATCAGGATAGCAATACCCCTTTAGATACTATATGCTAACAACTGAAAATCCCAGTGCCAGAACTGAGTTACTTCTTTTGGAGTTCTTTTGGAGTTCTTAGCCAGTGAGGCCTCATGAGAGCCAAAATATTAAGGTCATTGACAATGTTCTTGGCTACTTCTACTGCTCTAGACCATGAGAGTAAGACCCTACTGCTGAAGACACAACATACTTAAGCCATAAAATATGGAGAAATCAAAGTAATACTGACCTGGAAGCTTTATCTCCACTGACTAGCTTTCATAGTGCTGAAAGGTGCTATGCACACTACCAGAGGAGAAAAGTAATCACCAGTCTTAGGCCGCTGAGGATCTAATATACTACAAAAATGATTGCCCTAGAAAGACAGACACACTGGTACAATAGTGGCATGAACATCACAGGATCAACCACCCACTTTTTGATTGGATTTAGGGCCTGCTCCATAGATGAAACCCCTATCTGGCACTGTTCATGAACCAAGAACCTGTGGCTAGACAGTTCTCCCTAGGGGAGAACTTACTGTTATTATTCTGCTAACTAGAGAAAGTATTGAACTCATTCTTAATGAGTTACTGTTATACTCATAGATTAATTTACTTTTCAACCTCCATAAGAGAAGTTCCTGTTTGCAGTAGATGCTGATTCACACAGAGACCTACAATTGGCCAAGAACTAAGACTAAGAGATTGCAGAATGTTCAGCCCTAAATTAAATCTACATATCAAAACCTCTTTTTCCAAGGTACAGGAATCATTGTCTAAGAGAAGGTAGAAAGAGTATAAAATTCAACGATGACTACAAGAAAATTGTTTTCTGAACACAGCAGGGCAGCTGCACATGTGAACAGACAGCAGTTGTAACAACATGCACAAGACCTTGTAAGCCCAGACAGATCAAACTGCAGCATGGAATGGGAAGCTGGGCGTGCAATTCTATCTCTAGCTGAGGTGCTATTAGCAACTTTTAGCTTCTGGTAGAGGAAGAGGTAGTGTTCTCTAAGAGTAAATCTCTGGTCAGTCAATTACACTCCAGTTGAAAGCCACTGCACCAAAAATACTTGGGCATCACAAATTGCTCTTGATGGTTTTTTTAAAATGGACATAAAACTGTGGAGGTAGGTAAGGGGAAGTCTAGAAGGAATAGGAGGAGGGGGTAAATATGATTAAAACAAGTGTGAGGCCTCAAAGAACTAACTAAAAACCATGGTGTGATAAAGCATTCAAGTAAGAAATCCTAAAATGTGATTCTGAAGTGGACTCGGTTATGAATGACAAGGGAGACCTAGTGATGTGACAGACAAGAGGACTGATAGTTCTTCCATCCACGCCACCCAGGGCAGTCTACAACAGCACCATTCCTCCAACTTTCATAAGTTGTAAACAAGGGTAGTATATCTCTGAAAGTGGAAACGGTGGTAGGTGCCATTTCATTGTTTTTCAAAAGAAAAGATATAAAAATGTAGTAATTGCAAGGACAGTTAAAATGTAAACACTATATATATATATATATATATATATATATATATATATATATATCATCTATACATTAGAAAGACAGAAAGAAAGTTAAAGCAGGATTTATAACCAATTTAACGAAGTGTAAATATCACAGAACTTCTAGGCAGCACATGAAGACTCAGATCTGTCTAAGGGCCTAAAAATCTCAGCCTCTGGATCTGGATCAGGAATTATTTAAGTACAGTAGAGAACTCGATAGGCTGAGTTCTCATTAACAAGGCCAGGATCTACTATCCCAGGCAAGGAGTGATGGCTGATAAGAGATGGGGGCCTGAAACTACAGTGGGAATAACTGGCTTAGTACATGTTAATAAATATGAAATGCCAGAGGGTCTTGAGCCCTTTAGACAGTCTGATTTCTTTACCACTTTCCCTTTGACCAAAGACAATAGAAAGAACTCTTAGTTGCAACATATTCTTCCTCTTCTTCTTCCTCTTCCTTTTCCTCTTCTTCTCCCAGCAGGACCTACCAAGCTCTCCTTGCATTACTGCTTCACCAATAACTTGGATCATATCACAACACCCTAACAAAGATAACCTAATCAGGATAACATGCTGTAGGTCTTAGAAGTCTAGATGAAGTGATGGCCCGTGTTAAGTAAAATAGAAACTGTAGAGAGTCTACAGTAGATGGTAAATCGGAGAAATGGTTCAAGGAAATGGATGTGATACGTGGATCTTCTAAGTTGTGAAAACCAATCAATGATAGGTTCTTATTGACACTAATTTACCAAAGGGAAAAGAAACGTGTCTGCAAGCATGTCTATCAGTTCCGTAGAGGAAGTGTCTGTGGTTGTTTGCAGAGATGTTACAGAAGTGAGCTGCATGATAGCAATATCAATTATAACAGGACTTTTCCGTGCCTGGCGATCTTTAAAAATTATTGATGTCTGGCTCCCATCCTAGACATTGTTATTTAATTTGGTGGGCTGCAAGTGGAGCATAAGGATTGTTAAAAAGTTTCCAGATGATTCCATCTAGTAGTCCTTCGGAAACTGTTGAATTCATGATATTAAATTATAGAGGTAAGTGTTAATGTTTAATTCAGAGAAGATGGGTGTTATTGTCATAAATTACAGGCAAGGAAAACTGTTCCCTAATGGATTCTGAGCTGCAGAGAGCTGTGGACATTGTAAGTAAATGAGACATTGCTAGTCATGATGCACTGACACAGAAAAGAGCGAGTACAAAAGTCATCATGTATAGATAGACAAAAATCCCTGGGAGAAGCCAGGCTAACAAAAAGTAATGACTTCTCACAGTTTCCAAATACCGACCAATGCATAGCCCCACACATCCCGCTGCTTGAAGACAGGCTCAGTCAGTGAGCAGAAGTTCTTTTCTGAATCAGCATGATATCTCCTACTTTCCTCAAAGGATATGAGTAATTTATTTAAATGAGAATGTAATAGTTAAAGGGAACACTCAAATATCCAAGGACTGTTGGGCAGCTTCTTCCTAGCTTTGATACGTAGAGACCAGAAATATCATGTTCCTTTCCCTGATGTGAAAGTGGAGCTTATAGGAGCCACGTACTAAGCAGAATTCAGCATTGTCTCTGGCTCACAGTGATCTAACTGTTCCACGGACCCCATCTGCACTCTGGTGATCATTTCTCAGGCCCTGTCTTGCATAACTAGATGCACACTTGGCAGTTAGCGTCTCCTCACGATGGTTCTTTTTAATCTGCAGGATTGGGCCCGTTGTCATGGCAAGGTCAAGTAGAAATCTCAGAAATGAACTCATTTACCCCAGTCAATAAAAAAATAGGAGACTTCAGAGATATCTTAAGGACCTAAGGGACACAATTTAATTCACTAGTATACTTCCTCTAAAATTGAGTGACACTAGAAGGCTCTTACAAGCTTATTTAAGTAAAATTCTCAACTATATCTGTCAGGCTATATGTAATATCTTTGTTTAAAGAGCTTAACATGATATCCAGCACTCAGATCTGGGAAATGTGCTCTTTCCCATCCGTATCAAGAAAGGAAACTAGAAGCAGCTTTCATTTCCAAGATTTATAACATTATCCCAAGACTAGTGCCTTTGTAGGTCTCTGTCATAACACAGTCTAAAGGGACCTAGATTGCTCTTTTTCATAGCAGGATATTACAGGTTCCACTAACACAATGAGATCATGTCAACTACCCTCCAATCTTCAATGCAGCATATGTTGGACAATATAAAATAAGCTGTGGAGACTCAGAATCTAACATATTAGTGACGCTTTTAAAGCTTTAATCATCTGAGTCATAACAGGGTAACCAGTGACTCCTAAGGAAAAGACAAAATATTTTATCACATTCTTTCACCATCAGAAAGGAAGCACATCGTCTGATAGGCCAGTCTGAGTTCTCAAGGTGACATTTCCCACACTTGAGAATCCCTCCATCCACTTGGTTAGTAATACGTAAGACTGATGGCTGCAAGTACAACCCAGAGAATGGAATGCATCACATCTGCCCCTGAAATTATGTCTGGATCCTTCAGATTAAAAGCAAGAATATAGGAACATAGTCAAATAGCAGGTATATTCATTGAGATTATGCATCCAAGGATTTATCTGAGGTTGGCATGAGCATTCTAGAAGGTAAGGTAAGCCAGTAGACTACAGTGTAGGTGCTCAGACTCCATGGCAGACTCCACCTTTGAGAGGTCTCCTTCTCAAACACCTGCATGTCACAAAATGGGTGATATTTTATGATCAAGCGATGAGAAAAGAACCAGAACTGAGTTTGGCTGAGAAATAAGTTTGCTCAGCATGCAGATGAGAAGTGAGACAGGACTAATCAGAGGTGGTTTTGAATTATAGCAATGAGCGCATGTCCTACCATTGACCTTCTTTTGGTGGTGTACTTTATCATCAATCTGAAAAGACAAAAAACCTGAGATGTGCTGGGACATTCAGACAATGTGCTAAATTACCTAGGTTATTTGCCTACCTTCCTTCTTAGTTTTATAGAACCGTCATACAAAAATATCACAGACTAGCTTTCAACAACACAACTTTTTATAGCTCATGGTTCTGTACACTGCAACTCAGAGATGAAGGTGCCAACAGGATTGTTTTCTCTTGAGACATCTGTCTTTAGCCTACACATGACCATCCTTTTGCTGACAGTTTTGCAATTTGTGCCTACATACCTTTGGTGTTTCTCTGTGTTTCCTAATAGGACTCCAGACACGATGGAAAATCCACCCTAGTATGTCCAGTTTGACCTTTGAAGGCTCTATATCCAAATGTAGTTATATTATCAAGCAGCAGGACTAAGATTTCAACATAGGAACAAGGAAGAAAGGAAATCAAATATGCTCATAATATCTAAAACTCAAGATGAAAAGAAGCTAAAATGTCAGGGGCAGATAGATCTGAAGAAAAACATATTATTCATAAGCCGTTGGGGGGGAAAAAAAAGGATACCAATGGTAGAGACTTCTCTTCTCTGTATCCATTCATCCTTCCAGAGTATATACCAGAGGAAAGGCTGTTTCTGAAGCATAACGTATCATAATGCTCTAGGTAACTGATTTTGGTTATATTCTTTCAGTACCATCCCAGGGATAGTAAATTGAAAAATGATTGCAATGATTGTGGGATGTCATAAAAGTTATACATGGTGCAACAAACATGGATACTAACTTGGAAATCTGGGCTAGCTACAGCTACCATTGAATGTTCAACTTGTTACTAAGAAAGATCCATACAGGGATCCTGATTGGAAAAAATAATCAAAGACAGAAAACGCCATTGTGGTAGCAAGTGGCTTACATTATAATCCATTCATTCTGGAAAGACTACCCACCCACCTGGAGGCCACACATACTTCAGGTGTTAATTTGCATTTCCTATCCACGAGATGTCAAGCAACACTAAGGAGGACTTACAGGGTGGTTAGTCTACCTACATGAGATTTTGCATAACAGTGCATCAGACCAGAGAATCTACTGCGCAGAGGCAGGCACACGAGAACTTGAGATCCAACCACATACCGTCAGATAGCACTCTAGAGAGGATCCCTCGCAAACCCAGAAGAATTCATTTCTCTAACTATTGGTGTAGTGCTAGAGAGAGCTCTCTGCTTGAATCTCTCCACAGGAAGTAAAAGAAAGCTTCCTTTATGGAGTTTAAGTCCCTCAAAGTTGACTGCCAACATCCTTCCAGAGCAGCTTAGAAGAACCATCTGTCTCAGCTTTGAACACTCTCATAGATAGCGCTTGAAGTATACATATAATTTCACCTCTGTTCTATACTCCTTCCCCAGGTGCCATAGTTAAGTGTGCCTCAGTCAATTTTCTTCATCTTTCTCTATTGTAGTCTAGTTTTTAGGGAACCTATGGAAATCATGCACTCACTTTAAGGTATTAGGGAGAAAGTAACCCAACAATGTCCATAGACGTCATTGAAGTCAGAGAATTACCTTGCAGAGTGCAAGGTACTGGTCACTTAAAATATCATGATTGCTTCAACTGCCAATTTCATCGAAAATGTCATTCAAATTACGAAGCTTTTTCACTGCCAACACTCTGTCCTGTAAGCTTTTAATAAGGTGGAACTAGAGCTGTAGTTGCCCCAGGGACCACAATACACAATGCTGACTTCCTTTCTTCCTCCAAGACACAACTGTTTGTGTGAGTGTGTTTTGTGTGTGTGTGTGTGTGTGTGTATAAAGTGCATACATGACTTTCTCTGCGGATATGTGTATAATCACATTTATGATAATGAGCCCCATACCCTATTGAGTTTACTAAATTTAACGGTATTCTGGATTCTGTGAATAGATAGTCATTATGGGGAAATTCAAAGGCAGAATTAAACCACGTAGGTAAAATAGCTCTGATGTATATTCCAGTGGGTTGGTCTACTGGATTTGATTGAATCTTCCCCTCTCACATCCCACAAGATTTTGACAAAGTAGAGGCTAAACTTCTGTTTGCCAAGCATAAGTCTGCAAGGCTGTGTGAGAGGCACACTTCAAAAGCAGACAGGAAGATGACTAGAGTTTGAGGGTAGTTACAGTGAAAGGATAAAAGGAAACAGCTTAAAAGATCCTTCCCATGGGCATGGTTTCATGCAACCAAGAGCAAAAGAGGTTAAATGGATTAAGGTGCAGTTCACAGGTTGGCTTCTACCCCACTGTGAAGCCAGGTATTTGTAACACATAATTACTCCAGAATTCTCTTTCCTGAGCCTCTCTCCCTGCAAAGGCACACAAGTGGAAAAACCATCAATAGACTGTCACTAGATAGCACAGCACTTAAGTTACTGTGGGCTATTTAAACAATTTCTCTTTAACCATGCCAGACCAACTGATCCTAGGTGCCAGGGAGGCAGCTGTGTGATGCTCTGGAGAAATGACCTCTTTTCTCCACCCTGAAGAACGAGGGTCACAGGGCATTTTGAGCGTTAACATTTATTACACTTGCTCCCAGTTCTTTCCACACTGTCCACAATGTAAAGGCACAAGATAGGAAGGAGTCTGGATTTGTGTCCTTCTGCAGACCTCCATGGCTGGGTATTGCTACAGCTTGGAGGAATGGGGCAGCTTTTATTTGATGTTTGTAAACCATTATGCTAAGCTAATGAGAGATTTCACGAATAAGACATTTTCCTAAAGTAAGATAATAACAACCACAGAACATGACTGATAATTATAGGGAAGGACTTTTTCATGGACAGCTACAAGACCTCTAGAAGATTTCCTTTTACCTATCACTTGCTGAACACGACTTGTTTCAAGCACTAAGTCAGGTTCTAGATATATAAAGAAAGAAATCAGAGTAGATGCTATTCAAAGAACTCGAGTTGAGGCAAAGAAGTGCTGTATAAGGAACAGGGGAGGCAGCAGATGTTAGGGACCCACGCTCTGGATGACTGTTACATAGTTTCACCCAGGGGATATTGTAGCAGCGCTCTGCTGTGCTTTCAGCAAGGAAGACAAGGAAGCCTTTTCATTGGCGCAAGCCCTGCCAGGCCTCAGCAGAGGGAACCACCATGCCAAGCATCAACCTGGACAGTGGAACTCCAAGTATCTGCGCTCAGGTGTTTTCATTGATTCAGCACTCATGCGCCCTACTGATGCCATGTGCAGATCGTTATCAATTAAATACACTCCACAGAAATCCAACACCTGCAAACGATACAAAACGCCAAGACCTATGCATTCTTTTTCCAACAGTTCCCAACAGAAACAATTATTTTAAATGTGACTAAAACTAAAGTTCCCCATTTCCTCTTTTCTGTATAAGCTAATAAAAAAAATCTACTTTATCTCTATAATACAATCTAACACTACATCAGCAAAACTATCCACAAGAAGAACAATCACAAGGGTTACTAATGCAGATGACCAAATGAGACAAAACATCTATCAAGATTTTCATAATGTCTCTGGACAATAGAAAAACATTATCAATGTCTAATTATCTGGAATTCACTCACAGTCTTCTGGGCTCCTCTAAAGGGCTTGGATCACTTCTCTGGTTCTGCCCTCTGCAGCACACACAGCTTGTCCTCCAGGCTCTGGCTGGCTTCACTCAGTGCTACTGATATTCTTGGTGGTCATCCATGGCACTGGCATCTCCAGAATGCTGGGGTCCCTTGCTGCTTACTGGGCTGCAACCTCACTAGTAGCCTCTCCTGGGCTCTCTTAATGGTGCCAAGCCTCAACTTCTCTGCATGACCCCTTCAATCTGGGCCTTCAACTGCTACTTTGGCTACACCTTCTCTAAGGTCTCTCCTAGCCTCTTACAGTGCCAAGCATCAGCTGCTTTCCAAAGACCCCTTCATGCCTTCAAAACCAGTAACACCTGGGTGACTCTTACAGAACCAAGTTCAGCTACCAGCATGAGATACAAACTCGGCCAGTTCTGGAAGACAGTTTTTGTGTGCCGACCCTCAGGAAACACTTTCTAGACTTTAAGATAGAGTCTGGTTTGCAGGAAGGTTTGAAGTCTGGTTTCCTTGTCTTCAGGAAGGGTTCCCTCGTTGGGTGGAGTTCTCATCACCGTAGCAAATGTGTCCTGTCAAGATCACCTCACCGGTAACTGGACAGGTTTGCAGAAAAGAAAACAAAACAAAACATACTCTGCTAGGTCTACAATTTTTTTTTTTCTTGTTCTTCCTTGTATCTATATTGGATGAGCTGGCATGCTATCAGTGCCCCAAGTTGGTATGCCATTTGTAGTAGTTAGCCACTGTGGTTCACTAAGAGGGACAAGGAGGTGCTTTCATACATGGAAGCCCTGCCAGGCCTCAGCAGATGGAACCACCACCATGGCAAGCACCAACCTGGACAGTGGAACCCTGAGCATCTGCGCTCAGGTGTTTCATTGATTCAGAACTCCTGAGGTGTTCTACTGATACCATGTGCAGATCATTAGCAATTAAACAATCTCCATAGAAATCCAATACCTGCAAACAATGCAAAACACCAAGGCCTGTGCATTCCTTTTCCAACAGTGCACAAAAGCAACTATTTTAAATATAACTAAAGATAAACATCCACAACAGGATATATTTCTAGTCACACTAGGAGAAGGTCACTTCTAGATAGAGAAAACAATGGAAGGAAGGAACAATTCCACTCAAGTCTAGCTAGCTGAGCCAATGAGCAGCTTGCTGGTGACTATACCAGTGAACAAGTCTCCTGCCCTTTGAGATTGTTGCCCATTTACATATCCTCAGAGAAGGGAGGGACCTCATGATAAACCTGCCTTGGAAGGTTCTTGTGCATCATGACCTTTGTGTCATCCATGTAGATGTGACCAAGCTCTCCCTGTCACTGTTTTGAGCCATACCTGCCACATGGTGTCCCTGCCAAGATGAACTGTATCTACAAACCATGAGCTAGAATAAACCTGTCCTCCTTCAGTTGCCTCTTGCCAGGCATTTGGCCAAAATGAGAAAAGTTTCTAAGACAGTGAAGAATCCGGATAAATAAAGCTTCCGGATCCCCTGCAGATGACTACATGTCCTGAATGCCTTGTGCTCTTCCCGTCTCATTTTAACCTGGATTGAAATCGTATGATAAACAAATAGGTAGCTATGCTAACTCCTAATAGATAAAATATTTTTCATTTTAACAATGGCCTTGTTTGTATACGTCCTGTTTTAATTTAAAGTGATAGCTTGTTAAAATTCTGGGTTTTTCTTGCTATGATAATACCTTTAATACTCTTTAAATCACATCACAGAGCCATTGTCTATTTTGCCTATCCCCTTTTCATAAGGTCCTATTCCTCTAAAATTACAGCATACAAAGAAATCAAAGAACATTTTTTAAGTGTAGAGACCACCAGGAACCACACAGCTCTGATGTCTGTGGTCATTCAGCCAGTGAGCATTTTGGTAATCGTTTGCTGGATATGCAATGCTTTTTTAAGATACTATAATTTGACACAAATGCACTATAACAGAAGAAACAGTTTGATGGAGAAAAATATACTTCATCAGGATCAAATATCATAAAGGATACCCCAGAAACTTCAGATGTGGAAATGTGGTTTCCCCCCAATTCAGATCTAGCTTTGTAATTAACAATTAGAAATGCCTAAAGAATAGCAGGCACCTCCTTAAGGCCTTAGAGTATTTGCTGCAAAATGATGATTTGATTTAGAAATTGCTTTAGACAGTCCACCAAGATGTATGCCTTTAAAAACAGCCTCATGTCCAGACTATAACCTTTAAAAGATGAGAGGAATTATCTGAATCTGGAACAGCACTGACCGCTGTGTTCCAAAGTATAAATATTCCTGTCTTTGACTGGCATTTAGCATTATAAAAGAAGAATGATGTCTTCCATTAAAGCAAGGAAGGAATCGTCGATTCAGTTTACATGAAGATTTTCTAGGTCCTTGTGTCAATCATTTTATAAAATTATTGATTAAAAGAAGTAGAAACGAATAGCCTAAATGATGGAAACACATGGAAAACCGGCATACAGTCTGTGCCTTTGGGCTTATGATGCAAGTCTCAATTCAAATTTAACCTTCAAACACAAATGTCATTGAATGTATTATCATTTTACTGAGAATCCAAGGACCATCAATTATTTCTGTCTACTTACTACACATTTAGACTGACATCCATTATAGGAAGTGTGAAAATATGAGGTTCAGATGCTGTTAATTTTTAATTGAGTATTAAATTTATCTGAACATTAAAATGAGAATTTATTATACACATGCTGATTAAAGAACTGGAACCAAATAAATATACACAGTGGACACATCAGAAGCAAGGTATTATCATGCTCAGAAGCCTTTGGATACCCCTTATGAGTCAGCAGTTCTCTCTGTATGCTCAGTCATTGTGTCTTATTTCTAACACCACAGGTACGCTTTGCCTGTCCACAAATTCAATATAAATCACATCATATAGATTGCGTGTGTGGCTTCCACTGTTTAATGTGTTAACACCAACAACAATGACCTGATTCCATTTATAAGGACTACAATATAAAATTAAGCATCTAGGAATCAAGTTAGCCAAAGACGTGGCAGATGTTTATAAAGAAAACCACAACACGTTGATGAGAGAAATCAAAATGACGACAAAAATGGAAAGAGAGCCTGCTGTAGCAGTATGCTGCTGTGTCTCTCAGCAAGGAAGACGCAAAGGCATTTTCATAGATGTGAACCCTGCCAGATCTCGGCAGAGGGAACCCCCTGTCATGACAAGTGCCATTCTGGACAGGGGAACCCTGAGCATCTGATCTCAGGGGTTTTTTACTGATACCTAAGCTCCTAAGATGTTTTATTGATACCATGTACATGTCATGAGCAACCAAACATCTTTTACATAAAGCCAACACCTGCAGATAATACAAATGTGAACACCTAGGCGGCCCTTTTCCCAGCAGTGCACAAACCACCGTTTTAAGCACAACTAAAAAGAAATCCCTGCATTAGCCTGTGTTCATGCAGTAGAAAACCAATAAAATGTTTGAACACCCAAACTGATCTCAAGAGTCATAGTGCTAAAAGCATTGGTCACAGAGTTAGAAAAATATATTCTGGGACTCATATTCACACACACACACGCACACACACGCACACACACACGCACACACATGCACACACACGCGTGCACACGCGCGCGCGCACACACACACACACACACACAGAAATGCTGGCCAAGACATCTTGGACAAAAGAACAAATCCACTTAACTTCAAAATATACTGCAAAGCTATGCTCATCAAACTCCACAGTACTGGCTTAGCCACAGCCACAGATACCAGTGTAGTAGAATAGAGTATATAGAAACCAACTCAAACAAGTACAGGCACATTATTTTCAGTGACACCACTAAGTGTACACTGGGGAAGAGACAGTTCTTTCAGTAAATAATCCTGGACTGCATCTCTACACACAGAAGAAAGAAGCTGAACCTTTATCTCACCAGCTACAAAAATCACCTAAAAATGGGTTAAAGACTTAGATGTAAGAATAAGACACTATGAAATGACTTGTAGAAAATGTAGGAAAGTACTTTGGACATTGGAAAGGGCAAGGGGTTTTTGACAAGAACCCAAGGGCACTGGAGGCAAGAGCAGCAAAAGGCCACATGGAATTTAATCAAGCTCTTAAAAGGAGGTTCTTAATTTTAATAAACAGAAAAAAAAAAAAACCTCATCCTTGTCAGTTATGACGTTTTTATCCTTTTCGTAAGCCTAGCCCCACAATGATAGCAGGGGAATTAACTTTTCCAGTAGTTTTTACTTTCTCCGTCACATCTATGGTGTAAAGTGGACTGATTCCCTTCATCTTGTGAAGTAACTGTCAGCTTTTACTTTGTCCACATCACCATCTAAATGATACTGGAAATGTGCATTTCTTCATTGCTTGGCAGGCAGAGCTGCTTCCAGTGCAAGCCGTGTCTGAATGTTTGGACCCACCTCCTTCTCTTTCAGTCTGGCTCTGTGGGTCTTCACCTAACAAGGGCTAACAAATACGTTTGTCCATAATGACAGCTTTGTAAAAGACTAGTAACCTATTTTCCAGTTTGTCTCATTTGCCCTTCTTCAAGTTTATTTTTAACTGTTCTTCCTTTACCAGGAGAAGTTTGAAGGAGATTAGTAATTTGCATAAAACAACTCTGCTTAGCTTTTGATTTGGGTTTCACTGAATGTACAGATCTGGGAGATGAGTATCATTGGAAGAATGGAACATCATTTATTTAAGTCACTTTTAATTTGTCTTCAGTGATGTTTTAATTTATCTCTATAGTACTCTCGAAGCTATCAGACTTAATGCAATTATATACAAGCTTTATTATGTAGATTTAATTGTAGTTGTTTACAAAATTCGATTTAGACTTAATCCTAGCTCAGAAAGCAACCATCATGACATTTTTGAAGTTTATTTTCTCCTTGGTTTTGGTGAGTGACTTTTGGGGGTTGACTTGCACCTGGCAATATATTTCCAATTTCACATTAATTCGGATACCTTGGCTACAGGTTCCTGCTGGTGTTTGCATTCACAACCATGCGAAGTAACATCACTTGGTGAAAGCTATGATTGCTAAGTCCAAAACCTTAAAAGTTTCCTTTACTCCACTCTTTGCTTATTTCCCATATTCTGTTAATTGACTATTCCTACTTTTTATGGCTTTCCATGGAGTCGTCATCATCATCATCTGATGAACTCTAAAAAATGGGTTAACACCACTTCTTCCTTGAGGACTCTGATTGCTTGAATGTCTTATTTCTTGTAGTGTGTAAAGAATCTTTTGCATGGGAGGTAACTGAGATTTTGAAGGCAAATGGCAACAGATGTAAAAGCCATGACTTGAGGCTGTTCCTGCACTGTGAGACCAAAGTTCTTTTCATGTGCCTGATGGGCAATCAAAGTCCTGGGAGGTGACTGAGTTAAAAAGCGTGCAGTGAGAAAGTATCACTCATTTGTTCAGTGATGATCATGACATTTTGATACTTAACAAGACAAAATGAATGAATGAGCAAGTGAAACACGGCTGTCTACCATGCCGTGATGTATCCACTTTATCCTTGTGATCTTGTTTCTTTAGGGAAATGGTACCATCTTATGTCTTTAAATTTGTGTCCTATTTTAAACTTTATAAATGAATTATCTTATTACCAGATATATTTGGGGTTCACAAAACATAGCACAGAAGCTTTAATATGCTTACTATATTCTAATTATTTTTATCTTGGTATTTCTATTGAGTAAATTGCAAATTATCGTAACTACAAATGAATATTATCAACTACTATGTGGAAAATCTCTTTGAGAGGATTAATCATTACAGCTATGCATCAGAGACAGAGAGCTGAATTCAGCCTTCAGTGCTCCCTCTAGAACCTTATGTAAGGGAGTATCGATAGGGGGGCATTATTACAAATGTAGTGTCTGCAACTTCATCTGCTACAAGAAGGGAATTTGAGGAAATTGTGTTGACTGAAATTACCATGGTTTCACAAAAACCTATAGAGAGTTAAAGAATCGCAAAAGAGAAACTTGAACCCCATATTTGGAGTCTGGAGGAACATGTGCAACATGTTTGCTTCTTGGATGAGGAAATTAAGTCATTTGTAGGGCAAATCGTAATCTACACAATTTATCTTCATTGTATGAAAGTAGGGATTTTTTCCAGCCTAATTCATTAGAGACATTTCCAAAATTGCCCTTTAAAAAAAAGTCATTGCTATTGGCAATGTTATTGTTTCAGGACTCCAACTAAGCAGTATTACAGAAGATTAGGTGAATGTACATACGGGAAAAACCAAAAGAATTGAATTTCTGCTTTGTTTCTAGACTACTGCCAAAATCAACATTGACTAACTTGAATAAGCAGCATAGCAGACTTTCAGGAATTGTTAGCACAAGTTGAGACCCTTAGAAAATATGGTCTGTCACAGACCAGATTATGAGATAGTACTCTGCTCACTAAATTTAAGAAATCAAAGCTTTGAATACAATAGATGTACTGAATATATATATATATATATATATATATATATATATATATATATATATATTGTGGCTACTAACAAAGAGTTTCCCCTACATGCATGAGAAACAAAGTTCAGATTTCCAGAATCCACAAAAAAGACAGAAATGCATAGTGGCCACCTGTAATTCCAGCCATCTGGAGGCAAAGGCAGGATATCTCTGGGATTTTCTGGTTAGTGAGGCTTCCCCAGGAACTGACAAGCTCTAGGTTTAGCAAAGGACCCTGCCTCAACAAAGAACAGAGTGACCCAGGAAGACTCTCAAAATCTACTCTGGGCCTCCACACCCACATGTTTATACATGCATGTGCACATGCACACATAGCAGTATTCAAATAAGCACATACTACACATACACATCAAACATATACATAGAAAACACTGTCTCTTTTTTCCTATGTACATATGATGAGAATTACTTACTATGTATTTATATTCAAAAGAGAGATATAAATTGACCAGCTGTAGGAAAACATCCTGGTTCAGTGAGAAAGACAAGTGGGTAGAGACATTGTTTCTAGCAGACCTAACCGCTTAGTCTAATCTTGGACCCCACAAGGTGGTAGAAGAGAACAGACTTTGCAGTTGTCTCTGACCCTCTCTACATGAATACTGTGGCATGCATTTGCCTGCCCATACACAACAACATCTAAAAGAAAGAAAGATAAGAAAGCACGGGGAGGAAGGAAAGAAAAATACTTAAGTTGTTAAGGAGACTTAAGAATCACTTATCTCATGGGGAGGGAAGAGGGTTTGAGGGAAGGAATACAGACAGGGAAAGCTAAAACTGTGAGCCATTTGAGGGATTGTATAGAATCTACTACAGTAGAAGCTGTAGTATATATGAAATCTAAATGGAATATGGAATCACCAAATAATGGGGGAGAGAAAACCACGAGACATTTCTCACTGCCAAATGAAATGTCAGTGTCAGGAATGAGTTACATATAACTGGGCTGTTGGATAGAGGGACCTTGTGAAAATCCCCAAACAACCCAGGCTATTGCCAAAGCTATTGGTTTTTTCCCACAAACTGATGGTAAGACTCTATTGCTGGAGAAAACACCTACATAACTCATTGAATATGAAGAAGTTGAATTGGTACCTACATAGAGCTTTCGCCCCTACTGACTAGTGGTATGGGAAGGTACTCTGTATGCTACCAGAGGAAGAAGGTAAACATCAACCCAGCTACAAACCCTTCAATCTACAATGGTGACTAACCTGCATGATATGCTGGTGCAATGAAAACAACGTTAGGGAAATGATTTTGACTTCTTCCTAGAAGCTATATCAGGGAAAATGAAATATTAGTAATACCTGGCATGAAGGGAATCAATCATATTTTCAAATGGTCTGTGGAGTGGAGGACAGGTTAAGAGTGAGGAAAAGGGAATCCAGGATCCCATCAGAAACTATTGAGGTAGGCACAAGATGAGGCAGGGTAATGACCCGCATGTGAGAACTAATATGGGATAGTAAGAAGGCAGCAGGCTCATGAGAAATAAGAGTGGAGGTTGGTGACCTCCCAGACTGTATCTCATGCTCGTGGCTCAAGGGCCTGTTGAACAGAGCCACTGGCTGATATGTGATGCTCATGCAAGAGCAGCCTCATTCTTCAGAGTTATTAGCCATAAGTAGGATTCGCTGCTTCCGGTCACACTTTATATTCCACTCTACACACAGCTGATTTCACAATAGGTGGGGGGAAGGGAGAAGTAGGGGTTTGTCACAACATATGCACTTCGCCTTCTGGAGCTGGCACATGAAAGACAGTGGGAGGAATGAGACAGCCAGCAGGCCACAGGTGTAAAGGAAAAGGCTCACCCACTCCCCATGGGCCCTGGGTTTAAAGGCTTTAAACACCTGCCGAATCTGCTGCCTTATCTAGCCTTGTCTGGCTGAGCAGACATTTCTTCCACCTGCTGGAAGGACTGTTGCAATCAATAAACAGACTCAATCAAAACTTTCCCATAAGCAGTCCTGGGAAATGCACCATGTCCTTAGAAAGAATGCATTCTCCTTTTTACACCCAGTACCAATGATGGACATAAAGCCAGGTGTAATTATCCTGTGAATAAATGATAATTAGAGGCATGACAAAGATGTTTACAAATTAAAGAAATACCAGAGCTATGTTTTATACTTGATGGCCTCCACTTTTTGGAATTAACGGGATTGGCAAATTGCAACCTGTGATCTCAGGGCAATCTCTTGTCTGTTTTTGTTAGTCAAGGTGTATTGATACTCAGCCACGTCCATTTGTTTAGGTATGCAATGTGCTTGCTTTCAGGTTGTGACATAGCAGATAAGTTACTGTAATAGATGGCTTCACAACACCTAAAATATTTATTACCTCTCCCTTTCGAGAAAAAGTGCACTATCCACTTCCGTTTTCATAAGACCTGTTTTAAGAGAACTCTGGGCTTCTTCAGCAATGACACATGGGATTCTTGATGATCATGCATGTAGCTAGTATAGATCCATAGTCCATTGTGAACTAATCTGAGACGAAAATGGGATTGCTGATTCTTCTTGTTTGTTTGTTTGTTTTGAGTTTTTTAAGACAGAGTTTCTCTGTTGTAACTCTGGTTGTCCTGGAACTCACTCTGTAGACCAGGCTGGCCTTGAACTCACAGAGATCTGCTTGCCTCTGACTCTGCCGCCTAAGTTCTGGAATTAAAGGCATGCACCACCATTGCCCACCATTCTTTTTAAAGTGAAAAGCTATATTTGATATAGAGTCAAATAAAATTGAATTGACATAAGAATGATATACTTGCCCTTCTGTGTTAACTACAGCACTATTCCCAATAGCTAAGATACAAAGGCAATCTAGGTACCTATCCATAGATAAGGAGAATTAAAAAAAAAAGTGATACATGTGCCCAGTGAAGTATTAGTGAGCTGTCCAGGAAGAATTGCTGGTATTTGCAACAAAATAGAGAAAACGGAAGGATTATATTTTAAATTAATTCAGCCAGACACAGAAAGTCATGTTTTCCCATGATCATCCTCACCCGTGGGAACCAGAAGCCAGCAGGCAATGAGAGCAGTTATGCCTAGGACTCGGGATGGTGCAGAGGTGAGGCCAGGGGAAGGCCAGGGGAAGGTGCCATTAGGATAACAACATCTGAGAAATGCACACCACATGCATATATAGAAATACCTAAACCCTCAAGTCCATCCTTCCTGTGAATTTTTAACATAGGGCAGGTGTTGCTCTTACAGTACCTGTTTTTGTGTTCTTGAACAGTATTTCTTTTCACTTTATTAAAATGCTATTAAACTCACCACTCTTTTAAATAGAGAGTCTGAAAATTGATTTTGAGGACATCAGAAAAGGCTCCTTTTGATGTTTTATTGTGGACATTAATTGTACAAAATAATAAATTTCACTGTGAGCTTTTCATGACATGAATATAATGTATTTTGATCATATTCATCAACTTTACTCTCCTGTTCCCTTCCCCTCCTATTGACACTCTCCCTTTTCCCAAGTAGATCCTTTTACTTTCATGTCTTTTAATTTTTCTGTGCATGTATATATAAATATTATTAGCATACTTATGCAAATAGGGCTTTCAGTATGGTGTTTCACATGCATCTATCCTCTATCATGTACTTTAACGGGAACCACCATTTTATTGCTGGTCCTTGTTCTTCCTGCCCTCTTCTGCTGTTCTTCTTTCTAAAAGAATCCTGCCTCTACTTCTATGCCTTTAAAAATATTCATTCTCAATATGTCAGGAAACTGGGTTATTAGTCTTTCTGAGTCTGGCTTTCTTGTTTACATGATAATCTCCAATGCCACCCATTCTCCTATAAAAGACATAATTTCTTTGTTTACCAGCGGATGGTGTAATGTGTACCACATTTTCTTTAGTCACTCATTTGCTAGTGGTACCCAGACTGGGTCTGTGACATGGCTGTTGTTAACAGTGCTTAAGATATACATGGCATTACAGGTGTCTCCGCTGGACTCTTATATTTCTTTGGTGTACATTAGAAGTGGTGTTTCTTGCTGTTTCACAGGGTAGCTCTATTTTCAGTTTTTTGAAGGAACTGCAGTACCAATTTCCAGAGGGACTGGACTAGTTTACATTCCTACCAATAGTGTAAAAGCCTTCTTAAAACTAATACTTAATTAAGGAAATCTCTCAAAATTTCAAGCTCCGTCCAACTGCCCTTACTTCCTCTAATAAAAGAAAAATGTTAAATAATAACAAGCCCAACTGTAATATAATATTTCAAGAGATTTTATGAGATCTATTTACTTTAATGTGAAAAATTCAGCTGCAATCAGCTTTGCCTTAGGCAAACTGTAATTCTACTCCCACCACAGCTGCCCTTGTGCAAAAACAGCCATATTGGAGAGGCTCCTGTCTTAGAGAATGACCCCCCAGTTGCCTGACAAGCTCTGGCTCTTTCCCCCAGTGAATAACTTGAGCCTGGTTAAATGAAACCTGGAACACCTGTTGGAGCACAGGAAGTTGATGTGAATTTGATTTGCCTTTTAATACCTCTCTGAATAGTTGGAAATAAGTGGGAAAGATGGGACAACTTAGGACTGGAAGAATCCTTATGATTTAGTGATTTACAATGATCACACAGTAGTTTACAGATCCCATGAGAAAATACAATATCCTAAAATCTGCAGACATTGAAATGTTTGAAAGGACTAAAATGGAACCAAAAGAGCATAAATGCCACACACAGCTGGTGAGAATGGACACTGACTCATTAACTTGGTAACAATTTGCTGTCTCCACGTAAGTTGAGCAGGTGTATACCCCATGCCCCAGTGATTGACAGACTCCCGAGTATGTCCTCTGGCTACAATCTGAAGTTGCTCTTGCACATCAGCTGTAGGAATCATTATCAAAAATATTTGGAGCAATCGTAACAGGAAGAACAAAAGAATAGCTCACATAATTTTTTTATCAAGAACAAATGGAAAAGAAAAATCCAACTGTGATTCAACAGGAATGGAAATCTAGCCTCTGAGTATAAGGATAAAGATTTGGAATGCAGTAAGGAATTGTACTGATTTATCACAATGGCAGCAACAGATATTTTTCCAATGTCCATGACCTCACTAACCCCAGCAAGTTAGCTAGGTTTCCAGTTATACTTGGTAGTCTAACTCGACAGCTGTTGGTCATCACCAACATGTAATTGTGACTTATTGCACCTTTACAGATATCTTGCTGCATTGGTCTTTGTCATTGTTCATAGGTGTTGCAGCTGGATAGAACTGTTTGTTTCCCTCCCTTGGCAGCTTGCATAGTATTTTTGGCTACTGTGAAGATTAAATTGCAGGAAAGAAACTGCAGATCTATCTCAAAATATCTGAGTCTTATGTTCTAAGTGTGCAGTGTCCTCAACCCCTGAGAAACAACCAAGGGTTATGTATCAATATTCTATATTGTTTGGGAAGTCACTTGCACTACCCTGAGCAATAAGCCAAAAAGAGGTTTCTCAGAATTCATCCTGGAGTTTTGATTAGTGTTTGGTTCTTCTGGGAATCATTGTCAGCTCAAGTAGATTAATTTCCTTTAAGATGTGTGCATGTGTGTGCGTGCATGTGTGTGCATACACCTATATATTATAATTTTGGGTAAATTTAAAATAATGTGATTCATTGAGCCATTATTAAACAACCTAGGTGTGTTTGTTCCTTGTCTCTGTCTGAATTGACCTCCTTCCTTCCCAATTAAAGTCCCCTTCCTGTTTTTCCATTAGCTCTCATATTATCAATAAATAAGGATGGGAGACTACGTGTACAAGAATGCACATAGTATAGCTATGGGTTTCGTGTGTCATTTTGTCTGGCTTTGTAGTAGTACAGATATTGCTGTGAAAGGATGTTCTTAGATGTGATTAATATTCAAGTCCATAGTCAGAGTAAAGCAGATTTTCCTCCATGATGTAGGCGATACTCTTCCCATAAGTGAGAGGCCATATAATTTCTTTCACAAGCTAAAATTTCTTATGAAAGAAGAAATTCTGTTCAAGAATGCCTTTGAGTGTAGCTGCAATGGCACCTCATGGGTCTCAGATTGCTCTGCACAGCAAATTTTAGACATTATAGATCTCACATTGTGTGACAATTCTACACATTTAAAATAATATCTATATCTATCTTCTATCTCTATTTCTCTCTGTCATCTAGCATCTAATTACCTATCCATCTATCCATCATTCATGCATTTATTATCTATTGTCTATCATCTATCTGTCATCTACATATCTACCCATCTGCTTGTCTTTGGATGTATGTATTGACTACCTACCTAACTGCCTAACTACCTTTCAGCCTACCTAGATAGCTTTTATCAAATGTTCAAGTGAAGTGTTGACCTCAGCTAAGATTCCAACTTATTAGGCCTTGTGACTGAGGAGAGCTGAATGAAATGAAGTAGAGTTGAATTTCTTTCCCAGTAATTTATAATCTGTCTGGTTATTTTTTAAACCAATGACTGTAGCTCTTTAAGATCTTCAGTAAGTGGAGATTATGATAAGGTTTTCTTTGACTACAACGTATAATATATTTATGAATGTGTCCAATATACTAAAACCAACTTTACTCTTTCTATTGAATGCTCTGGGATTTTTTCATTTTCAAGTGAAATATAGCCCCCCCCCCTCTCTCTCCCTCTCTCTGTGTTTATCTAAAAGCCCTACTAAACCTACTCTAATATAAAGCCAGTATTTTCTCAGGGATAACCTTCTTACTATGCTCTTCAAAACTGAGTACTATTCTTTTCCCCTACTAAACTAATACAATTGAAAAAAACTGGAACAATCTGCCATATAACAATGGTAAGGAGAAGAGGCACTTTCAAACTTACCGTGGGTAAGTGGATTGCTATCGAAGGTCTTAGAAAAACCAGAAGACTATATCCATACCAAAACTAAAGCAACAGTGTGTAAAGGCATATTAAAGGATATATATTATAATAACTTTTGTACTAGTAGAAACATGAAAATAGCTTGTATGTTTACTAGTAGTAGAAAGATGAGAGTACATACATACCATGAAACTTTTTGCAAATGTAACTGGACACAATTAAGCATGATTATACTGCGTGTGTACCAAAATATAAATTTGCATATGATTGAATAAACACCAAGATAATTTCAAAAATAAAGCTGTAAGTATAACATTAATCAGGTCAGGATACAACAAGGGAAGTTTAGAATAGTGTATTTTTATTTACATATGTTTTGTTGGCTTTTAAAATAATTTTGCATCACCATGGCGAAGTGAAACACATGCAATTAAGAAAATGAACTCCAAGATCCCATTTGGATCTTGATCCAAGACAAGATCTCTTCAAGTGCATAGTAGCTCACTATGTGCATAGACTTGTTTACAATATTTTTTCTTAATTAATGGTCTGAAATCTTCTATTTGTTATCAAGACTCTTCTAATTAGCCCTACCACTTTTTTTTCAGGCCCCTGATCTTGAGTATGAACATGTGCTTAAGTTTTGCCAAAGCCTCTGTTCTCTCTATACCTACCAGCTAGGATTGGAAAGAGCTAACAACAAAAATGGAAAATGTCTATATATTTGTTGATTTGCTTCAGAATACCTATTTTCATATACACTGATATTCGCCAAGAAAATATACATCAACCTAAAAAAGGAACAACCTATAACAATAATAACTAAGTTTTAATCCTGACATTACTTAAAAGTTCTGTTTTATCTTATGCTAAGGGATTTATGCCTAATAGTTTGAGCTGGGTGTCTCTTAATTTTGAAAAAGTGAATATAATTAATTCTAAAGGAACTATGTATCTTTAAAGTAGCAAGATGAATTCAAATCTCATTTTCAAAGCAATATTAAATGTCTATACACACAAAAAATTCCTTAAGAATCTTATCCTTAACAGTTGCTTTGCGTATTCTCAGAAAGATAGATATGGATTCATATGGATTTATTTGCATTTTTTTACTCGTTTCTCTTTGACACAAGTTCCACATCTAATCACTCGTGACACTTACGTATTTATATAGCTCTTTGTTCAGAAATCTATGGCTTTGACAACTCACAGAATGAGATCTGTCTATGATATGTCTGTAGAAGCTGGATGGCCACTCATGGTTTTTCTGATCATTAGCAAAGAACCCACGTTTCAGTCTCTTTACCCATTCCAGTAGAGATCTCATTAGTGACTCAACTTGTGTTCAGTTCCCAGCATCGTGGTTAGTCATTTACGCTACAGTGATTTCATAAATGATCTACATCCACGAGATCTGAAATTAGCCACAGCAAGATTATCAAATAAGTCAAACTATGAATTGCTATTGTCTGAGCTTGGAATAGAATCCCTTTTCCTAAGAGCTAACTGCCCTGGGTCCACAGCAGTGAGAGGCAATCCTCTGGTGGATTTCATATCTACATGGCTTTCTAGTTTCTGAATTCGTATTTCCAGCTTCTTTACATTTCTTCAATTACAAATTTTACAGCGCCCGTCTCTCTAAGAAGTGTGTTTCCAGTCACAAGCAATAGATGTCATCTGTATTAGTTTGCTAGAGTTTCATAGACAAGTGCCATAGACAAGTGAGTTGAGACACAGTAAGCTATCTTCTCAAAATTGTAAAGGCTCCAAGTCCGAGAATAAGATGTGAGAAGACTTGATTTCCTCTGAGATCTTTCTTCATTGCTTGGATTTGACTTCCTTCCTGTATCTCCTCATGGTTGAAAGGCAACCCTCTTATGCTCTTCCAACAGCCCAAAGGATTTTCTAGACTCCTCTCCTGACAAGGACCCCAGTTACATTGAGACACAAGATAGAGCCTGGCTATGTGACCTCATTTTCTTCTACACTTCTGTAGAGACTGTTTCTAAACACATTCCATTCTTGTGGTACTGGATGTTAGAGCATTTATAAATAAACTATGCAGACTGCAAAATCACAATTCAGAACATAACATGGCCAGGAAGTTCTTAGACTTCCTAACTGCAGGCCAGCACCAAGTTCTTTTATCCTCCTTCTAGTTAGTTGAAGGTCAATCCTAGCTGAATTCTCCACTTTCCCTCTTCCCTGAGATTTTGCTATAGTAATATTTGCCCCAAACCATTTCTTTTCAATTCCTTTATTTTTACCCCCCTCTATGTGTGTGTGTATGTGTGTCTCTCTCTGTCTCATTCTGCTTTGTCTGTCTCTCTCTCTCTGTCTCTCTGTCTCTCTGTCTCTCTCTCTCTCGTGTTTGTGTGTTTGGGAGGAGGATGCATGCCAAGTGGACGTGTGGAGGTCAGAGGACAACCTGCAGGAGTAGGCTGTGTCCCTCCACCACATGGGTTCTGGGACTTGAGCTCAGATTGTCAGGATTGACTGCAAGAATGTTTATCTGCTAAACCATCCATCTTCCTGGCCCAGATTCTGTCCTCTTTGAGTCAGTCCCATTACATGGTAATATTCCTAAAATTTTTCTATCTCTAAATAAATAAATAAATAAATATGATCAACCGTGTATTTAGCATGTCTCCACTTCCTACTCCCACCCAGATGTGTGTTATACGTCATGAGAAAATTTTTTTCCCATTAAGTTTGCTATTCCTTTCCAAAGTCATGCTGTAAAGGTTTGCATGTACTGCACATTTAAAATGTATACATTGGGGAGCAGAGAGATAGCTCAACAGTTAACAACACAGGTAATCAACACCCACATGATGGCTAAAAACCATCTGTCACTTCAGTTCCAGGGGATTAATGGCCCTTTCTGGCTTCCAAGGAATATGTGTATATGTATTCAAACACCCTTACACATAAAAGATAAAATAAAATGCAAACAGCGCAAACAGCCATTCCTCTAATCTACAATGTACTTTGGAACTACAGCTTCTAACATACTTAAATTTCAAAATATCTCTGTGTTTTAATGACATACAAAGACATACACTAAATTTAGTGTCATACAAAAATCCCTGAATTTAGTTATTATTATACATGTTCAGACATTCTGTTTTGGGTTGGTAGAATTAGTAGAATTAAAATAAAGTCACCCTTAATTCAAAATTACCAAGTATTTTTCCAGAAAAGTATGTCTGTTTTTAATCAAGTCACTAATGATTTTCACGTAATTAAGAATAATTTTCACAATATGATTTTGTATTGAAAAAATTTAACTTTTTAAAAAATATTACCATTTTTTAGATGTTCTTTAATTAATTTTTTATATCTTTATAAAATCTGATGATGTATCTTGATCCTATGTCCCCCTACTTTCTCCCTCCAGCTCAACCAGCCCCCCAACACAACTCTCTCCTAACTTCATTTCTGCTTGTAGGTTTTCAATAACCTACTGAGTCCAGTTAGTACTGCTGTATGCACAGGGGTATGGGGTCATCTACTGGGCCACGGAGAAAAAGCTAGTAGCCACCTCCCAAAAGAAAGTGACTCTCTGAGGCAGTAACCATCCATGGCAGATAGCTCCTCAGCTACCAGTGGGGATTCAGGAACCCCTCAACCCCCCTGATGGGATTTTAATTGACTTGATCTATGTGTGCTACACAGGTGACCACAGCTGCTATGAGTTCTTAGCAACTGGACTGTTACTTCTCAATTTTAGCAGAGATTTTGAATATTATGTGTAAGTATTTAAAAGGATTATGTTTGAGTATTAGTATTGCAAAATATTGCAAAGTATTTTAATTGTGCAATTATTGTATGTATTACAATTTTCTATATCTTTTAAATATTTCATATATTCAAATATAAATTCAGACTCTGAATTTACTTCATTATACACAAAAATTAACTCAAAGTGAATCCTAAGCCTCAATATAAAAGCTGAAACTATGAAACACTGAAGGATAAGTCTCTGTCTCTGTGACTACAAGTTATAAAAATAATTCTTAATTTTGGCACCAAAAATCACAAAAAAACAATAAATAACAATTATTACTTGATCAAAGTAAAGCACTTTTTATTCTAAACATAATGACAGGAAAATGAAATAACAGACACATAAGAGAAAGAAACACTTCTAAATCCTAGGGCAGCTAAATGGCTACTCCCTAGCATGCATCAAGAAGTCTTAGACTTACTAATAAAAATACAAATTGCTAAAATTTTCAAATGAATATAATACACACAATGTACAGCAATCATAAAAAAAGATGGTCAAACAGCTAGTCAATAGAAAAATGCAAATGAAAGCTATAATGAGGGGCCACATTATAATTAATGTCTCTAAGCAGAAACTTGAGGCAAAATTTTTTTGCCAAGGTAAGAAGAAATTGGAACCCTCTTCTTACACAGTGACGGTAAAATTGTAAAATACTGATGCTATTTTGGAAAAAAAAAAGTCTATCTCTTCAAAGTGTTAGGTAAAGAAGTATGATTCTACACAAAAGCCTATATGTAAGGGGCTGGGGCGACAGCTCAGTAGTCAAGAGCACTGGCTGCTCTTCAGAGGACCAGGTTTGGTTTCCAGCATCCACATGGCAGCTCACAAACATCTGTAACTCTGGCTCCAAGGAGGTCTGATGCCCTCTTCTGGCTTCCCCAGGCACAAGGAATGTACATAGTGCACATACATACATGCAGACAAAACACCCAGACACATAAACCATAAAAAATTAATCAATCATTTATATTGTCACGGGTAATAGATGCTTGTGTTCCCACAAAACCCTTATACACTGACATCATGGAAGCATGATTTGAATACATCGACAAACAGAAATAAATTATGTCTATTAATTTATGAAGGAATAAATAAAAGGTGGCAGATACAGTGAAATATCAGCAATTGATAAAAGGTACTAATTCATGTTACCAAACAAACAAACCGTGGAAGGGTTCTGCTAAGTAAACAATCAGGAGCAGTCTCCTGTTTCAGGGAGGAAGGCTATCCCTTGGTCCTGCGCTCCAAGAGTCTTGTGGAGTCCCTGCCTGGCTGGTCTTCTGAAAGCTTTCTTCAGTGTCTTAACTCCTAGTCGCTTTTTCTCCCTAGTGTCCTGGTTGTCACGGGGGTTTCTCTAGATTATTAGCTCCTGAGTTTACTGGATGCTTGCTCTTCCAGCAGCATTACTCGGATGTGCTTCCTCCATTTACGCAGCTTTTCTGGGTCCAGGGGAAGGGTGTGCCTTATTGATCTCACGTCTGTTGCTAATGGACTCTTCTCTAGGATGATCTTAGAGCAGAAGCACATACCACTTCCGTCACGTCGTTCCCCGGCTCCAGTGACTTTTCGCTGACCTCGGGATTCCTTAAGAATCTTTCAGTTGAATCCTGATATCGTGTGGTGCCAACCAAGGTCACCGCACCTGCTCTCTTTCTTATGCGGCGGGTTCTCCGGTAACACCTTTGTCCCCTGACGATATTTACCGAGACCATCTCTTCACCTTTCTATCTGGCCAGTTCTCGCATGTTAATTGTGGAGGAGATTAAAGCCTATGCCAGAAATTGATTTTCTGAATTTACAGAGGTCTAGTAGGCCTCAGAAGATCACTGATATTTTTCAAGACTCTTGTGACTTGGAATTCCAGCTTCTCTCTTCTCATGGCAGTAGCCCGCCTGGGAGTCTTTCCCAGAGCCTGTGGTGCCACAGCAGAAAGCCGCTGGTGGCACTCATTCAGAGCACCTATGTTAGTTACTTTTCTGCTGCTGTGTTGAAATACCATGACCAGAGCAGCTTACAGGGAAAAAAAAAAAAATTTTTATTTTGGCTTGTGTCCCAGGGGGAAAGACTTCATTATGGCAGGAAGCATAACAGCAATCAGCAGGCCTGGTGACCAGAGGAGGAAGATGGGAGCTCACATTCTCAACTGCAAGCAGGAAGCAGAGAAGGCAAAATGCAAGTATGATGGGGCTTTTAATTCCCAAAGCCTATCTCCAGTGATGTACTTGCCTCTAACACAGCCTAAGCCTCCCTAAACAGTACCACCAACTGGAAACCAAGTATTTAAATAGCAAAGCCTGTAGGTGCCCTTTTTCATTCACCAGCACAGTGCTAAACACATGCAACAAACATTTATTATCTTCTGGTTGTGCAACATCCAGTTGCCTTTCTGGTGGAAACAGGGCTCTTGGGTTTCTCTGGAGGACTTACCTCTCTCTCATTGTACACATTCTTATTTTATTATCAAGTTGCTTCTCCAGGGCCTGGCCAGCCTGACTTAAGGGACAGAAACATGATCTAAGCAGATTAGACTCCATATGAGAATTGGAAGTGCTGAGTCGGGTATGGTGGAGCGTAGAGCTGACTTACCCAGCAATGACCTTTGCAAATAACCTTAGAGGGATCATTTTGTATGCTGATACCATGCCTTCCTTACACTGGTTTTTGCTCTAACCAAATAAGTCCTGCAGCAACAGTGGTCATTTACACAATAGGCTTATTATTCAACTTCAGTTTTCCATGAAATTAGTTGACTATATCGAAGATGATCAACAATATGATGAATTATCTCTTTCTGAAACAATAGAATAATAGTGCTTCTATCTTAGACCTATATACAAACAAAATAATATCTTGTTAGAATTTAAATACACTGTAAAATACATATATATATATATGTATACATATATATTACATTGCTATATACATTTTTCAATTAAATCTTCTATACATTTTCTATATATGCTGGTCACATATAATTGTCTTAAATGAAACAAAATTTAATTAAAATATTAAATTGAAAAGCTGAACATCTAAGGACTGATATGGGAAAGATCAGGCACATATTGCGAGAACACTACTTGGGAAAGGAAGCTCCACCGACAGTCTGGGCTGGATCCAGATCAGTGCTTGGCGGAGCCTCTGCTCCTTACACTTCACGCCAGATCTCCCTTCTTATTTCCTTTCCAAAGGGAGCTCAACTTTTTCCCCACCATTAAATTCATTCCCTGCTTCTTGAATTTCTTTCTGATCATCTGATTTGGAGTTCTTAGTCTGTCTTTGCTTAAGTTCTAAGGATATGAAAGGCTCCGGGCAGATTCTGCCCTGGAAGGCTTGAAACAGCAGGGGCTCTGAAGCCATCAGGAAGCAAAGCCCTCCGTGACCACTCCTTCATAATGTATGCATTAGTCAGAGAAAAGTGACTTTAAAACTGTGTTTGTGTGTACAAGGAGACCACAGTGCCATGCTGGATGACACCCGTCATCCAGGAACAGCCAGCTCGTAAACCTGTCATTAAATCTTCAGACCGCGCACGTGAAGGCTCTGGGCTTGGAACCTAAGGAAGCTCTGGAAATGGAAGTGGCTGCAGATTCCATCTTTTTGGTCATAGAGAGCTCATTGGAAGGTGATAATCCTTTTGTTTTACAACAAAGTACACGGGCTTTGTGTACTTGTTCTCTGACCATTTCATACACATATTTAGAACGGTTTAGTTGTTTCTACCCCATTACTGTCTTTCATTCCCTTCTCTCTCCCACTGAAGCCCAGGAATCTGAAGGGGGCTGCTCCTTATCTCCATCATATATAAATTCTATGGAGGCTGTGTACTCCCTCTGTTTCTCCATGCTTTTATTGGCTCCTGTCCTCCTGCCGTCCTTCTGTTTTCCATTTGTGGTGATGAAATCAATAATTAGACTATGATGTGAATCCAAACAGCATTGCCTTTTTTATTAAGAGAATAAAATCGGCACTTGGTTCTCATTTATATTCCTCAGCAGGCTTTAGCTGCCTTTCAGTAGTGAAATCTCGTCAGCATTTTCAGTATGGGTAACACTGCCAATCTTATTTCCAAAGTTGGGTGTTTCATGTGGGCTGTGTTGGCACTGCACCTATCCTGATTTGGATTCTGCCTAATCACTTTGGCTTCAACGACATTGGGAGGAAAAAAAAAATCCAACAACCAGCCTGCAATACATTTGCCATGGGACCACATGCTGTTGCAGAAACAACCATGTAAATTTGCTGAGGAAAGACAAATTCACAGCAGGCAGATTGTAGCAGGCTGGCCCCATGTGGGCCCATGTGGACCCTGGGGAAAAGGAAGCCTAAGACACTCCACAAGGGAGTACCAAAGAGTGAGGTGTGTGTGCTTTCCACGTACTGCAGCCACAGGGAAAAGAAGGCAGCATTGTGATGGGATATGATAGGACTGGGAGATGATGGGATTATGATAGGGACGAGAAGCCATGAAGCCTGAGTCGGAGGCCATGGTCAACTATGAAACAGCTGTGTGCGCATTCAGGAAAGCTTGCACTGGAGCTGCTCTTTGGGTGGTTATTATTGCAGAGACAAATCCAGAACAATTTTGAAGGTCAAATACAACATTTAGCACATTCCTCAGGAAGTACAAAATGCCCCGATGAGTTATTATGCTCATGGCATTAGTAAAATGAACACCTTGCCCCCAGATAGCCAGAGACTGCATTCAAGCAATGTGTGTGTGTGTGTGTGTGTGTGTGTGTGTGTGTGTACGGGGGTGCATTTGAGTGGCAGTAAAATCTCTGAGATGCTTGTGCATCTGGTTTCGAAGATAATTTCTTCAGGACTGTTATTGAATACTTTCAAGGGAGAGGGGAGAAACTACTCTGGAGAAAGACGGAACTGGAATCCACCGATTTTCACCTGCAGATGGCTATTTTTGTGGCTATTTCAACATCTACGTTAAGTTGATACTGAAGTAAATTATTCCGGTGTTCTCTTTATCTGTGTCTCTGTCTTTGTCTCGGCCTGTCTCTTTTTCTCTGCGTTTAGGTAACAGTTATTGTTTGGGTAATGTCTCTTTGTCATTGTTAATGTGGTAAGAACATTCATTTATTTAATCATCAATTTGTTTATTTCATCTGCAGTGACATTCCAGACCGTCAATACTAAACAAGCAAACAAAAACAGATTTAAAGCATCTCGCTACTCGTTTTGGTCACCCTATTTGGTAACAGTATCAATGGTCAGCAATTCTGTCCTTTTTTTATTTTAACTTTTATGCTCCAGCATTTAATAGAATTAGACTTTAAAAACAAAACTAAATCTAATCTGGTAATCATCCTTTTAGAATTAGGCCACTGGTCCGCTTGTAGTTAATGCATTTAGTAATGATTTGAGTGGGTGGGGAGTCTTACTTTGTATTTGGAGATGGAGTTTCAGTGGAAAAGGCAAGGCTATGCAGGAAGGTCCCTTGCGCTTCTGCTCCGCTCACGTCATTTCTGTTCCTGCTGCAGTACCAAAGCCAGAGATCTGACGCAGGTACAACGTGTGTGCACAAAATATGTGACTTCAGCAGGTGTAGGATTGTGTAACGACCATGGCATTTGATTACATCTACCCCAGTCCCACAAGATTTGCCTCCTGTTGCCTCTCCGTAGTCACACACAGCCCCCCACATTCTTAGCCCGCATTAACCATCAACCCATTTTCCATAATAGAATTAGATACCATGGACATTCTGATATATTTTTTTAACCAGCATTGATTATTTCTAGTTTGGGGCCATTTTAAATATAGCTGCCATGAACATCATCTGCACATCTTTATATGGACATTTTCATTTTTTCCTAGCACAAGCATCTAGCAGTTGAGCTGCTGCAGAATTTGCTAGTAAGTGCATACTTAGTTTTTGAAATACTATTCTTCAAAGACATAAATCAATGTGGGTTTTCCAGAGAAATTCAGCTTTCAGCCTTATTCTTGGTACTTTACATTTACTTTATCTTTATACAATCACAACAGCACCGAACCACTTCTTTTGTTTCTCTTCTTTGGTGATTTTATAGTTATGCATCTAGATATACCTTCTTTTTCATTTATTCTACACAGTATTTTCAGGACAAATTGACAGGGCTGGGCATTATCATCAGTTTTGAAAGTTCTCAGTCATTCTCTTTTCAAATATTTTTTTTTCTGTCTTTTCCTTCTCTCTTTTTCTCTGTGATTTCGTTGATATGCATTCACCTTCTTTTATCCCTCGGATGTGACTTCTCAATTATCCGGTTCCTTCACTCTGCAATTCTCCATCCTGAACATTGTACTCTGCTTCGTCCTTGACTTGTATCTGATATGCTGCTGATCTTACCCATTACCTTAATTTGGGTTCCCACAGATTTGTTTTTAATTTAGGATTTCAATATATTTATTTCATAAAGCTTTTATTTTTGGTGCCCAAATCCTCCAGACCTCTTTTTTCTCCCCCCCCAAAAAAAATCAACCAAACAAACAATCAAAAAGGGGGGGGGGGCGGTGTAGTTTTTCTAAAGGTCTGTATCTGATGTCACTTGAAGAGCCACTTCTACTGTCTGCTGCTTCCATCTATTCTCATTCATAAGATCTTGGATCTGGTGAAAATGGACTTTTCATTATGTGTCAGACGCTCATTATAATATTGTTTATAGAAATGCAGTAAGGAGCAGGATAGGGGTGTCTCCCAAGAAGAAGCGCTTGAGTTCATTCCTGCCTCTTGCAATCTGAGCCCTTCTATACTTAATAGTAGATTAAGACATTAACATGGGTTGCAGTTTTTATGAGAATTTATTTACTTGTTACTCCTAGGCTGAAGCCCTTTCAGAGTTGTAAACCCTTAGAAAACAAAATCTATACGTATTTACCCCTTAACGTAAGCTGCTCCTTTAAGAATCACTTAGATTCTTAGCGTTTTTAAATTGCCAGATGGGCTGATCATCCTATCACCGCCCATCTGAACCTGAAAACAAATGGTGTTTTTTTTTTTTTTTCAGAATATTGTTCTCCTCCACTTTTCATTCCATTTTCGTAAGGGTCCACTGTCTACCTAGGGCTTCTGAGTACTATTCTTCCATCAACTATAGTTGACACTCTCTTCTTTCTTCTTTCTGCTGATGGATATTAAAGAGTCTTGCCTTCTCTTGCCTCCCATTTCAATGAGGAGATTTCTGTTCCTTCTTCTGGTCTTTCTCCTCACTTCTCTCCCATACTTCCTTGTGGAAGGATGGGTCAATAGGATGTGAGTTTGGGGCAGGGGCCTTGTGAGCTGAAACCTTGAGCAGAGATAGATGGGTGGATGCCCAGATAGTGAAGCATCTGTTCTCAGATACCTGGGTGTACCATCCTGTCAACAACAACGCCTCAAGCTTTATGGAAGAGAGATGATATATGATGCCATATGATCTCATGTTAAAGCTGTTTCCTTCCCTGATGTTTTTAACAAAAACATCAGTAATATTTTGATCATCCTGTGTTTGTCTTATGTGTTTTTAAAGATGGATTTCAAACTGAGGGAGGGGGGGAAATGGATACCAAGTGTCCCATCACCAATTCACAGTTGCAGTTTAAAGCAATGACAGTGATCATCTATCTATGTGGTTTCCTCCCTGTCACCAAATTGTATTCTCAGTCTTAGAGTAATGGCATATTTGGCATCATTGTAGATGAACAAACAGATAAAAGGAGGGTGTGAAGAAATTTTCTGGGGACACTTTGTCCTATATGACGGAATAGAGCAATCTCTATTGAGCCAGCTGTGCATTCTTCCCACAGTTGTAATGGTACAGCTGCCATTCTCTAGGCAAAGGAACCACATTATCAGCTGTACCTTACTCTCTTTAGAGACAGTACCACTTTGTAGCTCAGGCTAGCCTCAAACTTAGTCTTGCTCTGTAGTTCGGGATAGCTTTGATGTCACTATGTTGCCCGGCCTGTATTTGAATTTGTGGCAACCCCCTGCCTCAGCCTCCTGAGTAATGGAGTTATAGGTGTGTCACTATAGTCAGCTCAAGACTGTCACGTAAATATCATACTACACTAGGGCTTGAGATGTGGCTTAGTGGTAGAGTTTTTACCTCCTATGTACGAGACTACATTCAATTCCTGACTCAGGAAGTAATTCTAATAAAACAATAGCATACTACAGAGCTACAGAACCACCAGCCCATCCCTGATGTCACTGAAGCCAAGAGAAAGGTTTCCCTAAGCCACTTGGAACAAAAGGCCTGGGTTGTGAACAATCCTGTGATTTGGTCCCTGAACCAACAGGCTGTTTATTAGACATAATCACAGATTAAGCTCCTTTATCTGAAATTGCTTCCATGAGCTTTCGGGCTTTTTTTTTTTCTCTGAGAATATCTGCTCATTTGCAAGGATTTCTGGGCCCCAGCAACTCTCCAGCAGAAGGCTTGGCAACCGTCCATACTGTGGTCAGCAGCCCCTTCTGCAGCTGGGATTTCTTAAAAGAAGTAACACTTTCCTATTGTTGTACCCAAAACAAAGCAAGCAAAGTTTCCCTGGGAATCAGATCTTCACAGCAGCTCCCCCCACCTGCCTCCCCCAGTGACCAAGGAGGTGAGAGCCACACTCAACCTAGGCAGGAGCAGACTTCACACTGGAGTTGATGCCATGGACCTCTGTTCCCCCCCCACACACACACACCAGGACTGCAACAGACCCTGAAGGCCTCCCTGGCAGAAATATTTGGATGAATCACCTAAGCATCTCAAGTTAGGGAACTTGGAGGACTTGTTACAAATCAAGACTGTGTCCTCTAAAATGAATACTTGCCTTTAGGTGTGTGTGTGTAGTGTTGAAGAGTGAGGGGTCCAGATAAAGAATTTGTCCAAGGTCATGGGTTGAATAAGCATAAACACAAATGGAAACGTCCAGCTTTGTCTTAACTTCAGCCAACAAAACAAAGACCAGACCAAACAACAGATGATACAGCTCAGTGTTGCAGGGCTGGCCCAGCATGCCTGAGGCCCTGAGTTCAACCCCCTGCACTGCACAGCACAAACAGCAATAGCAACATACACAGAAAACCCAAACATAAAATTTTTCATAACTTGGCAGGAATTCATGGCAAGAATCCAGAGGTAAAAGAGATCCTGCATTAAAACCAAAGTATCCTCTTACAACATAGAAGTCTTATCTGACTCATCCAACTGGAACAAAGCACTGGAGGAAGTCACCCTGAACATGGGGAAGTGATCTGATATTATAAAAGTGGGCTATGAAAGTACACTACCAACTGACACTCGACCAAACAGCCCAAGATTCGCCATGTCCTAATGATCTTCAAACGAAATTGCATAACCCGTTTCACTGAGCCTCAATGACTTAAATGAGGACCCAGGGATTCTTGGAGATGGGAACAGCGGTGAGAGCTATGTTTGGACATCTAACACCAGCCCTCAAAGAAGTCTGAAAAGCTGGGCTGTGGACTTTTCATCTCTTAAAAAGAGCATTTAATTCATAGTACTCGATGTGATCCTAGAGGGCTTCCTTGACTTATCCCTACACGCAGCTACTTCCACTCTGAGAAATGGGTGAAGCTTCTGCTGATCCATGGAGAAAATACTCACCAGGGATCTGCCCACACTTCTTCTACTGATGAGCTCTACTTTGCAAAACCGTCCTTAGGCAAAGGACATTTCTCACAGAGAAACCAAGCAAAGGGCTATCAGCGAGACAGGCTTTTATGTGACTCCATAGTGGGACAAGTGCTGGGGAGAGGGGGGTTAATACTCCTGTCAGATCCATTTCTGCTTACTTGATCTGCTGGCTTCCAGCACAGTTGCATATACTAAAACAGAGAGGAAATGCAACACCAGGCTGCCACCAGAAAACACTCTTGAGGGACCTCTGACATCACAGACATGCCACCTTCCCTACAGACCTTTGCTGCAAAAATAGCACAATGTCCTGATGAAGGCAATTAATGTCACAATTCAGTAGGGATACAAGGAAATAACTTAGGCATCACTCAGAAAAAGGCCTTCCAAAAATTCAGATGTTACCAACTCAGCCAATTTTCCTTTTAACTAGCCAAACAGGCATCAAGACATGCTTAAGAGTTGAAACTAAGTCTTAGGGACTTTGCGTTTCAACTCCAGCTCTGTAAGACTTCAAAATTATTAAATTTATTTGATCACTAAAAACAAGGCATTGAACTTGGTATTCGCTAGGTTTATGGGCGTTTATGTCTAATCTTCCATGAAATTAATATATCCCACTAACTGGTTATCTCTGTTCATGCCCAATCAATATTCCTTTATTGTCCTGAGTTTAGAGTGCCCATTTCTATAGCCAAAGGCTGGCGATCATCCTCACCCTTCCCGCCTCTTCTAATGTGGGGCTGTCCTGGAGCTGAGGTGGAGTAGAAGCTGCTTGGAAGCCAGGAATTCTCATGTCTGAGAGCAGAAAGAAGGCTTTTGGCTGTTTCTCTATCCTCTGCTTTGGCAAACCACAAGCTATGCTGCCTGCTTTCACACTTCATCCTCAAAGGTATGCGATCTGGCAAATTGTTTATCTGGAGCTGCAACTTATTTCTCCCTATATGATCATACAAGGTCTCTCTCCTCTGGTCCCCCTCGGAAAATACCTAGGTCCAGGCTGTGAGCCCCAACATGCAAATGGAGCTGTTGTAACTGCGCTGTCATAACCAATGGGCTCCCCACTGATGTCTCTGGATACCAGAGACCCTTCCACTTGCTATATATGAGACCCTGTTCCCTCAATAAACTGAGTTACGCCCTCTGCCACATGCTCCCTGGAATTCTTTACATCCCACCGGCTCTCCGTCCTCCGGTCAAGGTCTGCCTGGATCCGTAGACCCACGCCATAAGGCTTCCTGCCCCGTGAGCAGTCGCTGGCCACAGTAGAGCTACTTTGTGGTATGCAAGCCGCTGCAGCCAGGGAAAACCTACATTCTAACACAGCTTTCCTGTAAGCAGCTTGATTGGTCGGTCATGTGTTCACTGCAACTTGTAAGGTGTGAACTCTCCCATCAGCTTAGGACCCAGATAACTCCCCGGCTGAGCCTTTATTTCCATCCTGCTGAGCCTGCCCTTTAGCTGAGATCCCTGGTTTCTTCTGGAAACCTTTGCAGCAGCCCCCAGCTACTCTTCCCGTGTTACTCTGCTTTGATGTCCACACCCAGACCTAGCCTTTTCAAAGCCTCCTAATGCAACCTTCTTTTTGTTGCTCAGATCCTTGTCTCTCTTTTCAGACAAGAGTCTCACTACATAATCCAGGCAATACTCAAATTGTTCTGTAGCTCAAGCTGGCTAGAATTCACGATCTTCCTGCCTCAACGGTCCAAGGTGATGGGATTACAGGCGTGTGCCACTATACCCTACCTAGTGCTCTCCTAAAAGCCGCATACTATCCATCTCTCTTCTAAATTCAACATTCTCAAGTTGTTCCCACAGGATGCAGAATGATGTCCGACCCCTGCATGGGACCCTGTGGATGCTTTACCCATTCTGAAGAATTCCCAGTTTCCAGTGCTCTGGTAGATTCTTTGAGCCTTTCTATGTACTGTCCTGGAGACATTTTTGATTGAAGTCTGTCCCTCAACACTTCGCTAGTCTCTGTGACTTTTGCTCTAGTTTAGCTCTCTGGTCCTCATGTTCATTCCTACTATCTACTTTTAAAGGATGGGATTTTAACAGTAACAGGAGACTTAAATATTGCATCATTTTATTTCTTACACTAACAAAATCAAATTCCATACATGAAGTAAGAAAAGATGCCACCATTGAGAAATACCGGTTAGTAGACAAACAAAAGCCCTTAGCTTAGAGCTTGAAGACATCGGCATGGATAGCCTGAAAAGTGGGTCTAGTTTATATTCTGTTGTCATGAAAGACGTCTTCCAACTCTATGGTTGAATATTATTCCAAATACAGTGACATTCCAGACTATCACATCTTAAGATACAGAAAACCGGTGGGATTCATAAGCTCTGGATGCTGAGGACACAAAGCCGTCCTCTTTAAACTACATCCCTGGGTGTGCTGCTATTGTAATTAGCCCCAGAAGGGTGACAGGTGTCAGCTGTCAGGTGTCAGGTGTCAGAATGAGGGATAGGACATTTCTAGAACAAGCTCGAGAGAGAGTTTCTTAGGTTTACTGAGTCTCAGATCTGGCACTGTAGCAACACGGTCAGATGAGACTGGAGACCTGAGCGCACAGCGACTCAGCTCCAAGAGGCCAGCCGTGGTTACAACATCAGTGTGTGCACCTATAGGATGGATGGATAGCTCAGGGGCATGCCTCTAGCGACTGTCCAGGTTATGTCTTTTGTCTTAATTTCAATCTGTTTTCAAGCATCCGTTTTGTTTTTCCAACAGTCCCACTTTTTCAGTATTAGTTGCTACTTTCCGTACAAAAATCACGAGGAATTGTATGCTTCTGGGTGCTAGCAACTGCACTGACGGTGGTGAAGACAGAAGTCTAACCTCAGCATAGACAACTCGTTCCTGATAAGTTCCTTTGGAACACACTGCTGCTTTATGCTTTCCAATCCCGCAGCATAACTGAGAGATTTGCTGAGCTTTTTAATGCTCGTTTTCAGGTATCATTTACTCTGAATTAAATGTCTAGACTCCATTAAGCCCTTATCTTTCTTCAAAGAGCAGCGCTCTTCTTGAACTCTGAACAAAAGTCTGCTTGCTTGGGGAATTCAGAAAGGAATAGCTATCTCCCTTTACCATCTGCAGAGGTGGTAGCATTTAATTAGGAAAAACTAGGGGTTCTAAGGGACTTTTTCCAAACAGTACCTCTGGTAAGAGCCCTCTCCCTGTCTCCGCCACTGCTAATGGTTTTGCAACTCATTTTCTGCTCATTGCTTCACAGAATTTCCCCTAGAGACATGGGGTTCAAATCAGATGAGCAGATGCTCACAAATCACTGTACCTGTGTACCTGCAGGGATCACAGAGATGGATGGAGAGGAGTTGGGATCAAGGAAGAAACAAAAGAGTTTGGGAGCATTCACATCTGGGTTTTCCCCTTAGAATTTCTCATCTCCAAGCACTCCCTGCCCTCCTCTGTGTCCTTGGAACTGCCCATCACTAAATCCCATTTCCTCCAGATATTTCCATATGCACAGTCTTCTCTCCACATAGATAAGAAAATGAGTTAGTAAAAGATGTGTGCTTTCAGTTGCCAAAAGTCAGTTACTCTTTCTCCCCCTCTTCACACTTACAGGGTTTGTTCTAGTAGCTTGACTGGGAACAGAACTTATAATTAACTGAACTTGATGTTTTTAGGCAGCAACTCAGCAAGCAGAGACAAGGAACTTTTCCCTAGATTTACATTCTTTCAGGCCCTGGGATCCAGACTGTTTCTCGAGCCTTTTCTCCAATCAAATTGTGTCCTTCTGTTCCCGCATCCCACCATGAATTAATTTTCACTCAGGAAATCATTTGAGCTCCATATGAAAATGTGTCTGACTAGGACCCATATCTACAGCTCGCTATTTTATATATTTTTTAAAAGCCACCCCAGTCAGAATGGCTATTACCAAGAAAATAAGTAACAGATACCAGTGGATATGGAGAAAGAAGGGCTCTTACTCACTGTCAGTGGGGCCATAAACTTGTGAAGCCAGCATAGAAACTTTGTGACATTTTCTCAAAAGACTAAAGCTACCGTACGACCTAGCTCTAGCACCACAGGGCACACGCCCAAAAGACTCTACTTGCTTGTCCATGTTATTGCTGTTCTATTCACAATAGCAAGGTAATGAAATCAGCCAGGGTGGGAATCAATGTAAGGATGGATGATGCAAATGTGCTGTGTATGCACAGCAAAATTTTATTCAGCCATAAAATACATGAAATTCTGAAGTATGCAAGAAAATGGATGGAACAGGAAAACACATTAAATGAGGTCACCCAGGCCAAAAAAGACGATGTCACGTGTTCTCTCCTATGTTTGTAACTGTTATAAATGTGCATTTATAGGAGTGTGAGTTGGTATGGATGATGAAACTGGAAAGAGGCCCAAGAGTGGGGAAAGGTTTTTACTTGGGGGAAGGGAAGGAAGATTGTAGTGGAATATATGAGACAAGCTGGAGGCTGAAGGTCACAAGCATGCACAGGAGACAGGCAGATGGGGGTGGATCAACCAACACTAAACATGTATGAAAAGTCTCCTAAGGAAATCTGATACTTTGTATTCTAATATGCAGCAAATTAAATAAGTTTAAAAAATGGAGTCCCCTCAAAAGAATTAATCCTTTCAAAGGTGATATTGTATTAAAGCTATCTTGAAGAACAATGCCTTTGAGGAAAAAATTTCAATATATATTACATGCCAGTGGCATGTACGTGGCAGCTGTATAACCACTGCAATAAACATCCTCTTGGCATTTCTTGTTTCCTTCCATTTTCCTTCCCCAGCACGACTTTTGAATCCGCTATATTTTAGTAAATAGCATAGTGACCTGTAACCTTTGCTCCAGCAGCAAGAGAGGCATCGTAAGAGCCCACACGGCTGCCTGACTCCATCATTCTTCACATCATTTTATTTCCCTCATTAAGCAGTGAGCCTAGTGTCCCAGACTGTTTTTCTACAGGTTTCAGCAGGTCTGAATTATCTCCAGAGAGCCATTCTTCTTCTGCTCATCAGCTTCCGGGAACCTTGATGGTGTACTTGGCTGTGTGACCGCATGAGGTAAGGGCAGTCCAGCTCCTCTTTTCAGACTTGTCATAATGCAAGATTCTCCATCAGAAATTTCCCATCCAGTGCATTCTTAGCAGTCCCACGCAACAGGGAACATTAGAATTCAATATGCAACATTACATTCTCTAAATTGAGTCGTGTCAACAAAATTTCCAGCACTGAAGAATTGTGAAGCATAAAAAATAAACAAGAAATAGTGGCCCACTTCACCTACTCTATCTCAATGTGAAAAACTCAATATGTGGCAAGCTCTCTTTTACGCTAGTAGGGGGTTGGTATAAGGAGGGTGTGAGCATAAAAGCCACATTTGCTGTAGCTATTCAGAAAATGTCTTTGTTTAGCATTGTCATGTTGCCTGGGCAACACCAGCTACTTACAGCATCATACTGAGCAGGCTACAGCAGGCTGGATTACACTGTTGTTTAAATTCTACACTGACTTTTGTCTCTTCTCTGGCTTCTTTATTCCTCGTGGGAAAGTCAAAAGATCACTGGTAGCTAATGTCTGGGATAAAATAAAGAAATAAGATTGTAGCTTATATCTAGCTACATTTTCATACATTTCAACCAAACTGCAAGAGCAGTAAGTACTTTTAACTGCTGATCCATCCCTTTAGTCCCTCAAAAACATTTTTGAAAGACATGTCTGTTCAGAAATTACACATTTATTTCTTGACATCATTCCCTAAATGATATAACTAATAACATAGCATTTATATTAGGTAAAAACACAGTGTAGACAATTTAAACTGTGTAGGGGCTGTACATGGGTTCTATATAAACTCTGCTTTATATAAGGCATTTGAGCATATATGAGATTGGGGTCTGCAGTAAGGAGACCTAGAACCAATACCCTGCAGGTACCAAGAGATAATAGTATATGTAACTATACCTGGCCAGCTGCCTGACAAAGTTTCTAAGAAAAATGTTCTGCCTACTCTCCTGGAAATGTACAGAGGACTTCAATGAGCTGCCAAGAGGGAGTGCTCAAATGTTGCTCTTTTCTTTCTTTCTTTCTTTCTTTCTTTCTTTCTTTCTTTCTTTCTTTCTTTCTTTCTTTTTTTTTTTTTTTCAAGACAGGGTTTCTTTGTTGTAACTCTGGCTGTCCTGGAACTCACTCTGTAGACCAGGCTGGCCTTGAACTCACAGAGATCTGCCTATCTCTGCCTCCCAAGTGCTATGGATTAAAGACATGCACCACCACTGCCCAGCAGATGTAGCACTTCTCAGGAATGTGTACCTGGGCATGAGGGCTGAAGGACAGGTTGCTGCATAGATTCTACCAATGTGCTTTCTGCAGCAGCCTTTGGCACTTTCAGATTGCTTTGAAAATTTCTGGCATATTTTCATAAAGGAAAATGCTTATATCCCTACTTGGCTCTCTGAGGAAAAGCTAGCTTATGTACTAGAGGAATTCTCTAACAGGTTTGCAAACAAGCTGGCACACTGAATAATCACATCCTACTCCAGAGACTCAGAAAGGAAAGCAAGCAGAGTGCACTGTCTCCTGCTCAAGGGCACACACACACACACACACACACACACACACACACTCCTCATAGCTTGCCATGTGCTCAGTTTGTCTCAGAGTCTCTGTGCAAGGAACCAGGCAGAGAACCACCAAAAAAGAAAAGATTTGTTTGCAAAGCTTCAGGAACAAAAAAGAAATAGGTTTTGAGATATTTGAATACCAGAATAACTATTATTACTAACAGTGTATATTTCTCAATGGCTAAGAGAGTACATTGCAAATGTCTCACACGGAAAATGATAGGCAATCAAAATGATGGATGTGCTCATTACCCAGTCTTAATTGTACCATATATGCTTATGTGTGTATCAAAACATTACACTGTACCTCATAAATGTATGTAATTACAATTCACCAATAAAAATAATACTGTCGGTTAAAAAAGCCAGTTTGTCCAATGTTCTAAAAGCTATTTCAGCTTATTGATAAAGAAGAAGTGCTTAATTTTTTTGAGATTGCAATTACATTTGTCCCTTCCCTTTCCTCCCTCCAAACCCACCCATATATCTCTCCCTGCTCTCTTTCAAATTCATGGCCTCTTTTTTGCATTGTTTGCGCACACACACACAAATTGAGCAGGTTATATATAGTTTTAGTTATGTATATACTGTTCAATTTGTATAATGTCATATATATATATATATATATATATATATATATATATATATATATATATCAAGGATACCTTTTGACACTGGACAATCAAGTCTTTTGCTCTTCCCTGGGAAAGACCAACCACCTCTCCTGCTCCTAGTCTTCCTCAGTTGCCTGTAGTTCTTTGTGTAAGGCTGAGGCCTCACTGGCTTCTCACCATCCACTTTGGCTTGTCCATTGGTGTTGCTCTTGTTGAGATCACATTTGTGCAGTTGTGCTGGTGAGATGTCATGGATTTAGCATGTCTGGTGTTGCTAGGACCCAATCTTACAGATCTCCTCCCTGATCCTCTGGCTATAATAATCTTCCACTCTATCGTCTTCAGTGATCCCTGATCTTTAGGCATGGGAGTGTTTTTGTAGATTTATACTTTGGAACTGGGCTCAACAGCTTTGCCTTTTGATTAGTTGTGGTGTTCTGTAGTGGTTTTTATCTGTTCCAAAAAGTCTTCTTGATGAGGGATTAAGACTACATTTACCTGTGAGTATAAAGAAAAATGTTTATAGATTGTTGTTAGGGATTATTCTGGTTTAATAAATTAGTTGCTGTAGATTCTTCTCCAATTACCATAACTTCTTAGCACTTGGTTACCTAGGTTTCTGTGGGGCTGTCCTAGAGCTAAGAGGGGATTGAAGTGTGCTTTGAACCCCAGAATTCTCACCTTGAGAGCAGAGGCCCTTTGGTTGCTTCTATCTCCTACTCTGACAAAATCCAGCTAGCTCCAATGCTAAGATATTGTCCCTTCAAAGGAGTGTGGTCTGGTTGATGTTTATCTGACTGCTGAGACTAGAAGGCTTGGGCTGGGCTCCTCTCCTTATAAGATGTCTTCCTCTAGCCCCTATGAGACCTCAGCCTATGCAAAGTAGCCTTTCTCTGGACTTTGGCCCCAGCCAATGACAACATGACCATTCAGTTCTGATTGGGAACCCGCACACGCAAACGGAGCTACCCCGGTATTACAGCCTTAACCAATGGTCCTTCCCTCTCAATCCTATAAATGTGATTCCCCTTGCTTCAGTAAATGGAGCTATTCACTGACACTACCTCCCTGAGAAAGTCTGTTTCCTGTCCAGCTCTCAGCCTCCAACTGAAGACCTGCATGAAGACCCACCACAGAACCTCCTTGGAACTGCTGTCGTGAGCTCTCCTTCTAGAAGCTGAGCAGTGGCCAGTGGCTTAGCTGTCTCCTGGGGAGGGGGACAGACAAAAGAATTGACAGAGTTCCAATACCAGGGATGGTTTACTTCTTGTTTAGCAGACGTTAAGTTCAGTTAGAGAGATGTTGTGTGCCATAACTGTACCCTTAGCATTATCATGCCATGCTGGTTATTGGTGTGGTTTAAAGGCATCATAGCTGGGAAGGACTGTTGATTGCCTCCATCCTTTAGAATCTTGCATAGAAAACATATGTTGCTTTGATATCTGTGCATAGGAAAAACAATATGAGAAATGGATGAAAGCGATAGAAAGCTTTAGGTAAAAACTAAAGTTGATATAGTAGTCCTCTGGAAAACAAACAATTGCTTCTGTAAGTCACAGTGTGTTTTATTAAAGAATCACCTAGAAGGCAGTAACACATCTGCAGGAAGATGGTAAACACAGTACCAACAATATCAGCGGCTGATATTTCTGTGCCTTTCTACACCTATTCTCTCTATACCTTCTGCTGTGGCGGAGTCTGCTCAAATCGTCTGTCCACTACTCTCATCATTTGGTCTTGCTTGCTTGGACATTTTGGAGATACCAATTGCTCTCCTCTTGTCCACATATCTCTCACCAGAGGACTTATTCTTTCTCTTTTCCTGTGTTCATACAAAGAAAAAGTCATGGAAGCCCAAGCAGGGGAGACGTGGCTGAATACATCCAAATAGTCTGGCATTCTGATTTCACTCCCAGTGCTGTATCTGTCATTTCAGCAAACTAGTCTACAGTATTTCACATAGCAGCTAAACAGACTAAGACTCCAACCCATAGTCCACACCTAAATCTTCCATTTCTCTAATAAAGCCATTTACACTTATTTTCTGTTTCTTCATTCATCATCCAATCCAGGGACGATACATCTTATTTATTTGTTGATACTGCTCTCTAATTTCCTTCAAGCTAGAATCATTCCTTTGTGGGTTTTCTGCCATCCTACTGACAATAAATGCCACTTTCCTTCTCTTTTTTTGTCTGTTTGAAAGTTAATACAAGAATGGACTCGTCAATTCTTATTCTTACATAGCACATTATCATCATCCTGCTGTGGTTCCATTTTGATGCTCAAAACATCACTACATCTGTCCAGTGATTAGTTCTTCAAACTGACTTCTATGTCCTTTTGACATATCCTGTCACTCGTTAGACACTGTGCTAATCATATTTCCATCACTATAATGGAATTCTTAGTACAATTAATTACCTTATAAGAAGAAAAGGTCTAATTAAACTCACTGCTTTGGAGGTTATAGCCTATGACTGAATAGTTCAATGTCTTTGTCCTCAAAAGAGGACAGCACAGTCTGGAAAGAGTGAGTAGCAGAGAAACCATTCATTTTATCATACAGAATACTAACAGTGATGAGGAGATTCCCCTGTGAGGGCACATGCCCAGTGACTCACAGACCCACTCTTAAGGCTTGTTCCCCTAAAGGCTCTACCACCTCCTGAAAGAACCACCTAGGGTACTGTGATGGCTTGAAAGAGGAGTATCCCTCAGAGTCTCAACTATTTCAATACTTGACTCTTGGTTGGTGGCACTGTTTGGGTAGGTTTAGGAGATACGGTTGTGCAAAAGAGAGTGTATCACTGGGGCAGGCTTGGAGAGCTGAAAGACTCCAGCCACTCCACCCTTTCTGTTTTGTGCTTGTCATCCAAAATGTGAGCTCTCAGCTTATTACTTCAGCTGCCATACTGCAACCTCCTCACCATGATGGTCTCTTTTTCTTCTGAGACCATAAACCCCAATAAACCCTCCCTTTTGTAAGTTGCATTGGCCGTGGCTTTTTATCACAGCAACAGAAAAGCTAGTAACATAGGTGCTTTGCCTTTAACACGCTGAGATTTGGCGCACGGTCACCCAAACCATAGCAGACACATTCTCACTTTCTCTGATAACAGAATGTTCCTGGCTCATCTCGTTCTGTCCTAATCGACTTCTAGAACCAGCTATCCTCTAAAAAAGTCTTAGCCCTGTACTCTGATGTTAGATCAAGACCATTTGGGTTCTAGATGTACTCTGTGCTATACAGGAAGCTTTGTTTCAAAGATGACAGGAAAATGCAGTAAGTTACAAAATACACACGTATATCATACACATATATAAATCCATGTACATATAGCTATCTTCATGTGTGGGAATAATAAATTTCTTTCTTTCTGTGGTATTCAAAATAGAGCCCCCCCCCCCCATTTTCTTCCTTTTCCCCTCTTTTCCTCCTTTGGCTGTCCTTCCTCTCTTTATTTTTCTTTAGACACAGAAAACATGTTCTCTTCTCCTGCACTACAGCAAAACTGGGATAGGAAGAGGGGCGCTGAAGAGTAGATGTGTCCTATGAGGATATACAGACCCACCAGCCTTCATCAGTTAGTTGTTCTCTGCCCTCTCCCCACCAATGAGGGACATTGTTTCTGGCAACTGTCCTTCACAGTATCCAAATTCTGATTATAATTACTCCCAGAAACAGGGGATGAGCACCTGATTAAATAAAGGTAAAATTAAGAATAAATGAATGTCACAATTTAAGAAAATTACGCTAGATACTTAAATGTGTTTTATGCTACTTAAGTATTTATAGATCACAACAATACTGGTGAAAAAAATACTTAGAGATTCATTATTTGATATAAAAATGTTTTCTACGTTAGCTTCATAGTTATAAAACTAATTAAGGGGAGCATTTATTCTTTCATTCTCCATAAGTCACATGGCCTGGCTTGTGGGATGAATTGAAAACACAGATGTCTGTGACAAATGCAGAGAACATAATTCAGCCTTCCCAGTACAGATGTGGGGCTTCTATGACAATGTGTTCCCTGTATCCAGACAGAGTGATCATCCAAATTAATTTTCTGGCTGTATGGTTTTAGAAAAGTCATGATCTCACAGAGTTTTATCATCTGAAAGATCTTTCAAAATCATACAAACCTATTTTTACATTCTGTGCCCACTTCTGGAGGAATTCTTCTATGGCTATTTTAGAAGGAAAAGCCTCTTTAGGCTTTTACATCACTTTGAATAAAATTTTCTCACTGTATATGAAAACCTTGTAAGTCAAATAACTTCCAAATATTCCCATCAAACTTCCCTTTAGTGAGATGCCTTGGCTCCTTACCATGTGCCAGGAAGCAAGCCTGGATGGACCTGTCTGCTGTGGAGAGAACATATGCCAGGCATCTGTAGCTCGAGAAAGGAAAAGCATTAGGAATCTGCTCCACCAGCAGCAGTCTAAGCAGAAGGGAACTGTGTTGCTGACTAGCATTTTAGGTCAGGCATTTTTGTTGGGTGTAGACATTTCCTATTGAACTTCTAGAATATGCTATGGACCGTGAATGAGAAAAATAGAACTTGGTAATGATGTCAAGATTGAGTTTGTTTTCACCCTGAAAGAAATGAGGGAATAAAGTTGCCATTTATATTAGAATGGAAAAGACTGAGAGTCTTAGTTTGAAGTGGGAAAAAAATAACTGGGTGGTATGAGCACAATAACTCTGAGATGAGACTGCATTCTCCAAATGGAGTTGTGTAACTATCCCAAGTAGATGACTTACTTACATGAGGTTCAGTGGAGTCAAGACTAGAGACACCAACAGCTCATAAATAGAACTTCATAGCAACAGAATAGGACCCACAGGTATATTTTTATATATCGTTTATTAAAGGTGTATTCTGTGTCAACAACTGTTCTGAGTATCCGTGTTCATCGCCTGATTTAGCTCCCACTATGGGCCACCCCAATGTGTGAAATGCTATCATTATCATTGTTGGCAGATGTGTAAGCTGTGAGCAAAGTGACATCATTTAGTCTGCCTTCAAGTTGCACTGTTAGTACATTCCCAAACAGATTTTGAACCCTGGAAGTCTGGCCCACAGCCATGTTCCTAACTATTCTGCTTCTCGTATTGACGTATTGTGCTCTTCCTCAAAAGAAATGTATGACTTGGTTGAACAAATAAATATAGCAGACATGAAGCACAATGAAGATTAGTTAAGCAGTAACATGTCATGGCATTGATTGTGTGACAACAAAGTTTAGAATATGTATGAATTTTCAAGATAATAGGACAATAATAGGACATAACAATAATTAGCTGCTTCGTTGTGATTAAATTACATACTGGAGATCTGAAAGAATTTACCAGACTACATAGATTTCTAATTCATACTCATAGATTAGCTTAGTCATGGACATTATCATGTTCATAATGGCTAATCATTCAGATATTGTTTATACCTTTCCCTACTGCCTGACACTTTCTGAAAATCCCACCATCTTTAAGTTTTTCTTAATCAACCTTCACAAAGTAGCAGTAAAGAGTGCTACTTGAAAGTTCATTTCATTAACCCCTTGCCTCCTAAATAGGTGGCTACAATCTATGTTCAGTTAATTCTACATAATGAACAAGAACCCAGAAACTTCGTGGAAATTGCAATTCACTCACAGATATTTATTGAGTACCGAACTGAAAGTAGAAATGGACTTTATCCTGTGAAAATCTTAAAGTCTTTCCTTGATTTTGGAAGCTTGATGCCAAACATGCTAATCAAGTTCCCTCAAGTGAATAAGAAGTCAAGCGTTGACACAGTATTGACATGGACTGAGGACTGAAAATGGAAATGATTTTTCCTTTTTCAAATGGAAGAGAAAAATTAAAAGAATAAAAGCACTTCGTGATGATTGCAAATGTATGAAGTTGATGATTTGCTGTCCATGAATAACTAGCTTCCCTGGAACATATCTAGTCCCATGTTACCCATGACTACTTTTTGCTTATCGGAAATTGGTTGAACATATATGATGGAGAGTGTAAGTCCTGAAATTATGAACATTAGGGGAAAAATTTATCTAATCCAGGGTTTCTGTTTTCTTTCTTCAAAAAACAGACTTCATGCATAACATATTTTGGAATAGAGAATTGCTATTTGATCTGTATCTCTATCTCAAAATTTGTATCCCTTTCTATATCACAGAGCTTAACCAAATAAAGAGAAAATATAGCGTCACTGAAGCAAAACATCAAGTACCACTGCAAAATGTTAAATGTAATAATAGTGCAGAGAGAGAGCCAAACTGTAATTCCCATTCGCCCATCTTTTTAAGTGGCCAACACCATTTGTTAAAGGGACTGCATCCTTCAGCATTTCCATGTTGGAAATAGGTGACTCTACACACATGTTCAGGGTTGGAAACTCTTTGTTGAAGGAAGTAAAGAAAGGCTTTTGTATTGATGTTATTATTTCTAAGAAAAATTGGGTCTAACAAAAGCAAAATTGTATACCCATATAGAGCTTTGAGGCTTTGACTACTCACAGTATTTAAAATTCAGCTGGCTCCTGTCATCCCTACAGTAACCCGGTTAAGATGGAAAAGTAGGAATGTTGGTCCTTGGGTTGAAAGGAGGAAGCAGAAGCCTGAGTATCATTGCTGTTTAGCCAAGATCCTAGCCTTCTTCTCCCTCAACTCTTCATAATGATGTCTAGAAATGGAAATAAGAACTCTTGACCAACTAACTTCCTAGAGATGTAAAGATCAGAGAAGATGTCTTTCAATGTGCTCTGTAAACTCTAAAAATCATCTTATTAAGGAGAGGAGAAAAGACAAGTGATTTACTTAAATCAATCATCCCTTGTGTATCTGGCAGAGTTCAAGTCCACAATGTGATGAACTTAGACTTTCTTGACCATGTCTTGCCCATTAGCTGAGATGGGTGGCAGTAAACATGAAAGTAATTTGCTACAAAAATCCATGCCTTTGACTGTCCAATGTTTTAAAACCTTAAGGTTACTATGACTTTCACACCAGAAGGCATGTGTTGAGCAACAGCGTGGCTCTAACATCCTTTCTTTAGCGAGCAGTAAAGCTATATACCTGGTGTAGCAAACTCTCAACAGTGTGAGATTATAGCACAGCTGTTAATATCACAAGTGTCAATATGCCAGCACTCCAGATGTCATCCAATCTATGTGCTTTTTAAAATAAATTGCAAATTTACTCCACTGAATAATATAATTGATAAAAAATCAGCATATCATTGTGTTTCAATGAACTGTTTGTGTGATAGTGTTGTCCTTCATTACATGCCTGAATGCACTCATTAAGCACAGAGAGGATGATACGCCTAGAAAAGCATAAAGTCCATGTTATTGAAGCAACAGAAAGCAACATGTCCGCCCACTACCCGAGGAACTGCAGCTCCTCCTTGAGAAGTGTTCACAGCTATACAGTTACATTTCATAAGCAAGAGGTGACTGCATTTTTGCTCATCAATATGGACTGAGATCCACATGCCTTTGACTTCAAAGATAGTCTGACATGACAATTCTTAAATAGGAGACTTTCCTGTTTTTCAAATTATTGACACTGTTTGCCTGTGTTGTTTAAAAGCCTAAAGTCATTTTTCAAATGCGGTTTTCCTCAGGCTATGTATGCTCTTGCCTGAAATAGCACCACATTCTTGGGGAACTTCTGAGCCCTTTCATCTCTTCCTTACTGTCTGATAGCAAAGACCACACTTGCCCACAGGCTGCTGCGTCTCCGCTGGAGGCTGCTTCTGAGCCCAACATGACTGACACAGAGAGTTCTAATAATTCCGATTTGTGTCTCAGAATTCTCAGGCTTTAAACAAAGAAAAATCCACTAATTCATTAGTCAAATATGTACTGAGCCCTGGAACAATCTGTGGATAAAACTGTGAACAGAATCGACACGGTTTCTATTCCTGTGGTGCTTACATTGATAAAGCAGAGAAGGGAGAGACGAAAAACAAACAGAGCTCTGGCATAATGAGCTTGTTTACAATGCATTATGGTCTAATATGATTCTATGAAATTGGTAGGAGAAAATACGATGTGAGGGAGTGGGGCAATGGGTGGAGTTAGAAACACCATTTTACATAGGGCATTCTGGTTTCCATCAGTAACAGTCTCTAATGTGATTCTGGTTCTTCTCTTCTTCCACACACAATGAAGTGTTATATTTCCTTATATCTTAAAAACCGGGCATGACCATATGATTTGTGTTAGCCAATGAACTATGAAAAGAAGCAAGGCATCGCTGGCAAGGTGGGGAATTAGGAACCCTAGGAATTAGGAATTCTCAGAGGGCTTTCTCATTGCTTTAGAAAGCTTTGAGTCTTGTGATTTCTAGTCCAGCCGACAAGCTTCTTAGAAACTCTCACTCTTGTCCCTATAACAGAATAAGGGTTTTTTTAAAAATGAAGAGAGATTGATCAGGATGGAAATCAATGTCTTAGATTGCTCAGAGAATCACCATGGTGAGGTAAACAACTGGCCTCCAAATTTAGAGGGACAGGCAGGCGAAACAAAATATTGCTCCATATTGGAAAAGAAATCAGGAAGTAGATGTACAGCTGCTTCTTTAATAGGCAAGGTTGTTTCTTTCCAGGACAACAGCAGGCTGTCTGGATGATGATACAACCCTCTGACTTCTGGGAAGCTCTTGAACTATCTAAATGTCTCTTGGCTAGTTCCTACTCTGACCCACCGAAAATAATTTACATTTTTATTACCTTAGATCAAGGTTTGATCTGGGCACCTTAGCTGCATCTGCAAAATCCATTTTGCCAAGTAATATAACAATCTCAAGAGTAAAACTCTGCATTTACAAGTCCTGTTCACAATCAAGAGGTAGACATACATGAAAGTAGAACCATCTTAGAAGCCAGCTTACCTCAAGAAGTCACCTGGTGATTCAGAGCATCAGGGGAATACAGTAAAGCTTTGTTTTAAAGGTATCCCTATGGCAGCTGGTAGAGAAGTCTTCCAGGGGACATGTGCAGATGAATGGGGACCACTGGGAATCAGTATTTGTTCAGGAAAAGAAAAATAGTAACTTTAACTGGAAATGAGGAAGAAGAGATGGTCAGTTGGCTTAAAGAAAAATGTTTATGTGGGTTATAATCTGCAGTGTATAGCCACTAGGCAACTGATGTTTTAGTGATATATGCTCTAATTTTAAAAACTGTGTTATTAAGTTATTATATTTCTGTGTGTATTCCTTTTTTTAAAAAAGAAAGTTAAAAACCAGTAATTATTCCCTCATTGAGCTCTACTCTGTATCATCAACTAGCTAAAAGATACAGGATGAGGAGCCAAAATGGAGGTCACATGGCCCATGTGTCCTGCACATTTTGACAAGTAACTAAAGTCCAATACATGCTGGCAGACATGAAATCAGGCCTCCTTTTTCCTTGACAGAGATCAAGGAATTATTTGTTAACATTTTAATAGAAAACTTACAGGATACATTTAGCTAAATGCTAAACTCAAAGAAATCATTTTCAAAAAGGTATGACATTACCAGTTATGCAACAGGAAAATTCCTTCCTCTGGCCTCCTTTTCCCAGGAAAACACCAGGGAAGAGAAAAAAGTCCAGGGAGTCTGATGCCTTCAGATATAAGCCTCTCTGTATCTGAAGGTGCTCTGAAAACTGACTGTGCTGAAGTCTGAAGCTTTTGACTTAACACAAAATGACTACTTTCTGCGTGTTTTATATCTGTTTTTCTAAATTACATACAGTATGGAAATTTTTCCAAGCTACCTGTTATGCTGCTTTCACTGGGATATATTTTATGGCATGTGCCATTTTTAAAAATTTATTTATGCCATGTGGACAACTTGGCTAGAGTTAAGAACAGCTGAAAAGTCTTCTCAGACTTAAATGAGCCCTTGAACATAGAATAGTGATGAAAGAATTTGTCTTTCTAAGACACAGAAGTGGATTCCAATACAGACAGGCACAAACCATCTTCCAGAGGGCAAGGATTTACATTGAGCAAATGCAGTCAGTAGAAACTCACGTCTTGTTTTTGACAGCTGTCGTCTGTGCTTTAAAAAGACCCTGGAGGAGAACCAACTTCTTCCACTTTCCTAAACCATTGTAATCTCTAATTGCATTACAAATATCTACCTTATAAGCACAGACAAGTGTAGCTCTCAGCCCTCATGGGCTCTTTCTGCAACACACGGAGAGACAATTACAGAAATCTACAACTGGTCAAAAACCAAAGAACAACTGACTGTGGACTGTTCAACCCTATTTGATACATCTATGACACAGGAACGTAAGGTCCAGGGAACATAACAGAAGACAGAGTGGAAAGACAGAGCCAAAGACTTGAAGAATATCTTTTGTGAGATAGTGTTTTCTTTATATAACAGGAAAGCCACACCCATGAAATCTCAAAAGTATGGTCACTTACACAAGACCTGTACAACAACAGCAGCTGGTATGACAGTGCGGATAGGGCAAATCCGCAAGTCCCTATACCAACATAAAAAACTACATGCAATTAGTCACTGCTGAGAAAGGGAGGAAAATCATCTCCAGTGAAAAGCCCTTTGGTGGTTTGAATGAAATGGCCAGCATGAGCTCATAGATTTGAATGTGTGGTCATTCAGGAATGGCACTACATTTCTCGATAGGGATTAGGGATGTAGCACTATGGGGGTGGGCTTTGGGATTTCAAACACCCGAGTCAGGCCCTCTCTTTCTCTCTCCCTCAATCCCCCCTCTCTCTCCCTCTCTCTCCATCTCCTTCTCTCTCTTTCCCTTCCTGCTGCCTATTAATCCTGGCGTAGAGCTCTCTGCAACCTCTCCAGCACCATGTCTGCCTGCATGCTGTCATGCTTCCCACCATGACAATAATGAACTAAACCTCCAAACTGTAAGCCAGTTAAATGTTTTTTTTCTTTATAAGAGTTGCCATGTCTCTTCACGGCGATAGAACATTGTCTAAGTTGATAACAGAGACTGGAGGACTGCTGTGATCAGCCTGACCATGGTTTTGTTTAGAGGAATATGGAGCACTTTGGGACTTTGGACTAGGAAAGCTATTGGATGCTTTAAGTGGGGCTTGATGGGTTATCCTAGTAGAAGCATGGAAAACAGTGATACCAAAGGTAATCTAAACCGTGGGGATCCATCTGAAGAAGTTTCAAAGAGGAAGAATATTGTTACATGGCCGTGAACATATGTATGCACCAGTGCGTACATAGTATACGCCTGGTGTACATAGTGAGTTCTAAGACAGCCAAGCTTATGTAGTGAAGGCAACCATCAAAAACAGAAAGCTGGTGAATGTTTGAAGGAAGGGACTCGCGTTCCAGCCCCAGCAAGCAGCAGAACTTGGTAGCTTCGGTCACGTGGTCCTGCCTTTAGAGTGAGGATTCAAGAGAGGGGGTTATAGAATCTTCCTCCACAGCTAAGGAAAGCCTCTGAGGCCAGGCGTGTGGAGTGGTATTCCTGCGTGGAGGCCCAGAAAGGCCATTGTGTGAGGCTGTGAGGGTGAAGCCTGGATTGCCTTGGAGACCCTAAGATGTTGGAGATGCCAGAGCCATGGAATATTTGCCAAGGAGAGCTGCTAACAGGGAGTAGAACCAGCCCGAGAGAGACAAGTGTGCTGCACTCAACAAAGCTGAAATGAGCTGGAGATCTGAAGAGCACTTTGACATCAGACATGGAGATGCAGAGTTTGGAGTCTGCCTGGCTAGATTTTAGTCTTGATTTTGTGCAGTATTTCTTCACTGTGATCCCTTTCCTCCCTTTTGGGACAGTGATGTACATCCTGTGACATTGTATACGGAAAGTATGTGATTTGCTTTTTAATTTTTTTTGTACAGGGGGTTAAAGTTAAGAGATTGCCATGAGTCTCCGAAGGATTTTGGACTGTTAAACAGTATTGAAACTTTTATAGACTATGGGTGGAGACTTTAGAAGTTGGACTGAATACATTTTTGCATTATGATATGGCTACAAGCCTATGAGGGACAGAGAGTAGAATGTGATGATTTGAATAAGAATGACCCTAAGCTAATAGGTTTAAATGCTTGATTATTAGGGAGTGGCACTACTTGACAGTAATTAGGAGGTGTGGCCTTGTTGGATTACCTATGGCCTTGTTGGAGGAGGTGTGTCACTGAGGGTGGGCTTTGAGGTTTCAAGTGCTCAAGCCAGGTCCACTCTCTCTCTCTTCGTGCTGCCTGTTTATCAGGATGTAGAACGCTCAGCCCCTTCTCAAACACCATGTATGCCTTCATGCTGCCATGCTTCCCCCTAAGACAATAATGGACTAAACCTCTGTAAGCCAGACCTAATTAAATGTTTTCTTTTATAAGAGTTATTGGGATCATATGGTCATGGTGTCTCTTCATAGCAATAAAACTTTAACTAAGACAAGTCCCCTGATACTTTATCCAGACTCAAGGGGTCAACCATAAACACACATACCTAGGAGCAATACTCAATAGACTCAACAAACTGTGTATGCATGTTTGTGTGTGTGTGTGCAAAAAATAAATAAGTAGAGTTGTGAATTTGAGAAGGAATGAAGGACACGGATACAAGAGGAGTCACAGGGGGAGAGGGAAGGGTAGGAATTATGGAAATTCACATTATGTACATGTATACATGTATGTACACACACACACACACACACACACACACACACACATTTATATATATATACAAAATTATGAAAAAAGTCACTAATTTGAAAGAGAGAGGAGGGTATATGGGAGGGTTTGAAGGAAGGAGGGAAGGCGAAATGATATAACTGTATTATAATCTCATTTTTAAATAATCCTAATAAAATGAATTTAAAATATCTGATGGAAACCAGAGCAGAAAATCTGTTCATTTGCAGCAAGATAAATTTCCTCAGAAATGCTCAGAGTAGTAATAATGATAACAGCTATTTCATCATTAGTTCTGAAGTGTTGAAATCTAAACAGTAATTGCAATGAAAATCATAGAAATAAAAGCTTTTAGAATGTCGTAGCTAGCGTTACTATTGCTGGGATAAAGCACCACCACTGACAAAGAATTGGAGCAGACTGTATTTATGTATTGAGGGATTTACACTTTAAAAATAAAATAGACTGTGAATTTGAAAGAAAACGAAGGCATGGGGTATATATGAGAGCGTTTGAAGGGGAGAAGAGGAGACGAGAAATTATGAAAATGCAATCTCAAAAATTGTTTTTAAATATTAAAAAAAAAAAACCCACGATTGAGAGTAACTTGGGACTTGGGAAGGAAAGATCCCTGTCACCTTACAGCCTGTAGCTGGTCAACCAGAGAATTCAGGGCAGGAAGTCAAGAAAGGAACCTGGAGGAGGCATTTCAACCAGTCTATCTAAAGCTTGCTATCGGGGGTGGGTGGGAGGCAGGAGTAGGGGGCGAGGGAGTCGCCACTGCCCCTGGCAAGGTTTTCCTCTGGGGCGCCACTAGATCAGACTGGATCCACCATTTCAGGCCACACCATCTGTCACTCATCCCCACACAAGTCCTCGAGCTCTCGGGGGTGTCACTAACTCTTCTCCTGGCATGTGCCACCACACCTAGTTACTTATCCATTTTTCTATGCTCTCTCCATTTTGTCATTTCAGGAATAGCTTTGTCTTTGTCTTTAACTCTCAAATCCTGAAAATTACAGGGCTCCAATTTTAGCTTGTCCCCTGAGTGCAGTCAAAAGAATTCAATGTATTTAAACACCAAAATCACATCTGTTTAAATATTTATATACTGTGCTTTTTGTACAGCCTAAAGACTAAAGAATCTGTTGATGAAAAGTATTTTGAAATAATTCATTTCTTAGTAACCGCTGTCAGATGCACTTCCTTGAGGTCAATGTAGTCTGGTCCCTGGAAGGGTCAGCCTGGTTCCTTCTCATCCTCCACAGAACGTGAAATATTGAATTGCACAGTGTCCTAATTCAAGCTTGGTTTGTCCAGAACTTGTTAAACTTTCTCAGATACATGTGTCATGGGCTACATCATTCCAGCAAAGAACTGATAAGGGCACCAAATTCCTAAGCTATTACTTACTTCTTCTTTCTTACTAAAAGAGAAATTACAATGTTAGTTCCAAAGCATTCTCGATTATTGAAAAGAGAGCCTAGCTTCTGACCTGCACACTCCTGAGGACCCAGCCTTTCCAGCAGGTTGCTCCTGCTGGTGATGTGTTGCCTAGAGACCAAGTGGGCATATAAATGGTATTTGTACAAGAGGCAGGATTCTTAATGCAATGGAGGGCTATCATTTTTCACTTGCTAAGAAAATGGACTCCTTTATGCTCCTTTTTAATCACACACAGAAAACTGTGAAATGTCTGAACTTCTCAGAGAAAGGCCCTATCACATCTCTCTTCTCTAGCAATTACAAAATCTTAGTAGAAACTTTCAACTGGCTTAACATCTTAGCTCACCCTGTTTACTCTGTGTTTGTGAATGAAAAGTGTTCACATTGCTGCAAGTTGGTAAGGTAGCTTTGCAGAGCTATCACATGAGCCCACACCTCAGGTTGTGACTCCAAGGTGCCTGGTGATTTCTTTATCCTATAAGCTATTCCTGTTAGACATTAATATAAGCAAAACAATGCAATCTTTTAAGACAAGGTAAATGCCAGGTCCTACACACTGACAGCCTCTGTGTCTATGAGTCTCTCATCAAGATGAAATCACCTGCAGATTAAAAATCTTCTGAAAAAAAAATTTCCCAAACAACAGGGTCAACTATTTACAGAAAAATCTACATTGTGGGGCTGGGGAGAGCACTCGCATTGCCAGAGGACAGGGGTTCAGATCCCAGTACACAGTTAGGCAGCTCACAACCACCTACAACTCTAGCTCCAGAAGATCCAATGCCATTTACATTTTCAATCCAATCACATTTTATCTGTGGTTATACAACTACATGTGAAGGGTACAGGTATAAAATACAGACAAGGATGTGTGCAGGTTATATGTAATGCTTCAACGCAGCTTGTGCTCCCATGGATCTGGTTCCTAAGTCTCCTCCGATTTCAGTGAATGACTGACTGGTAGCTCTAGAGTTTGCCTCTGGCTCTTTGTCTCTTACTTGGCTATGTATTCAAAGACCATTGCTATTCATTTATAAAAAGTTTCTTCTTTTCTAAGAGTATTTAGTGGCTCTGTGACATACCTAATATCTTATAGCAGCGTAAGGATGAAGCAAGACTATAAAACTATCTTTCTTAGAATAGTTCACAAATGTTTGTGCATGAGGTCAGTCTCTTTCAGAAGTAGCAATGAAGTGTATACTTGATATGTGAGTTAAAAAAATGAAACACGGTGAAGGGACACACTAACCCTTCTGGTCATGTGAACTGCATGTTCCATTCTAGAAAATGATCATAACAAGATATCTGTCATTTTCATGAGGAACATATTATATATTTATAGTTGGTCATGGCAGGTTTTATTATCAAAAAACATGACATTCCTGGGAGATGAAGAAATTGACAATTCTTTTTCATCCCCAATCTTATCCTTTAACTTTACTAAGTTGGACTTCCAGAATATTCAGCATGGGTTGTGCCATGACAGTTCACGAAGCAACACCGTACTTAATAAAGACAGAAACCATGGTCATCTCACAAGTGATGACAAGATGCTCTAGAGCTCAAAAGCAAAGCAAATATGTAGTATTTTTTAAACATTTTCCAGTCACAGTTCTTGGTTTAGTTTCCTAGATTCAAATGCATTATGTTGACAATTCCTCAAAACTTTTCATGTAGCAGATAGACAGCAAATATTTTGTTTTCTGCATTCAATGTTCTAGTTAAATGAAATGTGACATATTATCAGGGAGACAGGAAGTCTTTAAGATACAAGGATATATTTCCATAATGAGCGAAATGGCATTCCGGTGTTTTTTATGTGTAACATTCCTGGCTTGGATCAGAAGTCCTTGCTTGCTTACTCAGTGTGATAAGGTTGTTTGCTTTAAAGATACCCTGAATTATGCACAGAAATAATTGACCTTCAGTGCATTGTCAGAATGAGATCTATACAGAAAGCTGATATTAAAAAGAGCCCCATTGTAATTCTTTGGGAAAGTGATACCGACTATTTGCACCTGCCTGTATTGACAACTTTTGTCATATAATTTGGAGACCCTTCACACTTCAGTGAACTTCTACCTTGGTGTGGCTAATGCAATACAAGCAGAAGCTTAAATGAATTTCCGCATCTCTGATGTCACTCTGTCTTCTGCTGTCGCTATGAGAAAGCTTTCACTGTCTCTTCTGTTGGCCCCAAGAGACCAAGAGGAACCTCCACAAGAGGAAGCTCAGTGTCAGAAGAAACAGACTTAAGCTCACAGTGAGTGAGTGAGCTACAAATCATTTAGATGTAGCTCCAACAAACAGCCAGCTGACCAGCTGGTATTTCAAACATTTAGAGGAAAGTAGCTACAGTCAGAAGAGATATCCTGTCCCTGCTGGCTCCAGAAACATGTACAAATGTGAACTTGTTGCCATCCATGACACAGTGTAACTGCTACTAGTTGGATTATCCCTGTAAAAAGCTCTTTGTGCTTCCCAGTTCCTGTGTTACATATCCTGTGCTCTTGGAGTAAAATAAGAAACATTTTTCAGTAGTAGCCATAATTCCAGCGACACAAGGCAATATATAAGAAAACAAGAAGTTTACAGCTTTGCTGATAGACATTCCCATACCCACAGAAGAACTCATTTTGATCAGTGTATCTTGATCAGGGACTTACATCTGCTTTGTTAGACTGCTACCCAGAGTCACTGCATGTAAAATCTAAGAGCTAGACCTAGAGATGTCAGAATGCGAATGCCCTTCCTCCTGGCTAAGAGCCAATGGTAAGGAAGAATACGTTAAGAATCTTAGGATGAAGTGCGAAAGAACTAGAAGTGAAATCGTACAGTAAAATGTACATAATGTCTAGCATGAAGATTCAAATTCATGTGGCAAAAGTAGAAGAGTTACTAATTTATGGATTTGTTCACTCATTAAGCAATTATTTAGCATTTTCCATGAATCAAACTCTAGCCTGAGTTCTTTACAGACATGACAATCATAGCAAGGCTATGAGTATGCGATGATGTCATTATTTCATAACATAAGCTAATCATACTTAACAAGGTGACATTGCTTGCAATTCTGTACGACTATCGTCAAGAATAATTTCCTGTTGCAAGCAATACCAGATTTTCTGTTTACTGCTTTGAAATCAGATAACATTATTATTACTCTTGTTATTATTACTTTTCTTACATGTATTTGGGTTCACAAAGGCTACAGAACCATTTTACATATTAACTATTATTGGGCATTTGCTCTAATATTAGGTTGAGTAAGTTTAGGGCTTGCTTGTTTGTACAAAATTACAGAATGAACCCAGGGGAAGTGCTGGACCACTGTATTATATTTCCAGCAACAAATAAACCAATTACTTATATCTTGATTATAATAAAGAAGATTCCCGTTCCTGGAGAAAGAAGATGTACCTCATTCTGTTCGCAAAAGTGTAAATGTAAAGTCTTTTTCATTCAGTGAAAAGACCCTGGAATTTTGTCTGGATATGAAGCATGCATATGAACAGTAGCTAAGGAAAGAGTTGTGTCTAATATTTCCAAAGCTTCATACTGAATTTGATGAAATCCTCTCTGGCTCAATTTTCATCCTTAAAACCCGAAACTCTATATGGAATAAATATTGTACAGATGCTACCCCTTCTTGCTAAAGTAGTAGAGTCATTTTTTTCTTGTAAATAGGTTCTTCAAATCATTTCCAATCTCCTGCATCCCACTTTAGAAATCTCTACACAGATTATACTGTGTGAGAAAGCCTGCAAATCTACAGACACTTCATCCACATTTCTTTGCTTTCCAGAAAACTTATAGCTGTTTCTAAATCCATCTTGTTGATTGCTATCAATAACTATCTACTAACTAGAGACCCTGGGCTTATATAAGTGAGCATAACTTCTAAGTTTTTCCTGTTAGAATAACTGTGAAAATCCATCAAATTTTAAGTAGAATTTTACTTATCCTAGCTCTACTAAATACTTCTCTAATATTTTCAGAAAAAATGAATAATATTTCTTCCAGTAATGCATTTTCTGTATTGTATGTTTTAATAAAATTTTAATTACAATTATTAATTCATTTAGAAGGTGTGGATGTGCATGAGCACCCTGCCATGGCTTGGGTATAGAGATCAGGGGACAATTTGCAGTGGCTGGTTTCTTCTTCTATCCTGGGATTGAACTCAGATTGCCATGCTTAGTGGCAAGTGACTTTATTCACTGAGCTATTTTCTTGGCCTCTGACTTTCTGGGTTTTATATTTATCCAACAAATTCTAATGAGGAGACAAATAAAAGTGCAAGTTTTAGCCAGGCATTGGTGGCGCATGCCTTTAATCCCAGCACTCAGGGGTTGGGGGAAGGGCAGAAGCAGGCGGATCTCTGTGAGTTCGAGGCCAGCCTGATTTATAGAATGAGTTCCAGGACAGCCAGAGTTACAACAGAGAAGTCCTGTCTCGAAAAGAACCAAAAATAAAAATGAATAAATAAATAAATAAATAAATAAATGTACAAGTTTTACTTCACAATACTCTGAGACAAGAGTGTTGAGAGCAGGGCGGGGGGAGATGGCTCAGCAGTTAGAGTGCTTGCTGTTCTTGCAGAATACCAGCATTCATTTATCAACATCCATTCAACAGCTGACAATCATCTGTAGCTTGTTCTCAGGTGGATCTGACACCCTGCTCTAGCCTGTTAGGGTGAGGCATACATGTGGCCCACTTGAAGATATGCACACATAGCACTCATATATGTAAATTTTTTAATGAAAAAAAATATTGTTGAGACCTAACCCTGGAATTATTTTTCTCAACTAACTATATTTTGGAATCCATGATCAGTGCACTATGGCGACTATAATTCTTGCAAATGCCTGGAGACATACGGATAAGCATTGCAGTGGAAAGGAAACCTGGAAGTTCTACATCTGGATCCATAGGCTGCAGGAAGAGAGAGAGTGAGCCGCTGGTTTTGGATTGAGCTTCTGAAACCTCAAAGCCTTACCCCAGTGACACACTTCCTCCAAGGCCACTCCTCTAACAGTGCCATTCCCCATGAGCCAGTGGGGGCTATTTTCATTCAAACCACCACATGGGGAAAATGAAACTCATTCAAACATAAAGAAACAGACGATTAGTGAAAAGTGAGCTTGTTTTGAATCTACAGTCAGTTTGTTTTGTCTGGAGGATTCTGTGAATATGAACCAAAGATTATTTGTACTGATTACTCTATACCCTATGCCCTATGCTACCTTCCTTGTCCTGTGTGCATACATATATGTTCCTTGCTTTTCCTCTGCTCTGTCAGTGTCACAGGGAGCCTGAAACCTCAGTGTCCTTTTCCAAGGCCTTTTCTAGCAGGATTTGGTGTAAAGGAGCAACTGGCTGTAGATGTATAGACAGGGAATGATGGAGACATAGGGGAAAGAAGGGTGTTTTCCTCTCTTTCTTTCCAAGTAAGTAATTCTCATAGAAGTTGTTGCAAACTCTATCAAACAGGTATATCAGACAGCCTGGGCATGGTGTTCTTGTAAATCACTTCCTCCAGTCCTTTTAACCCTTTTTACCTAGGTTTGGCAGCTGCTTTTTGCTGTCACTAGTTCCTGGGTTTCCCTTGTTCCTTACTTGGCTTGTGTGTGTGTATATATATACACACACATACAGGTATACACAAACACACGCAACATACACACACACACACACACACACACACACACACATAACCAATGCAATAACAATAACCCTTCTAATTTCTGTGACTATTTTTGACACATAACAGAAAATAACCTGAAAGAAGAAGAACTTGTTTTGGCTCAGGATCCAGGCATTATAGTCAGGAAGGTTGGATATCTGTACCCACTCTTATCCATGGTTGTACCTAGAGGCTGTTTGCTTACATTTCATCCATAAGAAATCAGAAAAATAGAAAAAGCCATACTCAGCTAGCATTCCTCTTCTCTTTTTATTAACTCCAAGACCCATTGATTGATACCACTCATACCCAGAGCATGTCTCTCCCATTAGGCAATCCTCTCTGGAAACACCTTCATACACATGCACGAAAGCATGCCTCACTGGTGACCTGAGCTTTACGTAGCCCAATTAAGTTAACAGTCAAAACTGACCATGCAGAGTTATTATCTCACTTTTAACACATTGGGAATAGTTTGTGTGTTTTTGAAAATTACCATGAAAAAAAAATGAACTAGAATGCACAATATATTATGCTCCAATGGTCATGGCCACATGTGAATTCCATGGTAACAACATCTGGAAATGAAATGAACAATAATTCCATAGATACTTTACAAACTACCAAAACACTGGCTTTTTTTTCGGAGACTTTACACAGATTACATGACTAATAAGTTCCATATTCACTGAAAAATATCTACAATGAGTGGATGTAAAATAGCAGTTTACATCGCCATAAAAAATAACAAGTAAGTTTTAAAAGAGCAGGTTGATACACTTTCACATAATTATGAATAGTCAATAACTTCAACGTTTCTAAGGACCAGAACAAGAAGAAAGCCACAGTATTCCACCTGCTCACGGTAGGTTTAGGATAAATAGATCGCCATCAGAAGCCCTGTCTTTGCAAAGTTAACATTATTGCAAGGACTCACAATAGAACAGTCTTCTGTCTCAACCAACCTTCATGTTATGATGAGGGAATCAGAAACATAGATAATACACGGATCAATAAAACTATACCACAACCCACGGAAGAAAGAGGTCGTGATTACAGGAGCTCTTGAGAACTAATTCAGCCTTTTCTACTTGTAATAGAAGCCATAGCATTAGCGAAACTTTCTCAAAGTTATCTGAGACTCCATTAGGTGAAAGTTACATGAACGTAAAAGCATTTCTGACTTATTCACTTCATCTCACAAATACCTATGTCTACCTCTCAAAGGTTGCTCAGTGAATATGTGTTGGGTGGATAAATAAATAAATAATGCTGCTGTCCTAATTTTAAAGTCTCAGGTGTTTAATGACAATGTAAACTGCCGATTTATTAAGGATGTCATTTAAATTAGTTTACATAAATGAAATTCCAACCCCGTCTTAGAGGCTATTAAGAAGGTTGAATCATCACCATAGAGTCTCTCTCAAATCCAGCATGACTTCCCTCCCCAGCCAGCAGAGTAAGAGCGGCAGTGAGACCCTCCACCATATAAAAAATTCTTCTACTTGCTGGATCTCAGGATTTTATACACTTTAAGTTTCCTGATCTAAGCGGGGCAGTGGTGGCACACACCTTTAATCCTATCACACGAGAGTCAGAGGCAGGCAGCTCTTAGTGAGTTCAAGGCCAGCCTAGTCTCCAGAGTGAGGTCCAGGACAACCAGAGTTACAACAGAGAAACCCTGTCTCGAAAAAAAAAAAATCCCATTCAATACTTTCCCTCCTTATCTTCTTTGTGTGAAGAGCTTGTAAATGACAGAGTTATAAAAGAAAGTCTAACTGTTTCCAAACAGACATTTCCTTTGGCCATTTACAGTAGGGTCAGGCATCCCCGTAGTTTAACTAAGCAAACTATTCTGGAAAAGGTCAATAACCATAATGTAAAACTGACCCACTCCCTGCCAGTTTCATTCTTTTCCAAGAATGAACTCAGAAGCAACCCTCAAGCAAAAACTCCCAAGCAACATCCCCTAACAATTAATCTTCTCATAAAAAAGGGAAGAAATGTCAGCCCCATAAATGAGTAGAGACTGACATATTACCAGAACCAATACAACTTAATAGTTCTTGAAACAAGGCCAAATTCTAAACATTTGCCTCCTCCTCCTTTTTCTCCTGTAATAATAACGCAACTTCTGCTAAAATATTTGGTAGAATAGTACAATCAGATTGTGTGGATGTTCCTTTGGTTGTGTGATTAAACACCAGTGTAGCAAAATCAAAAATATATCTGCAAACAGTATTTATGCAACAAAGCCAGTAGACTGAATCTTAAAGCATTTGAACATGCTTTGTCCAAGTTTCTGCATGCTGCCCATCTATCATCTGCTATCCAGCTAAAGCCTCCAGTTGGACGTGTAACAGAACAAATCATTTGAGGCTCTGCCAGTAGCACAAACAATCACAATTGCATGACGTGCTCTTCTCCCTTCTCTTGCCCCTTCCCTGGAAGAGGCTAGGCAACCAGCAGGATATGCCCAGCTGCACTCCCTGTGAGGAGACCTCTTTCTATAACCAAATGCAAAAGAAACGGGTCCTTGCTTCTAGAGCATCAAACATGAAGAGACTTCTTCTCTACAGAAAATAAGTAAGCAGATATCAAAGGTTTATAGAAATTATGATTAAGATGCTCTCAGTCTTCTGACATGGCGCTACTGACAAATGCCACAGCTAGAGATAAGCAATGAGATTTTATTTTGCCTGTGGGTCATCTGTTATTAATCTAAAAATTCCAATCATAAATCTCCAAAATAACGATCATTTTACGAACCCAGTCTTTAAAATCAGAAACCTCATTCATGTAAGAACATCAAAATATTTGTGTTCACCACTTCTCCTCAGAGCAATTGAAACATAAGTAATTCCTAATCAAAAAGTGGTTGCTTTGGTGAAATATCAAGGCAAAAAAACCTTTCCTTGATCAAGGTCATCATAGCACATTTTATCACAATCAAAAGCTGCCCAGGAAAGAAGACAAGTTGTGAAAATAATTGCCCTTATTTCTTCACCTATTCGTTTAAGTCTAAAGAGCTAATGAATTAATAAATGGGAAACAAATCTCAAAGCAAATTTTAAGAGTTTCGGTCCACATAGGCATATTTCCAATCGAAGGCACCTAGCTGCAAACATACTAAAAACTCAAGTCTATAAAAATAACTCCTGGAAGGGAAAAATTTGTCCAGCAAATAATAGTCTCTGGGACAGACATCACGTGACTCAGTTGGCTGTCTGCTCCAATTTCCACTCGGATACAATGTGCCCACTTTTCAGTGAAGTTTTCCTTGTTCCTCTGATGCGTCTCATCTTTAAGTCCAGGACCTCCATGACAGACACAGCAAGCAAGCAGATCTTCAGGAAATAAATTGTTTCTCTGGAAGGTATAAGACCTGGTGAGTGACATGCTTTGGATAGGAATTCTGGAAAGGATAATCTCCATTTTGAACACTTTGCCTTTGGTCACATGACATGCATGCACTAACACACACATCAAATTCACCCGTTTCCCTGATGTAAGGCTCTGTATATATTACTGACTTACTATCAACTAGAAACAGGAGCCATAGCCCCTTTTCCTAGCTACCTGCCAAGTTTAAGTCAAAGTTCAGATAGGAAACCCCAAATCTTCAGCATACAGGGCATTTTTCAATTTGATATGCAGCATAAACTATAAAATTTTATATCACCCAGTTTATAAATAATTCATAAAAATTAAGAAAAACACCACCAAAGTAAATTAGTTCTATGATATTTTTCAATGACAAGTTTCGATTTATTATTTTTATAGTTAGTTATGCTACTAAGTAGTTAGAAGTCCTAATACAAATTCTAGTTTTAGTGCTATGAGCTAAAATAATGTTGGACTGTCCACCTTGGAAACTATTATTTTTCGGTTGTAATGGGACCCTCACAGCAGGACCTCCTCAGGGGGTTATTGTGAACGCTACCTAAGATGTCAGATGTAAAGTGTTACAGTACGCCAAGAACATAATCAATAAGGAATCTCCATAACAGCTCAGTTAGGGGTGGGTTCCCACGTCTATGATGGACTGTTGATAGGCTCACACCTGTTGTGTTTGTGAGTCCAACAACGTGTCATCTCTAGAGGACATGTTTCATAGCACTTCTCCTTATCAACCCTTTCTATTTAATTTCTATATAATTTCTATAATTATTATAACTATGATTATACAATATATATTATATATAATATATTATACACAATTATAATACTTTATATAATATATCATATATTTTATGTAATAAATATATAATATATTAATCTGTAATATACAATTATAATAATATAATAAAATATGATATATAAAATATGTAATAATATTGCATATATTAATATATAATAAATAATATAGTATATTATGTAATATATTATATAAACGTACTATATATAAAATATATGATATAATATATATTTATAATTATATATGATTGTTATATTTTATATATTATATGATTACATAATTATCATATTATATATGTAATTATTATATATTATATATAAATATATATGTAAATATTATATATAATATAGTAATATATAATATAAATATAAATATGATAAATAGTATATATTGTATAGCATTTGTTATTTATAATTATAACAATTGCTACATAATTTCTATTATAATTCTTGATGAGTTTGTTGTTTCAGTCAGCTATTCTTTATTTATTTCTCATGCACTTATCATCCAGTGGTGCACAATACTGCAGTAAAAACCTGCTGAGCAATATGTGCCCAATGATGTCATAGTGGCAGGAAAGTTATGGAGTGACCATTCACTTTGTTTGGCCTTGAGACTTCTACCACAGCATGAAATGCATTATTTCCTGTAAACATGACCAAAAGCCCAGGGACCAGAAGATCACAGGCCATAGAGGGGAAACTACTACCGCTATGTTGATAGATGGAAATATTGTCAAACTTCCTTCTGAAATTCTATGTTTATGTTGATAGATTGCTGCTGCCCTCTGCTTTGGTGAATGCAGGAACTCATAATTGGTCCAAGTGCTGAGTCTGTGAGTACTCTTCCCAAATGAGTCACCAGCGTCACCCCTTCCAAGGCTCAGAAAATATCTGGAAGGAAGGATGGAAGGAATGTAAGAGCTGGAGGATAAGGAGGAGTGCTATGAAACTGTCCTGCGGACATGACATGGTGCTGCACTCACAAACACAATATGGCTATCTGCACAAGACCTTCAAAAGACTGATCCTATCAGCACCCCATCACAGATGGGGGAATCCACCCTAACTGAGGTGTTACTGAGAGTTGATCATTGCTGGGTAAGGAAGAGTTATTTTTCTTCAGTGATGCAGATACTTTTAAGTTGCTTGTGCTCCAACAAATAACTGTGCAAGCCACCCTAACAAAATTCAACGGGTCAAAACAGCTAGGAAAGCAGGAGAGGGACTTGTTGGGAATAAAAAGGGACTCAAACAAAGGGAGAGAAGAGGGAGCAAGAGAGCAATGGTAAGCATATATTATTAAAACATATTACATACATAATATATGAAATTCTCAAAAAATATTTTAATATGTTTTTATAAGAATATATTCAATATTTACTGATAAATCTGTATCTGTGATACGGGACAAATTATTGAAAATTGGAATAATTTAATGTACTTTGTATATGCTGCATGTTTACAAGCTATATAATTTCTATAATAATACTTGGTGAGTTTGTTGTTTCAATCAACTACTCTTTATTTGTTTTCAACTGCATTTTATCCTTTGGTCTTGAAGTCTGTTTTAGAGGATTTCTTGTAACACCAATTATGCTTGCTCAAAGAAGAAATTTGAGGAGGTATATTATTCTTCAAATTTCCTTCTTCATGTCTCCTGTTTGCCTTATTATTTATAATATTTAAATAAATTAAGGAATCTCTTCACTATATCCACGAACTATGTTTTCAAAGGCTGTATCTGTACAGCTAAATGAACAAAGTTTCATGTTATCAAAACTAAAGCCAAGATTCTGGAATTAAATATAAAAACTTTCATTAGCAAATTCTTGATAGTTGTAGTCTAATTATTCAATTCTCAGTTGTATCACTTGCAGACTACACTGGTAAATTCCATTGCCGAGAAGCCCACCAATACCGTAAGCTGACATCATCGCCTCTATGCACAAGTGTTGACTAAATAGCACCAAGTATCTGTAACAAGTCGCATTAGGGGAGCCACACCCTTCTCAGCAATGTTCTAGGTGTCACTTTTTGATTGCATAATCCCCGTAGGGACCGTGTCAAATGTTATTACATGATGTTGTATTTTGTAACTAATTAAAAATCTAACTCTAAATTCAATAACAACTCACATACTTAGAAATGATCCCTTATGGAAAACTTCATAACTCCCTCGGTGTTCCTTGCATATCATCAGACGCTTTTAAGTTTTGTGTTTAATTTAGATGAATGGTGTCTATCTGTAAATTTCTAAAATACATTCAGAAGGATGGTAGGCCAGGCAGTAGCAATGGTTTGTTCACTGACTGTCTTAGTTGCTTGCCAGTGTGATAAAACACTCTGACAGAATCAGCTTAAAGGAGGAATGGTTTATTTTGGCTCAGTTTGAGGTCACAGTTCATCAGGACAGGGAAGTCACAGCAGTAGGAGCCTGAGGCAACTGATCACATTTTATTCTCATTCAAGAAGCACCAACACATGTTGGTGCTCAGCTAGCTTTCCCCTTCTTATGTAGCACAGGACCCAAGCCCAGAGAATGGTGCTGCCCACTTTAAGGGTCTTCCCACCTCACTTAACCCAAACAAGCTAATTCTCAAATGCACGATAGCAAGCATTCTCAAAGGCATGATAGGAAGTCTGAAATAATGATTGACATTTCTCAAAACCATTCACTCCTTGGTTTTTAAGATTAGTACTGAAATGGTAGCATGTCAGCTCCAAAGTGAAAGACAAGGAAATAATTTTGTTATCTGTGCGTACAACTCCGAATCTGAGTCTTTTGGGACTTAGTAATAAGGCATGGTGTCATATCTAACAAAAATAATAGCTCCATGAAAATAAAGGGGCCCAGTAGGAGCTCAAGCTTATTGACTGGGGTGTGACAAAAAACTTTCCAGAAAGCAGAAAATCAACCCTCAAGCAGCGCCCACAGGATATTAGTGAAGGACAAAGGTGCTAAAAACCCTATAAGATTGCCTAAGGAATAAGAAGGAATTTTTATTTTGATATGTGCCTAAGCCAAGACATTTTTTCTGAACCTCAACTCCAAGTCTGGAATTGTTTTCTCCTAATTAAGTCAGCCTTTGGAGATAAGCTTAAATATCACTCCCATAAAGGACGATTTCCCTACTTTCCAAACTGCCAGAAGCTGAATTGCTTGTTTTCCAGGTATCTTACTGTTACCAATACTCACTACAATGAAATGTACTAATGACGATCAATCATTTATGTGCCATCTGCTTAACAGTTAGCTCCTCTGTTGAGCTTCTCCTTTCAGGAAGTGGGAACAATGTGTCCTTTCTCCCCTGGTTCATAGGAATTGACCAATATTTGTTGAATAACCGCTATGTAGAAACTGAATCTCAAGAACAATTCCCAGATTTACAATATTGCACCTAACAGACATTAAATTGCAACTAAGTCGATTTATATTCTGATATGATAACCCTGAAGCCTTAATTGATAGCTAGATGATTGCTTCTTGAACATTTTCAATGGTGAGTTGTGAGACATGAAAGTATTTGGTACTTGTTGCAATTCCTTCTGTCTAATGCCTCCTCTAACTTGTATTCATGTGAAAGTTCAGTCTCAGGAAAAAATAAATCAAGAATAGAATCCATTCTTTTGTCTACGCAAGAGTACCCAAATACGATGAGATAGCCAAAATACACTCCAAGCTGTCTGCTGTTCCCCAGGCTGAAAGCATTGGTTGCTCTAACTGTTCCTCATATAACACAGTTTTGTTTGCTTATAACTGTCTTTTCTTTATTCAGATTGTCCCAGTTCGTATCAGGTTCTCACAACATTCTAAACGTGGTGTGTGACCTAGGACAAGTGAAAACGTTATCTTTCTTAGTCCCTGTAATTTTTATCAAGATAGCTTAACTTTGACTTGCGAGTGACATCTTTTTTTGTTTGTTTGTTTGTTGTTGTTGTTTTTCGAGACAGGTTTTATCTGTTGTAACTCTGGCTGTCCTGGAACTTACTCTGTAGACCAGGCTGACTTAGAACTCTCAGAGATCTATCTGCCTCTGCCTCCCAAGTGCTAGGATTAAAGGTGTGTCCCACCAGCACTTATCTGGAGTGAGTGACATATTATAAACTTTATAAAGCTGAATTCTATTGAGTTTGGCACATGCTTGAGGTTAGCAAATCCTTGACATTTCTGAGCAATGACTTTATTATTTATTTATTCATTCATTCATTTTTATATATTTTACTCTTGTTGCCTTGATACATATGTCTTTGAAAGCTTATTCCTAAGGACCACAATAAGGAATATGTGAGTGGTTGTTCTTTATTTTTCTCTTTCTTTCTTTCTTTTTCTTTCTTTCTTTCTTTCTTTCTTTCTTTCTTTCTTCCTTTCTTTCTTTCTTGTTATTTTAATTTGCTTCAAGACAACAAAATTAAATTAAATCTGTGGCAGATGCATGACCAATACTCCTACACTGTGAACTTTTCCTGAGGAGACAAACATCTGCTCACCCAGATGGGGCACCAATGACAGACCAAAGAAAGAAACCATTCCATTTAAGTCTAGCTTGGTGAACCAATGAGCTTAATTGGGTTCACTTAAAAGAGCAGGGGTGAGTGGTTGCCTACAGGACATGTGAGCAGCTTTCAAGAAGCTGCACCACTGAAGAAAATGTCTCCTCTACACCAGTAACCGTGAGCTGCTCATGCATCCTCAAGGAGAGGCCCCCTGAGATCCTGCCCCCACCTTTGTCATTTTGGACCATTAATGGAACCAAAGTTATGCAGGTCTCCTATGGGTATTCACAGCAACTGACAATGTTAAAAAAAAAAAAAATCAAAACCAAAACCAAAAAAACAATAGCTATGTTGTATCCTGGGACAGCATTTCACAACTCCAAATGACTGAGTTCTAAACAATTGTTTTAAAAAACTCTTTAAAAAGCTCTTTAAAAAACAGAGTTTTTGGTTTTGCAGTGACATAATACATAGGCTTTCGAAAACCAAGTTTGTATTATTTTCTATGTCGCTGTGGCTATGTACCTGACAGAGATAACTCATAAGAAAACAGATCTCCTTTGGACCATGGTTTTAGAAAGACTTCAGACTATCACAGCAGGGAAAGCAGAGTGAGTTCACGGAAGCAGGAAGGTATTATACGACAAGAGCTTCTCTCACATTTTGGTAGAAAGTAAAAAGAACTAGACAGGTACCAAGTTCCACCTGCAGGGACCCACTGCAGCCATGCCAACCTTCTAAGTGCTCCATAGCCTTCAAAACAGTACACATAAGCTAGAGACCAAGCATTCAAAACCAAAGCCAATAAGAGGCATCTCAGATTCACACCACAGTAAAGCCCTAGAAAGATGCAGTACACGAAGTCTCTGGATCCTGCCATCCAACAGTCAGGAGCCAATAGCCTGTGGGGTCACTGACTTTCAGTTGGTAGAAACCAAGGGCCCATCACACAAGCCTCCTGAGTATTTACTGTCAAGTCCTCAGATCTCTGGGCACAAAGAGCATCCTGCTGTACTCATGGTTCACCTTTCTGCAAGTTACACAGTACACATTGTTCCTGGAAAATAGATCATCTTTTTCTAAGCTGGAAAATGGCTGTGCTGCTCTAGTCAAAACTTCTCTGCTTTCTTTTACTTAGTTCCTGTGGTTTAACTGATTTCTTTTGCCCCTGTTGTTAAAAGCATTAACACTATGATGGATAATTTTGACTGTCAATCTGATTAGGTTAATAAATGCCTTAGGAGATCAGTGAAGCACCTCTCTGGCTGTATCTTGAGAGTGCTTCCAGAAACAGAACATAAGCTCTCTGACACAAGGATTGTGTTGCCTTGATAATTTCATAGGATGACTGTCTTAGTCAGAGTTCTATTGCTGTGAAGAGACACCATGATCAAAAACAGGTTGGGGAGGAAAGGGTTAATTTGGCTTTCGCCTCCATATCCCTGTTCAACATCAGAGAAAGTCAGGACAAGAAGTCAAACAGAACAGAATCTGGAGGCGGGAGCTGATGCAGAGGCCATATAGGATGGTTGTTTTCCAGATTACTCAGCCTGCTTTCTTATAGAACCCAAGACCACCAGCCTAGGGGTGACACCACCCACAATGGACTGGGCTCTCCTCCATCAATCACCAATTAAGAAAATCCCCTACAGGCTTGACTGAAGCCTGATTATATGGAGTCATTTTCTCAATTGAGGCTCCCTCTTCTCTGTTGACTCTAGCTTGTGTCAAGGTGTCGTAAAACTAGCTGGTACAATGGCATTGTCAGGAGGGCTAAATGTCAGGTGAGGCCTAGCTGGAGGAAGCTGTCACCTGGTGCTTTGTCTTCATCAGGCCCCTTCCCGGATTGCCTGCTTTTTTCTGCTTCCTGAACCCTGCCCTCAATGATGTGAGCTGTGCTGAGTGGTCACACTCCCCCTGTCACAAGAGAATAACACCTCCGAATCATCGACCAAAATAAACCTTCCTTCTTTTGGCTTGTTTTGGGGGTCATTTGGTCACAAAGATGTAAAACCACAGTACATTTGAACAAGTAAAATTTTGTCTACTTGAATTACTTATTCAGCTACTTATAAAGTAATGCATATGCATACTTTGAAATGTCTAATAGATTATATAAGCAAATTTGACCCGCACAGGTCGCCATTTTTATCTCTGATTTGTTCCTCTACCCCTTCCACCTCTTCATAAAGAAGCCACTGCACACGGTGTATCCCTTCCTGGGTACTTCATCTGGTCTAACATTCTTTAGTAACGCAGTGGGACTAGATTCTGTCACCAGACCACTATTTTGCTCTAACATTTATTCGATTTTTCATCATTGTTGTATCTTGATGCCTCTAGAAATACTGTCTCTTGTATGTTTGCATGCATCTGATTGCTTCTCAGTTTCCTGTTACCTTGACTGCACTTTGCCGAAGTGCTTTCTTGCTCTGGGGACGTATCCATGTTGGAGAGCCCTGTTGTTTCCGGTGTAATGTCCTGTCTTGCTAATGTTTTTAAATTGTAACTTGTTTTCAAGTTTTACTCTCTGCTCTATCAGGAGAGTTTCCTCTGAATTTCCTTTTTCTGTTTTTTCCTTTTGGTCTGTCACATTGGAGAATTCATATCAGGGCTTTTTTCCTGGCAGGAATCTTTAAGAAATGTGGTTTAAATAGAACTGAAAATTGTATGTCACAAAGGCTGTGTACTGACCAGTCCATGATGGCTGAGTGATGGCAGGACCTTGCCCATTCACCTGAAGTGCCCTCAAGACATCTTTTGTAAGCTTTTAATTTGGGACCTAGTTTTTGACCCAAGGGTAGGAGCCATCCAGTCCCTGGCTAAATCAGCTCCATCAGCATTCTAAGAGCCAAAGGGCGAAGAAGGCCAGACAGAAGACTCCCATAGTGAACACAGACTGTCTTTCCAATTCAAGATCACATTCCGTTCTTGGTTTGTGGGTTTTGCTTTTTTGTTTTGTTTTGTTTTGTTTTTCGGTTTCAGTTTATTCTTTATTGTTTGTTTATTGCGATCAAGTACTGGGGATTAAGCCCAGGGACTCACATGTACCAAGACACCTCAATGTTTTCTCCCTGAGCTACACAGCTCCTAATCTTACATTTATCAGCTGAGTTTCTCTATATCAACAATAATAGCAAGAAATTTCTCGTCTGCTGAGTCGGTCACAGAACTCTGAGGCAGAGGTTTGAGATAGCTGTCCAGGCACCTACTTGTACCTCACAAGGAGTTTTACCCCATTCCATCCTCCTAAGTACATTAGAGAGTAGATGCATCAATTTCCCAGGACTTTGTCTTCTTCCTCCTCCTCCTCCTCCTCCTCCTCTTCCTCCTCCTCCCCCTCCTCCTCCTCCTCCTCCTCTTCCTCCTCTCCTCCTCCTCCTCCTCCTCCTCCCCTTCCTCCTCCTCCTCCCCCTCCTACTCCTCCTCCCCTCCTCCTCCTCCCCCTCTTCTTCTTCCTCCTCCTCCTCCTCCTCCCCTTCCTCCTCCTTCTCCCCCTCCTCCTCCTCCCCTTCCTCCTCCTTCTCCCCCTCCTACTCCTCCTCCCCTCCTCCTCCTCCCCCTCTTCTTCTTCCTCCTCCCCCTCCTCCTCTTCCTCCTCCTACCCCTCCTCCTCCTCCTCCCCTTCCTCCTACTCCTCCCCCTCCTACTCCTCCTCCCCTCCTCCTCCTCCCCCTCTTCTTCTTCCTCCTCCTCCTCCTCCTCCTCCTCCTCCTCCTCCTCCTCCTCCTTCTTTTTCGTTTTTCTTTTTGAGACAGAGTCTTACTATATAGTCCCCCTGGCTGCCCTGAAACTTACCGTTTAGACCAGGCTAGCCTAAAACTTACAAGTATTGAGAAGGCTCAGAAAGTCTTCTTTATCAGGTGAGACCCCAAAAGAGACACTGAGAAACGAATCGATGCAAAGGTGTGAGGTTTATTGTACCGACACGTTGGCCACCACGTCGGAGTTGACATCCATAGTGTCTCCACGCAGGGAGCAGAGACAATGAAGCCAACCCAGAAGGGATTAACAGGTTTCGTTATATATTCTTTTTATGGCTAATTTTAGTAACAATTTATATACTCTTCCTTAATGGCTACTATAGCAACAGAGTAACCTTTAAGTTAATTGGTTAGGAGCAATGGCGTCAGTCAGCAGGGTGAAAAGGTAACAAAACATTTCATGTGATTTATCTTGTGGGTGGGGAGTGCTGAGTGTGCAACTAAAGCTATTCTTCTTTGGGTGTAACTCTTGTGGTTTGGGCCTGTTTGGGTCATCTGAGTACAACACTTGTAGTTATTCCCAGAAATGTCTCTTAATTAAGATTTCTGAGAAGATTCAGGCCTACCTGTACATTTCCAAGCCTGACTAAAGTTTGGTCAAGTCTAGCCTGGGCCTTACAGTATCAGCCTGTGCCAACCAATGATTACCCTGTTTTTTATGTCTCATCAATTGAATTTGTACACATGTAAGTAATTAATAGAATACCATTAGTCTGTTTATTTTTGCAAATGGAAAATTTTAAAGTGTTATTTATCACAAAAATTAGGGCATACACTAAGATTGCTTTTTGGCAAATATAATGATATCTTATATTTTATACCATATATATATATATATATATATATATATATGTATATTATCTTATATCCTGCTACCAAATGTGGGTAAACAAGTCAAGAAAATGTTTGTTGGGTGGGTGGTGGCACACACCTTTAATCCAAGCACTTGGGAGGCAGAGGCACGTGGATCCCTATGAATTCAAGGGCTGCCTGGTCTATATAGTAATTTCCAGGAAAGACAGAGTAAGAACCTATCTTGAAGAAAACACAAAGAAAGAAAGAAGGAAGGAAGGAAAGAGAAGAGAAGAAAAGAATAGAAAAGAAAAGAAAATTTTAGTAAGACTGATATTCTCATACCATGAAACATCAGGAGATTGTATATGAATTTGGCATAAAAAATAGTATTTTAAATTTAAGACAAATATTACAGCTATTAGGCCAATATTGTAGGCATGTAAATAGGGTGTAGAAAGCAATTGACTAATGTATTTACCTATTATAGTAAAAAAAAAAAATCACTGTATTCTATTAACACCTAAGTTGAGAAAGAAGAAAAGCAATCCAACATAAAATAATTGCCAGAAAGCTTAAAGGTGGAAACAACCGAATAACAATTATCTCCAGGTCCCAGGGAGTGGCTACAGTGACATTTGCAGATTATGGGTTTTCACCATAAGCCTGCTGTTATACTTTTTGCTTTTCAAAATAAGCTGTTAACTTAGATTGACATTTTTAAATATCATAGGTGAGCAAGTGCAACATTTACTTGTGTGCAAAGCAAAAGTGTCACATCCGTTCTGTCTACAGCCTTGACTCACATCTTACCTTGTGAGATTTAAGAGCCAGGGTAATTGTTCAAGGAGAGGGGCCTATTGGGCAAATTGGTTTTCTCTTTTCCTAGTAAAATGAAACCTTTTCCAGGAAAAATGTCGAATATGAAAGCAAAACTCCCAGCAGTTGATAATAATCTTACTTTCATGAAAGAGCAGTCAAGAAAAACACCCTCATTTATCTATTTCCAGAGCTTGCTGCAGTTACTGTCAGATAGCTGAGCAATGTTCCCATTTTCAATAATGATTAAGTAAGTAATTGTTTCATTAGTCTTAATCTTGGGGTTTACTGTAATCTAGGTTTCATGAATAAGCATACTAATTTGTCTGATTAATTTCCTTCCAGCAATAATTTCAGTTAATAAGACTGATAAAGGCAACATACAGAAAATGTAACGTTCCTGTAATTACCAGCTAAAGTTATGAATATAAAAATATGCAATTGTCAAAATGGAGAATGAAAAATAATAGACCAGCACAGATCTAGTAATTTACATAATAATATTAAACAAATTTGATACATAATGTATGGTCAATGAATCTGCTTCAAATAAAACTAGCTGACCTTACTTACAAAAAAAAATTGTAGCTTTCATGTTCAATGCTATAAGGCCTCTGATTGCACTTCTGTTATTAAGTAAATAAAATTATCCCATATCCACTATACACCATTATCTTACAAATAATTGGTACTTCCTCGAGGCAAATGTCCAAATCCGTGATGGAAGTCCTCTCGATAAATTATTGAAACCAACCCCACAGCGCACGCACGGAGTCAGATCTCCTTACTTCCATGTCTCGCGGCGAACGCCCGCTCTTCTCCGTTGTGTTTACCCAAGTACATCTCGAGGAAAGGATAGTGTGCGGCTCCCACAGAAGTCAGATTCGCATGAATTATTTATGTTTAAAGGTTTACCCTATTTAGGATTCATAATATACCTTATTTTACAACAGAAAGAGAAATTATGGCTCAATTTACTAAAATAATTACGATCATAATCGCATCTGTTCTTGAAGACTGTCAAACATCTCCAGAGTGCCGGGCTTATATTTCCTTTGCTAGACTCCCTCTTTTATGAGTTAATTAAACAATTTCACAGCATTATTTGTACAACTATCCTGCGTGGCATATTGTCTGTGCAGAACATTCCCTTTAATAGCTCTATTCTTCAAACAGATGTTCATTTAAATTTTTCACAGATTTTTATTTGAAGAACAATTAGTGCTGCATTTATTCCACTCTGCTGTGGGAGGGGAAATGTTTCCTTTTCCACCTTGTGAAAATCCTAATGTGGCTTTTCAGTTTTGAAAGGAGAAAGAAAAACTGTACTCCGACGCTCTCTGGGGTCAGCATACAAACGAACGGACGCAGGTGACACACCAGCGGGGGCTGCCCAGCGTCATGTCTCCGTGTCCTAGAAGACAAAGTCAGTAAGACATGCTCTCAAAGGCAATGGGAAATAAAAGCAGGGGGTGGCACATTTCTTTATTCTGCTTTGATTTTAGGATTTCTTTTTCTGCTGGAGAAAATGACATATCAAAGAGAGTGAAAACCACTTTATCAAGATAAGCGAGTCACTCAATCCTCACACATATTTCCTATATTTTGCCATGAACTGACTTATAGCATCCACCATGTATATTAGGGAGGAAGGAGATGCACCCACTAAACGTATTGGAAAGGAAGATACTCTTCCTCCTTGACTCAAATCGTATTGTGTAGCCTTTGAGGAACTCAAAGGCCTGGTTTTATGCCTGCAGCTCCTGGGTTTATAGCCTCTTCTCCTTCTCTGTGCTAAGAGGCTATGATGAGCAGAGAGAAAGCTGCATTCACCAGTAGAAACGCTGCCTCTCAGGTACAGAAAAGTCATTTTGTTTTCTTCTTGTGAGTGATCTCACTGCAATAAATTTGCACTTACACCTATCCTCTATGCATCTGTCCTTGGCTTTGAACTGTAGACTTTGAACCTCTGTCTCCTTCTTTGAAAATCTGCACACACTTACGTGAAGTACAGGGATGATAAAAATGAGAGATTCGTATTTTTTTTCTTTCACTTTTCAACCTGGAATTTTGTTCTATTGAAATAAGAAAACTTGGAAAGCAAGGACATGAGAAACTTAAACAGTGCTCATAAAATAAAAATCTGAAAATATTTAGGTTAAAAGTATGCAAGAGATTAATTATTAGAACATTTCAGAACAATTGTACCATGGCATTCCAGTCTCCTGAGCTAATACAAAGAAACTGAGAAGTGAATCTTAAAGAATTGCTTTCTCTGGAACTTCTCAAGTCTCAAAACAGCAAATGCTTTTAAGAACATTGCTTCAGAGCAAGCCTATGAAAAGCCATTTTAAGAAGAGTCTGAAGAGGTTAAGGGTCTGGACTGCATTAGGAGAACTTTCTAGCCATGCTGTCACTAGCATGTGACTGAGGGTGGTGATGGTAGAGTGGAGTGTGCAGAAGATTTTCGGAAGCTATCTAAGTTACTTTTCTGCTGCTGTGATAAACTGTAGAGGGAATCCAGTCAGCTCACAGACAGTTCAGTTCAGAAGGAGAAGCCGAGAAGAGCAGAGCCAGTCCAGAATAAGCTGAGGGAAAACAGAGAGTCAGAAGCAGACGGTTTTTGATTTACAGTTCAGAGTTCAGAAAACAGCCAGTCAGAATGAACTCAGTCAATAGTAAGTCTTAGAGGCTGAAGCATTCTAGGTCTAGGTTTGAAGATTAGATTGTAAGGAGGTTGAAGCCCTCTAGGACCAGGGATTGAATTAGCAAAGAATAAACTGTCATCTGCCATGAACCCATGAGAATAATTAGTAAGTCAACACATGCATCTACAGCTACAATAAAATAGCATCCAAGGTAACTTATAGAAGGAATGGTTTATTTAGGTTTAAAGTTCTAGAAAGATGAGAATCCATCATGGCAGTGAAGCATAGCAGCAAGAAGCAGCCTTGTTCAGGATGCTGAGGGCTCAAGTCTCAAAATGCAAGCAGGATGCAGAGAGCAAACTGAAAAGTCTTTAAATTTTCAAAGCCAATCCACAATGGCATACTTCCTCCAGCAAAGTGATACCTTCTAAGCCCTAGTGTGCTGGCTGGTTTTATGTCAACTTTACACACAAGCTAGAGTTATCTGAAAGGAGGGAAATTTAATTGAGAAAATGCCCTTGTAAGATCCAGCTATAGGGCATTTTTAAATAGTAATTGGTGAGAGAGGGCTTAGCCCATTGTGGGTGATGCCATTCCCGGGCTAGTTGTCCCTGATTCTACAAGAGAGCAGGCTGAGGAAGCCATGATGAGCAAGCCAGTAACCAGTACTCTTCTGTGGCCTCTGCATCAACTCCTGACTCCAGGGTCCATCCTTGTTTGAGTTCCTGTTCTGGCTTCCTTCAATGATGGACTACAATATGGAAGTGTAAGCCAAATAAATCTTTTGCTGCTAAACTTGCTTTTGGTTATGGTATTTCATCGCAGCAATAAAAACCCTGACTAAGACACCTCCTAAACAGTACTACCAAATGGGAACCAGTATTCAAATGCCCAAGACTACAGGGGACAAATATCATTCAAATCACCAAAGAAGCCAAGCACCACAATGACTTTAGAGGTAGTCCATGTAAGTATTATTTAGATGGTTTGAAAATCACCTAAGCTGTTTACATAACAGTGGCATTTTAAATGGATTATGATAGATCTATATAATTGAATTTGAAAAATTAAAGATGATAATATGAATTTTTATTTACTAGTACTGGAAAATGACTATAACATAATCATCTATTCAGTTTCCTTGAAAGGCATGATTATTTAGGTTGACTATGGGTAAGGGTTATTTCTCATGAGATTCTTTTATTTTCTCTACATTGTAAATAACTAAAGATTTTTCAGTATTGACATTTTAACCAGAGTATACATATTGATAACTACTTTTTAAAATTATTTCTGGCATTTTTAGCATTTGCTTGCTTTTGTATGTATATGTGATATATGCGTGCACAGTCAGAGACCAAAGGAAGATATCTGATGTCCTCTTCTACCACTTTTCACCTTATTTCTTTGAGGCCACATCTCAACACAGGCGCTCAGGTCAACAACCTGTTCCTCCCTCCCATACTAGGTTGGTACCCAGCATGTCCCAGTGATTACAGTGTGGTACTCCCCTCACAACAGCACTGGGATACGGGGGGCATGCATGAGCATTGAGGCTTCTTATATGGGTACTGGGATCTGAAGTCAGGTCTTTGTAGTTTCCAATCAAGGACTCTTAACCACTGAACCATCTCTGCAAACTTGTGTTTTGTTTTCTCTCTTCTTCTCTGGCAAAGTTTTGTTAAAGATTTACCAACTATTAGGCCCTTTAACAAATCAAATTTGGTTTGTCTATTTTCTCTATTCATATTTCCCTTCTATGTCATGAATTTCATTTTCATTAATTTTTTTATGTTTTTAAGAACTCTGTTTCTAGCCAGGAAAGGCTTCCAGTGGCAGGTTTGGTTTGTATTCGGTTGAGTTGCTGGCCAAGGGAGTCCTGTGGAGACTGCCAAACAACTCAGGCTGATGCTAAAACAGAGTGATTCCCTCCCTGCAAACTGACAGCTGGGCCGCATTGCCAGGCACAACAGCCACACACCTCACTGAACATAGAGAGGTCCAGCTGATGCCTACAAATATCTTTAACCCCTACGCTCTAGTCTTTTTGGTGCCAGGAAGGTACTTTACAAGCTACCCAAAGAGACACCTTGACACTGACCCAGCCACAAAACCCTCAACCTACAATCTGTCCTGCCAGCAAGAAGTGCTGGGGTAATGGTGCCACAGAACTTGGGGGAGTGGCCAATCAATGTCAGATTTTAAGACCCATTGCGTGAGTTAGAGCCCATGCCCAACACTGATTGGTTGGCCAAGAACTGGAGACCGGATAGCCCAGGGACCTAGAGTAGAACCAAACACAACTGGCAAAAAAAAAACAATTAAATGTTTTCTAATGATATTCTACTATATGCGTAGAATGGTATCTTGTCCAGTCATCTCAGAGAAGCTTCTTCTGCCAGTAGATGGGAGCAAATACAAAGACCCACAGCCAGATATTATGCAGAGAGAGAATCTAAATTGGAGGTCTCTATTGTGTTCATCCTTTCAGAGCTAGGGGAATCCCGAGGAAGAGGAGAAAGACTGTAGGAGACAGAGGGGATGGAGGATACCAGGAGAATATGGCCCACTGAATCAACTAAACAGGGTACATCTGGGCTCACAGAGACTGAAAGGGCAGACACTGAGCCTGCATGGGCCTACGTCAGGTCCTCTGCATATATGTTATGGCTGTCACCTTGGTGTTTCTGTGTGACCCCTAACAGTGAGAGTATATATGTCTCTGACCCTTTCGCATGTTCCTGGGAGTCTTTTCCTCTTGTTGGGTTGCCTTGTCCACCTTCCATGTAGGAGCTTTGCATTTTCTTATTGTATTTTGTTTTGTCATGTTTGGTTGTTGTCTCTTGGAGGCCTGCTCCTTTCTAAAGGGAGGCAGAGGAAGGGAAGTGAATCTGGAGGAGAGGGGAGGTGCTGGAAGCTGGGAGGAGTGAATGAAGGGAAACTGTGGCTGGGGTGTTTTGTATGAGAGAAATAATAAAAAATTTAAAAAAATAAAAATTTCAATAATAAAAAAGAACTGTCTCTTTGATTTGTTGTATCTGAAATTTTCTTCAGTACACTTTGTTAGCTCCGTTTAGTTCACTTTTTTCTCCTGTGTTATGAGAGTACATTGTTTATTATCAACCTTTCTTTTTTCTTTGATAACTTTCCCCTGGAAAATAATTAATTTTATTTATTTACAATTCATGTTAGAAAACCTTTAGCTGATAACTTTTAGCCATAACAAAGAGCAACAGTATAAATATTAGTGCCACAGTAGCAAGAAAGGCCCCATTGAGGGAATACTGTTCTCTTCGGGTCAAACGAACTGAATCTATGGCCTGGGTGGAGACCGAGCATTCCATGTTGGCAGGTGAGTCATGCAGCTAAAGGACCAACCCTCAGGCAGGTGGGCCTACCTTAAGCCATGCTAAGAGAGAAGGAATCCCTTTAAAGAGATAGTAACACCGTTTCTTTTCAGAACTCTAACCCTCTAGTTCAGCCACTCCAGGGTCAGCACAAAGGTTCTATTGGGTCAAGACATAGCTCCTCCTTTTGTTTCTCTCCCGTCCTTCTTTTGGATGCTGGCCAGAGGCTAAGGATGCTTTTTCTGGTACTTTGGGCTTCCTAACTCTCTCCCTGTGACCTCCTTCCCTATCACCATGTGGCTGCTTGTCTGCTGTGTGGTTGATCCCTTTGCCTAATTCAAATGTCATGGCTTTCTCTCTTCCGCTATCTCCTACTTGGGCAGCTGCCAACATTTGCAAGCTGCATGCTTTGAAGTTTTGTTTTCTTTTAAACTCTATTAAAATTGTTCCTGGTGAATCTGATCTTAAGTTCTTTTATTAATTAGACTAAAACTCCCCAAAGGAGCCCAAAGTAATGTGTGTGATTCCACCAGGATGCCGCAAAATTTCCACTAACATTAAATACCCTAAAACTGTTATTCATTGAACTGTACAACAAATGTCTACTAAATTTCTGCCAGACACACACGGGGCTAAAGACAAGGGTGAGTAGGACACATTCTCGATGTTCATGAACCTCGTAAAAATGGGAGAGTAGCTGATAGTAATCTATATACACACAGACACAACAGATGACACTAGGCATTCGTGTAGTAATGCACCGACGGGGGCGGCTTCCCAAAGAATTTCATTGGTACAAACCCTGCCAGACCTCAGCAGAGGAAACAACTATCATGGTAGGAACCATATTTGACAGTGGAACCCTGAGAGTCTGAGCTCAGGTGTTTTTATTGATTCAGAACTCATTAGTAGATGTTCTACTGATAGCATATGCAGATCGTTAGTAATCTAACATTCCCCGCATAAATCCTACAGTGCACCCAACAGTGCACGAAACGAGTATTTGTACATAACTAAAAATGAGCTTCCACAACCCATCCACCCACTTACTGTGTGCCTACTATTTGCCAACAAGTATTCAATAGTTGTAACATCCGTCTGGAAATTAAGAAGGGCTAGGATGAACATCAAGATGCCCCCAAATCCAGATTCAGTACTTCACTATGCTAGGAAATTGTTATTACCAACTGCATTTTACTAAGTAGACAATAATTCACAAAATCAAGGAAACAAATTCATGAGCAAGGAATTGATGAAGACCTCAAACAGCAAATTTTTTCCCCAATTCATCAAGACTTCTTTTAGACAGCCACACATTCTCTATCTATCCTGTTTATGCTCTGTGATTCCAAGATGCTGGTAAGCCACATACAGGAACTCTATTTCCAAGGAACGCTGTGGTCTTTCTAATGGCCTGTTCGCTGTAACACTAGCATTTCAGGCTTCATTTGCGTTCTCCAGCTGTAAGGATACAGTTACTGAAAGACATACAAACATGACTTTATTTACTTCTATGAGCCACCAAAAGATATCCAATGACAATTATATTTATTTTTGAAACTTCTAGAATGGTCACAAGCAGGATGGGAGGAAATGTTCAAATGACTAATGTAAAGCAACAAGAAAAAAGACGTAAGTGCAAACAAAGTACACTCCTTAAACAGCATGGCCAAGGCATCCCAGAAAATCCACACTATATAGATGAGGATTTCTTGCAACCTCAATATGTAAAACCTTGTTATCCTGCATCCCATTTCCTTCCTTGTAAATGGTGCCTTGTTGCAGATTCCCTTTCATGCATACCCAGCTCTTCTTTGTAAAAATCACCACAAATAAACAAAAGGCACTGTATGGACTCCCTGCACAAACAAGCTCCTAGCAGGAATTTCTTTCCACCGCTTTCTTTGTTTCCCTTTGCTTTGCTGCTCCAGGCAGACAGCAGACAGTCTGCCTGGCTCTCTACTGTCAGCTGATAAAACTTAACAAAGAAATCCCGGGTCCCAAACTGTTCACAGGAGCATCTGCAAACACTTCAGGACTGATGGGTTTTAAAACATGTGACTTTGGCTTTAAAATCAAGATGAGCCAAGAAGGACACCAAGAGAGATGCCGGAAGGTTGAGAGAAGAGCTATGAATAAAGAAACAAGGGTTCTGGGGGTTCTGACATAGGGATGGGATGCTGAGTCCCGAGGAACACTGAAGAATGGGAAGAGCGGAGCTGCCATCTCTTTGACCTACACATACCCACTTCTTTGAAATTTCTCCCCAGAGCTAACTAACCTAAATGGCTGAAACCCAGTTTTCTCTCTAATGGGTTTAGTCTGTATGGTGAGGGTTTTTAAATCCTCTATGTGACAAAAGAATGAAGCCTAATTAACACTCCCCTAATAACCTGCAAATAACAAAACCTGCTGTGGGGAAAAAACACATTCACACTTCCTTATCAAATTAGGGCCCACAAATGCTCCTAATTAGCTAAAAATCAATTATTAGGACAGCCAACTGAATGTATGTATACCACCAGTGAAAGGTTTACTCAAGCAAATGAGGGAAATAAAAAGGAGCCACTGGACTTGTCTGAGGCAGTCAGTGAAGGGCTGGTGCCTAAAGAGACTTGGGTGTGATAGCAGAATCTGAAGGACATCTGCCACAGCAGCAACCTCTGTTCCCAGCACCGGAGACCACAGACGACTTGGGCAGGTCTAACATTGATTGTGTACTAAAACTGAGGGTTGGGGAGACCATGTCAGACATCAATAGTGGTTACGCAGTCCTTGGTGCTCACTTGAAACCACATGTACAAATGGGCAAATACAGAGTAAGCAGGAGAGGTGTTTTGGCTGCGTGTTAGACTCTCTTCATAAGTTGCTGGTTCTAGTTTTGCGAGGCTTTCTTAGCCAGTAACTATTTAATGACCCTTCCCTTCAGGTCCTAGACGTTAGGACTATGTACAGCTCCAAATTTAAGATGTCAAAAAGGCAGGAAAGTGTTCCAGTGCCAAGGAACCCAGATTGGGGGATACAAATACTTCTGTTTCTGTTTTGCTCCTACTGTGGTGTTTTATTCCAAAAAGTGTTGGATAAATGAAGTGGCTTACCAGTTAACAGGGAGATGGTCACCTCACCTCATGGTAATTAGTTAAGTGGAATATAAAATAATAATCGTGACACCGCGACCGCCTTCCATTCTAGACCAACTCCGCCACTTTTGTAACGGGCATCAGAGCAGCTGCTGTCACAAGGTTAAGCGCTTGCTCTGATGACAGCCGAAATCAAGAGTGCCATTAGTTCCTCCCGTGCCAGTGGACGCTCTGCCCTGCCCGAGCAGCCTGTCAGTCTCTTTGTGTGTTTGTTTACGCAGTGAAGCATCTGGAGGCCTCTGCTGGTATTTTGGAAAATATCAAGCGACACAGAACCAGATCTTTAAAGGAATCTAAGCAGGTAAGCCTTGGTTTCGTGTGAGCATCATTCAAAATCCCAATCACACACTTTTCATCGCTCTCTCACTGCTGTGAACACAGGCGAGCTGATCATTATCACTTCCAATGTCACCTCTCGGAAGTGCACGGTGTGACTTCAGGTCACTCCCTGTCCTCTGCTCCAGCGAATGCCACCCAGCCCCGTTCATCATTGCTGCACTCAGTTATCAACCCGGAGATTATTTTTTCACCCTCTGTCAGCTTATATCACATCTGAACTCACTGTTCTCTGGGGATTAGGGAAGCTTTTCCATCAAACCAGCTGTTTGCTTTTATTTTTTTTCCAGCAATGGCAAAACAGCTTTGTTATAAATTAACAGTCTCCACGTCAGATGAGGGGTGAGGGGCATCAGCTTCTGTTTTATATCTGCTCTATTTCCAGTCTGGTACAACAGACAAACACATAAAACATAGTTAGACGCTGCCAGCAGAAGAAATGGAGAGTAGACAATAAAACCTGAAGCAGACAGACTCAAAGGTGACTACAAAATGACTTCCAAACCACACAAGAAGAATGGAGGTGGTAGCTATTAATTGTGGCCTTGCTATGTGCCATACTGTTAGTAATTTTCTCAAAAAAAAAAACAACCCAATAGTATGAGATACCCATGTCATACAGATTCATTATAGCAACATTTACATTGTCAGAATCCAGCATTCTTCCACCTCCAAAAGACCCAAAGGAGAAAACAAAATCAGAGTCAAGGAACACAACCAGAAAATAAATACATAGGCATCTGTGTATCTCCAAATGGGTCCCAGGACACTCTAAAGCATAGGCATAGGAGATTGCTTCTGTTGGTTAAATTATAAAATGTCTTAGTTCACTTCCCTAACAGCAGAGAGTGAGTTTAGAAGCTTTTTAGTTTTTAAGAGACAGTGCCCAGAAGAGACCAATAGGAATAAAGGAGGTGAGATGTAAGCAGAGAAGCTAAGTTCAGATTGATTTTTGGCATACTTACCCATAGCCTGGTCATGTGGGATTGTTGGAGGCTGCATCCTCCTCGTGGAGGTAAGACAGTGGCTATTTCACACCCATACTGGCCAGGAAGCCACTGCAAAATATCCCCAGCTCCTCTGCATGAGGCAGCTCAGCTCATCAAAATATTTCAAACATGAGACTTTCATTAACTGAAAACCCAGCAAGTACAGAAGAGATGTGGGGTTCTGAGAGAGACACAGACAGACTGCCAAAATATGTGATTTTTGTTTTGTTTTGTTTTGTTTTTTTCCCCGACATTTATTGAGAATTGTAGTTCAAATGCATATGAGACAAAATTTTATGATGATGGGGTAAACATAAAGACCAATTAAGGACCCAGAGACCCTTCTTATAGCCAGGTACTCCTTCCCTTGTAGCTAAATATTTATCATCTAGGCAGTGTCACAAAGGATCTCCTGGAAGAGTCTTCACAGTATCTTGAATGCAGAATGACTCTTTGTGTTCCTCCCCTGCAGCTCGACATTCTTCTGAAGGGTACTAGCCTGGGCTCTACAAGATCACAGCTGCCCATCCAAGTGCTCCTAGGACTGAGTATCATCTGGAGTATGTCACTCCTCATTGCAAGTGAGAACTTCATTCTCTATTTTAAAATAAAGTATGGATAACCTTCCTTGCCTTGCAGAAATATTGTGAAGACTGATGGGAAAAAAAAAATATGCTAAAGAAAGGAATTCATCCTTTTAAATACCATGAAAAGATACTTAATTATTTTCTTAAGATCCAAAAATCCTTCAAAAACAGAGATTTGGTGGGTAGATTCCACTTTTTTGTTAGTCTTTAAAACTAGGAAGCTTCTTGACAAAATCATCCTGAACAATCTAGTCTAGGCGCTGGAGAGATGGCTCGGTCTTTAAGAATACCTCACAGAGACCTGAGCTTGCTTAGCAGTGCCCATGTCAGGTAGCTGACAACTGCCTGCAAGCCCAGCTCCAAGGGATCAGACACCCTCTCCCACATTCTGTGGGACCCTTCACTCATATGCACAGAAGCATGCGAACAGCATCCAATTCAAAATAAAAGCAGACCTTAAAAAAATATGAAAAGTCCAATCAACTCTGAGAGTTCTGTCATTCTGAGCTGGTCAGTGGAAGAGAGGACAAGTCAGAAGTCAAGTCCCACCTGTTTGTCTTTCCATTAAAACATCTGAGAAGGAGATGACAGTGGGTTTTCTCACTGTATTCTGTAATATCACGCATACGAGTACTTCATATTTCACTGAATGACATATTCCAAGGCATAAAAATGAGATAGAAGGACAAGCTGCATCAGCAAAGAACAGTCCAGTCATCATCCTTTTTTACCTAGTATTAGCTAGTTATTTTTTTAATTCTGAGCAAAAGAAAACAGTTGCAAATTTCATTTTAGTTTTATATTTCTTCAATATTAGGTTTTATTTTATTTGTATGTGTGAATATATGCTATATGTGTGCAGGTATCTGAGGAGGCCAGAGGAGGGTGCTAGAGATCCCACAGCAGGAGTTCAGGCAGTTCTGTGCTGCCTCATGTGGGCTCTGGGAAATGAATCCTCTGGAAGAGCAGCTGACACTCATAACTACTGAGCATCTCTCCAGCCCCTAATTACAAATTTTAAACAGTCCCTTACCTCCCTGCAGTCCAGCCAGACCTTAATGCTCCAGGATCTCCACTCACTGGGAAGCAGGGCTGAGGACAGAATTATTCTTCCACCATCCACATGACTGGAGCAAGTAAAACTCCAAACACTGGGTAGACTACTGCAGTGAGACCGAGTGCAGAATTTAGCCTGTTTCTTCTGACTAGCAAATGCAAGAGGAGCTATGACTGCACTGCCCATGTTGTATCAGGGGCATCTAGAAGCAAACTAAGCCTCCACTCCCACATGGCAGCAGAAGACTTACACAATTAAAAGTGGGGTTTACCAGCACTTGCTATGTACCACCACCTCCATATTACTGGCATGCCGTAAGGACTTGAGTCTCACCTCCAGCTAGCATCAAGAGAGAGTGGTGTCAGGTAGCCATAATCTATACTTCCTTGCATCATCTTGCCTTGCTGGGTATTAGTACAATTCCATGAAATGTGACAATAATCTCTCCATCAGTGGCATAGACTTGGTCTAAGTAATGAGCTGGCAAAGTGGGGAGATGAGAAAGAACCAAACCCTCTGCCACAAAACATTGCAGGTCATCGTTCTACATTCCCATAATAGGTAACATATGGCCACCAAGCTCTTCTGAAATAGTTCAGTGAGAGAAATGAACAAAAGATAAAGCTAAGCCCAAGGTTTCACAACATCCAAAATGTCCAAGAAACTCAAATGCTACTCATCAAACAAAGGACCAAAAAAATTGCCCTACAATAAGAAAAGAATCCACAGGTTTGAAAAGTAGAACAAATCAGGTATTGAAACTATCTAACAAGGACTTTACAGCTACCATAAAGACATACCTCAAAAAGCAACTAGATACTCTTCTGGAACAAATGAAAATACTGCGAACTGTCAAAATAAGTACATATATAAAAAGCCAACCAGGTAAAAAGTAGAGGGCTATAAATTCTAAAAGTAAAATAATTAAAAATCTCATTGGATAAACCCAATTCATTAATCAATGAAAGGAAAGGAAACAGAATCAATGAATATGAGAATATATCAGTAGGATTTAATCAGTGTGAACAACAGAGGGCAAATAGATTGGAAAAGTTAACAGGCATACTGAACTGGCATTTACATCGACAGAGTTTTGTAAGAGAAGAGAGAAGATGGAACTTAGAGGAAAAAAGAACTCATTTGTGGGAAGCGGGAAATGGGTCAGCATTAAAAGCACTTACTATTTTTGCAGAGAACCAAGGTTCTGTTCGTAGCACCTATATGGTAGTTCTCAATAGTCTATAATTGTAGTTCCAGGGGATCTGTTGCCCTCTACTGGCCTCTGAGGACATCAGCCATGTACAAAATACTCCTACACATTCAAAAAAACTAAATAAATATTTGTAAGGAAAAACATTTGAAGCAAATAGTGATTAAACACGTTAATTTAGAAAATGCATTTTCCAGATTCCAGAGGCCAAAAAACCACGTGTTGGATAACAAATAATTCCCAAACATACTATAATTAAGAAAATCAAAAATGAAGACTCGTGTTTAAGTCACACTTTATTCATCTAGGACTGCCACTTTGAATGAAACCTAGGGCCAGTTATATAGTAGATCTGCATTTTTCAGCAACTGAAAGAAGAGAACTGTCAATCACAAATTCTGCATCTGAATAAAAATATCCTTCCAGAATAAGGAGGAAGTTCACATACTCTTAGGCAAAGGAAAGCTAAAAGAGCGTATGCTATCAAGTCAACCTTAAGCTATGGGAGGTGGCTTCAGTAGAAGCAGAATGCTTAAGTATGATTCTGGAAGACTCAGAAGAACACACAATGGGTATTCAATATGTATGCAAAGAAAATACTAAGACGATTATAGTTTAGTAAAGAAGTAAAGTATATTAAATGGAATTAATACTTCTATGCTTCATTTGAAAGAATTGAACATTGACATAAGTTAACTACCATAAATTAGGCATTGATCCTGAAATATGTACACCAGCCACTACAAATGTTATATAAAGTATATCTGTAGACTTAAACACTCTATAAGTGCTGACTGAACCACAAAATATCCATGTATCTTCAAAGACAACAATAGAAGAGAAATCAAGAAAGAAGAGATGAAAGGAAAACAGTAAAATGGTCCTAGCATGTTAATTGCAACTGCATCCAAATTTCTCAATATCATTGTAAGATAACTGGAATGTAATTACACCACCATAGACATCAATATTTGCAGAATATTCATTTATATCTGTGTATGTATTTGATAGACTCATATCATCACACTCAAAATATAAAGGAATTCCCAAGATTCAAATGTGAAAATTAAGAAAAGCAACAAGATGATCAAAAAACTCGAGCGACACTTAATAAAAAGTGAACATCAAGACAAAACTTTAAAGAACATAGAAAGCTGTTCTTAGCTTGGTTACTCAGCATGGAGAAGAAAAGTTAAAACCCCACAGAAAGGTAAGCTGAGATCAAAGAGGCTGGCAGTGCTCGGGCAGCGCCGGATCTGGTTTTTAATATCATTGTAAAGTCAAAAAACAGGAACAAAACCAAAAACAAAACAAATCAAAACAAGCAAACAGACAAGCAAGCAAAGCATAATGAGGGCTTCTTTACACAGGTGGCTCTTCAAAGACTGGGGCGAGGAATGCAAAAAAAAAAAAAAAATGAACATAAAGTATTTAAAATGTCAGAGAGAAAGAATGACTTTAAATACGGGGGGGGGGGAAAAGAGAGGGGGGGAGAGACGGAGGGAGGGAGAGGTATTGTAAGTCTGTCAAAGATACATAGGTCCACCTTGATGAGCTGCTACTGGCTCAGCTTAGAGCAATTTGAGTAATAAAATGAAGTAGAATTGGATTAAAACTAAAACAATAAAACATGCATCTACAAATTCCTAGTGACGTAAGTAAATAATTGAATAAATAAATTGGGGGTCAGAGACAGCTTTCCATGCAAAAAAAAAAAAAATTACACAGAAATTATGTGGGCACTCCATTCTCAAGGAAATCAAATCTAACTCTCCATTCTCTAAGTATCATTAAGCATACTGCCTTCCCTCCGAAGAGCACAGTGAAGAAAGACAATGCGTGAGTAGTTAAAAGAGTCACTTTATGTCATTGGAATCTGGCAAACTACTTCAACCCAGTGATCACAGTTAACATCAGCAGTTCTAAGTCACGCTGATAGTGTCTGCCCTTGACATAACCTGAAGAAAATGGCTGTATGTCTCTGTAGACCTCATCCCCCGAACCCATGGCCTCAATCTAATCAGGAAGAAAACAGCAGAGGAGTGCTACAGCCCTGCATTAAGGATGGTTTCTCTCATTACTGTGAGCTTGGCAATCAGCAAGAAGACCCCAGGGCAACTGCCCACCTTTAGCCTACCAATTATTTATGATGTCAGAAATTGCACATGGGCAAAATAATCAGTGGTAGGAACAGCCTGAGGAAATAATGGCATTGGTCCTTGAGACTTACAGAACCTAAGCTGACAAGGATCAACTGTGCATCATCTGGTCTGTCATATGAGAACACTCCCTGTCTGCCCGAGCTCAGAATACCCATTAGCCACCTATAGAAACCACTCCTAAATCAGCTGCCTGCCAAGATGGACCTTGGACAGGAGTCCTCCATTTTCTTGCTGAGTTGGATTTTCTAAATGGTGTCACATTCCTTGCTTCAATGTCTCTCAACTTCATTGACCTATTTTGTTTTGTGTGGAATGACTTGAGTCTGGTACCTGTCCCAATACGAGAACGTTTGCTCAAAGAGCTAAATATAAGAGCTTTATTCAAAACAGACAGGTTCATCCAATCGAGGCAGGCTGCGAGCTTACTGGAGCTAAGAGAAGACTAAGAAAGGGTCACCACCTGTTATAAATGTGAGATCCCAGAAAAACAAGGATGTTAGGCTACAAGTAAGGGAACGTAAGTAAGGAAAACTGTGCTTTACCCCACCATGCCTGCGTATTTGTTTCCTTGTATAAAAAAAATGCACAGTGACAATTTTAGGTATTAGAAGAGTCTGGGTGTTGAGCTTGTGAAATTGCTCTATCTTTGTGATTTCTTTTTTAGATGTCCACAGTCATTCTAAAATACATTTCATTTTTAAATAACATATTAACAGTATGGATTCTTAATAACTATATGAATCAGTTCAAACGCATTCAAACATTATTGATTTGAGAAGAAATTAGCCCAGAGATTTGGAAGGACACTCATCAGTATCTGCTAAAACTCAGAATAAGCTTGTGTTATGTATGCACCAGAGTGTCCTCAGTAGGTACAGTTCCCAAAGACGACTGCCTGTGTTCGCCAAAACCTTTCACCACAAGATGCATAGCAGCTTTTTTTTTCTTAATAATAGAAACTGAAACACTGATTGTTGAGATGGTAGACAACAAGTAGACATGGTCTGTCAGAATCTCAAGAAAATAAACCAAGTAAATTTGGATAAATGCTATCAAAAGACGCATGTGGTGCTGAAAATCTCTTAGCATCAAAAGCAAAGAAAAATAGAGAACTTCACGAAGCAGAGATCTGATGTCACAGTGAAAAACAGTGGGACAGGAGAGATGAGAGACTAGAGCAACTAAAAATGAAAAAAAAATCACTTTAGAGGAGATGGATAAAATGGCTTATAATGGTTAATAACATTCACTGCTTTTATAGAAGATGAGAGCAGAAGTGAGATGCCATTTTACCAAAGAGCCCTGCTGAATGGGCACCCTGACCATGCTGAAGACTCCCTGAATCACATAGCCTGTGACTACGAAGCCAGTGTCATGAAGAACATCTTTAAATAGCAGGGAAGGAATTTTTAAACAAAGTCACAAGGTATTTAGGAAATCTGATTGGTATCAGAGTCTGCAGTGGAACACAGGCACAGACTCAAAGGTGCACTCAAACGGGAAGACAGTCCAGGGTCAGGACTAGTGTTTGAAATCTGACTCAGAAAAGATCAGTCAGATATGTAAGCAACTTTCTTAGCTGAACCAATGAAACTGGCCAGAGGTAGGAATAAAATCAGAGGTACTAAAGACCAAGAGATGTGACTGACACCTGCAGAGCTGTAGAGGGCTCAGGATGATTCTGAATGCAGCCAGCACTCAGTAAGAAACTCCATTCAGACTCTGCGCTACTATTCACTCACTACCCCTTCTAGGTTATTCCTCCCACGTTTGCTACCCAATCTCAATCTAGCATCTCAGCTTTGTGCTACTCTGTTTTCATTCTCTCTTTTCCTCCTTTTTTCACCATTATTTTCATGTTTATTTTTGTGAGGTTTAAGAAAGAAAGAAAGAAAGGGAGAAAGAAAGGAAGAAAGACAGAAAGAAAGAAAGAAAGAAAGAAAGAAAGAAAGAAAGAAAGAAAGAAAGAAAGAGAGAGAGAGAGGATGGAGGGAGGGAGAAAGGAAGGAAGGAAGAAGGAAGAGAGAAAGAAAGAAAGAAATAGAGAAAGAAAGAAAGAAAGAAAGAAAGAAAGAAAGAAAAAAGAAAGAAAGAAAGAAAGAAAGAAAGAAAGAAAGAAAGAAGAAGAAGATAGATAGATAGATAGATAGATAGATAGATAGATAGATAGATAGATAGATAGATAGATAGAAAAAAAAGAAGGAAGGAAGAAAGAAAGGAAAGAAAGAAAAACTTTAAAAGGTTGGCCATGTTTTGAGGTCTCTGCATCTCTTTCCACAATAAAAGCAAACTAAGAACTAGCTTAGCATCACAGAAGATACTTGGAAGAATCCATTAGAATAAAGAAGAAGATGAAGCTAGCCATAAGTCTACAAGAAAGACTAAACCATGCTAGAACAGTAGTTAAGTCAGTGAGTAATAGAAAACCACCAAACACTACAAAAATAACAGGTCCTAATTTTTCAATAATAGCTATGTATACTTCTAATTCTCCAGTCAAAAGACATAGGCTAGTACACTGGAATAAAAAATAGGATCTACGGCCAGTGAGATGGTTCAGTGGGTAGAGGCACTTATTGCCTAATGACCTGAGAGCCTACATGATGGTGAAGGGACAAAATTGACTGTTACAAACTGTCCTTCATCTTCCACAAGTGTAATGTGGGAGACATAACAACACACACACACACACACACACACACACACACACGATAAATAAATATTTCTAAAACCATTCTATCTATTTGTTGCCTCCAAATTATGCACTTCTTCATCAAAGACAGACACAACTTTAAAGTTAAAGGATTAAAAAAAATATACTCAAAGATATGAAGACACAAATTAACTCTAACACAGTTAGAGTGAGTAGCTTCAATACCCCATTCTCACCAATAGGTGGATCATCCCAGAAAAAAAAAGAAAGAAAAACGACTGAGATAAATGGCATTTGTATTTCTATTGCTTTGATGAAACATCATAAGCAAAAAGCAAGTTGTAGAGGAAAGGTTTTATTTGGCTTATAACTCCATATTACTGTTCATCATCAGAGGAAATCAGAACAGGATCTCAAATAGGGCAAGAACCTGGAGGCAGGAACTGATGCAGAGGCCGTGGAGGCTTGCTGCTTACTGGTTTCATCTTCATGACTTGCTCAGCCTAATTTTTTATAGAAGCCAGGATCAACAGGCCAGGGATGGCACCACTCACAATGCCCAGGTCCTCCCTGTCAATCACTAATGAAGATAATGCCCTATAGACTTGCCTGCAGCCAGATCTTATGGATGCATTTTTCTCATGAGGCCCCTCCTCTCTGATGGTTCCATTTTGTGTCAAGTTGACATAAAACTAACCAGTAGAGACATCATAGATCAAATGGACCTAGCAGACATCTATAGACTACTCCATTCAAACACTGCAGAATATTCATTCTTCTCAGAAACCCATGGGATTTTCTCTACAATAGAGTATATAACAGGTGGAAAAAAAAAGTCTCAACAAATATGGTGAAATGATATGAAATGGCAGAACCAACATGTTGTAGAAGCTTATTTTTAATTATATATAAAATAGTTTTGTGTACTGTTGTGTGAGGGGCTCCCTAGATCTTGGCATTTCGTACTGTCTGCAGGTGTTGGATTTATGTGGGGGATGTTTGATTGCTGATAATCTGTATGTGCTGTCAGTAGAACACTTGAGGAGTTCTGAATCAATAAAAACACCTGAGTTCAGATGTTCAGGATTTCACTGTCCAGTACAGCACTGGCCAGGATGATGGTTTCCTCTGTTGAGGTCTGGCAGGGATTCCACCTATGAGGGTGCCTCCCTATCTTCCTTGCTGGGTTCCCACAACAACAATTACTACACCAATGCCATCTTAAACTGCAAAATCATTTTTAAAACAGAGACAAAGTTCAGGTTCCCAGGAAAATGAGAAGCCCCTATCCTTCAAAGCCCATCAGTAAAGCCAAAACAAAATGATTTTCAGGTCTTTGGGAACTGAGATGTATCATGTCTGGGTTATGGTGACTCTGACCAGGATTGTTCCTGAGTTTCTGATTGTTTAAAAGTTATGACTAACTTTTGTTTATGTTGGCACAAAAGGTTTATAGTTTTCAAGATTACATAGTTTGTAAAAATTTGAGTTGGAGTCATAGCTCTGAACTTTCATATCAGACTCTGTCCCTGGCCCAGCTTTCTTTCTTTCTTTTTTTTTTTCTTCCTTTCTTCCTTTCCTTCTTTTTCCTTTATTTTCCTTGTATGTTTGAACTCGATAAAATTTTCTTTCAACAAGTTGTATGTCAGTATAATTATATCAAAAGGACCCACAACAATGGAAAAGTTGAAATTATTTCTTGTAGTCTATTTGATCACAATGGGATAAAAGTAGAATTCAGCAGTAAGGAAAACTACAAAATGTACGAAAATTCAAGGAGATTGAACAATACACTGTTGAATGAATAAATCATGCAGGAAAATCAAAAGGAAATTTAAATTTTTGGAGAACTGAATAACAATGAAAACACAGCATGTCAAACCCCTCAGAAAACAGTGAAAGCAGTTCTAGGAGGAAAGGTGAAAGTTACAGTGCCTACTTTTAAACAAACCAGAAGGAGCTCAAATAAATAACTTAATGGTGTACCTTTGGGCCATGAAAAAACAAGCAAATCCCTAATCAACAAACAGAAAATCTTCTTTCTCAGCATTCCTTTCAACCTTGCCTTTGAGGCCATCTCCATTCCTTTGTGAAACCCTTACACCTACACAACCACTCTTTACAAAGGGACCCCCAGCAGCCATACTAAGCTGGAACATTTTTTTCAACATAATATTTGAGTTTTATGCAATGTTTAATTACTTGAGTTTTATACGATGCATTTCAACTATACTCTCTCTCAGGTTCACCCTCCCACCCCTGCGCCCTCAAAATAAAAGAAATTAAATAAGTCAAGCCTGTGTAGCAGGAGCATGGATCATGGGCATGACCTGGTTTGTGTGGTGGTAGGCAGCTTGGATCATGGACAACATCCTGGCCTATTTAGACTGAGATTAAGCATGACAAAGTTCAACCTGAAGTTGGCTTCACAGCTCAAAAACATAGAGAACCAGATATCACTCAGGCACCCAGATGTCCTACAGGCACCAGGTTATTCTGTAGGCACCCAGAGTTCACACAGGGATCCAGACATCTTGTAGGTACCCAGACACCATGCGTGTACCATGGCATCCCTCAGGCACCATTGCAGCCTACAGGCACCTGGCCATCATAGGCAACCTGACATCCCACAGGCATCTAGATATCATGCATGTGCCATGGCACCCTGCATACGTTCTGTCATTATGCAGGCATCATGGCCTTCTACAGGTACCCGGACATTCCATAAGCACCTGGTCATCCTATAGACAACTTTACATCTCACAAGCACCTGGAGTTCATGCAGACACCTGACATCCTACATAACATCTGGACATCCAGCAGTCCCTGGACATCACACAGGCACCCAGCCAAGCTGCAGGCACCCTGGTATCCCACAGGCACTCAGTCAACCTGTAGGCACCAAGCCAACTGGCAGGCATCATGGCTTTCCCCAGGCATCCAGATATCCCACAGGCACTATGATATCCCACAGGCATCCAGATATCCCACAGGTACCCTGTCATCCCACTGGTACCTGGACAACATGCAGGCACCTAGACATCCCACCCCATAGGCACCCAGAGGAGTTCACACTGACACCCACACATCCTGCAGGCACCAGGCATTCTGCAAGCACCAGGTCTTCCCCAAGGAACTGCTGCAATCTGAAGGCACCCAGAAAACCTGCAGGCACCATGGCATTCCACTGGTGCCTGAATACCCTGAAGGCTCCCAGAGAACACACAGGCATCTTGACCTACAGGCATCCTGCAGGTTTCCAGTCTTCCTGCAGGCACTATGGCATCCTGCAGACAACTGGACATCACACAGGCTCCTGGATATCACACTGCCTATGGACACCCAGGCACCCAGCCATCCCATAAGCACCATGGTATCCTGAAGGCTCTCAAATATTATGCAGGCACCAGGACATCTGAGGTACCAAACATCATGTAGACACTCAGTCATCACATAGGCACCCAGCATTCAAGCAGGTACCCAGTCATCAAGCAGACATCCAAACTTCACACAGGCATCCAGGCATCTCCACAGGCTCCCAGATATCATGCAGACACTGGGATTTCAGGCAGGTGCCCAGACTTGAGGCAGGCCCTCCCAGACAGCCTGCCAGAATGAGGAATCCAAGTTTTAGTGGCCCATGAAGTCTGACAGCCATGCATGGAACTCTAATTGGCCTCATCAACATGAGCATTTTGAGGCTTTGAAAACCCCTCCCAAAAGGAGGAGACTCAACCCCAAGTATTCTTCATATAGAATATTCTTCAGCTAGGACATTTTGCTTTTGTTCAGGATCAGGGTGATCCTGAGGCTTGGCAGCAAGTTTGGGGGCAGAACATGCTGGAGCTCTAGACTATTGAGAAGGGGACTGGCCTGAGGACCAGTCTCCCATGTCAAGACTCAGCCCAGGAAATGAGACATTTTGCATCTGGGCTATCTTTTTGTTGTTCAGGATCAGGGTGCTTCCTAGGTTCAGCAACACATTCGGGATAAGCATCTGGTTGAGCCCCAGACTGCCCTCATCACTCTGCTTCTACCTGGCCTTTGTACCTGCAGCCAACAGAAAGCACTTCAGCCCATGTTCACCCCATACAAATAACGGCCTGGACAATGGGAGCAGCAGTGCCGTGCTAGTGGGCAGTAAAGGGGCCATGAGGGTAAGGGTCAGGTAATAGTTTGAGGACCCATCACCTGACTACTTAGTAGTGTTCATTACCATTCCCCTGACTGACAAGTCCCTATCTCTGTTTCCCCTTGCCATCCATGACACTCCAATTCCCAAGTGGGAGCTCTGGCCCAGGAGGTAGCTATAGGGAAGTCGGATTGTGGCCCCAGCTTCCTGGTATCCTAAGAAGGATCCTAAGCAGTCCAGCAGAGAATGTTTATTACCCTGCCTGTCCTCCATTTCATTCTCTCCAGACCTACTCCTAGTCCTGCTACATCCTGTCACCAGGAGTCCTTCCTACCATCCCACTTTCATCCTCTGAGGACTCCACTTGGTACAGACACAGGGTCCTCCTCCTCCTTTCCTGCTGCCCCTTTCAGACTTTCCTTTTAGTCATCTCCATTCTTTTGTGATACCCAGTGAACCGCAGAAGCACCCTCTAAGAGGGACTTCATCACTACCCTTCTTGGCAAGGATCTAGAGCAACAGCAACTAAGGAACAGTAACAGAACATACACCTAATAAACATCAGAGAACTATAACAAGAAACACTTCAAACAGCATAACTCCAGATGCTTAGACTCCAGTACAAAAACACAAACACAAACAGAAAGACAATTTGCCTCCTCTTCAAGCCAGCAACCCAATACAACGGGCCCTGGGAAAAGAAATTTAGCTGAAGCACAAGAGAGGGACTTCAAAATAGCTATTGCAACTATGTTCAAGGGCTTTAAGTAGGCTTTGAATAAATCCATTAATTTAATCTTTAAAAATACAATCCAACAGTTGAACGAAATAATGAAAACATTGCAAGATATGAAAGTATAATTTAACAAGGAAATAGAATCACTAAAGAAGACTTAATTGTACTACAGGGTACAATTAATACTCTGTATTAGTAAACATGGTATTGGCATAAAAAAAGACACACTGACCAATGGAATTTAATTGAAGTCCCAGACATAATTCCAGACATACTTACAGATACCTGATGTTTTTACAAAGAAGCTAAGTATACACATTGGAGAAAAGACAACATCTTAAATGGTGCTAGTCAAGCTGGATGTCTATATGTAGGAAAATGAAAATAGATCCATATTTATCATCCTGTTTAAAATTAAACAGCAAATGAATCAAATACCTTAACATAAGACCAGATGCCCTGAATCTGATAAAAGGGAAGTGGAAATCCTGGGGGCTGAATCTCATTGGCATCAGAAGGACTTTCTGAGTAAGCTACCAATAACATAGGCACTAAGACCAAGAATTAATAAATGAGAACTCATGAAGCTGAAAAGTTTCTATATGTCAAAGGACACCATTATTCTGGAAGGTGTTTGCTAAAGGGCTACCCACAGAAACTAATGTTACAGAATGTGATGGTTTGAATGAAAATGGCCCCCATAGGCTCACAGGAAGTGGCATTACTAGAAGATATAGCCTTATAGGAGGAAGTACGTCACTGATGGGGTGGGGGGGGTTGCCAGGGGCTTAGATTCTCAAGACAGATCCAGTCTTACTTTCTTGTTGCTGATCCAGATATAGAACTCTGGTCCTTCTTCAGCACCATGTGTGTTTGTGTGCTGCCTTGCTTCCTGCCACGATGATAATGGACTAAATCTCTGAATTATAAGCCAGCCCCAATTATGTTTTCCTTTCTAAGAGTTGTTATGGTCATGGTGTCTCTTCAGAGAAATAAAACTCTAGGACCCCGAACTAACCTACGTGTCTGTCAGTAGCAGACTATACAAAGACGATGTATTATATATACACAAAATATGCATCTACTTGCGAGACAAAGACAAAGTAAAGCAAAAAAACTCTTCTCCATGGTTTATTGTACTTCATGAATTATAAAATAAATGCTATCCATGTAAAGATATGGGATTATGTAGGAATGCATAGAAATTTCCTCCATGACACCGTCAATGCCACTTCATTCCCAGGCCAGCTGGAGTTAGCAAGCCTTCTTCCATGTTTTTGAATGATTCTAGTTACTAATAACATTTATCACTTTGTAATGGTGATGTGTCTCAGGCTGTGATGGAAGTTATTTCCATAGACAGTCTCGGGTAGCCCTAAGAACTCTATTTTTCTACTTCAAGAATAGAGTGAGTTATTGACATTGAGGCCGACTTAAAAAACAGAGAAACTTTAGAAGTTGGTTGAAGAAAAAATGCTTAAGAACTTCAAGACGTGTGAAAATAGCATGGGCACAGAAAATGAGCAGATAGCGAGCAAAGGCTCCATAGGTGATCACTTTAGCCATGTGGCCAGTTAGGGAAGAGCTCCAGGGGAGGACGCCAGAGTCACCTCTGTAATATTCCAGCATGGAGAAGGGCAGAGTGGCTGAGCAGGGAGGAGAGTGGGCCAGCCCCTAACTTGTGTTAAAAACCTTACTTCTGACCAGGAGGGTGAATATATTGAAACTTCTTTAGCAGTTTGACCTGAGTTTTTAGTCTGCCAAATGAATTAATAAAAAAGATGGAAATTCTTATTTTTGTACGTATTGTAGTATGACTTTATGTATTAAATTTGGTGGTTCATTTTTAATGCATTTAACAAATTTTTTGATCCATGATAAGTCAACCCCCCTTATCGATCTGATAGTGGAGGCAGCATAGTTGTGCCTGGGATCTTGTTAAGATGAAGATTCTTATCAATAAGGTCTGGGGTCAATATTCTGCCTTTTAATAAGCCTTTAGGTAGAGTTTATGCTTTACCTAATTGTTTAGAGTTTCTGTTTACAAAATAAAATGTTGAAAAAAATTATTCCCAGGCTAGACTAAGAATAGGCTTCAGAGGCACTCACAGAGGACCAAGGTGCCAGCTAGAAAACAGTAGGAAAAGTACAGCCAAAGAGGTGGTGTCTCAGCTTAGCGGGGACTGCTGCACTGTCACACTGTAGATTTAGTGACAGCAAGTACCAGGTTTCAAGCAAAGCCAAGATTGATCCTAAAGCTTTTGGTAGAAGTCAATAAAAGAATTGAGTCGTACGCTGATAAGTTGATGGGCTGACTCTGACTGTGGAACCCTAAACCTGCCAGCATCACAACCACCTTCAAAAGGTGGCTCGTGATAAGGGGAAATCCCCTGGCATGGATTCCATCTTTTCTATATAAACTCACATAGCAAGTTATGGCACATACAATACCCTGTGTCAATATCAGGGCAATCAGAAGGACCACAAAAAAGCCTACCAATCACTAAAACTAATCACCTATGGACAAACCAATACAACATTGATTAAGCTTCTCTGTGACCTGCTAATTCATCAGCGGTGTCACAAAATCCAGTGAACTTAGTCCTGAGATATCCATTGATCTCTCAGGAGTTTTGATCAGCAGAACTCACTAATTGTTTTCTCAGAAAGGGAAATGGTCAATGAGCTTTTACAACAAAAAATGATTAAACCAACAGTGTATTAATACTTTATTAATGAGTAAGATACTAGGTCCTCTTATGTAATACATGTTGTATTAGTGTACGTGGATAAGAGAGAGACAGAGACATAGGGTCTCTGTGACATAGAGACATAGAGACAAAGACAGAGAGATGAAGAGAGAGCACTTGTGTGTGTACATAACTTGCTTAGAAAAATAACATCTGTGATGTTGCACCCCACTTTGCCAAAAACAGAGGGACCTCTGGGACCTGTTTAGCAGGTAAAGGAGTTTGCTTCCAGGGCTTAGAACCTAAGTTTGATCCCTGAAACAAGCCCTCCAGACTCCTACAAAGGCCCTGTGACATGAGCATGTGCCCATATGCATACATACCGCAATCACACACACACACACACACACACACACACATACAAATAAATAAAATAAATAAATATATGTAAAACATATTTAAAGAGATTCCCTGCAGAATGTCAAAGGAAGAGGGAGGAAACGGGATGGTGGGGTGATATGCTTCCAAGACATGCTTCAAACTTACTTCAGCTGTTTTGCAATTTACTTTCTAAATTTCAGCACTATAATGAACCATAAAATACATGTAGGTATTTCTACCTGTTAATCTTCTTTTAAGAAAAATGTAACTTGACTTTCTCAGTAACTTATTAACATTTTCCTAAAATATTTAGCTTATATATATGCATAAAATAAATTTCTTTTAAGACACTATGCACTTGGAATACAAGACCCGGAGTACCCAAGGTGGATATGACTTGAAAGCCTTCTCCCTGAGGGCTAGCTTTCGTGCTACCAAAACGTATTATCATTATCCAAGGGAGGAAACCATCCAACAGTCCTATCCGTCTGTGATACTTAGGATCCACAATTACAACCAGTATGGCACACTAACCGGAAGGATGCAGCAGTGGGCACTCACATCTTAGCTGTAACTGGCAGTTTTCTAATTGGGTCTTTGTACCAGAAACCTATCCAACTACCCAGGGATAAAGAGGTCATGAATCCTAGAGAAGAACCTACTACGACCACTTTACTAAACTGCTATAATCCCTAACTACATTCGAAATACTCATCCTTCTACCCACAGGTCGCACAGCTTTCGTGACTCAACGAAGAAACACCTCTTTGCCACAACTGTTCAAAAATGCAGAGAAGAAGTAATTGTGGGGTTCCCAGACACATTTGATAAATCTGCAATGCAATGCCTATACTTGTGGCTCAGGGAACATTGAAAGATTGTAGGAGCTAAGAGACCAGGACACTACACTCAAGATACCTTAGCAATTTGGCTTCCAAAACAAGACCTGGAGAAGTATGGCACCAACAGACATGCTAGCAGGGAAAGGGAGAATCTCACAGGCCTCCACCCAGAGACAAAGAACTTTAGATATGCAAGGAATACTGAGAGTGGGAGAAATAATCTTCCCTGGGGAAGAGACCCAAATCAAGTGTCCAATACTAAGTGTTCATCCCTGAAATCATATGTATACAAGCAATACTAAACAGGCTCGTGAGGTTAGATTTATATATTTAAACATCTATATTTATCTAAATATCGTATATATGTATAGTGTGTGTGTGTGTGTGTATAAAGAAAATGAATAAGGGTGTAGGTACATGAGAGGGATTGAAGGGAGAAAAGGGAAGTGAAAATGATGTAATTTTTAATTCACAAATATTTTAAAAAGAAATTCTCTTAACTACACACTCCTCCACAGGCTATACACCCCAAAACCATGGAAAGACAAGCGTCTCTGATTTTATCTCTAGCGGACACCAACTTCACAAATAATACATACACCAGGCAAATGGAACTTGAGAAGGTTAAATTAGCACACACTTTTCTTCATTCAATAAAAATAGCATGCGCTCAGTGAGCAAGCAGATCATATTTATGAGCGGTGTAAATATCCCATTATATTTTTTGCTTACATCGAACTACTCTTTCTATGTAAAAAAGCTCATATTGTCCCAACAGCAGTATCTCCACAGATGGAGATTTTAAAAGTTTGCAGACATCACCTCTCCCCTTGTGCACACCTCCAGTGATTATGCCTCATGATTTCCTCCACGAATTCAGAGAGGGTCTTTCCTGTGCTCAGATCAGAGCACTACAAACTAAGTAGATTGATCTCTGTGTGCAACTGATTGCAAACTGTGTACATAATCCCGTACTTTATAAATATAATGATCTTATAATAGACCTGCTGGGCATAAGTGGGCCGTTTAATGCACACAGCCCTCGGTTTTTCATGTTAATTACTTTTGCTCCCAAACTGTGTAGTGGGAAAAGATCTAGATAGAGGTTAGAATCTTGGCTCCGGGATGTACCAGGAGGACGTCAACAGTCACTTAACCTCTTAGAGTGCCAGTTTGCTTATCTGCAAAATGAGGATTAAATATTTACTTCCCAGAGTTGCCTCTGGGGCTTAATGAGACATAAAGAACTTGTGAAACTACTTACTCGGTGCTAAGCACATGATAAGCCCACAATAAGCTCTAATTAATTTCAGAGTTGATCCAGAAAGGGAATGCATGTGAGGAACCAGACTTTAGCTGCCATGGGTAGAACTGAGATTGTCTTCCACGCAGCCGCTGTGGCGCTGGCAGCTTTTGCAGTGAAGTGGGATGTTGGCAAGATTTCAGGCTGCCTCTTAAGTCCTTAAGACCTTTGAACTTGACCCAATCAAGTGCCCCTGGCAAAGGTAATCTATTGCCCAGGTGACATATCAACAAGGGTTTGGTTTTTCCCCATAACAAATTTATACCCATTTCCTGTAGTTAGCTAAATTAAACACTGTGACAGACAAGTAACAGGAGAAAGCTCTGGATGTTGGTGGGGGAGTAGACAACAGCTCAAACTCAGAGAAAGAGGAACAGCAAAAGCATCACCTTGCTCCTCTGTCTCACTCAAGGACCCCGTGAGCCTGTGTTACAACACTTGCAAGCATGCATACAGCCGTTCCACAGTCGAGAAGGTCTGTTTCAGGGGTGCTGGCCTCTCAGGCCTGGCCATCAGCCCTGCAAAGTTTGAATGAATGAACTTGGTAACGCAGGAGTGCCAATGAGGGCATGGCAGCTGAACTGTGCCTAATGCTGCCCCGGAAATGGCAGAGGATCTGGTGGACATCAACTGTTCGCAAGTCAGAATTGCAAGGTCTTCATAACCTTGATTTAAAATGATGATGAATGGGTCTGTCTGTGTCTGCCCCAGCAAGGGAGGAAAAATGAAAGAGAATCAGTTCTCTTAGAGAACAGATTAACCTTTGCCAGATGAGCAGGGAACAGTGTGAAACAGGATTCGTACAGAAGCACGTGGACACCCACTGACTTTGTGCACCTGAAGGTGCTCATTCAGGTCCTCTGTGTCACCCTTTTCATACCGTCATTTTATTCCACTTTATTCCACTTAAGTGGACACCAAGACTTGCTGCTTAGGCAGCATTTCTTACCTACTAGGGGATTTGATGGGACTCTTAACGATAATGGGACAGGCACACATCTGGCTAATGTATAATATGAGTGATGTATATGAGCTGGTGCCACCCGTATAGAGTTCCTCCGTTACACTATGTTCTGATTACTTTCTGATTAGGAAGTGAACCTGTGTGCTAGTGGAAATAAGCTATCTGTCCTAGGCAGGAGTTTCAGGTTTTCCCAAAAGGAGCAGGAGAATGCATAGGAGAAGCTGAGGAAGAGAAAAATAAATGAGAATGTCTTCTCTTCATATAGAAAATGTACACACAGGTCAAGTTCAAGAAGACATTGCCATACTGGCAGAGCAGTACAGCTTCACTCAGACTCGTCGCCACTACACTTGTGGGAAGTAGAAAGATGCATAATAAAAATCAAGACATTTTCTATTTTCTACATTTAGCCAAGAAGAAAAGAAGAGACCAGACTTAAGTGCCAGCCATAGGCAACCAAAAACACACAAAGGAAACAGAGAAATACTGGATCTCAGCAAATAACTGTCCTCAAAAGGAGAGCAGCGTGCACGTAGACCCCTTGATCTCCCTAACTTATCGTAAGTAGAGGGATGATGTCCACAATCATCACACACTGAGTTGGTATGATAGACACGAATGTGAAGAGAGACCAAAGAACTACAATTTATAGCCCGGGATGCTAGAGTAGGAAACCCTACACACAGGGAGACCTCCAGGTATCTGGAAGGACTTGCCCCCTTGGATCATGAACCGAGTATTATTTGGTACAAACATGTAAGGAATTACCCACAGCCATGGAAATAACCATCCAAACACAGTATGGGGAAATACTTTGATGCTTACACAGGGGCAGGAATTGGCTACAGACTCACAACCCGAATTGGGAAAAAATTATGTTGGGGGGGGTATGCGTGAGAGAGAGATGTGTGTGCACATGCGCGTGCAGGTGCATGACTCCATGTGCACTTAAAGGCCAGGTGAAGACATCAGGTGTCCGGCTCCCTCACTCTCTGCCTTCATCTCTTGAGGCAGGGTCTTTCACTGGACCTGCAGTTAGGTTGGTGGCCAGCAAATCTAAAAAAAATCCTCCTGTCTCTGTCCCCCAACAGAGCTGGGCCTACAGGTTTAAGCAGCCAGACATAGCTCTTTATCTGGATGCTGGGATTCTAACCCAGATTCCTCATGCTTGCGCAACATGTCCTCTGACCCACTGAGCCATCCCTCCAGCCTAGAAAACCATCTAGTCCATGGAACATTAGATAAAGCCACTGGACAAAATTAAAGGCCACATTGGTATTGCGTAACATAACTGAAAAGCAAACTTTGAAAAGTGCAATTGTTTTCCAATAACGCGTTGATGTTCCAGAGTAGAGTTTAAGATTTATAGAAATTAAGGGATAAAAGAAAAATGCATAACGTCTGACATACAATAAAAAAAATTCCAGAGCATGAAAAGCAATAGAAAAAATATCAACAGAATGAGGAGCACAGCCCACCCGTAGAAACTGACCAAGAAGTGGTTGAGATGATAAAACCGTGAACGGACATCGAAGCGTTTGTTCTAACTGCACTCAGTCTGCGGAAATAGATAATGAACTTGACTGCTGTCATGACTGAAGGCTTGGTTCTTCTTGATTTTCACTTTCTCCCTCCTTCTCTAGACATTATGGAAGGGATCCAGCCGCAACAATGAGAGCCATCGGGGATTTTCCAATATCAGGTATGTAAAACAGGGAGCAACCCCCAAGTCAAATCTATAAGTGAAATAAATGTGGAGAGTGAATTAGAAAAAGAAACTGCCAATCCAATATTCAGGCATAATGAGAACAAATCTGTGGGCTAACTGAGCACACATTTCTCCCTATGACCGACTTGTCGAATGTGTCCTGGTCCAGCGCCTTCACCCAACTGCACCCTGTAAGAACCTTGAGATTCGTTGCCTTGCATGCTCTGGCAGCTTTGTGCCAGCTTTAACTCTTTAGGAAGACACTCTCCTCCCTTGGATTCAAGTCCCCGCAGTTAAGATTACATCAGAATTTACAGCAGAACAGTCTTTCTCTCATGTGGTCGAGGAGAGGAAAGTGTCACCATCCCTTTTTAAAAGATGATTTAATCCCTCAAGACTACATGCTTTATATTGGACATTTTATCGAAATTTTTGAAGAGCTTCAATGAATGCCATTTAAAATGAAACTTAAATTGAAAGTAATTCCTTCCCCGTAAAGTGGTTCCATGTTCATTTGATTCTCACATCAATTAGGCTCTGAGTCACTCTTTGTGTCCTTCATGTAATATCCTAACAGTGGGCTGATGGGCTCACTAATTAGTATACTTCTTTAGCATTCAGAATCTTCCTCACCAAAGCTGAAGGTCCGGATGCTGCTATATCGACTTGACTTTGGTTCTTGGCTTTTATAGTATTGAAAGTCGGGTCTGGGTAGTTTCTAACAGCACAGCGTGCTTTGGACTTAGCTAAGTATGAAGGCATTTCAGAACTGCCATCATGGTGGGGCATAAGTGAAAGAATTTAATTGATTGCAAAAGTGCACACATACACGTGCACACACACACACACACACACACACACACACACACACACACACAGTAAAGGGAAAGCCTCAGTTTCAGAAAAGGTTGAAATTTCACCATAGTGTAGAGAGCAAAGAAAAGTCTCATCTGTTATGTGGATGACATAGACTGAGATCACAAGTTCAGGGACCAAGGTAAAAGCTTCAGAGGTTTGAAATGTGTGGCTCCCACTCTGTAGCAGCTGCTTCTTGGCTCTCTCCCAGTAGCTTCAGCACTAAGACTAATGGCTAGGAAAACACCAGGGGGTCAGTAAGTAAGAGCTTGTAAAGAAACGAAATCTGAATACAGACCAAAGGAAAAGAAAAAAATCTTTCCATGGAAGACATTAAATCAGACCTTCAAAGAAATTCTGTATATACTCTACATTCCTGTCCGCCTTGGTCATTGCCTGTCATCTCACAGGCAGAAGAAGACAAATGTAGAAAGTGCTAAAAACAGCCACCTGAAATATCTCAATACCCCATGTGACCTGGGTAACTGGTAACATGGTGACCAAACAAATGCATGGCCATATTCCAGATACTGAAAGCATAATGCATCTTAGAAACCAAAGCAAAGCTCTTACAACCACAGCAGAGGGTGTTGATGACAGCATGCACATCTCCTCTCGTATTTTGTCAGTGCAGAAATGCGCCTGCCACAGAATTTGGATATAAATGCTTCGGGTAGCATTGTTCGTAGTAGCTCCAACCAGTGTTCCTGATCTTCAGTGGGTGGATGGCTAAACAAAATTGTAGTAAAAATAGAGTATTACAGGATAAAAAAGAGAGTAAGAAAAGAAGCAAAATCCCTGTATGCAATGGCATGGCAAATTGTAAAATTGGCATACTTTGTAAAACCAGCCAGACACAAAGAGTGCAAATGATATGCTCTTTACATGAAAGCCTGAGAGAGAAAATAAAACCTGCATTGAGAGAAAGCAAGTCACGGGGCGAGTAGCTGGAGAGAGGGTGCAGCTGTTAACTGCAGAAGATATAACTGTGTTTTGGAATGGTGGCGATGTACTTGTTACACATTGATTGGTGGTGGTTATAAAAATGTCCATACTTTTCAAACTCACTTAATTTCACATTCCAAATGGTTATTTCACTTTGCTGTATGAGAGTCTGTGTCGGTAAAATAGATTTTTTTCATGGAATCCATTTGTTTAACTAGAAGAGAAGACTAATATATAAATATTCCTCTGATAGTCCATTCAAAAACCAAATGGAATGGATTAAAAATATAGAAAAGTATTTGGCTATGTAGAATTACTCCACAGTTCTTTTATTTAAAATGTGTCTATTTTCGCTAAAAGTTGCAGGGCCCTCCTTTTTCCAAGGCCTAAGGTAGACTAATTGCTCTTTTGTAGAAGGATGAGAGCCAGAACTTACAGAGGTAACCAGGCATAGTCTGTCCGTCTGGAGCAAATACATCTCCTTTGTATTTTCTGACTCAAGACATTATTAAGCAATAATCATGCTGCACAATGAGTCAGTTCCTCCTGAGCTGTTAGTACATCTTCCACATAACCCCAAGACAGCAATGGACCACAAAAAAGAACAGCCAGACATAAGATAAGTTCCACCCTAACATATAAAGGCCCCTCTCCCAGAAATCCCTCCACATTGCCCCAACTCTCTCCCAGAAAGTTCACTTTTCCTCCTTGTTCTCCTTCCAGGCAATCTGGGACAGCCATGCCACCCCTTCTCTGACTGTACCTCCCCCTTTTGCCTTTCGGCCTAGGACCCTTTACAACCTGACAAGGCCACATCTGTCTCTACTCTATGCAGTCTTTTGTCCCTCCAGGGTGAATATCCCTTTTTACTCTCATTTGCTCCCTGTTCCCTCTCCCTGTCCCCTGCCCTTTGTACCTCTGGGGCAAATACATCTCCTTAGTACTAAGAATCTGATGTCTAGGTGTGTTCTGTGCTAACTCCAGTCCTTGCAGAAGGGTTTTTTCTCAAACTGTGGGAAAAACTTGGTAGTACACAAAACAGCCCTACAATCCACCTCAAGTGGATGGGTGAAAAATGTATTCAGAGCGCCTTTTCGGGCACTGCACCCATGCTGCCCCACAGGTGATCTACTTTGGTTAAGGAAAATAAATAGGAAAAACATAATGAACAGTTAAAGATAAGTTTCTCCTGATCTCTAAAGAAGAAACCATGGAGCAAAACCTGCAAAAGTTACTTATTCATAACAACATGAAGACCTTGGAAAATCTCATCCTTTCACCTTTCCCCTAGATAACACTGGAATTGATTACCTGCTAGGCACAAAAGGCAGCCCAAAACTTGCTGGATCATGAGATTTTCTGTGACCAGAGTTAACCAGTAACCAATATTAACTGAATGCCCTGAAGTGTACAACACATTTTACATCCATTGACTTTTCTATCTATTGACTTTCCTAGTGTGCCCCAGCAGCCATAAAAGGTGAGTTTGGTACTAACACCATTTTACATATGTAGGGACTGGACCACGGAGAGTGAGGTGAAGTAATGTCCTAGGGTTGTACAGATAGCAGCTGATGAAAGATTCAAGCTCAGGTCCCCACTTTAGACATTTATTTTGACTCTGATAGTTCTGTTTTTGTGGAAGGGTGATTTTGTTAGTTTATTCTTGGTTGTGATTATTTTGCTGTTGCTGATTTTGAGGCTAGGTCTTTCTATCTAACCCAGGGTATACTTAAAATAACTCCAGTACCCAGGATTGCTTCCAGCTCAAAATCCTCCTACATCGGCCTAAGTTCTGTGGACTAACCCCCAGCCTACTATTCACGCTGCTGCAATATGTCTGCTGTGTCTGTTAGGTTTTTAATGTGATTGTTATACTTTTAAAGGCAATGTGTCATATATATCCGAGGCTACCCTCAAATTAGCTATGTAGCTGAGGATAACATTAATATCTGATATCCTTCTATCTCTGCCTCCCAGATTCTTAGATTACAGGCATGTTAACCATCATGCCTACTTCAATGTCTTTCTAGATTCATTTGTTAGACTGCCAGTCTTAGGACTGGCATGTAAGTCTCACAAAAAAAGTAATTTCATATCAACAAAAATTCATAGAAACCAGTCTATGGGGACCAATTTTATGTGCTAATTGGGAAGTACTGAATCTGGATACATTCTAAACGAGGTCAGTGTTTCTTCCTTTCCCTATGATACTAACGTGATGATAAAGTGTGTAGGTCACATAGTTTGCTGAATCCAATGTTCGCATGCTCTAATTTAATGATCACGGCATCTATTTGCATATGGTAATCCATCTGCAGTAGAGAAATGTATTTGGAAAAGCTAGACAAATGGCTAAGTCAAGCAGAGCTTAGAATCTACTCGAGTTCTGTCAAACAAAATAAGTGACTCACCTTTTGGCCATCTGTGACCCCATATGGGAACAGCTCTAAGGGGTTCATAATAAAGGGAGAGGGGTGATAGATGAGCTGTAGCTGAGTCTACTGTCTAAAGCTTCTGGTTTTACTTTAAAGAAAAATCTGTGAAGTAATTGTGGATTTCACTTATTTGAGTGAATGCTAAATGAATTGATTATTTAGGAAGTACTAAGACTAAGAACCCTATTATTCCAGAACCTAACCTGAAAATCCAATAGAAATCCCTACAACCATGCAACCCATAACTGAGGATCTATTGCAAAGAGGATTTTTCTGAAAATGATGTGCTGTATCTTTGCACCTGCTTAGTGCTCCATTATCAGCCATATGGTAATGAGATGCTCCTGTAAATATCAAGTGAACACAATAACTTCATTTGACTTCAAAACTTAATTCAAGAACAACTTTAAGCATAGACTGCCCATTTCCCTCACTTCTAAAACAACAAGAAAATATCTATTAGGCATTACATAGGCCTCCTAAGTCCTACAGGCACAGGCATGCCCTAGCACAAGTGCAGCACATAATCTCCCCTCTGCTGCCATCTTACACCACTTATCTGCTTCAAATTAGAGAGAGGCCTTTGTTTCTAGAGTGCTAGCCATTAGATACAATCTACCTGGACAATCCAAGACTCTTTTTCTATTTTAAGCTCCATGAACTCAACTTAACACTGACTGAATATTCACAGTGCAGGAATCTTGAGGTAACTGCTTTAGGATTCTATCACAGAAACACAACATGTAATTGCTAGGCAAACTGGAAAAGAAAAAGTTATATGCCACCTTTTTTGCATCTTCTTAGGAATGTATACTTATCGTAAAATAAAAAGGACTTGAATGCACAAAAGAAAAAAACTATATAAATGTTTTTATCAAAATATTTTCTACCAGAAGACCGAAAGTCTCTAAGGAAGATCTTTGGGTAAAAGGTAAATATCTATAGTCAGGGACTGGAGAGGTGACTCAGCGGTTAAGAGCACTGACTGCTCTTCTAGAGGTCCTGAGTTCAATTCCCAACAACCACACGGTGGCTCACAACCATCTATAAGGGGATCAGATGTCCTCTTCTGGCAGATGTACATGCAGACAGAGCACTCAAGTCAATAAGTAAAATAAAATCTTTTAAAATTTTACTTTATTTTTTAAAAAATTGCTGAATTCAGAGGTGTGAAATTTTAGGAAATAAATAATGAGACTGAGTAAATCCTTGAGACAAATCAAAGCTGACCTTCACTTTATATCAAAATAAAAATGACATGTTGAATTTAAAATACATAGAAAATGAAGATGCACATCAAGAGTGAATTACAAAGAAGAAAGAAAGTTAATAGAGCTGGGCGTCTTAATATTCTTGCACAGTTGGGAAGTTCTAAAGAACAAATTTGCAGATGGTTAATAAACGCCAAGACTGGGTATTATAATTTTGGGTGTAAATATCAAATAGATAATGAAAATGTATGTAATTAGCAATCAGTAGAGTGAAAGAAAACAAGCAAAGAACATGAGAAAGAAGAATAAATCTAGAATGATTATCAAGGTGCAGCAAGAACAAAGCAGAAATATATCAATACATTCAGCGTAAGCATACCAAGTGTGCTCATCAAAAGACAAAGACTGTAAGCATAGGCCAGAAAATCTATATGCTGGTTAGAAGGCTGAAAGGGTAAAATGATCCTCTCTCACACACACTCAGAAAAATGAATGAATGAGGGAGGAAGGAAGGAAGGAAGAAGGAAGGAAGGAAGGAAGGAAGGAAGGAAGGAAGGAAGGAAGGAAGGAAGGAAGGAAGGAAGGAAGGAAGGAAGGACAGAAAAACAATATGGCTATGTCAGAGGAGAAGATGGAGAACAGTAAGCAGGGACTGCAGAGATGGTGCAATAGTTGAGAGCACTCACTGCTCCTCAAGAGGACCTGAGTTCTGTTCCCAGCGCCTGCATCATGAGGCTAGCACTTGCCTGTAATCCCAGTTCTGAAGCCCTCCTCTGCCCTCTAGAGCACCTTCACACGAGCGGCCTATACTCACACAGACATACACATACACATAAATCAATAAACCTTTCTCAGAAAGAGAATGGTGATCACAAGATGCTATGATGACTAAAGTAACAACTTTTCCTGAAAAGTTACTCCTTTATGTTTCAATTTGTTTGGTATGGTTTTGTTTTGTTTTTAAACTGAGGCTCATTCTATATGACCTAAGCTGGCCTGAATGTGGCCTAGGTCTCCATGTATAGGACAGGTCATGCTTAATATTTACTGTTCTGTGACTTTTTTCAGGGGAGTCTGTTTCTATTTATTCATGATTTAAAAAAAAAAAAAAAAAAAAAGGCCACAACGGATCCAAAAAATCCATCCAGGTCCAGTCTGGTTAATCAATTCATAAACTGGAGTTACTTAGAGAAGTGTGGATAGATCCATTTCAGTTACTGATTGACTAATTCAGTTGATGTTTTTCATCTGACCGATACATGAGTGCACACATGCAAAGAATATAAATTTTTAAGTGAAGCATTTACAAAAACTGTTAAGTCGAGCAAACCTGACATGTAGAAATCCATATAACTCTGCAGCTGAGAAGCGGAGGCAAGATAGTCACAAGTTCAAGGCCAAGCAGGGATACATAAGGAAGAAGTTGGAAGCCAGATTTCACTATATAGAAAGAAGCTGACTCAATTAGAAAACAATGCCAGTCTTTAGAAACGGGAAAGGATTGGCATGCAGCAGGGAGGTGAACTCAGGTGAAATCAGTTTCAAGAGGTAAGTAGAAACCTGGCAAATGTTTGAAAACCAAATATTCCATTTTGAAAGAACCCAAGGGACAAAGAAAATTCTAGTAGAAATCTGACAGTGTTTTTGAAGGGAAAATAACCAAATTCCAGCACATCAAACTCCACAGGGTACAGCACAAACTTGAAGTTGTGGGAAATCTAAGCTTTATAGGTGCTTATCTGGAAAGAGGCTCAGCTAGAGATCCGGTTGAATGTCTGAGGAAGTTACAAACGTCAAAGTCAATGTTTTCCTGACTTCTCCAGTTGCAAGTGTTTCAAATCCTCAGGTTCCTACAGAAGAAATCCACAGATTTCGAAATCCACAGATCTGCCAAAGAGGTGCTGATCTTGGAAGTGTGATTTTCCTGTAGGAGTTCACTGCTGTCAGCAAGAGGGTTTAATCAAAATTTCCGGTTGTTTTGGAGATTGATGATGCTATCCTGTAAACCCACTGTAGCAACGTTGTCTTAAAGGAGCCTTCATATACACATATTTTTTTTTATCCCAGAAAGCTATTTATAAGTATTAACATATGTTTTTTAAAAGATCTTACAACTCTGCTGATGGGAAGAGCAATATAAATGCAAAAAGTATGTTTGAATGAAGGAGAAATGAGACAAACTGAAAAGTTAACTGAACCACAAAATTGAAGTGCTTCCTTCCTGATTTCTGTGGAATAAAAGGTAAGGGTGGATGTAGAATTGATGTCCCAATACATTAATAATCATTCTAAAAATAAGAGAAACGGTTGAAGAGACAAAGGAAGCTTTAAAATAAAACAAGCAAGTACTTTATCTCAAATTAATAATAATGATAGAGTAGGATATCAAGTCTGATACAAATCCTTGTGAGCAAATTGCTTATTCTTCCTTCACCAGTCAGTTCATTCAGATGTCAACCAGTGCGATGCTAATGGCCACTGTCCCGTAGTGGACACTACCTGAAGTTCAGGCTCGGGAAGCCAAGGAAAAGAACATTTTGTAAGCATCTAATTTAGGGACTAACTCCAGGGAAACTGGGTCCCTTCTTTAGAAAATCCTGACCTACAATCTGAACAGGGACATCAGCCAGCTCCACAACTTAAAGAAGTGTAGGGGAAAGATTTCTGGTACGAGCAAGACCTTGTGCCTTGTGTATGTCTGGAAAGAATGCATTGGTAAAGACCCAACTGGAGAAGGATTCCTGGGAAGGATCTTTGAAGAAAAGGATCAGTTGTAGTGAGACATTTTAAAGGAGTTTTGTGATCTTGGTTTCTCTAAAAATACAGAATGGTTTTTGGAATATGTTTCTGTGTGCATCTCAGGAGTAGTGGATGAGAGTGAGTTTGATTTAGACTATTCATTACCAGTGTTTACATACCACTGAAAAACCTAATTTTGCCACATGTAGGATGTCCTTGTGATTGCCTGCAGCTTAGACTTCTGGGAACTCTGCTCAGAGCATATATTGGTTGAGGCCTGGAGAGCTGGGGAGGGAATTAGGTTCAGGGATATTGCATTGAGACACTAATCTAACTCACAACCAGCTCCTTATCAGCTCCCGCTCTCCAAGGTTCAGGCCACCACTATGTTAACATGAAGAATATTATAGAATGTCATTTTATAATAAAAATCCAAGCCAGCCTTATGACTATGAGTTTTCAGTAGCTAGGCATGCCTTGTCTGACTTTTGTAAATACTTGTGCAGACCAAATTCTGCAGCAGTGCCCAGGAACTTAATTTTCTGGGGTCCTGTTAGAGCATTGTCCAGGGTAAAAGCAAATTATGCCATGGTTCATGGCAGTGACAGTGTTCCTAGTGTGGCCACATTGTTATGGAACTCCTGGCTGGTGATCTTATAAAGCAAAACGGTTTCAGAAATAGTTTTCTGGGATATGGTTTGCCAAAATGCCCATCTATGTTCATCCTGTGTATGTGATGAGCATCTCTTCACTGTAAACTTATTTTCATGTTTTGGAGTGTATATTTATACGTCATGAGGTATCTTGTGGATGAGACCCCAGTCTGAACAGAAATTTCATTTCTATGTATCACATGTGTCTTATACACGTACCTTGAAGGTAATTTTATATAGTAGATTAGTTCATTCCTCTGTGTTTGGGGGGGCTGTAGAAAAGTCTGTGTGTGTATCTGTACTTGGAGTTAGGCTGGTGGCCAGCAACCCCAGCAATCCCCTTGTCTCCTGTTAGTGGTTTTTTCCTGCTTGGATAGAGAAGAAAAGGCACCCTTGCAGTTGGGAGCCAAGGAACCACATAGCTCTGGTGTGGAGAAGGTATCCCCAGTGGTGCTCTGAGAGGAAAGGTGACCTTGCAGTTGGGAGCCAAGGAACCACATAGCTCTGGTGTGGAGAAGGTATCCCCAGTGGTGCTCTGAGAGGAAAGGTGACCTTGCAGTTGGGAGCCAAGGGATAACACAGCTATGGGGAGAAGATACCCTGGCAGTTGGGAGCCACGGAACCACACATTTCTGAAGTGGGGAAGGTGTATTCAATGGAAGAGCTAACATCTCTGAGAGGAAAGGTGCCTTGGCAGTCAGGAGCCAGGGAACCACACAACTTTGAACTGGGGTAGGTGATCCAATGAAATGGTATCCTGGAAGTCAAGTGCCCACGAACCACACAACTCTGAGGAGAGGACAGTGTCCCAAATGGAAAGATATCCTGGTAGTCAGGAGCCCAGGGACCACACATCTCTGAGAGGAAAAGATTGCTCACTAGAACTGTTGCAGCTCTAAGGCTAGAATATTCCCAGCAGAACATATGACATTTTTGTGACATTGAGCTTCCTTGTACTCTTTTTCTCTCAAAACCACACGTTTTCTATTTCTCTTTTCCCCATTTGCTTTTATTTTCCATTGTACACCTGCATCAGGGTAATCAAGAGCAACCACACCATAGACTCAACATTATGTTGCCTTGAAATGTCCTCTACCAAAGAACTTAGCCCATTATTTTTGTAATTTAGCCTCAGGCAAGTTCTCAGAACATAAGTAGAAAAAAGACAGATTTTTTTTTTTTTTTGCCAATTATTACATGAATGAACTCTAGCTCAGTTGCTAATAAAGTTCTTGCTTCCCCTGGAACCCCATCATCCAGGCCTCTATTCTCAATACTGCTCTCCTTTAACCTCCTGCTAGAACACACTAGTCAGTTACACTTATGGCATTCAATCGAATTCCAGTCTTCCACATTCCTTAAAAAAATATGATCAAGTTCTTCACAGCAATAACCCACTCTCTAATACTAACTCCTGTATTAGTTACTTTGTGTTACTGTGATAAAATACCATGACCAAAAGCAACTATTGAAGAAACAGTTTATTTTTGGTTTATGGCTCCAGGGACAGAGTTCATTAATAGTAGGAAGCCATGGCAGCAAGCAGCCAAAACAGGGAGCCCGTTTTCCAGCTTAGATGGAGATGAAAATGTGCCCTGAAAGTTGGGAGCACTTCTTCATCACACACAAAGCCAAGAGTCAGTGAATTGGAAGTGGAGTGAGACTATAAAACATGCACCTAGTGACATGCTTCCTCCAGCAAGGCTCCGTGCCCTGAGAATTCTGTGAACCTCCTCCAACAGTGCCACACACTAGGCACAAGTTTGAATCTCTGAGGAACATTTCTCCTTTAAGTATTACATTTGTTCTCATCTTTAAGTACATTTCCCAGTTTATGATTGTCAATTCTTTCCGGCGGGGCAGCAGCACATGTATGTTCTTAAAGAAGTGATGCTAGAAAAATGCGTATCAGTAGATGGAAAGTGCCGGAACAGTAAGAAAGCCAATGTAGTATTCCTTAGTGAGCACCAGTAAGTCTTGATACCTAAAGCCCAGTCTTACTGGGTATCTCCACACGTTGGAGTCATCCTACCTTGTCCTGTTGGGGTTGCACACAGAAGCACCATTTCCCTGGTCCCTACACCCCTGGCCTGCATGTTTACTAAGCATGCCCTATCCAAAGAGAAGTCTTACGCAGAATAGTAGAACAAGAGGAATGCACTAAAAAGCTGACGTGTGTTACAAGATGTAAGGGCACCTTCAAATCTCCGACCCTCATTCTTATGCCTTCATAGTTGCCACTCTAGTTTTCGTATTTTCAGAAGCCTGTTTAGGCACTCTCCTGCTTCCAACACCCTAGTTGTGATTTTTCGAGATTGGAAGTTGTCCGGCTCTTTTTTGCACTGCACATGATAGTCTGCCTTGGATTCTGTCACTTATAATGTAAGCTTGGGTTTTTCAAAACAAGATTTAATAGTTCATCATTTTCCTATTTCAGAACTTTGCCCCTAGTTGTGCTCAATTAATGTTAGTTGGATTAAATTGTGTTTAAAATCAAAAAATGATTAGACACAAAATGTACTTATCTTATCCATGGTGTAATTCTTATATAACTTCTGCATCTTAGAAAATATTTGATAAATCATGTCTTTGCCTTCTTTAATGTGTTTTAGTCTTACACCACCTCTAAATGTCTTGGAGTTCCAAAAGACAAATATATCTTCATGTAATTTAAATGGCAATCAGCAAGCTTCTTCTTCCTTATGAATATACAGAAAGCTGATAGTCACAGCATGTAACTGATGAGGCTAATCTTTCAATGTCCTGATAATTCTCTACCTGATTGCTTCTAATGTAGGAGGATACACAGCCACAGAAACATCAGGCCATTTGATCAGGACCAGAATTAATTTTTGTTTGTCCTCAGATGAACTCAATGTTTATAAACGATGAGGTTGGCATGTCTTAAGGGAACCGCTTCAAACAAAATCAGAATGAGGACTTAAGAGTCCTGTAAATGACAACGAAAGGAAGGTTCTGTGAAATGCAAACCTAGGAGTACAGGGTACAGCACGGGGACAACGGATGCTACTCTAATTCATAATATGTTACTCCGACCAAAACCATGCAGAAAGCTTGGCTGGTCCCAGTCTGTAACTCGATATTTGATTAATTTGCCTTTTGTGCTTCACTAGAGTTTTTCTAAACTGTAAAAATTATTTGCTATTAATAATGTTAACAAAAATATTGATTAGATATTATTTTCATTAAGTGCAGAAATCATACACAGATGGCAGGATCTTTGTAGTGATTAATGGCTACTAATATTTCTACCAATTTGTGATAAATGAAACATGTACACTCACTGTAATTTTATCTTTATTCATATTATAGTTTGAACAATGAATATTTACATTATGAGCAATTCTGCTTTGTGAGTTCACCATTACCAAAATTCAGCAATCATTCTTTCCTTTATTCTTCTCTCATCTATGATTCTACCTTCTTTTCATTCTAGTACATTCATAAGGAAGGCCTCTACTCTTCCTTAATCGTTTTGTTAACTGGTTTGCCGTACCTAATAAAAGAATCAGTAGGAAGATGTTCAGCTTTTATTGGAGCCCTGTGATGATGCAACATCAGAGCTCTCTCACACAGTAGGTCTTTAAAACGTAGCCTTTCCCTTATGAAGTCCATTTGTAGTTTACCTGCAAGTCCCAGTTTCAGAAGATAGTGTGCATGCCACGCTCAGTTGAAGGCAAATAGATTTATGAACTTGTGCTAGCAGTCTAAGAATCCAGAAATAGCATCGGCTTCTCTCTGTTAGAGGGGTGCAATCTTCCTGATACTTCCATCGGTAGGGACCTCTATCCCAGGAAGCCCAAGGAAAACTCATGCATTTTACATACAGCCAACTCCATGGGTTCAATTCTTTTCTAAATGATAGTCAGTCTCTTACTTTACACTTTCCCATACATGGAGCCAACCCTAGCACACCACAATCCCAAACGCATTAACTCTTGCAACGACCTTTATATTGAAGAGATTAAAATCACCTTTCCCTCACTCACTAAACTTTGTCTTTATTTTCTCTCTGTAGGCTCCTAACTCAGTTACCCCTAACTCTAGAAGGCACTGACATGTCCATGCTGCCTCCCTACCTCACTGCTCAATGCATTCTTGTCTCCCTCGTTGCTTTGGTTCTGTTACCATCAATGTTTAGAGACCCTTTCTCTATTTATTTCAGAGATGTTACAGTTCCTGAAGTTTAATTGTTCATCCCATTGAAATTGTTTTCAAATGAAGCTTGTCTTCATATACAGGTGCATTTTTTTTCTTTACAACTCTTTGCAACTCTTCCAAGTTTAGGTGGACATCATGGACCTGAACTTCTCCTCTTGCATAGAAAAGAAAAGGACTCACAGTTCACCAAAAGCTCTCCCCACTACTAGGAAAACTTCTCCAGGTGTGCCTTCCACGCAGGTGAAAGATTCTTTTCTTTACTCTGTCTATTCCATAGACTCTATAGTTTAGTCTGTCTTTGAGGACACAATTTTTGGATGTCCTTTAAAATTCCATTAAAACAAGAAACGCATTTGTCAAGAAAGAAAATTTTACTTCCTTCATTTCAATAAATGTAGGAATACTAATTTAATAATATTAGACAATATAACAGAAAATGCACCTATTTATTAATATTTCTTGATAGCGAAGAAATCAAAGAGCCATTAGAATCATCACGTTATGTGCCCTTTTCAACAAAGGAAAAAAATGGGGCTTCAAAAGTGATCAATTAGACATTGCAGTAAAATGCCTAGGAAATATATGGGCAGTCCCTGAAGGACAAAGATTCTCTCAGTAAAGTCTGCTTATGTCCACTCATCTTGGTGTTGATCCTTTACTCACGTTACAGTAAGGAGACATTCTTTCATCTCTCATGGAGGATCAGAAAAGACTGTTTCTCCAAAATAAAGTTATAGCTAATGTATAGATAGGTAAGTAGGGGCCAAAGAGCTCCTCCCTCATCTGCTGACTTCAACTACTTTCAGCTCAAAATAATCCTTAGGCCAAAGTGCCTTTCACTTTCACTATATGTCTTGTTCGGGGGCTATTCTAGAAGCTATTCAAATACAGTAAACATAACTGCCTTCTAAGGAAGCACTTGAGTGCTTGGAACTTAAAACAATGGAACCAAGGTATGATTTTATAACCTTGATCTTTACAGTTGAATGGCAGTATTCAGGAACAAGTATGAAAATATAATTCAATAGGTGTCCAATAAAAAAACTGAGTGACATTCCACTGAATGTTAACTTTGGAAATTACTAAGCACATGAATGTAAATTCCCCTATCGTGTTTGATGCTGAAAATATTCTACTAAATAATCTACTAAGGAAAATATTCTGGCCAAGAAAGGCACACCCACTGGGGACTATCATTTTATAATGACTAAATTTTTCTACCTAGTTAGACAGGGGCAGGTCACACAGATCCCTGTGGGGAGACTGTGTTTTAGCTCACCTGAGATAGAAGGCACTGGATGATTTCCAGCAGGAGAGACTCATATCTGATCTAGATTTTTAAAAGCTCCCTCTTGACTGTGAGATGGAGAAGGGATGACAGAAGAACAAGAATGGCAGTTATTAGGAATCTAGTGAAGACAAAGAAGGCGAATTTTCCAACACAGCTGGCGCCACTGAGGAACTAAAGACAAACCTCTGTGGATCCACAGCCCAGTGTGGGAGAACATAAAGTGCATCTCTCTCCAAAATCCTAGAATGGATCTGAAATCAGGCTTACCGCATTTTTGCCTCAAAAAGGCACACCCTCACTAATCATTTCATGTACTAACTCCCCAACATGCACCCTTAATGGCGGTTATATTCTCCTTCTTCAGCAATAGGAATCTGCACAGCTCAGAGGGGGCAAAGTATCTTTTGGAAACAACATCCACAGAAGCTTTTCCTGCCAACGCAGGCATCCTTCTCGTTCTTACGCCATAAGAACTAGGGATGTCTTCTATTTTAAAACCAGATCTCTAAAGTTAGCTGCATAGAAACAATTAGTTTTGTGCAAGATTATTTTTGTTCACCCTATTTTTTTCTCAAGGGCAGACAACAAATGTTAAAAACAGACAGGTCTTATTTCCTATGGAAGGAGCATGTATAGATCCTTTTCTGCTTTGGACCAGCTTGGTTTTTGCTTCTAGAGCAGTTAGTTGAGTCTCTGTGTGTCTAGCAGGCTTATTGACATCTGCAATGCCATCTCCAGAACAATGTATACCCAGAACAAGCCAGCTGATTGGCAGGTTCATTTTCTAGGAAGATGGGGAAGCTGTTCTTAGCCTCTGAGAAGTAGAACATCCAGTTGGGAACAAATCGCAGAGTCAATGAACCACCACTGGTTTACATGTAGCTTATGACCTGGAAGAAATTAAGTACTTTCTTCAAATGTAGACTTCCTGTTTGTGATCCAGAAGGATGCTTTTGAGATGATTTGCTTCGACCCCACTGAAGGGAGATATTTATCACATATGATCTAATTTAAATTTTCATGTTCACTATTCACACACAATCTAGCTTTTACAAAATTTTTCCAAACTAGACAGAAATACATAGATTTCAACAGATCAGCAATTGCAAACCACCATTTACTGGTAGAATACTGGATCCAAGGGCTCTGAGAACCAAGGCATTTTCAGATTCCTTTGCATTCTTAATACCAATGGGACATCCAGAACCAAGACACAATTACAGTGCCTAGCACCAACTGGGTAATCCTGACTTGGTTACAAGCCAGTTTGCATCTTTTTGCTCCATTTTCTACATATGTTGTTTTCTAAATCATCTATCGTAAAATTTATATTTAAAATAATTTTTCCAAAGGCAGATGCTGAAAAGAGTCTAGTCTTGTGAATTATCTTTCCTTTGGTTACTTCTGGCAGGCGGAGGAGTCACCATGACTCTGAGTAGATGAGAATTCTACGAGTCATCTTCCTCCACCAACAGAGAGGGAATGGGGAAAAGTAAAGACTTATTTTTCAGATTTGTTGGCCTAAGGGCCTGATCCTCAGGCCTTCCTGATGTTTTCTGTGTAACCATAATTGGGATCCCACCAATGAAGCCTTGGGTTCACAAGACTCCACCTACGATACCAAATATGGTCCAAGCCATCTTTCTTATCTCTCATCATTGCCTATGTTTCTGAAGCTGAGGCATCCCTATTGGAGCGACTGGTCTCAGCCATACAGTGAACACTTACCAATTTTGGGGTGGCTGCCCTCTGGTTTTCCTCATAAGCATGGCCTATGCTACCTGGGCATTTGGCAGTTCGTATTTCTTTGTTTCCTTTTAGAGCTGAGAGAGAAATGGCTAGCACGCCTCTAAAGCAGCTGCATAGAGGATCACACATATATACTAAGTACACATTACCACCCAGCTCAAATATGACACAAATCTCAGCAATGGCCTCTTGTTTATTTTTGCCTCTCTGGCTGATTCTACTTTCTTTTTCAGCCCTTGTGAGGTCACCTATGCAGCAGACTCATGTCTGGGATGAGTATATTTAACTTTGAGGCTAAGACAGAAGACACTGGAAGAGAAGCAAAAGTTGCTGACTGCTTTCCCGTTTTTTTTTTTTTTTTTTTTTTTTTCCAGCTTCTATTAAAAGAAATTAAAGTGTTTCTTGCCGGAACAAGGTACCGTAGTTTTTAGGCTAAAGCTGAGGTAAATTAGTTGAATTGTTCATTAATTTTGATATTGTGACATGAAATGAAAGCACTTTGGGAAGCTGTGTTCTTGATTTAGCAATTTGTTAGTTATTTTATTTAGATTCATGTTTTAAATAAGGATATAATGAAAGCTTATAATTTCAAGATCATGGAAATAGTACTTGGGTTCAAGATGGTACAGGCCTTTAATCCCAGTTCTTGTGTAGGCAGAGACAGGCAGATCTCTGTGAGTTCAAGGCCAGCCTGGTCTACAAAGTGAGTTCCAGGTCAGCCAGAGTTACAACAGAGAAACCCTGTCTCAAAAAAACGAAATGAAGCAAGCAAACAAAAAATAGGGTTCAAGGAACATTTCTGGGAAAGGGAAAATGGTCAGGAATTATGTTACCTAAAACTGAGGAATCAACCTAAACAAAGGCAGGTAAGCAGGAAGAAACAACGATGTCTAAGTAACACGGGGTGCCTTGAAGGCGACACCAGGAGCAACCTGTTCCATTCTAATAGATTACTACATTTACCAGCTTCGTTTGTATGATCTTTATGTTTACATTACCACAAGCACACTTCCTTCCTTCTGTATCTTCTTCATGCCTCTTAAGGAATATCCCTGGCTTCTTCAGGGTTTTGTTTTCACCAGACAGATAATGGTTCTTGGAAGCAAGTTTTCACTGTTACTTAGTTACAGCGGAGCTGCTGTAGAGAATCTGTCCTCAGTGGGATTTGTCTTCTTCCTTCTTTGTCTCCACCAATTTCTTAGAAGAAAACTGTTTTGACACCAGGATGAGATGTATACCACATCTTTCCTTTAGCTCTGTAACAATGACAGGCCCCTTCTCTCAATTATATGTCTACATGCTTGAGGTTCCATCTTAAACAGCGTGGTGTGTAATCTGACTGGATGAGATAATCTTTTAACACTCGAATAGATGAATTAACCTAGAATGTTTGACATCCGTTGACCTTTGAAACATGTATTGGCCCTATCACAGAGTAATTTTGTCTCTTCTAAAACATTGTAAAAATAGGTATCATTGTCCTCACAGATAGAAGGAGGTTCAGGAAAGTGAATTAAATGGCCCAAGGGTAGGTTGTATTTCTGTATATAAATAAAATTAAACATTCATTGGAAGTTTGAGTTGCAAGTAAGATTATCTTTTGTATGCAGTGTCTTACTAAGGGTTTCTGTTGTTGCAAGATAAGACAGTGACCAAAAGCAACCTGAGGAGAAAAGGGTTTATTTCTCTTATAATTCCTGTAAGAGTCCATCACTAAGGGAAGTTAGGGCAGAAACCTGAAGGCAAGACACAAAGCACAGGTTAACAGCATGGGTTAAAAGCATGGTTTAACAGATCACCCCAAAAGATAGTCTGCAGTCCTGAGTTCTCACTCCTCCTCATCCAGGTTGTCGTGGATTCTTGGCTCACTGATAAATGCTGTTCTCCACTCAACCTGCTGAACACTGTTGGCAACTACTCAGAAGCCACTGCTCAAAAATTTCAGCCTTTGGACTTGACTTTTGCTGCCAAAAAAATAGCAGTTGTTGAAATCTGATCCATATTGCTGGGTCATCCACAAAGGTCCTTCCCTTTTACACAATATGGAAAACATTTGTTCTGCCAAAGTCACGCCTGTCCGCATCATGTTGTTGACAGTATTCCACTTGCTTCTCATGGGTGGAGTGTTAGCCTCTGTAAATTACATTTGAAAATAATGGATTTACCCTGAGAAATCTGGCTTTACTCCAGATCTTTCTCTGCAGACCCATATGAACTATGGAAGGTGAGACTTTGACCTGAACGTCAAGTGGGTGAGATTCTCCTTGGTCAGATGTGAAGATTACAAAATATAGAAAACAAAATATAGTTGAAGGGACATCAGAGATTCAATGGCAGGCTAGTGGCATTTGAGAAGCCTAGAAGACAACTAAATTGAAGTGTCAAGATGGCAGTTGGGTATACACAGTTTAGATTCCAGAGCTTGAGGTATGTATATGAAGAGGAAATTAGTTATAAGTCTAGCAACGAGTAAAGATAAACTAGAGTAAACATACATATTAGAACAACAGGCATGTAGGGTTGGGGTAACTCCTACACCCAGAGCTTCTGAATATGAAGCCATCAGGTTCTGAATCTAGTAAATCTTAGGAACAGGCATGCTACCTGGGTATGTTAGTAGAACACATAGCTGAAATGTTGATTTTACTAGCCTCATTTTTTTCAAAGCATAAAACAAAGAATTAAATATGAGTGTGTGTGTGTGTGCACGTATATGTTCAAGTGATATAATTACTATTATTGTTTGCCCCTTTCTCTTTGTTCAAATTCCCTCCACTAAACATGTAACAATTTTATAATGAGAAAAACACAATAAGTGATTGAGACAGTGGTAACTTCTACCCTGTACGTGATACATTTAACTGAGCATCTTCACATCGTAAACCTATGCGTAACCCATCACCTTAGGATGTGAACTTACTATGAAAAAATGAATATTTTTCTTGAATTAGCTGAAAAAAATGCCTACAGAGTAATTTTATTTTTAAAAAATACATAGAATAATGGCGCCTAGGTACAAGCGGTAAGACCAACATGTGGCCACTGTACCGTGGACATTGAGCATAATGGAAGTTTTCTTATTGAATAAACAAAAATCCACAGCTAAGTGTCACCAGACATGAGTCTATTACTTATCTTGAGAAGAACGTTATGAGCATGTGTCTCATGCTTTTGTATAATTTTCATGTCTCAAATGCAAAGGGGTAACCAAAATGCAATCAGGGAAATAATTTTTGGCCACAACTCACATTCCAAAGGAAAGAATAACAACAGCAAAATACCCAGGCAAAACCATCAAACCACATCCTGGTAAAAAACCTTTAATGTGCTACTAGGGCATCATCTGGTCCCCATCATTACCAGCTGTGACTTGCACACCCGGGAAAGGCCAGGCTTAGCAATGGGAACTAAAATCAAAGGCCCATGACAAGTCTTTGAAGTGGAATGTGTTTAACAGCATTTTTAATGAAGGTGGTGACTAAAGAATTAAAAGAAAGGACAGGCAGGGCCAGTCGAAGACCAAGTTCGTGGGTTAGATCACTTCAAGTCAAACAAGTTGACTACTTTTAGGTGGATAACAATAATCTCTCAGTTTCTCTTTCAATCCATGTCAATCAAAGCCTACCTTTTGAGCAAAGTCCTTTGAGGTTTATGGGGATAGAAATACAAAAGCTGATGTATTTTATGTAAAACACAGGAGAAGTGACTAAATGCTCTGACAATGATTTAAGAAAACTTGGTCCTAATAACCAGATTCCCACAGCTGCAGTGCATAGTTCCTGGAGCACATTCCACAGCGCAATTCCTCAGGATCTAAATCATGACTAAACATGTTCATCAAGATAAGCTTCTTACATCAGAACTTTCATCATGCTGTGAATGTCCTGGGGGTGGGGGGAAGGATTGATGTAGCAAGTGCAGCCTTCCCCTCAATTCTCTGAAATTCTTCTACCAAGAACATCTCAAAAACATTATGCCCTAAAACTCCAAACTTGCAACATCCTTCCAGGAGAGATTGTCATCATGCAGGACTAAACTGGAAAGATCTGTGAAAATTGGGGCACTGGGGCTTTGTGAAAATTAGGGCAGACCTAGTCAACAGAGAGGTTAATGACTTGATAGAGACCCCTCAAAAAATCCAAGTTAGGCTAATAGACCTCAGAGTGTCTTGGCGAGTGGGTGACCATACCAAGGACAAGAACAATCTGTGATTAGAAAGAGATGTCCATTCCACATTAGGCTTGAACGACTAAGCTGCCTCTAAGAACAATGAAAAAACTCAGTCAAATAAGTAACTGTAGAGGTCAGACATCATTTTAAATTATAACTTATATTCGGTCAATGGGAAGAAAAGGGGTAAAGCATGAAGAACCCACTAATGTTAAAGATAACAACCCACAGAAGAGAATTCCTGAATTGGTTGTTTTAAGTTATTGCTTTGAATAATTCAAGAGGTGCTACAAATTCTTAACAACCTGAATATTTTAAAGCTAGGATATTTCTAGTTTATCTTTATTAATGGGCTTCTGTAAGTTCTACTTGTGCTCTGTAAGGCTGAGTGCTTTATAAGACAAATTAACAGTGCTATTTACTGCCTTTGTCTTTCTGGAATCAAAAATTATCACCCATAAGGCAGAAGTCTTGCCAGTTATAGTCCAATTCTCACAAGACATCCTCAAAATGCTGATTCATCCTGAGTAAGCAGGATACGTGTTAATTACTCATCTCAATGTCATGTGGTCGTTATAGCTGACCCTCGCCAAGGGAGAGAAAGATAAAGGAGTGACCATGTTTCCAGGCATTTTACTAATGCACAGTGCAGTAAAAAGGAGTTGCTTTTTTGTTTCCAGTGAATTACGTAGAACAAACTGGTAAAATTTAGAACAGAACTGAAGGCTTATCATCTGAAGGTAAAAATGGATTTTTTTAAAATTCTGCTTTGCAAAATGGTTTAGTGTCTCAAATATACACGTGATGCTTTCCCTAGACTATACCTCTGTGATCACTAATTTCTCAGAGGAAGACACCTATCACCAGTGTGGCCTGTGCTGGCAAAGTCAAGAGTGTGACCCACAGAACTAAATATGGTAGAAACTAGACTTAGACGTAGGCTCTCTTCATACACACAGCACTAAGAAAGCCTCAGAACCAGAACTCAAACCACCTTCTGTTCTGGAGTTAAGGAATATCTGAGTGGGGCTGGATAATTTGACGATCCAGAAGTAGAACAAAGATGGACAAGTCTATTTCCAAGGACCTTGTCCAAAGGAAGTAGATAAAACCATAAGATGGTCCAGTTACAAAGGTGTGGTTATCAGAATGGGCTCACAAGGCATCATCAAAATGCTAAACATTATGACTAAACATCCTACGTATGGCATTGTTAATATGTCTCAGAATCAGCATTGCTCCAGCCTCCTGCACACAAGAATAAGACAAAGAGAGGAAGCTGGAGCTGCAGTTATGTAGCAAAATGCTTACTTTTAATAAATGATGTCACATTTCTGTTGTGCTTCTCCTCTGCAAGAATACTCAGAAAAGATATGAGGGTCTATTGTCTCTTTTACCTCTTGCCCATTCTGTATTGCCCATTCTGTATAGTCCCAGGCAGCATTGCTGGGATGCAAGCTCAAGCCTCCCGTGACAGTGAAACAAGCCAACCAGTAACTATGTTGAATAAAGAAACACAAAGGATCCAAATGGCCAGTGAAGAAACAGAAAGAGAGTGAACTTCAAGGCAAGAAAATCAGACTTAGAACTGTGTCAGAGTATCCGGGAGGACAATGAGAAAATGGACTGAGAGTGTAGGCACCTCCAGAATGAAACTGTTCATGATCACTAGTGTGCATACCAGGAATTGCCGAAAAAACTGCTCATCCTCCACCAGCTACCTGTCCTCTATGAGTAGCTCACCGATGTCCCACATCATCTCTAATGGCCAAGGTAGCATGCTCCATGCTTGTTTTCCGTATCCACCCCTTTAAAAAGGGCACCACCATTCCATCCTGGAGCTGCCTCCTTTTCCCTTTCTGAGACAGCCACTACTTTCCTTCTCTACCTCCATCCCTTTCCCCAATAAATCTCTCCCGTGGAATTCTGCTGCATGATGACTTTGCCATTCCACTGCAAAAGAATTATAACATTGGTGCCATGACTTCTGATAGACATTTTTGGTACCCAGGTTTGGATGACACTGGGATCCTATCTTCTACTTCAGTATGCAGACCCACCTCCTGGCCCAACCAATCACTTGGCTACTCCATCCACCACCAGCAGTTTGCTAAATTTCCCTGGCCCCTATGTGAAGGTACACCAGACATAGTCTTTATGACTAAGCTGGCTCTCATGGATTATTTTTTCCCATCCTGTTTCTGGCCCTTTCTCTTGGATGAGATTTTGTTCCTGAGTCTTGAGCCTTCAAAACCATCGGGTTCAGCCAAAGTCTTTGTACCAGGCACCAAGTCTCCTCATCAGACTATTTGCCTTGACTCCCATTGAGTATAGTGACAATCGCACTCAATGGCTTGTGTCATTCAGCTAGCACTCTCTGGGCCCAGGGAACACCCTTGGCTACACACTTGCAGTGTCTCCCCCTCCCTTCTCATCCACGGGAACAGTGTAAACCTCTGACTGCTCAGTGGCCACAGTGGTGGGTGGTGGGCTAGTGGGTGGCCGTCTGTCTGTCCACCTTTGTAGTCAAATTTGGCCTCAGTACCCCTTAGGTAATCAAAATGGCCATGTAAGGGCACCCTGGATCCCAATTATTATTATTTGGGACTTTTACCAACACTGCAAGTGATTGATGGGCATGGAACAGAGATGATCTATTTTCTACATTTAATCTTTCTGTCTTTTCTGCTCCAAGCCCAGTTTGTTTTTGTCTGATCCCCCCTCACCACTTTGTGAATGCTTTGTCTTTTAAGTTAAGGTTGCTAGATCTGTAAGCTTGTTGCAAAATGGGAGCAGGGAGATGAATGGAACAGGTCATGGAGAAAAGCAGAGAAGCATCCAAGCTACTCCTCAAGAGCTGGCGTTTATCTCCAACAAGTGTCTCTGCTCCCCCTGCCCTCCCCGCGCCCCCTCCAGCCTTCTCTGTATATAACCAGGGCTCATATTTTCTATCTCTAAGCCTTCTTGTCGTTGGTGTATTTTAGTTATGAATGCATTAAATTGTTTTATGCTATCCCACTTCAATTACAGCTGGCTCTGGCTTTGGAATGTGGCTTACTTCTTCTAGACATAACCATGCATATTTAAAGGTTTATCCCCCAAACCTCTACCCCATATCTGTCGAGCCAACTGACCACATGACAGAGGGAAAAGGGAAAAACAAAATAAAGGGACAGGCTAACCATTGCTACTCACCTCATACCTTTTTCGTTTTAGTTTAACTCCCTAAAACTTTTGCTAAGGTATCAATCTTGTCTCAAGATGTGTAGGACTATTATGTATATGTAAACTTTCTGTATGTCAAGATTTTAAAGCATAGTTGGCATGTGTAAAATCTGTAAAATCTGTAATGAAAGAGTTAGTTTAAAACCTGTGACACTAGAGTTGATGGTTAAAAATCTGTATATGGGTAATCTTGAGGGAACCACATGGCATGATGCCATTTGGGGATTTGGACAAATGTGGCTTGCCACCATGTAACTTGCCACCATTTTGGCCACTTTCCCACTTAGGGAAGGAGACAGCCACAGGCTGGCAGCCATCTTTACTAGGGGTGGGAAAGACAAATGTCACATGATTTCCCTGCCATCTTAAATAGAAGCAGCCACATGGTGGTCATGACCAAAGAGGCAACAAGACACCGAGATATTTCAAATTAAGATGGACTTTTTGTATGATAATTCCTGTCCTGGAAGCAAGGTTTATTAAGAATACAATTTTAAAACAATGCTTGTTTAATAAGGTGTTAAAGCTGAATCTTCATGCATTTATATGCAGGAATGTACCTTATGCTGGCAGACAAGCTTTTAATGTAAGAGTCACTCAGGTGGTATTGATTTTAAAGACATAAAGAGGTCATGGAAAAGAACTGAGACTTGTCACTATATGGCAGGGCTGGAATTACAAAAGAGAGCCTAGGAGAAGGACCCTGGCAGTTTAGGAGATGCCAGAGTCAACTGATAGTTACCAGAAACAGCAGCTGCTGTAAGGTGGAGCCAGGTGGCTGGAATCTAAAAGGCAAGCTGTTTGTGCTGCTGAGGGTAGGGACAGAGAGGACTGTGAAATGTCTCTCCTCGCCAAAAATCTATTCAGGCTTAGAAACGCACGTCTAACTATCTATATCTTTGCTAACTCTGTTCAACATCAGGCTTCTAGAAAATTATATGATAAAACAACACAAGTATGCTTGATGAATAAGGTTTACAAATTCTTAAAGTCTATTCAGGCTTAGAAATATATGCCTAGCTTCTTGTCTTTGCTAACTTTTTTAAACTTTAGCTACTTAGATAAACTGAGTCATACAAGAATCTGTGATATTCTGGAACAGTACACTATCAAAGATCAGGAAAATAAAATTCCCAGCCTCTCAAGGGACTGGATTTATGATTTGTGCTAAAGGATCTTCAATTAAGTCTTCAACTCAAAATTTTGAGTCTCAAACTGAAAAGAGATAAAGCAGTAAAATCCTAATTTTATTTTTTCTAAGATTATATAGCAAAGCCAGGGTGGTGGTGGCGCATGCCTTTAATTCCAGCACTCAGAAAACAGAGGCAGGCAGATCTCTGTGAGTTTGAGGCCAGCCTAGTCTACAGAGTAAGCTCCAGGACAACCAGAGTACAACAGAGAAACCCTGTCTGAAAAACAACAAACAACAGCAATTATATAGCTTTATATATGTATAATAATAAGTAGACAACTAATATATTAATTATCTATCATATTATGTCTGTTATTCCTTACATAAATAATAAATAATCATATAGAATATTTAATAATATGATATGTTATTAAATAATAATATTATTTCAATGATATGGCAATTATTAATTATATAGTATTAAACAATGATAGTTACCACTACTAACAATAATTTAATAATTATTGATTATATTTGTTGTAAGATGTTAAAGATAATTAAAACATACAAGTTAAGAGTCAGTCACCTTATAAATAATCCGAATCTTTAATGTGTTCAGAACTATACTCGTTGCCATGCAGAATACCAACGCAATTGATTCCAGGAATAAGCTTTATTTAGCCTCCTGTATGTGTTTCCAAAGTTAAGTCTAACGCAAGTAACTAAAAACAAAGTTTGCTTAGCTGAGATATACTTAATAGATTATGGTTCTCAAACCCTTTGGAGATATACTGAATATGCATTTAAAATGTTGAAGCTTTCCACAATAAACAATGACCATTCCTATCCAGAACCTTTAAGGTCTCCAAAGAAAATGAAGGGGCCCCGTAAGGATGACGAATTCACTTGGATTGTGGTAACACTAACCACTGGGAAAAACTGCCCCATGCTGTAGAGGAACACTTGGAAGACCTTTTTGTTATTTTGGTTCCTTTAAAAACGCAAAATGGCTTTTGGATTAGATTTGTGTTCCCACTCCAGATGTGGTGGATGTTTATGAGTTGGAATTGGAATGCTTGATGCAAATGGCTAAAATCTGGTTGGGTGCAGGCGTTCTGGCACCTGTAGCTTGTCTTTGGGATTGTGTGCCATGTGGGTAGATGGCAACTTTCGGCTTAGGGCATAGAAGGTCTGAAGCCCCAAGAGTCAGGGTGGGTGTTGGTTGATGGTTTGTTGGTTGGGTTGCTGTCCTTAGTGTGATAATCCCTAACTAAACACACATTGGAGAGATTCAAGCTTAGCACAAACTAAAAAGAAGCTGTCAAGATTTCTATCTTTCTCTCTTTCTGTATTAAGGCCCTTGTAAAAGCAGTGAAGATTTCTATCTTTTCTTTCTCCTTCCCTAAATTGAGGGTAAAAGATTGTAGCCTACTGCTACACCATGCCTCACCTGCCTTCAGGGCTCTATACAAACTATAGACGCTTCGGGGCTGACTGCTGCCCTCTGCCTCATCAGAGGAAGGTCAGTTTTCCCAAGTTCCTTCCTACAGAAAAATGCCTGAGACCTGAGCAGCCAAAGGCCTAAACTTCTCTGTGTGACAGCTGAAAATCAAATGCTATTTTGTATGACAGCCAGAAACTGACTACTTCTGTTCCCAATGAGCTGTAGGAGCCTTGGATGATAATCTAGGTAACGGGTCTCTGCTGTTTTCATAAGTCGTTTGGGTTTCTATAGCTTATCCTTCCCCAGATCTCTGATGGTTTGACTATTAGGCTAACTGTAGCTTCAAGAGCAGCAAGCATCTACTAGCTCCTCCTCCACGGCCTCAGGTGCCTTCTCTGTCCTCTTCACATATGTAATCAGACCTCAGACCTCACTTTTCTAGAACTGCAAGGCCTCTAACTGGTACCTGGCTACCAAACTCTGAAAAGAGATAAACTCACAAAACAAGATTCAAAGTAACTTTTACTCTTTCTTATTTAAAGGAGCTTGCCTTACGATGACGGCACCTGTGTCTCATGATAAATGATCAGATTTTTAAAAGTTTAAAGTTAATGAAAGTTTTGAGGGTTTAAGAAAGTGTTTTAAATAAGTTGTAAGGATCTAAGAAAATGATTTAAGATATTATCACATTTTTTAATTTTTAAAATTGTTTAACTTTAAAACTTTTTAAATTTCCTTATGGTCTTCAAAATATAGACTTGAAAATATTTCTCATCGTGCTAAAAACATCTCTGTTCAATCTATAATATCCAGCTCTCCAAAAAATGTGTTAAATGTTTTTAATTTAAAAAAATTATATTTGGGTCCCAAAGCTTTTACTATGACTCAAAGTTATGAGTCTACTGCTCTTTCAACCAAGCGGATTTCAATACAATTTACACCAATCTCTAATGGCCAAGGCAACAGGCCACTGGCACATTCTCCATACCCCACCCTCTTAAAAAGGGTGCCCCCAACACCATCACAGCACTGTCCTCTTTTTTCCTCTCCGAGGCAGCTACTTTGGGTCCTTACCCTACTCCCATCCCCCACCCAATACGTCTCTGGTGTGTAATTCTGTTGCGTGGTGACTTTGCCCTTCCACCACAAAAATCTTAACAAGCACATCTGACATACTCTTCACTGAGACCCAGAAATATTGGTGGGTGTGTTGGCAGGGGACTGAAAGGGGAAGCCAGAAAATCATGGGAATTTGAACTATATGAATATGGCCCCATGTTCATTGTGCTGTTATAGCTGATGAGTCCCAGAACTGTGAGGCAGGATGATCCTATGGAGATCTCCCTTTACTCATTTCTTAGTATAAGAACAAATACCAATAGCCAAATAATTAGTCGCCAATTTACAGATGATCTGCAGGCGACTGAAGCAAGATTTCTCAAGATCACATAGCATCTGAGTATCAGCACTAAGATTTGGATCAAGATCCACATGACTTCAAAGTTCATGCCTGAGCCCTGAATCATTAACAAGACAACCTGCTGAGGTACATGAAAAGGATATTAAAATTCATGATTATGCTTATGCCTGAGCTATTGTGTGAGTTTTCTGTCAACTTAACACAAGCTAGAGTCACCTGAGAAGACAGAACCTTGGTTTTGAAAACATTCTCATCATACCGATTTATAAGTAAGCCTGTGGGACATTTTTTTTTTGATAGATGATTGATGTGAAAGTGCCCAAGCCACTGTAGGTGGTAGCATCCCTGAGGAGGTGGCCTTGGGTTGTGTAAGAATGCAAACTGAGTAAGCCGAGAGGAAAGAGCCAGTAAGCACTGTTCTGTCATGATCTCTGCTTCTCATATTGATGCTTCTCATAATGATATTCTCATTATGTCCATGTGAGTGCCTTACCATCTGAAAACAAAACGAAACAAACAAGCAAGCAGTAACGGGCTTTGACTTTCTACCTTGAGTCCCTGCCTTGATTTCCCTCAGTGATGAGGTGTTGCTCAAAAGTGTAAGACGAAATAAACCCTTTCCTCCCCAAGTTAGTTTTGAACGGTGTTTATCGCAGCAACAATAAGACACCTACGGTTTACCCATGAGACGACTATAGTCCAAATCATGTAAAGACATGGCAGCTCCAGTTCCCAGGGCACCCTGGAGGAAGATAGAGACAGAGGAGAGGAAAGGCTGCACTCGGTTGTCAGCTTTAGTGTGTTATAATGTACTATATATTATGGGTCCCAACTAAATCACTCATGATACCTGTTTTTAACCAGCACACCTCAAAGAATAAACTAATCTAGAATACTCTTCCAAAGAAGGATATTCTCATTATGTCCATGTGAGTGCCTTACCATCTGAAAACAAAACGAAGCAAACAAGCAAAAACCCCAGGAATAGAGACGGTGCAGCTGGCTTTGACTCAAAGTGAAGCAAGAGAATAAAGTTCTAAGGAAATCACTTCTTAAAGACTCCCAATGAGAATGACCTTTAAGAGATTCCTCTCCAGAAAGTCACTGAGAGCTCAGTTGCAGAATTTAGCAGAGGTCCCCACTCTTAGAGCAAGGAAGGACAGCCTGTAGGGGGAGGAGGCTGGCGCCTCCCTGCTCAGTCAGATTGACTGAATCGGGCCCTTTGGGTGGTCACGATGTCACCCTGTCACCTGCAGACATTTTCTTAGTTACGGTGGCCCTAAAGCTTTGACTGGCTAAATGTTTGAAAACATTTAAGCAGCACCATTTAAAAAATACTTTGATCTATTTAAGGACACTCCAAGGTAGAATATTATGATAACGATTTGGAATCAGAACAGCCTAGATATAAGTTCCAGTTCTGTCTCTTCGTGTTCTTTGTAACATCATTCACAGCATCAATTTTCTGAGCCTTGATTTTATTATCTGTCAAATGGAATCATGACGCCTAACTCACAGTAGTGTGTTATCTCTATGGTTGTGAAAGTACCATCCATATGAACACTGGCTTATTTTCTTACTATAGCTGAAGTTCTTAACTGCCTGAAATTTGGCACAGCTTTAATCTATATTCATCTGTGTATACTAAAAGATGCTAGAATGACCACTTTTGATACCCTGTTTGCTGTCCACATACTTTGGTACAGACTCCCCAGGACAATATTGTCATCTGTTTTAATGAGAACTCAAGACAGATAAACTGGTAAAGTTTCTACTATGGCCCAGAAGATGAATTATTTTATGAGTTTATGCTGATTAACTCTTTTTCTAACCCCATTTATATATTACATAAATAAAAAATTAAGGCATAAATGCATGTACAGTTAAGAATATAACAGGGAAATGTGGAACTGCTATCCAGTGCTTGAGGAAAGGAAAACAGATTTCTAAAGAGACGTCAAAAATGAGCCTAAGACAAAGTGCTTCAGATCTCTGCCATCCAGTTCACTGACCAACCGTCACAGAACTATGCAGTGGTAAAAGCGAGGTCTGTTTTTCTCTCTCAATTTCACCCAACCCTAAACACTACAGGATCATGGAAGAGGAGAATTAGATTCGCCTGGGAAGGTAGACGATCAGACCAACCCCCCTCACTGTTCACTTTTCACTTGCAACAGCACAGAACAATTAAAGAGGCCACGCTGAGAATCTCCATAATGACATGAGACTGCGCACTCCACTTGTGAAAGTTTGAGGTCTTGTGTTGGCCAATAGGAGAAGTCAAAAACTAAGTTTTCACCCAAGGCCAGGACTACCTCAGGAAAAAAAAAAGAAGAGGAAGAAGAAGAAGATGTAGAAGTTACTGGGAAGCAGAAATAAAACTAATTGGTATGGCAGCCTCAGCTAGTTCCCAGAGGTCTCTGCTTTGCTGCCTTCTGATCCCCCTTGTCAGACAGCTGTACCCCCAGTAAGATTCTCTTATGAGCTGTCCCTCAGAGTTGCCCAGAAACACAAAGTGGGAAAGAGTTAGGGTCTGCTGCATATCAGCTTTCATAAATAAACTAGTTCACTTACATATAAAAGGCTGGAAGTGAATGTGTCATAGGAAGAATTATGGGAAGAGGACAAGGATGTCAGAAAGGGCAAAGACAAGGGATGCTCCCACAAATTTTAAGGACCCAGTGTCCCCACATTCACATGCCTTCCAACACCCCTCAGCACACAGCCCAGGCACTGCTCTGCCATTGCCAAACAGATATTTTTGACAATCAACATTTAAATTAGAGATAAAGGAACCTTCCCCTTAGTTCTGGCCTGAGAATTTCTTAGAAGAGCAAGAGAAAGCATTACTGAGTTCCCAGAGTCTAAGATAAGGGTCCGGCAAACGTAGACATGAAGTTAGACTGCCTCAGACAGGGGCTGTAAGCAGTGATTTACGGGCAGCATTCCTAAGGTTGGGGGAGGTAACAGCCTCAACATTATAGACCTAAAGAGACAAGGCTTTTTAATCTCCTGAACAAATGCTAAGTCAAATTACAGAAAACACAGCACCAGGGAGATAAAAGCACATTCCCTGGGGCCAGGAAACTGTAGAGCATTAACAGGAGAGAGTTCTCCCAACCCACTCCCTATATTTATCTTTCCCTTTCCCATTTCTTTTATCTTCATTTCTCATTTCCTGTGTCTTACTGACATTTTAAAATAATCATTCCATATGGAATTACTCAGCAGTTTATATATAAGTGAGCTAGTTTAAATATCAAAAGCTGTATTTTTCTCCAAACAATGATATGGACTTAAAACTTTTCATCTGGAAAAAATGTCCTTAATTCCTAAGGACAACTGAAATCCAGAGAATGGTGTGATAAGCAGTGTACTGCGTGGCTAAGAGAATTGATCTTTATTTCAACCTTTGCTTCTAAAATCCTTATGCTTTTGCATGCTCTCTTTAAAATGCAAAGCATTTTTGCTCTCCTCCTCATTAACTTTATTAGGTTTAATGAAATTACCAGTCAGGTTACTTTCCGTTTTAAAATGTAATATGTGCCAGTCTATAACAACTTTCTTAAATTACTTCCCAATATTCATTTTGCAGATTTTGAAACTACAGCACAGTTAATAAGTAATACTTAATGACTTAAAGTTTCCAAAGGTCAGAATATATTTCATTATTGAAACCACTGAGCTTACCCTAAATAGCAATTTTTAAATCCTATTTTTTTAATTTATTATTGGTTGATTTAGGAAGTTTATTCTAAAGATCTAGGCTAGTTTGACTTGTGTCATAGATTATGCTTTTAAAGTGTTCTTGAATAATCTCTTCAGCATTTACTGCTGGTTCTCTCCTTCCATTATGTCGGTGGGTCCCAGGGACTGAAGTCAGGACTGAAGTCAGGCCATCAAGATTGGCAGCAAGTGTCTTTACCTGCTGAGCCATCTTGCCCACCCAGGATTTATATTCAGCCAAAACCGTGTGAACTGCTTTAGAGCCAATAGTGCCTTGAACCCCCACGATGACCCTACGGAGTTGATAACCTTGTATATTTGCAGATGGGACAATCTTTAGAAGAAACCCAAAATCTACTGTCTGACACAGTCCAATGGAAAATACTAAAATAGGAAATGACGGAGCCCAGGAGGACGCGGCTGCCTCATCAGGGATACTCAGCAGAGACTACACGCAGATGCTTCTCGTGCTGGGACATCAAAGTCCGGGAGAAAGGCTAACTCTCCTCTGAGTACATCCCCCATCCTCCCAGCTATCCAGGTCTGCAGTTGTGTGCCATTAAAGACGAGTACCAAGAGGAGCTTCTTCCCTTCAGACCTACTATCTCAGCTTTTAAAATGACATTTTTATTAGACATTTCTCAAACGTTTAAATGGAGGAAAACATTCCAGAACCTCAACTCTGTGTTCTAGGCAGTAAGAATGACCCTCCTCAGGAGCAGATCTTATTGACTGTTACGGATTTAATTGGTTTCCCCTGCCTCCGCAAAAAAAGATGTTGAAATCTTAACCTCCTGATACCTCAGAATGTGACTTTATTTGAAACTGTTTTTAAAGAGATCAACAGGAGGTCTGCATGAGGTCTAATGCAGAAATGACTGTTATTATAAAAAGGGAGAAATTTGAAACAAGACAAATACAAAGAAAAAGATAGTCTGCACACAAGAGGAACACTTCCTGAAAACAGGAGATTATAGTCAAAGGAATTCAGAGATCACTGACCAAGAAGCTGGGAAAAGGTAGGGAGACCCTTCATCCCCACCCCTATCCTTCGGGCTTCAGAGAAGCATAGCCCTGGTGATATCCCAATTTCAGGCTTCTGGCTTCCAGAACCTTCTGATGTTTTAGACATATGACTTGTGCTTTTTTGTTAGGCACCCTAGCAAATTAAACCATCAACTAAACCTCCCCTGGCTTCTCTTTCTCCCCCATCATTTCCTGATGTGGTCCCCGTCATTTGCCTAGTTGTACTTGAGTCCTTCTTCTGACCTCTTTTGGTAACGTATCTTCTCTGGGCTTCCATGATGGGATTTAATCCTAGCATCATTGCCACAGACAAAGCTTCTACAAAGTACCACTACTGAATGAAGTCCCATTGCACTGCCAGACCTAAGAAAGTTCAGGGGTGGCTAAGCCTATTTCTAGCCTTACCATTACAAATCTCATACAAAAGGTAGTTTTCCTTTTTCTACCCTCTAAACACATGGATTTAAATGGCAGGAAAACTATTACTTGGTTGGCAGCCAGCCTGAACCAGTACCAAAATCTTGTATCTGTAGATCTGCTTGTCGGTGACTAGGTTCAGAGAAGAGTGAGGAGATGTGTGCAGGCTTCAGCAACGCTCCCAGCAGCTGAAAAGCCCACTGCTGCTTGTAATCCATATGTCTGCCAGCAAGTAAACATCCCAGCTACATACAAATTTAAGAGGATTAAAAATGTGAAGGCCTGTTCCCCTCCTTTCTGGGACTGCTGTAAAAATGTAATGTCTCATGGGACACAGGAACAAAGCAATCTTAAATTAAACTTTAATTATAGTAAGATTTTCTTTTATTTACACTTTTTATTATTTTTCTATATATTTTCTGTGTAAAAATACTTATAGTGCCTGAGTCCATAGGATTCTGTCAAACTTCTCATGTTTTTTTTCAACAAGATACCATTACCTAAATAAATGAATATTGCCTATTAAATGCTATTAAAAGTGCTGTTTTAGATCTTACTGTGTTCCAAGCATTGCACAAGATCCTTTACATTGTCATTTTGACTCCTGATAATAAGCATTGAAAACACAGTGAAGGTAATATTGTGGTGTTACACTGCCTCACAGACAAGGTGACCAAGTGACGCTCTCACTCCAGGTTTCCTGCTCACTTTCCAATCAACATGTGAAACCAACTGACTTCTGAGGTCAAGCTCTTCACTCCCCAGCACTGCTGAGTGCCCACTGGGTGCCAACATTGGGCTGAGAATAGGGAACTGTAGCTATACACTTACTGTGGTGGCTCAGCAAACAGGACACATAGGCATATTCATTTGTGCAAATACTGCCAGACCTCAGCAGAGGGAATCACCATCCTGGCCAGTGCCATACTGGCCAGTGGAACCCTGAGTGTCTGAGCTCAAGTGTTTTCATTGATTCAGAACTCCTCAGGTGTTCTACTGATAGCACGTGCAGATCATCAACAATCAAACATCCCCCACAGAAATCCAATACCTGCAGACAATACAAAACACCAAGACCTAGACAGCCCCTCACCCAACAGTGCACGAAACAATTATTTTATACGTAACTAAAAATAAGTTTCTACAACATGGAACAATACAGTCTCGATGGCTGTATCTACTGCTCACGCACTTTACAGTTTTGGAATGAAGGGTGGTAAAGAGTGTGCCCTTTAATCATAGTCTACACTGCCATACTCTATGTCAACAGTTCTTAAACATGACCCCAGGACTCTCCCTTCATGGAATAATCTTAAAGATCTTCAGAGAACATAATCTATCAATGACAGGAAACAAGATTGCTAAACTTGTATGTGGACCGATTTGGCGTTCGGCTAATAATGCGCAAGGCCTGCCTGACTGCCCTGTCGACAGACCTGAGAAGTGGATACAGAGGCTCTCTAGCAAGGATGGCACTACCTTTGATCTCATGGCCAAAAGCTTCCCGGAAAAGGGTCTGCCTTTCCTTGCTTTGAGGCAGATGCCGAGGACTTACCTGGAGCGCCTTGCTACAGTCGTATGTGGCAGCGTCTGCTGTAGCTTAGGGCATCGTTCATTGCAACATTCATATCCGAGCTGGGTTAAGGTCTTTAAGGCTGAGGGTTTCTGATCATTGCTGACTCATTCATTTATCAGCCGCGCATACTATTACGTCACTCATAGCGGACACCCACCTTCCCAATTATTTCCTCGAACCTGTTCACTACTCTGTTGCACCTCAACATTTATACAAGAGTCTACAGTTTTAAATTTATATTCATGTGCTCTGTGCAGTCATCCCCTTCGATTTCAGAAACAGAATACATTCCAAGTTTCCCAGTGAAGCATGGGTGGTACGTAACTTTAAGTACGTTCTCATGGTTTTCCTGGACTTACATGCCCATGATAAAGTTTATAAATTAGTCACAGTAAGAAACTGATATTAAAAACTAATAATAAAATCATAACAATAGACTGTCATAAAAGTTATGTGAATGTGGTCTCTCTTAAGATATTTTATTGTACTTTAAACCCTGGCCACCTCAACTTATACTTTTTTCTACTCTTATTGAGAATTTTCATTGTTTACTTAAAAGACATCTTTTATAACTTTTCCGCGTCATATATAAATTGCTAGCATTGCTATTATTGTGCTTTGGAACCATTATTAAGTGATTTGAGGTATCTGAGCACAAGCACTATGAAGGGGCGATCCATCTTACAGACGGCTACTAAGAAACGAGCAGGTGGGTGCTGCATACAGCGTGGACACAATGGAAAAAGGCATGCTGAAAGATTTCACCATAAAACTTAGAATGGCACACGATTTAAAACTTGCCAGTCATTTATTCCTGGACCTGTCCATTTATATAGTCAGAGTGCATTGATTGAGAGTAACTAGAACTGCAAAACATGATGCCATCGCCAAGGCAGAACTGCTGCTGATTATTTTCTCTCTGCAAGATTCTAAGAGCCATAAGAACAGAGAGCACACAAGTGTACATCTACTTTGTTCTCACCGCTCTTTTGTATTGCATTCAACAGAATGGATGCTCAATAAAATGGAGAACGTAAAATCTAAAACAGAATACTCCGGAAGCACATGTAGGTGTTGTAGAAGTTTATTTTTGGTTGTGTTTAAAATATTATTTTGTGCACTGTTGGGTGATGGGCTGCTTAGGTCTTGGCATTTTGTATTGCCTGCAGGTGTTGGATTTGTGTGGGGGATGTTTGATTGCCGATGATCTGCATGTGCTGTCAGTAGAATACCTGAGGAGGTCTGAATCAATAAAAACACCTGAGCTCAGACACTCAGGATTCCACTCTCCAGGATGGCGCTTGCCATGATGGTGTTTGCCTCTGCTGAGGTCTGATGGAGTTTATATATGAAAGTGCCTCTCTGTCTTCCTTGATGAGTCACACAGTAGGTGTACTGCCACATTTAGGAGTTATTTTTCCTTCATTTAGATAAGTAATCCCATTTGCCCATAAAGTCTTTCTAAATTAATTACATTAGAATTCAAAACCAAGTTTAGATAGATTATTTAGCCATATTTTCTCTGTGATATCAAAACATCTTAAAGATGTTTCCTTATTATTACTTTGAAATTTTGATTATTCATAACAGAAATCCATTAATAATTAAATAAGAAAAAACTGAAAATGACTAAAAATCTATAAAGACTAGGATTCTCTTCTTTACTCTCTTTTACACATTCACATTTTCATGTCAAGCTCTCTATTTTTATCTCTCCTTCCTTCATGTTGGCATATGAGCCAAAAATTTCCATATCAAAGGCACAGATACACAGAAGAGCACATAGAAAAATTCTTGATGCTGATTCTAAATTCCTTTAGGAGAAGATACTGATAGACACAGCCTAAGTTTCTGATAACTCTAAGACTGTTGCCAGAGAAATAGGACTAGGTAAAACCTTGATTATTTCAATTTAAATGACAGAAAAGTTGATGATATAAATTTCCCAAGAGGAGGAAACCAGATCTAGACAAAAATCAAAAAACCCAAGAAGATCTAGTGTCTGTGGCCACACCCTCAGTTAATCAATTATTTCAGTTCTGATTCAGAGGATCAAACTCCAGTGACATCTGCTGAACATAAATGTACTTAAATCTTAGTGATGATTACTGTTTATGAGAAGTACCTACTAGCAATGTGTGCAGGTAATGAAGCCCTTAATAACCAAATGTGCTTCCTCCTGAATTTATATCTCAACATTTTATGTGGAAGAAGAAGCCTCTAAACCCTTCATCTAATTCAATTTGGTTTTTTGTTTTCTGTTGGAACTAGTCGACTGTTTGACTAGTGGGTAGGTCAGTTAATTCTTTGTTAGAACTGTAAAGTCTAATCCTATGAGAACTACAAAATTCTGCAGAGAATTTCAAAAGCAGATCATGGCCTCAAAACATGGGCCAGAGATTCGTAGATGGGGCACCCTCCACAGACAGCCACTATCATAGTTGCCAGGCCACAGTAAAGTATTTTATGAAACGTAATGACAAATTCCTGGTAAATTCAAGGACATTTTCTTTTACCTTATTCCACATATACTGTAATATATGTATTGTATATATTGTGTGTGTATATATATATATATATATATATATATATATATATATATATATAATAGCATATACAATTGTAATTATAATACAACACATACAAATACAATATACAATATAATGTAATAAATTTCACAAAGCACAAAAAACAAAGATACTTAAGAGTCAATTGGAAACTTCAAGAATGAAAATCCTTTATAAGATCAGCACAAGACACATTCATGGGAAACACCTAAATGAAGCTGAATGCATATTCTGTAGCAAGACATTTACTGAATAGCCTGTCCTAAACCTTAGGATCCCAGACCTTCCTTTCCTGCAGAGACTTGTATCATCCATTCACTGTTTGGTGCAGGGGATGACTACTGACTTCAGGACATTTGAATCAAGCATAATACAAAGACACTTACTTCCTTCAGACTTCTTGATTGTCCTGTAAGACCAGACAGGGCATAAAGACATTAAAATCCACATTATCAGTAAACAACATAACATATAACAATTCTATCTGGTCCCCACAAATGAAGGTCTCACTACACAGAGCAGCAGGCATGAGAAAAAGCAGAAGATGGGTGATGGAAATGGGTGTTGCCATGGAATCCCAGCTGCATCCCCTAGCTTCACCAGGTGAAACTGTGTCTTTGAACCAGTTTGGTGGCAAACATGATGTGCCTACCTCTCACAGGACTCAGATGAAAACTAGATGCTCCTGCATGTTACACTGATCCTGAAAACCCCAATGCTGTATGTTTCCAGCTGCGCTTTCCCCAATCCTAGAAGAGAATCAGTTTCCTGCATCAGAGAGAGGACAATAACACCATCATGATGGATAAGAAACTTTTAGTGTGCAAGATTTTTAAGAGAAAAGGAAGCAATTCAGAACAGAGCCTTCCTTTGAGTGTGAGGAAGTCAAGGTTCGTATTACCAAATGAGATCCATGACCAAATTATAGGACAGCCTTTGGCGAATCATCATTTTAGTTAAGGCATCTGCTTCCACATCTTCTGAAGAAAGAACTGACTACCACACATGGCAGCGCTGGTTTATCTCCTACACGGAAAGAGAAACCACGGTCATTTATAATTGCAATACGCCGTCGATTATAAGATACATCTTGATTACAGGGATGTGAAATAGGAAAGAAAGATGTTCATTTTAGAATTAGTGATAATTCACTAAATTGAGCAGTGAGTGGGGCCTGAGCAATTTCCAAGTCATGTCTACTTCAGTTGTTAGCGTCCTGTGTTTTAAAGTTTTAGTATTATAACCCGAGGTGTCTGCACATGTATATGCATGTATGCGTGTGTGCGCATGCTCCATGGTGTATGCTCACGGCGGTCAGACGACAACTCGTGAGAGGTGGTTCTCTCCTTCCACCCCATGGATTCTAGGAATTGAACACAGATCATCTGGCTTGGAGGCCTGGGCCTTTACCTGATGAGCTGTCTCACCAGCCCAGCCCTTTTTATATCCGTGCTTAAACCACTGAGTAACTACAGAAACGAGAGAAGCTGGGGTTTCTGGAAACTACACTTCTGTGTGGTCGCTGCAGTATGACTCTGTGCCAGTCAGAATGTGAAAGCTGAGTTGTACGCTTTTCTACACCGAGCTCGAAGCTCTAGATGTGAAAGGTCAGCTTCCCTCCCTGCTCAGCAGCAGCTCTCAAAGCATCTGTCTTCACTGGGCCACTGCCTGCTCATTTCTAACTCCGTCTCCTCCTCTTAGCCATTTCCCCTCTCTGCCTTCTTTCCGTCAATATGTATTAGGCACCTACTCAGGGCCAAGTTCCGTGCTGTGTGCTGAGGAGACAAAAATGGACTTGGTATTAGCCTCACTGGAGAGCAGAAGAGCTTCCTGGGGGAAAGCATAGGCCGTGCACGTGTTAGGAGCGATGTGCAAAGCAGACTTGAAAATCAGCGAGGCCTTTGCTCTGAGGTGATTTCAAAACTAAGGCCTGGGCTTAGTTTTACACTGGAGGGTGCCAACTTCTGTAAATTCCTCATACCAGAAAATTGAATATTCCAGTAAACTGAATTTTCTGTTTTAAAAGACAAATGCTCCAGAGCACTGGACTCTCCCATTTCCTGTTTCCTCCCACGCCTCACCTTATTTGGCCCTTCTCTCCTGATCACCTCTGCAGACAGGAGTCTCACCTGCATTCCCCGGCTTTGCTCTGCTCTTTCAGTCCTCTTCTTTCTCAACTCCTCCCCCCGCCCCCCATTCCACTAAATCTGACTTACAGTGCTTCTGCTACATATTTCAGCACAGGTGCCTACACAGCTGAGAGGTAGGGAGGATTAGCAACTAATCAAAGAGAACAGGGCCAGCAAACAGTAATGCAAAATCAAATTCTTCCTGATGTCCCTACAGTTGTTGATTTCAAGACTATGCTCAAGCTCTCCCATTCTCATGATGCTTCCTCTGATAGTCCCAGCCATCGGCACCTTTAGTTAATCTTTCTGTTGTGCAGATTATGCTGTTGTCAAGGGTTTTTAAGTGTGTGTGTGTGTCTGTGTGTCTGTGTGTCTGTGTGTCTGTGTGTGCTTCTTTAACTGTGTTCCATGTACTGGGATTTGAGATGACTAATACAATGCACACAGCAGGTTTGTTTCATGGAACTCCTCACCTGGCTTCCAGGTAAGGGGCATTTTCGGTGATGCTGAGCTATAAATGCCCCAGGGGCACCAACAAGAACTGGGTTTTCACTCCAAGCAATGCAGTGAATGTGATAATGAACAAAAACTAAGGACTTAAAAGCTTTTCTGGGCTCTGCATTTCATCCCTGAGCAACCATACCAGAAGAGTGCTCCTCTCTGAATACAAATTGAATGCTATTGTGATGTGAAATTCGTTCTCTTCATCAAAATTTCTCAGAACATGAATTCTCAAGAGGATCAGTGCTGACATGTATTATTGGGTTTTATTCCTTGTGGTGCCTAAACCACTCCCAGCATGTTCACAAGGCACTTAGAGAAGTGCAGCCTCCTCACTAGGCTCCAACTGATCATTTAGCCCATTCTCACGTAACATATGACCAGAGACTGTCGAAAGCACAGAGCGGAATCTGTTCCCTTATCATTATTTACACGACATATATAGCACTTACCTCTAAAGAGCTGCAGGGAATGTCTAAGGAGCCACAGTAACTTCTAGGCACCTTAAACAAAGGAATCTCAGACAGGGGAAACCAAGGGGGCGGGTGTAGAGAAAGAGAAGATCTCACATGAGCAAGCAAAAATGGGTAGAAGAGAATTAAAGGCCCCCAAAGTGTGAAAATGCCCAGGATGATGGAGCCCAACTAATTGGATAACAAAACAATGAGTCCCACCTGCCCTGTGTCCTTTATATCAGCGAACAGTTCGTTTAGGATAAAGGCATATAGTTAGCTCCCATTTCTATAATTCAACCAACTGCTAATTAAAATATTTAGAGCAGTTGCATTTGTTTTGAGCATGTACCATTTTTCTCTTGTCATTATACCCTACACCATGTAGTATATAGGGTTTACACTGCATTAGACACTGCAGAGACCTGGACATGATTTATTAGAGAGATGTAGTAGTCCAGAAAGGATTTGGAAGTATAAAGGATAACGTGCACAGGTCGTATGCAAGTTTCATACACATTTTTAAAGGGAACATGAGCATCTGTGGAGTTTGGCATCTATAGAGAGTTCCGGAAACATCCACCTAAGGAATCCACAGGAGAAGGGTATTTGGTCTAGGAAATGAGAGGAATGCTTTATTGTGGTTACAGATTTGTTAGAAGGTAAACAGAGAGTGAGCATACGGAAATATCTGTGAGAATTCTAAAGTGTGTCCATCATCTAGTTTAATTATCACAACAATCCAGAGGAGAGAGCATGAGCCCTGAACTCTATCATTGCTTGTTCTAAGAAGTAATCAAGTGATGCTCACATCCTTACCGCCCCCTCCAGGGGTTTAACTTTATAGATACAATCTTGTCAATATTCACCAGAACAAGCTTTGCTCTAGACTATTTCCTTATTTGGGGTATTTTAACTAGGCCATTTCACAGACAAGCCCATCCCCGACCCATCTTGCACACTACCCAGGAGTCTACTGAATGAGAACTAGAGAGGCCCATGAAGGGTTATAATTCCCAAGTAACTGATGTTGTCACACATGCATGACTTTCACAGTTCTGCCCTGAACGTGTAGACCAGTTTAGAGAATGGAAATAAAGTCCCTTTGGGTTTTTGAGACAGGATCTTGCTATGTAGCCCAGGGTGGACTGTAACTCACTATGTAGACCATATGGCTTTGAACTCAAATTCACAGGGTATCCTCCTCTCTCTCTCTCTCTCTCTCTCTCTCTCTCTCTCTGGTGCTAGGATTGCAAATGTGCCATTGTGCTCACCTAACACTTTTTTTTTTTTAGAGAGAGCATCACTGTGTAGCCAGGATAGCCTTGAACATTCAACCTTCCTGCCAGTCTCTTGATTCAAGTGTAAGAGGCATGTGCCACTACACCCAGTTTGAACACTTGTATTTATCATATATTAGTGCACATTCTGGGTATGTCTTAAAGACTATGTCAACTCCTAGCATCTTCTCAAACCACTAACTGCAGTCACGTAAGGTTGTATCAGCTCATCAAGGTCCCTTTAGTCACATGCAAGTCTGATTACCAGGATGTACTCTTTCCAAGAAAATGCCAAGAGAAAAGACGCAACTTGAAGGGATTTGGCAAGGCTTCTCTGGTCATTTGCACAAGATAAACGGTTCCTTTGCCTCATTAATTCACATCTTTTGGCATCGAGAACATGCATTACCCTTGCAGTTTATCACCAGCCTCGGAAAACCCTGGAAATTTTGTGCAGAAGCTTAATGGCTCAGACTAAAAATGGCAAGCAAAATTCCCCCAGCTGGCATCCAAACTGTGCTGGAGCCATTCATGGAATGGATATTGCTTTCCAGATGAAAATTAAGCTGGAAGATAAAATGGGAGATGCTTCAGAAAGTGCCATGTAATCTCTGGATATATTTGGGGGCAGTTTAATTTCCATTTGTCTAGGCTTTCAGCTGTTAACCATAGAAAGTTCACTAGGGAATGGGAAATCAAGCTTGCACGAAAAATTACAGACATTTAGCCTCAAAGGACCAAGAATTGTATGCACAGTGAGTACGTTTTAAAGATTCAGGGTCACCTGAGCCACCTTGCCACACCTATGTTCTTGTTAAAGAATTGCAGGGGCCTGGGATTCTGTAGTAATAAGGAGTGTTATGGTTAGTATTGCGAACCTGACAGAATCTAGAATCACCTGGGACACAACCCTCTGTACACATCTCTGAAGGGGATATTAAGTCTCTGTTAATGAAGTTGGGAAGACCCAGGTAAAATGTGGGCATCACTGTTCCTGGGATCTCAGACTGAATAAAAAAGAAAAAGCACACAGAGCAGGGACTTTCATCTGTCTCTGCTTCCTAACTGCAAAGGCAGGGGCGACGGCCTGCTCCCTCACACCCCTGATGCCATGATGTCCCTGACACAACAACTGTAAACTGTGAACCAGAATAAAACTCCTTTCTTAAGTTGACTTTTTCCAGGTATCTTGTCCCAGACACAAGAAAAGCCACTAATATAAGAGGAGGGCGATGAAGATAATTTGAATCACATTAAGTTTGAATGTGAGTCAATAGTTCATCTCTCTCGGGTTAGGATATGTTCAGCCAATGCCTGAAAGCAGAAGTCCAGTAGAAGGCATTGCTTAAAAGTAGGATTAAGAGGCATTTTTAGAGACATGGCTTGTTGATTCATGTTCAGCAGTGTGACCACTCAGAGAACAAGACTGCAGTTACAGTAAGAAACAAGGCAGATGGCAAACCCGAGTTTTCTGTCTGCGCGTATGTCTGTGCATCGTATGCACATTTGGTGCATGTAGAAATGGGCAGCAGATCCCCTGGAACTGAAATTATAGAGGGCCCTGAAACATCATGGGGGTGATGAGAACCCAACCCAGGTCCTGTGCAAGAGCAACAAGTGCTCTCAACCACTGAGCTATCTCTCCAGCACACACACACACCGCCCCATTGAGACTGTCGGATCCACTATAGTAAGTCATGGCAGTTGTGAGCCTCCAAAAAAGCAAGCACATGCTCTTAACTACTGAGCCATCACTCTAGCCCCAAAGGGCATGTTTTTGAGAGGAGTCAGCAGAGTCAGGAGTTGATGAGGATCACACTCTTTCCAAGTTTGCCTGAAGTCTTGGAAAGCAACAGCCGCCACGTTTCTTTCTGCGGGGAGACGATGGAGGTGAAGACAAGGAGAGGTGGCAGGAGCAACAAGGAGCTCAGGAAAGATGTAATCCCCTGATCCTAGCACTCAAGATGCAGAAGCAGCAGTTCTGTGAGTTCTGGGCTAGCCCTGAATCATCACTGGAGCCTGTCACATACACAGACATACCCCAAGAGAAATGAAGGAAACAAGAGGAAAGAGAAAGAAAAAACTGTGAGCAGAGATGTGTGGTTGAAAGTCAGAAATTCCAAGGTGGGTCTGAGTGCTATGAAGGAGATGATGGCTGGTGTAGAGAGAAGAAAAGAGCAGCACCGGGAACAAGAGTCCAAAGACAACGATTTCTTTGTTTTCCCTTCTAAAACATGCATGTGAGCATGCACGCAAGGTCATCCTTGCTAAGAACAGAGAGCCCTGCAGCTTCCTCCAGCACAGCTCACCAGGAAATGCCTGCCTGGCTGCAGAAGCATCCTCACTCCATTAAGTTTTGTCTCTCCTCACTTCTCACCCCCAAGGGTGGTACCGAGAGGTAACTCTGCATGGATGCTCTGGAGCAGAATGGAAATGTTTCTGGGAAAGGATGTCCGATGCAGAAAACCCTCTGTAACGCTTTATAGTTTACAGTCACTATGCAATACCTCTTTGGATAGAGGGTCATGCTGCTCGCTCAATTAGATAAGTCTTCTGTCAACAAAGAGATGATTTGTTTCATTAGTCTGGGGCTATTTTTCAGCTGAGCAAACAGTAAGTGCGGGAGACTCTTTGGATGCATGGTGCTCATGAAAGAGGCTTTCTAGAACTGTAAGTCAAAGCTGTTTACTGTAATGCTGAAAAGAGAATGCAGCCGAGCTTTATTAACCCACTTAGGAGTGCATCTGTTCCTGAGGGACCTGCAGAGCCACTCCTCACATGCAGACCTCGCACCTCACATACAGACCTCGCAGCTCCCATGCAGTTCAACACTAGAGATTACACATCATAATAGTGTACTCGTCACTGTGAACTGTAAAACCTTCACAGAAACCCAATAACTAAGTACTGGAAGTGGGTAGGTGGGGGCGCTGAGTGACAGGAGTCCTCTCTTGATGGACAGAACAGCAGGAGCCAACGACGGGGAACTGGGCTGCACAGTGCTTACTGGAAACCGGTAGTTGGACAGCTGGATTGTGGAAGATAACTGAAGAAATCTGCTTTTTTAGGGCAAATAAACTTTCTATTCATAGAAACTTATTGCATGTGGAAAATGCTGTATAAAAGATGAAATTCTTCTATTTCTCTCCTCCTCCCCCTCTCCCCTGCCATATGGATCTGGCTGCTGGCAGGGCTCTCCTTGGGGGGTACAGGATGGCTGTCTTCCAAAGGCAGCCCTCAAGGCACGGCATGGATCAGAGGATAGAGCAGAAGTTGAGCACACAACACAGGAGTCAGTGGGGTTCATTCCCCTGCCCTGCAGGCAAGAGTGATGGCTCCTCCTGTGGCTAGAGGAGGTAGTTATGGCCCAGAACCTGCTGATGGCAGTTTTCTGATTATAAGAATTTGGGGGAAAGAAAATTGCTTGGAAATACTTCAAAGAACAAACTAAAAAGTCTCTCACTGTGCCTGAAGGGGACTGACTACTTCACAGAGCTCTGATGATCAAGACTTCCACAATGGAGCTGGCCAACTCCTGGTTGCCAGTAAGCACTGTTCATCCCAACTCCCCATTGTTAGCTCCTGCTGTTCTGTCCATCAATAAAGGACCCCTTCTGTCACTCAGCTCCCCTGCCTACTGACCCCCAGTGCTCAGTGCAGAACTCAGCCTTTCGGAAGTACCACCCTGGATACTCCAGTTCTTGACTCCCTTCTCCTTCTGAACCTCCATGTCACCTATTGTCTGCTATTTATGTGCCCAAAATTTATTCCACAAAGCGTGATGATGCCAGTGTTATCCACGGATCTGGACTGCATTATCACACTGTGGCTGTTTCATGGGATGGACATTGGCGCCTTTCTTATAGGTACCAAGTACTATCTACAGTCAAAGACTAGAGTCTCCATTTGGACTAAAGGACACATTTACTTATATAAATGTCCTGAGGATAGTATGTAACCTCCTTAGTAGGAAGCCAACCTCCTGCCCACTGTAAATGAGGAATAAGGGAAAGACAGGAGGGGAGTCCCCCAGCCACTGCTCTTCTCCTCATTAGAGTTAACTACCCTACAGAAGCCGGTCACAATCATCTCTAAATACGGCCAGACTGTGTAAGGTAAGGGTTTCCAGGTGGCCTCCATAGTGGCAGAAAGAGGGGCTGAGGATGAGCAATCACACTTGCCAAGGGTTGTGTGGTCTTAGCTGCACCATCATGGTGCTGCCATGCCATAAAGAAGCAGAGACCTGCCCATACCTTGGAGTCCTGCACTTAGTTCTAAGATACGTGGCTACCCTGAGAACTCCTTAAGAAACCAACTAAAGAAGTCCAGCCAGGAAATTTCCCTGCTAAAGAGATGGTATCTCACTGGTGTGACCTGAACTACAGCTGACCTTGAACTCTTCCACATTGGCCCTTAATCCTAAGTCTATCTCTGTGACTAAGGTGATTCTCCACCAGTTGAGACCTTATTTACACATACACCCTTTGCACTGTACTGGTTCCATTGTGAATAAAACCACAAGTAATCTTAACCAAGTCCTGGTTATTATCCACAACCTCTGAAACCACAGATGCCATTAGTGTCCAAATCAAATATGTCACCCTGGAGTCCACTCTGGAGTCACCCTTCCCTGCCCTGGCTCTGCCCTCTCTGGTCTTCAGCCCTGATTCTAATCATCCCATGCTTATGTTTCAAGTCACTCACGGCTGCCCACTGACTACAGTAACTGTAGACATCACTGTCGATAGCACAGATCTTACTCTAAGACCCAATGGCATTCACCTGGGAGTCTCCTAACTGCCATCAGATCATGCATTTGGACAGTCCTCAGAGATTCCTAGTGTGACATAACCACCAGTTTACTGAAAGTCGAGGCATCTTTTTTATCATTAACTTCGGTATTCCTTCTCTGCTTTTATTTTCAATAAAACATTTGACTCCAAAACACACTTTTTAAGTCTCACACTCCACAAGAGTAATAGCTATATTTAAAGACAAACCTTTTCTCCTTTCATACCTAAACATCTTAGACCTCACATGTCTTAGCCAGCTCTTCAAAGTTACTAAAATAAATGTAAAGAGCAGTTTATGTTTTTGTTTTTGATTCTCTGTCAGCTTAGAAAGAGTGACAAATTTTTGTGCCTCCCATATCTCCCAAAGACTAGCTCTCCAGGGCAATGAGATTCTCATCAGTGATAAAAACAAAGGGCCAAGCAGCTCTCCAGCTTCATGACACAACCTGTTTCCTGCCCAGTGGCACTTCCTAAGACCTGATTTTCTCAAGGAGCCCTTATAATGAAGCACTGCCTAAATATCAAGCAGTACTAATAACTTTGGTCTATGTTCTAGAAGGTTCCATTCTGGCCCTCCTCAAAGTAAAGGAAATGTGAGAGCTTCCTGGTACCAAGTCCATGACCTAGACTTCTCTCCGGGGACTTGGGATTCCACTGACCAGTTCACAATGGCCCAAGCCTCTTTCTATGACAACGTGTTGCAGCCCTGACAAGAGAACCACCCACTGACAGGCTCAATTAAAAGAATAGTTCAAATATGCTAGCAATTTTTAGGAGATAACTAATTTACTTAAAAGTTATTTCTATTTATCATCTTCAGAATGGAATTTAAGGGGTGGAGGGGATATTGGGAACTGTCTATGTTAACCTCTCTTTTCTATCTTTGACACTGTGGGTAAGAAGAGTCTCCAGATTCCATATTTGTTTGGCGCCTCAGCTCTAAGTATTATAGGGACAGAAACACTTTTCTGAACCCATTTCAGAAAATGGAAAGATGTATTTTGGATTTCAGAACTGAGCAGCACCCCATTACTGAATACAATATATTTGAAAACAAAAACAAACAAGAACAAAAGCCCCTTTGCAACGCCTATGTTAAATCATTTACCCCAGGACTTCAGAATTTCTAATATTTGGAGATTGAACTTTCCAAAGTTAATTAAGTAAAAATGAAGGCATCAAGAGAGGCTGTAATCCAATATGACTAGCACCCTTATAAGGAAAAAAAAATGGGATACAATCAAGGCAAAGGCAAAGCTACATCAAAACCAGGGACAGGAAAAGTGAGGCAGCACACACCTTTACTCCCAGCACTTCAGAAGCAGAGGCAGGTGGATTCCTGTGAGTCTGAGGTCAGTGTCCTCTACTTAGTGAGTTCTAGACCAGCCAGAGCTGCACAGTGAAACATTTTTCAAAATCAAAACAAATCAAAACCCAGAGAGAAGATGGCTACTCTGTGGCAAGGAGAAAGGCCTCAGAAACCAATCCTGACAATATTTGAGCTTGGATTTCTGAACTCCAGATCTGTTGTGGGAAAAGTTTCACTATTTTACCTCCCAGAAAACAAATATATGTGTTAAGTAAAGACAATAAATAATTTTGTGCCAACTCAGGTCAGCTTCTGCTTTCAAATGGTTTATAGGGGGAAAAAAATCGTCCTGTTTTTAGAAGAGAGCCAAGTATGGCCGAGTATGGGCACACTATCTGTGGGCCTCTAGACACGTTATGTAATCCTGCCATGTGCTTGGAGTCATTGGGTCCTGGAACTAGAGATCTGAAAAGCCCCTTCCCTCCTGTAGCCCTTCTTTCACAGCCTGACTGCCCACTGCGTTATTAAAAGGCTTCAGAAGAACACAAAACAGGCCAAGAAAATGACTCCTGTTATATAAGGTCCCTCTGCATTGGCCGCTCATGAGCCTTCTAAGCTCTGGATGTTTCAGACTCTTTGAATTCTGCAGCCTCTTGCACCTTCCATTTTAGCACCATTTTAGGTAAATGACATTCTCCTCTTTTCTGCTTACATTTTGGGTTGGATTATACAGTGAATCAAAAAGAGAGGATCACCTTAGAACTTCGTCTGATGATAAAAGCTCTGTGTGTGTGTGTGTGTGTGTATGTGTGTGTGTGTGTGTGTTTGTATTTGTGTGTGTGTGTGTTTGTATTTGTCTGTGTGTGTGTCTATATATGTGTCTGTGTGTGTGTGTCTCTCTGTATGTGTATGTATATGTGTATGTGTGTGTGTCTGTATCTGTGTGTTTGAGTGTGTGTGTATTTGTCTGTGTGTGTCTCTGTGTGTGTATGTCTCTGTGTGTGTGTATGTATAGGAGAAATGTGTTTGTGAATAGCTTTATTTAACAACCAGATGTCATTTCCCCACTTTCACAAATCATTGATCAGGGCAGCCAGTCAGCTTGAAAGTTTGACAGATTTTAACTTAGTAATGACCAAGTTAGTATAATTTCCTTACTTAGTCATGTAAAAAGAGCTCATTCACCAAGCTTTTCAAGGAAATGGTGAGTACCATTTTTAGCCCTAGGATTCTTTCTTTGGCACCTACGGGCTCTGTCCTTCAATTCTAAATGGAACGATTAACCCTAAAACTCAAGGAGTATTCCTCACCAAGCCAAAGGAAGCCTTACTTTCAAAACTCAGCTTGTTCCCTAAGCCATAGTCACACAACAGTACCAATACTAATGACAAAGATGGTGATAGAAGGGGAACTCATGCTTGCTGGGCCCCTCTTCAGACCACTTTTGCAAACAACACAATTAATGATAAGAAGTCAATATGTTCTTGTTGTCATGAAACCCTTTGTAAAGATGAGAATACCAGGGAATACACAGGTAAAGGACTTTGTCCAATATGACAACCTTGCTAGTGGAAGAAATGGAACCTGTGCCCCAGCATCCAGGTCAGAGTGCAATCTAGGTTCCCAGCCAGTTACTCTACACTCATCCTGCTGTAGTGTTTCCATAGGCAAACATAGAGAGCTTCACTTATGCTCCAATGATGAATATTCCTCTCTGTGTGCATGTGCAAATCTTTCAAATATCCTATTTTGTTCTTAAAGTAAAATTGTTTCAATAATATGACTATTGGAAAAAGCATTGGACCAAAAAATTAAAATACCAAAGATCTGATTTCACAGTCTTCTGACCTAAGGAAATTATTTATATACACCAATGAAGTTTAACAAGTATAAAGTCAGAACAAAGCAGGGCCACAATTGTCAGGTAGAGAGGAGAGGACTGGAGGACTCAAAATCCGCCGAATGCTGCCCATCCCTCAGAGCTCCATCATAGCACACAGTTTCTACGCGGATCCTCTAAGCACCATGCGAAGGGTGAAATATTCCCCTCGAGTCCTTTATTCTTGACACTAGGAATGGGGACCTTATTTGGGAAGAAGGTCTTTACAGATTGTAATTGAATAAAAATGGTTCCTACAGTCTCAGATACTTGAACAATTGGTCCCCAGTTGGCAGCACTATTGTGGGTAGGGGTACAGCCTTGCTGGGAAGTAAGTCACCAAGGGTGGGCTGGCTCCATTCCCTATTCTCTGCTTCTTGCTTGTAGTTCAAGAGGAGGTCTCTCTGCTTCCTACTCCTGCCATCGTGCCTGCCTACTGCCATGTCTCCCCACTGTGGTGGATTCTTACCTCTCTGGATCCGTAAGCCAAAATAAACTCCATCTCCCATAAGTCACTTTGGTCATGGCATTTTTCCACAGCAAGAGAAGAATAATGAATACACAGATTACTTGAATACCTCAAGATTATAAAGTAATTCCAAACTATCCAGATGGGCAGATATCATTAAGAGACGCATAGACTTCCTACATGCGACATAGTGAACAAGAAGAGTTGAAATAACACAGACTTTACACCAAAGAGAGGGGGTTTGGAAATCACAAAGAGGGTGATGAGGCAGATGAAATACAGAGAAGCATAATGGTGATGCAGCAAGGAAGAGCAAAAGGAGAAACCTCATCCAACTGTAGCCAGGGATCCTATTAAACAGAGTGCCAACCATAAGAGTGGCCTGCAAGTTCCACTAAAATTGAATCCAACTGAGGGTTCTGGCAACATGGTAACTCCTCTTGCACAATGGGTCAACATGAGGTGCATTTTGCCACTCTGGTTTTCTTGGCGGGCTGTGGCTGGGTGCCATCTTCAGAGGAAACCTGCTATTAAAGGCCAAGCTTCCCTGTAGGTTCCCATAACTAGAAACAGTCACAAGTTGGATGATCTAGAGACAAATGACATGAAACCAGGGTAGGAGACAGCTATGAACATCTCAGTAACACAAAAATGGCCTTAGACAAAGGTAGATAATCCGTTCTTGATAAAAGACCTGACAAAAATAAAAATAGAAAGGAGATACCCCAGCACAATAAATACAACATATGATAAACCTATAGTCAGCAAATAGAAAAAGTCTGAAAGCATTTCCTTTAAACCAGGAATGAGACACGGATGCACATTCTCTCTCTTGGCAACATAAGAAGGCTTTGTACCAGCAATAAGGCCAGAGAAAGGAGATACAGATTTGAAAAAAGTCAGATTGTCTCTATTTGTAGATGGCATGATCCTATATTTAAGAGACCCTAGAAATGCCACAGAACATTCTTAAAACTGATAGACACTTCCAGTGAAGTAGTAGGACACAAAATCAACATGTAAAAATCAGCAGCTTTCCTAAGTGCCAATAAGAGACTTGCTAAGAAAGAATTTAGAAAAGTAATCCCACTCATAATAGGGTAAAAGAATACTTCAGAATAACTTAACAGAATAGATCTCCGGAGTGGAAACTTCGGAACACTGAAGAAGACGCTGTATATGGTGAACTCTGTTATACCTGTGGATCAGCAAGTGTAATGTATTTGAAGCAGCTCTGTTTCCTAATGCAATGTACATTTTCTCACACGCCTCAACAAAAATCCAATGCCATTCTTCACAGATCTAGGAAATATAAACGTAAAACTTATCTATAATAATAAAGAACTTCAAAGAGCCAGAGTAATTCTAAGCACACAGAGCAATGCCATGAAAGCGGGTGAAGGCAGCTGCTGCCAAGACTGGGAGCTGAGTTTCATCCCTGGAAACGCTTCATCCCACGTAGTAGGAGAGAGCCAACTACTTCAAGCTGTTCTCTGACCTCCACATGTGCATCCCCGCCCCTTCTCTCAGCAGTTAAGAGCTCACTTTCTATTCTCCCAGAAGACCCAGGATAGGTTCCCAGAATATACCCGGAAGCTTACAGCAGTCTGTAACTCTAGTTACAGAAAATGTGCTGTCTGGTTCTGGACTCCGAGGGCACTGCATGCACATGGAGCACAGACATACATGCAGGTAAAACATTCATACATGAAACTAAAATGCACAAAATATTTAAGGTAAAGTTGGAGACATCACATTTTCTAGTTTTAAATTATAGTTCAGAGATGTAGTAACAAAAGCAGCATGGTACTGTCACAAAATCAGACATGTAGACCTCCAGGAAAAAAAAAATTGACAACCCACAAATAAACCAATAGAGTTACAGGTGCTCCAACAAATAAGGCCTGTAAAATTAGATATCCAGATAAAAAAGAATGAAACTAAATCCTTTTTCTCACCCTGCACAAAAACCAATTAAAATGGATCAAAAACCTTAATATAAGATCTAAGACCATGAACTGCTAGACTACAAATAGAAAACAAGCATGTCAAGACATTGGTGAAAACCAGAATTTTTTATAAAGAACTCATACAGTTTCCACAGGTCTGTTCTTTGTGTCATTTCCTGATGCTATCTGGAGTGGAGGAATGAGACCCGTGGGAAGAATATAAACGGGGAAATGTGCAAATATGAGCAAAGTGCAATGATACACAAGTATGAGGTATGAAATGTCAGAGTGAAATCCATTATTTTTATGGTAACTAAAAAAAATGAAAAGGAGATACTCAGAACAGAGGAAGCCACATGACTATGGAAGAAGAGTTTTGGGTGATACATCCTCAAGCCAAGGAATGCTGGCGGCCCTCGGAAACTAGGAGAAACAAATAATGGAATCTTCCCTGGGGTTCTGGGTGGAGCACAATCCTGACAGTGCTTTATTTTAGACTCTGTCTTCTCACACAGTCAGAGGATAGATTTCTGTTGTTTTGGCCAACTGGTCTGTGGTAGCCTGCTATCCAGGCATAGAAAGTGATGCAGAAGGTATTGTAAGAACTGGTTATGGCTGCGTGTGGTGGCATGTGTTGTAACCCCACCACCGGGGAGACTGAGACGGGAAAATCATGATTTTTAAAGTCAAACAAGGCCACATAGTGAGATCCTGTCACAGGAAGGAAGAAAAGAAGGAAGGATGGGAGTGAAGGAGGAGGGAGGGAGGGAGGAAGGGAAAGAGGGAGGGAGGGAGAAATGGAAAGACACGGTGGAAAATAAGCACCTACAAAGGCTTTGGCAGGTGGCACACTCAGTTGTTCCTAATAGCTATGCGTGTATGAATATCCGTATTTTTCAAGAAAGTATTAAGGAAGTAACCCCTCTTGTTTACCTCAAAATAAAGTGGGGACCAAAGCAGATATCTACATAAAGGACTTTATCAAAACTGTAAAGTCCCACGTCATACAAGCTGCCATGATGTGAGGCTGTGGTGGTGATAAAGAGGCTCGTGGTTTTGCCCACACGGGGAAAGCACGTTCTCACGGTTAAAACACTGAAGTCGAGACACGGTTAGAAAATGCACTAAACCTTATTTCTAGTTCTCAAACGTCATCAAAGAGTACATAGTAACCAAATGCAGCTTGAATGCTTGGTGATTTAGGAGAATCAAGAGGCCCCTCTGTGTTCATTATGAATATTAATCACTATTGCACTGGAAGAACAATTTAGGGAGATTTCCACTTGGACTTGAAACATAGAGTATACATACCGTGGTGTCAGGTAGAATGTTGGTGTGCTCAAAAGTGTTATCTAATGCAGGTGAGTTTCTCATTAATTTTCTTTTAATTCTCTCAACAGGTGACCAAGAAACAAGGCAGAACCTAAATGGAAAAGCCTTTTCTGGCAGCACAGAGCAACTTTTTCAAGCCCACTAGATGCACTGATATGAGGTAGTATGTAGGATATTATTCAGCCACGAGTCAAGCCAACTCCATGGAAATTTCCATTACTTATGGTAGATTTCCAGTTGCATTTTCAATGTTTTTACCTAGATTTAGACCTTCTTAAGCATTTAGCAAGTATCAGGCAGAAGAATCCAGCATGGTGATAGAAGAAAGGCAGCCCCGCCCTGATGCTTATCCAGCAGTTTCCAGTAGCATGCATTGCCATCTTTGTCAAGAACCAGATGGAGATAACACTTACAGACTCAGAGAAATGAGGTTCCTGCCTCGCTGGCATAAGAAGACTATACTCCAATCGGTGGAAGCACTAATGAGATGAAAGATCGCAGTGCGTTAAGTATCCATCATACATATGAACTGTGCTTAATCCACAATTAATGAATGTCAGTGTTCAGTCTTCGCCTTCTACCCTACTTAAGTGTGACATGACAGTGTCTGCAACTTATTGCAAACACTGCACTGCAAAACAAAGGAACAAAAGATCTTTGAAGAAGAGAGAAAAATATGAAGCACCTGGTGAACGTAGGTAACAGTACAAACATACGCACATTGCAAGAATTGTTACTTTTTTCGTAGACATGACATCTTTCAAAATAAATGTGAAGAAGGGAGAAAACAGTAACCTGAAGTTGCCAGGTCAAATACTTAATACAATTCCAGCTTAATTAATATTGTTTGATTCACATAGTGATTTTGGTTTAATTAATTTTGTATTTAAAAACCAAGAGCCTTCACATAAAATTATACTTTCAAGGTTATTTTGAAATATTGGATGAAGTGTCTCCCTTTCCTCACGGTAACCACCGGCTGAAGGCAGATGCCCACCACCCCTAGGCACAGGGCGTGAACTCAATGATCAAGTCTCCGCTGTACCTGCTTCACCCACTCCCAGCACCTCACTGAGCCCTCATAATGTGATGTGTGGCTCCTCAGTAAATATGAACTTGGAGGAGAAGAAATGATGAAGACTATTGGTAAAAGTAAAAGAAAAGTAAACCCAAGAATGCGGTTTGAAAAGTCCAAACAGGAAGTAACAGCCTTTTGCTAGTTCCCACTGGTTAAACTGGAAGCCAGACCAAAGGAACAGTGATGGAGACAAGGTAGTCTTATTTGTGTTCCTACTCGTCCCAGAAGGCATGGTTTTCTGTAAGTGTAAGCATTCTAGGAATGCGTTTTACTGAGTAAGTGGAGGAATAAAGTGGATACTGAGCAGCACTGAAGACGGGTTCCTAGCAGTAACTCAGTTGAAAAGGGCAATAGGCAAGGGTGATGAAAACTGGCCCAAATCTAGAACAACAGTGCCTAACTTACTTCCCATTGCTGTGAGAAAACATCAGGACCGCGGAAACTTATAAAAGAAAGAGTTTAGTTGGGCCTTTGGCAATGAGCGGCTGAGCGTTCACATCTTGAACTACAAGCAGGAGGCAGACAACACACTGGGAATCGCACAGGTCATTTGAAACCTCAAGCCTGTCCTCGTTACCTCCTCCAATAAGGCCACGCCTCCTAACCCTTCCCAAACAGTTTGCCAACTCGACCAAGTATCCAGACACGCGAGTCTGTGGGGCCTATTCTCATCCAAACCGCCACAAATAGTAATAATTATACACTATAAAATATATAAGAGTAACAATGCTGATTGAGAACTTATTCTCAAGCATTACCCTAAGAACTCTGTGTTTTTTCTCATCTAATCTTCTTATGGCCTTAATGGCATATGGGCATAATTACCATCATTTTTTGTTTTGTTTTGTTTTGGTTTGGTTTTTTTTTTTTTTTTTTTTTTTTTTGCAAAAGAGGAAATGGAGGCAAAGACATATGAAGTGACTTAGGGCCTTCCGAACGCAAGTTGTCTGAATTCAATTTGCCTTCACAGAATCTTACGCATGCTCAGCCAGCAGCTGCCGGGTCTGTATGGCAGGCCAGCTGCCGTTCTAAGCACTCTACATATATCACCCCGTTTAACCCTCATGGCAAACAGAAGCAGAATGGCATCAAGCGAAGATAGGATTGTTCGCTTCTGGGAACTAAAGACCTCAAGCTTCACACTATAAGCAAATGGCGAAATGAGCCTCTAAAGAGTACTTCCTGTAGTCCGTCTCAGGTCAACACATAGATCCCATGGAAGTGATGGCAATTTTTCTGTAATATTCGCATATGTTTTAATCCAGGAATGAGCATCAGTTGATCACCACTTTTTAAAATCTGGCCATAGGCCAAGATACATGGTTTTTATATGCTACTAACATTACACATATGATGCATTTAAAGCATTGCTTTCATGAATGCTAGACTCTCATTTCCAGAATTGTTTTAATCTCGTGTGTTTCCTCAGAAGACAGGAATAAACAACCCTATAAAACATGATGGTTTAGTGCATCATGCAGTTAAAAGAGCTCCCGGCTATTTATAGTAATTGGACCGTAAAGGCAGAAACAGACCATATATATATTTATTATATTCGTAAAACGTAACAGATGGAAATAAATTCTGACAGCGATGGTGGGAATATTTGTGTGTCACATGTCCAGGCATGTAGCCCTGGTGTTCACGGTCAGGATTTTTCAAGATGCTTTCATTTTGAACCTAGGGTCAAGTCACCACAATAAATGCTAGCTTTGGCTAACTATGAGTGACATCTCACAGACACAATGCAGCTTCCCCTCTCCTCCTCCCCGCTCCCTTGATTAGTTCCTTCATGATAATTCTACAATGACACATAGACTCACATGCCCCTCAAATTTGTCTCTGCAGTCTGAAGTGCCTGAAGAAACTTTTAGTTCTTAGGGTCTCCTATGTCACCCAAAGCCAATTTCCTCCTAGGGACTGACACCCCAGGAACTATGTCAATGACAAACATACTACTTAGTTACAATGGTTGCAGGGACTGGCTTCCCTGGCCAACAGGTATCCAGTCCTGCAGCCCGGCACAGTGAAAGAAGCTTTATTCCCCACAATAGCTTCCTGACAATGGAGCATCATCTCACGAGCTAGTTACAAAGACCAAGTTGGATGATATGATCTATCCTCTACAGGCATTGAAATGTAACCAAGCGATGAAGTATGCATGCATAAAACAATTATAGGATGACTCCAATTTTGTTACTTAAAATTTTTCACTATATCTGGAGAAGGACAGATTCTGAGGACAGCTGAGTATGGTAAAATTCTTGTCTTAAACAATGATCTTTACTAAGGAGTAAGTAGCTGGAGGGAGCATTCACAGGAACTCAGCAGTGCTGTCTGAGAAGGGAGTGCAGGGGAAAGCAGTAAGATGAAGAAGGATAAGCACCCTTATCTCCCAGCATCTCAGAGAAGCACTAGGAGAAGGCTGATGGGGTGTCAAGCAAGCAGGTGGGTGAGGAGATGGAAAGAAGTCACCTGAGTATGTAACGTAATATTCTCTCCCCAGAGTAGAATAGTACTTCAGTATTTTCTTCATCCCCAGAAATGCTCAAGTGAGTGGATTTTCAGAAGGTTTTCAAAGATTTTCTCTATTCACATACCTCTGGCATCCAGTCTTCAATAAAAATACCTTAAAGTAGCAAATTAGCAAATGTCTAAAGCTCTTCTTCTCAGCAAGGCCTCATTCCGGCCAGTGCAGGAAGACATCATTTGCATCTCTCCTCTAGTACTCACCTCTTCTACCTGGGTATAGAGGTGTGTGCCACAGCTTTTCCTTATAAACTATATGTGTCTGTGATTTTTTTTAAATTCTCCTTGCATAATATAAGATTTGAAAGCAGTGAGTATTTGCTAATTTGATGAAGACTAAAATAATACATTCTATACATTCCATATACAAATTGAAAGAACTTTGGCTATGGGTGTAAACATCCTGGAGTTGAGTTAGCCAGGTAAAACACTTAGGCAGGCAGTAACAGAGCGTAACTTCTGAGCTGTTGGGCTCATATGGAGAGTGATGACCTTGGTTTAGAGTGGTACTCATACAGCCTTGTAAAAGAGAAGACTGATATTGCTGGAAAAAACACTGGGCATCACACTCTGAGTATGTAGCTTAGAGAGAATGTCCACACTTTCCCCATAGGCAAAGAGAAAACTTAACCATAGCACTTTTGGGTTGGAGCAGAACACTGTGAGCTGAGGGCAAAGAATAACACAAGTAATGATAATTCTATGCTGCAGAAGTATACAATGCATATATGTGGTTAGGAAAGAACTGAAATACGCTGAATGGAATATGTACATTATTTAACATTTCCAATACCATGATAGAATATTATTTATTTTCTATACTTTAATTAAATGTAATTATATCACTTCCCTTTTCCCTATCCTCCCTCCAGCCCTTAACAGGACAACTTCCTCCGACTACTTCCATGCCCTCCACTATCAAATTGATGAAATTGATAGCCTTGATTTTATTATTTTTACATATATATTATCATCATCCCGTGTGTGTGTGTATGTATGTATATATATATATATATACATATATACATGCATACATATATACATATATATACATACATATATATGTGTGTGTGTGTGTGTGTGTGTGTGTGTGTGTATATATATATATATATATATATATATATATGGGCAAATATATAAATATATTCCGCTGAGTCTGTTCTTGTTGTTGTGTGCATATGGTTTCAGGGCTTACCACATGGCATTGGATAACCTATTACGGTGCTCTCCCTCGGGAAAGGCTAATTAAGGCTAATTCTCCCTCCCTCAGTAGTCATTAGTTGACTGTAGCCCTTTGTCTATGGGTGGAACCCAAAGAGATTTCTCCCCTTTCAAGTTAACATGCCCACTGATATTGGCGTTGTTCTAGTCTGGTTTAGCAGCCATTAGTTGGAGAGACTGTTGCACAACAGACTTCCTGGTATTCTGGCTATTCCAATCTCTCTGCCTGTTCTTCTGCAATGTTCACTGAGCCACAGATGCAGAAGCTGTGATGTAGATGTATCCATTCGGGCTGGGCTCCCTGTTTACCTTTGCATTGTGTTTAGTTGTAGATTTCTGTAATGGTCTCTATTTGATGTAAAAAGAAGCTTCTTTGAGGAGAGGCGGCAGCTACATTTATCTGTGACTATCAGGATAAGATTCAGAATGCGGTTAAATAAATGATCTAGCAAAATGGTGATAGTAGATTGCCTTCTAAGACACATGACCTCACTAGCCCAGGAAGTTGGCCAGCTTTCAAGTATCAGGTATTATTTTGAGAGGGCCTTAAGGGCCTTAAGTCCGATTAGAGAGCTGCTGGTTACCACCAGCATGTAAGTGCCACTATTACACCTTTGCAGATACCTTGCCATGCTGGTCATTGTTGCGGTTCATAGGTGTCACAGCCAGGTAGCACTATTAATTGGTTCTCTCCCTTGGCAGCTTGCATAGTATTTTCGGGTACCATGGAAGCTGGAACTCAGGAAGGGGGTTTTCAGGTCAAATCAGCTTGAATAATCTGATCCCTGTGTTCTAAGTGTGTGGTGTATAATTTTGGGTAAATATAAAATAATATGATCCCTGGAGGTTTTAGTAGAGAATCTTGTTGTTACTTGCCACTCTTCCCTTCTTTTTCTTTTGTATGAACCCCTTCCTCCTCCCCAGCGGAAGCCTCCTTCCACATTTTTCTGTTTCTTGCATCATATCACCTGTATCCCATTATTCCCCCTCACTCCCACCTCCAACACAATCCCTTTATACTTTCCTGGTTTCTGCAGTTACCCTACGCTGTGTACTCGCATCTGAAGATTTGGAGCTCGGAACTGCAGATGAGAGCGATCATCTGCATTTGTCTTTCTGAGTGTAAGTCATCTCAGTCAGTAGAATCTACCATCCGTTTGAAAATTTCATTTAACCTTCCCTTATCCATGAACATACTCCATTACTCACCACATTTTTATTATCCATGTATCAGTTAAAGAACACTCAGGTTGTTTCCATTTCCGAGCTATTGTGGACAGGGAAACAATGGTCATTGTTGAACAAGTATCTGTAGAGTAGAATGTCTAGTCCTAAGACACATGTCAAGAAATGGTATAACTAGGTCACATGGTACATTTATTTTTAGCTTTGTGAGGAGTCTCCATACTGATTCCCAGAGTAGCTTTACCAATTTCTATTGCCATCCCTAGGTACACTCCTCACCAGCATCTGTTGTTGGTTGATTTCCCTGACCATAGGCATTCTGACTGGAGTAAGATGAGATCCCAAAGTTTTTTTCACTTTCATTTCCCTAATTATAATGAATTATGAACACTTTTTGAGGTATCTCTTAGTCAATTTTTTTTTTTTGCTTCTATTGAAAATTCTCTCCTTAAATCACTAGCTCATTTCTAGATTGGATCTAATTGACTCTTTTTTGCTGTTGTTCTTTGTATATTCTGGATATCAGTCCTCTGTCATGTATAGCTGGCAAAGATTCTCTCTCATTCTGTGAGTTTCTTATTTGATTGGTTATTTTCTTAGCTGTAAAGAAGCTTCTTTAATTTTATTAGATACCACTTGTCAATTGTTGGCCTTAATTCTTGGCCAAATGGAGTACTGTTCAGAAAGTCATCTCCAGTATCTGTATTTTTATAGAAGGCTACCTATGTTTTCTTCTAGAAATTTTATCATTTCAAGTTTTCAAGTTGATGTCTTTGGTCCACTTGGAGCTAACGGGCTGTGCAGAGTGCTAAGATGGAGGCCTAATCTCATTATTCTGCATGTAGGCATCCCGTTTTCCCAGAACCATTCATTGAAAATTCTATCTTGTCTCTAATGTGGTTTTTGCCTCCTTGTCAAATACTGATGGCTACATGTATGAGTATTCATGTCTCTGTCTCCTTTATTCCACTGATCTACATGTCTGTTTATGTGCCGGTGCCGTACTGTATGAATGGATCTATGTCACACCTTGAAGCCTGGAATGGCAATACCGCCAGTATTATTCTTTTTGCTCAGGATTGCTTTGACTACTCGGATTGATTGGTTTGTTCCATATGAATTTTCAGAATTTTTTGCTAATTCTGTGAAGAATATTGTGGATATTCAGATTAGGATTGTATTGAATGTGAAAATTTCTTTTTTTTAGGTTGTTCATTTTCACAATACTAATTCTATCAATTCATGAGCATGGGGTGTATTTCCATTTTTTAGTGTCTTCCTCAATCTCATTTATTAGAGTTTTAAAGTTTTCATTGTAGAGTTCTTTCACCTATTTGGTTAGGTTTATTCCAAGATATTTTAGTCTTTGCTATTTTAAATGAGACTCTGTGCATGATCTGTTTCTCAGTGTATTTGTTGGTAGGATAGACAAGCTACTAATTTTTTTAAGTCGATTTTGCATCCTACCACTTTCTTGAAATGGTTGTTTCTAGAAGTTTTCTTTTTAATTTTCTAATGGAATTTTGGGGATCTCTTATGTTTAATATACCACCCATAAATAGGAATAATTCGACTTCTTCTTTTTCTATTTGTGTCACTTCTATTTGATTCTCTTGCTTTATTGTTCCAGCTAGTGTTTCCAGCACTATACTGAAAAAGAGTGGAGACAGTGGACTGCCCAGTCCCACTCCTGATTTTAAGCTAATTGCTTCATGTTTTCTCCACTTAGGATAATGTTGGCTATGGGTTTTTCCTAGAAAGTCTTTATTATGTTGAGGTGTGTTCAATCTAGTCATACTCTCTCTAGGACTTTTTCAAGATTATAATTTAATTACAGCATTTCTCCCTTCCATTTTCTCCCTCCAAACACTCCCATGTGCCCCCCAGCTTTCTTTCAAATTCATGGCCTCTTTTTTTTTTTTTTACTAATTATTATTGCATGCATATATGTGTATGTATATACACATATATTCCTAACTATAACCTGTTCAATACATATAATAATACCTGTATGTATGTTTTCAGAGCTAGCCATTCACAACTGGACAGTCAGTTTGTGTGCTCTTCCCTAGGGAAGGGCACTTCTTCCATTTCCAGCTTTACTCAGTCGCATATAGTTCTCTGTGTCGGGTTGGAGACTTGGGGTTCTTCTCTGTCTAGGTTGGCATGTTCGTTGGTGTCATCCTTGTTCAGCTCATGTTTAGGCAATCATGTTGTTGAAGCTTTATTGGTGTAGCTTCTGATATTACTGGTAAGCACAATCTCACAACAAACTCCCTGATCCTCTAGCCCTTAGAAGGCTTCCAGCCCTGTACTGTGATATTTCCTGAGCCTTAGATGTGGGAGTAGTTTGTAGATGTATCCACTGGGTCTGGGCTCTATAAGTCAACACTCTAATTGGTTGTGGTTTTATGATATTGTCTGTGGCAGAAGGAATTTTCCTTGAATAGGGGTAAGAAGTACACTTCTGTGGGTATAAGGACAAATTTTAATAGATGGTTGTTAGGGATTATATGGTTTAATAAATTAACAGTTGTAGATTCTCCTACTGTAACCATGGCTTCACCAGCACTGGATAGTTATCTAGGTTTCCAGTACTAGGTATGGTCTTCTTGTTGAAGGGGTCTCAATTCTAACTGAAGAGCTGTTGGTTACTACCAAGCTACGCATGCCACTACTGCACCCTTAGATTTGTCATGCCATGATGGTCATTGATGTGGTTCATAGGCATTATAACTGGGTAGGACTGTTGGTTGCCTTCCTCCTTTGGAAGCTCGCGTGGCACCTTCTGATACCATGACATCTTTTATTATGAAAGCATACTGGATTTTGTCAAAGACTTTTTCTGTAGCTATTGATATGATCATGTGATTTTTTTTCTGTAAGTCCATTTATATGATTTATTATAGTCATTGACTCATGCATAGCGGACTAACTGTATATCCAGGAAAAAGCAACTTGATCATGATGGATGCTTATCTTGAAATGACCTGGTATTTAGATTATTAGTATTCTACTGAAGACGTTTCCATGTATGTCCATAGAGTATATTGGTCTGTAGTTTTGTTTGTTACTGTTGATTTGTTTGTTTGTTTTGTTATGTCTTTGCCTGGTTTGGGTATTAGAGTAATACTGGCTTCATAGAATGAGTTTGCAAGTGAACCTTCTATTTCTACTTTTTAAAAAATAAGTTGAAAAGTACGGACCTGGGCCTGGACTTTCACACTTGGAAGGCTCTTTATTGCTGTTTCAATGTCCTCCATTGTTAATGGTCTGTTTATGCTGTAGATAATTTGTTGGTTTGTAGTCAGTAGTTTGGAAATTTATCCATTTCTTTTAGCTTTTCCAACTTAATGAAGTACAGGTTTTAAAATATTTTTAAAAGTCTGTATTTCTTTTGGTGTGTGTTGTTATGTTACCCTGTTCATTTCCTTATTCTGTTCATGTAAGTCTTCTGTTTCTTTTGGTTAGTTGGCCAATGGCCTATCAATCTTATCTTCTCAAATTCATTGAGTCTTTGCATTGTTTTCTTTGTTTCTATTGCATTAAGTTCTTCTTTGATTTTTATTATGTTTTACAGTCTACTGGGTTTGGGTTTAGTTTGTTCTTGTTTCCTCAAATTCTTGAGCTGCATCATTAAATCATTTATTTGTGTCCTGTCTGATTTTTTAATGTGGTACTCAGGGCTATTAATTTCCCTCTTTGGGTTGCTTTTTATGTGTGCCAGAAGTTTCGTTGTCTTATGATTTTATTTATACTTAGTTCCAGGAATTTTTGGATTTTTTTCCTCGATCTTCTTTAATCCATTCGTCAGTGAGTTCACATACTTACTAGAGTTTTATTTGCTGTTGATTTTACATTATATTGCATAATGGCAGGAGATTATTTCAAGTGTTCTGTCAGTGTTAAGGTTTGTTTTTTGTCCCAGCATGTAGTCTATTTTAGACAAGCTTCCATGCACTGCTAAGTAAAATGTATATTCTTTGGCATTTATGTGGAATATTTTATACATATCTTCTTGGTTCATTTGATGTTATATGTAATTTAATTATGAGATCTCTGTTGTTTTTTAACCAGATAACCTACCTACTGGGGAAAATGGGGTGTTGAAATTACCTAATATTCTTGAGTTTGTGTTAATCTGTGACTTTAATTCCATTAATTTGCCTTTCACAAAGTTGGGTGCATCTGAGCTTGGTCTAGATATCCTCAGTATTGTGATATTTTCCTGGCTAATTGATCCTTGATTAGACTGAAATGCTTTTCTGATTAGTTTTAATTTGAAGTCTATTTTGTCAGAAATCAGAATGGCCATGCCTGATTGCTTGCTGATCCCATTTGCTGGGAATACTTTTTCCCATCCTTTCACTTTAGGATGGTGCCTATATTTAAAACTGAGTTTCTTATGGACAAGATGGATTTTGTTTCTTAATCCATTCAGGTAGCCTATGGCTTTTGATTAGAGAGTTGAGGCCATTAATATTTAGGATTGTTATTGAAAGGCCTGTGTAGATTGCAGTCCTTTTGCTGTTGTTTGCTGGTTTGTTTTCTTGGTTGAGTTGTGTAGTTCATTAAATTATAGTTTCATTCACTTTCGTTTTAGAATCTCTTAGCTATGCTTGTATTTCTCTCATTTCCAGTATTCTGTTTAGGATTTGATGCTGTTGTATATGAAATTTTTTAGGCTGTTTGTATCCTGAAAACTTTTTTTTCTCCCTTAACTATAGCAGACAGTTTTGCTGGGTACAGTAGTCTAGATTACCCATGTGGTCTTTTAGAATCTGAAGTACATTGCTCCAGGCTCTTCCGGCTTTCAAATTTCCATTGAAAAAATCACCTCTTTTTCTAATGGGTTTTCTTTTATATGTGATTTATGTTTTCACTCTTGCAACTACCATTTTTCAGCATATTTGGTGTTTTAACTGTGATATGCCGTGGTAGTTTGGATTCTGTGTGCCTCTTATGTCAGGGTATGTCTTTCCTTAGTTTGGAAATGTTTTCTTCTGTGATCTTATTAAAGGTCTGTTTTATGCCACTGACCTGGGATTCTTCTCCCTCATCTATGCCTATAATTTAAAGATTTGCCCTTGAAATAGCGTTCCACATTTTCTCCAGGTACTTTTCCTGTGCTTCTTAAGTTTTTTTTTTTCATATTCATTTCTTATTTGCTCTAGATCCTCTGTTTTATCTTTGACTCCTGATATTCTATCTTTTGCTTGATTCATTTTTCTCGCAAGACTTTCCCTTGAGTTGGCTAACTGGGACATTGAGTTTTTCAACTCTATCTTCATTTTAGCTTGTGCTTTCTTCCATGTTTCTATCTCTTCATTGAATTCCATTTTCAAATCTATTATCTTCAGTGTTTCATTCAGCTGTGTGTTTGTATTTCTTGGACATCACTCCAACGTGTGTACTGCTATCCTCTTAGAGTTTAATGAGATGTGTGTTTGCATCTTCTTCAGATTCTCTGGTAAAGTTTATGATTATTATTTTCAAATCTATGACCCAGTGGTTCTTTTTAGAGAATACTTCTCTAAGACTACTGGGTTTGGTGAGACATGCTATCTTGGCTGTTCACATTGTTTTTGTAATTTGACCTGGTCATGTGTCCTTCTTTCTGATTCTGTGTCTGCTGTGATGATCTGCCTTTCCTTAGATTAGACCAGTATACGAGATGTGTGACCTGAGCTAGAAAAGGCAAAGCTGGTAGATGAGTTATTTTATTGAACCATGGAAAGATGGCTCTCAAAGCATGGGTCTGGAGCTAGGCTGTGGGTGCAGATGTGGCAGTAGGAAGAGTGAAGGAGAGGAGAGGCAAGGAGCATCTCAACAGTCAATGGTGGCTCTCTATCAAATATGTCTGAAGGACACCTATCCCAAGCTAGGCCTGTGGGTATGGAGATGGCCACAGGCATGGAAGGAGCTTGGGGGCGGATAAGAAAAGGAAGAAGAGACTTACCCAGAAAAGGTGGTTCAGGAACAAAGAGGGTTTGTGAGCTAAAGCCTGTAACTAGGCTCTTGGGCTTGCAGATTGTGGCTGGTAAGGGGTTGGGAAGGCAAAGGGAAGAAGTGACTTACCCAGGAAAGCTGACTCTCCAACAAAGAAGAAAGACAGATCATGGGCTGAGGGTCTGAGATTGAGGATATTTAAGCCCACAACCACCCACTTCCTGTGTTTACTCACTGTATTAGTAGTAAGCATCACCTGCTAGGGCCACAGCAACCCAGAAACCTAAACAGCTGTGAGCAGATGATTACTGAATCTTAATGCCAATGAGGCACCATGAGGAGCAATGTAGGAAGCTCCTTAAGGAGAAAGATCCCTCTCCTCACAGATGTTAGTGTGTTCCAGAGATAAAGACTGTGTGCTTCTGCAATAAAACATTTTTATAGTGCCCATTACCTGTGAATCCATGGAAATCACTTAGAAAGGATGTTAAAAAAGGGTCCAAGAACCACCCAGCCAGAGAAGTTCAGAGGAGATACAGCATTTGCTCTAGGATCTTAAGGAGGATACGACTACAGAGTGATTTTTAAAAGGACATTAAAAAGCAATAAAAAAAAAAAAACCCACATACTGGTACTTTCTTTTTTCCAGAAGGAACAATGATTTCCAAATTCCAGATTCACTTGATGGAAGGCGAGGAGGCAGAACTAAAATTAAACCAAATAAACAAAGAAAAAAAGAAACAAAAAGCTGTGCATCCATAGCATAAGGGATCGGTCAGCTTGTCCCAGAGCCTGTTTAATGCCCAACACTTTTCCAACAGCATAGCCAGAATAGAGATTTTCCCATGACTAGAATTTACCTGCATTATTGAAAACAGCTGCTTAGTTTCTCTTGGGAAGCTTTCCAATTTATTACCTTCAAGAATGGATTGTTTTCATTTAAGGAAAAAACCTCCAAACCACATAGCATTATATATCATAATACAACCATGCAGACTCTGGTAATATCTGTTAGATACTCAAAAGCAAAGGCATTCCATTTAACAGAACCAAGTTCATTTATTCTGTAAATATTTAGCACAATCTTGTAACATTTACACCAGCAAAACCAGAACCTCTGAAGTCAATAAATGAAGGGTTAGAGTGTCAGTCATAATTTACATTCCCAGCTGATAGCCACAGTAATGAAGCCCTTCAGGATTATTAAAATGCATTTTGTGCAGAGTATTTATTACTTGGCATTTCTTATTTATGATTCATTGAAAAGTGAAGCTAAGGGAAATAAAAGACAAACAAATTTTTCCAGCATAATGAGGTCCTATTCCCTCTAAACCAAACACACTTTTATGAGGGCTTAAATGTTGTGCTGGCTTCATTCTTGAGAGCAATGTTTTTCTCTTTATCTTTTCTGAGCCCTTTCTTAATCATACTGACTTCACACAAAGAAAATACTATGCATAGATCATGGATCTAAACTGCATTATTTAAAACACCTGATGGATAAAATCTTACTTGAAATGAAATCACAAAGAGCAAATTCTTTCAAGCTTTAGGATAGTTATTAATGACCTCACTAGGACCAGCTGCTTGTGAATCTGTCATTTATCTGAAACTAAGGACTGCCCTTGCTGCAGTCAGAATGATGTCCCAAGGAAAAGCAGCAGAGGCTAAGCACCCCATCCTTGAACTAGGCATCTCCTCTTCACATGGGAGAACGGAATCTCAATTTTCTATATCCATCTTTATACTCTCCTGAAGTTTTTTCCCCTCAAAATAAAATATTCAGAGCCCATGCGTCCTTTAGAGTACTCTACATGCTGATGGCCTGATCTCTTAGAAGAAAACAAAATCTCAGTCCTTGGATGTGTAACCCCTTATGAACCATTTCTTCCATGGAGTGTTTCCTTGGGCAGAAGTACATAATTTTATTCAGATTGTTTAGCACACTGGTAAGACCTGAGTGTGAACAAGTCACCCACTCTTACAGTCTGTGTGGCTAAGGAGAGATAGTCACATCCACAGGGCTAGAGGAAGCCAGAAGCTTCCTTGCTGATGCTCACATTACATTACATCAATGACAACATTCACCATGGACACACTTTTTAATTGTATCTCAAATTTATCATCTGGTAAACATACTAGCATAACGTATACATCAAATAAAAAGCACAATAGTAATGATCATTTTCACGGAGACTTAAAAATATGAATAACTAATGCCATTGTTTTTTATAGCTCCATTTGCCATTCAACTATTAGCCATGAAGCTAAGTTAAGTAGAAATCGGGTTATTTTTACCCAAGTATTCTACTAAAAATGACACTTTTCCTCACGGCTACCAGCTTTAAACCTGATTCGTGTTTCATAAATATTCCATTTTTCCTTTCTCAGCAGAACAAGAAACTCCTTGTCTTTGCTAAGAGAAGCTTGACACGAGTCCCCAGGTAGTTTTGTTGCTTACTAATGGAGCACTAGATGGAAGCATAGTTAACTTAGAAAAGACTTCTAAACAGTGGAATATTAGATCAAGACTGGGACACACACAGGTCCAGTCACCTGTGTCGCTCAAGAGTGTGTCTTGGGACAGATAAGAATCACCAGGGCCACTTACCAGCAAGAATCTTGAGCAAGTTAGGTGTACCTTGCATTAGCTTCCTCTTCTCCTAAATTTGCATACCAGTCTTCCAAGGTTGTCAGGGCTATGCAAAATGTTAACCTATGGAAGCACTTTCATACCCAGAAAGTATATTTGGAACTTGATATACAGTGTTAGCTCTAGTTAGCTGTTATCTTCATCATAAAATGCTTTCATGGAGAAACTTAGAAGTCTGAGCTAGGTTTGACTCCCAGCAACCACACCTTGAAACTGTAATCTTAAATGATAAAAAAGGTAGTTAATATTTATTGAACAGTTTAACCAAATATTTACCTAATTTCTATTTACAACCATCTTATAATAAAAGAATTCAGGCATTGTCTATAGATGAGGCAACTAAGACCAGAATGATTTATAATAATCAAAAAATTCTCAGGTTGGCAAGATGACATAGCAGGCAATGGTACTTGCTCTCAAGCCTGATGACTGAGTTCTGTTCCCAGGACCCAAATAGTAAAAGGAGAGAACTGACTTTTAAAAGCTAGCTCTCTATCTATCTATCTATCTATCTATCTATCTATCTATCTCTCCCCTCTCTCTCTCTCTCTCTCTCTCACACACACACATACACACACACACACACACACACACACACACACACACACACACACACATACACACACACACTACACTAAATAAATGTAATTTTAAAAATTAGAATTCTTTCCAGAAGACCTTTTCCACTCAGCCACACTGCCTCTCTGTGTTCCATGCTATCTGTTTTGCAAGCATAGGAAAATCTAAAATAGCCTAAATGATCAAAAGGAGTAGCTATTTTAATTGGGCTTCAAGCTACAATTCACTTCAAGAGAAGTCAGAGCATTTCCTAGAAGCAGTGAACTTGAGAGGCATGGGAAATAAAAGTTAAAGCATACCACAGGAGTTGAGAAAGAAACATTTATACCTCGTTCTAGTGCTTATAGAACTTTACTGGGCAAGCCTAAAGTGGCACAGACTCTGTGTGCTAGTTAAAAGATCTTAACAATAGTTAAGCACACATCACTAAAAGTTAAGTACTTCCAAGGGCCCTGTAAATACCATCTGAAATGTCCTTCTTACACTGGTGTTGTTTGCTGACACCACTCTGATGGAAATGGAATGCAGATTCAGATTTGCTTTGTGAAACACATCTCCCTGGGACACACTCTGAGGTTCATATTTGTCTTTCCCCATTGCTCAAAGGTCTTAGTTGTCCTACAACAGAAGACAGCAAGTTTAGGAGACAGTATGAGAGTGGGAAGAAAGTGATGAAGGATTCAGAGAAAAACGTGCTCTCAATGAGGTGTGCTCTGCCCTGAAAGTTCTGGTCTGAGGGCTGGTAAATGGCATTGCTCCAGCACTGCTCCTTCACAACAAGAATGATCTATGGCACAGAAGAACAGACGTGAAGAACAAGCTTCTTTGCTGCAAGGATGTGGTTAATATATAAAAGGGATTTTAGAAAAAATATAAAAGTTGGGAAATAGGGAGAAAAATGGTAACTGGAAACCCACAAAGAGAGAAGGGGAAAGAGGAAGACAAGAAGGAGGGCATAGAGGAGAAGAAGAGAAAAAGGGGAGGGGAGGAGAGGAGGGGGAGAGGAGGGGAGAGGAGGAGGGGGGAGAGGAGAGGAAGGGAGGAGAGGGAGGAGAGGAGAGGAGGGGAGGGGAGAGGAGAGGAGGGGAGGGAGGAGAGGAGGGGAGGGGGGAGAGGAAGGGAGAGGAGAGGAGGGGAGGGGAGAGGAGAGGAGGGGAGAGGAAGGGAGAGGAGAGGAGGGGAGGGGAGAGGAGGGGAGAGGAAGGGAGAGCAGAGGAGGGGAGGGGAGAGGAGGGGGAGAGGAAGGGAGAGGAGAGGAGGGGAGGGGAGGAGGAGAGGGGAGGGGGGGAGAGGAGGGCAGGGGAGGGGAGAGAGGGGAGGGGAGAGGAGGGGAGGGGAGGGGAGAGGGAGAGATGGGGAGGGGAGAGGGAGAGAACCAAGGCAGATGAGAGAATTGAGTTTTATGAGAAGTTTTTAAACTTTGCCTAGGATTTCAGTCTTCTTGTTTCTCTGTAAAAGCCACAGTAATATTTTCACAGCTTGCTACTATCATCATATTTTGAAAAAATAAGAGAAATGGCATGAATTATATCACCAACTTACATTAAGTCCAGAGGCTGACCAAGGTTGCAAGGGGTCGTGAGAGTCCTCTGGCTGTATATTTTCATAAAAGAAAGTAGAAAAGTAACTTCCATGATATTCCTAGCACCATAAAGGAGGCTGCATAGCCAGCAGATTCTTCCATTGGATACCTTGTTCCAGGTTAGAGGCACTAGGAAATCAAGTCTAATGCCAAATTGAGCAATATAAATTGAACTTGATTTATGCTGCTATTATACCCAAGTAAACCCATCATAATCTGAAAGCACTGAAAGTCTAAGATACCAGTAGCATGCCTACCCTAGCAAACACTATTGCTTAGCAACACAATACACAGCAGTACCAGCTGTTTACCATCATGGCATAGGTCTGAAGAGGGCTGCAGCTCGCCACCACTGCTCAGTATTGAAAGAGTATCATTCCAAAATTCAAGATTTAATGTATCAATGTAAAGTTTTTAACGAATGCACATCACGTTAGCACCATCATAAAGAATAAATAAATAAATAAATAAATAAATAAATAAATAAATGGAACCCTAGCCAACAGATCAATAAATAAATAAATGGAACCCTAAGCCACAGATCAATAAATAAATAAATGGAACCCTAGCCAGCCACAGATCAAGGATCACTTGGATTTCCAAACTAGTATGTATTAGTCAGCTTTCCACCATTAAGACAAAATATCCTGCACTAGCTTACAAGGAGAAGTGTGTTTGGGCTCATCTGCTCAGAGGTGTCCATCTATAGTTGGCTGGGTTGATCACTTAGGTATCATGAGCATCATGGTGAGGAATGCAGAGTGGAATTATGCTACCCACCTCATGAAAGCTAGGGAAAAAAAATGAGAGAAGAAAGGGCAAGGGTTTCAATATCCTCTTTAAGGCAAACCTCACATCCTTCTACTAGGCCCGACCCCCTAAGGGCCCTGCCTCCCAGTACTACTGTAAGCTGCCAACCAAGCATTTAGTGTACAGGTCTTTAGACATATCCAAGAGCCAAACCACAAATATAGACAAACATACATGTATATGTGCATATGAGTGTGAGTGTGTATGTGTGTGTGAGTGTGTATGGGGGGGGTGTATAGGTATATTGGTAATCATTATATTATAAATCATTATAAAACCTTATTTTTAAAAGCTTAGCCCTGTGCCCCTTAGACTTTCCAAAGCAAACCCAGCCTGAAATTCAGAGCTGATGCAACAACATCACGGAAGCAAGATTCAACTGAACTTCTGTTTGAATGAAGTAATTCAGATTTGGATTTCGATAAGGATTATTTATTTATTATTTTCACTCTTTGGTTTGGTTTGGCTTGGTTTTGTGTTTTTAAACAGTCTTACTATAGATCAGGAAGTCTGAACAAAGGAAATGACAGAGAAGACTTAACTAACTCAGCAGCAAAGATGGAGGTGCCAGTGTCCCACATGAGCTTCCTAAGGAATCCATAGATCTGGTACAATTTACTAATGAAATGAAATTTCCTCTAGTTAC